>JARFIW010000301.1:4837458-6103291 GCA_036346225.1 Platerodrilus igneus
AATCGAAATAAACACAAACTCATAAAATGTCATAAAATTAATGATTGTTCACTCGAACTGAAGACATTGCACTTTTTCTAAAAAAAGCTTCATATGTATATTGTATGTGAGTGGAATGCAAAATTTTAACTCAATCGCGGTGACCGATCGCGAATTGTTTTGAGCTTGACTGGATGAATTGCCCAAGAAGTTCAGACATGCATGTTGCGTGAATTTAAGTCGCAACGGTGTTGATTAAAAACTGACGATTCATCCATCAACAATATATTGGATAAATCACTTGAATTCTGAGGTGACCCACCGTGCACAGGAAGTTCACACCAGGTATATTATTGACTTTTGTAAAAAGTCTTCAAAACTACCCGTTCTGAGCTTCTTAAGACACAGGCTCGGAACACAGCGCTTTCCCACAATAAATCGAAAAATTTTCTGATAGCTAATTTATATATATTTAATAAACTGACATTTTACAGACCGACTTACTTACGCCTACTATTTTTTAAACAGAACAGATAAACATGACAATTCTAACATCACTCCCACCTTGAATTACCAACATACAAATCATGTGGGTAAATCAACAACAAAACTATAAACCATAATTGGAATCATTCCAAATGAACAAATAAACTTAGTCTAATAGGTGCCCGCACTTCCCTACCGCTTCTGGTAGTATAACTCACAGGTACACTCTGTTCAGAAGGAGTGTTCACGGCATGTTTCATTTCCTCCTTTAAATTTCCCCTTTCATCTAGAATTTCAGTTCCCCGTTGCAATTCCAGGAGATACAATCGTTGCACAGCACGTATACATTGACCACCTTTTGTCCGCAATCGAGCAACGCGAGTTTTTCTATCCCTAGCAACAAAAACTTCCACAATTCTCGCGAGCGGCCAGTGTATGCGTTTAACCTTGTCGCTCCCTACTAGAACCACACCATTTTCCTTAATAAGATCGTCTCTCGAGTTGTTGCGTAACGTAACCAAAAAACCTAGATACTCGTTTCGGAAGCGCTTACGCAGGCTGTTTCGTAAATGCTGCATATACCTAAAACGTTTATCCAAATTGTTCGTATCAAGTTCGTCAATGTCAAGTGTCTCGGAGCTAGGTAAATCTTTTAAAAACATAGATGGAGTCAAGGGAATTAAATCATTACAGTCTTCTGCTACATAGGTTAATGGTCGGGAATTGATGATAGCCTCGCAGTCGCATAATATAGTATAAAACTCCTCATAATACAATACTGCCTTTCCTAAAACTCGCTTTAACAGATCTTTGACTATGCGTATCAATCGCTCCCACCAGCCGCCCCACCATGCAGCATACGGCGGATTAAATTTCCACTGAATCCTTTTCAGCTTACAGGCTTCCACTACTGCTTTCCAGTCAATACGTTTAAGTGCTTCGGCGGCACCTACAAAATTTCGCCCATTATCCGAATAAACTATATTTGGACGTCCCTGCCTACTGATGAACCTTCTAAAAGATTCTAAAAAGTAGCTGTGGACATTGTTGATACTAACTCCAAATGTACAGCTTGGTACACAGCACACGTGTACAACGTGATCCAACATTTCCTGCCACCTTTCAGATAAAGAGGCCCGGCCAAATCAACTCCGACAATCTCAAACACGCCTGCATTATTTATCCTATCCGGTGGGAGTGAAGCACACTCCACTGAAAATGGCCGTGATTGAAATCTTCGACATTTAACGCATTCATCCAGTACATGACGTATTGTTCTGCGACTTCTTAAAATCCAATATTTTTCCCTCAGATTGGCCATGAGCACATTGACTCCTGCGTGACATAATTGGCGGTGCCTTTCTAAAATCATCATTTTTACCACAAGATGTTTGGAAGGAAGGACGATTGGGCATCTAAAATGGAACGCATCGTCACTATGCAGTAGTTTAGTTTTTAAACGAATGAAACCTTCGTCATCTTTAAATAAGCTAAACCTCTTCAACGTTTCATGATTTTCATTAACAAACGATTCCTTTTGTACGGACAACCAAAGCTTGTTCTCACCATAATCAAATTCGTCTACACTCAAGGAATTGCCCAAAATCACAGTTGGTTTACCGATTAGCCCAGCAAACCGGTAAATTCGGGCAACAATTCCCACCAGACTAGAGAATCGTGAGACACGTCGACATAAAGTATCTGAAAACTGTGGTTCAGCGCTAACTGAAAACAAGATGACACTTTTTCTTTTCACGGTTTATCGTATCTTCATTAATTTGTATGCGGGTGACAGGCCACTGTACCTCGCGTAGATAAAGCCAATTAGGACCCTCCCACCATCGCGATGGATGGATGGTAAATCGGCAGGGTTCATATCACCCGGAACATAATACCACTGATCTGGACTACTTACCGTTCGAATTTCTTTCACTCGATTTGATATGAAAGCACCCCATCGATCATCTGTTTTAATCCAGTACAAGGCATCCATAGAGTCCGACCAATACATGACACAAATCGCTCCTAAATTTAAAGTTTTCTTCACACTCTCCATTAATCGTGTAGCTATACAACATGCAAGCAACTCCAAACGGGGTATAGTTGCCTTTTTCATGGGAGAAACGCGAGATTTCGCTTGTACAAGCTGAATAGACGTACCGGTCTCATTTTCAACGCGTAAAAAGATACTAGCCGCATACGCTTAGGCAATTCTTTTAACCACATCAAGAATTTTTCACAGATGTTAACTGGAAGTTTTTCATCCCAACCGACTTCCAAACTCCAAGTATCTTTCAATAACAATTTTGGTATCAGTGTAAGTGAACAAGTGAATCCTATAGGGTCGTACAATTTATGACTGATCGACAACATGACACGCTTAGTGACGGAAGTTATATCTTGGATGTCTTCATTTAATTTACAACATAGCGAGTCTTCAATTTTGTCCCATTTCAAACCTAGCAAATTAACAGAAAGGACGTCTGTAACGTTGACAGTAGTATTAGTTGAGACACGTGTATGCTCCTACCCCCGTAACTCAAATTTAGCATCCATCATAATTTGGGAGGCTTCACAAATAAACTTATTCAACTCGCTTGCCGTTCCAAAACTAGTCACACAATTGTCCACATAAAATGTAGATTTCAACAGAGAAGCGGTTTTAGCGAACTCGCCAGAAACTGAATTTAAATGGTGACCAATACACGCTCCAATTAGAAAAGGGCCGCAGGTCACCCCGAATACGACACGCTTGTGTCGGTACTCCACCATTTTGTCCATTTGGGAATTTTCTCACCACAGGAATCTAACAAAATCACGATCTTCACGTGCCAGACTAATCTGCAGAAAAGCTTTTATAATGTCTGCTGTAACACCAAACCGGTACAACCTAAACTTAAGTAACAATTCTGGTATAAGCTCTATCAGATTAAGTGCTTGCTCAAGACAGTCATTAAGAGAAGGTGCACCCTTCTCGTGGGATGAGGCATCGAATACTGGCCTAATCTTAGTAGTCTCACTACTAGTTTTAATCACCGCTCTATGTGGCAAATAGTGCAGAGAACTCACAATTTCTCCAGCGGGAACCTTTTCAATAATTTATTCAGCTTCCCATTCATCAAATATTTGATTATAGGCTTGAAACATGTTCGTATCTTTAAGTCTCTTGGACATAGCAATTAACCGTTTTTCTGCTATAGCCCTATTGCTAGGTAAAACCAAATGATCTTCTACCCATGGCATACGTACCTCGTAACGTCCCTCTAAATCTCTAGATACAGTCTCGTTAAAATGGACTAATACATCAGGCACTTTGCCCATAAGGGTCCAACCTAGCTTCGTTTCAACAGCGAATGATCCGCTCTCTAATTCAAGAATTCTTCCGGTTAAAAGATTACCAGCAACATCTGCCCCAATCAACAACTCAATTTTCGGGCAGTGCTCGCCAATATCCGAAAGACTGATATTACGCCTACGAAGCTCATTCAAAAGTGTTTCGTTCCGTAACCGTGGAACCGCACCACATATTAACGGTTGATCTAGGGCCTCAAATGAATATCGAAAAGATTCGTTAGGTGAAGAAACGGTAATTGTATAACGATTATGAACTTTCGGTTCCGATGCAACAGCGCCAAACACAATATGACTCAGGTGTTCTTTACCAATAGGGCGCAAGCAAACAGACTTTGCGGTCTTCTCCAAAATGTACGTATTTTGTGAGCCTGTATCAATCACCGCTCGAATATTACGCTTGTGGCCACAACCTACTAATTTAACGATGACAGTTTGAAGCAACACATGTTTAGTATTCTAAACCGCCATTACACTTGACGTGCTAGCGTTAGTTGTATCTGCTCTACTAGTTTTTTGTCCTCCGATATAAGAGATCGGCTAGGTGTTAACTCTGGGCACAAGACAATATAATGACGAGCCTTACATAATGGACATCTGACATTAGCTCGGCATCTTTTTGAAAAATGACCAAATTTTAAACAATGAAAACAATTTTTTTCACTGATTATTTTCTTTTTGTCTTCTAGCGGCAATGAAAGTGCCTTAAAACAATCATGGCTTAAATGTTGCTTACCACAAAAATGCAAACACTTTTCCTTTTCGTCGACTCGTTTAACGATAACAAATCTAGGGCTGTGGAGACATCTTCAGTTCTACTACGTTTGACTTTATTAATGGATTTCTCAACTGGTTGAAAACTTCTTCTTGCTAACAAAACACGCTCTTCCCGGCAACCTCTTCCCGCAAAAATTCCATGAAATCGTTTGAACGATTAGAGACATCATGACCTTTTCCCGCTGTATGCTTTCTCTCCCAATTTCGCAAGACCTCTTCAGGGAGGCAAGATTCCACTAGAGGATTTAACAATATAGAATACTTGTCGGTAGTGATTCCTAACGTTTTCAGCGCACGCAACTGCGACTCTAATCGGTCGTACAAAACGGTCAAGGAAGTTTTTTCCTTCGGGTGTATTGCGTTGGCAACAAGCCGTAACAATTCACGCACATACACCTCAACTAAGACATCGTTACGTCCAAACCTGTTTTTTAACTGCTCAACAAGCAAGGGATAACTTTCCGCTGTAGCAGGGAAACTTTCGCAAATCTCCCGCGCCTTCAAACCAGGCTCAGTTGATTGAAGCAAATATTGAAATTTATCGACGTCAGGTATGGTAGGGTCTTCATGAATTTTAGAGAATTGCCCCCAAAAACCTAATCATGACTTAAGATCAGAATCAAACCTTTTTATTTCTAAATTCGAGATTTAAATTTTTGTTCGACATTTCCGCAACCATGTTGCGGTGCAGCTGCACGTACCTGAACAAGATGTTGCTTTGTTATCAGAATGTCTCTATATTTACACAGAGACTACATTTCTTCGAGCAGCTTTTCCTCTGACAAATTTTCATCGGCGCTCATAACTGCCGTAATTTGTTCATCAACTTTAAACATTAACGTAGACCTATCCTCCAGCTTACACATCAATTCTCTAATATTTATTAAATTTGCATTCTGGGCCAATGCCGCATCCAAACTGGTAACAGATTTAGTAAATTGGGCACGCATTGCACTACGCTGTTTTTTAAGGCTCTCTATATTAGCCATTTCTGTTTGATCATGCACGGATCAACACTCAGTTAGAGGTGATTACAAAAGCTAAAAATAAAAGGACGGTATTTGAACATCAAAGGCAAGAGCTGTCTTCCAGGTAGCAAATATATCGACGAAAGTTCTAGGATATGGTAGTTTGGCGCCTTTTAATTTTAACAGATAGTAAAACCTTTCAAGGTAAGTAGTACCCTTAAGGAAATTCATATTTCGGCCATTTTACTTTTTTTTATTGCTTTGTCATAGGAACCCGTACCACTGAGATTATTCAGTGCACCAATATAAGTATTGCGCCCCCCCCCCGAAGAAATTTGAAATTAGTAATGTAACCTCATCTCAAATCACAACATGGAGCTACGTAGCCGGAAGAAACGTAAATACCAGGCTAACTACCAAACGCGGAGAGTGGGGGATTCACCTACATACCAAAAAAAAGAACGTCATCCACGATTATCTATTAACAGTTGTAACGAATATATATTCTGTAGCACTATTTTTGCAAGAATCACATCTGTACAATTTTAATCTGTGGTATTTAATTCTGGTATTTGATACTGTTATATCTGAAAGACACAATTCCATAATGGAACAGGAAATCATGACCGTTTAAATAACTTAAATGCTTTACCCAGAAATATTTAATAATAATATACGCTCAAGAAACATATTTAAAAGGGAACGGGTCGTTTGTGTTGCCTAACTTGCAGGCGGATTATACCCTTTTATTCGTTAAAATTAGAATAGCGCTTGCGTGAATACGGTCACGAGGACGCGCTAAGCAGATGCGCCGTCCCGTACTTGTACGGTACGTATAACTAAGTCAGCCATTTGTATTTGAGAATGTAGGGCAGACCGCATCCATCTACAGATGGGCTCCCAAATTTTATTTAAGTGGGGCCTCAGGATAGGCGTGCCGAAGTAGAGACAGGGGGGCTGGTCGTCTTGGGACACAGAGAAGATTTTATTCCTGTGACACCGGCAAGGCACTTGATCACGCTTCTCCTTGAAATGGTTCGAGTCGGTATTTGTTAACGGTAAGACCGCATTATTCAAATAATTTATAAAATATCTTTATTTCCTTAGCGCATGATGAAGTAACATACATTTGAAGTACACATGAATTAACTAGATATACGAATAAAGAGATTGGAACAATGTTCGTTTGTTAAGAAACTACAGCTGTTGTTTGGTATTTTGTCACGACCATTTAGTAAGCAGATTTCAGAAAACGTGCGTCGCAGTTTGATAACTAGGGATGACGGCTTCATTAAAAACAGGTATCAAACCTTTTTTTGTTACGTTTGTGAGTGCTCACATTAATTGTAGTCGAAAATTGCTTAGTTAAATTAAATTTTGTGCATAAAGAACAGCGTAGAAGATTATTGTTACGAAATGCTATTACAATAATTTTGTAAGATATGCAGAACATTCACTTGTTAAAAAAATGAGACTTTAAAATCCATTTCCTGTTTTCTAGAAAATTACTTGCAGATGTCAAATTTTTAATAAGCTCATTATATTTAAATAAGTTGAACTGTTATTTGTCCAAGTTAACTGCACGTGATTCAAATTTTTTTAAGAAATAAATTAAACTCAATGTGAAACATATGTAAGCCAATAAACAGATCTGGGTATTTGGTATTAGAAACTTGTTATAAAATATTATTAAACTTAAGGTCTTGTTATGTCAAGGCAGATGTATAAAGAATCCAATTTTATTATTTCATTTTTGTAAACATATTTAGAAAAAAACGAAAAGAGAGAAACTATGTAAAATTTCATTTTTGGACTCAAGTTTTTTTATGGCATGCACTAATTAATTTTTACTAAAAATTTTTTTTAAAGAAAATAAATCTTTGAATAATGAAAGTAGACGAATGCTGAAGTAATTTAAAAAACACAGATATGCTACAACTGATTTGTTCTAGGTATTCATTTTTGATTCAAATATCTTTGGTGTGGTAATCTGAACATTATCCACCTGTAATTATTAGTGTGTTTTTTTATTAGAAAGCACAAACGGTGTCTTTTTAATAGAAAGTTTGTTGTGTATTTTTTTCTTTCAGGATCATCGAGATCGAAGAGGTTGTAAGTATGTTCCAGCGGTTTCCAGATGCATTAGTTCAGTAAGTTGTAAGTTTTTTATTGTGCTTATATCCCATGAGTTTCTGTATCTTCTCATAGGAGTATAGAGTTTCTTGTGTTATCATCCATAAAGATACAGTGGCGCTCAATCCCTTTTCTTTTTATGTTAGCTTGTTGTAGAGTTTAGACCATCCCCACGCCCTTTCTCATTGCTCACCCTTGGGGTAATTCCCAGACTTAGCCGCGAACCAATAAGGCTTCACTTGTATCCAACTAGTGGAGGTCAAAAAAAAATTGTTTCACAGTAAAAATAAATAAAAGATTCTGTACAAACAGGCCAAAGAAATAAATTAAGCGTTACTATTTCAAAGCAAACAATTATATGATACGAACGACTTAGTACTTTAGATACGAAGTGCACATCTCGTATTTTACACAAAATGAAATTAATCAGTAGTAAATAAACATGTGAGAGCTTTTGTCAAGCGTTTTTAAAATTGCATATAATACCTTTTGCAAAATAAACTAATCAGTAGAAAAAAATTAACGTATGAGAGCTTTTGTCAAACATTCTTTTAAATTGTATATAATACCGTTTGTAAAATAAACTAATCAGTAGAAAAGAATAAGCGTGTGGGAACTTTTGTCAAACATTTTTAACAATAGTACGTCACACTTGTAGAGCGATAATATCGATTCGCAGCAACAAACAATAGTCCTACAATGTCACGTTTCTTATCACGTAACTACACCAAACGCTGATAAGGAATATGCCCTTAATATACACAAAAGAAAACAAGTTGTATACTTGTATGTGTCAGGATACTTAGCTTGCACTCCATCGGTAGTGAATCAGTACCGCATCGCCACGGTCATCGGAATCTATTTACCCTGTTACTATAACGGTACTAGCGATTTACAGACAACGGCAGTTGATCTGTGGCAAAGAACAGTTGGGCCTACATAAAGAAAGAACCAATTTGGCCTCCAGTTAGGAGCTAAAAAGAGAATCTGATTAGGATGGGTAAACGCGGAAAAACTCACCGATACACGCAAGATACCTCCTACTTGTTGAACAAAAAAACGTGCACCGCTCTTGAAGTACTGGGACGAGTAATGTAGAAAATATTTTAACGCACAAGCTGCAGAATTAAATTAAAAATTGGTTTAAATAACTCGAGTTCGAACTGCAATATTTGCGTTATCAAAGCCCGATTAGCAAACTGGAAAACACGCTATCAAATAATAGTAGGATCCATTATTTTGATGTCTTTAGATGGGAAACACAATAGAAAGCAATTATACGTTATCGGAATGTTTAACAAATTAACGGAAACTTATAACAAAGCATTGACTATTTAATTTATCGATTAATTTTCGTTTTAAAAGCAAAATGGATTTGAGTTAAAATTATGTTAAAGCGGGCTTATTCTGAACAGGTACACTATATAGGGTATTGTTGGAGAATTTAGGAATAGAAATGGAATTTATTCGAGCGGGTAATGACTTAATTAGGGAAAGAATGGGTATTTAATATATGTTGAAAAATAAACGTAACAATGGTTTTAAACTATATGATTCTTGTAGTACATCTTTGTCCCTAGCGTCATTAATTATAATATCATTTGTGTAAGAGTGATTTGCCATTATAAACTGGACAGAAGTATAAATATCGCATTCTACCACACAAATTACATAAATCAAAAGATTCTCCACTAAAATTTACTTTAAGAACTAAAATTTGCTTCGTGATAAAAATTCTAAAGACTTTATATTTGAAAATCTGTAGAAACAATTGTATATTAATGCTTTCGTTATTTCATAAAACAGGCATATATATGATTCTTATTTAGATCTTCACAAGTGATTTTCCAATGCTCCACCCGAAGGTACTACATTGGCCAGGAAGCGTGTTTTTTTTACCTGCAAAATTTGTAATTTTGCCGTTCCAAGCAAGTTAGAGATCTTTAACATGCGTGACAACACTCACACACGGGACCTCCATTTTACCACTCATCCAAACGATGGTGTATTTTTGTGAAAAATGCTCGCCTAACATTTTTCAAGCGGACCGTGTCGGGATTCGAACCCAGGACTTTGGGCGTAGTAGTCGCACACATACCACTACGCCACGGAGCCGCCTCCTATTTAGATCCACATACCAATTTCCTTTGAAAATGGTACACAATGCAAGCAAAACAATTTTTGTGTTTCTATGTTTCCATCCACAAAGCCATTATGAGTTTTATTGTGAAAAGGGCAAACAATTTTTTTTATTGTAATAGTAATACTAACTTAGGTTTTGGTCTTTGACTTCTAACAAGGTTTTCTTTTTATTATATAGTATTTTTAATAATATTTTTTTAATACTGCAGTGTGGCGTATTTATTTTCTAATCGCCTACTGTTTGTCTCATATTTTCCAAAATAACAAATCCTTGAAGTATGTTAATGTGAACTATTGAAATTTGTTCAACTTCTTAGTTTTACGACTTGTTATCTTACTTGTTATTCCACCGAATGTTGTGTTTTTGAGTTTCTGTTATTTGGAAAGCGATTCCAAGTCGGTGAAAAAATCCCGTGGTGAGTATTCTTCCAAGTGTTAATAGAGTTTAAATATACTTATAGGTGTCAACTATATTCCTTCTATTGACCCACAAAAAGCCCTTTTCCAAATTCCACTACCTGAATCTTCGAGACATGGACGTGGACAGTTTTGCTTTATCACTATGCGTTATGGTCTTTATGGTCTTCGGACCTGAATTTGAGTCATACGCTTTGTGTTACTTAGATGATTCTGTTATAATATCCCAAGCATTTGAAAAGCAAGTTAAACCCTTAAGCATAGTGAGGGATCAAAATAAACATTTGACCGAATACCTACTCAACACTGGCAGACCTTTCGAGAAAGTACTACACCCAATGCTAGATGAAGAAGTTGGTCAAGGGAAACTAATACGTTTCCAGCTTAATGGCAATAAATAATTTTTTCTGGCATGGGAAATTATTTTGTACTTATTACTTATTAATGCACCATAATTTGTGTATAATTCAAGAACTTGATTGGTTGTTTTGCAGAGAGAAATGTGCCAGTCTAACGAGCTGCAACAACAGCGAAACCGGTCATTGGCTCTTCTCTTTACAAAATAACCAACAATTTAAATAAATTGTCGTTCACTACACTCGAATTACTTTCCTAATGTCAGACAGCGATAGTAAATATTGCTCGTCCCAAGAACACACGGAAGTAAGAATTTTGCGGAACGTGTAGTCGGTGGAGTAAGTGTCTTAAAAATTTTTCTAGTTTATTATCTCCGATTAATAAGAGAAGAACGGACAATTTATTTGTTGGAACCTAGATGTAGCGTCGCTTGTACGAATAAAGCAAACTTTAGTGTCTGCTTCTTTGTTAGCGTAGCCTGATTATTCTGTTCTGTTTACATTGACTGTGATACAGACCTTAGATAGAGATGACTGTATTATTTCGTATGCGAGTAGAATTCTTAAGCCGTTCTCAAGGAAGCTATTCGACTACCGAAAAGGCATGTTTGTTGGTTATTGTTGCTATTGAGAAATTTCAGTCCCAGTTTCAAGGAATTGAATGTACTGTAGTTACGGATCATTACTCATTCCCGTGGCTTTATAACACCCAAAACCCGCCCGAAAACTTGCGAGGTAGGTTGTTCGTTTAAATTAAA
Organism: Platerodrilus igneus; assembly: GCA_036346225.1. Lineage (NCBI taxonomy): Eukaryota > Metazoa > Arthropoda > Insecta > Coleoptera > Lycidae > Platerodrilus > Platerodrilus igneus. Next base: position 4,848,826 of record JARFIW010000301.1, read on the forward strand.
CCACTTTTAATTTTCTTCTCCGTAAAGGACAGTCTAATGCAGTTCCTGACTGCCTTAGCCGATCTCCCGTTGAGCAAAATCATGAGATGTATCTAATTGATGTTAGGTTACAAAATTTATATCTGTTGCTTGAGGAAGTAATTAAGACTCGACATAAAATTTATTTTGTAGCACGGGTTACATATCTCCTATATTATTGTGCATTTAAAATTACATGTAATAATTATGTTTTAGATATAGCACGATACATTGTATAAAGGAATGTAATATATTAAGTGTCAACAGAGTTCATATTAGAAATAAAATAGGCAACGACTGCTTTGTATGATTTACCAAGAAACAGCAAAAAAGCAAGACCAGCAGTTTCCCAAAGAACGATGTGCGACCGGAGGCTTAATGTTAAATGTAAGAAACTCATAACTTTAACATTGTTAGGTGTTCAAGCTACTCATTCTTGATTATTAATTATTGATTAATATAGATATTAACTTGTAATATTTTCAATTGTATTTCCTTTGCGTTGAAAGAATATAAGCGTTTAAGTCTATTGTAAATGAAACAAGTCATTCTTGTAATAAACGAATTAAAATGAATTGGATAGTTATGTTTTTGGAAATAAACTTTTTAACAAGAAGCTCCCAAAGACACAAAATCTACCTGGCGCAGTCGGAACGAATTCCAGAAAGGCACTAGTATTTCCAAAATCGAAAAACTTGTAATCGTGAATTTTAATTCTTTGCTAGAATAGAACCCAAAAATTTGACAAAGTACAAACTCGACCGAATTTAATACCAAAGGAAGGCTATGAAACCAACAATCAAATTAATGTGAGTGCATAATTCATTTTCCATCACCATTTTTTCAATTGCATATTGAATTTAAAAAGTAAGAATTGTAAAATAAAAGAATTTTTAATATACATTTATATGTTCAATTTATTATTGCAACGATTATTGACTGATTGTCTGAATTTGATGAGATTATAACGAAATTTGATAGAAAACATTGTCCAAGATTGAAGTAAGCGATTCTTTAAATAACTTTAGTGCAAGCTTGACTAAGGAAACAGAGAGTAATAATTCAAACAAAATGAACACAGATTACTTAAGGCTATATTTAGTTTCGATTCCTACGTCTGATGACAATCAAGCAATGCTAGATATTTTTATAAACAACGGAAACTAGAATGCATGGTTACTAAGATTAATTTTAAGTAAATTAACAGGCAAAGCATTAACTTTAATAGCGAGCAAGGATGATATTAATGACTGGAAAGATTATAGGGAAATATTGATTGCTTATTTTGGCCATCAAAGAAATATTTAATGTGTAGTTAGGAATTTATTAAACTTGTGAATGGAAAGCAATCAATCAACTTATCAGTTTGGACTGAAATATCAAGATGTAAATTGTCTGATTCTGACTAAACTTAAGTTAGAAGGGGCAGATACTAGCAGTTAAAACCAAAATGTATAACAAAATTGCTTTAAATACGCATATAAACGCGTTATCCGAGCGATTATCAGATAAAATTAGACATAGAAACCCACAAAGTGTAGAAAAGGCTATGAATTTAATAGTAGAGGAAGAAAACGTTATGTATTATGGGAACAGAATTTACTACCAAATATTAACAAAAACTATCCACCAATTAAACTACACGAGCAGCGAGACCAATGCCGACAGAACCAAAGATTACATCATTTAACACGCCGACGAGTCATTTTAGATTTAAACAAACTTTAACCATCAAAATTTCAACAATCAATTTTGACAATATCCTAAACCTACATTTAATTCGACAAGTAACCTTACTGTAGAAACCTGATCTAACTTTTTGGGAAAACGCCCTGAAATATCACTGACGACACCATCACACCTGGAACTGTACAAGGCTCCCTGCTTTTTGGCTGCCGACAGCCAGGATGCGCTGTTTATCGCCAGAGGCGGACGATAAGCGTACATGGTCTAACTCTGAACTTCATTTCATCGGAGAGCAATGAAGTGAGGCAATTTGAGATTGACGAATAGTACATAAGCAAACTAAAATTATGAACGCACAAGTACCCAAATAAGCAATATTATTATGCACAAGAGACTGCAGTTTGCGTCTCAAAAAGAAATAATAGCAGATATAAAGAAAATAATCTCTTAACACGTAAAACCAAATGAGTGTACTGAGAGCGTATAATGAGCTTTTTTTATATTTTTGTTAGTGTCTGTCACGTTGTACATCACCTATACAACAGACAATAAACGGTTTCCTAATCAACAAAAACCATTTCTTTGTCTAAATTCTTCAACTCAAACCTTAATAAAACTGAAAGAGACAGAATGTCAGAATCATGTTGAGATATATATATTATATATATATATATATATATATATATATAAATAAATAGATAAATAATTTTTCGCTAAGTATTCTTAGTACAATATCAAATTCGTAGGCTTTATAAATGTAAAGGGCATCAACTTTTATTTTAAATAAAATTCCAAAAAGTTAACAAAATCTAAATAACGACATTGATATTTGTCATTGAAAATAACATATAACAGTTAAAAATTACTATCAGCCAGATTTGGGAGACCCACACTCAAAAAACGTTAGTTTAAAGGACTTTATTTTTAATTTTCCTTAGAAGAGCAAGCCCATGTTACGTGAACGCTTTTGAAATACTTTTTAATAATTACGACGAATAAAACTACTTAAACACAAATGTTTATCAAATAAAATCGAGTTGCTGCAGTAAGGTATAGTTTTCTAATAATATCGATATCAACAAAACCATCACAATAACCTGAACCGTTCATATTTCTCTACTTTTCGATGTTAACCAAAATGTAAACAAACCACAATACTGGTAGGAGTGTTTTCCTAAAATTCGTTCGTAATATGTTGACGTAACAATAAACACGAATGGAAGATTGAAATATCATTTACTGCCATCTGAATATACTTTAAACGCGACAGAAGAGTAACCTACACACTAATACGCATACCATCTACTTGCTAAAGAAACCCTTGACTCCCTGATTCGCTTCATCAATCCATATCGTTTTGTGTATGAAATATCCAAATATAAAGATAAACAAACTACGTCAGTATCATGTAAGTAGATATAACAGTAATATTTTGACCAAAAAAGCAATACCACGAACCGTGTCTTAATCGTCCATATTTTTGTAGTAAGAGGTTGTGTTAATCCCATTTATATATCCTACACTGGAAATTAGTAGCGCTGAAAGCAATGAATAGGTTGAATGGATTACTTATACAATGTAACGTCACATTGTTTATATGAAATAACTATAAACCACTTCTAGGCGATTTGCAAATTTATTCCCCGACAGACAGTCATTGTGAAACAAGTAAAAGCCGGAAATTGAACGCTCGGGAAGTGTCTGACTGACCTAACCGTTACGAACAGCATCGCGTTGACACTCGCGCAACGCGAGATATTGTCTCATACAATAAATCGAAAGAAAAAGACCTAGAACGACACTCAACAATATTTGAAGCTTAAGTTGTAATGCGGTCATACAATAACCATGAGCACAGCGTTTATAAACTGCGCAAATGAACTAAGTATATATAATGTTTAAACATACTGATAGATTTTTAAAAACGCTGCAAACCTTCGTAGCACCCGAAAGTACTGCAAACTAGTTGTGTGAATGAAAATTCGTTGTAGTTTTCTATTTGAATAGCCAAACTAAATACAATACATTATGCCACAGAACAAAGAATACCGCCGTCAAAGGTACAACAAGTGAATATTGTATATTTGTACACCGATAAAAGTATAAACGGTATTAATAACTTTCTGTACCAGTTTGCCTATTTATACTACTACTGGAAAAATGCCTTAACAAAACGAGAAATAACTATAGCTAACTGAATTTTTGCAGCTGAACTGTGAAATCACACATTTTTAGTAGAATATGAACGTTTATTGTTTTTCTAGTTTTATATCGGGTTGTGCACAAAAATGTACAAATAGAGAAAGACGGAAATTGATTCTTACCAAAAAACACAAAAAAGAATTGAGAACTGGGGCAAACACGTGGGAATGGTAGTACTTTTTTACTTGTAGTGAACAAAAAGAACTTTTACCTTATCAACTCTTTAAACAATGACTTTCAAGGTGGAAATAACAAACGTCCTTACTACCCACTATAACATTAGTGGACCGAAATCCCTAGTAACGCTAGGTGTAGTACTATCTTACAAGGTCATTTATTATTTCGACCTTAGTTTTGACAGATTAGTTAATATTATTAAATTTTGTCTAGCAATGCCATCTAAACGAAAATATAGGAGATTTGAAGAAATTCCAATAATCAGTTGTTTACATTCGAGTATAAAGGACGTATGATAAAAGTTTTGTATATATTAATACACTATGATTCCCTTATAATTCAAGATCTTTGTCGGTTGTTTTGCAAAGAGAAATGCGTCAGTCTGATGAGCTGCAACCACAGCAAAATCGGTGATTGGCTTTTCTCTTTGTAAAATAGCCAACGAATTAATATTCGTTCACTATACTTGAACTACTCATCTTCAGACAAAATAAATGTCCCCAATGACTCCCAAAATTGAAATTCTGAATAGCTAAATCGAAGTTAACAAATATGTCGAAATGGGGTAATTTATATATTTCCCGCAAGATAAGAAATAACCTCTTCAGGTTTAAGTTATTCAAAAGGAAACGATACGAAGTTACTTTATACGCCATAGCCAACATGCGTCGGGAAAGTAACCGAAGAAAGATCATTTATTTGAAAAGGAGTTGTCTAGAACATACTATATGTTGAATTTACAGGTCTAATGTAAATTTCGAGTATAAACGGAGTCAAACAATACGACAGATTTTTTGCGTCTGCTAATTGAATATTAAAAGTGCCGACTGCATGAAACGGGCGATATGGTGTATTTACCCCTCTTCTTTACATTTAAGGAATGATATCTTTATGTTAGAAGATAAATATACCCGTGTTAAATTAAATACAACTTCAGGTTCGTTTTGAAGAGTTGTATTTGCAAAATTAAAGTGATAGTTGTGTTTATAGCTCAGTAGATAAATCTACACCTTTTGTTAGATTCCTTGTTCTTTATAGGGTTTGTGAAGCCGCAGACCATTATCAATTATACGTTAGTGTTTATATGATTAATTATGTAAAAAATTATGTAAAAACCTTTTGAGATTTGAAAAACGATTTTAGCTGGTTTGGAAATTAAATGTAAAATAAAGAATAATTTGAAAGCTTTTACACGCGAAACAAGAATATCCAATTTAAATCAACCATGATATCACCCTCTGTTTAGTTAGGGAAGTTACTGAGAACGTTGATAATGCGCCTATTGTTTTTGTAGTGTTTTCAAAATTGGATAACTGTCTCGTTAAACCGAATACAAAAATTGTTATCACGGGGTCGATTTTTAAGTAAAGTTTTGGGCAGAATGATATTACAGTATGTGAAAATCCGTTGCTCTTTAGTAAAGTCACGTACGTCTTCGAATATTATAGCATCCGGTATCATATTTTTCTACACCAGAATTAACTACGCGATCTAATACCCAAAAGTTGATTAACTTGTTTATTAACTATAAAGATATTTTTTGGATCAATTAGTAAAAAATGCCGTCCACTTTTATTTTGTAGTCACATCCTACACCGCATTAATTTAAAAACAATCCTTGTAGACATTTCTTCAAATACTAGAAATGCCTGTCGGTTTTAAAGAATCGTCTTCATGACAGTACAGAAGGCAACCCTGCCTGCAAACAGCTTGGGCCGAGCAGCACCTAAACTTAAAACGATTTGCAGCTCTAAAAATTTAATGCTGATCAGGATGTCTACTAAGGTTTCTCACTACATTGTGCAATGCGTCTTCCTCTGAATATTCCAGTAATTAACCCATATACTTAGGGAAAGTCCATGCCTGTTTGACAATTATGTACTATTAAATGCAGTTAGTAGTTAAGTTTGAAGTACGATACAATAATCAAAGTGTCAATTATACAAACAAGTCATTACTTTTCATGAATATTAATGGATTAAGATTGGAATCACGCCTGTGTAGGATTCAAGCTCAAATTAGGTCATTAGTTACGTATAATGTAGAAGTCTATTACCCCAAGCTTGACGTATCGGTCCAATTAATTATTAAAACGAACCTTATATTATAAATTTCACCCTCCTGACTAAGCTTTTAGATTTAAAAATAATAAGATACAAGCCTTTCAGTCTTAATTTGGCCTCCTGCAATATATATTTAGGATACAAATCGCGTATCTGCGTTACCTTATCAAAATTAGTACTACGTAGTAATACTAGATATAGCAGTAAGAAATTGCGTTGGCAATTTGTCGAATTCTAGTTGTCAATCAAAATTGAAATAGGAGCTCTTATATTTATTTTAATGTAGGTTTTTATATAATGCTGCTGGATAATTTAAAATGTTTAATTTGTAGATTTACTTTTAAGAAACTTATATAATGATTCAAATATTTTTTTATCTTTCTTCTGGTATCAGACTTCAAAATATCAGCTTGTAGCGCATATTTCAAATTATCTCTAGTTAAATAGAATTTTGTGTCATCGTTTAAAACAGGATTGGTAAATATCATGATATTTATAATAAATATGAAATATTAATTTTAAGGTTTTTATCCCGACTAGCTTACTGACCAAATCTTATTGAATCAAATAAGGCAATTCTAGAACACACAATATAATAATTGATAATATTTACAACTCTCAAAATTTTCCTTTTTGTACAAAATATCTGCATATACCAGATTTAAGCTTTTCTGAAAGCCCGCAAAAATATCTTTTAATTATATTCAGGGACCTTCAAACGTTCCAAGATACCTATTTCATTTTATAAATTTTTAAGTGACTTTTTTGATGACTTACAAATATACAATGTGGCAAATATTAAGTCAAAAACAGTTTTCAATAATAATGTGTATTAAGATTGCTAACCTGGAATGGGTTCTGTAGTTCCATCCTAGTCCATGATTTGCATCCCCTTTTTGTGTCCGCTTTGTTTATTGATATGCCGCCCCATATAAGAATAAATCCCTCCCATAAATCGCTTCCAATTAAAATCGTACCAAATCGGAATATGTCTAAATTAGAATACGTTTATTTTTATTATCTCTAAAATTAGAATATGTTCAAAGTTAGAAGTTCCAAATTATAGCCGTTTCAATTAAATATCCCAAATTAAAGCCATCTCAATCAAAGTAAAACCATCTCAAATTACAGCCCAAATTAAATATGTCCCAAATTAAATATGTCCCAAACTAAAGCCCTTTTTCATTAATATTAGAAATGAATTTAATTAAGTTGTTTAACTTACGTCTATCTATAGATCGGCTTATTTTTCGTTGCACAAATTCTCGCACTTTTAACTCTGATTTGTTTTGATTTATACGTCACTAGTTACGTGAGTTTCAACACATTTGAACATAGTCGTTGCTCAGTTTGAATATAGACTAAAATGTCGTTCCGTTACTATCGTATATGTAAACCCTTCCTCCGATTGTTTTCATTGGCTTGTTTACACTCTAGGCTGAAACTTTTGCCTTATCTCGCATAACTCGAAATTTTTACAAATTACTTAGTTTAAATCTTCGATGCATGCTCTGATACTACTGTCGACAACCTTAGAACTCAAGTTGGTGCAGACTTGCAATCAAGTTCTAAAAGTGATGAAGATTAAATAAAAATGCTTTTCATTATTTACTTATTTTTACTTTGAAAATTGTTTCTCATTTTAATTGATGTAATTTTATTCCCTATACAACAAATTTGTTATTAAATCTTTAGGAAGTATTCCTGTTATGAATTTTAATTCTAGTTAGGGAACATTAATTTCATGAAGAGCATTCTAAAAAAATTGCAACATAACCTTACTTTTGTTGTAAAACAAAATGACATTGCTTCAGGAACATGCTTAAAATCTCGAGATTCCATGAAACAAAGAGAAAAAGGAAAGTTTGTTAGCACTTCGGTTAAAACTTCTTTAGTTGGTACCACCAATGATGGTAAAAATTGTAGGCTGTGTCAAGCTGTGCATCATATTTATAGATGTTAGCAGTTTCTTGATAAAACCCCTCAAGATAGATTTGAGGTGCTAGAGGTTAAAATTTTTTGTATTAAATGTTTAAATACTTTAGATTCGGTGAAAAATTGTAAGTTGGATTGATCGTGTAGAAAATGTCATCAGTCACACAATTCGTTACTCCACTTCGATAAACGAGAAAAATCGGTGTCTCCACACAGACCAACTCATCGTCAAAGGTCAGCGTCTCCTCGGAGAGCGGCGCCTAGACTTACTTCTACTAGTAGAGCTAGTGAAGACAATCTGTCGTGGGCGGTTGTGCATGAACAACCTGCCACTAGTTCGTTAATTTCGACGTAATTAGAACCTACACGGCAATGGTGTCGGTGCTCGATTATACAGAAAATTGCAACCTGTTCGTATAATTTTAGATAACGGATCCATGGAAGATTTTATGACTGTAAGGTGCCGCCAAATATTAGGCTTAAAGAAACGGAAAACCAATGTCACTCATCAAGGACTTGGCTTGAATTCGTCGTTGGTGTCTGGTATACTATTGTGTGTAGTCAGCCCCTCGGGAGCAAGGTTTCCAGCATCTGAAATTGATTGTTATATTTTACCTCACATTTGTAATCAACAACCTTCTTCGCCTAATAGGGGTCAAGGAATGGTCGCATACTCGAGGTTTAGCCTGAGCTCATCCTAGTTTTAATATTTCTGGTAAGATTGGCATGCTACTCGGAGCTGAAATCTTTGCTCAGGTTTTGTTCAACGAATCGCGTCGAGGCGTCACTAACGAGTCAGTTGCTATTAAAACAACTTTGATTGGGTTTTAGCAGGAAAGGTTGTTTCCCCGAATAATCCTATTACGTTGTTGTGTGCTTGCCTTGAGCCCATAGACAGCGACGTTTGTCGATTTTGGGAATTACAAAATATTCCCTTTTAGAAACACATTTCTCCTGAAGAAGAAAAGTGTTGCAAAGGATTTGTGGAAAATTACAAACGTAACAAGGACGGTCGCTTTGAAGTGTCCTTGCCCTTTAAAATTACTGAACCCTCATTTGTGGCTACGAGATCGATTTCTATTAAAATATTTTTGTCATTAGAACGTCGTTTGCTAAAAAAATCCTGAATGGTGTTCGGATTATAAAAAATTTATGGAGAATTATTTGAAAAGCAGTCACAAGGCTCAAGTGGAATTGCCTTAAAATTAGTTGGTTCATAAGAGGATGTATTACATTCCCCATCATGCTGTACATAAGCGTGATAGCACTACCACCAATTGCGTGTAGTTTTAGATGCTTCTTGTCAGGATCAATCTGGAAATTCGTTAAATGATAGCTTGGCTATTGGCTCTGCTCTGCAAAAAGACATTGCAGTTTTGTTACTGCACTGTCGTGTACATTCTATCGGAATTGCTTCTGATATTACACAAATGTATTGGCAGATTTTGGTTAAAGATACTCATCGTGATTATCAACGTATCGTGTGGTGATTTTCTCCGTCGTATCTATTATGGACTTTAAATTAAATACTGTGGCTTTGGAGATCCGTAGTCGTTTTTTTTGGCCTTACGTTCAAGAATTGGCAAGGTTAGAATCGATTAACTTTCCTTTCGCGTCATCGGTATAGGCGAGCGATACCTATGTTGATGATTTAGTTACTAGATGCAATTCGATTGAACCTGCTAATCAATTAATTGGTGAGTCGAATAGTATTTGCGCGAATAGTGCTTTTCAATTAAGAAAATGGAATAGTAATTGCCCGGAAGTGATGTCCAACTTAAAGGATTCTTTATCCAGTTCGGAAGCAAATACATTTTAAGATAAAGATAGTGGTTCAATAAAAATTTTGGGCCTTTCGTGGTGCACTCTTACAAATGTATTTTTATACAACTTAAACGCTTAAGAACACACTTGCACTAAGCGTAATATTTTGTCAGCTATCGCAAAAATTTTTGATCCTCTCGGTTTGATAGTGCCTTTAGTACTTTTCGCTAAACGTCTAGTTCAAGATCTTTGGCTTTTAGGCCTCGGTTGGGACCAAGAGCCGCCATTGGAAGTCGTAGAAAAATGGAAACATTTTTTGGGTAAATTGCCAGCGGTTTCGAATATTGAGATTTCGCGTCGCATCGTATGTAATAATTTCAAAAAGGTGGAGTTGCATGGATTCTGTAATGCTTCTGAACCCGGGTTTGCAGCTGTCATCTATTTTCGTTCATTTGATTTAGAAGGTAATATTGTCATGTCATTAGTATGCGGAAAATTGAAGATTGCTCCTACTAATCGCGTTTCATTGCACCGTCTCGAATTGTGTGCTGCCACACTCTCTGCAGATTTAGTAGATTTCCTCAAAAATACTTTTACAGATAGTTTATCATTTAGTAGTATTTTCGCGTGGTCAGATTCCACTGTTGTTTTGTCTTAGATTCGGCCTTTCTCGCATATGAGGAAGACATTTGTTAGCAATTGCATTTCGCATATTCAAGAACGTATTCCTCCATCTTCGTTGTTTCGTATTAAGTCCCAGGACAACTCTGCGGACTGTGCCTCACGTGGACTTTTGACTTCAGAGTTGGTTCATCATCCATTATGGTGGACAGGGCTTCCTGGTTAGTGCGTCGTAGCGAAGAATGACCAATAACATCGCTGCCAAAAATTATCGACTCATCTCAGATGGACGTCGAATATCGTACTCTGTCGTTAACAGTCATTATGCCTAAGAATTTTTTAGATTTGTTATTGGACAAATTTTCAAAGCTGCAGTAAATTTGTACGATTATTACATGTATTCGTCATTTCATTCGTAATGTTCAATGTCCGGCGGATTTGCGTTCAAAATATTCTGATGGTTTGTCCCTAGCTCAGCAGCAAGAGGATATACATTTATTGATTAAAAGAGTTCAACCATACCCCTCTACAGTGGCATTTAAGAAGAGTAGTGGCTGTTCATCCTCATAGGGATGGTATCGTGTGTGTAGCTACAGTCAAGACAGCCCAAGGGTTAGTTAAACGTCCTGTAGTAAAACTATGTTTACTGTCAGTTACTAAATATCTAATGACACATATATATTCACTTATATAAGTTTGTCGGTTTAGGTTTCTTAGTTAATAGCTATAATTATTTTTAAATATAAAATAAGTTAGTTCATACTTATTTTGGTGGGCGGGATGTTTCGTCGATTTGTTGCACATTTTCGTGTAATTTTAATTCGTTGTAAATTCGTAGTTGTAAATCAAATAGCAAAGCTGTCATCCTTGTCCCGTTATATCTTGTCATAAAACCTCCTTTATGCATGTGGAAATTAAGTCGAAAAAAGAGTTGTGACAGATACTTGCCCATGGACATCGAAGATAAACGGCTGTGTTGGTCCGGTAAAGTGAGTTAGGTCAATAGTGTCGCCGAATGTGAATTTATCCATAAACACCTAAAAAACACAGCGATAGTGCGTACGTAACACGTCCAACAAACCATACAGTCCACTTCGTTGAAGAATAGGAACGACACTTATAGAACAATAGAATACGGCTGAGATAAGTCCATATATATAATTATAAGACCCCTCGCGCGTTAACTGATATACCCTTTCGTGGTTTCTACCATAACAGTGACAGCGCCAAGGTAAACATAAGTTTGAGGCAAAGTTTATTAGTATAAATAGACCGTTGGATATTGTATCCTTGTTTAATATGCTAAGAAACCTCGTAAAATACAAGAACCCGATGCCCTGTATTGTAATTGAAATTTAAAGCAGCTATGTAAGTTAACGATGAAAATACAGATCCAAAAGAAAAGTAAATGCGTGGACGCTAATGTTCGAAATATAACTTATTCTTATAATTTAAAATACCAACAATGCGCTATCAAAGATTGTCCGCATATAGAATTTAACCGGAAAGGAAAGCTTTTAATGTATCTAGAACGAAATTTTTATTTTTCGTAAAGGAAACTAAATTAGTTTTTGTTGTTTTAGATGTGGTGCTGTGGTTGATAAAGGTTAGCACAGAAGTGTCATATAGTATGGCATAAAATAGCCGCCACTGTGTTTAGTTTAAACTTTTGAAAATATAATTCAATATGTTCCTTTAGACTTCAGAAAGTACTAGAAACTTAGTCTTTAAAAGCATTAATCACATTTATAATACACGGAGTAATAAGATCACTATTCTATACTTATTCTAGAGTTAGTCCATTGTCTCTGTATAGTTCAAACAGTAAATCATTACAGAACAAAGCTGCTTTACGAGTTCCCTTTGCATTAATAACGCAATTAAATTATGCCTAAAGTAACTTGATAACCGTATTAAATTCCACGGCTGTAATTCTTCTGCTTATACTATTCGATTCTGACACAAACTGATGGCTCTTCATTATAATCCTAATTACACTGAATTTCGACGTTACCGCACGCGTCGTACTAGAAATAAAGTATGAAACAAATTTTGGGATATTTCTATATTTGGTCATTGGATGATTTAAAAGGTTTTCGCTGCTGAAAAATTTGGACGGCAACTGTATTAGAAAGTTTTATACTAATTGCACTAAAAACGCTTTAAACAAGTTTGATTATTTTTGATTATTTCTACACATAAGACTAAAAGTGTAACATATCAGATCTGTATATGGAGGTCCGTGTCAGGAAACTTTTTCCCGCTCGTGTGCGAATGGGTGTCCCACGCACACAATAAACTTTTCATTTCTTTAAAGAGAGCCCTACAAAAAACCGCAGCAAATACTATACACACAACGCCAATGGAATTCAATTCCTTGAATTACTGCAAAATCTTACATTACCGTACCACTCAACTGTACCTATACCACGATCATACGTAGAGCTGCCAACGCAATAATCCCACATAAACAATACACGCTACGGGCCTCACCCTGGTGGACGCATGCCATCAACGTAGCAGGAAGAAAACTCACACTCACCCGACACAGACTACAAAGACCGAAACAAACAGCAATTGACACGTTTCGAGTAAGCCCTCTGACAACCAGCTGCAGACAAGAAAGAAGACAATACAGAGAACTTATAAAGACAACGAAAACCTATACTACCTATCTATCACAAACAATAAGACACTGGCCTATGAAGAACCTATCAAATACTGATCAAAGTATCACTGCTCACAATCCTAATCACATCCACGAACACACTCTGTCCAACTTTTGATATCATACTGACGACTATATTAGACTCAGCTATCCTCTCTACCCTATCAGACGTCACCACACAATCCCAACAATGGATTATAGACAACTGCCAAATTTTTCCTGATAGAAATCCAGACACAGACCTCGATGCAGCAACGTTAGTCACGCTAGTTTAGTTGTCAACCTCAACCTACACAAAGCCTCACGCCCAGACAAATTACCTACCTTATCCTACAAATATCCTGGCCTCTAGTACAAGAATTTACCCTGATCCTTTTTCGAAAAGGTTTAATAACAGACATTTTTCCACAACAACCTCAAATCAGCTCCCATCTCTCTCGTTCCAAAACTTAATAAACCGCCTCAAAACCCCGCTTTGTACAAACTCATAGCCCTACTCCTAACCTTTGATATGATAACGCCGTACTAGGTGTTATGACGTTTTCTATAAACACCACCTCTCTGTGTTCTCACTTCAAATTTAATCTTTCTAATTTTATTATTATGCCACGGCTAGCCCTTTTTAATCTACACAGACTGCACAACGTTACGATGATCAATTTTTCTTTTCTCCGCCCCTTTATTATTACCTATTTGTTTGAATTGATAAAACGAAGTCAATTAATTTCATATAATGAAAAGAAATATTATTTATAACTTTTCGAATTCTTTAAATACACTCCTCAATCAATCAATATCATATGTATCATTTATCCCAAAATTTATATACTTTGAATTCAATCTAAAGTCACCAAAAACTACCTTTTTACTAAAGAAACCTGGAACGTTCTAGACCCCTTTTAATATATCACGTAAGTTTAACGTATGCAATGTTTGTTGTTGACTTTATTACACGTTTTATATAAATTGAATAAATTCAGTATTGAAATTTAAATATAAAAATATCTTAAAATTAAATAGATCTGACCTGCGATATGTTGTTCGAATCAACACCCCTTTGTTGTCCTTATTCGTCTATCACTGCTCTGCTTGGTTGAACCAATATTTGAGTATAGTTGCCCCTCGTTTTCCATAAATTACTTCGTGCTTCTTTATTTTATATGCCTTGAATCTCGAAACTCACAATTGTACCAGAATTGTACCAAAAATATAATTGTCGACGCTGATTTGAAATATTATATTGACCCAGATTTGAATTATTTTTGTCGACACATACTTGAAATATTATTATCGACGCAACTTGAATTATTCAGAAATACACCACAAATTTAAAGTGTTACATCGACCCACATTTGAAATATTCGCATCAACACATTCGAATTATTATCATCAACGCATTCGAATTATTATCATCAACGCATTCGAAGCCCTATTATTATAAATTTTCAGTTTAAATAATTTACCCCAAATTCTACTCACGTTAAACGGCAAAAAGTCATCGTAATCGTTGCACTATTATCACTGTAACAAACACTGGATATTCTGCGTTATTTATTTACTGTAACATAAACTTGATACTCTATTTAAATTACGCGTGACTTTCTGATTAACAGTGACGCAGCTTTGGCGTGCATCAGTTTAAAACTGAGCTGTCTTATCATTGCTCTGTGTTATATAAGCTCATCCCACTTACATGTGGGCTGGGTTTTCAAGCAGTCTTGCAGATATCTCAACCAACCAGGTCTTTAATATTCCCTGCATTTCGAAGTTGTTTCTGATGTAATTTTTTCAGTTTTCCGTGTAATGGTGTTTATTTGATACCTTATTATTCGTTATCTTGACCATACCTTGTTTTGTGTAGATATCGCTTTTTCAATAATTGAACAAAATAAATGATGTAACTTTAATTCTGTTTTCATTTATGTATTTTTATGCTTGTTTGAAACTGCGTTTTCTTATCAAAAATGTTTATTGTTTCAGCGTAATTGCATAAAGCTTTGTTAGGTTTTACCTCTTATCTTCGTATTTGTTTTATAACTAATTAGACATTTCTCAACGTATGTTTAATTACATGTACTATCATTTCTTCTGAATACGCGTTCTATTGTTGAAAGATATTCTTACTGGCATTACTTAAAATTAATAGCGGTCTATATACAGAGTGTTAAATACTTGCTGTTTACATAAAGTATGAATTACCTATTTTTCTGCTAAATACGCGTTCTATTGTTGTAAAATATGCTTACTTGTATCGCTTAAAGCCAATTACTGTCTATATACAGGGTGTTAAATGCTTGCTGTTTAGATAATGTATGAATTACTTAATTTTCTGCTAAATAAATGCAGTTTTCTGATTCCTATTGCAATTTATGGTTATTAGATGACCCTTACTTCTCAATACACCCCTAAACAACCCCTTATCACAGCAATATATATATATATATATATATATATATATATTATTATACTGTGGTATTTAAGGGTTAAAAAGACATTATTTATTCATGATGTAATTTATTTCGTGATTCAGCATGTAAAAATAACTAGCAACTTTGAAAAGCTATTTTATTGTCAGTAGTTTTAAGATTAATAATTCTTCAAAGCACATTTCAAAAAGTTAAAATTTCATAAAGTATAGCTGGTGTAATATTAGAAACAGCCCGTGCAGATTAAAGCATTTAAATTTTATGGTTAGAAACGTCGTATTTAATAAGTGTAGAGATCTTTTCTATAAAGCTTTTCTAAGAGTTCAAATCGGTTGGTTTGCAAGCAAGGTTGGCCGTGATGTTATTAACAAGAAGTTTTAAATGTGTTGTTTTAAAGAAACCTTTCCTAGTATTATTAAATTCTGAACGAATGTAATTGTCGCAATTTTTTTGGATGTTGTCATGGAGGGTAGATTAAAACGTTAAACAAATAACAGAAATTCCAGGTAGTGTTGGATACCGCTGTCAATTAGGATAGATTTGTAGCCTCGTTAAGACGATATAAAAATTAAGTTGGAGTGGGTTTTTTTGTCGGTTACGAATGAAGCTTTTTAACAGAGAAACGGAGATAGATTATTAGATGGCATGGGTACAAGTAAGATAGAGATAACACGTGTTATGAATACAAGGTAGTGGTGTGAGAACTAGTCGTTCGTTGTACAATGGGGGTAGCAAACAAAGTAAAGGATAGTGAATTTAGCGTGTATGTTAGAGCGAAATGGGGTTAACGCGTGTGAACATAGGCATAGTTTGAACGTTATTTGGGGTAGGTAAGCAGTTACTCAGTTACAACGAAACTTGAAAACACGGTATAAGAGAGATAGTTGATTTAGCGTGTATGTTAGAGTGAAATGGGGATAACATGTGTTGCATTAGGGGCGTATTTTAAACGTTAACTATCGTCAGCTGGGATAAATATACACAACTTGGTTAGAGGGGTAATGTTTAAATACAGGAAAAGCATTTTAGTAAGGCGCGCGTAGTGGTTAACGTCAAGTAATTTTCAGAGAAACGAGTTTCGGTTGGAGAAATGCGAGGAACTACTGTGTACGTTAGTTAAGGTGTTTGTGGAAAAGAGTGTATTTTGAAGTTTTACATAGAATTGTTGCGCAGAAGTGTTTGTATGGTCGAAATTTTCTGTAATTAACAGGCTTTGAGGGAATTAGAAGCATTATATAAACTCCGAAACATGAATGGAAGGTCCTTTTAGTCTTCGACAAGCTCTTAGCTCTCTTAGGCTTCAAACAGCGTAAAACTCTCTCTTAGTTTGCACCCAACTTACAGCTAAGTTTTCAACTAGCGTACATTACTCTTAATGTTTATCAAGCTGACGGCTCCATCAAAAATGCTTTTACGTTTTGCATGAAAGTTTTAGTTTACGTAAGTAGAAACAGTTTGCTTTAAGTTGCAATAAGTATGCCAAGTATACGATTGGAAAATGGAGATGTAAGTGTTTGATCGATGTGGTAATTACCAACAATTAATGGTATCAGTAGAAGAGTCTGGAGAGCTTGTATGCACTATCGAATTGGTAGACGAGGTGAATTCGTGGTAATATGGTTGCAGCCTGCACTCGAGATTATTGCAGTCCAGATTGGGGTATTCCTGAATGTCACAGTCTTTGATAGTATGATAGCAGATCCGTGTGCAGTTATAAAATCCAGGTAACTGATATTTTTCCATTGTATCTGTGTATAAACTGGTGCTTAATGACTTAGTGCATTGAGGTATATAATTTTTATGTATAAAAAGGACAAAGAGGAAAATTTTCGAATTTAACAATTTAAGTTGAATTAAGTTTATTGTATTTTATGTGGGAATTTATGCGTGATGCATAGCATCTGCAATATTTAATTTATGTACAAGGTAAGAGGGTCTTTTTGATTATTGATGTACAGAAATTAGCACGAAAGGTAAGATTTTACTATGAGCTCGTATTAAACCAGAGTTACAGACAGAAACGTGGTAAAACCCTATTGCTTTTTTTTTATTTTACTAACTGGAAATATTTATTTGAGGTAATTATGGATATCGAAATGTACTGTTAAGGGAATAATTTGGGGATGCATATAACTTTTGTCAGAGATTTAAAAGAGTAAAATAACTACGGTTTGTTTCTATTATATAAGTAATTGGATATATTATCTGGTATAAATGTCGAATTTGAAATGTGTATATAATATATAAATAATGTGTGAACAAGGAGTCTAATTTTTATTTTGGCGTGTACTTTATGCCTGGTATGTTAATAAAGGTAGGCGATGTACCGTTTCAGCGCTTTTGTTTTGGAGTAGCTAGTTTTATTTTCAGGAAGCAGCTGAGCAACTGTGGTAAAGTTTTGTTTTAAGATCCTGAGCTCGCAGCAATTAATGACGCCCAAGTCGTAGAGCATTTTAAGTTTATAAACAGTCGTTGCAGCCCAGAGATCGCAGCAATTAATGGCACCCAGAAGGCGAGGCTTTTTGTATTAACGAGTGACACCCAGCAACGGACATCGTATGATATTGCTCTCCTAATAGACTTCCGTTCCGCTTTGTATCTTCTCTAGTGGCCTAACTTCTTAAATCAGTTAAAACTTGTCAACTTCTCGTTTAACTTATTGAAGATTATAAAATCATGTTTATACTCTCGCATACGCATCTTTACCACAAATTAACATACCTTCACCAAAACTTTGTCCCAAAGCTCTTGCCTCTTTCTCATCCTCTGAAACCTTACGATCAACCCCCTATTAGACCTAAACATCCCTAATGTGTCCACCTTTGTCTATATTGATGATTTAACCTTCTTCATTCATGACAATTCCCGCATCTCCTTAGAACATTCCGCCGCCACCCTTATGAACGCAATAGGATCCTGCTCAATAAACATTTACCGTTGCTTATGAAGACCAAAATATTCCTCCTGCCGTCCGTTGAGGCTCAAAAATCCACACCGTAAGGAACCCCTCCTTCCTTCAAGCCAACTGCTTCGTATCTACGACTTCACCTCGAAACCCGTGTAAAACACATACCCCTTGTAAATCTCCGTACTAAAACCAAAACCATCCTCAACTACATACAACATTCACTTCCAAATTGAATCCAAATTAAGTCCACCAGTAGATATGTAGTTGAAAAAATTATCATCCCGATCATTTGCCACGCCGTACATTCCTGTGTCCTTTGACTTTACTATCATCCCGACGCTCACTTAACTCAATCATATGACCGTTCCTACTGTACACCAAAGCCGCCTTACACTCCCTTGTTCAGATACTACCGCAAGAATTCCACTTGCATTCTATAATCTAACTACAAAACCTTAACTCATTATGGACTATAGATATCATATGGTATCAGCATGACTATTTGTTTCTACCAACCATGTGTTTATGCGTAAGATGTGGAAATTGGAGCAATATTGGTTAGATGCGTAGATCATAGAGCAATGTGCCTGTGTAAAGAAAACCTTTATCGGAGTACAGTTACGGACTTACCTAAATTTAAAAATTGCTATTTTAATGGAGTCATCATTAAGTCTTCAGTCCTGGAACTGGTTAGACGCGCTCCTCCATTGCTTCTGAGCTAACTTACACATTTCCCTGAAATTTACACAACCTACGTCTTTCATTATCTGCGGGCAATAGTCTGATCTAGGTTTTTATCTACTTTTTTCCTATATCTGCTTGTAATAAGCCCGCACTATTCCCCAAAAATGCCTTAAAAGGTATCATGTCCTTTTATTTCTTCTATTTTTGTTTTGTTTTCCCCAGATAGATATCTTTAGTCCCCTACTATTTCTATAACCTCTTTGTTATTAACTTTGTCTGTCCATGCTATCATCATCATACATCTGAAGCATAACATTCCAAAAAGGCATCTACCTTTTCCTGTCTGCTTCCCTATTTTATAGACGTACAGTGCTGTGCTCCACATATATGCTTTCAACACTTTTGTCCTTGTTTCTATGGTTGTTGTCTTCGAACTTAGCCGCTGCTCTTTCTTGCTAGATACAGATCGGTTCCCTTTCTATTGTTTTATAAATATATACCCTATTTCACCGATATTCAGTGGTATTACTTATTACACCCACCGATACGTAGACACTTTGATATAGTATACTGTTCTTTGCCACAAACAATTCAAAGACACTTTTTATACCCGAGTTTCATACATAAAATTCAAGAAGTACCAAGTTGTCAACGCCAATAAGTTATAAAATAATAAAGCTCGATATACTCAATTTTAAATGCCAAAAACAATCTTAAAAAGCGGGAGCTTTGCACAAGTTTTCAACTTCGCAACAAACTTTTTAATCAATTTATGAAGAGAGAACCCTATTATTGGAGTAAATCTATATTCATACCTTGATTTAACCGTAATTATACGGATAAAAGTCGGTTTGGAAAGCGCACATATTGTACTATTATACGTTCAGTTTGTGCTGTTGAAAATAAGTTGCAATTGTGTGCATGTATTGGATATTTAATTTGATTGTGAACACTACTTGTAGCGCATTCACAAGACAATAAACTTAATTTAATTAATTTTAGAAATTTACTTAAGGGCAACGTTATAAACGAGAGTGTTTTGTAGTAGTAAAGTGAATTAATCGTGTCACAAATAACTTGATAGCGGCGCGTAGTTCTTCGGAATCGCTAATCCTGTTTATTTTGTTATACAATATTTCACAGTTTAATTATATTTTTTACTTGTACTAGTTCCCATTGGTGTTAAAAACCTACCACGAAAAATAAAATGAGAAAAGTTTTTAAATATTTTCCGAATATTTGTCCTTTGTAAGTAGCCGCAAGCTTGTTGCGACGAAAAACTTGAATGGTTAACGCTATTAAAAGTTCCGAACTGAATTTTAAGGCAATCGAAACGGTTTGAGCATACCTTGAAGCAATCTAATTCCAACTTTAGGTTTTAATCATATCCCATACTTTTATTTCCATTACTACACCCGTATTATTTAGGCTAAACTTATTTCATATATAATATATACAAGCAAATCAACACTATCCAATTTAAAAAAATTCATAGATATATCGGTTTTTATCTTTCAAAGGTTTATAGTGTAACAAGAATGCCGAACGGTCTAGAATTGAAAGAAGTATAGTCATTATGAAACACTGAAATGAGCGACGGTTACAAACGTCATATACAATGCAAATGCTCTAGAAGGTTGAATTGATGTAGGAAGGTGTGTTAGTCTATGTATAAACCGTACGACTCTACAGACAAAACATTCTGTATATTAATCCAGAAGTAATATCAATTAACGTATCATTGGACGTTTTAAAATAAATTTGCGTGACATCTATACGGGGTGCCGAAAAATACGTGTACAACGTAAGAACAGAGATTCTTTGGCTCGAAATAGATCGATTTGAGCCAACTTACCTATTATACAAGCTGCTTCATTTAGCCGCCAGAGGGCTTTAAAAATCGTGAAAAATATTTGATATTTTAAAATAACTCGAAAACGCGTCGATAGATTTTGACCATTTTTGGGAT
Source organism: Platerodrilus igneus (assembly GCA_036346225.1). Lineage (NCBI taxonomy): Eukaryota > Metazoa > Arthropoda > Insecta > Coleoptera > Lycidae > Platerodrilus > Platerodrilus igneus. Next base: position 4,869,947 of record JARFIW010000301.1, read on the forward strand.
GCGAGTTTCTACTTTCAATTGACATCTTTTGGTAGTGTACGCAATAATTTTAAATGCATACGAATGTCCCAAAAATGATGTATTGTATAAATGTCCGACCATTACCTTTTTTCTGTTTATGCAATTACTACCAATTTTTTATATGAGTAGCTGACTTAATTTGGAAACTTTTTTGTCTTTTGCAAAATTTTGATTAGACGAGCGGTTTGACAGAAAAAAATAATTTCAAATATGTTTTTTTATTTTTATTTCATTGTTTTATTTATTTTTTATTACTATCATTGAAAATTAACAGCGCGGTACAAGTATTGGACCATTACAGTAAATTTTCAAAATGGCCGCCATTTTCTTCAATGCACAAATTAACTCTTCGTAAGAAGTTTAACTGAACCCTCTGCATCGTTTGTGCATTATTTTTTAAAGAGTTGGCTGCATTTAAAATTCGTCTATACAATTTTTCTTCGCTATCAAGTGGAGACGAATAAACCTTAGATTTTAAGGTACCCCACAAAAATAATCACAAGGCGTCAAGTCCGGAGCATCATTTCCCCTTCCGATCCATCGATCCGGATATTTTTCGTGTACATGTTGTCGAACAGCTAGGGTAAAGTGGGGAGGAGCACCATCGTGCATAAACTACATGTCTTGGCCAAGTAACAATGGCAGATCTTCCAATAAATATTTGTTGTAGAAAGTTGAAGTAATCGTCTCCGTTTAATCGATTTGTTATTACAACACGACCGATAATAAAATTATCAATAACTCCAGTCCAGACATTAATCTTAAATTCATGTTGGTAGTGAGTCACTTTAGTTGCATGAGGATTTTCTACAGCGTAAACATGTTCATTATGTATGTTAGTAATACTAGATCTTGTAAAAGAAGCTTCGTCTGTAAATAAAATTTTGCGACTGAAATTTGCATTTTGAATTCTCTGATCTTGATTAAATTGACAGAAAGCTAGACGCCTCTCAGGATCGATAGGCCAAAGGTCTTGCACCTGTTGAACGTGGTATGGGTGTAATAACTTCCTTTAAAACGTCATGAACAATACTTTTAGGTACTTGTAGTTCAAGTCCTAAGCGTCTGGTGCTAATTTTGGGGTCTTCTTCAACTCTATCCAAAATTTGTTCCTCCAGATCTGCAGTTCTTGTGGTACGTTGACGTCCTCGATCCACATTTCTTGACTGAAAGCTACCATTTTCACGAAGACGTCTTTCAATATTTGCGAATGTTTGGTGGTTTGGCATTCGGCGAATAGGAAATCTTTCCCTATAGACTCTGACGCTTTCACGACCATTGCCTTGACAAAATCCGAAAACCAAAAGCAGATCCACCTGTTCGTTGTTTGTGTAAGTACTCATAAGGTAAGATGAAAGATGCAAACTTTTATTGAATTAAGCAGAAATTCACGACTTGACAGGTAAACTGAGGTTAAATGACAGTCAAATTAAATAACAAATAAAAAGCAAAGCCAACTACTAAACTATGCTTTTTGATTTGCCCCGTTTTATACTTAATGCAGCAATGATGACGAAAGTATGCAGACATTTGAAATTATTTTTTTCTGTCAAACCGCTCGTCTAATCAAAATTTTACAAGAGACAAAAAAGTTTCCAAATTAAGTCGGCTACTCATACAAAAAATTGGTAGTCATTGCATAAACAGGAAAAATGTAATGGTCGAATATTTATACAATACATCATTTTTGGGACACTCGTATGCTTTTAAAATTATTGCATATACCACCAAAAAATGTCAATTGAAAGTAGAAACTCGCACCCCAAAAATGGTCAAAATCTATCGACGCGTTTTCGAGTTATTTTAAAATATCAAATATTTTTCACGATCTTTGAAGCCCTCTAGCGGTTAAATGAAGCAATTTGTATAATAGGTAAGTTGGCTCAAATCGATTTATTTCGAGCCAAAGAATTTCTGTTCTTACGTTGTACACGTATTTTGCGGACACCCTGTATAATTCAGATATAATAAGTTAATATATTAGTGCTTGTGAGTGCTTCAAAGCATGCAGTTGGGTTAGTTATAAGTAAGTGCAGTTCTAGTTTAATGAAGGATCTATGTTGTTAGTAAAAATTGTTTAATTACCATCAGTGATGTCTGTAGCGACATTTCAATATACTAAAGATTTTCTGTAAATACGTGAGAATAACTAAACTTGTATTGGTCCGAATAAAAAACTATAAATCAAAGTTTCTTAGAATAGTAAAAAGAATGTTATTTTTATTTGCTAAAGAAATTTTGTCAAAACATTTTTCCTGGTTTACGGTAAATACGCCCTAGCAAATTGACTTTTCTAAAAAGCAAAAGAGTTCCTATGACACTATCCTTTGTTTAAGTAAAATTTTGCATGTATAAGCAAAAATCTATGCATAAGAAGAATATGGTATAAAAAGAATTTGGATATACTGCTAGTTTCGTTTAATCGATTTTTAATTATTTTGGTAAAGGAGGTTACAGAGTTTATCGACAAATATAGCGATTGAATTAAAAATGAGAATTTGTTAAAAATTAATTGCATGAGTAGTGCGGCATCGAGTTCAACATGCTGTTAACAAATACAGGATACAAAGACATCTGTAACATTTTTAACGCCTAGCAATATTCATTTAGTAAATTTTGGTTATGGTTAAATTGTTTAAATTGCAGCTCGTTTAATACCTACAGTTATTCTGAACAGCTTCGGTATGGAACGGTTTACGCCGTCGCCGTCTTTAGATTAGTAAGTACTCGCATTATTTTTTGTGTAGCAACTGAATTTCAAATTTAATGATAAAATCAGCCATAAACCAATATGTTTATAGTAAAATTTCAATATAGAACAGCTAAAGTTGGTTACACCTTCTTTAAGCTCATGGAGATAAATAGACCAACTCAGACAATCAGGAATCTACTCGTCCCCGCTAGTTTTTTTGTACCTAAGATTTCTATTACGGTAGAATCAAAAATTTCTCTGAGCCGGTTTTTTTACATTTTGTTTTTTAAAAGAACTTCTAACCTCTAACTGGCATTTTCATTATTTTCATAAAAGGCATATATATTATATATATATATATATATATATATATATATATATATTATAGTGGTTTTAAAGGGTTAAAGGTAAATATAAACAAAGTAATTTCAAACACCCTGTATAAAGGAAACAACCAAAATTTATATGCGAAATTTATGCCAGTTTATTCATTTTTAAGTAACAGGTATTAACAAAATTTTACAAATAATGATTAAAATTTAGTAGGTTTGCAAAGTATAAATGGTAGAAGCCAATGCAATTAATTTATTAATTTAATTGAGTTTAATTGAACGGTTATTTACGTATAATATGCATAAAAGCGTGTAAAAATCAAAAAATCCAAGATGAAGCGCGTTGCTAACAAACAAATATATCGGTGGGGTTGAAATACGCTGAAATTCAACTCGCATAAGTGTTATTTAAAACGTTCGTTAAAATTAAACACCTGCGTATTTTCTAAATGTCAAGATCCAGTTATTTTTGTAGATAAAGCTACAAGTTTCAAAGAATATCGGGTAAACCGGCGAATGTGTTCGCAGTAAACACAAATGAGGGGTATTTAAATCACGTAGGAAGTCCACGTGGGGTTAGATAGCAGATGGTCAGGAATATCGATTTTCTACCACTTAAGCAAGGTTACAAAGAGACGTAGAAAACGCATAAGCAAGGAACAACGGTAGTATAGGCGAGATTTGTAGAACGTCAGTGGATAGACGATTGGTCGATATTGTTAGTTGGACATGAGACGAATACGAGCATAGTGTATATGAATTTTCAGAAAATAACATAACAACGCGCTGAAATTCGCGGACTTAAAATCGGTTGAGCAAAATTTTAAGAACGTGTTGTTGTAGATAAGGGATTTTGGATGAAATGCGTCCAGGAGGCGGCAGCCTAAATTGTATAAATACTTTTCGAAAACATAATGAAAGCCCTTAATATTTCGATCGCTTCCGACGACGTATGAAAGTATCACGAGTTTGTAAGTATGATAAAATTATTTTAAATTATATTGCACGGTGTTAGCCTTATAATTTGTACGCGGTTTGTGTGCGAGTTTAAAATTTATAGAGGCATTACCTATATTTTTTTTTTACAAACTCGGGTAGTGACGTTGTGTAAAGCGGATTAAATTAAATAACCATGAAAGACGTATAATTAATTTGGATTTGGAAATTGAATACACCGTGAAGGCAACGCTAGCAGCTCAATGTACATGGGGTTCTTCTACTAATAGCTAGAAGAGGCCTGTAGACCAAGCAAATACATGACATCGTCCACGAAGCAGTGATCTTCTAGAAATTCCAGGTAACGCTTTGAAATTGTGTTGTTATAAACTATGAAACAATGAATATTGGGTGACGTATGAGAGTGATTTTGAAGGTAGTGTGCATTATTTGCGTATTGAACATAATACGCATAACTAACTTTATTATGGTATTTAAATAGAAATCTGAAGGTGTATTAACGTTCCTTCAGGAAGTTAAATTTTGTGAAGTGTACATGGGTGTCTTTTTTTTTGTTTGTTGTAAGAGTATGCAAAGTATAAGGGCATACATTATTCATAATTAACTGGGTTATCATGAGCTCACCATACTCCAGAGTTTACATAGATTTAAAATAAATTATACAAAAGGAATGAGAAATAAGGTATTTTTCAGGGTCCATTTACTCCGGGTACATACTATGTGTTTGATAATTTAAATTAAAAATACAGGACATTACAAAATAAGATTTATTGAGGTGTAACTTGATCACTGAAAAGTGGATAATATTGAATTTTATTTGCAAATAGTGAAAAATAAAAGATTGTACGTTTGTTGTACTTTGTGGTTTTATTGGGAGTGTGCGTGAACGATAGAATATGAGAATGAATCTAGATATCCAAGAGGAGGTCCAACTGAGCTAGCCGGAAGCAGTTGAATAAAGCAATTCAACCGAGGAAAAGAGGAAAACGGATAAGAAATTGAATCATGTAATTTTTGAAAATTTCCTATTATATGCAATTTTCGAGTTTTAAAAATTTAATAAAATTTTCGGCAATATATATATATATATATATTGTTGTGATAAGGGTTTGTTTAAGGGTAGCAAAGGTCGTGCAGTAACCATAAATTGCAATAGGAAGCAGAAAACTGCATTTATTTAGTAGAGAAATAGGTAAGTCATACATTAGGTAAATAACAAGTATTCGACACTCTGTATATATACCTTTATTAATTTTAAGTAATGCAAGTGAGAATAACTTTCAGTAAAAGTACGCGTATTCAAAAGAAATGATAGCGCATGTAATTAAACACGCATTGAGAAGTGTTCTCATTAGTTATAAAACAAATACGAAGATGAGAGATAAAACTTAACAAAGCTTTATGTAAGTCCGCGGAAACAATCAACATTTTGATAAGAAAACGCAGTTCAAACACGCGTAAAATAAACGAAAATAGAATTAAGGTTACATCAATTATTTTGTTCAATTATCCAAAAGGCGATATCTAAACAAAACAACGTATGGTCAAGATAGCGAATAATAAGGTATCAAGCAAACACCATTACATGGAAAACCAATACATTACATCAAAAACCACTTCAAAATGCAGGAAATACAAAGACTTTATTGGTTAAGATATCTACCAGACTTGTTGAAAACCCAGCCCACATGTAAATGGAAACAGCCTATATTTAACACCCAGCAATGATAAGATGAGTCAGTTTAAACTCAAGCAGAGCAAAGCTGCGTCACTGCTAATTAGAAGACCGCGCGTAATTATAATAAAATATCAAGTGCGTTATAGTAACAATAAAGTGCAACGATTATGAAGACTTCTTTTGCCGTTTAACGTGAGTAGAATTTGGGGTAATTTATTTAAACTAAATATTAATAATAATAGGGCTTCAAATGTGTGGATAGATATAATACTTCGAATGTTGATGATAAGAATTCTAATTGATGTATAACATTTCGAATGGATGGTATAACATTTCGAATCTTAGCAAAAATAATTCTAATTGATGGATATTTTGAATGTTGATGATAAGAATTCTAATTGATGTTATAATTCGAATGTGCGGATATTTTAAGTGGATTGATATAATTGGGCGATAGAATATTTCAAATGAGAATAATTCAAATCTTGGTCAATAATATAATATTTCAAATCAGTGTCGACGATTTTGGTACAATTCTGGTACAATTTTGAGTTGAGAGAATCAATGCAAATAAAACAAAGAAGCACGAAGTAATTTATGAAAAACGAGGGGTTCAAATAAACAGAGCAGTGATAGAAGAATGAGGACAACAAAGGGCCATTGACCCACAACCCGAACAACCTGTAACAGGTCAGATCTAATTAGTTTTAAGATATTTTTTCTATTTAAATTTCAATACTGAATTTATTAAATTTATATAAAAAGTGTAACGAAGTCAGCAACAAACATTGCATACGTTAAAAGTACGTAATATATTATAAAAGGGTCCAGAACGTTCCAGGTATCTTTGATAAAAAAAAGGTAGTTTTTGGTGACTTTAGATTGATTGTAAAGCATATGAATTTTGGGGTAAATGATACATATGATATTGATTGATTGAAGGGTGTATTTGAATTTTTTTCAAAACTTGTAAATAATATTTCTTTTCATTATATGAAATTAATTGACTTTGTTTTATAATTCAAACAAATAGGTAATCATAAAGGGGTGGAGAAGAAAAAAAATTTGATCATCGTAACGTTGTGCACTTTGTTTAGATTAATAAAAGCTAGCCGTGGCATAATAATAAAATTAGTAAGAGTAAATTTGGTTTGAAAACACAGAGAGGTGGAGTTATAGAAAACGTCATAACACCGAATACGGCGTTATCATATCAATTTTATTTGACGGCCCAACATTGGGGCTCGATTGTTCCTGAAACTACATAGTAATTTATATTGGCTGCCTAAGCCTGGGGCATCAATTAAATCAAAATAGATTTGAAAATACGACCGTGAGATTTAAAATAAAATTATTAAATTAAAACGTGGTTTTAAAATTTAAAATTACGAAATCAAAATTAATTACATTTGTTCAGATTTATTTAGTATTTGAAAGTTTAGCGTAAAGATAATTATTTCAAAAATGGATGTAAGAATACGGGAAACAAGGAAGCACTAAGAAATCCAGGGTGGAAATAGGATCCCAGGAAAGTGTAATAATCCAGGAAAGCAGTTCTAGCGAAGAAATGCGGACATCACAGGAAACTAAAATGATGGAGATTTTAATGGCATTGAATAGCAAAATGGACAGAAGTGAAGAGGCCATGAAAAACATGACCACGAAAATCGACGAGAACTGCGAAAAGTTAGGTAATGAAATTAAAATTCTAAGTGATAGATTAAGAGAAACCAACCAAATAATTGCCGAAATGAGAGCACAAATGCAAGAGAAAATTGTGAGGGTTACAAAAGATATAAACTGTGTATGGGATCATATTGGTATAATGATATCAAAGCAGGAAAAATATGAAAGCGAGTCAAACGATAAAATCACGAACTTAAATATCAAATTACGGAACGTTGAAGAAAACTGTGAAACGGAGTTCAGAACCATAAATCTGGAAATAAATAATTTAAACACTAATTCAGCAAATTTTAATAATGGCGAACCAATTAGGCTAATTCAACCAAATCTTTTAATTGAACAATATACTAAATTTTACGGAACGGAAAATTAAATCATAAAATATTTTTGAAAAATTTAAAAATGTTAGTACAAGGCTCAACAGACGAGCTATATAAATTAATTTAGTCAAATCAATGCCGAAAGGAGAAGCTGAAATGTGGTACAACTTAGTTGAAAGCGAAATAGAAACATTTTAACAGTTTGAGCAGAAATTTCTACTACAATTTTGGGGGATAATCAACAGGATAGAGTTAGGAATGACCTGAGCATGGCAAAATATGATTCAGATAAAGGAATGACGAGGAAATTATATGCCATTGAAAATTTTCCGTAGCAAAACAATTAGATCCTCCTCTGCACGATAAACAAATTATAAAATATTTAGCAGGGCATTTCAACGCAGAAGTAAAACTATATATAACGACGCAGAATATAGTTGACAGGGATACATTTATAGAATATTTACAAAGGTTTGATGAGTTGGAAACAAATTATAAAATGGAAAATAATACTGGGGATCGACGCACGAATTTTATAAGGACGCAAAGGAATAATGAGACTCAGTAATTATCAAAGGAACAATTATGATCGTGGAAGAATTTTTAATAGGGGAACTATAACAATTTTAATAATGATTTTAGGCGAAACAGAAATACGGGTCAAATATCAATGCGACAAATAGAGAACGAATCATGAAGGAAATAATAATAGAGGAGTAGATAGACAGGAATATGATGATCGACGGACGCAAGCGAGGAATATTAATAACACGCAAATAAGGAATACGAATCGCACATACGCAGAGATAACGAGTCAGGCAGGACCTTCCACGAGAAATCAAAATTTTTAAGTACGGACGAACCAAGGAAAATTCTACGGATTAACGGATATGAAAATCAATTTTGAGTTGCGAGAATCAATGCAAATAAAATAAAAAGCACGAAGTAATTTATGGAAAACAAGGGTTCAACTAAACAGAGCAGTGATAAATGAATGAGGACAACAAAGGGTCATTGACCCACAACCCGAACAACCTGTAACAGGTCAGATCTAATTAGTTTTAAGATATTGTTTCTATTTGAATTTCAATACTGAATTTATTCAATTTATATAAAAAGTGTAACGAAGTCAGCAACAAACATTGCATACGTTAAAAGTACGTAATATATTATAAAAGGGTCCAGAACGTTCCAGGTATCTTTGATAAAAAAAGGTAGTTTTTGGTGACTTTAGATTGATTGTAAAGCATATGAATTTTGGGGTAAATGATACATATGATATTGATTGATTGAAGGGTGTATTTGAATTTTTTTCAAAACTTGTAAATAATATTTCTTTTCATTATATGAAATTAATTGACTTTGTTTTATAATTCAAACAAATAGGTAATCATAAAGGGGTGGAGAAGAAAAAAAATTTGATCATCGTAACGTTGTGCACTTTGTTTAGATTAATAAAAGCTAGCCGTGGCATAATAATAAAATTAGTAAGAGTAAATTTGGTTTGAAAACACAGAGAGGTGGAGTTATAGAAAACGTCATAACACCGAATACGGCGTTATCATATCAATTTTTATTTGACGGCCCAACATTGGGGCTCGATTGTTCCTGAAACTACATAGTAATTTATATTGGCTGCCTAAGCCTGGGGCATCAATTAAATCAAAATAGATTTGAAAATACGACCGTGAGATTTAAAATAAAATTATTAAATTAAAACGTGGTTTTAAAATTTAAAATTACGAAATCAAAAATTAATTACATTTGTTCAGATTTATTTAGTATTTGAAAGTTTAGCGTAAAGATAATTATTTCAAAAATGGATGTAAGAATACGGGAAACAAGGGAAGCACTAAGAAATCCAGGAGTGGAAATAGGATCCCAGGAAAGTGTAATAATCCAGGAAAGCAGTTCTAGCGAAGAAATGCGGACATCACAGGAAACTAAAATGATGGAGATTTTAATGGCATTGAATAGCAAAATGGACAGAAGTGAAGAGGCCATGAAAAACATGACCACGAAAATCGACGAGAACTGCGAAAAGTTAGGTAATGAAATTAAAATTCTAAGTGATAGATTAAGAGAAACCAACCAAATAATTGCCGAAATGAGAGCACAAATGCAAGAGAAAATTGTGAGGGTTACAAAAGATATAAACTGTGTATGGGATCATATTGGTATAATGATATCAAAGCAGGAAAAATATGAAAGCGAGTCAAACGATAAAATCACGAACTTAAATATCAAATTACGGAACGTTGAAGAAAACTGTGAAACGGAGTTCAGAACCATAAATCTGGAAATAAATAATTTAAACACTAATTCAGCAAATTTTAATAATGGCGAACCAATTAGGCTAATTCAACCAAATCTTTTAATTGAACAATATACTAAATTTTACGGGAACGGAAAATTAAATCATAAAATATTTTTGAAAAATTTAAAAATGTTAGTACAAGGCTCAACAGACGAGCTATATAAATTAATTTAGTCAAATCAATGCCGAAAGGAGAAGCTGAAATGTGGTACAACTTAGTTGAAAGCGAAATAGAAACATTTTAACAGTTTGAGCAGAAATTTCTACTACAATTTTGGGGGATAATCAACAGGATAGAGTTAGGAATGACCTGAGCATGGCAAAATATGATTCAGATAAAGGAATGACGAGGAAATTATATGCCATTGAAAATTTTCCGTAGCAAAACAATTAGATCCTCCTCTGCACGATAAACAAATTATAAAATATTTAGCAGGGCATTTCAACGCAGAAGTAAAACTATATATAACGACGCAGAATATAGTTGACAGGGATACATTTATAGAATATTTACAAAGGTTTGATGAGTTGGAAACAAATTATAAAATGGAAAATAATACTGGGGATCGACGCACGAATTTTATAAGGACGCAAAGGAATAATGAGACTCGAAGTAATTATCAAAGGAACAATTATGATCGTGGAAGAATTTTTAATAGGGGAACTATAACAATTTTAATAATGATTTTAGGCGAAACAGAAATACGGGTCAAATATCAATGCGACAAATAGAGAGAACGAATCATGAAGGAAATAATAATAGAGGAGTAGATAGACAGGAATATGATGATCGACGGACGCAAGCGAGGAATATTAATAACACGCAAATAAGGAATACGAATCGCACATACGCAGAGATAACGAGTCAGGCAGGACCTTCCACGAGAAATCAAAATTTTTAAGTACGGACGAACCAAGGAAAATTCTACGGATTAACGGATATGAAAATCAATTTTGAGTTGCGAGAATCAATGCAAATAAAATAAAAAAGCACGAAGTAATTTATGGAAAACAAGGGGTTCAACTAAACAGAGCAGTGATAAATGAATGAGGACAACAAAGGGTCATTGACCCACAACCCGAACAACCTGTAACAGGTCAGATCTAATTAGTTTTAAGATATTGTTTCTATTTGAATTTCAATACTGAATTTATTCAATTTATATAAAAAGTGTAACGAAGTCAGCAACAAACATTGCATACGTTAAAAGTACGTAATATATTATAAAAGGGTCCAGAACGTTCCAGGTATCTTTGATAAAAAAAGGTAGTTTTTGGTGACTTTAGATTGATTGTAAAGCATATGAATTTTGGGGTAAATGATACATATGATATTGATTGATTGAAGGGTGTATTTGAATTTTTTTCAAAACTTGTAAATAATATTTCTTTTCATTATATGAAATTAATTGACTTAGTTTTATAATTTAAACAAATAGGTAATCATAATTATTACGTCAAGTAAAGGAGGCATCACATTGATTGACCAAGAAATTACAACTTACCGACAGAAACGCTCAAAATCAAAGGTCAACGACCCTATCTAAGCGGTGTACGCTGCGATGAAAACATGTTAGTCATAAGTGCGGGATCCATAGGTCAAGGAGTCCATTATCGACAGATCATTAACCCCTACTTGCTGCAGCTTAAACCACGCAAAGAAACGACCATCTCTAAGAAACAATCTCAGAAAGTGGGATCACAAGGTCAAAAAATCCCTATTCGGGTGCGACGCTTAAGTCGCACGCAAAGGTTAATCAACACGGCCGATGTCATCATCCTGGTCAATAATCTCTTTTCTAAATCGCCGAAATGCAAAGGTCATTGATACCGACACATGTGCGGCGACCGAAATGATCAATAAATGCGCCATAGGACGTCACTAGGGAGTCAATGACCGTCTGGGAAGCGTTGAAACCAGCGCCATATACTTCTCCAATGAAACACCCACCTTTTTGAATTTTTTTATTTGGTGCGATATATTGTTACCATAGCAGTTCTCATGATGACATATTTAATCGCTTGAGTGGTAGTCTGTACGGTAGTCTGCATTTATAGGTGACTCCATCTGACAAGAGTCTACATAACTACAAAAAATAGTCACCTGAGTTTAATATTGTAACAGGCTAGGAACAATGTAGGTGGAATATCTGCTCTAAATTATAAACAACCCAAGACAGTTGTTATTTTAAACCTGCTTTTACAATAAAGTTTCAACTAAATCTACCAAAACTTAGCAACTCCAAAGAATTGTTAATAGCCTGAACTAAAAGTCATCAATAACGATTCCTTTTGGTTTAACATTGTCTACAAAGTACAGAAGTTCTTTATGAACTTGTACGATTTCCAATGATCTCACAATTTCTCGCCTTGTATACCAAGCTTCACGCTTTTCCACGAGAATTAACGTAACCCAATTGATTATTTAGTTTATAAAAATATTTGAAAATCTCGGTGCTTCGTTTTAACGACAAAGGGTTAATTCAATTGTTGACATGTACCATAATTGTAAGCCAGATTAATTCAATTCTGTAAATACAAAAAGAATATTAGACTTTACGGCTCTGTTTCCTTTACCGGTTATTTGGGTAAAAGAATAATGTTTAATCAATTCAAAGGTAATTCTATCAGCAACTTTCTTTTCTTTACAGTGTTGTCAAGCAATAAATACTGGAGGAAAATAACAAAGGAGTTACATAAAAGTATTCTTAGACGATTCCTGTGAAGCGTATATATATATACAATGGTTATTAATTACGAATTTTTCAAAATACTTGCGAGTCTGCTTTGAATTAAGAAGCAAACTTCTACACATAAAATCCAATAGTACATTCACTTATACAACAACTGCGACATATTTATGAAGCGAAAAAGCGAATTCGTTCCATCTAAAACACTGCAAGCACCCAATTAGTTTTAACAAACTGCGGAATATGAAGTAAAAACAAGTTCATTTGTTACTCTTTCACAAACATTTATTAATTAGGGGTTGGCTTTTCTATAAAAAGTTGTGAATAGCCTTAGGTTTCTATTTGTATATTGTAATAATGTTAATTAAAGAACCAGGTACAATTTGTTTCAAATTAATTATAGAGTTGTGTATTTCTGTTCGCTTAGTTGTCAGATAGTATCACTGAAAACAAACTGAATGTATTCAAACTTTAAAGGGTGATTATTTGGACAATCCTAAGACAAAAAAGTTCCTATAACATAGACCCGAAAACGCTTTGTCAAAAACAACTTGATGTTAAAATTCTAAATTTTTTGATATTTTTTTCAAAAATCTCAAAAACGAAAAAGATTTTATGATTCGAAAATACTGATCTGTATTCATCAGTGGCGTATATTTCACCATTTTCTTCCTCTTTTTGAAAAAAAAAAGGTACGGCATGTAGTAGTAACCAAAATCACAAGCTATTTTGTTTTATTAGTCACTTCCGCATAAAAATTGCCTCTTTGCAAATTCTCAAAAAACTAATAATTTTAGTGGAAATTTCAAAAACCTTCATTAAAACGGAATTCAAACTAATAATCACTATTGCAGCGGGGTTCGAACTTACATACCATAATCCTTTATCCAAGAAAAATTAAGAGAAATCTAGAATGTGAGTCATCAAACCTTTCAAGAACAACCCCATTGTATTATGATACATGCGAATCATCCATTCTAATCGCTAGACAGGTATGATTGCATTACAATTGCATTACGATACCCGTGAATCATCCTTCACTAGCGATAGACAGATATGTAGGCTGTTTTAGTAAAAACCGAATAAATCTACTTTCCATAATGTTTCATAAACTTTTTAATTACTATTACACTGCCCTCCTCTTAAAGATTTTCTGTCTTAGAAAATCTTGAGGACCGAAAGCTGGATATCCCAGTGAAGATTAAAACAACCTGAGCCAGTCTTATATTTTACATATCGATGGTAGTAGCAATAGACAATTTAAATTGCAGATGCCATGCAATTTGGGATAAACCCACACCAAAATTTGTACCTCAGTCTTCTGGAATAGTATCTCCTGCAAACTTTGTACTGCCTTCCAGTCTAATCTATTGAACCCACAACAAATCCTAGGTATGGCCAACTTCGTGTTCCCAAATTTCATTATCTGGTTTTCGAGATCCACTAATGCCCTCTACAAGTCTTGATAACTAGGATTACCAAAGAACAATTTTTTTTTGTCGCTAGGTAGTAAATACCACGACATCCGTATGGTTCTGCCCACCTGCGGTGGTTGTTGGCTAAGTTGGTCCGGACAACCAAATTTGCTTTTGTACATCGTAGCAATCCCTCTGGTCATATAAAGATATGCTTTTACGCAATGCACAAGACAGTGTTTCGATGGATCATCAAATAGATCCTTGTTCATCTCTTCGATATTCCAAACCTCGCTTTGCCGGTGCCGCGGTACATGGACATGCGTATTCATAATTTGGACCAGGTTTTGGTTCATCTTTTTGGCTCTCTATGCGCCTCACATAATCATGTCTCCTGGTATTGAGGTAGTAGTGCCAGTCTGTTAATGTGCATCACTATTGTTCTGCCTATTAGGAACTTACAATTTTATATAGTACATCGTTGGTTCGTTTCAGTACTCCGCATGGACTCTCCCAATTTCTTTGTAACTTTGGCGACAATTCATGCCTTCGTCTTGAATTGAACAACCATACACAGTTTTCGGTTTGGCAAGCTGATTTTTGAACCTCGATGTCATACTTGGCTTTCATCCTTTTTTACATTTCCATGGCTGATATTGACGGAGGCTATCACGACCGGAGTCATAAATATTTATGGTTCCGGGTTGGGACCGTGTCATTTTATAAACTAAGGTCGACGTTTTGCCTACTTTTGTAAGGAGCTTCATCAGGACAAGAAAAGAAAAAAAATAATAAGAATATTAAAAATAAAAATAATAATAAAGATAAGAATGATAATATTAAAAAGACAAGTTAAAGTATAAAGAGTATGTAAAGTTACTTCTGACCTAGCAGACTCACCAGCCCATTTAAGCCAAATGTGGCAAAGTAACTGGTGAAAGAGAAATGTCCTAGCGGATCAGTGAACGTCCCGCTTCTGCTTTTGTGAACATAAGCTTGTTTTTCAAATAGGGGAAAAGTAGTAGCCATCGTCTTTGTTTATATTGTTAGAATTTGTAGTGATTTCTATGGATTCTCTGATTTTTCTATTATAGAAAAATGGAATTCTGGCAATTAGTTTCGTCTTGTCAAAGTTAATGGTATGCCCTGTTTCATGTTGGTGTTCGGCCACCGCTGAGCGTTTGTATGGGCTTGTTCTTAAGCATCGCTTATGCTCGTTTAATCTAGTCTAGTCCTGTTTCTCCTGTGTATACTAATCCGCAACTGCAAGGTATACTATATACGCCTGAGGCTTTTGGGGTTGGTAGTATTTGTGAAATTTTATTAGTGGGTTTATAGATTGTTTTGATGTTGTGTTTACGTAAAATTTTGCCGAATTCGTTCTGATACTCTGTGTATATATGAAAGGATTGCTAAAGATCGTGTGTCGGGATTACAGCGTGGTTTGGGAGTTCGTGTTGGATGCAGATGCCGGTTTATTACTCTGCCGATATCTGAGTTGCGATAGCCGCTTTTATAAGACTAGTTTTTAGATTGGTCAGTTTATTTGATATGGGTTCTGGTTGTGAAATCTTAATTGCACGGTGGATCAGAAAGTTGATTACCGATGATTTTTGTGACGGATGATGTTGTGACGACGCATGTAGGTATCTGTCTGTGTGGGTTTTCGATATACAGAGCCAAGTTTTTAATTTAAGGTCTGCGGATTCTATAGCCATGAAATTAAAAGACTCCGTGAATATATTGACCACAATAGGAGATAGGGATGAGCCCATGGGTGTGCCGGAATTTGTTTGTAAAATTGTCCGTCGAAAACAAGATAGGTAGAAGTTAAGCATTTTTCAATTAGCGTGGCCAGGTACTCAAATTCGTTTTCTTAAGGTAGGAGTTGTTTAATAATGGAGACAGTGTCTATGACAGGTACGTTTGTGAATAGGGATGTTACGTCAAAACTGAGTAGCATATCATTAGGGCCTAGCTCAATATTTGCAACTAATTCTATAAAATGAGTGGAGTTTAAAACATTAGTAGGGGTGTTGCCAGAATAGGGTTTTAAGAAATTTCCTAGGTATTTTGCCAGATGGTAGGTTGGCGAGTCAATTGTGCTTAATATCGGACGGAGAAGGACATCAGGTTTATGAATTTTAGGTAGGCCGTACAAGCGAGTTGGTTTAGATTCGCAAGGTATAATGCGCTTTTGTATACTTTTGGGAATATTAGACGATTTGATACGTGCTGAAATTTCCCGTTGTAGCTTTGAACTTGGGTCTTTGGTTATGGGAGTATAAGAACCGTCTTGTAGTAATTGGTTAATCTTTTCTTTATGTTCTGTACGGTTTAGAATTACAGTCGCATTACTTTTGTCTGCAGGAAGTATAATAATTTGCTTGTTCGTTCGTAGGTGTTTTAAAGCCGTCATTTCTTGCTTTGTCACGTTTTTGTTGGGAGTTTTGGCATGTCGGAGACAGTTAGTTGCTTCAAAGCGAATAGGATGACATCATCATGGGGTAGAGATCGGATCGCTGATTCTACAGAGCAAATGACTTCCTCTGCGGGAATTTTTCTAGAGGCAATGGAGAAGTTTGGTCATTTGAAAAGAATATGTAGTTCGTTTCCGGATAGGATATGTTCTGATCGGTTTATGACGGTGTTTGAGGACAGAGCTTGCAACAAAATTTTTGTTACATTAAATATCTCTAAAGAAAAACATTTCTAGCTGTTGTTATTTTACGAATTTGTCATTTAGCGTGTAATCGTTAAATAGTATAATTTACTATAAGGAAGAACACTTCTTTCCTTTTACATTATTTTCACCTATACGGAGTATTTAATGGTGACTCCTACGCTTCTGATATCCGCGAATACCTTGAACGTAACTTGAGTTGCATAGGCTACAGGCGTTCTGGGGTCCACTTGTGCAATTGCTGGACACAACGCCTGCGCGTAAGGTGACGCGATAACTAGGGTGTTGGCAAGGAATGCGGCCATCTTGCAAGCAACTACGAAGAAGTACGCTTCGTTGAAAAAAGAAGAGCCGTAACAACATGGGAAGATAGAGGTCCATTAGTGGTGAGGCTTGTGTAATTAATCAGCATTTTATAAAACTAATAGATGGTTCAATTTCTCTAGCACGTTTAAGGAACACGTTTGACAATGAGATTGGAATTTGGTCGTGTATTGTGAAATTACTGATTTTGAAGCTGTCCGAGGCATTGCATTTAGTAAAGTTGGTCTAGTACGTCTATCAGCATCACCGTTGTATAATTAAGGCAAAACCAATCAGGTACTTATAAAACTATTTACTGAAAATTAATTTTACGTACTAATTTCGGTCAAAGCTTTGATTTAACGTTTACTAAATCATAAGAAACTTTCGTTAAAGAATGTAAATGTCAAATTTTTTTGCAAGATATGTTTATGCTCAAATCACACGTAAAAATCAGTTTGAGAATTATACCCTAGAAATTTAATAGGTCAAATACTTTTTTTGTTCAGAACTAAATTTATTCATAAGAGGAATTTTTGAACCTTTAGATAATTTAAAAGTTGTTATTCAAAGCACGTATATAATGCACATGTTAATTGATAAAAATATGTATAAAGTTCACTTTTGATTGAAAGATGTTTACTTGCAATATGTTATGTGATTAGTAGAATACCTAAGCTGCTCCTAACATATGTTGAACTGACTTTCTTTAATTTCATATAATGCTTAAGCCATATGAACTGTTTATGTAACAAGTTCTTTAGAGAAATTTT
Source organism: Platerodrilus igneus (assembly GCA_036346225.1). Classification (NCBI taxonomy): domain Eukaryota; kingdom Metazoa; phylum Arthropoda; class Insecta; order Coleoptera; family Lycidae; genus Platerodrilus; species Platerodrilus igneus. The sequence continues at coordinate 4,887,814 of JARFIW010000301.1, forward strand.
GTAAGCCAGAACAGATCTGTTTCATGGATGTTTAAGAACCCGACTGTATTAAATAATTTATAAATGCTAAGACCTCTCTATGTAGAGAAGCAAATTCAGAGATTTTTGAAACTTACCTTATGTTGATTATTTTGATTATAGAGAAACACATTAAGAAATTTTTGAAACTTATTATATATTGATTATTAAATTTTTTTATAAATAATTTTTGCAACAAAAGAGAATTACATTTAAATTAAACTTTGAATTAATACCTTCGTCTTTTTATTTCACTAATTGAAATTAACATTGTCCAAATTAGATCAGCAAAATTTTGAATGTAGAAAAAAGTTGATACAGTACTAGGTAATAGAAACGGAATAAGTAATTTCCAGTAGAGTATTTTTTCATAGGTAAGGTGTTGTTAAGATTTTGAATTTAGGCCAATCGATCTATAAAGATCGAAATATTTTGTTGTTGTAAGGCACAAACAGTGTCTTATATTTTATTTTTTTTGTGTGACATTTTCTTGCAGGTCCAACATCGCAGAAGCTGGAGCAGAGGTCCAAGAGGTTTCCAGAGGTGTTGCTTGTGGTAATTTGTATGCTTTTTGGTAATCATTATATCCTATAGGTTTCTGCGTCTTCCTGTAGGATACTTTAGTTTTGTTTATTGTCTATATAGATGCAGTGGCGTCCATTTACGTTTTCTTGTTCCCGTTTGTAGTCGAGCCCACCCTATATCCACGCCCAAACTCATTGCTCGCCCTTGGGGTAATTCCCAGACTAAGCCGCGAATATAGTAAAGCTCGTGGGTCCACCGAGGTTTTGTTCACTAATTGACTCACTCCATAATTAAATTAAATAAAGAAAAATTATAAGTCCACTTAAAGTTACACTGGTGACCACTTATGTTTCACTGGCGCCCAATTAGAGAGAAAAAAAAATTAAGTTTCAAGCTTTTGCGCAAGAGTTTTTTTAGGATGTGAAAAGTTCTTGGAAAGTTGCAAGAATTTGCGTAAGTGGGTTTCTGTGATGACTTCGGTGGTTTTTTGGACTTGCAAGTATAAAATTCGGTCAAACAGAGTCCAGTCATTGTAGCTAAGCGTGGCGGATAATGTTAGATGGAGCTCTAGGAATTGTTTAGAAATATTGTCTATTTCTTTTCGACTGTTGGAAATTTGTTTGCGAAATAGTGAGAGTTCTGCTTTGTAAATAATTTTTCGACTGGAGTATGCGTTAATGTGATATTTTATTTTAAGGAAATCGCGGCACCATAACAAAAAGGTGAGTGTACAAAGTAATTTGACTAATGAGTGTCTAAGGTTAACTAGGATCACCAGTTACTTTGCCACAAGATACGTTTTGGCTTAAATGGGCTGGTGAGTCTGCTAGTTCAAAAGTAACTTTACATACTCTTTACACTTTAACTTGTCTATTTAATATTATCATTCATATCTTTATTATTATTTTTATTTTTACTATTTATTTTCTTTCCTTGTCCTAATGAAGCCACTTACAAAAGTGGGTGAAACATCGACCGTAGTTTATAAAATGACACGGTCCCAAACCGGAACCATAAATATTTATAATTTCCATGGATGTCATGCATTTTTTCACTTACGTCTTTTTAAGTAACTTACGCCTGCAACGTCTTCTTCACATTTAATACCGAACTCAAGCTCACATAGTAAACGTGTTCCACGTCCAAGCATAGCACATGCAGGAGACTCTTCAGTACTCTCGTGGACCGCAATCGGTAGTCCAATAAAAATAGGTGTATATATTGGTCCCAGTCCCTTTGGTGTTAAAGAACTACCTTGTAGAGGTATTTTCCCAAGGTGCGCTTTATGCGTTTTACAATACTATCCGATTGAGATTGCAATGGAGTCGTTCTGGTACTTCTGATACGTCTTAAAAGAATGTCTGTTTTATGAATTATTGGTAGACCGTAAAAGTGTTGTGGTTTACTATAATGTGGGACCAGTTTGCTTCTTTCTTTGTTTTCGAACTAATTTTTAAATTTATATAGTTTTGTATATTTTATTTTCAATTGATTTTGTTGGGTCCGTTTCTAAACTAGTGTAATTCTCAGTGTTTAACAGTTCGTTGACTTTACGTTAAAATCGTTTTTATCAATTACTACTGTTGGATTGCCTTTATCAGCAGGTAGAATAATAATTGAGTTATCGTTTTTCAGATTGTGAATTACTTTTATTTCGTTACTACTTACATTTGGTTTTATTTTGTGATTCTTTTCTATTTCGATTTTGCATCGAACTCTAAATTCGTTTGCTTGATCTTCCTCGAGCTGGTTTGCTGTTTACTCAATACAGCTGATTATTTCAAATGTTGGTATTGATTTTGGTGTTACTGCAAGGTTCATGCCTTTTGATAGAATTGGTTTTTCTTTGTCGTTAATAGTACTGTTTAATAAATTTATGACGGTGTTTAGCATTGTGTTTCTGTTTTTTACAGTTTTAGTTTGCTTGTTATTTTTCTCTATAAATAGATTATTAAATTTATTTATGTGAATTTCTTGTTGTTTGGAAAATTCCGATTCGTAGTAGGTCTTTGCTCTAACGAGAATTTTATCAAAATTGTCTTTTGTCATCGTTATTCGTATGAAATATATAATGCCCTCAATATCTTGTTTTAACCTATAAATAATGTGTCGATGGTTTTGTAGTCTTTCTTTCATCTACTGTAACTTGCTCATTCAAGGATATTTCTAAGAACGCGAGCGAATTTTTAGAGTGCGACAACTTTAGGTTGTTAAAATCGTCTTTATTTAAGTTTCGATCCATGACCTAGGATCGTTGTCAAAATAATAAGAATTTTTAAGTTTGACACTTATGATACAAATTAAAGGTAATTTTGATTTATTAATGTTTGATTTGAATATATTTAGTGAAAATATTAAAGTTTAGAAGAATGAGTGCCTTCAATTTGTGTTGTGCCCTGGGAGCGACTTTTAAGGTAGCCAATACGCTTAACGTGAAATCTGCTGATTAATTTTTATATAGTTGAATTTCATATAAATTCAATAACTTGAGGATTTAATAACATTTTTCAACATGTTTCTACATATACGGTTGAGAGGATGGTTATTACAGAAGTGTGCGAATACGTTACCGTAAGGCTTAACCACAAAATTGATTTTAACAATCCAAAATTTTTACATATAGAAAATAATAAATTAAAACGTGAATTCCTTGAAATGTCTTACTTCTATCTAAATTGTGATACATTTAATAAAAAAACCGTCATTGGAGACTTGAGTTCTATGTATAACTACCTTTTAAATTTAAAAAAATGTATTTCAAAAAGAAAATTAAGAAATAAAAATAACTAAAGTATAATATTATTTTGCTTACAAACATACTCACACAAAAAGTTATAGAGATAACTACACGAATTGATAAAATGTAGTGTGTCTACAAACAAAGCAATTACAATTAATGCTTTTAATTTATACATATAAAGATACCTTTCCCAAACAAAAAAAAAATCTCACATAAACAACTGTTTACAGAAATTAAATTTAAAGACAGTATTCATCATAATCAAAAATATTTTTTACTTCTTTTGATGATATAATTATTATTATCTTTAAATTTAATTATTGCATACCCTTATACACTGTACATTATTATTAATCGTACAATTGTATCTAATCTCACTTTAGTAAGTATCAGTTATATCTAATTTTTAGCTATTAATTCAACGCTGTTCTCATAACTAATTCATTTGTATTTACTTTTAATACTCTTGATAATGGAAAAATAAATTTCCGAAAACTTTAGTTTATAAAAAAGAAAACTCTTCAATTCTGCTGATATATAACCCAAAACGAATTATATACAAATATACATATGGATCCACATTGCTGTGAACTGATGGAACCCAACGCTGTGCGTCACATTTTAGTATTGTGAACTGAAAAACCCGATGTTGAAAGAAAATAATGTTATTACTGGAAATAGAAGGTGCTTATGATAAACGTTTCAAGTTTGCCCGCTGTCTAATTATTTCTGCTAGCTCTCTCCAAATAGATTTATAATGATACAAAATATCCTTAATACATCCACAACAGCTTTGCCTTACGAACAAATATAACATCGATAAATGAAGATTACTACTTACTCTCAACACAAACCTTATACACTAAAAATAGGGTCCACAATCTCTACAACAGTTTGGTCTTACGCACAATATCTTATATATTACACAAAAAAAGTATGATTTTTCGCTAATCACTCATTCTGCACAAATCTTATATACTAAAAATAGAGTCCAAAAATCTCTCTTTAAAATTATTCACAAATCTTAAGCTCGTAGTTATGAACTAACGACATTGTATGTTTATACCATGATGCAATATGACATCTAATATATGTATATATATATATATATATATATATATATATAAATTCATGGTTATGCCCTGTAAAACACAAGCGTACTTTTATTCATCAAAGTTTCATTCAAAAACGCAAATTGCGAGGGTATATAAATAATCGCCCTGTTTGGTATAAGCATTTTGTAAATACATAGCAGGTAACGTCAGTTGTATATGTAAAAATAATTAATTGTAAGATACCGTAACACACATTTCAATGCGAATACACATCCATACATTTTTGATACCATTTGCTGTAAATAGCATGGAATAGTACAGCTTTACGCATTTAACTTAAGAAACAACAATCAACGTATATTTTAAACCCAAAAATTAAGGTTAATTTTGTATACTGAAACAGGAACGCAAATATTTTCTATAAAATATAACCCCTTGGGTATTAAAGAGCAACTAAAGTTTAAATTAATTACCCCGTAGATTATAGCAATTTATTCTAAATAAAGAATTCTCTAGAATGTAAAACGATAAATCATTGGAATTTAAAACTACGTAAATAATTCATTAATAAATAAACATTTTATTCTAAGAAGCAGCCCGGAACTTTAAAAACCCAGAAAATGTAATAGAAACTAATAACAAATATTTATGATATTGGCATTCAATGTAGGATAGAAGGAGACAGAGAGCATTAACCTTGGGTGTTAAACAAGAATAAACAGCACGCGTCACGGATAACTGGAACCAGATAACAAGGTAATAAAACCCAGACGATTTTAGACGCTAATGAAAATTTCCAAAATATTACGTAAAATTGCCGTTTATTATTTAGAATGAAATCGCGCTAATTAACAACATTGTAGAAAATAAATAGTTTGCGTATATAAAGAAGCGTTTACTCATTTATTGGATTGATTGATTAGATTCTTTCGATTCAATTCGATTCATAAATTCGATCGCGAGCTGTTGCTTTGCGAAGATAATATTTGAAGTATGTAGTAAACATACTGTAAATTAATAGTTGCGAGGTTGCAATGAATATAAAAGTGATGTTTTTAAAGGCAAATTATATATAAAACTGGAATTATTAATTACAATGAATCAAATTCTTCAATATACCGTTATTTAAAAAATTGTATTAAATAATCGAAAGGAAGATTAAATCGGAAATGTACTTTGGTAATTGCTGTTTGAAATGAGAATTGTTATGGGAAATCTTTTGAGCTGATTTGACGTCAATTTAAAATAAGAGGATTTTTAATTACGAGGAACGTTTTTGTGGATTCTGCAACTATTACTTTTAGATTTATTAAGCAAATTCTTACAATAGAATAATAAAATTACGATTCCCCAAAATGGAAATAGAACTAAATTAACACAACAGTATATTAATTTATAGCAATCCTGGAGAGAAATACATAAAATTTCGAATATACGTGACGTATAAGCATTTAAATGAACCAAAAATCATACGTATTAGAACACACCTTTGCCTGTGTACCTAGAATGCATTGTATATTATTTATAGTACTCCTGATGTAACAATGCCAGTGATATTTAGATACTGTCGTCGTCTATGCACATTGCCTTTAAGTGATTATCACCCTTACAATTTGATTTTTATTAGGCCCGGTTTTTGTTTTCAATTTTAAAATCATATTACTCGGATTCTAGTTAAAAAAGTGCCTGTAAATTAACCTTTTTGCGGTTCAAAAATATTGAATGTGTAGAAATCGATAAAACTTTTAAAGACTATCTTGTTGATTTATTTATATTTCGAAGTATCTACCTAGACCTAATAAAAAGTATTATACTATAACAAATATCATAATTACATTGTGGAGCAGGTCAGTTATCAGAATTTTGGATTACGTTCGTCAAGAAATATGTTGGGTTCATGACTTCTAATCGATATATTGTATATCGGAAGTCTAAAAATAATGCTAAAGCCGACGATGTCTCCATATACACCGATTCGCTCTGCTGTGTAAGTGCTTCCTTTGCATTGTCATTTCTATGGCGTTGCTATACACTCAAACTACACACGTTCCCACTTTCTTCAAACCTGCCTTTGTATATTTTATAATGCAGTGAGTGCTCTCAAAGCCTTTGTTACCTAAAGGTACAATAGTTTTAAACTAGGTAAGAAAATCAGAAATAGTCTACTCCGTAGAAATGGAAACTGTTACAAAATCCAAACTGCATCTACATTAAAACTTTTTATTTGAAGTAAAACTGTTCATTCAATTTATAGTGTTAAATCGGAACAGTTGTCAATGGCAAGATTGTATCTCTAAACAGCAATAAAAAGCCTTCTTTTAAAATGAACCCACAAATAAAGGGAGAAATCGATGCCCATCGAAGCACCTAATATATTTGTGCAGCGTAATCGGAAACCTGTCAATATATCAAATAGCATCATCATCAAACAGGTATTTGAACAAGTAAAATTTTCCTCAATTGGAATTTAAATTTCCGCTACAAATTACTCACTATCTGAGGTTACTGCGTCATTTTTCCTTTAGCTGAATATACAGGAAAGTTTGGTTTTTAACTAAATTTTAGTGAAAAAGTGTGTAGCTAAAGCAAGTAAGTGTTTCTCATAGGATGTCACGTCAGTTTTACTACATATTATCCGCGATATATTGTCAGTCTTGCTAGATTAAGAGGGTTTACATTTTACCTGGTTAACATATTATGCAAATAAATCTTTCAAGCAGTTGCCCTAAAACGTCAGACAATATTTACATGCGCTTGTAATAAACACCCTTTACGCATTCTCCTAATCATTACGGAATGTGAGCAATGTCCGTTGTTTTAAAACCGCTACCCGAATTTACTGAGCGGATTTTCCTATCGCTTTATAAGTTATTGAATTTTATAATACCTTTAGAAAATATATGAGAAGATTTGCACTTCATAAATAAAATATGTGGAAACCATTTGCAGCTCAATATGGACGAAAGGTTAAAGGGGAGCAATAGAAAAGGGAGTAATTGCTGTAGAAAATACCTATTAAGAGCAACCATTACGTCATCAACTCATGCACTGAAAAAAACAGGCTATACAATTTTACTACAGTTTTGTGTTTGAAATATTGGGGTAATTATTAATTAACATATTTTGCTCATACAACAATAATAACTTAAATAGTTGAAAGTCGGTGTTGTAATTTTTCATATAAATTTGTATCTAAAATATTCTAATTAAATTCACTATTTTGGTACCAATTTTGAACATACTAAGTTTAATAACTTATATATAAAATATATGAAACAGGTATTGTAATATTCAACACATTTAGTGGTAAAATTTAGTAAAGCAGCGTGAACTTTTACCATGCCGTGAACTACATATCTCCCAAATTAATATGTATTAAAAATTAAACGTTATGATTAAGTCTTCGAAATAGAATGATATATTGTATGAAGGAATGTAATATAATAAATGTCAACAAAATTCATATTAGGCATAGAATAAGGGACGATTACTTTGTAACACAGACGCAAATTGAAACAGTTAGGTATGAAACAATGAATTGCTACCAAGCATACTTATTTATAATTACCTAGAAATAAATGCAGTTTCCCACTGTACGGTGTGAAACCAGAGACTTCATGTTAAGTATATGAAGCTCATCTAGTCAGTCAGTCTTCAAAATTCATAACTTTTACATTGTTAGTTGTTTAAACAACTCATTCTTAATTATTGATTATTGATTAATTTAAATATTAACTAGTAATATTTTCAATTACATTCAATTTGCGTTTAAAGAATATAAGCGTTCAATTCCATTGTAAACGAAACAAGTAATTTGTGTAATTAACGATATTAAATTAATTTGATAGTTTTGTTTTTGGAAATATATCTTTTAAAAGATGTTCCCAAGGGTTCAAAAATTATTTGGCGCAGTCGGAACGGATTCCAAAAGGGCACTAGGGCTTTTCAAAATCAAAACTAGTACCCTTGAATTTCAATTCTTTGCTAGAATAGAACACCAATCAAATTATTGTGAGTATCAATAGTTCATTTTTTTTACCACTTTTCAATTGAATATTAATTTTAGTAAATAAGAATTGACGATTAAAAGATTTTTACGAAATTTTGTTATTGCAACAATCATTCAGTAAATGTCTGAATTTGGTTAGATTTTAACAGAACTTAATAAATTAACCTTATCCAAGATTAGAGCAAAAGATTCTGTGAACGATTTTTTAAATAACTTTAGAGAAGACTTGATTACAGGAACAGAGAATAATAATTCAAATTATTTAAAATAACTCGAAAACGCGTCGATAGATTTTGACAATTTTTGGGGTGCGAGTTTCTCCTTTCAATTGACATCTTTTGGTGGTGTACGCAACAATTTTAAAAGCATACGAGTGTCTCAAAAATGATGTATTGTATAAATATCCGACCATTACCTTTTTCCTGTTTATGCAATGATTACAAATTTTTTTTAATGAGTAGCCGACTTAATTTGGAAACTTTTTGTCTCTTGTAAAATTTTGATTAGACGATCGGTTTGATAGAAAAAAATAATTTCAAATGTCTGTTTCTTTATTTTTATTTCATTGTTTTGTTTATTTTTTATTACTATCATTGAAAATTAACAACGCGGTACATGTGTTGGACCATTACAATAAATTTTCAAAATAGCCGCCATTTTCTTCAATGCACAAATTAACCCTTTGTAAGAAGTTTAACTGAACCCTCTGCATTGCTCGTGCATTATTTTTTAAAGAGTTGGCTGCATTTAAAATTCGTCTATACAATTCTTCTTGACTATCAAGTGGAGACGAATAAACCTTAGATTTTAAGGTACCCCACAAAAAATAATCACAGAGCGTCAAGTCCGGCGATCGTGCTGGCCAATTTGTAGGAGCATCATATCCCCTTCCAATCCATCGATCCGGATATTTTTCCTGTAAATGTTGTCGAACAGCTAGAGTAAAGTGGGGAAGAGCACCATCGTGCATGAACCATATGTCTTGGCGAAGTAACAATGGCAGATCTTCCAATAAATTCGGCAATGTTTGTTGTAGAAAGTTGAAGTAATTGTCTCCGTTTAATCGATTTGGTATCACAACAGGACCGATAATAAAATTATCAATAACTCCAGCCCAGACATTAATCTTAAATTCATATTGATAGTAAGTCACTTTAGTTGTATCAGGATTTTCTACAGCGTAAACATGTTCATTATGTATGTTAGTAATATCAGATCTTGTAAAAGAAGCTTCGTCTGTAAATAAAATTTTGCGACTGAAATTTGCATTATGAATTCTCTGATCTTGAATAAATTGACAGAAACTAGACGCCTCTCAGGATCGATAGGTAAAAGGTCTTGTGCCTGTTGAACGTGGTATGGATGTAATAACTGTTCCTTTAAAACGTCATGAACAATACTTTAGGAACTTGTAGTTCAAGTCTTAAGCGTCTGGTGCTTATTTTTGGGTCTTCTTCAACTCTATCCAAAATTTGTTTCTTCAGATCCGCAGTTCTTGAGGTACGTTCACGTCCTCGATTCGCATTTCTTGACTAAAAGCTACCATTTTCACGAAGACGTCTTTCAATATTTGCGAATGTTTGGTGGTTTGGAATTCGGCGATTAGGAAATCTTTCCCTATAGCTCTGACGCTTTCACGACCATTGCCTTGACAAAATCCGAAAACCAAAAGCATATCCACCTGTTCGTTGTTTGTGTAAGTACTCATAATGTAAGATGAAAGATGCAAACTTTTATTGAATTAAGTAGAAATTCACAACTTGACAGGCAAACTGAGGTTAAATAATATTCAAATTAAATAACAAAACAAAAGCAAAGCCTACTGCTATACTATGTTCTTTTATTTGCCCCGTTTTACAGTTAATGCAGCAATGATGACGAAAGTATGCAGACATTTGAAATCATTTTTTTTCTGTTAAACCGCTCGTCTAATCAAAATTTTACAAGAGAGAAAAAAGTTTCCAAATTAATTCGGCTACTCATAAAAAAAATTGGTAGTCATTGCATAAACAAGAAAAAGTAATGGTCGGATATTTATACAATACATCATTTTTGGGACACTCGTATGCTTTTAAAATTATTGCGTACACCACCAAAAGATGTCAATTGAAAGTAGAAACTCGCACCCCGAAAATGGTCAAAATCTATCTACGCGTTTTCGAGTTATTTTAAAATATCAAATATTTTTTACGATTCTTGAGCCCTCTAGCGGCTAAATAAAGCAACTTGTATAATAGGTAAGTTGGCTCAAATTGATCTATTTCGAGCCAAATAATCTCTGTTCTTACGTTGTACACGTATTTTCCGGACACCCTGTATATTCCTTTCCTATATATGATCTTGTAGTCATACTCCTCTAGTCTAATACTTACTCCATCTCTGTAATTTTGACTTAGGTTACTTTAGTTTACATAACCACACTAATGGAATATGATCTGTGTATGTATAAAATTCTCTTTTCCGTAAAGATATTGTCTAAAGTATTTTGTTGCCCAAATTATACTAATAGTTCCTTTTCAACAGTCCTATATTTTTCTGTCTCATTTAACGTTCGTGATGCGACTAATTAGTTTATCGCTACCTACTTTTCTCTGATTTAATACTGCGCCTAAAGCAACATTGGATGCGTCTGTGGTTAATATAAAGTGCTTTGAAAAGTCAGGGTACTTCAATAAGGGTGATTCGTAAGAATACACTTGATTTTAGCTACTGCTTTAATAAATTCCTGTGTATGTTTGATTTTATGACCTTTCTTTAAACAATTCCTTAGTGAATACTCCCTGTATGTTTGTTGTGGTTTGTTTAGCATTCTTCTTAATCTTCTTTGGGTATTAAACCACTCATAGTTTTTAAAATCATCTTTATTTACGTTTCGATCCATGACTTAGGATCGTTGTCAAAATAATAAAAACTTCAGCGTCCAATCAGTTTCAAGACGGAAAACTTAATGAAGAAAAAATAATTGCACTTAAATTTGGTGATTATTATAGAGAACCACAGGTGTTTGTTTTGAAACATTTTCAACTAATGTTGTGCGAAAAGATATATTGGAAAACTATTAATTCAGCAAATGTTCAAGCGTTGGGAGATCTTGGTAGCCGCCGGCTGCTTAACCCCTTTACATAATACTGATTATCGGGGAAACAGGTTATATATTTGCTAACTATGGAAGGGGAACCAAACACGAAAAAGCAGCGGCTCTGTTTGAAGACAACAAACAGAAACAAGGAGAAAATTGTTGAAAGCATATGTCTGAAGCTCTGCACAGAAAGTCTATGAAATAGGGGCAGTAGGAGATGCAGACAGAGAAACGGTAGAAGCCTTTTGGAATATTGTGCTTCAGATGTATGAAGATGATATCATGGACAGACAAAGTTAAAAAGAATGATGTTAAAGAAATGGTAGGAGAATAAAGTTACCCATGGAAAAGAAAATAGGTGAAATAAAAGGGCAGGATATGTTTTAAGGTATTTTTAAAGAATAGTGCGGGATACACTACAAGCAGAGATAGGAAAAAAAGAGGTAGATGTAAACCTAGATCAGACTATTTGCATGCAGATACTGAAAGATGCAGACGGTGGATATTTCAGGGAAATATGTAGGTTAGCTCAGAATACAAAACAATGGAGGTACGCGTCTAATCAGTTCCAGGACTGAAGACCTAATGATGATGAAGCTATTGAGAATGTGTTAAATTGGATCGAGAAGCTTATTATGGAACCACAATTTCTTGTATTTTTGGCCACGTTGAAATAGTATCTTTTAAATGCCTGCAAATGGGATTTTGGAGTAAATCGTAATTTATATTTCAGGAAAAATTACAATTAGGAGAGATAGGCTTGCAAAGAAATAATGTGGGAGCAGTTCTCTAATTATTAAAAAATGCGAGAAACTTTAAGAAGTAGGGAGAAAAGAATTAGAAGCTTTCTCATTTGATGGCATTCTTTTAACGCTTTATAACATTTTATTCCTTAATAATAAAAATGTAACTTACACACGATTTGTTATGAACATTTGGGTATTAAAGTTAGATTAAAATTTCATCTCAGTTTCTAGTATCAGATTGTTGCAGTTTGCATGGTTTACATTCGCTTATCTATTACTTAACCACAATCATGAATTTGATTGGAGCTTCCTGCTTATATCTGATGTCTCGTCAAGAAATTTGACGGTATCAGATATGCTTAACAAAAATATAATATATAATTGAAGGTTAGGATGACATAAAACTCACGAAGCGCTTTAAAACGGTAAATTTATCTAATTGAATTACCTACCAGTTTCTATAAAGTTTCTATAAAGTGTTTAAGAAAACTTGTTCAAAACCCTGCAAGCAATCCTTTTACAAATATTATTTCATACTACTTTTATTTCTAAACAAATAATAAAAGTTATCGATCAAAGAGCTAGATTTCCTTCCACTTGAAATTAGTGCTATTTTATAAAATTTCATCAAGCATTTTACTCTATAATTTTTTACCTTATAAAATCAAACATTTGCTTAGCAACTACAGGTTACAAAGTCGCTGCAATGTGTTTACCACCTGCAGTGAATACGTTTTAACCACAGCTGCACGTAAATCCATGGCTTTCTTTTAAAAGTTAAGGCCGCTTAACCATCTGCCTAGTAAATGAACACTTGGAATGGGTTTGTTATCTATACCAAGACTATACTTCTATCAAGCGGCATACTGTTATCTTGCAGCTGTGCAGGTGTCCAAAGCAATAAGATTGTTCCTCTTTTCTTAGCAATTCTTGGTAGCCGTTATCTCCTTGTTTGCAAGCTGTTACAGCTGGTATTTTTGCAGCTGTGTCTGATAGTTCTTCGCACTTAATCCTTCGGCGGTATTTTTGAAAGCCAAACACCTTGCCTATACGTGGCTCTTTTCTTATAAATACAGACCGTGCTTTGAAAGCTGGACATTCAATACAGCATTCTTTTAGCGAAAAGGTGTTGTGCGTCGCGAGAATATAATTCTTTCTGTGCTCGTGTATATTAAGTTAGTGCTTACAGCACCCAGCCGTAGACAAATGCAGCCCCATGTCTTTATCCTAAGATGATACCAGAAAGAAGCCGATAGCTCAAGGTACAGTAAATTTTTCTCTTTGTTTATTTGTGTTTCTGTTTTGGAAGATTGACACTTCTTTTTTTGGATAGATTCCGCAATAAATTACAGACTAAACGTTACCAACTGCAAGCTCACAACATAAACAATTACGTATCTTATTCTTAAAGCTTGCGTTGGAGCACTTTCTGCTATTTACTTTTCTGTGTAAATTAATGTTAATGTCAACAACTTGCTAGTTGCTATTTGATTAAGCTGTTTAAAAGTCAATTCTAGGTTATTTGTTAAATTGTACAAGGTGCACTCGCCAAAAGCAGATGTTACTGTACAATTTCTGTTTTTCTGGTATATATATATATTTAGGGGTAAAAATGTTGTAAGTATTCTTGTATTTAGATAATAATATTTTTTTCTTGATATTTTAAAATATTTTGGTTTATACTGTACTATATGTAAATTAAAGCTTTGTGTACATCACTATTACGTAATGTGTTTTTGACTTTTGTAAATAGTCTTTTGCGACTGTATCTTGCTAATATAATTTTTACTGAGGTTTTCATAATATTTTAGTATTAAAAATTAACTATGCTTGCGCAACTATCCTATATCTTATTTATTATTTGGCTATAGCTATTTATTTAAGCATTATCCCTTGTCTATGTCTAGCCTAATGTTGAAAATTTTAAAACAGTAAGATACTGTTGGAAAAGATATTAAACATAATTAGAAGTTAGTAGTGACGTACGCGATTTAAGATTCTTGATCTTTTCAATTAAATTGCTAGTCGCAGAGGCTCAGTTGTTAGAGAGCACAATACAAATTGGAAAGTTTCATTCTGTTCATTTCGTGCTTAAGCTCTGAAAACGAAAAAGTTAATGTTCTTATATTCCTTTAAGTGGGAGAACAAGTTTGAAATTTTACATATCTTCATAGCTAAAGCACTGTTGGAAAAGCAAAATTTTAAAATTCATTGCACATTATGTCAAATCATAATTCTTAATATATTTGGAGCTTTCAGAAGCTAAAATATTTGCGGTATCTGGCATTTGGACCAAAAGAGCAATTCTCATAATAATATTGTAACTTTCTGAAATGTTAGTATAACTTCTTAGATAAATTTCTACGAAAAATGTTTGTCGGTCATTTGTGTCTCATAAATAATTTCCTATAGTCGTACACATTAAGCTCTATATGGTAAAGGCTAAATGTTTTTGTCGCTACAAATATTTAGTAAATTTCCTTTATGTATCCTACATGTAATTTGAGTAGTCATTAAGCTACAGAAAGGTTTAATGTCGGAAGCTAATACTTTTTGTCTTTCTTATCTAAGATATGCGATAAGGCTATTCAAAGGAATATTGTATTGCTCCCGTTTTGTAAAATATAATTCAGAAGTTGTGGAAAAGGTGGCAACCAAAAAAATTTAAGAAACTGGAGTTAACGTACTGTTAAAGTCGTACATACAACAAACTTTTTTGGTCAAGTTTCTTTTTACAATTGCCTAAATGGCTCTTCTGCATCGAGTAGTTCGGCGTACTTTTTCGAAAACAGCGATCTATTTAAGTATTTTATTAGATCACTGCTTTGATAGAAACGAAATAGTAGCGAGAAACTGTATTTTCCTACAAGAGTTCGGGGGCTTCATCAACTGTGCTCATTAACCGAGTTCTCATTATATTCATGGCCTAATGCATACAATTACAAAATTTCATGTACGATATTTGTTGGAGTCATTCATGTTCGGAATCATGATTAACTATTATAAGTGTTCTGACTTTGAACAGTGTTATATTAGAAAGTAATAAAGAGGACATTACTTTGCCACAGGACACCTTTTGACTTAATTGAAATAACGAATCTGTTAGTTCAGAAATAACTTCGCTGCATACACCCCTTTACTGCAAGATACCTCTCAGCTTAATTGGCGGGTGGGCTTGTACGTTCAAAAGTAGTGTTTTACAACTTGCACTGATAATGTATCCCTTACGACATCGGTGGAACATTGATTTTATTAGTTTTTAATGTGACACAATCTGGAGCACGTATTATTGAAATCAAGTCTTCATCATCGTCATTAAATTTTCAGTCCTAGAACTAGTTGGACGCATACTTCCACTGCTTTCTATTCTGAGTTATCTAACACATTTCTCTAAAATTTCCACAGCCCACATCTTTCACTATCTGTGTGCAATAGTTTAATCTAAGAGTACCTCTACCTTTCTTTTTTCTTTATGTGCTTTTAATATATGCCAAGCTATTCCTTCATGTGTCTTATCATTCTCATCATCATTATGCCTTCGGTGCTGGAGTTATATACATTTTCTCAGTTCTTCCTGTTCTGAGCTAAACTACACATTTCCCTGAAATTCCCACAGGCTACATAGTTCACTATCTGCGTGCAATAGTCTAATCTATGTCTGGGACTACCTCTACCTCTCTTTTCTTCTGCCTTTGTTTGTAATATATTCTGTACTATTCTCCTATGTCTTTGAAGGTGTACTATTCTTTGATTGCTCCTATTTTTTTCTGTTTTCCACAGAGATCTTACTTCCCATACTATTGTTAGAACATTTTTGTTTTTAACTTTGTCTAGCCATGTTATCATCATCATACATCTGAAGCATAACATTCCAAAGGTTTCTATCTATTTCCTGTCTGTTTCTCGTACTGTCCACATTACATAGCCGTACAGTGCTGTGTTTCACACATATGCTTTCAACTATATTCCTTGTTTCTATGTTTAATGTCATCGAACATAGCGCTGCATTTTTTTTTTGTTAAATACAACACGGCTCGCCTCCTATTATTTTCTAAATACATACCCTATTTCACCGATATTCAGTGGTGCGCGTCATTAGGTTTTCATCTTGTAAGTGGTTAGACGCGTACCGCCATTGTATTTTATTATGAGTTATACTTCACATTTCTCTGAAATTCGCATAGGCGACATCTTTCACTATCTACGTGAAATAGTCTATCCTAGGTATTTTTTACCTCTCTTTCTTCCTATCTCTGCTTCTAATATATTCTCCACTATTCCCTCATGCTTTGGTATGCGACCTTTATCCTATCTCTCCCATTTTTACTGTTTGGTATGATATCTTGATCATACGTCTGTAGCACTACACTTCAGGTTCTTTTCTCGATTCCTAAACCGTTATCTAACAAGAATGTAACCTATTTGATATTTACTTATGTCTCCTGGCATCTCAAACGTGGCCGTCCTCTAGCACGATATTGAAATAATGAGTTTGTAGTTGTTAACTTGTTTTTGTCGCAAAATTCTTCCAGCCTTTTCGTTCTGTTGTTCCTCGTGCTTAAACCAAATAAAACTACTACCGCTCCTTCCCTACCCTCGCTTACTACTGCATTAAAATTTCCCGTAATTATTAAATGTTCGTGTTCTTTTGCGGATCTTATTGTCTCCTTTATCTTTGTAGATCGTTTCTACCTCTTCTTCACTGTAGCTAGAGGTGAGCATGTATTTAGCGGTTTAAATCCTAATCTAACCGTGAGTACATTTCATTCTTTTGTTAGTAGTATTCTACACAATGTCCTATCTTTTTCTGCATAACCTTTTCTACACCCGAATTTCCTTCCTCTCATTCTGTATAAATTACCCTAAAATATCCGCTCCAAAAATTCCCCGCCTCTAGCAACCAACGTTTCCCAATCCCTACTATATCTAATGCTAGCCAATCCATTTCAATTTTCAAATTCTCTAGCATACCCACTTGCTCCCTACTTCTAACATTCCACGCTCCGATTCGCAAAATGTTCCCGGCTCTTCTTTTAAGCTTTCTTATCACATCCTTCAAAGTAATCCCCTTCCGGAGATCCGAATGGGGAACTATTTTAACTTTTTAACTTCAGAAACTTTTACCCCAAAAGGATGCCATCGTCTTAAATAACAATTTAAGTACATTGTATACTTGGAAGGTAATGTGATGGTTTCCCGTTGCCTTCCAGATCGCACTAGTGTGTCTTAGAATACCACACCGTTCCCTATGGTCCCTGCCACTCTAAGCACCGAAAGAGCGGTTGTACTTTTTCAGGGACCTATCTTAGTCTGCTTGCTCACTAAAGACCCCCACTAGTTTGGTTAAACCTATAGTTAGTATCTCATGTGCTTGTGTTATACAAAATGATACCTCATACAAGCGTTGAATCAGAGTCGAATGAGAGGATGAATTGGGATACTCCCAACACGAAGAGCACATACTCTTTGGAGAACTACCATTAGATGGAAGTTTATTATCCCCATAAAATTTTGAATGTTGTTCTAACGAAACACTGGTTGTACTCCATCTCATCGGTTCCTCAACATGAATAATTTTAACTTTATCTTCTAGATTCTCAAACTTATTCCCTAAGTCTGTTTTAAGATTTCTTAAATAATGTCTAAATGTTTTAACTTCCCTCTGTTTCATTTACCTTTTTATCTAAAATTAAATTTTTTTATTAGTTTCGCTTTCATTTTCTTCCTGATTCGACTTTATTTGAACAATTTCTTCTTTAACATCATCCATATCCTCTAAAATTTGTACTACTTATCCCCTAACTTCAAATTTCATTTCTTCAATGGTTTTGTTAGTTTCCTCTAAACACAGAGTTATTCTTTCACTAATCTCTTTAAATTTGTTTTCACTCTTTTCACTTTCTAATATTAAACTTTCCCACAATTTTGCTATGCTCTCCGCAAATTCTGCTCGTAACTCCTGAGTATTTTTATCAGATCTCTCTTATTTCTTTTATATTCTTTTTCACTTCTTGCGGGCCTTTCTCATTCTTTTCACTCATTGCTTTAATGCCTTTTTCATTCTTTTCAGTAATTTCTTTCATGCCCTTCTTATTCTTTCCACTAATTTCTTTTATGCCTTTCTTATTCTTTTTACTAATTTCTTTCATGCCTTTCTCATTTTTTTCACTCACTTTTTTCATATTTTGATTTAGACTTAATAAAAGATCCATAATTTTTGATTCGTAAGATTCTCCTACACTCCTGACTTCGGAATACTCCCTTTTCGCATCTTCCACGCAAACGCTTTACTGAGAACCAATTTCCACTTCCTCAGCTCTCAAATTTTCACAAAGTTCTTTCATTCTATCAGTCATACGGAAAACTTAATCGAATATTACAAAAAAAATTAACTCCAAAACAAATCCTACAAGACAAGAAACTCTATCTTGCAGACCAATTAATCGAACCACAGGCTGAGTCGCGGCTGAAAAAGTGATGTGGAAAGATCCGCACGTTGGTGCGCCGCTAAAAGAGTGATATCAAAATGACTCACCTTGGGCGCCATTAAAAGAGTGATGTGGTAAGTTCCGCGTTGTGAGCGTCACCAAAAAAGTGCTGTGATACAGATATAGCAATTTGTAGAAGTTGAAATTATTCACTTACTTTCCTTTCTAACTTTGCCTGGCTAGCTCAACGAAACTGTGTAGTTTTCAAAATGAAATAAAAACCATCAATATCAACAAAGTATTTATACAGTATGAAATATTTTCTCTCATGCAAAGGCATTTACAACATCGTTTCTTTCAAACATAAAATAATTTCTAAAAGTACTTACAATAAACAAATTGTTCCTTAACTTATTTTAAATTTACAGAACTAAATTCCTTTTTTTATAGATGATTTACCTGGTTATGTTAATTGCTATGCTTGTAAGGTTCGTTTGGCCAAAAAATCCTTGACAGATAATCTATTAAAAGGTCAGTGTGTTTCGAACTCTGAACACAAACTTTCTTGGTAAAAAAATGATTTACGAAATAAAAATTATTATATGATTAAAACTTATTATTGTACCGTAAATAGAAATACTCCAATATCAGTTAAAAATAAATCTAAAAGTAATACTTGCATATATCTAAATTAAAACGAAAATTCCTATCTTATAATGACATAGACAAAACTTTATTCGGCGATTTTCCTTTGTAGCGAATAAGTCAATCACTGAGTTGTTAAAACTGTTAATAGAATTAGTAAATACTTTTTTCACAAGATAACATTGCTAATGCATTTCTTTTGGCACTAAATTCGTTGAAAATGTTTTAATTCTTTTGAACATAGAAAAACATTGTTTCGCTTCTACTGTAGACATTGGTGTGATAATTAACACTTTACACATTTTTAATTATTCTTTAAAGTGTCACAATTCCAGAAAGCTACGTTAGTTTTCAACGAACTTCGTTCGTTTATGAAATCGATTTGTCGTCCGTCTGTCTGTCCGTCTGAGGCCTTTCTAATGGTCGGACATCAATGTGTGATACATCAATCGATTCAGCTCGGTGTCCTGAGCTTAAGTTTTGATGTCAGTTGAAATCGGGCCACGGGGACGCCGTGCCCCCGCGATATTCCGTCGGGAAAATTAAAATTTCAAATAGGTCCAAAATTAATGTGCGATACATATTTAGAATCCTCTGAAAAATATATTAAAATGTCTCTTTTGTTGCTTATAAATTTTTGTATTTTATCTGAATACTTATAGTTATTACAACATAATAATTTTAATTTCTTTAAATTGTTTTAAAGTAAGTCTACATTTGGAAGTTCGTTGCGACAATGCCTTGCATTTTCAACTTGTTTACTTTGGATAATTACTTGAAGCTCAGTTCTTAACTTGCCTTCATTTAAAAGAAAATAACATTCGACAGTTTGTTTTAAAACTTTTCGAGAAACTTTAGTAGTAATTCCTAAACTTGTCGACAACAAATAAGTTTTCTGCTACCGAATGACCAGTAACGCTAAATATGTCCTTTATTTGACTCGTCAAGGTATCGCAAACGTCTACAACTTCCCTTTTCTTACTCCGCTATCGTTATGTTTCCGTTTGTTTTTTTTTGAGGGTTATTCTCTATTTATATCTACATTTACACTAGTGCCCTCATTGCTTATCGTGATGGGTATACTAATTATTTCTTTTTCAAAGTTTTCTAGTCGCGTTTTTATTTTTGTTGGGCCGGTACTTTTCTTTTGTAATTGATTAAATATTATATCTACATGTGGCATTATTTTATAATAGATGTCAGTCTTTTGTATCCACTTGCTTGATAAATGGAGCTTTGCAATTTCAGGTGACTTTATATAATACCTATCCATAAAGTCAATTAAATCACATTTAAATTCATTCAGTGTTCGGACTCTTACGGTTTAAAACGCGAATTCTTACATTTAAAAAATCGATAAATACATCGCGCAAGCGCGGAAAGAGCGACGACACGGCAGGTGGTAACGCTAACCTTTGTACAGATTTCGGCGCGCCCATCTGTCAATGACGTCACCAATGCACAAATTTAATACGCAATTATCGGAAAAATATATAAATTTAAGACAATAGGTTATACAGCAAATACTCACATGAATAGGTCCCTGGGTTAAAGTTGGCTTCCCTTGAAGTCCATCAGGGCTACTGAGGGCCCTTTTTAAGGCAATTAACAGAGGGTACGCATAACGTACATCCAAATTGCTCGGACGGGATCTCAGGGCTCCACTCCGGGGTGATTAAAGATGGTGCTCCGGCGTGGAATGCGGTTCAGCCAACGGCTACAGATTTATTACCTACCTATGCAGGGAACGGATAAGGAAACATGGTATAAGAGGGAAAAAAAAAGATAATCAGGCAAGGAAATCTACATAAATCAAGCTAAAGGTACGATACGATACCTGAACCAAACCGCTCTCCACGAAGGTCCGATGTAAAAAGCCACGTTAAAGCGTCTCCTGGAAACACTTCTCCCACCTTTGTTCTTTCACGCGTCGGCGCGAAGTTCCCGCGCGATCTCGCGCAAACGCACTCTGACGTGACGGAAATACGCGCACCGAGTCTTTTGAATTTATGGCGCGAAACTTCCGCACATCAAAATTAACCTAACAAATGTTTAAGTGCCAATTTATTGGCACGTAACAGGACATCGCTGATTAAAAATTCAACTTGGTTTGCACTGTAGGGATAAACTTCCATGGACAATATCGTTTAATGTTTTAGTTCTTTGGAGCGAGGCGGAGAAAATCTACGAAAACTGGTTAAACCAGAAAACAATACCCTTAAATTTGTTTATTGGCGCTGCCTTTGGCATCATCTGCCTTGCCACTTGAAGATAAGATTGAATAAAATTTGCATTCAAATATTTTTCTTTCATTTTATTCTACATAACATTAAAGCAACGCTCATTGCAGCTGTCCCATCAAAAGTTTGAGGCACAAACTATTTGGATCATTGCCGATAAGATAAAAAAGTTCATTGTAGTGCAATCGGATTTAAAAAATTATAAATTCGTCCTAGAAGTGCACCGTTTAAACATAACGCAGGACAATTAATAGCTAAAATGGAGACGAAATGTCTGTTGTTTCATTGGCAATTATAGCAGTACAGTCTACTGTTCTAACTACCTTTTTAATTTTTTCGTACGAATGTTTCCCCATAATTCATTTTAAATTACTTAAATTACTTAATGAACCACAGATTATGTTCTTTTAAATTTTTCTTAATTTTTCTTGAGTATTAAACCACTCAGAATTTTTTTAATTGTCGTTATTTACGTTTCGATCCATGAGCTAGGATCGTTGTCAAAATAATAAAAAAATTTAAATTTGACATTTATGACACAAATTAAAGGTGGCTTTTTTGGGTAGCTAATACGCTTAACGTGAAATCAGCTGATTAATTTTTATATAGATAAATTTTATATAAATTCAATAACTTGATGATTGGAATACATTTTTTAACATGTTACTATTTATACGGTTGAGAGGATGGTTATTAAAGAAGTGTGTGATTACGTTACCGTAAGGCTTAAGCAGCCGGGGGCTGCTAGTATGTCTATTGTTATGTAATTAGTTGTTGTATGTATAAATAGAAATCATGTATGTATGCTGTATTTCATGTTGATATCGCAAGAAAAACCCAAGGAAAGCTTGCAATGCTACCTAGATATAGGGGGCATATGATTTTCATTTGTAATTTCTTTTGTTATTTCGTTTAGAAATGAAATCCTTTGTTTACTGAAAGTCAGAGTTTCGTTTACTACGCAGTTATTTTTATGGAGGGTTATATAAGCGGCTTCTTTGATTTTTCGTTTTTGGTGGTTTTCTTCTTTGTTAATAATTTTTGCGTCTTCCCATTTTATTTTATGACTGAAGTCCTATGCATGTTGGCAAATCATGGATTTTTCTAATTTTCTATTTTTTATATATGATTATGTTCTTTTAATCTAACTCCAAATGGTCTCGAACTTTTCCCCATGTAAAACTTGTTACATTCGCACGGTATTTTGTAGATGCAGTTTTTTCAATTTTGTATTGCATTTTTGGGTTTTATTTTTGTTAGTTGTGTTCTTATTGTATTGTTAGTTGTAAATACTGTTTTGATTTTAAATTTGTTTCCTATTCTTTGGATTTTTTCGGAGAATTCTTTTATGTATGGTATTGAGAGCATTTTTTGATGTGCATCGTTGTTTCTGTTTTCTTCTTTTCTATCTTTTGCGACTTTATTGATTTCTTTTTCTATTATTTTTTTAGAATACTTGTTTTTTTATTAGTGTACATTTGATTAGGGCTTTCAGTTTCTTTAAAATTTCTTCGTTTGATGATATTAATTTTGCTCTATCATACATGATTTTGATAATTCCTCGTTTGACACAGTGTGAATGATTTAAATCCAAGTTTAAGTATCTGTTTGTGTGTGTTGGTTTTCTGTATACTAATGTATTAATTGTTGCGCCGTTTTTTTCCACTAACTAGAATATCTAAAAATGAAAGTTTTCCACGTTGCTCTAATTCATAAGTGAATTTAATAGTTGGTTCTATTTTGTTAATGGAATCTACAAAGTTTTTAATCCGTTCTGTATTATGAGGCCAAATAGCATACACATCATGTACGTATCTCTACCAGATTATTGGTTTCAATTCTTGTGTGAATATTACATCTTTTTCGAATTCCTCCATTAATATATTACTAAAAATTGGCGATAGTGGACTTACATCGCCATTCCGAAGTTCTGTTTGTAGAATTAGTCATTTATTTGAAAATATGTGGTATTGACGCATATACCAAGTAATTCCATGATCGACGATATACTTAGTTTTGTTCTTTCTTTAAGGTTGTCATCTTTTTGTAGTTTGCTTTTTATCACATTCAGCGTTTTGTTTACAGGGACATTTGTGAAGAGATTTATTACATCAAAACTTACCATTGTGTGTATTTTTAATTTTGATGTTTGATAATTTTTCTAATAAGTGTTGGTTGTCTTTTTATGAAAGAATTCGTTTTGCCTGCTAATGGATTTATAATTTTTAGAAAAAATTTGCTAAATTAGGGCATGGTGAATCTATTGAGCTTACGATAGGTCTCAAAGGAATGTCTGTTTTATGAATTTCTAGTAGACCTTAAAAGCGGCGTGGTTTACTGTAACGTGGGACCAGTTTGCTTCTTTCTTTGTTTTCGAACTCATTTTTAAATTTGCATAGAGTTTTGTATATTTCATTTTCAATTGATTCTGTTGGGTCCGTTTCTAAACTAGTGTAATTCTCAGTGTTTAACAGTTCGTTGACTTTTGCGTTGTAAACGTTTTATCTGTTACTACTGTTGTAGTGCCTTTGTCAGCAGGCAGAATTATAGTTGAGTTATCGTTTTTTAGATTGCGAATTGCTTTTATTTCGTTACTACTTACATTGGTTTTATTTTGTGATTCTTTTCTATTTCGATTTTACATCACACTCTAAATTCGTTTGCATGATCTTCTTCGAGTTGGTTTGCTGTTTTCTCAATACAGCTGATTATTTCAAATGTCGGTATTGATTTTGGTGTTACTGCAAAGTTTAGGCCTTTTGTTAGAATTACTTTTTCTTTGTCGTTAATATTTCTGTTTGATAAATTTATGACGGTGTTTAGCATGGTGTTGTTGCTTTTTAACGTTTTAGTTTGTGTGTTACTTTTCTCTATAAGTAGATTATTAAATTTCGTTAGGTGTATTTCTTTTTGTTTGGAAAATTCTGATTCGTAGTAGGTTTTTGCACTAACGAGAATTTTATCAAAATTCGTCTTTCGTTGCCGTTATTCGTATAAAATTTATAATCCCGTAAATATCTTGTTCTTATAAATAAAGTGTCGATGGTTTTTTAGTTTTTCTCTCATCGTACTGTAACTTTATTATTTTGACAACGATCCTAGATCATGGATCGAAACGTAAATAAAGACAATTTTAAAAACTCTGAGTGGTTTAATACCCACGAAAAATTAAGAAAAATACAAAACAAAACACAACAAACATACAGGGAGTATGTTCTTTTAAAACTATGTCCAAGTCAGCATTAAAATTGATCAGTTCCTTAAGTTGTAACAATTTTATTTTCGCATTAAAAAACTCTGCATTAAAGGTATAACGAATGTTAAAACACCTTTATTAACTAAAGTAATAATACGTGTAACAATCAAATTTTTGCATTAATACAGTATCTAGAGTCGTTAGTCTATTTGTTTCGGAGGTCGGTGTATTCCACAGCCACAGGCACGCGCGTGAGAGGATTGACAACCCCTCGGGACCCTCCCACCATGCAAGAACGCGGCAGGGGCACTCGTCGATAGGTAAAAGCAGCGACAGCATGCATTCGAAGAGAATGGCGAGTGACCTCCGGGTCGCATTAATTGTGTAACACACTTCCTGAGTAACGGTTGGTATTGTATATTCGTTATCCTAGTATCTAATTTAAAATATGTTTAGCGCAACTACGACTTACAAACTACGACTTACAAACTACGCAACGAAAATTATATTTATAACTAAGATTAGACCATGGAAGATTACGCTACAAAATTTATGCAACTTTGAATCAATGTAAGAAACCCACTTCGCTTCGACACCTGTATTTAAAGCATGGAAAGCAGGAATAATTAGCTGCAGACTCCGCACGGCGATGCAGTTCCCAATCTAGCCAAGGACAGCAGCCCGGGGTTTGGTTCGTAATAGCTTTAAGATTTCCTCAGTGCTTCCTTCTAAAAGCACGTTATTTCGTTTTGTTTTATAGAAGCACAAATTTGTTATTCAGTTTATCTGTAGCTAAGCTGGTTTTCTCCAGTATCAAATTTAAATTTCACTTAGTTTCGTAGATATGTGACTACACGTGGCTTCAGCATAAATTAACAGCTGCGGCTACGTCACCTGTTTGTTTGAAATATGCCGTCAACAATTGCACAATTGCAAGCAGATGTTTAGTATTACATTACTACCACCTTTGACAAAATTAGAGAATATCTTTGTGAATATTTTGACTTCAAATCGATTTTAATACTGTTAACTTAAAAAGAAAGTTTTGTATATTAATTTGTAAATGACCTACACAGATCTGATTGGGTTAGAAAACCTTAGTATAACCAGTCACACTGGGTTGTAATATATTTGAGTAAGAATCAAGTTGATAAACTTTACAATAATTCTTCAAGTAATTCAAGTATTCATTTTATTTTATTGCATTAAATTTTATTTACAGAAACAGAAAAAATTCTTTCTAGTAAATTTATAATCCACGCTTAAAGTCTTTTTATTCTGATCTAGTTTGATCAGACCTGATAAACAAAAAGCAATAAGAGTTCAATTTTATGGTACCCTTATGTAGGAAACATTCTTTTGCATTTTAGATATATTTGAGGGACACAAATAGTGTTCCCATTTTTATGTGACTTAATTATTATTTTTCCTTACAGGAACAGCGTCTTATTCTGTTAAGACAGGTTTTGTCAGCGAAGGCGATCTTTTTTCTTTGGGTCTCCACGTCCGCCCTTAGAAATTAGCCATGCCATTTACATGAATCAATCTGGACTTGGTGGCGCCTGTTTGTTTTAGTTTGAGTGTGACCCCCACAGATTTCGACTTACCCCCATTGCTCATAGCTCTACCCAAGGAATAGACCCTAGTTACGTCGGAAGACTTTGTTTTGCAGACACCTAACTTGGAGCATGGTGATTATAAAGTATTGTCGGCCAGAAGTATAGAAAAGCGTTTCACTAGCGCCCATGCGTGAGGCTAGCGGAGCCAATTAGAGAGAGGAAAAATCGTTACACTGGCGCCGGCAACGTTTGGGGCCTCGAAATTTGTTTGTTCATAATTTGATTTACCTCGAAATTTGTTATTCATAATTTGATTTGCTTCGAAATTTGTAAGCTCAAAATTTAATTTGCTTTGAAATCTATTTGTCCAAAAATTATTTTGCGTCGAAATTTGTTTGCTTAAAGTCGATTTGACATTTAGATTTGTTTGTTTGCTTTTGATAAAAGATTGGTTGTAACATTAACCTCATACAGTCAATTGATTAACTTGGTCAAATTTATTTTGACTTTCGTTCTATTTTGACCCCATATAATTTTTTGATATTGTTTTGGCAAAATTATTTTACCAAAACACCTTTTGATTTTTACCTCTAGTAGTACGAATTTGTTTTGATCACTTTTGTGAGGTTCAGATCAGTTAGATTTATCGGTTTGATTCCATTAGGCTTGAGTAATCATGTCGGAAAAATTCCAAATTGTTTGTCTACTTAAAGAAGAATTGGAGTATGAGCTGAGAATCAGAGGAGTGGTGAGTGAGAGACCAGTGTTGGAGAAAAGGAAAATTTTAGGTAGATTGTTAGCTAAAGAAATAGATAAGCCTGGTTGTTTGATCGATCTTTCGTGTTATGAAGTAGACTTTGCAACGGAAAGTAAAGAAATTTCAGTTTCAGTCGAGTCAGTTCGTAATGTTGTGTCCGAATTTGAAGGTGACTCATCAGACTCAATTTTTAGGAGAGCTTGTTCAAGGTTAAACCACCTTTCGGGGCGAGTTAAGCGCATGAAAATCCTTCAATAAATTCCGAGGAAGCAATTAAGTTCAGAAATGAGACAGTAGCAACGATATTAACCCTTGAACCTGAGTTATACGATAAAACCAATAAAAGTACAGAGTCCACCTATTTGGATCGGTCCGTTGTAGTATCTCCTTCAGTTGCTAGTGCACCTATTCATTCGACTTCGTATGTAACGACTTCCGTACCTATAGGCTCATGGCCTGTAAAATTCTCAGGTGATCCCAAACAACTATATTCATTTTTAGATAGAGTTAGTGATTTAGCACAATCTCGTAAGGTATCCGAAACTGATTTATTTGGATCAGCATGTGAACTTTTTGTGGGTGACGCTTTAGTTTGGTTTAGAACAGTAAAAAATTCATTGAGAGACTGGAACTCCTTGTTAGAACGTTTAAGGAAGATTTTCTACCCGGTTCTTCAGATCATGACATTTGGGAAAAGATCAGAAATCGTCGTCAAGGTAAAGACGAAAGGATTATTTTATTTGTCGCGCATATGCAAACCCTGTTTAGTAGACTGACCAACGAGCCAGCAGAAGTTACTAAAGTTAAGATGATAAGAAGAAATTTGGTTCCTGAATATATTTCAGCACTTGCATTGTCGGACATTCAAGATTTGTCTACCTTAGTAAATTTGGGTAAAAGGTTAGAAGAAGCTTCTTTGATGAAACTAAACTTGGTTTTAGCATCTTCTAGTAAACCTAACAAGATTTGCAACCCTCTAAGCATCTATTTGAGAACAAACATCCTGGGTTGAATGAAAAGTTTGTGCTGTTAAGAGTAGGGTGTTTCAGAATAAATTAGTTAATCCCCAAGTAACAGTAGCGGATAAGAGCTCTTCGAGTCCTCAGTTTGTAATTTCTTTAGTCCCGACAAGAGAAATAATTTTGTTTGTTGGAATTGCTCCCGTAGTGGACATTGGTTTAGAGATTGTAGAGCAACCAAGAAAATTTTTGTTTTGGATGTGGTCGAAAAGGCGTTAAGGCAACGTCATGTCCACAATGTTCAAAAACCAGTAAGGCGGCAGGCGCATAGTGGTCGGCATCCTGTTCCGCGTAATAAGGCCATGGTTATGATTTGTAAACAAGAAAATACTTTTGTAAAGACGAGTGGTCGAGATGGCTTACAGTTGTTAAAAATTTTGTCAGGACTCTCCGAAGCCTAAGAATAATACTTTATTCATTGAGAAGCAGTGTGATAATCGACCTTACATTATGGTGAAGTTAATGGATAGAGACATTACCGGTCTTCTAGATTCGGGATGCACTACCTCAGTGGTAGGTTCCTTAGCCCTTTCAATTGTTAGAAAATTAGACTTGAAAATTTTAGTTCAGCAAAACAGGTATCACTACAGCTGATGGTTCAATAAAGTCTGTTGTAGGCTCGGTTGATTTGCCAATTTGTATAGGTAATGATTGCCGCATCCTTAATGCATTAGTGGTTCCGTCCCTACCTCACACCTTTATCTTCGGTAGTGACTTTGCAAAATTATTTGGTGTAGTTGCTGACTTTAGAAGTAATAATTGGTTTATCCAAAGTAACATTGGGAACGACATTGGGTATATAGGTTCGTCTTCCATCCCTTTGAACACTGAAGATTCCTTATTTGGTTTACATGACCTTTCAGATGCTCAATGTGTGCAAGCACAAGAGTTAATAAATTCATTTAGTGAGATTAGCAGCGACGATAGATTAGGACGAACTCACCTAATTGAAATGGACATAGACACAGGCAATGCCAAACCCTTCCATAAGAAACCATATGTCATGTCACCATATATGAGTAAGATATTGAATGAGGAGTTGGACGACATGCTTAAACTTAAAGTTATAGAACCGTGTACTAGTCCGTGGTCCTCTCCAGTTTTGTTGGTTAAGAAAGCAGATGGAGAATATCGCTTCTGTTTTGATGGTAGAACCCTGAACGACTTAACTGTTCATGATTCGTACCCCCTTGCAAACGTAGACAGAATTCTCAATATGTTGAGAGGTGCGAACTAAATTTCGTCACTTGATTTGAGAAAATCGTTTTGGCAAATCCTCTTAGTGAGTCGTCTAAGGATAAGACTGCCTTCAGTGTTATTTCACGAGGACAATTTAGATTTACATGCATGCCGTTTGGGTTGAAGAATGCTGCGCAGACACAACAGCGTTTAGTAGATGCAATTTTGGTCCACGTTTTGAACCCCATGTATTTTGCTATTTGGACGACATAATATTATGTTCGTCATCTTTTGAAGAACACCTAAAGTTATTGGTAGAGGTTAAGCAACGTTTAAAAGAAGCTAACCTCACTATAAACATAAGTAAATGTGAATTTTTAAAAGACACTTAAATTTTGGGTTATATAGTAGGCTCTAACTCACTTCGTACAGATCCCGATAAGGTGTCGGCAATGGTTAACTTTCCTCGTCCGAAAACCACAACGGAGATTAAAAGGTTTATAGGAATGTGCAGCTGGTACCGTCGTTTTATAAAGAATTTTTCGTCTTTAGTTTTGCCTATCAATGACCTCATTAAGAGTAAGAAAAAAGGTCAAACTGTAAATTGGAGTGCGGAAGCAGAAAATTCATTTGTGCTGATCAAGCAAGCATTAGTTTCTGCACCTCTTCTTTCGCAGCCAGACTACTCAGCACCCTTCATTGTTGAGTGTGACGCAAGCAACACTGGGTTAGGAGCTGTTTTGATTCAAAATGTAAAAGGAGAAGAGCGTGTAATTTCGTACGCAAGTAAAACCCTGAGCCGTACAGAGCGCAATTATTCCACCACAGAGAGGAGTGTTTAGCAGTTATTTTTGCAATTGAGAAATTTCGTCCGTGGGTAGAAGGAGTTCGCTTCACAGTTGTCACCGATCATTTTTCGTTACTTTGGTTGAGTAATCTTCAGAATCCAACTGGAAAACTCGCCAGATGGTCAGTTCGATTAAGGCAACATTCATTTGAATTGGTGCATAGGAAAGGAAAGTTTAATATAGTCCCAGATTGTCTTAGTCGTGGTGTTCCTTAGAAAATCCAGAAGTTAATTTAGTAGAGATTAAACTTGATGGTGTAGACTTGTGGTATGAATCTTTGAGAAAGAAAATTTTGTTGTCACCCAAAAGCTACCCACAATGGAAAGTGGAAGATGGGTTTATTTATAAGTTTATACCTTCCCTATTACCGCATTCGGCGAATGTTGTAGAGTGGAAGTACTTAGTGCCAAAATCTCAGCGTATAAATGTCATTAAATCATGTCATGACCCCCCTTCAGCAGGACATTTTGGTTCTTTAAAACTTTGTCTCGTGTCCAAGAATTATATTATTGGCCAAAGATGATCTTTGACGTACGTAAATTTTGTAGGAAATGTTTGGTTTGTGGTGCTCAAAAACCACCCAATAAAGGTCCCCTTGGGATGATGGGAAAGGAGAAAGAGGTTGGACTACCGTTCCAAACCATTGCTTTAGATTTGATGGGTCCGTTTCCTCGTTCCAAACGCGGACATAAATGGCTTTTAGTTGTTGGTGATTGGTTCTCGAAGTATTCGATTTTGCAACCTTTGCGTAGTGCCACGGCACATTTGATTGAGAAATTTTGGAGGAAAAAGTATTTCTTGTCTACGGTGTACCACAGTTTGTTATTTGTGATAATGGTCCACAATTAATTGGACGTATTTTTAAAGCTTTGTGTGCAAGGTACGAAATTCAAAAGATTTGGTATAATGCTGTTTATGCTCCCCAATGCAATTTTGTGGAAAGAATCAATAAGACAGTTGGTACAGCAATCCGTTCATACGTAGAAGGACATGATACGTGGGATAGTGAGATATCA
This sequence comes from Platerodrilus igneus, assembly GCA_036346225.1. Lineage (NCBI taxonomy): Eukaryota > Metazoa > Arthropoda > Insecta > Coleoptera > Lycidae > Platerodrilus > Platerodrilus igneus. Next base: position 4,918,873 of record JARFIW010000301.1, read on the forward strand.
AAGATCCAATACGCAATCAACTCAGCAAAACATGAGTCCACCAACTATTCTCCAAATTTTTAGTCTTTGGTCGTCAGGTACCCTTAAGTGGAAAAGCTTATAATGATGATTTTAAACCTGGTGAGGATGTTGATGTCGTCTCCAGTAGTAGACCTTCTTATGTTTTGGATCGTCAACTTTTATTTGATATTTTTGGGAATGTCCGTGAAAATTTGCATGTAGCTTATCAACGTTCGAGTAAACGCTACAATCTTAGGAGAAGAGACATTTCGTTCCAAGTCGGAGAAAGTGTTTGGAGAGCTAATAAGGTCCTCTCGAGTGCTAGTGATAAGTTTTCCGCTAAGTTAGCTCCAAAGTTCATTATGAGTAAAGTTCGAAAAAAACATTCCAATTTAGTGTATGAGTTAGAGAACGAAGATGGAACAAGAGCAGGGAAATGGCACGTAAAGGACTTGAAACCAGTTGAAGCGTCGTATCCAAATGAAAATGATGATCCTGACGATTATTTTGTTTGAGAAGTGAAATAAGTGGTTAGAGATTTTGTAGATTTTGTAAGTTTGAGGTGTGCCTTGGTGTGCACGCTGGTCGTTTTGCTCGCGCGTTATTCGGAGATGTGTTTAGAAGATGTCTTTAACAGATATCTTTACAATGTAGAAGTAAGTGGGCTATTTAATTGTTAGTCCTGATTTCTACTTATCTAGGTAGAGAATATTAGTTTATTCTTTCCTTGTTTTTTTGACCGTTCGAAATTCTTTGGTTTGATAAGGTCAAGGTTGGCTTGGTGAGTCTCACCATTTGGTCCATCACTAATGAGATCTGTTGTTTGTTGGAACTTAGTGATAGGATAATCAGTAGGGTGTAGGATATTACAGCCCTAACTGGTTCGATTTTGTATTTTGAATTTGTTAAGTAACCTTATGGTTAGGTTACCTTCGTTTTGATTATCTCTTTGTAATAAAGTGATAATATTTTGTATTTGAATTTGTTAAGTAACCTTATGGTTAGGTTACCTTCATTTTGATTATCTCTTTGCAATAAAGTGATAATATTTTGTATTTTGAATTTGTTAAGTAACCTTATGGTTAGGTTACCTTCATTTTGATTATCTCTTTGCAATAAAGTGATAATATTTTGTATTTGGGTTTGATAAGTAACCTTTTGGTTAGGTCACTTTTGTTTTGATTATCACTTTGTGATGATAGTGTTTTAAATTTAGACCTATTAGTAGGGTCTTCTTTTTGATTGTCACCTTATAGTGATAATACTTTGAATAGTTATGCTGTTTTGGTGAGGAAGCATTCCTTTTTTTTAGAGAGAGCTAATTGAGCTCCAGGAAGTGAAGTTTTTGTGGAATTTGAAATAAATTGTAAAATGTTTGGTTACAGGTAGTAAATATTAGCCTTGTTTGAAGTAAGAACCTCAAGTTAAAGAATTATCGTGAATTTGAATTTTTGTCCCTTGGGTGTTTGACTTTCTAATTTGACCCTCCCAATTTTGATTAATACCGATTGTGACTCCCCGATTTTGTCTCCCGATGGACGTCAGGTACACGTAGTTACCAACACACTCGCATTTGTAAATATTTGTCTCCCCATTTGAATAAATTCATAAAATTGCATAGTTAATTAGGAAGGTAGAAAAGGCTTGTATTATTATAATAAAAAAATTTTTGTATTTGTTATATTTGAAGTTGTTCCTTAAAGGAAAAAAACTTTTTTCTTTTAGGAAAGGGGTAGTGTAACAATTTTATTTTCGCATTAAAATCTCTGCATTAAAGGTATAACGAATGTTAAAACACTTTTATTAACTAAAGTAATAATACGTGTAACAATCAAATTTTTGCATTAATACAGTATCTAGAGTCGTTTGTCTATTTGTTTAGGAGGTCGGTGTATTCCACAGCCACAGGCACGCGCGTGAGAGGATTGACAACCCCTCGGGACCCTCCCACCATGCAAGAACGCGGCAGGGGCACTCGTCGATAGGTAAAAGCAGCGACAGCATGCATTCGAAGAGAATGGCGAGTGACCTCCGGGTCGCATTAATTGTGTAACACACTTCCTGAGTAACGGTTGGTATTGTATATTCGTTATCCTAGTATCTAATTTAAAAATTTGTTTAGCGCAACTACGACTTACAAACTACGACTTACAAACTACGCAACGAAAATTATATTTATAACTAAGATTAGACCATCGAAGATTACGCTACAAAATTTATGCAACTTTGAATCAATGTAAGAAACCCACTTCGCTTCGACACCTGTATTTAAAGCATGGAAAGCAGGAATAATTAGCTGCAGACTCCGCACGGCGATGCAGTTCCTAATCTAGCCAAGGACAGCAGCCCGGGGTTTGGTTCGTAATAGCTTTAAGATTTCCTCAGTGCTTCCTTCTAAAAGCACGTTATTTCGTTTTGTTTTATAGAAGCACAAATTTGTTATTCAGTTTATCTGTAGCTAAGCTGGTTTTCTCCAGTATCAAATTTAAATTTCACTTAGTTTCGTAGATATGTGACTACACGTGGCTTCAGCATAAATTAACAGCTGCGGCTACGTCACCTGTTTGTTTGAAATATGCCGTCAACAATTGCACAATTGCAAGCAGATGTTTAGTATTACATCACTACCATCTTTGACAAAATTAGAGAATATCTTTGTGAATATTTTGACTTCAAATCGATTTTAATACTGTTAACTTAAAAGAAAGTTTTGTATATTAATTTGTAAATGACCTACACAGATCTGATTGGGTTAGAAAACCTTAGTATAACCAGTCACACTGGGTTGTAATATATTTGAGTAAGAATCAAGTTGATAAACTTTACAATAATTCTTCAAGTAATTCAAGTATTCATTTTATTTTATTGCATTAAATTTTATTTACAGAAACAGAAAAATTCTTTCTAGTAAATTTATAATCCACGCTTAAAGTCTTTTATTCTGATCTAGTTTGATCAGACCTGATAAACAAAAAGCAATAAGAGTTCAATTTTTATGGTACCCTTATGTAGGAAACATTCTTTTGCATTTTAGATATATTTGAGGGACACAAATAGTGTTCCCATTTTTATGTGACTTAATTATTATTTTTCCTTACGGGAACAGCGTCTTATTCTGTTAAGACAGGTTTTTGTCAGCGAAGGCGATCTTTTTTTTCTTTGGGTCTCCACGTCCGCCCTTAGAAATTAGCCATGCCATTTACATGAATCAATCTGGACTTGGTGGCGCCTGTTTGTTTTAGTTTGAGTGTGACCCCCACAGATTTCGACTTCCCCCATTGCTCATAGCTCTACCTAAGGAATAGACCCCTAGTTACGTCGGAAGACTTTGTTTTGCAGACACCTAACTTGGAGCATGGTGATTATAAAGTATTGTCGGCCAGAAGTATAGAAAAGCGTTTCACTAGCGCCCATGCGTGAGGCTAGCGGAGCCAATTAGAGAGAGGAAAAAATAGTTACAAAGTATTCCCTTTTTCTGAATGATAACTTTCATGTGCCACCTAAATGCCAGTTCAAATACAGCACAAAAGCGAATACAATTAGTTATCTTAACTAGGGCATATTTACTTTTGCCAATTTCTTTATCTCTGAATTGAAATGAAATTAAGAAAATAATAGTTTTGTCCGCAAAGTTCAAATCACAATCTACACTTAATAAAAATCAAGGAATGCAACCGATGGTATTCATTGCACGCAAATTATGAGAGCACAACTAACAAGGAGCAGCCCTCGGCATTACTCCTACCCTCCGTGAGACACGGTTACTGAAAATGAAACACACGTGTTTGCGAGATAAGAATGTACAACGGCATCGTATGTAACACACTTTCTATTGCTCCAGGGTATAGTTTCAAACTCGGACACCAGTGATTGTCTGAAATGCAACGGCAGATGAACTACTTGCTGAACGCGTAATATACATAATACTTCTGACTATTACGTAGAAAGCTCAATCTGAAACTGAAATAGTTCCTTCATTCTTTTTATGTAATATAAATTACTTTGGTAGCCGCTCGATGATTTAACCAGTGGCACCTCGTACTTTAACAGAGTGGTGAGGCAAGTATAGCAAATTGCCTAAGTAATTCTTTAAACTTTTGCAAAAGCAACAAAATACAAAGTATCTATACATAGAAGTTTTAACTGTACAGAAATATACTTAAGACACAATATTTTTGCAATAATGACAATAGAACACAAAGCATCAATTATAAATAATTACTCACCAAAGTAAAATGTACGAATCTTAAAAGCTGCACTAAAAGCTGAACAAGCTTATTTACACTATTTTTAAAGGTTCTTAAACACCAACGGTATTCGTCTGGTTTTTTTATTTACAAGATAATCTATCATATTTTCAAAAAACTGTTCATCACTACTTAAAGTTTTAACTAATTGTTTTTCTATAGCAATTTGTGATACATAATTCTTGTCCTATAGTATTTCTAGAATACGTTTTTATAAGTTTTAGGACAGAAAAACTTTTTTCTACAGATACAGATGTTTTGGGTATAATTAAATAAATACTGAAAAGTTTATACAATTCTGGCATTCATCCACGTAATTCATTTTTATACATAAACTTACGCATCTCCACAGTTGAACTTGAATTACCTAATATTTCTTTGTCACCATATATAACCAGAAATTCACTTTTAAGTTGAATTTTATCGAAAAATGGATACTGACTTTCCAACTCATCAAGTAGCTATGAGGCAACTTACGCAGATCCGGATACTCTTCAAAATTGGGTACATTTAGCAATTAAAAAAAAAACGGAGTCTACCTAGATCACTAAATCTTACTTCAATCTGAATGATTATAATACCTACAATTTCAAAAATAGTGCTCAATATTTCTGACGCCCGCCTGGTAAATCTTCCTGTCTTTGTCTATGGATAGTAGAAGCCGATATCGCGAACAGTTTCTAGCGAATCATAAATTTGATCAAAGAACACGCTATTTGATCCGAATTCTTTTAATTTTATTAAGAGCGATTGCAGTCTGGTTCTCGCGTCTGTTGCAATCAGTAAGTTTGTGTTGCGAAATAGAAAGCACTACGTCAGTTTGTTCAAAAATTAATTTACATCCTTCTAAACAAATTATAAAATCATCTTCTAAAAACTATTTCAAACATGACGCTTCTCGTACAGTGGTACTATCAAACTTATCACTTTCAATAATGTTACTGAAAGCTTCTATTAAATTGCTTCTATTAGCAGAAACGGCTGGCACAGTTCTTGATGTAAAGTTCCATCGCGTTGGACCTTTAGTTGGAAGTCTACGTTGGCAGATTTCGTCTAATTAAGCGGTGCGCTTAGGCGATTTAGTAAAAGACGAACAAAATTCGGATAACGTTTGGAAAAATATTCTGGCTTTTTTTATTGAATTACAAGCATTACTTAGCAGTAGTACATTATTGATGTAATCACCGCCTCATTTGCAACAGCATCCTCATTTGCACCTACATCTGGACCAAAAAGTTTTCTTCGACTAACCATTTTTCATCTTTCGAGATAAATATATCTTAAATTTTTCATCTTTCGAGATGAATGAGCATCCTCATTTCCACACACGAGATAAACCTATTTTTAAGATTTTTTTACCGCTAACATTCTGAACCAAATAGTTTTCTTCGACTAACCATTTTTCATCTTTCGAGATAAACCTATCTTGTTTGGTATCAATTAATATTAGAATTTTCTCAGCTACCCGAGTCTCTAAGAATTTTTTAGATTGCATCATCCCCCAGAGGGCTACCCTAATTTTAAGATTTTCTACCTGTAGCGACTTTTGAGCATTCTTATAAATTTTCTTTATACATGCGATGCATCTTGTTAGTCTAGAATTTTACGCAGAATTCGAATCTGTAAACAGATTTGAAATAGGACCACGCCCTGCAAAGTTATACTCCTTTAAAACTCTCAAACCTCTTTAAAATTTTTGCTCATTTATGACATATGCTTTAACCAATACAAAGAAATAAGCACACAAATTTTAATAATTTATTTTATCCAATTTACAGTTTAATAAACTAATCATTCCAATGTAATGCGTTTTAAATATGTAAATGGGAAGGTCGACTTTTGGTGTAATCATCGCGTGGTTAATAATTAAGAAAGGGCATTTTGCTGGTATAAAATCTATGGAATTTCTCCTGTAATGAAAAGAAGAATGCATTCGTAATTGAAAATGCGTGTCACTTACCTTCAGCCTAATTAAGTATTAATATAGCAAAATATTTAAATTCAATATTTTCGAAACTTCCAATGTAGCATTAATTTTATAACAATTATCAGAATTCATTTATAACTTGTAATCCAGCAAATATTCTAGAAAACACCATTACGCTATTGAATGCTAATTTCTTAATTATCATGCGAATCACATGTGAAAGCTGTATATAATTTCTTCTCCAAACAAATGCGGTTATTACAATAGGAAAGCACGCTAAATGCAAGTCAATTAATAGCAATTTAATACTGTTTACTGACCTACCTTAATTGTTTGTACAAGGAAACACAATAAAATATATACAAATATAGTAACTACCTTATATATTTATGCCCCATGTGTAGGTTGCTGTACTATTAGGACCAGGGTATGCAGACTTTAACACCTCCATGTCGCACGCTTTACACAGATGTTGGTTGTTTCGTACAAGACCCTTTAACAGCTGGCGGAGCTGAACGTTTACTGCTTAATGACATACTGTGTTGTTTTTCCTTGTGTCGCTGTGAGCTATTCTTGTAAAAGCGATACTGCAAGACCCAGAGTTTAAGTACTTTGCTGCCGACGGATGTATAAGCTTAACCGTGGACGATGTTACACCACGACATTTTATGGCAGGCTTGAATATTTTCTTTGGAAACAATCGAAGATTGCCGAAGACACTCGAAGAGTGCACAAACGCGTTCACTAAACCACAATTAATAATCGCCTTTATAGGTTTAACATTTCTACCATTACCCAATGACTTTAATTTCTTATTGGAGAGAATCCTTATTCGCCCACGCACTGCTGCGTAGTTGCATACTCACCCCTTTTGGGGATATATGCTCGTTATAGGTTGTAAGACCCTCGGTTTTACTTAACTACACTTCGTGAGATCCCTTTAATCTTTTTTAATCGTGTCCTTCTCGCGTACAATACAGTAGGACTTAGCCTTACTACCAACAAATTATAATACTAGACCCACATTAAAGTTGTCTTTGAATTTCTCTACAATTTTTTGTTAACATGCGGTAAATTGTGTTTATTATTTGCGGGGTACACCACTTTAAACCTAAAAATAAAAACAGAATAGTTTAATACGTCTATTAATAATTTATGGTAACGTTGGCAATACAAATATGTAAAAACAAACTTTATCAAGAAAATATAATGTTTTTAATAGAATACATACATGTATTGATAACATCTATAAACCGCTGTGGTAACCAGAGTCTGGCGAATCTGGGATAGCCAAATCTCTAAACATTTGCGCAAGCGATTGCCTTGCAGTTGCATCTTTTAAGTACTGAATGGGGAAACATTTAATAAGTTCAGACACTGTCAAGTAATTTAAATTGCTGCAATCAATAGACAGAGAAATACTGGCACTGCTCTCTCCCTCTAATAACGTTTGAACCCCTTCTTCCTCCGTCGTATTTCCACATACTTTTTATATCACCAACAAATTTTCGTAAAATTCTGGAAAGTTTCTACACCTTAACTCAGCCATTTTAAAACAGATCAATTCTTGCAAATTTAATAGCTTGATGCACTCGTACGCAGGTAGCACAATAACATTCCCATCTTTCGTAATCTCCATATTATATAAATTCTCTTTTTCAAAATTGTTCAACAGCCATATACTTCTATTAAAGGCTGTGCTCAGCTGCAATTTGAAATCTTGATCCAATTGTATGTCAACAACATCGTTTCCAGTAGTCAAACAATTTAATCTGACTTGTTTTGAGTCTTGAGCAAAATGGTGAATTTGAAATTCCACTTGAAAAGTACACAATTTTTTCCAATCAAAGTAAGAGAATGTTATCGTAGAATCAGCACACATACCACTACAGCAAATAACTTGGATGGCAGGTTGAAGACGACCACCATATAAATCAAAACCAACTTCTAATATATGGTGATGATAATTTGGAGGAAATTCGCCTAACCTATAGGTTGACTTACCAACTAGTTGGTTGATATTTAATTGTGGTATTCGCACATCGCTTGTAACGTCAACACAAGAAAAATCCATCTTTAATTTATAATTTTAATGAAACTCGACAATACTTTGACGACTAATGCACTGGAACATGGCTCTCGCCTTTTATGCCGATGGTCGAGCGTGCGCAGCTCCTTATTATATTAGTTGGCGTTATATGCAAGTCTTGATATATAGTGGGTTTTACCTGTATGTATTTAACCACCAACGCCATTTTTAGAATTATTAAACAAAATTATTCTTAGCAGTATTTTTAATATACCATCGTGTAAGATTTCAATTATTATTGTGTTTTTCCTCAGGTTCTCAAATCCCTCTGAATTTTTTTCAAATCGAATGACTGCTTACTGATTTGCAGATTAACCTTTTGCAAGCACCGTATATAATTCACCTTTAATCTATTTCTAAACCGTATCGCTCTGTCTTTTGAGATAAACCCCTGGTGTAACCTATAAAATTAGTATAGAATTTTCCTGGGAATTGAAATTAATTATCACGTCTTTTAAAATTAGTTCCAACAAAGACCTGTACATATTGTATTAATATTCAAAACCTATCAGCAAAACACCTTTGCATTTTATTTAGATTTAGCTCGATAATAGAGTTAAACTCCAAAAATATTTATTAGTGGCTAGAATTGTTAAAATTTTCAATTAGTGAATCCTCATGCAAATGATTAAACCAAAAGGTATAATACATATATTAATTCTGCACGATGACCTAGAAAGTGGTTCGATAATCTATTTTAAATGTAGTTCAACATAAGACGTATATTCTAAATAAATTTAGTGAAATGTATGATCATTAGCCTTGCATTGTTTGTCGATGACGTCTGACTATTAATTTAATAAAAGCACTTTCCACAATTCTAGTTAATATACGGGAATACACATTCTATAATTTGATTTAAATTGGGTTAATGTAAGGACAAATTATACTTATACTTTCTCTATGTACATAAATACGGGGGAAATGATACCAAAAGTTCATTTTAAGTTTATTTTGTAAAACGTAAAGTCGTTTATAGTGTAATTAATAGTAATACTGAATTTTCAGTCTTTGGTTTAAAATTTCGTGTGAGGACTATCGACAATGAAGAGTAAGTCTTAGTTTGAATTATGCAAACGTAGAAGAAATTAATATTTACATGTATAATTCAAAACTGTTAATCAATAATTTTTTCTAGAATGAACATCTTAAGTATTGCGTGCAGTGTGTGCGAAAATGTTTTACTGGATGTGATGCCATAAAAACACAACGAAAGGCACATCGAGATGGTTTATTTCCAGGAGGAAGTAAAAATTACAGCCAATGAGTGGGAACAAATTAAGGATTTGGAAAACTAATCGACCGCAGCGCATAAAGAACGTATAAACGCCGCAATTCAGTTAGAACGAACCAATTACTATTTGAAAAACCATACAACATAACAAAATCTTCTTCCAAAATCATAATTGTAGGCCTGAATCCGTTCGACGATTACAAAATAATTTTTAGATTTGTTGACACCATTTCGCAGAGCGTACTTGATGTATCCCTCAACGTATTTAGGAAGTTTATATCAAATCTTCCACACATTATACGCACTATGGAAGTTGGCATGCAAAATCAGATATGCAAATTCGACAACTTGCGTTTTTATTTAAATAAGAATTCTTTAGTGAAGATGTTGATATTTGATGGGAATTATATGATATTTACCAAAGGAACTTTAGAGCACTTTTTAGGGTATCTCAGATCGTTCTCAACCATGCTAATACTTTAAAAGAACTAACGGAAAAGGGTACTCCTAATATAGATCTGTTTCTGTTAGATGTCGCAATGGACATGACATGACATATCCGAAATTTAAAGAAATGTGTTTACAGTGTTGGGGTGACTCAAAACATAATTTTATAACTGTTTTGAAAGATTTTGATTTGGATAATGGTCGATATAGGAAGAATTTCGACGAGTATATAAATATTTGACATTATTCAAAAAAAAAAGTTAGTTCCCATCTAGAGTCCGATGATGACGAACGTTAACAATTTTATTGTAAATAAACGTAAGCTTCATTTTATGCAGGATTCTGTACGAAAGAACTTTGCGGCATACAAAAAGGTAGACGCTACATCTCTACAAAAATTCAAAGAGGCGCACAAACAATTGATTGATCCCTTACAAAATCACCGATTCCCAGTTGCAATCGATCGCCGAAAAAATTTCCGCACCTACAACAAGCGTTAAAGTCGAAAACATGGACGTACCTTATAAAGAAAATTAAACAACTCATTCCAGAAGAACCGTTCCATCTATACTATGCGGATGTGTTAGCTAGAGACGAGGACGAAAATATATACAAGTCGGTTATGGAGTAAAGTATAACCGTCAATTGATACGCATAGTTTAGGAAAAAGTATGTAGGAAATTGATTTAGAAAACAGTGACACAACCTAAATTAATAACGTTTATCTAGAGACTAGAGGTCTAACAAGAGTTATAATTATTTTTAAAGTCCTTAGCATTTTTCTTAAGAAATGTAATGATTTTGTTCATAGAATACATTCCATACCGGTTGTTTTGTGCGTGCACACAAATCGGGTGCAATCGGTACATATCCGAATAGGAGTAGCTCATATAAAAAGACTGTTCGCGTAGAAGTTATTATTTGTTGATTGTACGGTTTAAAGAGACAATATAACAAATATGTATAAAGACTTTGGGGAGGTTATTCGAAGATTTCACAATGCTCTACGAGTAAAAAAGCAGAATGTGGTCAACGCTTTTCGATAGAAGGAGAAAAATGTCTTATGTGTCAGTCATACGAGGAAGCAATACAGCACTGTACTGCAGTGTTATCAATGCCCGAGGATCTGAATGATTTTATGGAAATAGTCGAGGAGATGGGGTTTATAAAACTGTTGGCAGATATTCAAACGGAATATATACTAAATTGTAAGTTTTAAAATAAAAATTTTAACCGCCCACAACTGTTATCATAAGAAACGAATGATGTGAATTTAGAAATTATTTTTGTATATATTAGCTTGTTTATGTTTTAAAATATAAAGCATACATTGGTATTGTTTAATTTTTCAAATGTCAACGTAACTGAAATGGGTATCTAAGTAATTATGAAAAGAATTATAACAAAGATGTGTATTATTTTTTAAAAAGGGTGTTATAAATGTTTTACAAAATTATTAATCAGAATCGTTTTATTTAAAACTATAACATAATTTTATTGACATCTATTAATATCTGTAGTTGAAATACAACAATTTAGAAACGTATAAGAAAACAAAAGTGTAATTAATAGTGTTACAAAATTTTCAGTCTTTGGCTTAAAATTTAAACATCGCTTGTAAATGCGTGGAATGGAAACCTGTTGTATTCTTCCATATACTCAACTTGTTTACAAATACTGTTTTCAAACAATCTTGAGTAGGTTCTTATAAATTCGTATAATATGACCCCAATATCACTATTACTGTATTTGCTTTTAATTACATCATGTGCGAGATTCTGTAGGACATCATTCCTATTATATCTTTCCACTGCGACATCTAACAGAAACAGATCTATATTAGGAGTACTCTTTTCCGTTAGTTCTTTTAAAGTATTAGCATGGTTGAGAACGATCTGAGATACCCCTAAAAAATGCTCTAAAGTTCCTTTGGTAAATATCATATAATTCCCATCAAATGTCATCATCTTCACTAAACAATTCTTATTTAAATAAAAACGCAAGTTGTCATATTTGCATATCTGATTTTGCATGCCAACTTCCATAGTGCGTATAATGTGTGGAAGATTTGATATAAACTTCCTAAATACGTTGAGGGATACATCAAGTACGCTCTGCGAAATGGTGTCAACAAATCTAAAAATTATTTTGTAATCGTCGAACGGGTTCAGGCCTACAATTATGATTTTGGAAGAAGATTTTGTTATGGTGTATGGTTTTTCAAATAGTAATTGGTTCGTTCTAACTGAATTGCGGCGTTTATACGTTCTTTATGCGTTGCGGTCGATTAGTTTTCCAAATCCTTAATTTGTTCCCACTCATTGGCTGTAATTTTTACTTCCTCCTGGAAATAAACCATCTCGATGTGCCTTTCGTTGTGTTTTTTTATGGCATCACATCCAGTAAAAACATTTTCGCACACACTGCACGCAATACTTAAGATGTTCATTCTAGAAAAAATTATTGATTAACAGTTTTGAATTATACATGTAAATATTAATTTCTTCTACGTTTGCATAATTCAAACTAAGACTTACTCTTCTTTGTCGATAGTCCTCACACGTTATTTTAAACCAAAGACTGAAAATTCAGTATTACTATTAATTACACTATAAACAACCTTACGTTTTACAAAATAAACTTAAAATGAACTTTTGGTATCATTTCCCCCGTATTTATGTACATAGAGAAAGTATAAGTATAATTTGTCCTTACATTAACCCAATTTAAATCAAATTATAGAATGTGTATTCCCGTATATTAACTAGAATTGTGGAAAGTGCTTTCATTAAATTAATAGTCAGACGTCATCGACAAACAATGCAAGGCTAATGATCATACATTTCACTTATTTTATTTAGAATATACGTCTTATGTTGAACTACATTTAAAATAGATTATCGAACCACTTTCTAGGTCACCGTGCAGAATTAATATATGTATTATACCTTTTGGTTTAATCATTTGTATGTAGATTCACTAATTGAAAATTTTAACAATTCTAGCCACTAATAAATATTTTTGGAGTTTAACTCTATTATCGAGCTAAATCTAAATAAAAATGCAAAGGTGTTTTGCTGGTAGGTTTTTGAATATTAATACAATATATACAGGTCTTTGTTGGAACTAATTTTAAAAGACGTGATAATTAATTTCAATTTCCCAGGAAAATTCTATACTAATTTTATAGGTTACACCAGGGGTTTATCTCAAAAGACAGAGCGATACGGTTTAGAAATAGATTAAAGGTGAATTATATACGGTGCTTGCAAAAGGTTAATCTGCAAATCAGTAAGCAGTCATTCGATTTGAAAAAAATTCAGAGGGATTTGAGAACCTGAGGAAAAACACAATAATAATTGAAATCTTACACGATGGTATATTAAAAATACTGCTAAGAGTAATTTTGTTTAATAATTCTAAAAATGGCGTTGGTGGTTAAATACATACAGGTAAAACCCACTATAAAACAATTATACGCGTCACTTTTCTAGTCAAGACTTGCATATAACGCCAACTAATATAATAAGGAGCTGCGCACGCTCGACCATCGGCATAAAAGGCGAGAGCCATGTTCCAGTGCATTAGTCGTCAAAGTATTGTCGAGTTTCATTAAAATTATAAATTAAAGATGGATTTTTCTTGTGTTGACGTTACAAGCGATGTGCGAATACCACAATTAAATATCAACCAACTAGTTGGTAAGTCAACCTATAGGTTAGGCGAATTTCCTCCAAATTATCATCACCATATATTAGAAGTTGGTTTTGATTTATATGGTGGTCTTCAACCTGCCATCCAAGTTATTTGCTGTAGTGGTATGTGTGCTGATTCTACGATAACATTCTCTTACTTTGATTGGAAAAATTGTGTACTTTTCAAGTGGAATTTCAAATTCACCAATTTGCTCAAGGCCCAAAACAAGTCAGATTAAATTGTTTGACTACTGGAAACGATGTTGTTGACATACAATTGGATCAAGATTTCAAATTGCAGCTGAGCACAGCCTTTAATAGAAGTATATGGCTGTTGAACAATTTTGAAAAAGAGAATTTATATAATATGGAGATTACGAAAGATGGGAATGTTATTGTGCTACCTGCGTACGAGTGCATCAAGCTATTAAATTTGCCAAAATTGATCTGTTTTAAAATGGCTGAGTTAAGGTGTAGAAACTTTCCAGAATTTTACGAAAAATTTGTGGGTGATATAAAAAAAGTATGTGGAAATACGACGGAGCAAGAAGGGGTTCAAACGTAATTAGAGGGAGAGAGCAGTGCCAGTATTTCTCTGTCTAATGATTGCAGCAATTTAAATTACTTGACAGTGTTGGAACTTATTAAATGTTTCCCCATTCAGTACTTAAAAAATGCAACTGCAAGGCAATCGCTTGCGCAAATGTTTAGAGATTTGGCTATACCAGATTCGCCAGACTCTGGTTACCACAGCGGTTTATAGATGTTATCAATACATGTATGTATTCTATTAAAAACATTATATTTTTTTGATAAAGTTTGTTTTTACATATTTGTATCGCCAACATTACCATAAATTATTAATAGACGTATTAAACTACCTGTTTTTATTTTTAGGTTTAAAGTGGTGTACCCCGCAAATAATAAACACAATTTACCGCATGTTAACAAAAAATTGTAGAGAAATTCAAAGACAACTTTAATGTGGGTCTAGTATTATAATTTGTTGGTAGTAAGGCTAAGTCCTACTGTATTGTACGCGAGAAGGACTCGATTAAAAAAGATTAAAGGGATCTCACGAAGTGTAGTTAAGTAAAACCGAGGGTCTTACAACCTATAACGAGCATATATCCCCAAAAGGGGTGGGTATGCAACTACGCAGCAGTGCGTGGGAGAATAAGGATTCTCTCCAATAAGAAATTAAAGTCATTGGGTAATGGTAGAAATGTTAAACCTATAAAGGCGATTATTAATTGTGGTTTAGTGAACGCGTTTGTGCACTCATCGAGTGTCTTCGGCAATCTTCGATTGTTTCCAAAGAAAATATTTAAGCCTGCCATAAAATGTCGTGGTGTAACATCGTCCACGGTTAAGCTTATACATCCGTCGGCAGCAAAGTACTTAAACTCTGGGTCTTGCAGTATCGCTTTTACAAGAATAGCTCACAGCGACACAAGGAAAAACAACACAGTATGTCATTAAGCAGTAAACGTTCAGCTCCGCCAGCTGTTAAAGGGTCTTGTACGAAACAACCAACATCTGTGTAAAGCGTGCGACATGGAGGTGTTAAAGTCTGCATACCCTGGTCCTAATAGTACAGCAACCTACACATGGGGCATAAATATATAAGGTAGTTACTATATTTGTATATATTTTATTGTGTTTCCTTGTACAAACAATTAAGGTAGGTCAGTAAACAGTATTAAATTGCTATTAATTGACTTGCATTTAGCGTGCTTTCCTATTGTAATAACCGCATTTGTTTGGAGAAGAAATTATATACAGCTTTCACATGTGATTCGCATGATAATTAAGAAATTAGCATTCAATAGCGTAATGGTGTTTTCTAGAATATTTGCTGGATTACGAGTTATAAATGAATTCTGATAATTGCTATAAAATTAATGCTACATTGGAAGTTTCGAAAATATTGAATTTAAATATTTTGCTATATTAATACTTAATTAGGCTGAAGGTAAGTGACACGCATTTTCAATTACGAATGCATTCTTCTTTTCATTACAGGAAAAATTCCATAGATTTCATACCAGCAAAATGCGCTTTCTTAATTATTAACCACGCGATGATTACACCAAAAGTCGACCTTCCCATTTACATATTTAAAACGCATTACATTGGAATGATTAGTTTATTAAACTGTAAATTGGATAAAATAAATTATTAAAATTTGTGTGCTTATTTCTTTGTATTGGTTAAAGCATATGTCATAAATGAGCTAAATTTTAAAGAGGTTTGAGAGCTTTAAAGGGGTATAACTTCGCAGGGCGTAGTCCTATTTTAAATCTGTTTACAGATTCGAATTCTGCGTAAAATTCTAGACTAACAAGATGCATCGCATGTATAAAGAAAATTTATAAGAACGCTCAAAAGTCGCTACAGGTAGAAAATCTTAAAATTAGGGTAGCCCTCTGGGGGATGATGCAATCTGAAAAATTCTTAGAGATTCGGGTAGCTGAGAAAATTCTAATATTAATTGATACCAAACAAGATAGGTTTATCTCGAAAGATGAAAAATGGTTAGTCGAAGAAAACTATTTGGTTCATAATGTTAGCGGTAAAAAAATAGGTTTATCTCGTGTGTGGAAATGAGGATGCTCATTTATCTCGAAAGATGAAAAATTTAAGATATATTTATCTCGAAAGATGAAAAATGGTTAGTCGAAGAAAACCTTTTGGTCCGGATGTGGGTTCAAATGAGGATGCTGGTGCAAATAAGGCGGTGATTGTGACAATCAGTTTTTGTAGGGTTTTATTGTCACTGATTTTTGTATATTTGTATCTGTGTTTGTTGTATGAAACTAGACTTTAGCAATGTGTACAAAAGGTAGTTTGGTTGCCTACCATATTCTTGTTTAAATTTACGTGTATATATCAATACAAAACTACTTACATATCGTTTATTTTCAAGCATTTAATATTGTTGTTAATACAAGATCTAATAGTAAAAATTTGTAGTTTCTAAATTAATAATTATTTGCTTTTATTCAAAACTAAAAGTAATATATTCGTTTGTAAATAGATGCCGTGTTATATTGATAATAATTGTTAAATCACGCGCAATGCATCTTTAGATGTAACCAGCAGTGCCGTGTTGTATTTTACTTGCAATTTATTCGTTTTGTGTTAGTTGTGGATGGCCAATTCATTCGTTTTGTGATTGATAAATTATGCATTTAAGGGTACAAACTGTTCGAGATCAAGAAGTACATTTTCATACTAAGATTTACTCGCCATATCAAAGTACGAATATTATGATGCTCCGCCTATGTATACATTTTGCAGGGGAAAGCTTGATTTCTAATTGTCAAATTCTGATAACGAGGTCCGTCTTTCTTTTTGAATTGATCCACCATGCACAAGAGACCTAGTGTGTTGCAGGCTCGTCTATAATTATTCTAGTATTATTCAATTTATGAATAATCATCCAACGGTAGTTTGTTGGGATTTAAATAGAAGAAGCCATAACGTATCGAGATAAATTGTTATTTTAGTAATCAGCTTTTGTTGCTGGAATTTACGCAACCACATGTCTGTGTGCATAAGAACAGAGTGTAAGTATACATTTGCAATTAATGCCTGAGATTAATTTTCACGTTCTTAGGTACCCTTATATTTTCATTTTAATGTTAACTTTAGTTTCATCATTATTGTATTATTGTTTGTGATGTTTGGTTGGAATTCGTATGTTGAGAGTATAAAGGTTGAAGCCATATGTTGGTACATCGTACTAAAGAGTATTGAACGTATTGTTGTTTGCGTTGGGAGTATTATCGCAGACGAAGAGAATAGTAGGTGTTAGATTCGAAGTGTATGGAGTGTTACAGATCCTTTATCCTACAGCGTATTTAAAGGACAACTTAATCATGTTGCTTCAAAGACCGAAGTTGGAAAGAAATATTGTTTATTCTTCCAGAGTTGAGTATTTGTGTTGAGATTGTAAGATTCCTTTAACTGGTATTTATTTATGTATATTTAAACACTGCTTTGTATTGTTAAAAGCACTATAATGAATATTTACTCACATTTCTTATTTTAGTTGATGTTAACCATCTGCATGCATTTGGCCACTTGTTTGTTAATTATTTTACGTTTAGTTTACTTGTACTTGGAGCAGATAGTTAGAACGTGTTTCCAATAAATGTTTTGGTATACCTCAGTCTTATCAATCCGCAATAGTGTAATATAGTGAAAGGCAGATGAACCTGTTCTGACTAAGAGTCCACAGCGCTCTCAACTTTGGACGGATAACCGTAAGTATGTATAGCTAGTCTGGGATTGAGGTAAGTGCATTGAGTTGCCCTTGAAATATCTGTTCCTGTGTTATTTCCCTGCCATGCTGTGAAGCAGCCCCTTTAAGTAAATTTAGTATAACACAATTCCCCGTTATAAAGAAAGTTTATTATAGGTAATTTGCTCTGTAAATTATATCATAATCCCCGTAGTAAATTTGGAAGCGTAACTCGGTTATATGATTACACCAATAATGTACTACTCTTAGCACTAAATCTAATACGTAGCAAAACAATGTGTAAACAAAGCTTGTGAAGTGACTGCCTTAATTTGTGCTTGTAGCCCGTTAAGGTGACTAGCCATAACCGCAGCACCATCATACGTTTGAGCAATAAATTTGTTCTTAAAGTCGAACTTAGCAAAATTAGCATTTAGAAGTTCAAACAGGCAGTCTGAGGTGTTTTTGGTACTTACATCAAAAAATCCCATAAAACGCTCTACTACGGTTACACCTTTGATAAACCTAATAATTACTGATAACTGGGATGAAGTTGATATGTCTGTGGTTTCATGGATATACCAAGAAAAATAATCGCATGATTTTATTTCAGAGTTAATATGTTTGTTTGAAACATGATGAAGCGATTCTATTAACTCGTGCTGAATTGTTTTTGAAGTACCTAAAAACACCGACTTAGTGTCGCTATCGCCTTCTATAAATTTTTTTAAAAGAGGTTCTTTTTTACCGAATACAGATAAAAGTTCTAAAAAATTGCCTTTATTTAAAGAAAATTCACTTTCATCATGTCCACGAAATGGTAGTTCTTGATAACACAAATACATGATTATCTCCAACATCTTTTTAAGTATTTCCCGGTTTTCTGACACTTGTTCATTAGACCTTTTAATTTCAATAACACGTGCACTATCCAAAACGTTTACATTGTGTTGTTTACCCAAAAGATGTAATTTGCAATTGGATGAAATATGGTCTTTAGATTTTTCCTGTTTAGAAATTGACCGTGATAAATTTTTCAAGTGCGAGTAACCTGTGTTATACCATACTACTTCACTATTCGTAGAAAATAGAACGCACGGCCAGCAGAGCAATTTATTAATTTGTATGCTACCACACAACCACGGGCATTTTTGGAACCATAAATAAGCAAATGCTCTATTTGGTTTACCTGCATTGATCAAGAATTTGCAAAGATCTGGGCAAGGTATTCCTAAATTTTAAATGTATATTTTATTTTCGTAGGTTAACGATGCAAATCCGTTTTGAATTATAAAATGTACAATGTCGTCACACTTTCCGAGTTCAGTTTGGTTTCACATTTTACAACTATCGCTAAAGATGCATACATACAAAAATATTCAGCAGACCCTGACTCTTCTATGTTACTGATAATTAATAACTATTACCGTTACCGCCAACGCTAATTACGCACTAAATTAATTAAACTAAAATGTAGTCAAAGCCCCACAGCCCAGTTGCAGTTTTTAAAATAAACACTAGCTAAATTTGAACTGAATACTCGTACGGATAACGCATAAGACAAAGAACACTGTATGTACGGTTGAAAATCAAGCTAACGTTTAAATAATTATAAGTATATTTTCAAAATTTTACATTATGTTCGAAAAACAGGTAAGTAACAATTGACTCGCAATATAAGAATATGTCATAGAAATGACTCAGACTCAGAAAGTACAATAAGGCTTCGTGTTGGCATTGGCATGAGTTAATTGCATCCGCTTACACTACCATGAGAGGCAGTTTGAATACTTGCCGCACACGGCAAATACGAAAGTCTGGGAGTAAACAAACACTCATTCTTAATTTTCATTTCTTTCCGTTCTTGTTCCTAAATAATTATTAGATTAGGTATTTATCGCATAACACTGTGTATTAGAATTCGATATCGAATGAATAGACATATTATTATTTTAAAAAACGAAATCAAAACCCATTGCTCTGTAATTTTGTTATACCTGGCGGTTCGGATTACATAGTATAATAAATAATAATCCATGGCTTATTTAAAAATGATTCTTTTAAAAGTTAGCCTGTATTAATTAGCACTAAGTAGTTAATTTTATAAATTTATATGCTCCACCAAACCTGTAATTGTAAATCGTTTTTATATTAAGCATAGACTACTATTATGTCCGTCGAATATAAGTGCACTTGAGGCTAGGTACCGGTCTGCCTCTCAAGGCAGCTTATAAGTTATAAAGCACGGAACTAGAACGCCAGAGGCCAGAGTTATGTATAAAAATGGGTTAAGGTTTCTGAACTGCAATGAGCATTGATCATTATGAATTAGGATCCATGGTCAATTAATAAAAGTGTGGCTAGATTTTAAATAAAAAATAAAATTGTTTAACTGATATTTGTGAGTTAGTTTTGAATTAAGATTTTTTTGTTCTCATTTTATGGTGAGGCACTGCCTCATCTGCCTCGCCGGAGAAGCCGCCCCTGGATTTAGTGCAGTTGCTCCATTACTCCTTATCAAATAGTTCTACTGATCCAAGGATTCTTCTAAAGCAGTTGGAAACATAGCAATTGCAGGTAAAGGAAATAATACAGAGCTGCATAGAATGGATTATGAAACATTCAAAGAAGACTAAAGATATGAAAATGTAGAAACATGATTTCTTAAAAGAAGTTGCAGAACGAGGTTGGAAGCAACTATATATGTGAAACTTGTTATTTCAGCCACATACACGTGAACGTGATTAGTCAAATATGCAGTTAGTAGAATAAATACTTGTCGTTGATCGTGCACATTTACGTCATTATTTATTTAGGTCGACAATAGAGCCTTCGACCATTCATTGTGATTTCCAATGTTCCAAAAAAGATTTGAATATAAAACTGTACAAGACAGTACCACAAATTGAAATGTTAACGACGCAGTTATAAGAATAAGTATTAATCATAAATAAGTAAAATGATTCTTGTCAAACCCCGGTGGTAGACTCTATTACCGTTAAAAGAATAAATATTAATAATCAACGCGAACTCTTTGAAATTTTCACCAACAATAAAATCAGGGCCCATAGCTTGTGAAAACCTTGACGTGTCAAACTAGAAGTTCCTGGTAAAGGTTTTTCGATTTTTGGTAATAATAAGTAAATCCAAGTGAAAAACACCACTACAAATAAAGTCTAGCTATTTAACTTTTAAGAAATGACGCGTCACGTGTTCAGTGAACTTCTGGAGATTTTTTAATTTTTGGAATCAAAAGGGTTGAAATTCTACCTGCAACAAAACTTCGGCTTTTATGTATTGAAAAATGATACATTACATGCCGTGAAGGTTTTGTGTATTTCATAGCGAAAATAAGATCAGAAATAATTTCTTCCAGGAAGTCTTTATAAAACCGAAAAATCTTACGAATAAATCACGAGGTTTAATTTGTGGTGGATTAAGATCTGGCAAAAACCAGTAGTTGAAAAATGCGGGTGTTGAAAAAGCTTTCAGTTCGCTGTAATATCCAGTTTAGGGGTATGTAGAAAAGTCATTATCAATTTGTTGGCCATTGTTTCTTCCACGTTTGGCCATTCATATTTAATGTCTTTGCAACGAAGAAACCGCAAAACTTATATAAAAAAGCTTTTCAGAGATTACACCAATACCTTTCCGCTATACTGAACATTTCAGATTGAATAAGACCCTGCGATAAAAAGTAATCTGTATGTTTGAGGGAAGAATATTGATTTAGTCTTTTAAGTTGTAGAACGAAACACCGTTATTGCCGTAATTTGCAATGTCAACACCACCTTAGCACGCATGGAAATTTTTGAGGAAGGAAGGATTGTATAGATTTTATACGTTTTTTGATCAAACAAAACCCAACGATGAATTTATTTGTTTCTTATTAACGGCTAATACATATTTGTCGTCGATTCTTTGTCCCAGATCTATAGACGCAGGTTAGGGGAAAATTGTAGCTGTCAAAAATTGCATATGTAAGTATTCAGTGCAGGCAACTTTCGGGCGGCTTCGTGGGTTAATTAGGTTTCCGCATGACTACTAATCGCAAAGGTCCTGGATTAGATTCCATACATGAACCGCTTGAGAAATATAGGGCGAGTATTTTCCATAAAAATACGCCCTCGTTCCAATGAGATCTCTATAGATTGCTTGGATTGGCAAGGGTCCGGTTAAATTCAAATTTTCCGGGCAAAAATTCGCTTTCTGGCCAATGTAGTACCTTCGGGTGGAGCATTGGAATAACTCATATATACGGAGATAATCTTCAAAAGCCACAAATTAGAGCAGTATTAATTTGTAAACTTGCTAAGTGTACCAGTTTGATAAAGACCCTTAAAAAGACCTTGTTTGCGTATTTATACTGCTATAGAATATGCTTATTTTTCTTGTAAGGAACCGATACAAAGTTTTCACGAAATGGTGTACATTGGGTCCTGTTGTGTGTACATGCATTTCAAGTATAAAGGTACTCGTACCTGGATAGTTTTGTTTGAATGACTAACAGAAAAATTCATTTTCTTATCGTTTTCCAATAGGCGCAGACAGTATTTATTTTTCTTTAGACGTATGTGTTTATAGACCTCCACATCTACAACTTTCTCAATTTGCAACAGTCATTTGCTAAAATCTCAATCACTAGAAAATTGTAGTTTATGGAAATGTGTCCACTTTTAAGTACTTATTAACCTTATAATAGTAAAGAACTGGAAATTTCATGAGGGATAAATATGCATCTCAGACCAGAATGGGTTGACGTTTCCTATTTTCAGATTAGACACAATACTAGTATTGTGTAGAAGGAACAGCTGAATTTTAAACTGAAAATCTCTCAAAATCTTGAGTTTACACATGTTTTGTATTCGACTGAAATATTCAAAGTAATTCTCTTGTTTCGCTAACTTTCCTAATAATTTTTAAATTATCTGTAGTGCTGTCACAACTCGTTTTCAAACAAGTAATTATGTTATGCAGCGACTTACTCATGCCACTTCGCGACTAGCAAACTTCCAAGCGCTTCAAAGTTTGCTTCAAATTATTATTGTAGTGGAAATCTTTTTAATAACATTTAGCTAACTTTTTAAATGACTACTTCAGACCGGTAATTAACAGCAGTTGGTTTTTTTCCTGGATAACAGCAATGCCCTCGTTTACATCTGAAAAGTAGGGTGATTCTGTAGTAAATCTTATACTCAAATACGGAATATCTATTCAGTCAGGGTACTTTATAATGCTGAGTGGTGCTCAGAGTGCTTAAGCGAACATGGTCTGTGTGGGAAGCAAAGGCACTTAGTTTTCTATTATATGGGATCTAAAAGAAAGATCTCCATGAAAAAAATAATTAAAAATAAGGCTAAGGTTTTTTTGCTTTTATAAAGTTTTCCAAGGCCATAACTCAAGATTATTTTTTTAACATTGGAATGCTGTGTACCAAATGCCATTTTTCATCGTAAAATAGAAGATGGATTTTGTGAAGCTACACTCTCGTTTGGATGTACTCTAATTTTAATTATACAATGTATCAGAAAAGAGAAAGAAAGCTCAATAACAAATGTTCACTGATCGGATTGCTAGTCGTGCAAGAATGATTCAATGAAAAGTAAAAAGTATTCGATATCTGTTTGTGAAATGTAGCAATTTGTAACTGTTTCACTTCGAGTAATTTCTTGCCCTCTAGGAATAAAAATATCCCCAGAGGCAAAACCAATGAAAATGGAAAAATTATGACTAAATATAATATATTAACTCAATGCAATAAAATTCTTTCAGCAGTTATTGCATTATTTTCTACTTGTATGCAAAATTCTTTCGGGTTTTTAGCACCTGAAATTTAACAGTGCAAATTTTTGCATTAGTAGGTAATTTCCAAGAATGAAATCAAGGTAAGAGTGTGGTAATTATTTTTCGTTTTGTATAAATACAATAACTTACTGATTTTTCTACTTCTGTAGGTTAATAGATCAATGTAAGCTTTTTCTACAAACAATGTTTAAAAACCACAGTGATGATTTAATTTGTAACAAACTTCAATTCTGTTCTTTATTCGGTTTAAAATGCCCGATTATTCATACCCCTTGTAGAGAATCCTTGATGTACTATTATGCCGCTACGACTATCACTGATAATATTTACCACAAAGTTTACTAACGATAATTTATTTCTTAACACAAGGAGTACACTATATTTATTATTAAATTCGACTATCCAATTTATCTACACAATGAATTAATTTATATAGTCATTGAACGTATTTATTTTAACAATGTATCAAATATTTTATTTAATAATACCTACGGATTCATACTGAAACTGGCTGAACTCGTAGTCACCCACTCCATCCAACAGTCGCAGAATCTCCCACCTAATTTTAAAAAAACACTTCCATGACTATTCAGTGAGTAGAACACAAATTCTCTCCAACTCAATTAACATATTAAACCTCACAAAAATTTCAGAAATACAAATATTTACAAGTAATACCAATAATAAAACAAAATTAATAAGTAAAGCAAGGCAAATCACGTAAATATTCAAAGTTCACCAAAGTATCAATTCATACTACAGCATATACTGTTAATAACATCTTATAATTATAATATTGTTACCTCCGACTATTGCTTAGAAAAAATACTGTTGAACCAGAAACTCGTGAAAATTGCTTTACGTTTTAAATCATTCCCTAAATAAATATTGAATTAATAAAATCTTACAACTGCAAATTGTTACTATTAAAATGATTTCAATTGTTCTTTATAGAAAACAAAACCTTAAAAACTAATTCGACTTGTGTTAAAGTAGCTTTGAATTATTTCCATTCATACCTTTTACCAACAGAGATGTTCTTCAAAAGAATTAATGTACAAACAAAGTTACATAAACTGACATTCAGTTTAAATCCAAAACTCAAATTGACACAAATATTATTTGAGCAACTCCAAACCAATTAGATTAAAACAATTACTTTTAGTGAACGCATTAATTCTCGAAGAAGTAACTTTGTACTGTTATTTACAATTTTCTATTGGAATGATTAAAATCATTTAGGGTGATACATAAAAATTATGCAACTGCTTAGAATTATTTTTCGGACAGTATTCTAAAATACTTATGAAAATCTTTGGAATTTTTATAAGGTTGCTTAAAAACCATACAATAATTCCTTTACCAAAAAGAGTTAAAAAATGTAAATTCTACTTACGCTTTTAATCGGCTAAGTGGAATTACACTTAATGTCACTATTAAATTGTTACTTAATCGTAGTATTTTATGTATTTTTACACCTTACTGGCTCATTTGAAATTAATTAATAATTTTCTAGATACATCTACTGTAATTTATAATATTAGTATAGGTACTAAGCACTTATTCAAAGATATTTTCATGTCACTCTTTGTGTATGACTTGTAGAAATGCACGTACTCCAAGTCCATTACGGAATTTACACTTTAAAATTTATGCTCCAATGCTATGAGCGTTTTGATAATCACCAATTTGACATCATTCTCATAAGTAAATTCCAATAATGTTTATATTCAATTAATTATGTAATCAGCAAGTGTAAATAACAGCTTTGTTTTGGTAGTGTCTTTATCATTTGCAAGGTTTTGTTTGTAGAACAAAATTTTGCTAAGCTGAGTGACCAACAGAAAATAGTATGCTAATTATAAGAACTTGATTTCCCAATTAATATTAATATTTGCATGATGTTTCAAAATAGATGCCATTTTGAAACTTAAATAAACGTGTTTATTCCATTGATAACTTTTGATGCTAATAGACAAAATGATGCATATGGTGTTACTCAATTTCTTCAAAACAAAGCGCGTTTTTAAAAAACTTTTTATACTTCATACTTCCAAACAGTTTAAATGCTGGACGAATGAAATGATGCATAAAACGTTACTTAATTGCACTTATATAAAGTGCATTTTTGATACCAAACGTATATTATATTATATATATATATATATATATATATACATATATATATATTATTAATAGAGAAGAATAATCCACATTTGGAATGCAAATGAATGCTTAATATATATTAATAGTTATTAAGATGAAATGAAAACCCAACTTTGTATTTAAAGTTGAATTACCATTTCAAATCGAACTAGTAATTGAAAACCACTAAAAGAACGGCTACAGCAGGACTTGAATCTGCAACCTCTGATTTTCCGGATCAGCGCTCTAACCAATTGAGCTATCTAGCCTAATTGTTTAGATGATGTTATACTTAATACTACTGAAGCTTGGCTCTTGTTAACGATTTTCAATTACGTCTTGCATTTAAGGAAATTGAATCTAGTTATATACATAATTCATGTACTAATAACTTGATCATCCCATTTTTGCAACATTCGGAATAATACAAACATGTAATTATATATAACAAGAGCCAAGCTTCAGTAGTATTAAGTATAACATCATCTAAACAATTAGGATAGATAGCTCAATTGGTTAGAGCGCTGATCCGGAAAATCAGAGGTTGCAGGTTCAAGTCCTGCTGTAGCCGTTCTTTTAGTGGTATTCAATTACTAGTTAGATTTGAAATGGTAATTCAACTTTAAATACAAAGTTGGGTTTTCATTTCATCTTAATAACTATTAATATATATTAAGCATTCATTTGCATTCCAAATATGAATTATTCTTCTCTATTAATAATAATATAATTACATGTTTGTATTATTCCGAATGTTGCAAAAATGGGATGATCAAGTTATTAGTACATGAATTATGTATATAACTAGATTCAATTTCTTTAAATGCAAGACGTAATTGAAAATCGTTAACAAGAGCCAAGCTTCAGTAGTATTAAGTATAACATCATCTAAACAATTAGGATAGATAGCTCAATTGGTTAGAGCGCTGATCCGGAAAATCAGAGGTTGCAGGTTCAAGTCCTGCTGTAGCCGTTCTTTTAGTGGTTTTCAATTATTAGTTCGATTTGAAATGGTAATTCAACTTTAAATACAAAGTTGGGTTTTCATTTTATCTTAATAACTACTATATATATATATATATATATATATATATATATATATATGTGCGCGCGTGTGTGTGTGTGTGTGTGTGTGTGTGTGACTATTACGCCCAAGGTCCCGGGTTCGAATCCCGACACGGTCCGTTTGAAAAATGTTAGGCGAGCATTTTTCACTATCGGAAATTGTGTTCCAAAAATACTCATGTGCATGAGCTTGTGCAAAACACTGGTGATAATTTTGACTACGGCGAAGATGCCGTATGTAGTGGGCAATAGTCGAACTTAATTGTGTGGACAATCACCACTTCCAATATTGATGTAATTGACTGGGTGGAAGAAGTAACAATTACGGGTGCGATTTTGAAACTGAAAGTAGATACCGGTAGTCAGGTCAATACTTTAAATACATCCGACTTTAATCAGTTAAATATACCTTACTATAAACTTACAAACATTTCGTCAGTGCTGATGTCATTCCGGGCATAAGATAAAAGTCGCAGGCAAGATCTACTTCAACTACCGTCACCAAGATAAATGTATAAAATTATTATTTTATATAGTTTATTCAAACAATCCTTGCTCAATTTTAGAATTAGATGCACTGCGTGATTTAGGAATAATACCGAATATGTGCAATAAAAACGTTTGTGCGGTAAATAAAAATAGCATTGGCAAAATCTTGAATGCAAATAAATCAGTGTTTTGTGGCATTGAAAAAATTCACAAAGAATTTTCAATAACACTTACAGAAAACGCAATACCATATGTAAGCGCAGCGCGAAAACTTCCTTTAGCTCTTAAAACAAAGTTTAAGGAGAAGTTAGATCAAATGGTGACCGTAAAATTAGTTGTCCGGTAACAGAACCGACAGATTGGGTCCACCCTATAATAGTTGTTCAAAAGCCTAATGATGACATTAGAATTTGTATGTATCCGCGAAATTTAAACAAGTATATAAAACGCGAATTTTTCGAAATACCGAGCCAAGACGTTCTATTCTTGCAACTTGCAGATCTTAGAGGAACAACCAAAATCTCAGTATAGTTCTAAAAATGATTAGAAATAGTGGTCTAACGCTAAATCGCGAGAAATCAAAATTTGTGTCGGTGACGTGAGATTTCTGAGACACATAATAAACAAAAATAGCGTTTCTCCGGATGAGCGTAAACTAGAGTCATTCGTGAAAAGGAACCATCTAAAAATAAAAAAGACTTACAGCGGTTTTTAGAAATGATTGTTTATTTAGCTAAATTTATTCCTAATTTGTCAAGAGAAACTAATTCATTACAAAAACTACTAGACATAAAATCGGAATAGCAATGGTCGACCCTAGAAAAAAATTCATTTAATCATTTAAAGGATTTAGTATCATACACAACTGCGTTATCTTACTTTTATCCAAAAAAGCAAATAACTGTGTCCGTGGATGCAAGTTCTTATGGTTTAGTGGCAGTCATAAGTCAAGAAAGCCACGCCATGGAATTCGCTAGTGTATCCTTAACACCAACACCACAACGATATGTCTATTGCCGAATTTTTCGACACGTAACACATATCGTAAAAGAACTTTTAGGACTTGTATTCAGTTGTGAACGATTTAATTATTGTTTGTGTGGGCAGGATAATTTTAAAATCGAGACTGATCATCGACCGTTGTTAGGATTGCTAAAAAAACTCTCGAATTCAAAGGCTTGCGATACGCTTTTTGAAATATAGTTTTACACTTGTATAAGTACCGGGAAAACAACTACAAGTTCCCCATACACCTAGTCGTGAACCGATAAAGGACTTAATTAATACTGAATATTTGGACAAAAGTTCAAAGATGTTTTCAATTATTGCCGCGCGTCCAGAAACTGCGCATAAAATACAGGAAGCAACTGAAAATGAACCAGTTCTTCGAAAAATAAAATATTATGTTGTGGCTGGTTGGCCAAAGCATAAATGCAAAGTCCAGCTGAAATAAAAAGTATTGAGACGTAAGAAATGATATTTTTCTGTGACGGGAAAAAATTTGGCATTTAATGTTTCTTGACAGGTAACAAAATGTCACTTTTTATAAATTTCCTTTTTTCTCTGGGAAAAAAATAAGTACTTTTTTCCTGGGTATGTGCAAATAAATAAGGACACTAAGATGTTTAATTTAAAGCCGGATCCACACTTGTACCATTCGGTTGTAACATAACATCGTATCATAATTTCGTCGCGTTCAAAACAACCGATATAAACAACTTAAGTAAGCAATTTTTGAAACCACTCGCAGAACTAAATTGACAGATATTTGATTACTTTAAAGGTTTCCTTAGCAACGCAAGTCTAACTGTCCCTATAAGTACAATAGCCTACTTGTTTGAAACTTCAAATTTGACATCGATTGATTTTTTGACTTTAATATATTGTAATTTTTTTTTCAATATTAAATCATCGTTTTGCCTGTTACAGAAAAAAATAGTGTATTATACATGGGTAAAATGTAAGATTTTAACTCTTAGTGTTTTGTCTCCCTCTGCTTCGCGTCGGGAGACAAACACACCTCGAGCTAAAAACTACTACTTTTTCCCTTGTATAATAAATAACTATTTTGTACGTGAAAAGGTACTTTTTTATAACAAGCGCTTAATTTTGCCGGAAATATTAAGAGCAGAATTTCTCAATTTACTATACAAGTTCCATCAAGGAGTGATTTCGTGCAAAATGTTAACCAAAGAAGGTATTTACTATCCGGGTTGGTCAACAGATATTGAAAGTCTTGTATTATTGGCTTGCAAGTTGTGCCAATCATACTCGAAATCGAATCAGAGGGAACCACACGATATAGCAAACCTACCCTGACAAAAAATAGGCATGGACTTCAAGTCACTTGGTGTGTATGAGTTTCTTATAGTTGTAGATTATTTCAGGAAATTTGCAGTGGTAAAATAAAGTTAGGAATAAAACGGCCACAACTGTAATATTGACATTAAAAAACATTTTTGCTGCAAATGGACTGCCACAAGAAATATTTTTGGACAATGGGCCTCCTTTCAATTCACACGAATTCAGTGACTTCGCTAAATATTACGAAATTAATTTCAGTACTTCGAGTCTTTATTATGCTAGATCCAATGGCATGGTCGAAGTTCATTCCAAACCTTTAAAGGACTTCTAACCAAAAGTGCAGAGGAAGGCGACGATCCACTTTTACCAATACTAAACTATATAACGCCAAAAGTAAATTTGCCACCGCCGTGTGATCTGTTAATGGGCAGAAGGTTATGGACAACCTTCCCTGTTTGCGAAAAACTTTTGAATCCAAGATTTTCCGTACAAGGAATTAAGGATAAACTTGAACTCAATCAAGATGAACAAAAATCGTACTATGATGTTTCGACTAAAAAATTAAGTGAACTTCAGCTTAATCAACTTATTTTACTGCAAAATAAAAATCAAAGAGAATGGAAACCTGGGGTAGTTGTAAATAAATCAGGTCCAAATGACTACAACGTTCGTGTTGAAGACTGTAGCTATACAAGGAACTGACGACGCCTTCGACCATTACGAAACTCTTTTTCATATACAGATCGTAGCGTAAATAGTAATGGAGAAACCCCCACAGAACAAAATAACGAAAGAAAAGAAGAAAATCCATCTACTTCGTCAAGTGACACTTCGGTCACTGTAACCAGAAGCGGTATGGTAGTAAGACTACCAAACAGGTTAAACTTACAATATTAGACAATACATTATACATATATTATTATTTAACAATTTAATTCGTTAGATTGTGTACGATTTCTGATCAAGTAAAAATAATTTTGTTTTGATATTAGGGGCGAGTCATATATCTTGTTTCAAAGCATTGATTGCTTGATCTCTGCTAATAATAGTTACTATCAATAATAATAATAATAGGTTTAAAATACAATCAGTTGACGTTAAATGTTTTACACGTGAACTTGTCGGAACGCTTCCATTATTATAAATTTATAGCTGATGTGTCTCGATTATTATTTGTTGTAAAAATAAACATACGACTTCTCTCTAGTAACATGTGTATCTTATTAATGGAGCTACACGATTACGTGTAACAGATATACCACAATATTCAGTACCGCAGCTAGTAGTAAGAGATTCCGTACACATCTGTATAGGCTCAAAAATTATAGTAGACCCTAAACTGCAGCCAACCAACAACTCTTATATTTATTGAAGTGTTACTCAATATTTTTGGTCGACTATGATTTTGTATTTCCATTAATAGTACTTTTCTTATAGTTTCTAATGGGAAAACACACAAGTTTTGTCACAAATTTGTGTGTTACAAAAAGACTATCTCTTTGTTTTAGCTTTTACTACAAATGCAAAAAGCTAATAATTTGAGTTTCACTGTCTAATTTGTATGATCTTGAAACGTATATCTAAAAACTATATATCTTGATAGCGTGACTTTGTGTTAAAGTTGAGAGGTGCGAATCGATCGCTTTTCGCGTATCTCCTCCGAGGGGGGGTTGGTTCGGATGAAGGAGGGTGTGGGTTCGGTTGGGGATCTTTGCGTGCGTTGCGTAGGCCGGTTTTTATCGCGAAAAACCTATACATAGGGAAGATAAAAAAAGTTTTCCGGGAAAAGATTAATCTGCGGCGACGTATTCGCCTTACGTGTTAAAAAAGCTAGGATCCATAAAAAAACCGATCTCAAAACCGAACAAGGTCTACGACGAGATCGTCAACTGCTCGATGTACATTGGTGCGAGAGAGACAGAAGATCCAGTAGGTTGCCAAAATTCATATTCGGGCGCTAAAAAATATCTAATATATATCAAACAATGCTACTCTTTTCCTAAAACCTGAATTATTAACAGTTTGCTAACTGGTGCTATGGTATTTGCTTAAAACACTTATTATAATTTGTATAATTAATTCGAGAAACGTCAAAACAGATTACGAAAGGCGCCGAAAACGAACGAATGTGTACCATCAAAATCTATGATTACACACTTCGTTTCAAATTCCTCAAATTTGTCATTGCAAATCATCCAATATGCTTTATTAGTACCTATAATTGATTATTATTATACAACAACACCGCTTTTTAATATACACCACCTATTTACTTCAAAAATAATTAATTATTACATTTGACGTTTGTTTACGATGTTACCCGAGCATTTACAATACACCGTGGTTTGGTCAGAAATCGGTGTATTTCGTATGTGGCTTTTTATTATTCATAATCGTTTTGCTGCTTCTTCCATTATGAACTCACATATGCGGCTATTGACTTTTCGTTTGCAAGTGCCTTATTAGTGTAGTGGTTTAGCAGGGCAACTTAGATGATTTCTCTTCTTGGATGTAAGATTTCGGTGCTTAGCAGCGGCTACTTTTTATTCATAAAGGACACGTTCTTTTTTTAATTTTCGTCTCCTATTCCGCACGGAGCTGGCAAAAGGAACTTTTTTTAACATCTGTGCTGCTTTGGTTCACCAAATTGTACCCTGCGTTTGGTTAGATGTACATATTCGGTTATTCTATTTATTTTTAAAGCTTTTTCTGCTCCTAAAACTACATTCTCTTTTATTATATTTTATTAACTAATTTCTTAACTAATTTCTTAACTAATTTCTTAACTAATTTCTTAACTAATTCTTGGTAAGTATTTATTTGTTACTTCGTTTACTACATTTTTAGCTAACGCAAATGCGCTTCCTTGCTTCTTCATTGTCGTGACCTTGCCAAGGCAGGATGCGTTCTAACACAAACTTTAAGGTATCACTCGCAATTGCTCAAACATTTTGGTCACTACTTCACCAATGGCCGGGGCGTTGAGGGGGCGGGGCGTTGAAAGGGCGGGGCGCAGAAGGGGCCGGACGCAGTGAGGACGGGGAGCAGAGAGGGAAGGGTGCAGAGAGGGCGGGCCGCAGAGAAGGCGGGCCGCAGAGGGGGCGGGGCGCAGAGGGGGCGGGAGCAGAGAGGGCGGTGCGCGATGAAGGCGAGGCGCAAAGAAGGCGGGGCGCAAAGAAGGCGGGGCGCAAAAAAGGCGGGGCGCAGAGGGGGCGGGACGCAAAGAAAGCGGTGCTTAGAGAGGGCGGGGCGCAGAGAGGCGGGGCGCAGGGAGGGCGGGGCGCTCAAAGTAGTCCCGTAGGGGCTACAAACCGCTACTAGTCTACTAACTATAACTTTTGTATGCCTGTCTTTGTGCTAAAGTTGAGAGGCGCGAATCGATCGCTTTTTGGGATTTGCGTCCGCGGGTTTCGGAGTTGGGGGCGCGGGCGTGTGGTGGTTAAGTGGAGAATTTTTGCGTGCGTTGCATAGGCCAGTTTTTATCGCGGAAAACCGATAAATTGCGGAGAAATAAGGATTTTCCGGGAAAAGATTATGAAGCGACGTATTCGTTAACGTGTTAAAAAAGCTTGGATTCCTCAAAAATTTCCG
This sequence comes from Platerodrilus igneus, assembly GCA_036346225.1. Lineage (NCBI taxonomy): Eukaryota > Metazoa > Arthropoda > Insecta > Coleoptera > Lycidae > Platerodrilus > Platerodrilus igneus. Next base: position 4,952,160 of record JARFIW010000301.1, read on the forward strand.
ATCTAAAAACCGAACGGGCCGTGCGACGAGGTCGGCAACTGTTTCGTTAGTGTTGGTACGAGAGAGAAGAAAGATCGAGTTGGTTTCTAAAATTCGTATTCAGGCGTTAAAAAATTTTTAATATATGCCAAACAACGTTATTCGTATTCTAAAACCTGAATTATTAACAGTTTACAAGCTGGTGGTATAGTATCTTTTTAAAACAGGTATTAAAATTTGTATAATTACCTCGAGAAACATCAAACTCGGGTAGCGAAAGCCGACGGAAGCGAACGAATATCTTCAAAATACCTACAAAATCCATGAGGACACAATTTTTTTTAAAGTTTGTTAAATTTAAAATTATAAATCATCCAATATTACGTCTTAGTTCCGATAATTGATTATTATTATACAATAACATGACTTTTTAATATAGACGGGCTATTTAATTGAAAAATAATTATTTATTACATTTGACGTTTGTTTGCGGAGTCGCCCGAACAATTACAATAAACCGTGATTTGTTCCTAAGACCATGTATTCCTTATGTGACATTAGGCATAGTAAGTATACAACCAACGCGATTTCAATAAACAACGCCTCGATAGCGAAAGCTTAACATCGCTGGTTGCGAATGCTAAATCCGGTGGTTCGGTGCCCAGTAAAATTCATTTTTTTAATTTAATTTTGTGTTGCTTTTTAAAACATGCAATAGCAGTTACTTAACAATATGCATTAAATAAACCAACACATTACTTTTTTCTTATGACTCAGTGCGATCTATCTACAATCTATAATTTGTGAATTATATTTACTCAAAAACCATTTACAAAGTTTACTTTTCAGAGATTGCCCAACTTGCAGTTACGTATTCGCTTATATGTATATAAAAACTAAAAAGCTTTAATATTTTAAAATCTAAAAACCAAAACGCGCAGAGCCAACAACAGCTACATTTGCGTTGATGAACAGACGATCAAGTTGGTTTCAAAAATTGGTATACGACCCTTAACAAATTTCTAATATGTACCAAAAAATATTACATCTATCATAAATTATACATCTTTAAAATTTTTACTGCGATTTGTGTAATTTATTTGAGAAATGTCAAAACAGGTTACGAACAAAAACGTAGTAGCAAGAGTACGTACTATGTACAACTCTGTTAATACACTTCATTTACAAATTTCTAAAATTAAACCTTCTTTATAGTATTGATAATTATTAATTCTACTTATAAAAAAGTACCACACATTAATAGACGCGGACTATTTTAAACACAAAAAGTTAAAAATTCAATTTGACGTTTATTACCGAATACATTCAAAAAATTTCAAGTCTACGTAAATAATTTAGAAAACGCTATATATCTTTTAAGGCTTCAACTACTACAAGTATACAACCAAAGGATTTACTACAAAAGACGGTTTGATAGCGTAAGACTAACACCTCCGTCTACCATACGCAACCTCGGTGGTTCAATGCCCAATTAAATTTTTTTTTTATTTTATGTTGATTTTTTTTAAACATTAACAAGCGTCTAATATGCGTAAAATAGCCAAACAAAATTTATAACCACTAAACAATGGTCTACAATAAGTTAACTATTCCTTATTTACATTAACAGTAATTGAAAACTTTAACATTTCAAGCGTTTTTGTTTTTAATTTCTTCTACATTTCATTTATCTTAAATACAGACGTAGGAAACGTCCTGCATTCCATTGATATTTGTTTATTTAGGATCCACTTATGATTACTTTTCTTTTAACAAACATCCAAAGTCAAAAGTAAAAAACAATTGAAAAAATTCGTATGCATTTTTAACTAAAGTATTCATAATCACAAATACAAATACTTTTTCTATTTTATATTGAAATTTTATTAACGTTCAAAGGAAAATATATTCAAACAAAATTTATAAACGCTATACAACTGTCTACAATACTTTAATTATTCCTTATCTACATTAACAGTTATTAACAACTTTATCTTAACGAGCATACCCCAATACGTGGTAAGAACGAGGCAGCATGATATACAGAGAAGGTAGAACTATACGGTTGCCTACATTAACTAAAAGTCCTTATAAAATACCAAATATGTGCTGAAACACAAAGCTTCTAAACGTAAAACCTAAATTCAATACCGGTTACGTATACGTATTACGCTCATTTCTGAATTTAGATTGAGAAACGTTAAACGCATTTTGCGACATAGGAAAAGCTTCTTTTAATCTAAATCACTAATGGCAAAATTGATTGCATAGACTTCAGTTGAAGGTTATCTTTAACATAAGTTGCAATTTGCAAAAACGTTATTACAAATGTGCTCATATGTAACATTAGCTACATTAACAATTAATAAAAATTGCTCAATTTTAATTGGTTTGCATGTGTGGATTTTATTTGTACTATTCCATTTATCGCACAAAACAAGACTTATATACTGTTAGAGTTGATTCGTGAAAATAAAAAGGTAAAACCAGTAATTGCCTAAATTAGCTGTAAATATATATACAAGGACATTCGAACCACTTGAATTAAACTAAGGCGATCAGCTCATTTCAATAACTTTGACAGACCGCGGTACGTTCAGAAACATGACTTGAGTTGTTAAACAACAGTTGATTAAGCTTTCTACAATTACTACTTATTACAATCGATTATTTAACCACTGTATAAATATCCGTTGCTCTTTTATATCTACGTAACTAACATTGTTAGCATTGCTAAAAAACCCTTCGAATGCTATGTTTGTAAAATATTTATAAGCTACATTTCCATTACTTATATTTCATACAGCTTTGAATTTCTTTTTAAGTCTACTAGGGCGAATTGGTCTTGATCCGAACGACTCTCCGAAGTGATCACGACAATCTACTAGGGCGAAGTGGTCTTGATCCAATCGACTCCCCCCGAGGTGATTTCAAAAAAATTTACTTGAGCGAACTGATCTTGATCCGATCAACTACCCGAAATGATTTCGACAAAGCCTACTAGGGCAAAGTGACCTTGACCCGATCGACTCTCTGAAATGATTTCGACAAACTCTACTAGGGCGAACTTAACTTGAGCCGATCGACTCCCCGAAGTGATTTCGACAAAGTCTACTTAGGCAAAGTGGTCTTGATACGACCGATTTCCCAAAGTGATTTCGACAAAGTCTACTAGGGCGAATTGGTCTTGATCCGAACAACTCCCCGAAGTGATTTTGACAATCTACTAGGGCGAAAAAGTCTACTAGAGCGAAGTGGTCTTGATACGAACGACTCCCCGAAGTGATTTCGGCAATCTACTAGGGCGAAGTGGTTTTGACCCGATGGGCTTCCAAAATGATTTCGACGAAGTCTACTAAGGCGAAATGATCTAAATCCAATCGACTCCCACTAAATGATTTCAGCAAAGTCTACTAGAGCGAATTGGCCTTGATCCGAACGACTCCCCGAAATGATTTCGACAAAGTCTACTGGGGCAAAATGATCTTGATCCAATCCACTTCCCGAAGTGATTTCGTCAGTTTACTAGGGCAAAGTGATCTTGATCCGATCGACTCACCAAAGTGATTTTGACAAAGACTACTAAGGCGAAATGATCTAGATCCGATCGACTCCCACTAAATGATTTCGACAAAGTCTACTAGGGCGAAGTGGATTGATACGATCGCCTCCCCGAAGTGATTCCGACAAAGTTTACTAGGGCGAAGTGGTCTTGATCCGATCGATTTTCCGAAGTGAATTCTACAAGGTCATTAGGACGAAGTGGTCTTGATCCGATCGACTCTCGGAAATGATTTCGACAAAGTCCACTAGGGCGGAGTGGTCTTGATCACGAGGTAATTTTGACAAAGTCTACTAGGGCATCTTGATCCTATCGACTCCCTGAAGTAGTTTCAACAAAGTCTGCTAGGGCGAAGTGGTCTTGATCCGATCAACTCCAAGAGGTGATTTTGAGAAAGTCTACTAGAGCGAAATAAATCTTGATCCGATCGACTCCGGTGTGATTTCGGCAAAGTCTACTTGAGCGAGGTGATCTTGATCCGGTTGACTCCCAGAAGTGATTTCGACAAAGTCTACTAGAGCTAGGTGATCTCGATTCGCTCAACTTCTCAAAGTCGTTTTAATGAATTCTACTAGGGGTGGTGAAGACCGGGTGTACAGAGGGTGGAGCGCAAAGAGGGCGGGGCGTAGAGAGGGCGCGGCGTAGAGAGGGCGGGGCGTAGATAGGGCGGGGCGTAGATAGGGCGGGGCGTAAAAAGGGTGAAGCGAAAAGATGGTGAGGCGTAAAGATGGTGGGGCGTAAAGAAAGTGGTCCACAAAGCGAGTAGAGGCGCTCAAAGTAGTCCCGTAGGGACTACAAACCGCTTCTAGTCATTATATCAATAAATTTTGAGAGATTGAATTAAATAACACATTTTTAGGGTTCTTTCGTGCATACCTTTTGAGGAAACTATATAAATATGCTATAATTTACAATCAGTTGGCAATTTTTCAAGAGAAAACAACGAATGAGGGGTTTCGATGTTTTTACAGTTCCTCGGAGGGATCCACTTTCCCTTCATAAAGTTCAAGAAAGACGTTAAACAATAAGGTTGACTCAAACTTAAACATAAAGAGGAAACTTCCAAAACGCCATGTAGTTAAATTCAACAATGGATGCTGCAGGTGACTCAATGAAATTATCACATTAAAGTCGTGTTGTGTTGATGGCTGTATAATGGGTTTCTAAACCGAAATTGATTTCTACATCAATTATGTTTATTGTCAATTTGTAAACAGAAAACAACCAATGACCGTTACACAAACAACGTCACATACAGCATTCGCATTAAATTTGGTTAGATAGCGTTGTGATAATTTTCAGTTTGTATTGTATTGTGTCGTTTTTGATTTTACACTTCCGAATTGTTCACAGTTCTAAATTTAGAAGAAAGGTGTTTATACACTAAGTTCAATATTGTTTTTCTTTTTACATTAGTGTAATAAGAAAGGGCATTGGCTATAATAATAGAGTTTCTAGATAAATTACGAAGTGCCGCGTTGAAAGACGGATAACTGCATGAAGCTTCTTGAATAATTATTACAATGTTGAAGGTTACCCAAAGAATTAAGTGTAGTAAGCCTAGAATGCCGCTTAAAATCGACAACACAAAAGCTTTAATTAACTATCACGTAGTAGCTTTGACAGTATTAACAACACCAGTTTCTATTGCTATAACGTACTACCTTCTTTACATCAACAAACACCTGACATTATCTAGGTCTATTGTTATCATAATTATTAACGCCAGTAAGATTTCTTGCAACGTAAATCTTATTTTGTAGTAATTTGAGCGCCTGCCAGGTACAATCGATTAATTTATGAATAAGTAGTCTCACAATATAAAAGCTCGTGAGTTCTCACAGGAGTCTGAAATTGAAGTTTTTGGATCAATTTATTGCCTTTTATGTTTTTTGCGCGAGATACATGTCAGATTTTCTTACTGTTGCTGTTAGAGTAGAATGTTTATTGTTGAATCAGTCAGATTTTTGCGCATTATCCCGTATTTCGGTTCCTGTAGGTTTTTTGGGTGATTTATTAAATGGACGTGATCTAGAATTTCCCGAGCAATCTAACCCTGTTTGAATTTTTAAAATCGAACAACCCAATACAAAGTTACACCCCTTTAAAGCCCCAAACCTCTTAATAAAAGTTTTCTTCGACTATGCATGATTAACGTTTACAACCAAAGTTTTCTTCGACTAACCATTTTAACCTGATCTAGAATTTTCTTATCAACCCTGTTTGAATGTTTAAAATCGAACCGCTCCTGAAGAGTTACATCCCTGTAAAGCTCAAAACCTCTAAATTTTTTGCTTATTTAATATTAACTCGATCCCTTTTTGGTTACCCGATACATATACTCCTTAATCCAGAATTTCCCGGATAATTTAAAGCCGTCGGAATTGTTCCTTACAAAAGTTATACTTCTGATTTTACGAAGTTGCCTGAAATCGTCTTAGGGTATGCCATATAAGTTTGGTCTAGATTTTTCTGGGAAACCCAAATGTTTAGAAACTTTCCAAATCGGACCAATCCCCTGCGTGTTGTCGTCCTTATACCTATTTTTTAAACTTATTAAAAATTTTCCGATATAAATTCAAGGATTACGTAGTTCTCTCTCAAGATTCTAACGATTCTGATTAATAATTTTGTGAAACGTTTATAACACTCTTTTAGTAAAAACACATCTTTGTTATAATTCTTCTCATAGGAACTTATATACCCACACTCTGTCCACCAGGATAGAAGGGTGGAAGGATTTAGGAGAAAGGAAGGTGGGCGAAGAACTTAAAAATTATAAAATCTTATAACTACTATATATAAAATTTTAAAATCTATACAAATATAAACAACTATCCTAGACCTACATCTTTATGCCCCCCTGCATTGGTTAATATACTTTCGGAGATGACGTAACGCTTGTCAACTTCACCCGATAAACTAACTTATTAATAAGTTGCGTGTACGAAGCGTAGTTTTTACTCCGGACACATACCATCGTATGCATGAGGGCATCTGTATTATTAATGATTACATCCTTAAAACTATCTATGCTAATCCCAGCCACCACACTACGGCTAACACCTTTGATTTTCTTAATAATGTCTCTTCCGCTTACAATACAGTAGGCTTTAACCCTACTGCCAACAAATTCTAATACTAGATCCCCATTCAATTTATCTTTGAATTTACCGACAACTTTCTTATTCACTAACGGTATATTGTATTTATTGTTAACCGGATAATGACTAGTATCGAAGTAGTCTAAGTTATCACTAATGATACTATACAAGTCTCCTATTACCTCACTGTACACTAGCAAATCGGTGTCCGAATAGACGAGCTGGATTTGGTTACCATACAAAGATTTCATCGTACCGTAATGGTACTCATACATTAAGGTTTTAGACAAGTCTAAAACCGAGAAACCCGCATGTATAGGCTTATCATAGGTAGTTCTGATTCGATCCATTTGAATAATGGCCAAATCCTCTTCTAAGATTGTGCAACTATTAAAATTAGTTCAGACAATTAGCGTACTCGCACATAACCGTTTACCAGAAACATCCCACCGGGGTACAATCTTCACATCAACGCGTTTGTCCACATTCTCCATGGTCTTCCCAAGCATTATTCATTAATTTATAGAAGTCTTTTTCAAACGCGCTTTTCGCCGACGTCCTCAATCTGATGTTAAAGTCAATATACGCCTTCAATCATGGAGATTGAGTAAATTCGAGTACCTGGTGGTTTGCTTTTAGTTTAAGCCCGTATCGCATACACTGTTGTAAGTTGCGGTAATGAATGGTATAATTTTTCTTCTCCAACATAGGCGCTAGGAGTTTCGGTGTCTTTGTCCTTTTGGATTAGCCTCAGGATGATAAACCGGTGCCAGGCTCTGTTTAAATTCCAAACAGAAGGCGACCTTTTGCATCACCTTACTGACAAACTGTGCACCATTGTCACTAATTACACGTCGCGGAGTGCATAGCAATAAATAACCTCATCAATGAGGCACTGAGCACAAGCTTTGGTAGTAGCTTCTACTAAAAGGGATAGCTCTATCTAACGAATTGCCGTATCTTCCAAAGCAAAAATTCATTTTTCAACAGTTTTTGTTTTGGTTAACGGGCCAAATAAATCAATGGACAAAGTTTCAAACCGGCAGAAGTTTGCAATAACCACGCAGGTCTCATATTACTGAATATATATCTCCAACACTCTATACATTTTCGAATGTGAGTTGTGATGTCCTTAAGCATGGAGCGACAAAAATATTTATCAGAAATTTTTTTCGAAGTTTTCTCGACATCATAATGTCCAGCTAATGGGGAATCATGGAATTCGTGCAAGACATGTTTGATTTGGGCACTAGGAACTACTAGTTGGGCGTCTTCAGAATTTTTTTCCATAGTACAGCGATAAAGTATATCACTCATCATAATACACCCTTTATGGTCCATTTACAGAAATCATTTTCAGCCGACCTTTAGTTTTTAAAGAGTCGATAATTTTCTTAACATCAGGACCGGTAACTTGTTTCTCGCGCATTTTTATCATAGGAACTGAAGAATGTATTATTACAACCGTAGCAACATTAAATTGTTCTTCACAACGGTTAATTTGGGGTACACTAAATAAAGTATCCGCTACTACATTCGTACGTCCCGGTATTTAATTGATTTCCAGGTCATAAAATGGTATTTGTAGAGTCCATCAGGTTAAGCGACCTGAAGGCAATCGGAGGTACATCAGCCATCTCAAAGATTGATGGTCCGTAGAAACAAAAACTTTGGAACATTTAAAATAACCTCGAAACCTTTCTAAGCAAAGGCCTCCTTTTCCATTGTAGTACAATTACATTCTGCGGAAGTGAGCAAACGACTTGCATATTTTACGGGTCTTAGATCCGCACCCTCCGACTGGAGTAAACATGCTCCTAAATGTACGAACTGGCGTCAGTCTTGAAAACATACGGAAGACTGTCATCTGCTTGATTTAATATCGGTGAACTACAAAGGGCACACTTTAATTTATTAAACTCAAATTCTTGTTCACGTTCTCATTTCCAAGGAATGTATTTTCTCGCTAGCATACGTAACGGAGCTGCAATACTTGCAAAATTTGGTGTAAAAGTCTAAACTAACTACAAGTTTGCAAAAATAACGGGACACTTCACATTTTTAGGCGCGGGTCTTTACGCGATGTTAAAAACTTTGTCAGAGTCTGGGCTAAAACCAGATGTGAAATTATGTGTCCTAAATACTTTATGGTACGACTAGCAAATTGACTATTCTTCCGATTTACGTGTAATTTGAAATTTCGTAATTCTTTGAAAACCAATTCTAAATTGCATACGTTCATCAACCCTTGACGAAATAATTAAGTTATCGGGATAGCCTGAATCGCGATGCTGGTCAATTTAATTCGGAAATGATCTATCAGTCTCTGAAATGTTGCTGGGGAATTTCGTAAACCGAATGTTACTCGATAGAACCTATAAATCCGGTCTTCTTTCTTGACAGGAACTTGCCATAACATGCCCTTAAGTTCAATGACATGATAAATACACTTGACTTGGCTATGTGCAAAATATCATCAATCCGAGGTAACGGGTATCGATCGGGCACTGAAATCCCATTTAACCAACAAAAGTCTATACACACGCAAAACGTACCGTCTTTCTTAGATACGAGCACAACAGGCACAGCATATGGTAAGTCACATGCAACGAATATACATACCACTTTCTACCATTTTCCAGATTTCCCGCACCAAAATTTCTTTCTGTAGCGGCGACATTCTATACAACGACACTGATATGGGAGTATTATGCGTGAGTTTTGTAGCATGTTTTGCGTAAGGCGTGCCCTCGCAACCAATTTGATCTTTAAACCAATCTGAGCTACTAGAAATTAAATAATTAGTTCGTGCTTCTTCGGTAGCATTTATTTCACCACATTCATCATCCCAGAGAGAATGAACTTGTACAATGTTTACAGCGATTTCTGACTGAATAGCGGGTTCGGTGCAGAACAAATACGTACGCAAAGATGGTCTTTGAAAAACCATTGTATTTTAGGGACATTCATTACGATGGACGCCTTAGTTGGAAAGTCCATCCCAAACAATGTTTAAGAATGAAAATATTTTGGAACAGCAAAGAACGATACGGGTATTTGGCGATTCATCAAATCTGTATGCGTGTCAAACTTTTCAGTATTAATTGTGGTAAGTTTAAATTCAGCTAACGCGATGTTCGTTACCATCAAAGTGAAGGAACATTTTGCAAAAACAAATGTTCATACAAGTGGTGTCCGGTTATGCTACACTTGACTTCCGTGTCAACATAAGAGAATTCTTTTAAGCCAATAATGGTTACATAAAGCAACGTACGTGGTACTTCATTAATGCCTACTTCATGTGCCAAAATTTGGACCGATGCAGTATGTTGCTGTATTGTTACTTGAAAGCGCACAATTGAAGCATTGCTATTTAATATAACCAAAAAAATATTCGAATTTCTTTTAACATTTTAAACAGGCCTCAAAAGTTCAGCTTTAACGACAACATCTTGTTTTACGGGATTATTGACAAATTGTTCCATTGATAAAGTATATTTACGACAGTCAGATTGTACGTGATAAAAATTGTGGCAATATTTACACTTTCGACGAACATTAGATTGATTTTCAGTATAAATGGAAGTTCATCCAAATCTACATATGCTTCTTCTAGAACTCTGGTCTTTAAAATAAGTAGATCAACGGTTTCAAAATCGTTTCGAGATAAATGATGTCTGATTCGTTTATTTAACTATCCGTAACTCAAGTCTATTTGAAATTTTACATTGTTCATGTAAAACGGACCGTTTTGGCAAATGCGATAATAATGCGCGACATTTATTCACAAAAATTTCAGTAAGTGAGAAAAGTTCCTTAAAAATTTTATAAGGCCAAATGCATGATGTAATGCATCTAAAGCAGAATTCCACGTATTAATTGATGATTTTATACCCTACCAGCAAATACAGGTGTTACCGTCTAAAAGCATGCCTAAACCCTATAGCGATTTTTCTTCGAAAATCCCCACACATTCGCGGAAAATCTAAATGGCATTTATAAATTCTTCAACACTTCAGTACTCGAACCACAAAATCGAAATTTATAATTAGAGAATTTACCTTGATTTATAGCATTACTACTTTATTAGGTGCTTGAGAAGGTGTACGATTTTTTCTGCAATCCTCCTTACTCTATCTAACAGCAATTCAAGTTGCTTCTAAGTCATATGAAAATAATAAGAGTCTATTGACGAATACAATCGGGCTAAGTAGTAGTGTTGATGTTTTACCACCTGATGGCGGTATTATTTACTTTTGTCATAGTACAGAGATTGCTTCGAAATTATATCAGTATAATAGCTTTGATTACATAGAGTTGGAAACTAATTCGCTCTGAAGATGCTTAAGGAAGCTGAAACCGGCCGATTAGTGGATCTTTCCTCCCCTGTGAAGTAATAAAGCTATTGTTTTGTACAACTATTAGCCCAATTTGTATTCGTCAATAAGCTCTTATTATTTTCATAAGAGTTTGTTTACACCTAATATATATATATATATATATATATATATATATATATATATATATATATTTAATTTAACATACAACACGGAGTTAATACACGTCCATTTACTAGTGAGTACCACGATAGACTTCTGTGATAATCCGTATGCATGTAATCGCTACACGTGCGCCTGTAGGTTGGACGACCTGTTAACGTGATAAAATGTACGGAAACGGCAAATAATAATATTTGATGCACTCATAACATACAGAGTGAACAATAAAATTTATTGCAGTTTCCCTCTAGTATATCAGCAAATAATAATATGGGTTACATAATACCCGGGTTATATAATAATATTTGTTACCCTAGTATTTTGGAGATGTTTGTGTTTACCTAAACACTCCTCACAAACTTGGCGTATTCTAAGTTTTTTTATAAAAAATAAGCAATCCCTTAGGCGTTTATAGCAATACACGAATCCCACTGTCATTTGCATAAAAATAACGGATTTATCACTCAATTAAATTTATATTTTATAGCGGTATCCAAAAGCGTCTCGTATAGGAGTAATAATCAAGAGCAATGGAAAACACATTTTGAAAGATTCCGTTAGAAAAAGGATCAAATACGAAAGCAGAAAATGAAAATGTAAATTAGTCAATATATTTAATGGGAATACAAGCAGAACAGGTGTTGCCTCATTAGCATTAGATGATAACAAGGGGTTAAAATGTATGCTGTTGCTCAGAAGCTTATAAATCAGTTTAGTATAACAAAGAAAATTCTTTTGACTGGTATTGTTTTCACAATAGGAAACAGGATGAAAAGAAACCTGCGGAAGAATTAGATGTAAGTTTGCAAGTTCGCGCTCAAAATTAAAAACTTTTTCCTTGATTTCTGTCTAAAAACTATTACTTATTTTAGAATTAACCGTTAACGCATATAAGTAATCGAAAGCAATTAAAAGTAATAATCCTTTCTAAATTTGTAGATACCGTGGAGATTAATAAGAGCTTTAATGAAACTAAACCCTCTACTCTGTAACAAGTTAATGTTCTTTTCGAGAAAAAGCCAAAGATTTCCAAAAATGTATGCCTCCTTTTAACGCATATTGATGGAGTTGTGAAATTAAATGACAGTTTCCGCGTGTTTACTTGCAGGCGTGAACGTAAAATAGATGTTAATAATGTTGATCCTAAAGACGATCTTGTCCTGAGTATTGCATAGCGAATACACATCGCATTGTTGTGTTATACTCTGGATGAACTAGAGGAAGCATCCATGTCAAATATATGGTTTGATTGTTGAGTCAGGTGCCAATATAAGTATACACAGCAAGACAATTTTTAAGCAAATATTGTCAAGCTAGAAATTTAGAATATCTAAAATTATCATGTATAGATGTAACTTGCTGTTTATAGAAGAACTAGAAGCGGTTTGTAGTCCCTACGGGACTACTTTGAGCGCCTCTACTCGCTTTGTGGACCACTCTCTTTACGCCCCGCCCTCTCTGCGCCCCGCCCTCTCTGCGCCCGCCCTCTCTGCGCACCGGCCTCTCTATGCACCGTTCTCTCTGCGTCCCGCCCTCTCTGCGTCCCACCCTCTACGCCCCGCCCTCTCTACGCCCCGCCCTCTCTACGCTCCGCCCTCTGTACACCCCGTCTTCACTTCCCCTAGTAGAATTCATTAAAACGACTAAGAAGTTGAGCGAATCAAGATCACCTAACTCTAGTAGACTTTGTCGAAATCACTTCTGGGAGTCAACCGGATCAAGATCACCTCGCTCAAGTAGACTTTGCCGAAATCACACCGGGAGTCGATCGGATCAAGATTTATTTCGCTGTAGTAGACTTTGTAGTAGACTCACCTCTCGCAGTTGATCGGATCAAGACCACTTTGCCCTAGCAGACTTTGTTGAAATCACTTTAGGGAGTCGATAGGATCAAGATGCCCTAGTAGACTTTGTCGAAATCATCTCGTAGAACGATCTGATCAAGACTACTTCACCCTAGTAGACTTTGTCAAAATCGCTTCGGGGAGTGGAATGGATCAAGACCACTTCGCCCTAGTAGACTTTGTCAAAATCACTTCGGGAGTAGATCGGACCAAGATCATTTCGCTGTAGTAGACTTGTTCGAAATCACTTCGGTGAGTACATCAGATGAAGATCACTTCACTCTAGTAGACTTTGCCGAAATCACTTCGGAGAGTCCATCGGATTAAGATCACTTCGCCTTGTAGTCTTTGTCAAAATCACTTCGGGGAGTAGATCGGACCAAGATCATTTCGCTGTAGTAGACTTGTTCGAAATCACTTCGGTGAGTACATCAGATCAAGATCACTTAACTCTAGTAGACTCTGCCGAAATCACTTCGGAGAGTCGATCGGATTAAGATCACTTCGCCTTGTAGTCTTTGTCGAAATCACTTCGGGGAGTAGATCGGACCAAGGTCATTTCGCTGTAGTAGACTTGTTCGAAATCACTTCGGTGAGTACATCAGATCAAGATCACTTAACTCTAGTAGACTCTGCCGAAATCACTTCGGAGAGTCGATCGGATTAAGATCACTTCGCCTTGTAGTCTTTGTCAAAATCACTTCGGGGAGTAGATCGGACCAAGATCATTTCGCTGTAGTAGACTTGTTCGAAATCACTTCGGTGAGTACATCAGATGAAGATCACTTCACTCTAGTAGACTTTGCCTAAATCACGTCGGAGAGTCGATCGGATTAAGATCACTTCGCCTTGTAGTCTTTGTCGAAATCACTTCGGGGAGTCGATTGGACCAAGATCATTTCGCTGTAGTAGACTTGTTCAAAATCACTTCGGGGAGTACCTCAGATCAAGATTACTTCATTCTAGTAGACTCTGTCGAAATCACTTCGGAGAGTTGATCGGATCAAGATCACTTCGCTTTAGTAGTCTTTGTCGAAATCACTTCGGAGAGTCGATCGTATCAAGATCACCTCGCTCAAGTAGACTTTGCCGAAATCACACCGGGAGTCGATCGGATCAAAATTTATTTCGCTCTAGTAGACTTTGTCAAAATCACCTTTTGTAGTTGATCGGATCAAGACCACTTTGCCCTAGCAGACTTTGTTAAAATCACTTCAGGGAGCCGATAGGATCAAGATGCCCTAGTAGACTTTGTCGAAATCATCTCGTGGAACGATCGGATCCTGACTACTTCGCCCTAGTAGACTGTGTCAAAATCGCTTCGGGGAGTCGAATGGATCAAAACCACTCCGCCCAAGTAGACGTTGTCGAAATCACTCCGAAGTGTCGATCGGATCAAGACCACTTTGCCCAAGTAGACGTTGTCGAAATCACTCCGAAGTGTCGATCGGATCAAGACCGCTTTGCCCAAGTAAACGTTGTCGAAATCACTTCGAAGTGTCGATCGGATTTAGACCATTTCGCCAAAGCAGACTGTCTAAATCACTTCGAAGTGCCGATCGGATCAAGACCACTTCGCCCAAGTAGACTTTGTCAAAATCACTTTGAAGTGTCGTTCGAATCATGACCACTTCGCTCAAGTTGACTTTGTAAGATCACGTCGAAGTGTCGATCGGATCAAGACCACTTCGCCCAAGTAGACGTTACCGAAATCACTCCAAAGTGTCGATCGGATCAAGACCACTTCGCCCAAGTAGACGTTGCCGAAATCACTCCAAAGTGTCGATCGGATCAAGACCACTTCGCCCAAGTAGACGTTGCCGAAATCACTTCGAAGTGTCGATCGGATTTAGACCATTTCGTCAAAGCAGACTGTCGAAATCACTTCGAAGTGTCGTTCGGATCAAGACCACTTCGCCCAAGTAGACTTTGTAAAAACCACTTCGAAGTGTCGTTCGAATCATGACCACTTCGCCCAAGCTGACTTTGTAAGATCACCTCGAAGTGTCGATCAGACCAAGACCACTTCGCCCACGTAGACTTTGTCGAAATCACATGCAAGTGTCGTTCGGATCAAGACCACTTAGTCTCAGTATTCTTTGTCAAAATAACTTCGAAAATTGATCGGATCAAGATCACTTCGCCCAAGTAGACTATGCCGAAATCACCTTGAGGTGTTGATCGAATCAAGACCACTTCGCCCAAGTAGACTTTGTAAAAATCACCTTGAAGTGTCGACCGGATCAAGACCACTTCACCGAAGTAGTCTTTGTCAAAATCACTTCGAGGTGTCGATCGGATTAAAACCACTTCGTCCAAGTGGACTTTGTCAAAATCACTTCGGAGAATTGATCGGATCAAGACCACTTCGCTGTAGTAGACTTTTTCGAAATCACTTCTGAGAATCGATAAGGTCAAGACCATTTCGCCCAAGTAGAGTTTGTCGAAATCACTACGAAGTGTCGATCGGATCCATACCACTTCGCCCAAGTAGACTGTCGAAATCACTTCGAAGTGTCGTTCGGATGAAGACCACCTCGCCCCAGTAGACTTTGGCAAAATCACTTCGGAGAATTGATCGGAGGAAGATCACTACGCTCTAATGGACTTTGTCGAAATCACTTCTAGGAGTCGAACGGATCAAGAACGATTGAGAACGATGCAGAACGATGCAGAACGATGCAGAACGATGCAGAACGATGCAGGACAAATGAGAACGTAGCAGAACAATTTTGAACGAATAGAGAATTCCTACAAATAACGCCGGTTGGTAGTTGCCGTTCCGTTTGATAATAGATAATTTGAAGGAAGGGCATTTCGAAAATCCTTAATTCTTTCAAAATTAATAAACAATATTTGAGGTGGTTTTCAGCAGTAGTTTTATAAGTAGAAATTAATGAAAGTGTTGAAGCATAAGTTGAAATGTAAACAATTCCCGGAATAGCATGTTAGAGTATGTTTAAAAATTCTTCTAAATATTTTCGAGTCTGTAAACCTAAAGCGGCAACTTTGTTAAGCTCTTGCGTTCGTAGAAGTTTTGTTAGTGGCTAAATAAAGAAGCAACTGTATTTATTTTGCGATTATAAATATTAAAGTAGAAAATGCGTACGAATTTTTCTAATGGTTTTTTTTATTTTGATGTATTATAAAATGAAGGTTATTGAGTATATGTATTCTTTTAAAGCGGATATTTAAATATATCTAATATTACTGGAGCTTTCTGTATAGAGGAAATAATGTATGTTAAACAAACGAATAGATCTCAGTCTACTTTTGCAATGTATTCTGTGTATGTAATATATTCTGTGTATGATATATATTCTGTGTATGTACTATATGTAAGATGTATAAGAGATGTATATTATATAATATATTTAATTTGTTTTATAAGGCTGATATGTGAAAGTAGTCGAAATGAGGTGATTGGTTTAGTTTAATTTACGTGGAATGAATGTACCGAGGATATATTTGGATACTTGTGTATGCTAATTCGTGTGGTAATAAATTTTCTTTCTTCAATATTAATAAACAGGCGTATTTTATATTTCCGATATATGATGATAGTTAAAAGTAGTAAGTTATAGAAGTGCTGCAAGCAACCGTTGGATAAAGCATAAGGTGAAATGTTAACAATATCTCGAATAGTATATCGCAGGTTAAATTGGCAAGCGATTTAAAAATCACGGTGATTCTACACGAAAGTGGCTCGGACGTTTAGCGTTTGCGTTTGCGTTTGCGTTTGCGTTTGCGTTTGTCGAAGCTGCAAATGGTTAAACAAAGAAGTATGAGATTAATGTAGCCTCATTAAAAGTGATATGTTTTGAAATATCTGTTTTAACATATTGCGAATGAAAATAATGTACATGTACGTTTTAGATATTTTTCATTGGTATTGAGTATCTCCTGTGAAGGCGTATGAAATCAATCTAACCTCGAATGTACCTGTTAACGAATATAAATAAACTTTTAGTAATTATAAATGTGCATGAGGTGTAATGTGGAAACTGTGTGTTCTAAAAAGTGGTATATGCGCGGCATTTGATTTGTGAGTTATACATAAGAAAAGCTATGTATTTTATGTACACCCTTTGAATGAAAATGGAAATAAAGCTGTCGTGATAGTTATATTATTAAACGGCCTAAGTAACAACAAAAGTGATAGAAATCGAAGTCGACCTCAAACTGTTGTAGTTACAGTGCAAACCTATTAAATTGGGCATTTCGTACGATTTATTTATCCCAATAAATTGGAATGATTTTCACATATAAAATGAGACATAGTTGTGCACGTTTGAGAAGCATTTGGATTTCTGCAAATGTACGTTAGACCATTATTAGAAAATATAATAATTTATCATGTGTGCAATGTAGAGAACTCGAAATACTTAAATGAACTGCGATATGCCCACAACTGCCAAATAAGAGGGCCCTTTTTAAAAATAGACCGCGCATATTAATTTATTCTGTAAAGCGACTATTATTTAAATTAGATACTAAATTAGATATTAAATTAATCTAGATTTCTATGTATAGCAAATGTTCTATGTTACATAAAGAAAAACATTGAATTCTATTATTTGACTATAGTCTGTGTATTAATCTGTTGTTGATGTAACCGGAATTAATTATACAAAATTTAATAAATGTTTTAGGGAAATACCGCAGTACCTGCTTTCAATCTGTTAACATTTCAGGTTTTAGGATACGGATTGTGTTTATTGACATATATATTAGTAATTTCTCAGAAGCCTAATACGAATTTCGAAACCAATGCGATTTTCCACGTCTCTTACTGAAGCGCTCCGTGTTTTAGAACGATCAACTTTAAACGTCCGAACCTTGCTTGATGCATAAGACAAATTGGCTTATTGCATATTGCAGGAAGAAGAAAACCGATTTCAGGCACAATTGTCAAATACAACAAAACACGGGCCATTGGCATACAAATTAAAAAATAATCATGAAAACGTAATTTTTTTGTTATAGGGATTTGAAAATCTATGCCTAGTGGCATTCTTATTTCCACAACTTCTCACATAGTAGAGAACGTATCTATAATCCACGATTCGGATAAAAATATGTAATCCATTATTTTAACATTTGTCATAAAAACTAATAAATATGAATCTCCTCTAAATACAGTAATGTATAAACAAACACCAAGCTCTAACATTAAGACATCAGTTTCTTTTAAGTTTTAGTTTCACAATAAATTATTTGTCCATGCAATATCGGTAGGTATGTAATAACAATATTGACGGTGAAATAAGTACCTATAAAAACATTAGTAATGTAATATTAAGTAAAAGTAATTTTTTTTTATCACATACCTGGATATATTCAAGAAGTCGATTAATAATAGCACAATTCATAATGAATTTTTTAAAATGCAGCCAATCAAATTGAACAATCTTTGAATAGCGCTATGGTTAGATAAACAATAATCCGAAACGTCAAATTAATGTCAAATGAATGACAAACGTAATTGCTTTTAAAATTGTGGGCGCCATCTATTTGGACAGTGTTAATACTAAAATGCGCCAACATAATCCTTTATAGATTGCCACCACCGTGTTCGTAACCTGCTTTTGACATTTCTCAAATAAATTACACAAATCGCAGTAAAAGTTTTAAATAAAGATGTAGAGTTTATGATAGATGCAATATGTTTGGTACATATTAGAAAATTTGTTAAGGATCGTATACCAATTTTTGAAACCAACTAGAACGTCTGTTCATCAACGCAAATGTACCGGTTTTAGTTCTGTGCGTTGGGTTTTAGAGCGTAAAATATTAAAGGTTTTAGTTTTATACACATATAAGCGAATACGTACCTGTAAGTTGGACAATCTGTGAAAAGTAAACTTTGTAAATGTTTTTTGAGTAAATAAAATTCACAAATTGTAGATTGTAGATCGCATTGAAGCATATGAAAGAAAGTCTTGGTTTATTTAATGCATATTGTTAAGTAAATGCTATTGCATGTTTTAAAAAGCAACACAAAATTTAAAAAATGAATTTGACTGGGAACCGAACCACCGGGGTTAGCATTCGTAAGCAGCGACGTAAGACTTGCGCCATCGAAGCGTTGTTCATTGAAATCGCATTGGTTGTATACTTACTATGCTAAGTGTAACATAAGAAATACATCGCTTTAGGAATAAATCACGGTCTATTGTAATTGTTCGGGCGATTCCGTAAACAAACGTCAAATGCAATAAAACATTATTTTTCAAAGAAATAGCCCGTGTATATTAAAAAGCCATGTTGTTATATACTAATAATCAATTATTGGAAGTATTACGTAATATTGGATGATTTATAATTTTAAATTTAACAAACTTAAAAAAATTGTGTCCTCATAGATTTTGAAGGTACATATTCGTTCGCTTCCGTCTGCTTTCGTTACCTGTGTTTGACATTTCTCGAGGTAATTATACAAATTTTAATACCTGTTTTAAGAAAATGCTATAGTACCAGCTTGCAAATCGTTAACAATTCAGGTTGTAGAATACGAATAGCGTTGTTTGGTATATATTAGATATTTTTTAACCGCCGAATACGAATTTTAGAAACCAACTCAATCTTTCTTCTCTCTCGTACCAATGCTAACGGAATAGTTGCCGACCTCGTCGCACGGGCCGTTCGGTTTTTAAGATCGGAAATTTTTGAGGGATCCAAGCTTTTTTAACACGTTAACGAATACGTCGCTTCAAATTAATCTTTTCCCGGAAAATCCTGATTTCTCCGCAAGTTATCGGATTTCCGCCATAAAAACCGGCCTATCCTAAGCACGCAAAAATTCTCCACCTAACCACCACACTTCCGCGCCTCCAACTCCAAAACCCTCGGACGCAAATCCCAATAAGCGATCGATTTGCGCCTCTTTAACACAAAGACGGGCGTACAAAACTTATAGTTAATAGACTAGAAGCGGTTTGTAGTCCCTACGGGACTACTTTGAGCGCCCTTCACTCTCTGCGCCCTGACACTCTCTGCGCCCTGACCCTCTCTGCGCCCTGACACTCTCTGCGCCCTGACACTCTCTGCGCCCTGACACTCTCTGCGCCCTGACACTCTCTGCGCCCTGACACTCTCTGCGCCCAGACACTCTCTGCGCCCTGACACTCTCTGCGCCCTGACACTCTCTGCGCCCTGACACTCTCTGCGCCCTGACACTCTCTGCGCCCTGACACTCTCTGCGCCCTGACACTCTCTGCGCCCTAACACTCTCTGCGCCCTTACACTCTCTGCGCCCTTACACTCTCTGCGCCCTTACACTCTCTGCGCCCTTACACTCTCTGCGCCCTTACACTCTCTGCGCTCAAGTAGACTTTGTTGAAATTACTTCGAAGTGTCGATCGGAGCAAGACCACTTCGCCCAAGTAGACGTTGCCGAAGTAACTCCGAAGTGTCGATCGGATCTAGACCACTTCGCTCAAATACACTTTGCCGAAATCACTTCGAAGTGTCGATCGGATCTAGACCATTTCGCCAAAACAGACTGTCGAAATCACTTCGCAGTGTCGATTGGATCAAGGCCACTTCGCCCAAGTAGACTTTGTTGAAATCACTTCGAAGTGTCGATCGGAGCAAGAGCACTTCTCCAAAGTAGACGTTGCCGAAATCGTTTGGAAGTGTCGATCGGATCAAGGTCACTTCGCCCAAGTAGACTTTGTGGAAATCACTTCGAAGTGTCGATCGGAGCAAGACCACTTCGCCCAAGTAGACGTTGCCGAAATAACTCCGAAGTGTCGATCGGATCTAGACCACTTCGCTCAAATACACTTTGCCGAAATCACTTCGAAGTGTCGATCGGATCTAGACCATTTCGCCAAAACAGACTGTCGAAATCACTTCGCAGTGTCGATTGGATCAAGGCCATTTCGCCTAAGTAGACTTTGTTGAAATCACTTCGAAGTGTCGATCGGAGCGGGAGCACTTCTCCAAAGTAGACGTTGCCGAAATCGTTCGGAAGTGACGATCGGATCAAGGTCACTTCGCCCAAGTAAACTTTGTTGAAATCACTTCGAAGTGTCGATCGGAGCAAGACCACTTCGCCCAAGTAGACGTTGCCGAAATAACTCCGAAGTGTCGATCGAATCTAGACCACTTCGCTCAAATACACTTTGCCGAAATCACTACGAAGTGTCGATCGGATCTAGACTATTTCGCCAAAACAGACTGTCGAAATCACTTCGCAGTGTCGACTGGATCAAGGCCACTTCGCCCAAGTAGAGTTTGTTGAAATCACTTCGAAGTGTCGATCGGAGCAAGAGCACTTCTCCAAAGTAAACTTTGCCGAAATCACTTTGAAGTGTCGAACGGATGTGGGCCATTTCGCCAAAGCAGACTGTCGAAATCACTTCGAAGTGTCGATCGGATCTAGACCATTTTGCAAAAACAGACTGTCGAAATCATTTCGCAGTGTCGATCGGATCAAGGTCACTTCGCCCAAGTAGACTTTGTTGAAATCACTTTGAAGTGTCGATCTGATCAAGACCACTTTGCCCAAGTAGACCGTGCCGAAAACACTTAGAAGCGTCGATCGGATATAGACCATTTCGCTTAAGTAGACTGTCAAAATCACTTCTAGGAGTCGAAATCACTTGTAGGAGTCGAAATCACTTGTAGGAGTCGAAATCACTTCTAAAAGTCGAACGGACCAAGAACGATGCAGAACGATGCAGAACGATTCAGGATAAATGAGAATGTAGCGGAACAAATGAGAATGTAGCAGAACAATTGTGAAGGAATAGAGAATTTCTACAAATAACACCGGTTGGTTTGTTACCGTTCCGATTGAGAATAGATAATTTTAAAGAAGGGCAATTCGAACAATCTTCTTAATTCTTACAAAATTAATAAACAATATTTGAGGCTGTTTTCAGCAGTAGTTTTATAAGTAGAAAGTAATATAAGTATTTACGTTTAAGTTGAATCGAAAACAATTCCCGGAGTAGCATGTTGGAGTAAGTTTAAAATTCATTTAAATCTTTTTGAGTTCGTACAGTGAAGAAGCAAATGTGTTAAGCTCTTCCATTCGTAGAAGTTTCGTTAGTGGCTAAACAAAGAAGTATATGTATTTGTATTTGTGATTATAAATATTAAAGTAGAAAATGCGTACGAATTCTAGCTCAGTGCCTTTTATTTTTTGATGTTTGATGTATTACAAAGTGAAAGTTATAGAGTATATGCAATTTGCGGTACTATTTAGACGCATGTAAGGGTTTGCAGGAGTAATTTCGAGGATTTCGTTTATTAGTGTAGAATGACAGATCGTGAAGCTACCTACTCGTTTGTTTTCGGCGCTCCTCGTAATCTGATTTTGACGTTTGTCGAATAAATTATACAATTTTTAATAAGTGTTTTAAGAAAAAACGGCAGCGTTAGCTCGCAAATTGTTAATGATTCAGGATTTAGGACACGGAGAGTGTCGTTTGATTTAATTTAGATATTTTTTAGCGACCTAATACGAATTTTGGTAACCAACTCATTGGTTGTTCTCTCTCGAACCAACGCAAATGGATCTATTGCTAACCTCGTCGCACGGCTCGTTCGGCTTCTGAGATCGGGAATTTCTCGAGGATCCAAGCTTTTTTAAAACGTAAGACGATTACGTCGCTGCAGATTAATCTTTTCCCGAAAAATTTATATTTCTCCTTTAGTAATCGGTTTTTCGGGATAAAAACCGGCCTATGCAACGCACGCTAAAATTCTCCGCCGAACCTACATTCTCTCTTTCCCGAACTCAGCTTCCCCTCGGAGGAGATACGCAATTAGCGATCTATTCGCACCTCTCAACTTTAACACAAAGACGGGTTATCACGTTTTAATTTAGGGGGGAAGAGGGCCCAAAATACCTATACAGGGTACAAACATGTAATATTGGAAAATGTGATTTCTTTCTCGTTCTGTTCGGAAAAAACACGAAATAAACCCAAACACGCAGAAAAACACAGAAAAATACAGAAAACGTAGAAAAATGCTGCAAAACCTTGAGAAATGCTTTAAAACAGAAAATGCTTAAAAACCGAAAATGCTCCAAAACGGAAAATGCTTCAAAACGGGAAATGCTCCAAAACGGAAAATGCTCCAAAACGGAAAATGCTCCAAAACGGAAAATGCTTCAAAACGAAAATGCATCAAAACGAAAATGCTTCAAAACGAAAATGCCTCAAAACGGAAATGCCTCAAAACGGAAATGCCTCAAAACGGAAATGCCTCAAAACGGAAATGCTTCAAATCGGAAATGCATCAAAACGGAAATGCTTCAAAACGGAAATGCTTCAAAACGGAAATGCTTCAAAACGGAAATGCTTTTAAACAGAAAATGCTTTAATACAGAAGATGCTTTAAAAAAAATAAATGCTTTAAAACAGAAAAAATGCTTTTAAATATACAAAATGTTTGATAAGCTACAAAGTTCCGTCAAAACCCAGAAAGTTCCGCCAAAATCTAGTATATTCTGCCAAAATCTTGCAAACCCTGCCAAAATCTAGTGAATTCCGTCAAAAACCTTAAAAATTCCGGCAAAACCCTAAAAAATTCCGGCAAAACCCTAAAAAATTCCGTTAGAAACCTAAGAAATTCCGTCAAAACACTAAGAAATGACAACAAAACCTAAGAAATTGCGTAAAAATTTGGAATTTTCGCCCAAATTTAGGAATTTCCGTCAATAATTAAAATTCTCCAGAATGTAGAAATTCTCGTCAAAATCAAGAAATTTACACCAAAATCTAGAAATTTAGACATAATCTAGAAATTTAGGCAAAATCTAGAAATTCCCGTCAAAATCTAGAACTTTCTGTCAAAATCTAGAACTTTACGCCAAAACCAAGAACTTTTCGCCAAAAACGATAACTTTTCGTCAAAACCGAGAACTTTCCGTCAAAACAGAGAATTTTCCGTCAAAACAGAGAACTTTCCGTCAAAACAGAGAACTTTCCGCTGAAACCGAGAACTTTCCGCCAAAACCCAGAACTTTCCGCCAGAACCTAGAACTTTCCGCCAAAACCTAGACCTTTTCGTCAGAACCTAGAACTTTCCGTCCAAATTTAGAAAGTTCCGTCAAAGCCTAGAAATTTTCGCAAAAAACCCTATGGTTTCCCTTTCAAGCACATTGACTTTTAATTTAAAAACCTAAAATTGTTTTTCAAAAATTGAGAACTTCACTTTAAAAACCTTGCATTTATCTTTAAAAACCTAGTTTTTCCTTTAGGAACCGAGTTTTTTCTTTTAAAACTTAGACTTTTCTTCCAAAGCCTAGACTTTTCTTCCAAAGCCTAGACTTTTCTTCCAAAGCCTAGTTTTTTCATAAAAAAAAAATCTGGTATTTCTTCGAAAACCTAGGTTTTGCTTTAAAATGCTAGAGTTTACTTTAAAAACTTGGATTTCCTTTAAAAATCTAGCATCTTCTTTAAAGATTTAGATTTTCTCTTTAAAAAACCTAGATTTTTCTCTACAACCCCAGGTTTCCCCTTAAAACCATAGATTTTTGTTTAAAAACCAAGACTTCTCTTCAAAAACCCAGGCTTCTCTTTAAAAACCCAGACTTCTCTTTAAAAACCCAGGCTTTTCCTTAAAAAATCAAGGCTTTTCCCCTAAAACCCAAACTCTTCTTTAAAACTCCAGGTTCCCGCACAAAAGCAAAGGTCCCTCTTTAAAAACCCAGGATTTTCTTCAATAACCTAGGCTTTCCTTAAAAAACCTAGGCTTTCCTTAAAAAACCTAGGCTTTCCTTAAAAAACCTAGGCGTTTCTTAAAAAACCTACGATTTTCTTTAAAAACCCTGACTTTTTGGAAGCCTAGAATTCTTCCTTAAAACCCTAGAATTCTTCCTAAAACCTTAGAATTCTCTTAAAAATTTTTTTTTCTTAAAAATCTAGAATTTCTTTTTAAAATCCTAGGTTTTTCTTAAAAACCTAGAATGTTCTTTAAATGCCTAGGCTTTCCTTAAAAAACCTACATTTTTCTTGAAAAACCTAGTATTATCTTTAAATATCAAGAATTTTCTTTAAAAACTAAGAAATTTTGTTCAATATCTTGGTTTTTCTCTAAAACCCATGATTTCCCTTTAAAACCCAAGTCTTTTCTTTAAAAACCTAAACTTTTCTTCAAAAACCTAAACCTTTCTTCAAAAACCTAGACTTTTCTTCAAACACCTAAACTTTTCTCCAAAGAACCTAGATTTTTCTTCAAAAATCTAGACTTTTAATCAAAAACTTAGGACTTTCCTTAGGTTTTTTCTCTAAAAACCTAGATTTTTCTCCAAAAACACAGATCTTTTTCAAAAAACCCGGGATTTACCTACAAAAACCTAGGTCTTTCTCTAAAACCTAGATTTTTTCCAAAACACAGATCTTTTCAAAAAACCCGGGATTTACCTACAAAAACCTAGGTCCTTCTCTAAAAACCTAGATTTTTCTCCAAAAACACAGATCTTTTTCAAAAAACCCGGGATTTACCTACAAAAACCTAGGTCTTTCTCTAAAAACCTAGTTTTTTCTTTAGACACCCTGAATTTTCTAAAAACTTAGCTTTTCCCCCACGAACCTAGTTTGCCTTTAAAAACGGCGGGTTTTTAAAAACGGCGGGTTTTCAAAAACGGCGGGTTTTCAAAACGGCGGGTTTTCAAAACGGCGGGTTTTCAAAAACGGCGGGTTTTCAAAACGGCGGGTTTTCAAAAAGGAAATATCAATAGACGAAATGGGCGTTAATATTTTATAGCAATGGGAATTGAATGATCAGAATAAGCAATGTAAATATAAAACGTCAGAGAGGAAACCCATTGGTGAAGTAGTGACCAAAATGTTTGAGTAATTGCGAGCGATATCCAAAAGCTTGCGTTAGAACGCATCCTGCCCTGTCAAGGTCACGACAATAAAAAACCAAGAAAGCGCATTTGCGTTAGCTAAAAATGTAGTAAACGAAGTAACAAATAAATACTTACCAAGAATTTGTTAAGAAATTAGTGAAGAAAATAGTTAAGAAAAAATAATAAATGAGAACGTAGTTTTAGGCGCAGAAAAAGCTTTAGAAATAAATAGAAAAACCGGATATGTACATCCAACCAAACGTAGGGTACAATTTGGTGATTCAAAGCAGCACAGATGTTAAAAAAATTTCCTTTTGCCAGCTCCGTGCGGAATAGAAGACTAAAATTAAAAAAAGAACGTCCTTTATGAATAAAAAAATAGCTGCCGTCAAGCATCGAAACCTTACATCAAACATGATAAAGCATTAAACCGCCTTGTCGAACTACTACACTATCAAGGCACTTGCGTTGTAAAAGTCAATAGTCGCATATGTGGGTTTATAAAGGAAGAAGCAGTAGCAAAACGATTATGAATAATAAAAAGCCACATACGAAATACACCGATTTCTGACCAAACCACGCTCTATTGCAATTGTTCGGGCAACATCGTAAAGAAACGTCAAACGCAATAATTTAATTTTTTTGAAGTAAATAGCTGGTGTATAATAAAAAGCGGTGTTTTTGTATAATAATAATCAATTGTAGGTGCTAATAAAGCATATTGGATGATTTGCAATCACAAATTTGAGGAATTTGAAACGTAGTGTGTAATAATAGATTTTGATGGTACACATTCGTTCGTTTCCGCCTCCTTTCGTTATCTGTTTTGACGTTTGTCTAATTAATTATACAATTTTTAATAAGTGTTTTAAGAAAAAACTGCCGTGCTAGCTTGCAAATAGTTAATGATTCAGGTTTTAGGGCACGGATAGCGTCGTTTAGCATAATTTAGATAATTTTTAGCGGTCTAATACGATTTTTGGAAACCAACTCGTTGCTTGCTCTCTCTCTCGAACCAACGCAAATGGATCTATTGCTAACTTAGTTGCACGGCTCGTTCGGCTTTTGAGATCGGGTATTTCTCGAGGATCCAAGCTTTTTTAAAACGTAAGGCGATTACGTCGCTGCAGATTAATCTTTTCCCGGAAAACCCTTATTTCTCCCTTAATAATTGGTTTTTCGGGATAAAAACCGGCCTACGCAACGCACGCAAAAATCCCCAAACGAACCTACACTCTCCCTCATCCGAACCAAACCCCCCCTCGGAGGAGATACGCGAAAAGCGATCGATTCGCACCTCTCAACTTTAACACAAAGTCACGCTATCAAGATTTATAGTTTTTAGATGACTAGCTTCGTACGAATGTAAAAATGAGCGTTTTCTCATGTTGATCTTTATGCAGGAACAGCGTCTGGAAATTTGTTGTTGGCGCATATCGTTCTTCTGCGCACTACTCTCTAGTGGTGAATCGTTTAGATTCCATCTGCTTCTCACCTGCACGTTTGTTTGTTTGTTTGTTCGTTCGTTTATTGGTTGACACTATACCTAGGCCAAAGGCCTATCTTAGTGAATCGATGCATAAATTCTTATTTACAAAATCATATAATCATAAACAAGTTTACAATATATACAATTTTCAGATGTAGATCGGTCTTGCTGATGGAAATTTTGCCCTTATCGCCGGTTTGATCTGAGGTGGAGCTGGTGGTGGAGAATCTGTAGTGAAGTGTAATGTTGTGAGGGTGGGGATAATGGTGTAGAGGGTAATAGTTTTAGAGAAGGATTTGGAGGGGATTTGAGCTATTTTATTGTACGGGAGGTTTAGTGATTAGGATTTTGTTAAGGAAATGGTCAAATTGGAAAGGATAGTTTGTTGCTAGGAAATTTACACTGGGTAGTGGAGTAAAAGGATCTAGTGGGATCGCGTGTTTTAAGTAGGTTTGGTGAAGGAGGAAGTTGGGGCATAAGTATATTAGGTGGTGGAGGGTTTCAGGAATATTTTGATTAGAGCAGGGACAGTAAGGAGAAGGGATTAATTGGAAGAAATGTAATTTCTGTCGGAATTTGCCGTGGCCTATCAGGAATTGAATTGTGGATCGGTTGGAGTAGTAGATATGCTCGGAAATGTCCATGATTTTCGGGAAAATGTAGTTTGTGTATCTGCCGGTGGTGTCGTTGTCTCATTGGTTTTGTTATGTATGGTAGTGAATCATTTATTAGGTTTATTATGTTTGTCCTTGTCATTGTTTCATATTCTGCGGGTAGAAAAGTGCGGTCATGTAATTGTATTGGTCCTTTGTTCTTAAGGTTGCGGATTTGGACTTTGGATTGGAGCAGGATGTTTAGAGGTGGTTGTTTTAGGATAGTATATAATGCAGAGGTGGGGGAGGTTCTGAATGCTCTTGTAGAAAATAATAGGAAAGGTCTTATAATTGGATTTAGGTTTCTGCGGCAATGAGGTGTTGTTAACAGGTACCAGGAATCAATTGCATAGCTTAGGATAGGTATAATTATTTGCCAAAGGATTAATTTACGAGTGGGGCGAGTCAGTTCTGTGGATTTTGGTATTGATTGATATATATTGTTTAGGATTGATTTTGTTTTGGATCGGAGATATAATAAGTGAGCATGCATTTTGAGTGGGATTCTATTTCGATGCCAAGGTACTTGGTTGATTCGGAGAGGGATAGGCGTGTATTAAATAAGTGGATTATAAGGGCTCGTTGAATGTGGCTTTTTAATAGGAGGATTTTTGATTTGGATGGTGAAAAGGGTTGTTTATTCAATAGGGACCAGGATCAGCCCGGGGATAGGGACTTTGTGACGGAGAAGTAATTGGAGCTAAGGGTTGCAGTTCGTGAACGTAAATAGGGTTTTAGGATTTGGTGTATTTTACGAGGAAAGTTGGATTTTGTAATTTGTGATAGGATATTCGGTCACCAGAAGAGATCAAAGGCAGCTTGAAAGTCAAGGAAAATGGCTATTACATATTTGGAGGAGGATGTTTGCACAGTGGTGATAACGGATCGGATGGTATCTTCGGCACTGTGTCCGGGGTTGATTTTCAGAAAGGAGGGAGTTATTGTTTATATGGAAGCTAATGTTTTGAATAAGGATGCGTTCTAGGACTTTACTAATTCTCGGGAGCAGTGCTATTGGACGGTATGATTTAGGATCTTCTGGGGGTTTACCAGGTTTTAATATGAGAGTGATGGATGCTTTTTTAAGGACGTTTGGTAATGTACCTGATTTGAGGCATTTAAGGATAAGTTGGATCATTCAGTCTTTTATGATAAACCAGGATTTTTGGATAATAATATTGAAAATTTGATCCGAGTGGCCGAACCTCTGCAGTTATAGCACGTGGTGACGGATACCAGGTCTCGGGTTCGGCAGGCCGTGTATTCTATAAACTGGTGCGTGTGGTTTGTCAAAATCGTTCTAAGTCGGGGAGAAATGTTGATGATCATATTGTCCGTGTTGTCTGTTTTAGGTCTTCGTACCGCTACGTGTATTTCGATTCTGTACTGGTTTTCAGGAATTAGGTTGTGAAGGGAGTTTTGAGTGTAAATGAAATTTAGGACGTCGGTGTTGGAGTTTCTTTGTCTAGGTCAAAGATTATGAGCTGAGGTTGTCTTGGGGCTGGGACGTGGTTGAAATAAGTTTAATATCTGAGGGCTAGTCTGTTAGGATGTTGACGGCGGTTTTGATAGGTCGGATGTTTCTTATGTTGAGATTGGGAAGGGACGGTTGAAGGTTAGTTTTTATGATTTGTAGGAAAGCTGAAGTGGTCGTGTCTGAGGTGGTCGGTTTTAGGGAAATTAATTTTGAAGGTGGTCTTGTTGGGGGAGCGTGTTGGGAAGTTGTTTTGAATGAAGTTTCGGCAGCGTATGTAATGGGGGTGGAGGCAGAGGTAGATGGTTGTGTGTCAATGTGTGTAGGCGTTGAACTGAGCTTTACCTTTGTTAGATCTTCTATTGGTTTTTCAGCTGACTGTAATTTGGTAATAACAATATCGTGTAGGTGTGAATTTTCTATGGCGATAAGGGCCAGTTCTTCGAATTTAGCGATGAGTAATTAGTAATTATAATGAGTAATTAGACAAAAATGTTTGTATCATTATTATACCTGTCAAGATTTCTAAATATAGTAAATAGAGTGTTTTTTATCTGTGTACGTACATCCTAGTGTTCACTGTTGTAGTCGTAGATAAAGTATAGTATTCAACATACGGTAATGGCAATAACTCACTTGATGAATTACGGCACTCGCCTTCAGCTCGTGCCGCAAACTTCATCTGCGTGAGTTATTACCTACATTACCGTATGTTGAATAATATACTAATTTCCTGCATTGTACTATAAAACACTGCATCTGATACCGGCTTAAATATATTGTTTTTGCAACACTAACTTTCATAAAATTGATCTCCAAATTGGTAGATAAGCGTAAGTCATTGCTCTCTATTTCTGGGAGACTAAGAAATCCTGGACGACAGATATTTTTTTTCTAAACCTCCTTCGCTATCACTAACTTTTTTATTTGATGTTTTAATTTTATATATTTGATATAGATTCCGCTTAACCCAATTCAAAATTACTTGCTTTTTAAGGCCTAGCGTTCCTGCAAACATTTCTTGCATACTCTTAGCAGTCGAACACCATGTTTAAGAAAATATTTTTTATCGCAATTTGTTTTCGATACCTCTATTATACGTCATTTCTACTTAACATTATATATTTTAAGCAGATCCCTCACATACAGCCTCTTATGGACCTAAAACATTTTTGTCCAGCAATTATTATGAATCTGCTGTCTCATTAATTCGCGTAGTGGTAGAATTGAAGTGTTGATGTGTTTCGGCTTAATTTACAATTACAACGTGCCGATGTATATCTAGCTGGTTTTGCCACTGTATAATTCCATTGTGACTCATGTATCATCATCTTAAAATGGTGCCCTGATCTTTTTATTTTGTTGTTGATTCCAACTACGTTGTTTCTTTTCTTGTTTAGAGAACGCTTCCTTGTTTTAATAGATTCTACATTTTCTCTTTCAATATTCACCTACAGTTCTGACGCAAAAGTAGTAGACTGATTAATACCAGCGGATTCCTAATTTTCGTCAGTTACATGTTTTAGAATGACGTGTTCTAATTTAACTGTGTTTCCTTCTCAAGGCGTAAAATTTTCTTGACGTCATTATTATCTGTCTTAATTTTGTTGGTACGATTGTTGTCTACTAGTTGATCGAAAATAATCTCGCTTAAAAAATGTTTTGAAGATTTACTAGTTCTTCTTCAACTATTTGCTCATTCGTTCCATCTTAATTATTCCCAATTTCTTGCGTTATTTTTACTTTCATAAGTAGATTCTTCGTTCTCTCCTACAATTTGCTGCAGTATTTCCTCTAGTTTATCCACAATGTTCGTCATTTTGGTGTCCACTATGAATGTTTTCATTCGTTATTCCAGAACCTTTAAAAACTAATTCACCGTACTACTTGCTTGTTTTGATAACGCCATTTACATCATTATTTGTCCTCGAGACATGTTAGTCAAATTCTGGAAAAAAATTATTTTTCGAGTTATTATATAAAACTGAAATCTACATAATAAAGAAATTTGTTAAAAACAAGTATTACTGTAAGATATTTTCAGTAATTTGATTTCACTAATTATTTAATAGCAAATTCCTACAAAAACCATTAGTAAAAATTAGTAAGTCCAACGCCTCTCAGCACCTAAGTGTTTGTAACCCACAATACACATCTAACCGAGGCTAGACAACTTATAATACACATATAACTTAAGTAGGTCAACCCATCATGAACGAAGAGCGCCTCTCAGCATCTAAATGTTTGCAACCCAACATGCACACTCGCCCCAAGGCAATATATAAATAATAAATTTATTAAACAATTTAAACAGAATTAATCAGCAACTAGTCTATACAAAAACGTCTCTATACAGAAAATTGAAAAGCTTTCAACATATCTATAGAAAAAAGGTATGTCAAATTCAATCTTTCTTAAAATGGATAAATCAAAATTTATTAAGCAATTTAAACATAGAATTAATTAGCAACTAATATGTCCGCCATATGTCCGATATATGTCAAGCTCAATTCTAACCACTTTTACACTAAGTGATCTGTTAATTGGACCTGAACCCTAATTTCCCAGGCAATCTAACCCCTTGTGAAT
Source organism: Platerodrilus igneus (assembly GCA_036346225.1). Classification (NCBI taxonomy): domain Eukaryota; kingdom Metazoa; phylum Arthropoda; class Insecta; order Coleoptera; family Lycidae; genus Platerodrilus; species Platerodrilus igneus. The sequence continues at coordinate 4,984,170 of JARFIW010000301.1, forward strand.
TTTTAAAATCGGACCATCGCTTACAAATTTTTGAATGTCCATTAAAACCTCGTACCTTTAAAATTTTTGTTTATTTAATATTAACTCGTTTCTGTTTATTTAATTTAAACTCGATCTTTAAATCCTATTTGATCACCCGAGATATACGCTTTAACAAGGAATTTCCCGATTACCCCCTACCTTAACACAAACCCTCCACCCAAATTTTTAGCTAATGTATTTATAGAAATGTTATGGTATATGGTCTAAAATTTACTGTAATATGCAAACCATTCAATTATTTTAGGAATGACACCAAAACTTTAAAACCAACTTAAAACATTTTTAATTCTTTTCTGCGGGATAATTTTAAAAACCTAATGAATTTTCAATATAAAATCAACCCTAAAAACCTCTATGGACAACCAATTATACATAGATTTTTCTCATACCTTAAAAATCAATTTAGGTTTTTGTAAACCAAATTAAACCTTTTGAAGGGAACCAAAACACTTAAAACGTTTACTAAGGGTATATCATAATTATTGTCTACAGGATAGTTACTAATAAAACAATTAAATTTTAAATAACTTCTACGTCATATTTTTGGAAATCGTAGGCTTGTTTATTTTCTAAATCAATCACAGAGCGAGAGTGCATGCTTAGTGTTATTAAATTTAACCATTAGGTTCTCATTTTACAAGCACGGTTGATTATTATTTAAAGTCTAATTTGTTTTAAATAAAGAATTCCAATACTTGACTAGATTCAATGATTCATTCATCGCCGACTCATTAGTTTGAACAATTTGTATCTCATTTGTTAAATGCAAACCACTTATAAGTTTATCAACTTTGTTGACAGTCCCCGCTATAATTACTAATATGAGGTCAGTTTTGTAAATTCTTTGGAAGTGAAAGTCCGTTTCCCTAATACTAATAATGTTTAATTGTATTTATCGGAATTAAAAATTGCCGTCGGTCTTACTGCTCGTTTTGAAAAAAAAATTCCGGTACAACTTTCCAAGATACTATTAACGAGTAATCATTTCAGGCAGCAATTATGGTTTACGTTTTCAGTATATATTAAAAAAAAAGGCGTTGTATGCCTATGCTGTATTTCGTATTTTGTGCAGTGAGTGCTTGCGTTTGTGACTTGTTAATTTCCAACCGTTTTTATTCAACATGAAAGGGGTAAGTTAATCAATTACTTCTATATTTATAGCTGCATTTTCTACCTGCTTTGTTTATTTCCAATATCTATGTTTTTGTACAATTTTATATAATAAAACCAAGTAGACAAAAATTTATTAAACTTAAATACATATTACAATACATTCTAAATAAGTAAAACATTTTGTTTGGCGCATGCTAAATGGTCATCCATATGCATAAGACAATGACCAAATCCTCCATGTTCCATCCTTAACGTATTCAAATTCGGAACGTTTAATTCTTCAATATTTTCAATATGATTGTGCTGTAAATATCTATTTCGTTTTTGTAAGCCCTTCACGTACACTGTGGCACTTGACAGGATTATCTTGTCTAAATACGAAATTAAGTGCAACGGCTATAAACCACTTGTTGCTCGATCATTCCAATCAAGCCCGTGTACATTTTTTTCCAGCCATGCGCAATGTGTCTTGAAATTTTCGTTCAAGTGGGTGGACTCCAAAGACAGAACCAATATTTTGTGCCACAATTTATCATTTTTCACATCCAAAATAGCTATTTCCTTGTGCTAGTTTTTGATTTATATCTTTTTTGCTTCTTCCATCTTCCGTTATTTGGCTTCCTAGGTAGGAGCAATCTTTACTTTGTGTAAGTTTTACGTTTTCTATTTGTATTCTAGTTTTTGATAGAACGTTTTCCATTTCATTAAGTGCTGCTTTTAATTCTTCCTTGATAAATGCTAATACCGCAAAACCATCTGCAAATCTAAGCATATCAATATTTTGCCCTTGCATAATAATCCCAATTACTTCCTGCATTTGACAGTATTCATTGCCTCTTCGATGTACAAGTTAAAAATTAACGGGGATAGGGCACATTTCTGTCTCACTCCTTTTCTAATATCTACTTCTCTACGTTCCTGTTCTAATTCTATTACAGGTGTTTGCTCTTTGTATAAGCTACGCACTATCCATCTATTCATAAATCCCATTCTAATCTTTTTGAGTATTTTGAACATTTTGTTCCATTTTACATTGTCAAATGCTTTCTCGAGATCTACAAACCCTATATACACGGTTGTCTCATTTTCATCGTCCTCACCATTATCACCCTCAGAGCTAAAATAGCTTCCTGTGTTCCCCTGTTTCGCCTAAACCCAAATTGATCTTCTAGTATTTCTTCGGCCCGTTTTTTCTTCTGACTTTGTACAATTCTAGTTAATATTTTTGACACAAGTGCTGTCAAACTTATTGTTCGAAAATTTTCACATCAATCCGCGCCTCTCATTTTTGGTATAGTTATTATGATGTTACATTCGAAGTATTTGGGTACCTCGCCCATTTTTCAGGCCTTTTAATGCTAATTCAAACTCATCTCTAAGTATAGGATATCCCAAGTCATCGTTTTCACTGTCTGATTCCTCTTCTCGTGCTATGAATTCTTTTCCTGCACATAAATATTGTTTATATTCTTACCATCTAACCACTTTCTCTACGTTTTCTATAACGATGTCTCCTCCCGCGTTCCTTATATTTTTGTTATACGGTTTTATATCCTTAAAGTTCATTCTAATTGGTTTGTATGCTTCGTTTGTCTTCCCTATTTCCATCTTAGTTTGTACCTCTTTCCACTTTGCATCAATGTATTGCGAATAATTTTCTATTTTACGAGTTTGTATCTGTTTTCCAGCTTCGTCCGGTCTGTTTTTGTATTTTCGTATTTCATCTATTAAATTCAGTATATCCTTTTGTTATCCATGGTTTCTTATTTTCTTTTTGTGTATACCCCAGAATACCTCTGGCCGCTATGTCTAAGCTGGATTTAATGTCATTCCAGTCTTTTTTACTTCCTAGTATAAGAAATTTTCCCGACATCTTTCAGCAATTCATTTGACTTTTTTCAAATCTTTTGTGGATATCTTTATCTTTTAGTTTCTCAAAGTGTCTTTTCCGTTCCTTTTTCTTAAATTTTTTAATTTAAGAGCGTTCTTCATAATTACGATGATGTGGTCAGTGTCTATATCTACTTCTGGTTATCTTCTGCAGTCTTTTACTTGATTCCTAAACCGTTGTCTAACATGAATGTAATCTATTCGATATCTTCCTATATCTCCTGGCATCTTCCACGTGTTTCGTCTTCTAGCATGATGTAGAAATAACGTGTTTGTGATAGTTAAATTGTTTTTGTCGCAAAAATCTACCAACCTGCCCCTATCGTTTCACGTGCCTAAACCCAATAATCCTATATAACAGTCAAACCAATAGAAAAATAAAAAATCATATAAATATAAATATTTAAAAATTTTATAGACATAAACTCTAAAATTAAGTCCTTAGAATAAAATCCTGATAAAAACGGAAGTCCACATAAAGCCAAATTACAAATAATAAAAACAACTAGTTAGAGGAATTTTATGAATTATTGACCCCATATATCGAATATCTTGACAATCTCTTATGTTATGAATTATTGACCCAGCACATATAAATAACAGCGCCTTAAATAAAGCATGCATTAATAAATGAAAAAGCTAATGTTTCCTCCCTATTGCTAAAATTCTTATTATTAACCCTAATTGACTTAAAGTTGAAAGAGCAATAATTTTTTAAATCAAATTCAAAATTAGCAACCAACCCAGACATAAATATAGTTAAACTTGAAATAAACAATAATACTATCATAAAATCATTTCCCAATAAATTATTAAATCGAATCAATAAATAAACTCCAGCTGTTACCAAAGTTGAAGAATGAACAAGTGCTGATACAGGAGTTGGAGCTCTATAGCCGACGGTAATCACGCTGAAAATGGAATCTGAGCTCTTTTGTTAAGCCGCTAAAATAACTAAAATATTACTACTCGAGAACATAAATTATTAAAATCCATATAAAAATAAAATTTCATCTTCCAAAATTTATTATTCAAGCAATAGAAACTAACAATATTACATCTCAACCGATTTCTTAAAGCAGTAATTATCCCAGAATTAAAAGATTTTAAATTCTGATAATAAATTACTAAACAATAAGAAACTAATCCCAGACCGTCCCATCCAAGCAAAATTCTAATTAAATTAGGACTAATAATAACAAATATTATAGAAATTACAAATAAAAAAATCAATAAAATAAAACGACTAATATACAAATCCTTAGCTATATACCTATAACTATAAAAAACCACTATAGAAGAAATAAATAAAACAAAGCTTATAAATAACAATCTTACCCAATCCAGCAAAACTGAAAAAACTAATATTCTAGAATTAATATTTAAGATTTCATATTCCAATATATATACACAATCAAACATTATAAACCAAGTTCTTAACAAAAACAGTAAAACACCTCCTAATCAAAAAAAAAATGCGTAAATGAAACAAATCGAAATTATTTAAGATAAATTATATCATAGATCCCACAAATCTATATTTTATTTAAACTACTTAAATATATAAACATATCGCACGCTAACACTATAAAAATTAGAGGCACGGCATGTAAAAACATTAACATAAATTCGCGAATTCTAATAATCTCCAAAGAATAAAGCCCTCTATAATATTGACCATGTTGTGAAAAAGAATACAAATATAACGAATAAGAAGCACTCAAAAACGAAATAACCATTAAAAATAAAATAGAAAAATAACTTCAAGAAATAATTCTTCTAATTAACAGAACTTCTCCTAAAAAATTTAATGAAGGTGGAGCTGCTATATTAAAACAACAAAATATAAATCAAAACAAAGACAATCTAGGAAATAAATTCATAAAACCCTTATTTAAAATAAACTACGACTACCTACCCGGCTATAAGAAATATTTGATAAACAAAAAAGACCTGAAGAACATAATCCATGAGCGATCATTATCATTAAAGCACCATATATTCCATACAAATTCATAGTTATAATACCAGCTAAAACTAAAGACATATGTGACACTGAAGAATAAGCAATTAAAGACTTAATATCTCTTTGTCGTAAACACATTAAAGCAATATAAGCTCCCCCAATCAAACTCAAAAAAATAACATAAAATTAACAAACCTAATCTTTAAAAATATTACCATAACTCGCATTAATCCATAGCCACCTAATTTTAATATAATACCAGCTAAAATTATCGAACCAGCAATTGGAGCTTCAACATGTGCCTTTGGTAATCACAAATGAACTAAAAACATGGGCATTTTCACAAAAAATACCATATTAATACAAAAATATATTAAATATGAATTAATATCAACAAAATTATTATAATCAAGAGAATAAAACATATAATAAATATATATAATAGCTAATAATATAGGTAAAGAAACTAATATTATATAAAAATAAATACATCCCCCGAACACGTTCAGGTTGGTACCCTCAAAAATTAAAATCAAAGTAGTAATCATTCTAAATTCAAAAAACATATAAAACACAAATAAATTATAAGTGACAAAAGCAACAAACAAAGAAAATCTTAATATTAACAGAATAATTAAAAACAAATCTCTAATCGTCTCTGTTGCTATAATTATTAAAATGAAATTCATAACATTAAAATAATTATAAAAAGAAACATAATCACAACCCATAACAAATCCAATTCTATAAAACCTAAAATAAACATTTAAATTTAACATAAAAATACAATCAAAATTAAATATGATAAAATTATAAATAAGTAATTTCGGCATAAAGGAACCATAAAATCAAAACAAAATAAATTTTATCATAAAATATTTAAAACTTGAAAATAATCATTTCCATAAGAACGAACCATAACCACCAACAAAGAAAGACCTAAAGATCTTTCACAAACCATTATTGAAATGAAAACTAACGTAAAATAATATTCATCTAAATTCACAAATATGAAACAACAAAAATAAGGCAGATAACACTATAAATTCAAGTCTTAATAACATTAGTATAAAATGCTTACACTTTAGGGCAAAATTAATTGCCCCAATAATATAAGAATATAAACAAATGTAAAAGACGAAATCATCATAGTTTTAATAATTTAAATAAAATATTGATTTTGTAAATCAAACTTAGAAATTCTTTAAAACTTCAGAGAAACAAATTATTCTTAATATCCAAAATTAACGTTTTTTAAACTATCTCTGAAATTACATTAATACTCAACATATTAATTATTATTTCATCTATATTTCTATTCACAAATCACCCACTATCAATAGGACTCATATTAATAATGCAAACTTTATTAATTTCTATAATAATAGGAAGAATATCAATAAAATTTTGATATTCCTTCATTATTTTCATCATTATAGTCGGAGGAATACTAGTTCTATTTTTATATATAACAAGAATTTCTTCTAACAAAAAATTTAAACTTTCATGAATTATAGCTCTAACTTTTTTTGCATTAATAATTATCACAATTTTATCAACAATAATATTCCACAAACCCTCAATATTCCGTTCAATTTAACAGTAAGAAAATTTTATAATCACTATTCAAGAAGCTTAATAATTATATTAATAATATACTTTCTAATTACATTAATTGCAGTAGTAAAAATTACAAAAACAAACTTTGGCCCATTACGACAAAAATAATGAAAATAATAAAAAATAACTCTATATTAAAACTAATTAACAATGCCCTAATTGATTTGCCCACCCCATCTAATATTTCAATATGATGAAATTTCGGCTCCATATTAGGCCTATGCTTAACATTACAAATTATTACGGGATTATTTCTAAGAATACATTTCTGCCCAAATACAATAATAGCATTTGAAAGAATTTCTCATATTTATCGTAACGTAAATTATGGGTGATTAATTCGAATCATTCACGCTAACGGAGCTTCAATATTTTTTATTTGTCTTTATTTACACGTTGCCCGCGGACTTTATTATGGATCTTACTTATTAAAACAAACTTGAACAATTGGGGTAATAATTATTTTAATCACCATAGGAACAGCATTTTTCGGATACGTTTTACCATGAAGACAAATATCATTTTGAGGGGCTACAGTTATTACAAATCTCGTTTCAACTATCCCTTATCTAGGAATATCTATAGTTCAATGATTATGAGGAGGATTTTCAGTAGAAAATCCAACTCTAAATCGATTTTTTTCGTTTCATTTTATATTACCATTCATGATTATTGCTATAGTATTAATTCATCTAATGCTCCTTCATCAAACAGGATCTAATAATCCTTTAGGAACCAACAGAAATATAGATAAAATCCCATTTCATCCTTATTTTACTATTAAAGACATATTATGAATTGTAATAATATTCTCATTAATCATATTAATCTCGCTTATTAAACCCTTCTTATTAAGAGATCCAGACAATTTTGTTGAAGCAAATCCTATAATAACACCATCTCACATTAAACCAGAATGATACTTTTTTTGCTTACGCAATCTTACGTTCAATCCCTAATAAATTAGGGAGTAATAGCCCTAGTTATATCAATTTGCATTATATTCATTATACCAATAATAAACAAATCAATACAGAGAAACAAATTTTATCCCCAATAAATTATTATTTTGAATATTTGTTTCACAACAATCATACTAACATGAATCGGGGCTCAAAGTTGAAATCCCATTCATTATAATAAGGCAAATTCTTACAATTTCATATTTTATATTTTTCCGCTGAATTTATTACTATACAAACTTTGAGATAAAATATTAAAATTTTAGCTAATGAACTTGACATAAGTATATATTTTGAAAATATAAAAAAGGCCCATACCTATTAGCTTAAAAATTTTTAAAATAAAATTATTCAGCCTTATAATTGTTACTCATTTATTCTACTAAATTTCATTAACTCTTCCTAAAGCTCGTAAAAATATTTACAACAGGTAAATATTTTCAACAATTATTCTACTAAATTTCATTAACTCTTCCTAAATAAAAATATTTACAACAGGTAAATATTTTCAACAATATTATAATTTGATAACTAACTTATAAGTAAAATAATATTTATTCCATAAAATAACAAAATAATTTAATAAAGTAATACCTCTTTAATATATATTATATAATAATTTATCATAACGAAAACGAAACTTCCTAAATAAATAAATAAAATCATAAAAAACCTTTATAAAAAAAAATTAAAATATCACCCCAAAAATAAAGAATAAAATTTTAACAAATTATTAAATTGCTATTAAATTAATGCAAAATTCACTTGTACTCAAAAAACCAGATACCAAATTAGACTCCTCAAAATAAAGCTGGTTAGTTTAGCAACATTTAAAAAATAATTATTCCTAGAAACCCCAAAAAAAAATGACAAAAATTTAGGTTTAAAATAATTATATTTAAATCTAAAATGTTAAAATAAAAAGACAATAAAATAACTAATTCTTTATCATAAGAAATAATGTGAATAGCCAATATACTAATTGATAATTAGATTTGAAAATCACAGTATTACAAAATTACCCCAATGAATTCACATTAATAAACAATAACAATAAAATTGGATAAATTGAAAATGGAAACTATTTATTAATAAAGACAAAGTTAAAATTATAAAGGACAATTAAAAATAAATAAAATTATTATTAAAGAATGTAAATCCTGGAAATTTTAAATCTCGAAGTGAATTCAACCTAAATCATTTATTGGGCCCTTTTGAATTGAATATATTAAAATTTTGTTCTAATAATAAAACACAATCAATATGTTAAAGTTAAAATAATTAAACATTAACAAAGAAAATAATCGATATACAATATTTTTGAATTTTATTAAATGATTTCTAAATAAAAACAATCTGCAAAATAATTAATTAAATTTTATTAATTTGCTAAAGACTAATAAATATAAATTTCTAAGATAAATCAAATTCAACATGGTTTAAACAGATTGTAATATTTCAAAGGTGAACACTTAATTTTTAAGCATGAACAAAAATAATTTTAAAAATGTTTGTAAATTTCTTAAATAAACTTTAGGAAAATAGATTTACCCTAAGGAATTCGTTTTATTTTTAAAATCATTAAAATTTCAAATTAATTATCATCAATATAAAATTTAAAGAATTAATTTAATCTTCAAGTCACCCCAAATAAACATTAACATAAGTTACTAAAAATAATATAATGTAAAATTCTATAGGGTCTTCTCGTCTTTTAAAATTATTTAAGCTTTTAACTTAAAAATAAAATTTAAAATCAATTTAAAAAGAGACAGAAATCATCTTGTCCAATCATTCATTCCAGTTCCCAATTAAGAAACTAATGATTATGCTACCTTAGCACAGTTAAAATACTGCGGCAATTTAATTAATCATTGAGCAGATTAAACCTTAAATCAAAATCAAAAAGACATGTTTTTATTAAACAGGCAGAAAATTTATTGCCGAATTCCTTGTTTTAAACTCACAAACCCAACACATATATAATAAAATTTACTAATTCAATCATTTTTACAAAATTAATAAAATTTAAAATTTAATTTAAATAAAAAAATTAAAACAATTAAAAATAATATTTACAACAATCGAAAATATAAATTTATCTTAAAGATTAACAATATTAGTTATACAAAAATTACAAAAATCTAAATTTTTAATTTATTTATATAAAAGATTATCCAATATATATATAATATTTAAAAGTTTTAAATAAAAATTAATTCAAAATCAATTAAACAATAAAATTAAATTTTTTTCTTTAAAAACCAGATATATTAAAACACGAATAACATTTAATCTCTAATTAATTATTATAAATTCTAATTTAACAGAAAATAAATAACAAATTAAATCTTTTAAATCGGGAAAATTTTTAAAACTTTTTAAAAATATAAAAAGGTGTTAAATTAAAATTTTTCCAATTTTTTATATTTAAAAATTACAATTATAATAACATAATAAATAAAACCTTACAAAATTAATAAAAAAATAATTTTAGCAACAAAATAAAATTAAATAAATTAAATTATAAAATAACTTTTAATGTTAAAATACTTTATATTAAATATTAGTTTTCCAATCATTTCATTACTTTTTCATTATTTTAAAAAGGGGGAATAGACAATTTTAAAACTTCTAATAAAAAAATTTAACCCAAATCCAATTTAATAAATTTAAACTTAAAACCTTTAATAAATTTGTAACCCATTTCAACCTTTTAAAATCTTTGAGACATTAAAAAAAAAATTAAAAATTTAAAATTAATTAAAAACTAAAAAAATATAAAGTAACAAAAAGAAAATAACATTCAAATGGAACATTCCTTGAATGTTAAAATGGCCAATTTTTTACTTTAATTAATTATAAAAAAAAGAAAAAAAAATTTTTAAATAAAGGGACTAATCCTAGTTTAAAAAAATTGGAAAACCAAACACCAAAAAAAAATAAAAAATTCCATAAAAAATTATTAATTTTTAAAAACCTTTTAACATAAAATTTAATTTCCTATGTATAACCCAATTGCGGAAAATTTTTAGAATTTTAACCCAAATTAAGAACTCCCAAATAATTTCACTATAGAATTTTTTATAAAAAATTTTAATAAAAAAAATATAAAATAAAATCAAAATTAAATTTTCAAATTAACCATCCCTAAATTTAATAAAATTTAGAAATTTAAAATAATTTAATTTTAATCCCAGAAAAATAAAACTTTAAAACAGTGGTCCCTTAACTTGGCAATTTTAAGACCTCCCCAAAGCAATAAATCCCTAAAATTCAAATAAGAAAAGAGATGTCCCCAGATCCCCTTAATTATAAAAATTCCCCAATATTAATGGATTTTTATAAAATTAAATAGAACAAAAAATGTTTTAAAATTTTAAAATTTTATTTTAAAAGAATACCCTTTCTTAAAAATTTAAAAGGATTTGTTTAAATTTTAAAACTAAAATTTACAAATTTTTAAAATTTTGTTCTATTAATTAAATTGTAAAATAAAATAATAGAAAATCAATAAATTTAAAATTAATTTAAATTTTAAAATTTTTAATAAAAAATTTTAAAATTTAAATTTTAATAAAAATAAATTTTATTATTCTTTTTAAATATAAATTTTTAAAATTTAATTAAATTTTCATTGAATTTTAATTTATTTAATGCTTAAATTAAATAAACCTTAATTTTAAAAAATTAAAACCCATTAAATTTTATTTTTAGTAAGTTTGTGAAATTTTTAAACTAAAATTTAATATAATAATAATTTGAAAATTGCACATTTTTACATTTGGTTTTCTTTAAAATTCAAAAACGGGATTTTTTTTTTTTTAAGTTTTTATTCTTTTGTTTAATGAAAAAGATTTTTAATTAATCAAACCTTTCATTTATTTGCTTTATTTAGAATTAAATTTTATTAATTAATTTTATATTAATTAATAATTGTTTTAAAATTAAAAAAAATAATAATTTTAAAAAAAGTTTTTAAATATACTATTTTTAATGATATTAAAATTGTCCAAAAACGAACGTCCATATTTTAATATCAAAATTCCAAGCTATTTATATTTAAAATTAATTAAACTTTAATTTTAATTCTAGATAAACGTTATTATTTTAGGTTGGACTTTTCTAAATCAATTTCCTAATTTTCCTAAACTATTTCAATTACTTAAACTTTACTCCATACCAACTTGTATATATTTTCGAATTCGTCTCTAGCTAACTTAAATATAAAGATGAACGTAATTCTGGAAAAGTTGCTTAATTTTAATTTTAGGTACGTCCATTTTTCGACTTTAAACTTTATATAAGTATGGAATTTTTCGGTGATCGATTGCAACTGGGAAGCGGTTGTTAAATGGATCGATCAATTGTTTGTGCACTCTTTGAATTTTTGCTGAGATGTAGCATTTCTTTATACCTAAACTTTTTCGTACAATCGCAAGATGAAACTGCGTTTATTTGCAATAAAATTGTTAACGTCCGTCATCATGAAACTTTGGATGGGAACTAAATTTTTGAATAATATCAAATATTTATATACTCGAAATTTTCCTATATCGACCTTATCCAAATCAAAATCTTTAACAACAGTTATAAAATTTATGTTTTGAGTCTCAACACTGTAAAAATTTCTTTAAATTTGATATATCATGTCACCATTATATGATCCGAAAAAATATTACAATTGGTTTCATCCTGTTTCCATAATGCGATTACATTGGCGTTATCTCTGAGTCTATGTTTTAAGGCACTATAAGTTTGACATAGATAGAACGAATATATTGCTTTATGTCGACCGAAAGAAAAACTGAGTGATTTTACTTTATCGTTTGCAGGTATATCATCGAAAACCATAATTGAATCTTCTTTGGTATCTCGGGATAGATCAAATCATCATTTTCAAACTCATGGTAACCAATTTCTTCTTTTAATGGTGTAAAACGTTTATTAACAATTTATATTGTTGATACAAACTCTTCAAATACATAGACATTTTGAAATCTAAGACCGTTCTCGTAAGATCAGAGATATTAAAGCGTTGGTCTTCCCACAACTCGATGGTCACGAATATAGCTCGTATGTTAGACGAACAAGGACCATGTTTACCACCAAAAATAGCAATAGCAAATTATCATAATTCTGTATAGGTATTTTAATACGATATAACATCTCTGGATGCATCGTTGGAATATGTAATTTCTTCACGTTCTAAAACCTTTTTAAAATATTCTGCATAACATGTACTAGGTATATTAAATTTTTAATAGCAGATAAACTCGAGCCATCAGGATATCCTCTGCTGCTTTTGTAATAGATTGTTTGGAGCACCACTGATTGCTTGAATGCGACATCTTTCGAAAAATGTCTTACTTCTCTTACCCAAAACTACTTCCTTATACCAAATTTAATCTCCTGCTCACATAACCACATGACCATTGACCATATGACCACATGACCACATGACCAATGACCCATGACCAATGACCATATGAAACCATATGACCACATGACCGCCATATGACCACATGACCACGACCATATGACCACATGACCAATGACCACCCAAATGACCACGCCAATGACCTAATTGCTTTTTTGGTTTTCCATTAAAAACCAAGTGTGGACCTAGGTTAGATAAAGGAAAAATAATAGGTTGGGCCAGCGCCGCGGCTGGCTAAAATTTTTTCCTTCCTTTAAAAACTTTGGGTGGTCGGATGTTGTCGTTTGGGTCTGGGTCATGGGTCATGCTGGTGTGTGTTTTGTATTGGTTGGTATTTTGTTTTGTATTTGGGGGTGTTGTGGGGATCTGGGTGGGTAAACTGGGTTGTGATTTTGGTTTTGGGGAGTAAATCTGAAAGGTATTTTTCGGGGTTTGGGGGCTGTTTGGCCGGGCGCGGGGGGATTTAAAAAGGTGGTTTGTTTGGAGTGCGGGGTTGGGGTGAAACAACCCTTATCGGTTTCCGTTTTGAAAACCGGTTTTTTGAAGGAAATTTTGAAATTGGGGATTAAAATTGGGTTGGGGCAAATTTATGCGTTTTTTTTGGGGGAAATGGAAAATTTTTGCGGGAATTTAAAGATACGCGTTTAATGTTCTTTGGGTTGGGAGGGGTTTTTGAATTGTAAACTCGGTTTTAAAGGGAAAATGTTGGGTGAAAATTGTTTTTTTCCTTGGGTGGGGGAATATTAACGGTTTGGGAAGTTGGGAAAAAATTTAAAAAGGGAAATAAAAAATTTTGCCCCTTTTTAGTTTTAAAGAAACGAAATTTTGGGTTTTTAAAATGAATTTTAAAAAATTTTTTGGGTGGTTTGAAAATTGAAAATTTGGGTTTCGAAGTTTTAGGTTTTACCCGTTTTGGGGGTCGGGTTTGGAAAACGAAAGTTCCGGGGGGTTTTGTTTACCTGGTTTTGTAAAATTGGGTTGGGAAAAAATTTTGGTGTGGTTTTAAAGTTTTGGTTTTTAATTACCCTTTTAATTTATTTTTAAACTTGGGAAAAAGTTTTTTTTAAAGGTGGTTTGGGTTTTTTTAAAGGGTTTTTAAATTTTTTTGGTTTGGTTTTGAATTTAAAAAAGGTTTTTGTAAAAGGGTGGCCTGTCTGTTTAAAATTTTTTTTTTACTTTTTTTTTTAAATTGGGGTTTTTTTTCCCAAATTTTGCTTTTGGGTTTTAATTTAAATTTTGGGTTTCAAAGTTTGATTTAATTCCAAATTATAAACCCGGGTTTCAATGGCATGTAAAAAGGGTTTATTAAATTAAATTTTTGGATAATGTTGGAAATTTTTAAATTTTAAACTTAAATTTGGATTGGTCGGGGTTAAAGTTGTGGGATTTTTAAATAGTTCCCTTTTTTTCCCTGTCGTGGTTCCTTTTTTTTTAATTTTTTGATTTGGTTGTTTGTTTTTCGTAAAAGGTAAATTTTATTTAAAAAAATTTTTGTAAAAATTTTGTTTTAAATTTTTTTGGCCCAAAATTTCGGCATATTTATTTAAAATTCCCAGGAAAGGGTTTTGTTTTTACTTGAAAAAGTTTCAAATTGGGTTTGTGGTACAATAAATCGGGTGGTTTTTTGGGTTTTGAAATTTTTTAAAAATGGGTTGGTGGGGTTTTATTTGGGGTTAAAAACGTTTTTAAAAGTGTGTTTGGGAAGGTTTGGGATTTTGGGGTTTTGGGGACCGGGTTTTGCCCAAAACTTAAAAGTTTAAACGGTTTGAAAAGGGGTGTTTTAATCTTACCCGGTTTCTAAAAAGGGCCGGCCCTTCTGGAGGCAAAATTTTGAATTTTTAATTTAAAATGGGTTTTTGTTAAAGGTAAAAAATTTTGGTTTGTAACGGGAGGTTTTCGTTAAAAGAAGGGGGGGGTTGATTTTTAGGTTTTTGATCCAAAAGGTTTTTGAATTTTTGGGGGTTTATTTTACTTTAAACGTTGAAAGGGGTTTCCGGTTTTAAATGGCTTTTTGGGAAAATTTTGGGTTTGGGGTTTTTTAAATAATTTTCAAGGGTTTTCCTTTTTAAATACATTTGGGTTTTTTTTTCCCAAACGAATTGGTTTTATTTTTAATTTTGTGAAAATCGAAAGGGGTGATTTAAAGGTGTTGAAATGGGTTTTTTAAAAAATGTTTTTTGTTTTGTTTTTGGAAAGGAATTTTTTGGAAAAATTTTAAAAGAAATTTTCTGGGTTTGGTTTAAAAAGGGTGTTTTTATTTTGAGGGAAAAAACCTTTTTTTTTTTTTCAATGGGTTTTTTAAAAAAATGGTTTTTCCTTTTGGGAATTTTTTCAGGGTTAAAGAAAATTTAATTTTTGGTGAAATTTAAAATTTTCTTTTAAAAAACCTAAAATTTAAAATTTTAAATTGTTATGAAAAAAATTTGGGTTTAAAAAAAAAAGGCTGTTTCAAAATTTTTTAATTTTAAAGTTTATTTAAAAACTAAATTTTAAATTTTTTTTTAAAATTTTTTAAAAATTTAATTTTAAAAATTTTTAAAAACCCAAAAATTTTTTTCGAAGTAAACGGTTTAAATTAAATTTGGAAATTTAATAAAAGGGTTTTAAAGTAAAAAAAAAAGGTCGGGGGAAAAATTTGGGGAAAAAAATTTGGTTTTAAAAAGGGTTCTAAAAAAAAATAATTTTAAAAACCTTTAAATTTAATTTTGTTTTAAAAATTTTTCCTTTCAAAGGAACCTGCCGAAAATTTAGATTTCTGGGGGTGGAACGACTTGTTCAGTGATCAAAACTACAGGTTTAATCAAATTAGTGGGTCTTTGGTGAGGAAAGACTAAGACAGGTCCACGAAAGAGGGCAGCAGGTACTTAGAGTGGCAGAGACCATAGGGATCGGTTTGGCATTCTAAGACACACTACTGCGATGTGGAAGGCTACAGGAAACAACCATCACATTACCTCCCAAGTACACAGCCTACTTAAATGTATACTTATGATGATGGCATCCACTGGGGTAAAAAATTCCTGAGTTAAAATTGTTCCCATTCGGATTTCCGGGAAAGGACCTTCTTCGGGGGATGTGATGGGAAAGTATAAAAAAGAGTCGTCATTATTCTGCAAGTCGGAACGTGGAATATCAGAAGTATTAGACAAGTGGGAAACGAATAAACTAGCATTAGGCATAGCAGGGATCAGCGAAGTTCAGTGGGCAGAAGCGGGAGATTTTTGAAGCGGAGACCTTAAGGTAATTCACACGGGATCAGAGGAAGGAAATTCGGGTCGGGGACAGTTATGCGAAAAAAGATAAAACACTATGAAGAAACTACCTACAAAAGAACGAAAGATTACTCATAGTTAGGTTAGAGTACAAACCAGTAAATACAGTAATAATACAAGTATACATACCCACTTCTAGATACAGCGAGGAAGAGGTGGAAGTGATCTACAAAGATATCAAAGACTTACCAAGATATTTAAAAAGACATAAAAATTTAATAATTATGGAAGACTTTAATGCAATGGTAGCTGAGGGTAGGGAACGAGCGGTAGTAGGATTATTGGGTTTAGGCACGTGAAACGATAGGGGCAGGTTGGTAGATTTTTGCGACAAAAACAATTTAACTATCACAAACACGTTATTTCAACATCATGCTAGAAGACGAAACACTTGGAAGATGCCAGGAGATATAGGATGATTTCGAATAGATTACATTCATGTTAGACAACGGTTTAGGAATCAAATAAAAGACTGCAGAAGCTAACCAGAAGTAGATATAGACACTGACCACATCATCGTAATTATGAAAACCGCTCGTAAAATTAAAAAATTTAAGAAAAAGGAACGGAAAAGACACTTTGAGAAACTAAAAGATAAAGATATCCACAAAAGATTTGAAAAGAGTCAAATGAATTGCTGAAAGACGTCGGAAAAATTTCTGATACTAGGAAGTAAAAAAGACTGGAATGACATTAAATCCAGCTTAGACATAGCGGCCAAAGGTATTCTGGGGTATACACAAAAAGAAAATAAGAAACCATGGATAACAAAAGGATATACTGAATTTAATAGATGAAATACGAAAATACAGAAACAGACCGGACGAAGCTGGAAAACAGATACAAACTCGTAAAATAGAAAATTATTCGCAATGCATTGATGCAAAGTGGAAAGAGGTACAAACTAAGATGGAAATAGGGAAGACAAACGAAGCATACAAACCAATTAGAATGAACTTTAAGGATATAAAACCGTATAACAAAAATATAAGGAACGCGGGAGGAGACATCGTTATAGAAAACGAGAAAAGTGGTTAGATGGTAAGAATATAAACAATATTTATGTGCAGGAAAAGAATTCATAGCACAAGAAGAGGAATCAGACAGTGAAAACGATGACTTGGGATATCCTATACTTAGAGATGAGTTTGAATTAGCATTAAAAGGCCTGAAAAATGGGCGAGGTACCCAAAGACTTCGAATGTAACATCATAATAACTATACCAAAAATGAGAGGCGCGGATTGATGTGAAAATTTTCGAACAATAAGTTTGACAGCACATGTGTCAAAAATATTAACTAGAATTGTACAAAGTCAGAAGAAAAAACGGGCCGAAGAAATACTAGAAGATCAATTTGGGTTTAGACGAAACAAGGGAACACAGGAAGCTATTTTAGCTCTGAGGGTGATAATGGTGAGGACGATGAAAAAATGAGACAACCGTGTATATAGGGTTTGTAGATCTCGAGAAAGCATTTGACAATGTAAAATGGAACAAAATGTTCAAAATACTCAAAAAGATTAGAATGGGATTTATGAATAGATGGATAGTGCGTAGCTTATACAAAGAGCAAACACCTGTAATAGAATTAGAACAGGAACGTAGAGAAGTAGATATTAGAAAAGGAGTGAAACAGAAATGTGCCCTATCCCCGTTAATTTTTAACTTGTACATCGAAGAGGCAATGAATACTGTCAAATGCAGGAAGCATTTGGGATTATTATGCAAGGGCAAAATATTGATATGCTTAGATTTGCAGATGGTTTTGCGGTATTAGCATTTATCAAGGAAGAATTAAAAGCAGCACTTAATGAAATGGAAAACGTTCTATCAAAAACTAGAATACAAATAGAAAACGTTAACTTACACAAAGTAAAGATTGCTGCTACCTAGGAAGCCAAATAACGGAAGATGGAAGAAGCAAAAAAGATATAAATCAAAAACTAGCACAAGGAAATAGCTATTTTGGATGTGAAAAATGATAAATTGTGGCACAAAATATTGGTTCTGCTTTTGGAGACCACCCACTTGAACGAAAATTTCAAGACACATTGCGCATGGCTGGAAAAAAATGTACACGGGCTTGATTGGAATGATCGAGCAACAAGTGGTTTATAGCCGTTGCACTTAACTTCGTATTTAGACAAGATAATCCTGTCAAGTGCCACAGTGTACGTGAAAGGCTTACAAAAACAAAATATATATCCAGATATTTACAGCACAATCATATTGAAAATATTGAAGAATTAAACGCTCCGAATTTGAATACGTTAAGGATGGAACATGGAGGATTTGGTCATTTTCTTATGCATATGGATGACCATTTAGCATGCGCCAAACAAAATGTTTTACTTATTTAGAATGTATTGTAATATGTATTTAAGTTTAATAAATTTTTGTCTACTTGGTTTTATTATATAAAATTGTACAAAAACATAGATATTGGAAATAAACAAGCAGGTAGAAAATGCAGCTAAAAATATAGAAGTAATTGAATAACTTACCCCTTTCATGTTGAATAAAAACGGTTGGAAATTAACAAGTCACAAACGCAAGCACTTACTGCACAAAATACGAAATACAGCATAGGCATACAACGCCTTTTTTTTTAATATATACTGAAAACGTAAACCATAATTGCTGCCTGAAACGATTACTCGTTAATAGTATCTTGGAAAGTTGTACCGGAATTTTTTTCAAAACGAGCAGTAAGACCGACGGCAATTTTTAATTCCGATAAATACAATTAAACATTACTAGTATTAGGGAAACGGACTTTCACTTCAAAAGAATTTACAAAACTGACCTCATATTAGTAATTATAGCGGGGACTGTCAACAACGTTGATAAACTTATAAGTGGTTTGCATTTAACAAATGAGATACAAATTGTTCAAACTAATGAGTCGGCGATGAGTGAATCATTGAATCTAGTCAAGTATTGGAATTCTTTATTTAAAACAAATTAGACTTTAAATAATAATCAACCGTGCTTGTATAATGAGAACCTAATGGTTAAATTTAATAACACTAAGCATGCACTCTCGCTCTGTGATTGATTTAGAAAATAAACAAGCCTACGATTTCCAAAAATATGACGTAGAAGTTATTTAAAATTTAATTGTTTTATTAGTAACTATCCTGTAGACAATAATTATGATATACCCTTAGTAAACGTTTTAAGTGTTTTGGTTCCCTTCAAAAGGTTTAATTTGGTTTACAAAAACCTAAATTGATTTTTAAGGTATGAGAAAAATCAATGTATAATTAGTTTCCAT
The DNA here is from genome assembly GCA_036346225.1 of Platerodrilus igneus. Taxonomy (NCBI): domain Eukaryota; kingdom Metazoa; phylum Arthropoda; class Insecta; order Coleoptera; family Lycidae; genus Platerodrilus; species Platerodrilus igneus. Next base: position 5,003,754 of record JARFIW010000301.1, read on the forward strand.
AGAGCTTTTTAGGGTTGATTTTATATTGAAAATTCATTAGGTTTTTAAAATTATCCCGCAGAAAAGAATTAAAAACGTTTTAAGTTGGTTTTAAAGTTTTGGTGTCATTCCTAAAATAATTGAATGGTTTGCATATTACGGTAAATTTTAGACCATATACCATAACATTTCTATAAATACATTAGCTAAAAATTTGGGTGGAGGGTTTGTGTTAAGTTAGGGGGTAATCAGGAAATTCCTTGTTAAAGCGTATATCTCGGGTGATCAAAAAGGATTTAAAGATCGAGTTTAAATTAAATAAACAGAAACGAGTTAATATTAAATAAACAAAAATTTTAAAGGTACGAGGTTTTAATGGACATTCAAAAAATTTGTAAGCGATGGTCCGATTTTAAAAATTCAGAAGGGGTTAGATTGCCTGGGAAATTAGGGTTCAGGTCCAATTAACAGATCACTTAGTGTAAAAGTGGTTAGAATGACGCTTGACATATATCGGACATATGGCGAACATATTAGTTGCTAATTAATTCTATGTTTAAATTGCTTAATAAATTTTGATTTATCCATTTTAAGTAAGATTGAATTTGACATACCTTTTTTCTATAGATATGCTGAAAGCTTTACAATTTTCTGTATAGAGAAGTTTTTGTATAGACTAGTTGCTGATTAATTCTGTTTAAATTGTTTAATAAATTTATTATTTATATATTGCCTTGGGGTGAGTGTGCATGTTGGGTTGCAAACATTTAGATGCTGAGAGGCGCTCTTCGTTCATGATGGGTTGACCTACTTAAGTTAAGTTATATGTGTATTGTAAGTTGTCTAGCCTCGGTTAGATGTGTATTGTGGGTTACAAACATTTAGGTGCTGAGAGGCGTTGGACTTACTAATTTTTACTAATGGTTTTTGTAAGAATTTTCTATTAAATAATTAGTGAAATCAAATTACTGAAAATATCTTACAGTAATACTTGTTTTTAACAAATTTCTTTATTATGTAGATTTCAGTTTTATATAATAACGCGAAAAAGAATTTTTTTCCAGAATTTGACTAACATGTCTCGAGGACAAATAATGATGTAAATGGCGTTATCAAAACAAGCAAGTAGTACGGTGAATTAGTTTTTAAAGGTTCTGGAATAACGAATGAAAACATTCATAGTGGACACCAAAATGACGAACATTGTGGATAAACTAGAGGAAATACTGCAGCAAATTGTAGGAGAGAACGAAGAATCTACTTATGAAAGTAAAAATAACGCAAGAAATTGGGAATAATTAAGATGGAACGAATGAGCAAATAGTTGAAGAAGAACTAGTAAATCTTCAAAACGTTTTTAAGCGAGATTATTTTCGATCAACTAGTAGACAACAATCGTACCAACAAAATTAAGACAGATAATAATGACGTCAAGAAAATTTTACGCCTTGAGAAGGAAACACAGTTAAATTAGAACACGTCATTCTAAAACATGTAACTGACGAAAATTAGGAATCCGCTGGTATTAATCAGTCTACTACTTCTGCGTCAGAACTGTAGGTGAATATTGAAAGAGAAAATGTAGAATCTATTAAAACAAGGAAGCGTTCTCTAAACAAGAAAAGAAACAACGTAGTTGGAATCAACAACAAAATAAAAAGATCAGGGCACCATTTTAAGATGATGATACATGAGTAACAATGGAATTATACAGTGGCAAAACCAGCTAGATATACATCGGCACGTTGTAATTGTAAATTAAGCCGAAACACATCAACACTTCAATTCTACCACTACGCGAATTAATGAGACAGCAGATTCATAATAATTGCTGGACAAAAATGTTTTAGGTTCATAAGAGGCTGTATGTGAGGGATCTGCTTTAAATATATAATGTTAAGTAGAAATGACGTATAATAGAGGTATCGAAAAGGAATTGCGATAAAAAATATTTTCTTAAACATGGTGTTCGACTGCTAAGAGTATGCAAGAAATGTTTGCAGGAACGCTAGGCCTTAAAAAGCAAGTAATTTTGAATTGGGTTAAGCGGAATCTATATCAAATATATAAAATTAAAACATCAAATAAAAAAGTTAGTGATAGCGAAGGAGGTTTAGAAAAAAAATATCTGTCGTCCAGGATTTCTTAGTCTCCCAGAAATAGAGAGCAATGACTTTCGCTTATCTACCAATTTGGAGATCAATTTTATGAAAGTTAGTGTTGCAAAAACAATATATTTAAGCCGGTATCAGATGCAGTGTTTTATAGTACAATGCAGGAAATTATATTATTCAACATACGGTAATTGGTAATAACTCACGCAGATGAAGTTTGCGGCACGAGCTGAAGGCGAGTGCCATAATTCATCAAGTGAGTTATTGCCATTGCCGTATGTTGAATACTATACTTTATCTACGACTACAACAGTAAACACTAGGATATACACAGATAAAGAACACTATATTTACTATATTTAGAAATCTTGACAGGTATAATAATGATATAAAATTTTTTGTCTAATTACTCATTTTGCTTATTAACAAAATTAACAGTAAAGTTTGAACAACCTGTAAACTGAATATGTGGGACTGAATTATTTAAATTTATTGTTGTTACAGTTGACATTCTTACTGCTACACCAATCTAGAAAGTTTTTATACACTTCTTTATATTTGGCTCGCAATTTTTCGGGTAATAGATTCTGTACTGTAACAATAGCTACCTGTCTCAACTCTGGAGGTGTACATATTAATTCATCTTCAGTATCAGAATTCATCGTATTTAACACTAATTTTACTTAATTCACTTTCAATTTGAAAACGTCAGTATAATTTATTTAAATTTGTCAAGTAGCCTCACCTCAATAATAATAATGAACCTGGCATTTCGTCGTATCAGGCTCGTACAGAGCCAACCTCGCGCGTTGCGTCTATTCGATTATACAGACTAGACATGAAGGAATTTGACACCCTCTGGTAGGAATACTGAGAATTATCATAAATCACAAGGGAGTTATTATAACTCACGCTGTTTGTTTATGAATACTATAAATTGCTCAAAAACAGCTAATTAATTAATATGTAATTTGATAGGAGTAGATAAAAATATTTATGCCAGTATCAAATGCAACATTCAATACTGCAATGCAAAAAATAAAGTTGTTCGTTTTTAAAACCAAGAAAGTCGAATCTGGTGTTTGCGTTGGTCGTCGTTCTAGAAATATTATTGATCAAGTTTACAAACAACACAAACCTTCAAAAAGAAAGCTTGATCTAAAAAAGAAAAGGACAGACAGTCTGAAGATCAAATACTTTTACAGTTGACATTTAATAGGTTCTTTTGTCTCCAAAGGCCAACGCATTAGCAATTCTCATAAAACAAAATTAATAGTTCTCGACTTCACCCACTTTTTAGCATCTACTTAAAGCTATAGGGTGAAATTTAATTTAAAAAAAGCTGGAGTCAAAAAAAGAGAAACCATTTAACCCCCCAATTTATATTTTGAAATGCTTAAAGGTCACAAAATAAAGCAAATAAAGCATAAACTCATTTACGTGATATATTTATCATTGTAAATTATTTAATAATTCACTTATATCTAACTACTGCTTAACACCATGCTCATACTACTGATATTTTTCCAAATTTTCTCAGGGTTAGGAATTTTGTTCAACGTCGGTTCTATATATGTTCTCATAGCGGAGTTCGTTGTTTGCCTGCAAAACAAAATTGGAACAAAAAAGGTACGATAGAGAGATAGGAAGATAGGCGACGAGTAAACTCCACCACACTATTTTATAAAGTGCTCGCATTAGTTTTCAAGGTTAGCTAGTTATGAACAGAATACCATCACGGCTTCTTGTTTTAACACTCGTTCATCACCTTCCCTACTACATTGCGCATTCTGATTGGTCGTAAGAACGACATATATTTCAAACTGTGTGAAACGTCTTAACCTTAAAATTTCATAATAACAACATATTATTTCTCCTGAGCATTGTAGGGGAAAACTAGACGACAATAATATACGTAAATATTCTAAAATCTAAAACTATTTTACACAACCATGTGTAAAATACCTAAATTACTGATTAGAAGTCCTCTAACATGATAATTTACAAAGATAAGTTGTGAAGCAGTTTGGGTTTATACAAATAATAGTTAGAACGGCACTCGTCTCGCTACTAGCTGCAAGTCGTTAGAATTATTGACTGCTCACTTTCACACCTAACTAAATTGGCAATTTAATAGGCCTTGCGACTCCGTAAAATTATGTAATTATATCTTTGCAACGCTAGAGTTTTATACAAAACTTCTTAAAATTTTCATTCTATGAAGGAACAGTTATATACAACCAGAGTATTTAATAAACGAAGTTTTTATGAATGGTGGCTCTTTGATGCAACCTTAATATAAATGGTGCCATTCAGTAGAAATAAGTATATACATAACAAACACAAAAAACTTATTTTAGTCGTTCACTTATTTACAGTAGCTGTTTTTACTAAAGAACTTGCTCTCTTTAGCATTGACAACCAACAGTGTAATCATAAGTACTTTCTTTATGATATTTTGGTTCAGGTACAGATACCTTTAAAAAATACCTTGAACCAAGTGAAGTAAACATATTTGTTGTACGTCAAATGCATAGGTAAATTTTAGGTATTTTTACAAAAGATTTGAATGCAACAATTACAAAAAAATTGTTTCACTTTCCACACTAGAGATTTTTAAGATCATTTTTGGACTCTGAATTTCCCTACTTGTGACCATATTGGATTTTAAAAAATATAAGTACAACAGAAAAATTTAACAGCCTTTCGACTGTTTTTACAGAGTTCAAATGTTTTATCTTAAAAGTATTTTAAAAATTCATGTGTGCAACATTTTGATCGCTTAATAATTTGGAATTCCCATCAATATTATTAAGGCTGTCTGTGTATTAAAAAAGTGATCCTGTTGTGTTTCCGTTTATCGTCTCTAATACACGACTGTTTAGATTTTACATCACTTTAAAGTTTTCTGACACTGACTCAAACAGTTGTTATACCATGCTAATGCAATTTGCCACAGCATCGCCTGCTATGCTTATTTATCTCAAATTTCGAAATATTAACTACCACCAAATTACAGTATTTTTAAAGACCGTTGCACAAGTTTGGGATTTGGCTATTACTTAGGTAAAGACATTTTTTAATGTGTGTTGTAAATGAGATAGGTAAGTGCCTTCACTTGAAGTTGTCGATGGATTGCGTAAATGGTGATATAACAAAAATATATATAGCTAAAAATTCTATTTCTACATTACTATATCTTGATTTATCTAAATTACTGCAAATTGTATTTAAACGACCCTTTGATTGCAATACTGTTTGATCACTGTTAAACAATGAATTTCTGCTGGTGGGACTAAGAACCTGTAACGAGTTTGTGTTACTTTAAATATACACTAGATAGGACAGCAAAATCTATTTTTACAGACAGAATGAAGATGGACGCACCCTTTATCTTAAAATTTGACCAACATTGAACGTTAATTAAGCATTATACTTTAATTCTTTTGTTTCCAAAAAATACAATTTCAATTAAGGCAGTTAGTGTAACCAAAAGTAATAAAATAAATTTTCCTAAAATGAATTAGAACACTTAATACAATTCCAAGACAACGCATTAGTTATTAAGTAGGATAAACGTCGCGACAATAAAAACGCATACACCTCATAAACACGTGAACCGCTGAAATATAAGATTCCATAAAGCATACAATGCATTATTCATTTATAGATATTTCATACAAGAATGATAAATATTTGAGACTGAAGATTATGATTAAAATAAAACACGGAGCGTCCTGGAATAAATAAAACCATAGATTATACATTGAGGAAATAAATTAATGCTTAAAAAACGTAGAAACGCTAAAATGGGAAACCATATATAATACATGACTAGACGTTCAAGGTTAGTTGCAAAGGTACGAGATTTTATGTAACTAACGTGACAATGGCATTTTATTCAGCGTAAATAAAATACGTAACATTATTAAAACAAAACTGTAAGAAGTGAAATTGAAAAAAACGACTAATCCATAGCGTAATTATGGGATAATTGAATGCAAGGGTTGCAACCTGCGAGTCCCTTGTCCAGAAATGGGAATTCGTCATTGTTTTATATGAATTTTTGCCATAGTAGCAATATAAACTACCGGTGTTCCTAGACGTCCTTACTCAGGAGCTGTAAAAATACTGTATGTAAGCAACCTTTGTAAATGATGTGGAAATAGATTTATGCCAAATTAGGATGCAAATTATAGATGGCATCCGTTCATTTATAGGAAGTTGGAACACAATTGTTTTGTAGGACTATTTGAATAGTGGTGGACTAAAGTACCCAGAGCTAAAACTGCTAGAGTTTCAAGTATGCTAGTGTAGAAAATCAAAATAAAAAACATTGCCTTTTAATGATTAATTAGGATCTACGTAATAATTTTTATAGTAGCTCTTATATGTGGTGTAGTGTTAGTTGAAAAATTAACAAGTTAGTATTTTTAATGGACTGTGGAATGCAGTGTTTTAGTGTATTGTTAAATTGGCATTTCCAGAGACGAAGTTCAGAATATAACTACCAATATTCGTAAAACATAGGAAAATAAGTGTGATAATATTAGTATTTATTTGCCTTTCAAAGATATTTTTTTAGTAATAACTGGCCAGTCTGATGTTATGAAATAAATTTTTCTTTTTAAGGAAAGTATTTGTATTCTTATAATAATTATTTAATATCAATAGTGGGTAAAGTTAAGTTAAACTTTGTTTACTCTTATTGATGAACAGGGTTTTTGTATGTCGGCCATTTTGCAGTTATATCTTTATTGTGTTTATAATTTTTTCCATAGGGCGCAACTCCACATCACTTTTAGAAGGTGCGCTCTTAAAATTGCTAAGAAGTCCCCTCCCCTTTAGGGTAAATATAAATGTATAACGCAGCGCTAATTTTGCAGGTAATAAACCAATAACTTCATATTAGAGAAATTTTTAATTTCACTAGAAGCATCAGTGAATCAGTGGTAGCCTTTCTACAAAGCAAGTAACTTTGTTAATGCTGGATTAAGTATTTTTATAAACAGGACGTTGTATTGTTATTTTATAATCATTTGTTGCTATTTCATTTAAAATGTTTAATACATAGAAGTATTGACAAGATAGTATTATGCTATCGATGTCTCGGTTGTGTTGCTTTTGTCAAATTGGTACGCCTTGCATTGTATCAAAGAAATCAAGTGTCATGTATGGTAACAACATTAGTTCCCATAATCTAAAACTGCACATCTTTATTATTACGATAAAAGCCTAAGGGCCAGGAAGAAAAACAGGAACGTAAAAAAGGAAGAAGATCTTGTTAACCCGTATCACGAACTGGAACAAAAAATGATACTGCGGCTAACAGTCGGAGACTGGAAATGGGAGGACAATAAAATATAGAAAACATAAACTACGGCTGAAACAAAAACAATAATTAAGCTGCAAATAAATATCAATAAAACAGAACGTTAGTCTGCCCAACCGCAGTGTAAATGGGGTAGACAAAATAATGGTTCTAACAATGTCTTTACTGAAAATAACTTTAATGGTACGTCCTGCAAAATAAAATTCATGAATCAGTATATACAAGAGCCGTATGGAAAGTAGTACTCGTTTGTACCATGTGGAGCGCTGGAAAGTAGAGTAGCATCCGGACAAGTTATAACACGTTTAGTTATATTGCAGCTCTCTATGTGCAAAGTTACGCCTCGCTGGTACTGACTGTGTTCTTTGTGTGAGTGTTTATAATGTTCAAAAAAATAGAGAACGCCTCCAGTTGTGAAATAAGGGCTGTGATTAGATTTCCCAAGGCAAGAAATGTGAAACCCTGCGATATTCATGGTCAACTAAAGGAAGTGTGTGGGGACAATGTTATGGATGAGTCATCAATTCGGCATTAGTGTCGTAATTTCAGTTTGCGCAGAGACAATACCTATGATGAAAAGCGTTCCGGACGACCGTCAGTAATTACGGACAAACTGCTGAATTTAATTAACGAATTCGTAAAGGCCCATCGGCGCGAAACAATTGATGAGATCAATGAAAATTTCAGCAATGTTTCACAAACAGTTATTCATGAAAGTGTTAATGAACACCTTTATTATGCGAAGGTTTGTGCAAGATGGATCCCTCGCATGCTTACTGACGAACACAAAACCACCCGTATGGCTGCAGCACTGACGTTTTTGGACCGTTATTCTCGTGAAGAAGACTCTTTCTTGACTCGCATAGTCACTGGTGACGAGACATGGGGTTTGTTATGCAACACCTACAAGTAAAAGGCAACCAATGGAGTGGCATCATGCTTATTCATCAACCAAACCGAAAAAATTAAAAACGGTCATGTCTACTCGAAAACTCATGGCAACCATTTTTTGGCCTATGGCAATTTACAGTCGTTACATTTGGGCTCTGCAGCGTTAATGTCACCTTCGAGCGTTTAAGGGATAATTTCTTTCATAAGTTATCGTGGAAAACGTGTCTTGTATATTTGAAAGACGTGATTGTGATCGGGAAGTTGGGGAACACTTGGGAACTTTAGAAGAAGTGTTTCGATGATTCAAGAATGCCAATCTGAAGTTGAATTCAAAGAATTGTCACTTACTAGGCGAAGAAGTGAAATACTTAGGGCACGTATTTTCACCCGAAAAAGATTAATGCGGTAGAAGAGCAGCCGACATCAAAAGCCAAACATCAGTCACTCAGCTTTTTGGTGTTATGCACTTATTACATAATGTTTGTTTGCGAAAACTGACTGAGGAAGGGCGTGGTCACGTTTAGGATAATGATTGCCAAGATGCGTTCCAACAGCTAAAGCACTTATTGACAACAGCTCCCACCTTAAGCTATTCTTGGTTGGAAGGCATATGCATCTTGGATACAGTGGCAAGCAATCTCGCGATCGGAAATGTATTATTTCAGATGCAAAACTGAAAGAGAGAGTCGCTGGTTATTTTAGCAAGATGTTCTCGAGACCGGAACAGATTTATTGCGTTACAATGAGAGAATAATTGGCTGTGGTGAAATCCGTAGAACACCATGATAAGAAACTCTACAGCAGAAAAATTCATTTGACAATTGATCACGCTGCCCTGATATGACTATTATAGCTTAAAAATCTCGTAATTCAAGTTGCTAAATGGATGGAAATGCTATTGGAGTATAACTTCGACACGGAACACCGCGCTGATACAAGTCATTGTATTGCGAATGCGCTTTCAAGACGGGCTTGCCCAGAAGATTGTAGTCATTGCTCACGGTTAGAAGCAAGGTGTGAAATACTTGGTCGACTACCGAGATCAGTGACGATAATAGAATGGCAAAGACCTAAGTGCCATCCTTGGTTGGAGAACCAGAGGAGAACATCTCTACTTTCGGGACATTAGCTTTCTTGAGTAGCACTCTACTCTGAAGTCGTACTGGGTACAATGAGATTCCCTAAAAATAGAGAATGGGATCTTAGTATGATTTTTGGATAATGGAGATAAATCTATGAGTACGCTTCAGGTGGTGGTTCTTAAAAGCTGAGTGTCGGAGATTATACGACATCTGCATAATGGGATCCGGAAGTACACTTTGGTGTTAAAAAGACTCTGGCGATAGTTTGAGTAAGATTTTGCTGTGTACGCCGCAATGACGATGTAGGACTACAATGAGGCAAAACAATGTGTAATGCTCTTTTGAGAGAGTGGCTATCGATATTGCCGGTCAATTGCATGAGACCGACTCTGGGAACAAGTACATCTTGGTCGTCATGAACTATTTTACGAATCGGATAGAAGCGTATACCATACCAAATCAAGAACCTGCAACCGTGACTGACATGCTGGTAAAGAAACTGTTCTGCTGTTTTGGAGTTCCTATAGAGTTGCATGCCATTCAAGGAAAAAATTATAAGTAAGCGTTATTTAAAGGAGTTTTCCGGTTGCTGGGACGAGGAAGACGCAAACAACACCATCGAGCCGCAATAGGATGATATGGTAGAGGGCATGAACCGCACCTTGAGCAAGTACCTTTCCAAGTGGTCTCCCAACATTAAACAGACTGAGACCAATATTTGCATCTATTTTCATTGGCCTATTGGTCTTCGGCTCTTAATAACACTGAGCAGGCACACCTAATAGGTAAAAACCTATACCAGCGATATGGGAAACCGTTCCTAATCCGAAGATAATAATGTGATGTGCGCTTTCGCTAAAACATTTTGAACCATTCTCTTTTCAAGACGATCACGAAAATGCTACAATCGTTACTGCAAAGAACTACACAGATATAGTCAGAATATTTTTCACACAAGAATTGGTTCGATCTCCACAAATTACGTGCTAGAAACTATACTGCTAGAGTATTCATGTCTGGTTTAACAAAATTCTTTCCAAACCATTTCATATCCAAAAATGGAGACACGGTTTGGCCGGCTAGATTTACAGATTTGCCTGCATGCGACTTTTCTCTTTGGAGTTTTTTCAAGAGCAATGTTTGTTTCGAGTTGTCGCTAACGTTAACGCAATTAAAATTAGAAGGCCAAAAGGAACTTGCACGCATTACTCCGGTCCTCTTATGAGGAGTTCTGAAAAATTTTCAATTAAATATGTGGATTCTAATGGTGACCACCTGTTTAGCGTTATTTTTATCAAATGAAATGGAATATCTTGAACGACAAAAAGTTATAAACAATCCTCCTAAACTAAAACCTTATTTAAATACATGTGTTGTAAATTTTGTCGCTTCACTGACGAACCATATCTTAACAAAATAACATAAATAACATAAAATACTTTTGTAGGCTGCAATTTTTCACTCCTTAAGGCCTAATCGTAGTGTCATAATGTACTAAATCTCGTATTCAAATGCCGAATGTCAATTCACTCACAAAGCACTTTAAAATGTTAAGTGGGGCTCCGAGTACACGAGCGTTTTTCATAGGGCAAAGCCATTTAGCTTTCTATTATGCATGATTCTAAAAGGCAAGTACTTATTCAAAAAATAATTAAGAATAGAGATAGGGAGCGATCTGGCATTATAATGGTTTGTAGAGAAAATAATTTACGGCACAATCGCTCTCGACATTTCTTAACTAACACATTATTGTTCTAAACTTTCAGCGTCACTTGAAAGTATTCATTAATCTTAATTATGTCAATGTGGCAGTTTAGAAAGCAAAAGACAGCAACAAACTTATCTTAATAAACCCGTAAGTCGTATAACTATAATCTAGAAGAAACGACAAAGATATGAAAGATCAGGTTTCTTTTTATATTTACAGAAAACTTTAAGCAATGTGTCAGTTTTTTCCAAAATAACTAATTTTCTTACTTATGTTGGGGCAATAAATCGGTAATATTGCGTTACTTGTTTTGAAAAGATATTCTAGTTCGTAAAGTTAATTATAAATATTCTTTAAAAGCACATCGTACCCTTAGTTACGCACATCGTAGAAACCTACCGTCTTACGGGACTTTCATAACTCAAGAAGTTATAAAACACGCTTACATCGTCTACAAGTACATTCACTATCGGGCTTTAGTATAACAGCAAATCCAATAGTTTGTAAAATAACAAAAGTTAAGAATTTTAAACTTGCTTATAATTTAATTTTCGTTTTCCTGAACAATAATGCTTTGAAGTTGGATTTGAAAGGATATGTACAGTAAATAATTCTTTAGATATCTTACGGGGGAAATAGGCGTCAAAACAGCTTACATTTTGATTTGCCCTAAAGAGGACCACGTAACAATAATAGATTGTGTCGGTTACCTGCAGTGGTGCGGGAATGAGTTCCTATGGAAAATGTGAAAAATAAAGGAAAATAAGGACATACAAAATTAATAATTAACAAAGTATTACTTCAAAAATTCTGCATTACATTAACGCTTATCCTCAAAGGTCTTGTCTCTGTCAAAATTGAGGAGCGCAACACAGTCTGTCATCACAAGACTTGTGATGTCTTTTATATATGCAAGACTGTTATTACGCATACAACTCCCTTGCTTTGGTATTCTAAAGTCGAATATTATTAACGAGGTTACTCAAAATAAAATACTCCTTCTAGATACGACCACCAGTAGGGTAACTGAATAACTTTGACAAATCATTGACTTAACTAATTCCTAAGTCAATTAAAATAAAATTCAATCGTAAACTTAACCTCTATCAACTAAAAATAATGTCCATACACATACAAACATTCTTTTCTAAAAATAAATTTCTACCCTGTAATCTGGCCAGGTGTTGCTAAAACTAAAGTATCATTAAAGAAGATTCTTAAAACAACGTTATCTCTATGCCATCAATAAACTATTTATCACTCTAAGTTTTCCTCTTTCCCTATTTAATGAGGACATTCATAAATCCCAAATTCTTGGTAGTATCATTCATTAACCAAAAAACAGTTTAATACCTTTTTCCTAAAACATCATCTTTTCCAAAATACTTAAAGTTGACTACTTTTTATACCCTAAATTTGACTAATGACTCTCGCATCTCAAATCACTAATTAGTCTAGCCAAGTAATTATTTTCACTTCGTTACTGTCTTATTACCGTAACCAAAATTAACATTAATTCTTAACGATGTTTTTAAAACGTTACATAAAGGTACTTGCTTTTCAATTTCAAAATTTTTAGCCACTAGGATGTTTTCTCATTATTTATTAAAGGTTCGAACACAGCAGCCCCCTGACTTCAAACCGTGTACCACAAAGTTACAATTTAATGGAGGGATTCCTATCCGTTTGTTTCGAAACGGTTTTCCGACATTAAATCTCCAGTTAACGCGTTAAACATACCCTGCCCTTTGCAGAAATATTTCATCTAATGCCAGACTATTCCCTTCAGGAATTTCCATACAATTTTCTCGGGGCCTCTGTACCTTCTATCACATTCGCATAAACCAATTCACATCTGTCAAGTCCAACCCCTCCCGCTTATTCTATTTGCGCGTATCGCTACATATTTGATATTTTCAGGTGACCGATTTCCATATCACTGTCTCTAATTCTACTTCCGTTGCGTTCAACAAAACTCATTTTATTTCTACTATAAAACATATTTTATTACGGTCAGCGCCACCGTAATACAAGGTAAAGGGTTCACTTTATGCTTGTTCACCATTCACACGCCTTCGGTTTATTATAATGAGATGAATTACCTCAACTATATAATACTATCTTCTGTATTCTGCTTTATCATTGTCTAGTTAATACATTGTAATAAAGTGTATGTGGTTTACCTTTATGATAATTGCAACAATGTCAATTAAAACTATGTCATATTACATAAAATTTCTTAAACTAACTTCTTAAAGTTCATTATTTAGGTGCAAATTAATAAGTTCACTTTCATTTTCATAACAATTTTTAAAAGGTTTTTATGGCAGGCTTATACTCTAAAATTTTGTGGTTATAATTGGTTTGCTTAGATTTTTGGGGTTTAAAATAATTAAAAACCCGAAATACTAGCACCCCTATATATATACTTACAAAATAACAGGAATTTATTTGTGGAGTTTAGTTTAATTAGAATAAAAATACGGATTTAATTGCAAGTCTTTGTTTTCAAACAGTATTTTACATGAAATTAAGATTAGTAGTATTACAAGGCAGATTTTGCGACAAACCGATTTTGTGTTGTGTTGTTGATGTTAGGAGGTTGTGGGGTAAGCAGCGCTGGGGCTTCGGTGGTAGATGTTTTTCTAGGTAGATTGCTTGCTTAATGATGAATGTGGAATGGGCCTCTCTAAGGGATTCTCCCTCGTGGGGGCGCGTCGGTTCTTTGCTTGATGAAGCACGGGCTCCCTAAGACCTCGCCCTCGTTTTTACTCTCGTCGGATTATTTAATTGAATATTTGAGAAATTTTAAGTTAAGCAATAATAAACGTAATCATTTTCAAATGATGAATACGGAACGGACTCCCTAAGACTTCGCGAATTTAGAAAATAAAACTTGGCAAAGGAATTGGATGATGTAATTATTCTCAAAATGATAAATGCGGAACGAGGCTCCCTAGCGTGTTCTGCACGGGGCTGTGCCCCTTAGGTAATTGAATATTTCAGAACGGAGATTTTATGTTAAGCAAGAACGTGTACGTGGTAAAGAATTTAGCAGTACTAGAGCTTCGCCCTCGACAGCCTCTGTTTTAAGAATTATTTTTGTATTAAATATCATATAATGTTTAAAAAGAAACACAAAATTTTAATGTTTTATTTACCAAGAAATACATTCCTTAACTGACTTCATCTTTTTGTCGAGTGACGGTAGCAGATTCTTTTTATTCAATTTCTTGTTTTACCGTTGTCATTACCGCTAGAATTCTATTAATTTCAGAAAAATTCGTTAGTAATAAATATTATATATTATTGCCACTTACCGGCATACTCTTATTACATCTTGAGAATAGAGATTTCAGGTTAAGCAAAAACGTGCACGTGGTGAAGCAGTACTAGGACTTCGCACCGAGAGCCTCCGTTTCAAGAATTATTTTTGTATTATGTATAAAACATCATATAATGTTTAAATAGAACTTCAGAATTATACGACTTGTAACATAATGGTTTTAATTTAAATTAAAATGTAGGTATGTATGCAAATCATGTAAAACAGGTATGTCGTTATTTTGTTCATGGGTAAAAAGCGAGGTTCTATTTTACATTTAGTTGCATCACAAAAATAATTTATGCAATTACACGGAATCCGCAGCCAGATCTAGCATACGAACTCGTCTGTTTTACCTAATTATAGTCTGAATTTAAAAAAAATTTAGATATGTACGTATGCATATTATGTAAAACGTGTATGTCGTTATTTTGTTCACGGAGAAAATGCGAGGTTGAAGCAAGCATCCGGTTGTGGCGTATTAATGTAAGGAATTTAGATAAATCATTAATGTGATTACCATATATAACTTTTACTTCGGGGGTCTCGCAGTGCTAGAACTTTGTCCCCGAGATCCTCCGTTTAAGAATTATTTTTTGTTCGCGTGGATTCGAGAGGATTCGCCATCGTTGGCATGGTGTGACGGAGAGGTAGCGTTTCTTCGGCACGTGCTGAATGGGGGTTTGGATTTAACTATTAATAATGCACTCTATTTGCAGCGCTGTTAGATAGATAATAAAATGATTAGTTAATTGTTGAAATCGTTGTTGGTTCTATCAACATTTGAGATGCATGCGGAACTCAAGTATACGACTGATAATTAAATGTGTGAACTTTGTTTGTACGCACATCACCTGTTGGTAAAGTAGTTTCAACACTTATCCTTTATTACAATTAATAAAGTAGTGCTAATATTTTGTTTATAAATTGAAATGCTACAAATATGTTAGTGCGGATTTAATACCTAATCTCGTTGGTGTAGTGAAGATAATTTCGATACAAGGACTAATTTTAAACGACCTGAAATTTCAGGCAAAACTGCTTATTAGTGAACTAGATTGTTAATAACTGGAAAAATTCGTATCATGCGTTGGAGAATCAGCTGTTCTATTGAAAAAATTGTTGTAGAATAACTAAGTTGTTTGTTCCAACAAATATTTAATTGAGTTAAAATTACGCACGATTATTTTGACCTGCATATATTTGAAATGATATCCTTTGCTAACAGGTTTATACCAAATAGTATCAAATAATCTATTAATGTTTTTAAATTGACCTTAAGTATTTTAAGATTTTATTAAACACCTGTAAAGTATTAAGATCTGAAAACTAATATTACGCGCACAAATGATACCTACCTCATTTATGTTACTAATTAAAATAAATTTAATAACTCGCTGTTATTCCAAATCTAAGCTAGACCTTTTTAGAGTATTCTTGTTTACATTTTAGTAAGACCTGTAATTGAAAATCAAAATTTTATTTATTTCGTAAATAGAAACACGTCTTAGAACAATACTCTTATTATTTGTGGTTATTTGCACAAAAAATAGTAGACTCCAATTCTTCTAATATCAATATCGCTTATTTTGGATCACAAATAGTAATTCCATTGTATTTAGTACTACAGTTTTCCTTTTCAAGTGCAGTCCTTCTTGGTGAGGACTGCTATTGATTGTCCTCAGGGTGTTTGTTTTGTTGTCTTCAGCATAAGCGTTACTATCTTTCCACTTGAGCACCGTTCCATATTTATGTAGCAGTAGTAAAGGTTGTGACGTCCGCTTTTTTCCAACCACTGTTAGCTAACCATGTAGACAACAAGCCTACGACCACTCTCGTGCCTACTGCGGAGGTCATACCGGACCTATGCCGGGATTGAGCTTTACCTTCCCCTAAAGTCGTTTACAATCTGTCAGCTAGGATGTCTTTTGTGGTAGGTAATACGCCTCTGACCTACCAGTGCAAAAGATAGATTAAGAAGTGTCAGTTCTATCGTTAATTCTCTAGGTAAAAATAAATTATTCTTACAATTTCATTTATATTCACTGCCTTCGTGCGAATTTTAAATGCTACAATTTACCGTTTATGGCTATGTACATTATTATTTTGAATGTTGATTATTTTAACCTGTTTTAAATTATACAAGATAGTTTAGCCAAATGTAAAAGATTAGTTTAAAGGCAAAAAATAGGCAATGCAATTTAATTTGGAACTGAGTATTATTTATATTTTATTAAAACGTAGAGCCAGTAAAACAAATAACTGTGGCCATTTGGTATTATCAAATCTGGAATTTTGGTCACCGATAAAAGATTAAAAAATTTGTCATATATATATATATATATATATATATATATATATATATAGCGATATATATAGCGATTAAAACACATCCAAAAGTAGCTACGAGCCAAGATAAGAATTTAAAAATGTAACGAAACGCAATAAAATTAAATCAGTGAAAAGCCTGCATGAATTGGCTAGATATATATTCAAAAAGTGCGTCAATATATCATCTCAAACGCACGCAGAAATTATGCATTATTTTAAAAGCGTACGTGATCTAAAAGTATCACATTTGTTCAAAAATCCAATTTATTAGAAAATAAAGAAACACCAAATATATTCCATTCAGATTAGAATAAGGTCAACAACAATAGTACGTGATTCCTGAGATTTCTGAATTAAATGTGAGGAATTATAATGAATTACGTAACTTTTTTAGTATTGCTTCATGCAATTGAACAAAACAATTGGTAAAGTTTCTCAAAATAACAAGAGATAAGACACTTGTTCTCGTCCAGCACGTGAAGTCAACGAATCGCAAACAAAAGGGGCCGATCCTATAAATATCATGACAATTGAATATCGAGTTAGTATACTTTAGAAACTTGGCAGCCACTATACTTGAAAGTACTAAATATTTATGTGAATAGTAAATTAAATTAAAGTGAAAATTAAAGAATGTGTAATTGTGCAAGCGAGCCGTACTTCTAAAGATGTAAGTAGATCAAATTTAGTGAAATTATACCATTTCTAATAATAAATAAAACAGGGCTCTTAATCATCACTTTTAATTACCATCTTAATTACCAACTCAATTACAATCTTAAATTACAATCAAAATAACGATCCTAATAAAGATCTTGTTACGATTCCTGTTAATTACGATCTTAAATACAATTTTGGATACGAGACTCTGGAGAATGCTGCCTGTTCAAACAATTTGATAATCTCTGAAAATGGTAAATATTCTATTACGGAAATGAAAAACCTGTCATTTGAATAAACTTACCAATAACGATTTGGATACTAATTTGGTTGGATGTCGACTTCAATTCTGGGGAATGCATAGCACCTACTAAACTACTTCAGGTTAGATACTTTGATTTGATTTATTTCTAAAAATGTTTTTATCTAAATAATAATTTAAAGTGAAAGAGCCGACAAATTGGGGTTTCTTGTATAAATTTATATAAAGTAATAGACATCTTGAAACGTTTCAATAGGTCTCTAAATGTAATAAGAAACTCGTTTTGCTGGCTTGATTTTCTAAAAATCTGACAGATGTAAATCATTTAAAAAGGGAGAAGATATTTAAAAACGTTGTAAATATTTAATCATTATACTGTGTATTGTAGAATTGCTTTATTTAATTGAGTCAGCTAATCGAGGCAAAGAAAATTATAAATTAATATTTCTACAAGTGCTTGAGTAATAAAAGAATAAATCATTGCATAAATATGGTCTGCTCAACCGTGGGGCGAGAATAACAAGCGTTTTATTTTTCCTACAGGAAGATAACACGACATAAATATGACAAGCCCAAATCGTGGGGATCGATTATCATAGTAAATATGGCGACCCACAGATAGGGTCGAGAACACCACTAAAACTAAAAGTAAAATTGAAAAGAAAAATTAAAAATTTAAAATTTTTGTAGGAGAGAGAAATTTAAAATTTAAATTTGTAAAAATACGAATAAAAATTTAATTTAGGAGGGTTAGGAATTTAAAAACTGAAGGAATTTTAAATCTGAATAATAATCAAAATTTAAAAATGGATAAACGGATTAAGGAGACCAGAGAGGCATTGAGGGACCAAAGGGTTGAAATACGGTCACAAGAAAGTGTAATTCTACAAATACATCAATTGAAATGCAAGGACAAAGTCGTGTAGTGGAAGGTAGGATGGTACCAAGACATCGAGAAAACCTAAGCAGATTGCAAAGAAACACAGAAAACAATAGATCGAATAATAGGGGAAATTATGGGGGACAATTTTATAGAAATAATCACAATAACTACTATAATAATAATTTTAGAAGGAACTGGAACACAAGAGATACTCCAAGAAGAGAAGCAGAGCGAACGAATCACGACAGAAACATAAATCAGTGTACGTTACAAACACAACATCGGGAACAAGCAGCACGACCTTCAAGAATGAACCGTACCTATGCAGAAGTTACGAGTCAGGCAAGACCATCTACGTCGAATCAGGTTTTTGGAAAGAGGATAAACAAAGTAAGCCCTTAAAAATAAATGGATACGAACACCAGGGTGAATATACAAAATGTGAAATGGAAAAGGAAATAAATAAAAGCTTACCGATAATTAAATTGAGAATTGGAAATAGTCGAGGTGGAACACTCATTGATACGGGAGCTGAAGCGTCGTTAGTGTCTGAGGACTTTGTTAAACGGGAAAAATTAATAGGGAGCATGATGCCCATAAGGAAATTTAATTTAATAGCACCAAACAGCAAGAGATTTGCAAGTGTGAGCAAAATAATAATTCTGGAATGTGAAATGGGTAAGATAAAGTTTGAGAATGAATTTATAATAGTGCCGGGGGTAAGAGTAGATGCAATATTTGGTATGGACATAATAGATAAATTGGGTTTAAAAATAAATGTCGAAGGAAAGGCAATAGATGTAAAAGGGGAATATATAAAATGGGATGATGAGGAGAGCATTGAAGTCGAAGGAGATTGTATAAATATTAATAAATTTGAGGGTGAAGTTGATATAACGGGGGATAATGATAATAAGATAAAATGTCCAGAAGAAGTAAAAGAAAGGGTAGAGGCATTGCTAATAAAGAATTCAGAACTAATATTATCAGAATCCAGAATAGCAACGGGTTATGTGCATAAATTAGAAATCGTAAATATAGAGCCGTTTAACACAAAGCTATATCCTATTCCAGCAGCGTATAGGGATAGAGTGAAAGTAGAGATAGATCATATGCTAAGTGAGGGTATTATTGAGAAGGCGAACACGCATTTTGTTAATCCTTTGGTTGTTGTTAAAAAGAATGATGACAGCATCAGATTATGTTTGGATGCTAAGAAAATAAATAAGTGGACCTAAAGATATAAAGTCTTACTTAAAGTAATGTATTACGTAAATAGAGTAAGATTTCCGTTCTAGAAATTTTTGCGTTCGAATAATCCTTGTAAATTGCATATACCGATGTGTTGTCATTATTTTGTTATGCAAATGCCTGTCTTTATTAGCTGCGATTAAGCTATCATTAAGGTTAGCTTTGCTAGAGTTTCTACTACAATACCCGAAGCAAGGAACTGAATTGCATAAAATGACATTAACTCCAATAAATTGCTGTAGTCTATGATATACCCCAGAAGCAGTTCATTAGAGCCAAATGATTGGTTATATGCATGAAGCGCGCAGTGCCAAGGGTTACTATAACGGTTGGCTATAACGATCCTTTCCCAACGGTATGCAAACTCTTTTATTCATAAATCTATTAGTAATTCTAGACAAATTTTAAATGAATCCACTTTTATCATGGCTTGATAAATTATTTCAAGAGATATAAGAACATCGTTATGGAATATACTTTGTTGACAACAAACAAGGTATCAGACTAAATTCTCTACGACATTCTTGATAATTGTCTGTATTGTCTGATAGTGTATTCAGATATATTCCACAAGAACCGTGAAAAATTGTAGAAAAAGCTATTAAAGAAATAAATCTAAAAAAACACATAGTAAGACGCGAATACGCTTAGGACATGCACAGTAATTTGAGGCTGACTAGAATTGTAGAGCAATCTTCTGACGGAACGCTTTCTATACGAGGGTGATTTGAAAAGTTCGCGAAACGTAGGGGAAAATAAAAAAATTTGTTTTTAAAATATAGTTTATTTTTCAACAAAATCTCCGTCAAGTTGAATACACTTCATCCAGCGATGTTCCAAACCTATTATGCCATCACGAAATTGAGATTTTTCAAGGCCTCCAAAATAATCGTCGACAGCTGCTTTGTAACGTATTTTTTTACGTAGTTACACTTCGCTTATTAAGCTAAAATACTAGCGCAATAATATAAAAATATAATTTGTAAATATCCGTACAATAAAAATAATTCGTATAATTTATAATAGCATATAGACTCCTTTGCTCTTGAGGTTTAAGCTTCGTTAATAAGCTTCGTCGAGTTGTCATTTCGTGTCACTTTTCTATCGGCGTCTGAACGGGTAAGCTGCTATCAGCGAGGTAGTAAAGTCAAGATGGTGGTATTCAGGCACGTGGCCTGTAACACAGTCCGCAAGAAGTTAGAATGGATTGAATCTTCGTGTCTGAAAGTGGTTCCTAGCAGCTTCAGCGTGATGATTTTTTTATGTTCCACCTAGAGCAGTTCAGTTGATTCCTGCAGGCCAAAGGAGATAGAAGCTTCCCCTCATCGTTGAAACATGCAATATCTCGGAAGCAATATCTAGAAAATTTAGTTTGGGATTTGGAATACTAAATTCTATAGGATGTAATTAAGGAGGAATTGGTTTCGTTAAATAATGTTTGGTTCAGAAGAATTCTCATAGTTCCAGCGATAAATTGTCCGTATTCATGTGTTTCCTGTTTGTGCATTGCAGAACGCAGATATTAATGGAATATCCCGCAGCTGAGGTCATAGTTCGATTTCTTTTGGTCGTACTGTACTTCCACACGTGAGTGATATTTAGCATTTAATCACATTTATAGTTATTTAATCGTAATACGAAAAAAACAAGGTTGAAGCTTTACCTAGATTAAAGTAACTTAAAAATTATTTAGCGAGGGAAAGAATTCCGCAATAAATTTGTGACCTTGCATAAATTTTAAAGATGACTATGCTGTTTGCTTATCATAATTATTTCAAAAACAGATAACGTTAACTAAACTGAAAAGTTGTTAGTGGCATATGATGTCAAAGAAATATTCAGCTGTCCAAATTTAAATATCACATGTTATTTGACGCTAATCTAAAATATATTTAATAATTTTGAGGTCATGTACTTTCATTGTTAAACAACGTGATGAATTCTTTTTATACATATTAAGTAAAACTAACCATATGTTGAAAAATGCTATTTTATGAGATCCTAGGTAATTAAATTAAATTGTGAAGTCAATGTAGTACTACACCTGACTGGGAATTAAAATGTGTAATATGAATTATTAAGTGAACTAAGACTTTTTAGAAAATTTATTATGAAATATTCCATTTAGAGATTTTTACGTTTTTTTGAATACAAAACCTTATTGATTTTTGTTCTATAAAATTAATAGTAGAAAAAGATTATATTAATACAAATCAAAGAATTTAATCAAATAGAATCCATTTTTGCATAACTCTTTTATTATTCAAAATACAAGTAAAACTTATACGTCATTCATGAGCAGACATTGTGTCTACTGATAACAAATACCCTGGGTGTATATTTTTGGAACTTAAATTCTATTATATTATTTTTGGTAAATATTTTTAAGGACACAAACGGTGTCCATGTTGTGCATTTGTTTGTTCACAGGTTAAGTCGAGACATCTGTATGACATCTGGTAATTGAGATTTTGGTAAGTGTTTTAGAAAAGTGAAATTCAGGTTTTATGGCTATATTAGTGTTGTTGATATAAGGTTTCCGCATTCCCCTAATACAAGCACAGATAATTTTTGTAAGTTGTTGTATTGAAAAATACGGTGGCGCTCATTTTTTATATTTTTGGTCAGTTGACAACCCATGGCCCAAGCTCATGATCTACCCAGAGCTAACACTCTACTAGCCGTTTATGTCTAAAGAGTTTTTCTTTTCCTCAAGCCGTTTTCCATCAAACTTTACCTTGGGCTTTCATTGTTAATAAGAAATTCTCGACCTTGTGATATCAGGTAAGGGTTTAGGATATATAAAGGTGCAATTTGTTATCCGATATTCACGAAGGTAAAAAATTTTTTTGTTTTCAGCTTTTACTTCTTTGTCCGTGGAAAATCGTTTTTCCCCAATGAAAACTTTTAGTCGTGGAAATAAGTGGAAGTCCGAAGGAGCCAAATCAGGTGAATAAGGTGGATGTTGCAACAGATCGTACTTCAGATCATTCAATTTTTGAATTGCTATTGCACTTGTGTGTGGACGTGCATTATCCTGATGGAAAATAATCTTCTTCTTACGCAATGCAGGTCTTTTTTCACGAATATTTTTATCCAGTTGGCCTAGAAGTTTAGTGTAATATTCACCATTTATTGTTTGGTCCTTGGGAGATAGTCAATTAGTAGGACATCTTTAGCATCCCAAAAAACTGATGCCGTAGCTTTTCCAGCCCTCTTCACGGACATTGCTTTCTTTGGTGGTGGACAATCCCTTTGTCTCCAATGTTTAGATTGTTGCTTGGTTTCAGGGGTATAATAGTGAACCCAAGTTTCATCTGTCGTAACAAATCGTCGGACGAAATCGGTTTTATTGGAGTTAAGGCGGTCTAAACTCTGTTAGCAAATTATCTCTGAAGGTTTTGATCAATTGTCAATATGCGCGGCACTCATCTTGCAGAAAGCTTTTTCATATCTAATTCCGCAGTTAAGATATGAAATGCTCTTTCATCTGAGATACCTGCATCCTTAGCAATTTCGGAGACCTTTAATCGACGATCCTGCGTAACCATATCATTAACTTTTTGGACTATTTTCAGGCGTGGTGGCAGTTTTTGGTCGTCCGCTGCGCGAGTCATCTTCTAGGCTCTCACGAACACGTTTTAATTCCGTCACCCACTTGTGCACAGTTGTAACTGATGGAGCGGGGTCTCCTAATGTATCCTGCATATCTTTATGTATTTCTGTTGCTCTTCAACCCTTTTTTACAAAATAGTTGATAACAGCGCGCGTTTCAGTTTTATCCATTTTGAAAAACTCACAAAACTAGCTTTAGTTCATATAGCATCAAATGAATACTACTTGACAGAATAATGTCAAATTTAACATCTGCACACTAGATAGATGAATCCATAAATTGCATATGTTTTATTCAAACTGATGCTACCATCTGTGCTCCATTTCGCGAACTTCTCAAATCACCCTCGTACTTGTATAAATTTAATAAATTGTTCATCAAAAGGATTTATGAGACTTGTTCGAATGTTTAATTTATTGACAACAAACATGTTATCAGACTTGATTCCCATATGGCATCTTTAATAGCTGTCTTTATATTTTTACAAAAAGGGCCTATAGAGAATTTGAATGTAATTTACCATAACAGCAAGATATTAGGAGAAACGGTTGAAGGTATGATTTCAGAATAAGCAGTGCGTGATATGAAAACTATTACGAAATACATAGTAAATGCTGCGTGACTAGAGGTGGACAACATACTCTGAACGGTACTCCTTAGAATTTTTCTGAACTTGATAACAAGAACGTGATTGTGATATCGCTGCAATGGAATATAGTTTGTTGACTACAAACAAGTTGTCAGACTAGATACCTATACGACAAATTCATTATTTCTATATTTTTAAAATATGTTTGACAGTGAAGTTAAATATAGTGTACCAGAACCGCAAGACACTGCAAAAGAAGCTAGGAAAGCATGATTCCAAAAAAAAACAGTAGGAAATATGAAAATTTGCAAAATACGTTGTGAATGGTGCATGCAGAGCTCTATGTATGCAAAATGCTTTTGAAAGGGTACTCTTACGGTTTTTCTGAACTTGTTAAATTATTTCGAGCAAGATCTTTGAGACCTTTGCTGTGGAATATAAATTTGTAACAACAAACCAGTTGTCAAACTCATTCATTACGACCTTTTTAAATAATTAACTTTGTTTTTTCAAATATGTCAAATAGTGATTTCGAATTCACTCCACCAAAACTACAACAAACTGTAAAAAAAGCTACTGAAGGCACGATTTCAGAAAATGCAATACGAGATATGAAAACTTTTACAAAATATATCGTAAGTGGTGCGTGCGGAACTAGTGGTGTGCAAAATACTTCTGAAACGGTACTTTTTACGATTTTTTCTGAACTTGATCAATTATTTTAACAAAAAGATTTACGAGACCGTTCGTAGGCAATATAGTTTTTTGGCAACAAACCAGTTGTTAGACAAATTTTTTATGATATTTTTAATAATTAACATAATTTTTTCAATTATGTCTAATAGTGATTTCAAATTCACTCGACCAGAACTGCAACAAACTGCAGAAGAAGCTACTGATGACACGATATTAAAAAAGCAGTACGAAATATGGAAACCCTAACAAAATTCATCGTAAATGGTGTGTAACTAAAAGTGTGCAACGTGCTTCCGAAACGGTACTGCTTTTTCTAAACTTCACAAATTATTTGAAGAAAAGAATCGACGAGATCGTTGCTATTGAATATAGTCTTTTTACAACAAACCAGTTAAAACAAAAATTCTTAATTGCGTAAGACTTTATCTCAACAGTGAGCTCGGGGCTATGCTATGGTAGAACATGCCGCGAGCGCCTGAGACAGCGCCTTAACACAATTAAACCTAGACAAAAAATTAACAGTAGGAAACCAATGCGCCAAAAGCTTTCAGCTTCCTTCCCAGATAATCGTAGAAAGGGACATCTTCCGACATAGCTAGGAGTCCATTCCTGGGTAGAGCCATGAGAAATGGCAAGGGGAGTCGATTTTTGTTTCTAAACTAAAACTAAACAAATTTAAATAGGCGCCACTAAGTCCTAAGATAAACAAGTTATGAGCAAAACTATATTCTAAGGGCGGTCGTAGAAACCCAATGATGAAAAGATCGCCTTCGTTAACAAAAACCTGTTTTATAAAACTAAGACACGGCTCCTCACAAAAAATTACAAAGGTTAAACAAAAAAATATAGAACACAGATTGTGCCTTTTAAAATAAATGACAATATATAACTAATTACTTATTGGTTTTTGGCACAAAAATTGTTAATCAGAAGTTCTACTTTTATATTAATAGATTTGATCGCGTTTGACAAACCAAAAGTTTAAATATTTTATCTCATAGTATAATGTAGCAAAAAAACTTTCTCTTCAATAATCATGGTTTTTAACATGTATATTCACAACAATGATATTTATAACGAAATCAAAATTGTCTCTTTAAAGCAAAAAACCGCTCTCTAAACGTAAGTCTATTTACACCTTTTAAATATGTAAACTAAGTAAAAATTTGTAAACACAATGCACTGAAATATTATATCTATCCTGGACAGGTCTTGTCAGGTAGATTACAGTTTTATTATAACCAGTCAGCTCGTATTAAATTTGCAAAGAAGTAAAATAAACTTCACTGTACACCAAAGAAATTAAGAGCAAACAAAAGTTCACTGCTATTTCTTACTAAGTACTTTTTATATTGAAGATCTAATTTTTCATAACCTTCAAATTTTGCATGAACACAAATGCAAACACTTTGCATTTACTACTAAATGAATTTAAATCATTATACAAAATTTCTATAAATTATATGCGATTAGAAGCTAACTTCAAGATTAATTAGAGAAATGTTTAATTTAAATTCTAGAAAAGCTGCGATGGGGTTATTCTATAACAGTAAGTATTTCAAATTTATCTGAAGTTTGAATGTAAACAAAATCAGTAAGTATATAGCAAACCAAACAAAATTCAATTGCGGTTTGTAACACACCGGTTTATGAATGATCGAAAGTGAAATAGGTCATAAACACGATAGTAAACAACGTGCTTTTACGACCATCTGTTTAACAAAGACTAACTATATTTTAAGAACATGCAAAAATTTAAACTTAAATTAAATAACGAACCAAACTGCATCTGATTTCCGTTGACAAATTCCATTAGAAATTTTATCAGCCGCAAACAACACCATTAGCCATTCCAAACTTAAGGAGCTGCTAAAATTCTCTGAATAACAGCAAATACGACCACATGTTAGTAATTTCCAAACAAACATTGTATAATAACACAACCTATCAAGTAAAATTACTCCTGCGTTCTTTCCTGTTTTGCGTTCCTGCTTGTTTTTTTTCTTTGCGCATTAATAGAAATTATTGAAAATTTTTCAAGTCCACCATGACTTAAACTATTCAAACCCAAATCCCTAAATCCAAGGTCGCACACCTCCAATTTCGAAAACATCTTAAGGGCTTGAAGGCGTGGCTGCGACTGACCAAACGAACGTTGACGATGCTCCAAAGACTTGCTGCTAGAGAGCGGAAAGTACAAGCGCATCAAAATTCCTAGAGATGCACAACGAAATAAATCCGTATGACACATATTCTACAATAGACGAACTATTAAAAAGAAACGTTCCATTATTTATGATATGGAACATCAATAGCGATAACGAATAAAGCACGCTTGACGTATCATACTTATGATTCACTGCAAATAAATAGTGGGCAAATTAAACATGCTTCAAGTACACAACGAAGAGTTTTACTACAGTTCATTTACATTACCAATGCTCCACCTGTAAGGTGCTACATTGGCCAGGAGGCGAGTTTTTTGTTGCCTGGAAATTTAGAATTTTGCCGAACCCTTGCCGTTCCAGGCAAGGTAGAAATCTTTAACGTGCGTGACAACACTCACACACGGGACCTCCATTTAACCTCTCATTCGAACGAGGGCGTAATTTTTGTGAAAAATGCTCACCTGTCATTTTTCAAGCAGTCGGCCGTGTCGGGATTTGAACCCGGGACCTTGGGATCCGTAGTCTTACGCTTACTACATTGATCCACGGCGACGCCAGAGAGAGTTTTACTACAGCTGAGGGGGACTTATAGGACTATCGCACAGATTCATTTCATGTGCTGGTGGGAACTATGTTCTTGGACCCAGTAGTGAAACAGCGAGCTACAATGTACTATCTCACACGCAATGACAACCCACAACTACAACACATCTTAAATACAAACCAACTGCCCACGACAAAGACGAAAATAAAGAACTACATACTTGCAGAATGGCAGGCACGTTGGGATCAAAGCCCAGCCGGTAGAAGGGTATACGCAAATATCCCATATATCAAATACCGTTTAAAAGCGAAATACCCGGAGCTCAGTCCAGGATTTATTCATTACCTAACTGGCCACGAACCCTACCCAACATACAGAAAACGCATGAATTTATAGTGTTCAACAGCATATGCTTGTGCGGAGACATAGAACACCGAAACATCTAGTATTTGACTGTATAACGACTTACAACCGTACCTACACGCACATACACAAGCATTATTAAACAAGACCCTACACGCGATGATTTGGAACGAATACCTTTCCCACACTTAAATGCACTCCTACAAAAAAGTACTGCAATCATCCACCAACGTTATCTTGACAGATAAAGGACACAAACACAACTACCCGAACAGAAACATAAAAGTACCGCCTCTCCTGGAACCGGGGATCTGGCCCAGAGGACCAATTTTATAGTATTTCAAGAGCTCCGCTCGTGATAACCATAAGCAACAAGATCAAAGCATCGACCCGTCATTGAAACAACCCAACCCCCTAATATGCAGAATTTGCATGCTCCTACATATTAACATCCGTCTCTAACAAATAATAACTAACAGTAGCAATATAAGTAAATCTTAATAAGTAGAATAAAGAACTTTTTTATTAACGCTAAATTTTAAAAACCAAACTTACATATACTTGAAGCAAATAATACAACAAACAAATCCTTTCCTCTGAAAGGACCCAGTTAATAATGTAATAGTATAAGTGTCAAACCTGTATAAAATTAGACCAATTTAATCCAACCTTTTGGTAACCTGGGCAAATATAAACACAAATTATCATTTCAAACACACTTTAAGTACATCTGATAAGCATTCTTCCGCGAAGACTGGACTTCAAGCTGGCAATAGTCCTAGTAGTTTTCATAAATACTGCCTGTATGTTTGTTGTGGTTTGTTTTGTATTTTTCTTAATATTTCTTGGGTATTAAAGCACTCAGAGTTTTTAAGATTGTCTTTATTTTTGTTTCGATCCATGGCCTAGAATCGTTGTCAAAATAATAAAAAAATTTTAAGTTTGATATTTATGACACAAATTGCATATGACTTTGGTTTATTAATCTTTGATTTGAATACATTTTCACCTAATGTATTCAAATCAAAGATTAATATATCAAAGTCACCTGCAATTTGTGTCATAAATGTCAAACTTAAAATTTTTATCATTTTGACAACGATCCTAGGTCATGGATCGAAACGTAAATAAAGACAATCTTAAAAACTCTGAGTGGTTTCCTACCCAAGAAATATTAAGAAAAATTCAAAACAAACCACAACAAACATACAGGGAGTATTTATGAAAATAAATGACTTTGTAATTTTAGAAAATCGAGCTAAATAGCGACCCTTAAAATAGAAACCTAGTTCTTTCGTACATTTGTAATTCAAAACTGAAATGAATAAAAATATAACCCACGTTATGATTTGTGTAACAACATTGAATCTGAAAAGTCTTCGTATAGAGGAATTGGCCCAGTTACGCAGCAGGCTTTAGGTACTATGCTATCAGAGAGCAACATTACTGGTAAATACAAAAGGAAATATTTCTCATAAGAAAATCTAAGGGATAGAAATTCAGTACGTAACCGACTACTACATGGACAATTCATTACACAAACAAGTAGAAATACCCACGTACGCACGCAAGAACGCACACACGCACGCACGCACGCACGCGTGCACGTACGCACTCACGCACGCATGCATACACTTCCACACGACCATACGCCGGCACGCCCGCATCCACACACGCCCAAGCGCCAGCACGCAGCACGTACGCACTCACGTACGCACACACGCATGCACACACGCACGCAGGCACGCACAAAATATATGTACGTAAAGCATATTATTTGAAAAAGGGAAAATTAAATAGTTTTTCAATTAAAAATGGTAGTTAGCGTTTGTACAATTATATATCAGAGTCTTAGATGTTACCGCAATATAAGTAGCATTGCAATAAAATCAAACATTACATTTGAATTTGCAATGCTCCACTTAAAAGCACTGCATTGGCCAGGAAGCGAGTTTTTTTTTACCACAAAATTTTGAATTTTGCACCACACACAGGACCTCCATTTTACCTCTCATCCGACTGAGGGCGTATTTTGGTAAATATGCTCGCCTAACATTTTTCAATCAGACCGTGCCGAAATTATAATCCGGGACCTTGGGCATAGTAGTCACACGTATACCAACTATGCCACGGAGACGCTAATCAAATCAAACCGCTGTCTCTTATCAGAATAATTATTTCTGTGACGATTATTAACGAAATATTTTTAAAGGAATCTTTTATATACCTTTCTTCGTTCATAAAAATAAACAACTTTGTTTTACTGTTTCTCAGTATAACTGTTTCGATAATCCGTGTAATAATAACTTTCTGCTTAATACGTAATGTTCTCATAAAACAAGATGAAGGACTTTTTCTACGACTTCGTAAACTTTTAACTTCTGTAGGGTTATTTCAAATAAACACGGTAGTATAGATATTTAACATAGTTCAAGCTAACTTTTAAAGCAATCTCTTTGGAGGCACTAAAAGAATCTTATTCTTGTATAAATCGTAAACCCAAGATAATTACCGCAATTATTCTCGTATATAAAATTGAGCCAAAGCTTGAAATTGTAGTAAATAAAATATTTAACCGCGAGGTATCTATTAAGCCACAAAGCACTTTAGAAATCTAAGTGAATTCAGAGTGATTAAGCGAATTTGATTTCCTATTTATACGATAATAGATATTAGACTTTTATTATGGAAGATTTTTAGAGAATAGTTCTCGCTATATTAAGAATAATTAAAAATACAGCGAGGATATTTATTTGGTAATGCACTGTTAGCACTAACTAAATATCGTTCTCAGCTTAATGCTCTTTACTATTCGATTAAAGTAAGCGCAAATATTTTAGGGATATATTAACCTATATGTGAAAAAGTAAGCGTGCGAAAGTAGAAAGCTAAGGTAACACTGCACACTTACACAAAAATTAGAAAGTTGTAAAAGTCTCTCTCGTTTTTGATGCTGTTTGTAATGTTCAACAACGTTGCTGGTCCTCCTAAATAGCTTCCCCGTTCTCCATAAGACATTAAAGAAATTTCCTGGAGAGTTATTTGCTTTTCAGAAAAACCATTTTAAGCAGATTAGAGTTATTGAAACGCAATGTTAATTACATGCCAAGAGTTTTAAATCAAAGAAACGCTTTCGTTCTAAAATAATACCAGCCTTACAATTCAGTTTGGGGTTTCGTGTATTCCTCTTTTTAAAGTTAAACTTCACTGGTTTCTAAGGTGAGTATTAAACATGCAAATACAGGTCAGTAATTTTATTAAAACAATTTTTATTATATAATTGAAACTTTAATTATTTCTGAAAAAGAGGAAATGTCGGTTACAAATATTACAATTAAGTTTCCAAAGCATTGCTTGAAAATACAAGCAAATAAATTTGAGATTCTTATATCGACCATTTATAAAGATAATTCTGTTGTTGGCAATTAACCGACAAAAGGAAGAGTTTGAACCGCAAAAGCAAAAATGTTTAGCACCCAATTTGAAT
The DNA here is from genome assembly GCA_036346225.1 of Platerodrilus igneus. NCBI lineage: Eukaryota > Metazoa > Arthropoda > Insecta > Coleoptera > Lycidae > Platerodrilus > Platerodrilus igneus. The sequence goes on from JARFIW010000301.1 coordinate 5,035,035, forward strand.
ACTTAACATGTGTAGTTTTCACTATAGAGCGTATAATGTTTTTCTAGTAAAAAATTATTACTTCTAGAATCTACCAAAAGTTCCAGCCTTTAGTATATATAATCTGAGTCCCTTGGTAGAGCTCCAGTATTTTCACAAGCTTAAGAAAATGAGATTTTAGATCATCTTGTGAAATTGGTAAATTAATTTTTTGGTGTCATTTTCATGGAACTTACAACATTGGTTATCAAATTTGCTGAACAGAAAAACATTAAACAAAGTTTAACAAAAACCAACAAATGATGGGCCGGGAATGGTACTAAATATTCTATAAAACGAAATCCGCAGATATCAGTAAGAAAGCCTAAATCTACCGGTATAAATGGGATAACAGCAGCTAATAACGTACAAGTCGACCGCTATTTTGAAAATTTGCAAAAAGTTCAAGTCAAGCACTTTGAGACATTTCTTCGTAGGAACGTGGAAGAAACATTACAGTCATTACCGCATTGAGTGCATCTGATAATTACATGTCGCCACTATTAATATTTCCTAGGAAGTGTATAACCCCAAAGCTGGAGAATAATGGATCACTTATACAGATAATGAATGGAGTAATAAAACTGCATTTCCTTTATTGCTGAAACATTTCAAAGAAAAAATCCGATTGTCCCGTATTACTTATATTAGATAATCACCTAAACTATATTTCACTTGTACAAAAGTGGGTTCCTATGGACAAATGAGTAAAGAAGGTAAGAAACTAAAGAAATACAATTTAATAATTAACAAGGAGTAATTTCAAAAGTTCCACATTCTACATTACTCTGAAAAATCTTGTCTCTGTCAAAATCGAGGAGCGCCAAGCAGTCTGTCACTGCAAGACTTGTGATGTCTTTTCAATATGAAAGACTGCTATTCCGCATAAAATTCCATTACTTTAGTTTTCTAACGTTGGTTATAATTAATGGGATTTCTCAAAATAAGATAACCTTCCAAATACGACTATCACTTAGGTAGCTGGATATCTTTTACAATTTACTGTCTTTAACTATTTTCTAAATAGATTAAATAAGAATCAACATAACTTAACCTCTATTAACATAAAATATTTTCCATACATGTACAAATATCCTTGTTTGAATTAAATCTTATCCTATAACCTGGTTAGGTATTGATAAAATAAAAATGAAACTATTTAAAAGAAAATATTTAAAAACCTTTACTCTAAGACATCAATAAAACTATCTACCACTTCAAATTTTCTTGCTTTCTCATTTATTGACGACATTAGTAAATTCCAAATTATTGGCAACGTCGGTCAAAAAAGAAAAAAAAACAGTTATATTCCAACTTTGCAATATATCATTGTCCTTTCCAAAATAATTAACAACTACATATTTCTTAATATTATACTAATAACCTTAATTTTGAAGTTAATTACCATTCGTCCCGTTGATAGATGATTAATCAATAAAGCTCAAATCACTGCGATGTTCAATAAATGTCTTGTAATATTACTTACAGTTGAATTACTCTGATTTAAGGGTTAGAATGTCCAGACCACACCAGCTTTCCATTTTCCAAAACAACAGCTACAACATATCTTAAAGTTCCCATTTAATGGTGGGATGAACAAATTCAGTTTCACACCCTACAAGATCACGACAATGCTAATTCTACCTACAAGTGTTTCGAAATTAACTTGCAAAGCAAATCGTATGCCGCAGATTTCTCTCGCTCAGCTGTCACGTATCCTCCCTCACAACATTTTTAACTTCTAACTAATATCCATTAATTCTTTACTTTCCATATTTAATTTACCCACACAGTATAGCCCCATTCCTCTTCCGCGATCACAACTTCTTTTACTCCTATATAATTGACGTTTTTAGGTCGACGAGTCCGATATATCTCACTTCTATCAGTTTCAAATCCCCATCCCCTTGATTTATTCGCACTTGTATCTCTACATTTTTGATGTTTTCAGGTGACTGATTTCTATACGACTGTCTAATTTTACTTCCGTTGTGTTCAATAAAACTTATTCTTTCTCCTACTGTGGATCATATTTTATTACGGTAAGCGTCTATTTAACATCATGTATAGAGTGCACTTTATGCTTTTCAGCATTCTCACGCTTTCAGTCCATTATAATGAGGCGATTAACTCATCTGTATAATCCTATTCTTCCCTCATCTGCTTTTCAATACCAAGTTAATACATTCAAATGAAGTATATATGGCTTCCCTTTTATGATAATTGTAACAATGTCTGTGGTTTCCCTTTACTATGCCATACTGCAAGGGATTTATTTAACTAATTTCCTAAAGCCCATAGTTTGGGCGCATATTAATGTATTCACTATCATTCTAATAACAATTTCTGAAGGTTTTTTATCATACCCTTTTTACTATAAAATTTGAGAATTATAATTGATTTGTTTACATTTGGCAATTTATAATATATAACAACCTGTCATTGAAGTTTACCTATGTATTTAACAGAAATAACACTAATTTTTTTTGTTGTTTTCAGTTTAATTAGAATAAAAGTACGGATTTAATTGCAAGTCTTAGTTTTTAAACACTATTTTACATGAAATTAAGATTTTACAGGGTGCTTCAATAACAAGTTAATTCATTCAAGATTAAGTATTATTCCTTTCACTCTAATTTATGCTTAGCGTAACGTATCGTGTAGTACTCTTACAAACGAGATTTTTTCAAAAATCTATTATCCTAATATTCCTGGCGTTAGGCTAGTATCAATCCTACGTCAAAAGTTCGTGAATTTATTAAGTTCAAAAATAATTAAATAAATAAACCAATATAAGTAAAAGGACAAAAGTGAAACCCCTTAATATTAAATTATACAGCAGTGTGGGTGACTCTAAAATCGAAAGGTCGTGTGGGGTTCTTCTCTACTCCACAAGAAAATAGAACACCCACGGAGTCAAGCTCTTTAACTCTGGTGTTGCAGTGCTAGAATAATAACTGAGAAATGGAGCACTACATTCAGCAGTCAAGTATTATCCCAACTCTCTGTGAATAATTTACGATTGAATACTTTGAATAGAGATTCTATTCGGAGATTGACCCCAGCAATCACTCTCGCTATCCCTCTTTATTATGTCCCTCCCCTAATTAAAAGAAATATTCCCCCTCTTAAATTAACCTCTCTGGAGAATCTAGAATTAAGACCCTCCGGTACCTCTGACAGGAGGAACGGTCCCGATGGCGATGGGCCAAACTATTAACGCAACCATCGACAAAGTCCCAAACGCAAAGTCCAATGCTAAATTAACTGGGGAAAGACCCAGTGAAATTTGAAAGTGATAGCAATGTAAGAAATTATAACAAAATTTGTCTGGGAAGTGGAAGATAGGGTGCATTGACAAGTGCAATCCGAAATAGGAAAGAAGCCTGTCTAACCACGCAAATAGGCACAAAACAAACGTCGTTGGAAGCCCTCCATTTCAAGGGAGGACCATAAAGTCCGTTAAGTGTGTCACAGTCCAAAAGTTTGAATTTCTATTTTAAAAATAAAAAGCTAGCTAAAACTATCCACCTATGCTCAATTAAACATTAATTTCCCTAAAATAAAAATTTAAATTAAAATAACTTAAGTATCCTATTGTGCTAACCTATGTTTTGCATTAAAAAACTATTTTTAATTAAAATTAATGTCACCAAAAAAATTAAATTAAGCAAAATATAGTGCTAACCAATGTTTCTAGGAATAAATCTTAACCTGTAATATGGTCAGCTGTTTCTGAAATAAGTCCTACATAAAAACTTAAAGAAAAGCTTAAACCTAAACCATCAACAAAACTATTCTAAACTTCACGTTTTCCTGCTTTCTGATTTAATTATTACATTAATGAATTCCAAGTTATTGACAATGCCGTTCACAAAACAAAAAACAGTTCAGTATCAACTTTGTAATTTAACATTATCTTTTGAAAAATGCTTAACACCTACATATTTTTTAATATTTCACAACTAATTACCGTATTCTTAAATTCAATCACCAATCGTACCATCGACAAAACCTCAATAAGAGGAAATACTCACCGTGATGTTCGATTAAAGTCCTATGTAGAAAATATGTCAAAACATAATTACGTCCAATTTCACATATAAATTATACCGAACCATAAACAAGTCTATACTATTGTTTACAGTTTTATTCATCTAACTTAGTTAATGTCCGGACACCAGTTCTCCATTTTTCAAAATAATAACTACAACGTACCCCAAAATCCCAATTTAATAGCGGGATGAACTTAAACTGCCAAACGGACACAAGTATAATAAGTCCACACACGGTGATGGAAAATCCTTCGTCTCATGCGAGAGTAAGTTCACATTTAATATCGTATATCGTGTTTTTGTTCTCTTTGCAAGACATCCATCTTTAGTATATCTTGCAGCTATGTGAGATTCAATGTTAGGTCTAACTGGACCTCGCATTAATCTTCCACTACACTTCCGCCTATTCGTGCGTACTACTACATTTTAATACTTTTAGATAACCGGACTCTACATAACTCTGGCAATTTTAATCGGATTTATTCGTTTAACTCCCCTACTGCTTCATATGTTGTCGGTGGATTTTCATATTATTGCACGATCCTGCTATTAAGTTTATAACTAAAGACACGTGGGAAGCACGCGTTATACTATGCAATTAACGTAGGTGTTTATGTTATTTCTTGATCTGAAACTATATAACTGCACACATTGTAGTTTACTGTATAAAATTATTACATTATTACATACGTTTTCATGCCTCAGCGTCTGGTTTATTACCTTGTAGTAAAGCGCATTTATGTGGTTTATTTTATGATAGCTGCAACACTGTCCTTTAAAACTATGTCGTATTGTATGGAAATTTATTAAACCAAACTTCCTAAAGCTCATATTTGGGGTGCATATTAATAAGTTCACTGTCATTTTCATAACAATTTATGAAAGCTTTTTATGACACGCTTTTACGATAAAATTTGAGGATTATAATTGATTTGTTTACATTCTGGCGGTTTAAAATAATTTACAAACCGTTATTCAAGTTTAACTATGTATTTAACAAAAATAACACGAACTCTTTAGTGACTTTCAGTTTAATTTAAATAAAGACGCTGATCTAATTGTATGTCTCTGTTTTTAACACTATTTTACACGAAATTAGGATTCTACAGGGTCCTTCAATAATAAGCTAGTCCGTTCAGGATTGCACACTACTTTCTTTCATTCTAATGTATGCTTAGCGTAAAACATCGCGTTACAAAATTTGTGGAAACTTCAGCAAAAGGACGAGACACGGATTCAATACAAGTGGTGGGAGCTGGGTGCAACGGTGCCTATAGTCCCGTAAATTACATTTGTGATATTCGTTAATGTATTATGGTGCTAAAATTGTACTTTTATTTGCCGTTTGTTTGCTTTGATAATTACTATATCGAACAATATATTTGTTTCTCTAATTGCTTTTTCACTCTTGAACTACCATAGACGCGTTATCTTTGCCACCACAAGACATCATTTTTTCCACAGTAAAAGGGAAGATGATGTAAATTGCAGTTTAAAGGTCGCTTAAATATACTGTGCTTTAATAAATTTAAAAACAAGTCTAGTAAATGATTATAGAAAAGTACTAGTTACAAATTACAAAAATAGTTCGATTTATTTCTACTCATAAACAAACGGCTATTTACTTAAGTGCGTATATTTTCGACGTTCTTCCACTGTATAACGACAGAACGAAGTAAAAGCAAAATGCAAAAAAATAACCTCCTTTGCAAGCGATTAATTTCAATTATAGCTTTAAAGTTAAACACTATGAATTTATGAATGCCATATTTAAGAGTTTTGTAACTGTAGCAAAACATGCTTTAAAACAGAAAAATTAAAGCTGTGGGTTAAGTATTATTGGCTACACATTGGGGTTTTTAAGCTGCAATGCCTTAGGATTGGTCTGATGCTTTCTTTGTATTAAGGGCAAACTCCTTTTACTAATAAAGCATAAGCGAATTTATGAATCTCGCAAAGCAAATAATGAGTTGTGGTTGCTGAGAAAAGTCAATAAAGTGTGGTTTACTTTTTGAACAGTCGCTTACAAATGTTTGCACGCGGCTATATTAGTTTGCCTTTTACATTCACTCATAGAAACAGCGTTCAGTGCGGTCAAAAATGTAAACAAGAGCAATTGAGTCTCTAATTACAGTCAAAATATCTATTTCAAACTAGCGCCTACGTTGTCTAAATTATTTATTCCAAGCGTTACAGCTACGGCGACTTTACTTTACAAGTGCCAATGGGGCTTATATAAATTGGCTCCGGTCGATCTTCTTTTATGTGAACACGTTCACGGATGAATTGTTGGGGTTGATTGACGATACTGGAATAAAACATGCAAGGCGTAGTAGCAAAGTTATTACTAATTTTTAATATTTTCTAGATTCTGCACAATATATTCTGCAGAAATGTGTAAATCTTAACTACGTAGTGATCAGTCACACTAACTTGTCACAGGAAATGTATATAGAAAATGGGCAAATCATAAAGTAAATGTGTGGAAATTTATTAGCAGCCAGAGAAATTCCCGGAAACGGTATTGTAAAGCGTAAGCTTAAATAAACGCCTATCTTGGAAATCGCTAGTCCGTCGCTTCCGTATTTTGGAATAAGGTTATTGACCCATTTTTTTTAAATTTCTTACAAAGGATTTGCGTATGCTTTCAAAATCGTGCTTCATTGAGGCGTGTATTTCACCACAGTTATTGTAATTATCAAAATTTCTATTCCTGTTTTCTGAGAAAAGAGATTCCACTTGCCGCTTTGTCTTACTAAGCTAATATAGCTGGTTAAAACTAATGTAGTAAGTATTGATTATTTAAATGCAAATGTTGAACTTTCCTGCTATTTCTGGTTCGGCGAAAGCAATTTAGATTTCGCAAAGATATGTAGTGGTATATGAGTGTATAAGTAAAACCATGCGTATATTTTCTGCTTAGACTAGTAATTCCCAAAGTGCGAGTCGAGACGCCCAAACGAGCCGCGACGTCTTCGCAAGACCGACGCCTTAAATATCGAAATTTGCATGATTAATTAGACCAAATTATCACATTTAGACTAATTGAACAAAAATAAAGTAAAGAGCTATACGTTAAATCTTTAGCTGTAATTTGAAATTTATTTGACCCCCTTATATGATCCCTTATAAAACTAGTATCAACAGTCCGAAGCATTTATGTGAACGCGAATCTGCAGCGTCGATCTTCTCCGATAGGAAATGACACTTTAAGATACGCGGATTACTTTCGAAAAATTTAGTCTGCTCTAGTCTAGATGATCATGCAGACAGAGTATAAAAGGGAGCGTTTGCTGCTAGATTCAGGTAGATAGTTGACCACAGTGTAGTGAAGAGATACTCCGTGTGTGATACAAAAGGCCATATTCACAAGTAAATACAAAGTAGGCCCAAGCCTGCCAAAACCGAGACCCATGCCATTAAATAGATCTCGACGAGTGAAACAAAAGTGCTGCCGCGCACATCTTCAGATTTCGTGTTCCAAGGGCACTTTCGGGTCTTCGAAATTTACACTTGCCATATTATGAGTACCGTGGATACTGGTAGTACTAATAATTCTCCATGTAGTATTTAAACGTTGTATTCTTTCAATCGGATCAAATGACTTTATTTTTGACATTCATCCCTCATCTCATTCGCCCTATTGCGAACTGATCCTTATTCGTCTCTCGGGTTTGCGTGTAATTATTGTATTTTCGTAGCACATTAGAGCTGCACTAACATAAAATGGACTCCTGCTGGCGCACCTGCGGGACAATAATTAACAGGAGCATGTTAATTATGTTTAAAAAAAACGCCCATTGGAAACCGGTTTGTTCATTTAGTTCGCCATTTACTGTCCTGTAACACAGACGTAAAACCGAATTTCTACGATGGCTAAGCCCATTTGCGTATTTTGCGGTTCCAAAAAGGTAAAAATACCTATGTTCACACAAAAACGTTTAAATAAATGTGTTTCAATCTTAAAAATCCGTTAGAAAAATCATTTGCACGGGAACGATATACAATTGCCATCGTCCTTAAGAGATGATCAAGGTGAACATTCTAAACGTTTGAGTAATTTTACGGCATTAAAAGCGAAATATAAAACATCGGTTGACGAAGCTGTTTCTGATAAAAGTGAACAAGATTTATTGCTAGTGCCTTTAAGATGTGCAGTTACGACAATTATGTAATGCATAAAATTCCAACGTGACACGCAGTGGCGGAAGTACATGCAACAAAAGGGGGCGACGAGAGGGCACGCGCCTCTATGGGTACCTAGACTACTGTAAAATTATCTGGCTTTCAGTTATTTTGGGATACCCAAATAAGATGTTGGAGGGATGCCTAAAATTTATAGTTCCGCCACTGGTACCGCGTTAAGAAAAATTGAAGATCAATCGTCACGAGGAAATTCAATTCGATACCACAATATTCGTCATGTTCAATTCAAGAGCAAGTTTAGGTCACGTATTATCGTACAAAATGATAAATCTGATTGGCATAAAATACGGGATAGAACTAGTGCTGCTTTCGACAAGATATGTGCATTCGTTGAGGAAAATATCATACAAAATAAAAGCATGAATTTTCTTGATTTTCTTCGTCGATGTATGTAGAAAATCTTATGAGTATTGACATCGACACCAACCAGGGATCACCCCATACATTCTCCACGCGGTATTTGGAAGAAAAGTTATTAAATAAATTTTCCGAAGAAATAGCAATAATGCAGAACAATAGACAAAAAGTAGTAAAACCGTATGCTGGAGTTGCACTTTGTGACACTGACTTTCAAGCTCTTGAAGACAAAGATATTGTTCAACAAGCAGCACTCATTTTACGTACGTCAATCCAGACAATAGAAAAATACGTTTCCGTATAAGATGACTGTTTCAACTTGATGAAAGGTGAATGTGAAATTCCTGATATTTTAGCGGGGGTTTTACAACACTTTATTATGCGGGGGTCATATCGGCATAAAAAAGGCCTCATTGCAACCGACTGAGCAACTCCTTTTCGAAGGGTGTAATTTATGCAGTTTGGAATGGGAAACTTCTGACGTTAAAACACATAGTATTGGGCCTGACATTGAAAGACTTAACGAACAGTAAAAAAATTATCAACATCATGAATAGATGCGATTGTTCTAGCTACAGTACATTACAAGAATTAGAAACCGAGGCGACATTTACATCTGCTAATCAATCAGAGATTTGCCCGGAAGATATTATTAAATTACCAAATTTATGTTCAGGTGTACCGTTCAATAACTTCGACCAATTTGTAGATACTGCTAGTGGAAAAGACATTCTCCACGACACCGTTGGAGTTATTTATCAAAATATTATTGATAGTACTGGGCGTATCATGGAAACCGAGAATCAGATCGTTGAGTCGGTTAAGAGTTCAAGTAGCAACAACAAACGACGACGTACGTACGATGCTATTACGCATGTCTTGGAGTCATATACAAAGAGGCCGAAAATTGTAGAAACTTTATTGCCGCTTAACATTGCACTACAAATTCCAGTTTCAGTGAATCTCAAAATTGCTCAGCAACTTGATACGGTAAGGATGCTTTATCATAAACTTGAAATCAAAAACATGTCGATGTGGGTCGGTTATAATAGTTTGCTATACGATGATACATCCGAACAACAAAAATTTCATACTTGACTACTAATAATGAATCTCCAACAAGTACGAGCGTTGTTATTGAGACAGTGGTGCAATGTTAAAAAGTTGCCCAAGAATGTGGGGAACGGTATATGCAAGTCATATATGACTTGGGTATCGCAAAATAGCACTCCAAATACAAAGTACAGAAAAACCTTGTTTTGCCAACCTCTTTATACACATTGGATTATTCCATATCATTATGGCTTATTTCAAGACTATCGGGTTAACAAATATCATGATTGACTCCGAACTTTTAGCGAGTGGGTCTGTAAACGTCATGTTATGTTATGTAAACAAGAAAAATATTCTTGTAAAGGTGACTGGTCGAAATGGCTTGCAGTTGTAAAAAAAATTTTGTCGGATTTCTTCGAAGCCTAAGACTAATTCGTTGTTTATAGAAAAGGAGTGTGATAATCGACCTTACATTATGGTAAAATTACTTGATAGAGATATTACCGGCCTTTTAGATTCCGGATGTACTACTTCAGTGGTTGGATCTTTAGCTCTTCCTATAATTGAAAAGTTAGACTTAAAAATTTTTAATTCAGAAAAGACAGGTATTGCTACTGCTGATGGATCAGTAAAGTCTGTTTTAGGTTCTGTCGATTTACCAATTTGTGTGGGTAATGATTGTCGTATTCTTAATGCATTGGTGGTCCCGTCCCTACCTCATGCTTTTATATTTGGTAGTGATTTTGCAAAATTATTTGGTGTAGTTGCAGATTTCAAGAACAATAAATAATTTATTCAGAGTAATATTGAGAATGGTATTATGTATTTAAGTTCATCTTCTATCCCTTTGAGCACTAATGATTATTTGTTTGATTTGCATGACCTCTCGGATGTTCAGCGTGTGCAAGCACAAGAGATGATAGATTCATTCAATGAAATTAGCAGTGATGATAGGTTGGGACGTACTAATTTGATCGAAATGGATATAGATACAGGTAATGCTAAGTCCTTCCGTAAGAAACCGTATGTGATGTCACCTTATATGAGTAAGATATTAAATGATGAGTTGGACGACATCCTTAGACTCAAGGTCATTGAACCGTGTACTAGTCCGTGGTCGTCTCCAGTATTGTTGGTTAAGAAGGCAGATGGAGAATATCGTTTCTGTTTTGACGGTAGAACTTTGAACGACCTAACCATTCACGATTCGTATCCGCTTGCAAATGTAGATAGAATTCTCAAACTGCTGAGAGGTGCAAACTATATTTCGTTTCTTGATTTAAGAAAATCGTTTTGGCAAGTCCCTCTTAGTGAGTCATCTAAAGATAAGACGGCTTTTAGTATTATTTCGCGAGGACAGTATAGATTTACGTGTATGCCATTTGGTTTAAAGAATGCTGTGCAGACGCAACAGCGATTAGTAGATGCGATTTTTGATCCACGTTTTGAACCTTATGTGTTTTGTTATTTGGACGATATAATACTATGTTCGTCGTCATTTGAAGAACATTTGAAATTATTGTCAGAGGTTAAGCAACGTCTAAAAGAGGCTAACCTTACTATAAATGTAGGAAAATGTGAATTCTTCAAAAAGTCACTTGGGTTATATAGTAGGTTCAAATTCACTTCGCACAGACCCCGATAAAGTGTCAGCTAAGGTTAACTTTCCTCGACCGAAAACCACAACGGAAGTTAAAAGGTTCATAGGAATGTGCAGTTGGTATCGCCGTTTTATAAAGAATTTTTCGTCATTAGTTTCGCCCATTAATGATCTCGTCAAGAAAAGAAAAAAAGGTCAAACTGTAACTTGGAGCCCGGAGGCAGAAAATTCATTTGTATTAATTAAACAAGCCTTAGTTTATGCACCTCTTCTTTCGCAGCCAGATTATTCGGCTCCCTTTGTTGTCGAGTGCGACGCCAGTAACACTGGGTTAGGTGCTGCTTTGATACAGAATATAAATGGAGAAGAACGTGTAATTTCGTACGCAAGTAAAACCCTAAGCAGTACGGAGCGCAATTATTCCGCCACAGAAAAAGAGTGCTTAGCAGTCATTTGAAAAATTTGAAAAATTTCGTCCGTGGGTGGAAGGTGTTCGATTTACAGTTGTTACTGACCATTTTTCGTTACTTTGGTTGAGTAATCTTCAGAATCTCACTGGAAAACTTGCCAGATGGTCTGTTCGATTAAGGCAACATTCATTTGATTTAGTACACAGGAAAGGAAAATTTAATATAGTCCCAGATTGTCTTAGTCGTGCTGTTCCTGTAGAAAATCCTGAAATTAATTTAGTAGAGATCAAATTTGATAATTTAGGTTTGTGGTATGAATCTTTAAGGAAGAAAATTTTGTCGTCGCCTAAAAGTTCTCCACAATGGAAAGTGGAAAATGGTTTTATTTTTAAGTTTATTCCTTCTAAATTACCTCATTCAGCGAATGTAGTAGAGTTGAAGCACTTAGTACCGAAATCTCAGCGTGAAAATGTCATTCGATCATGTAATGACCCCCCTACAGCAGGACATTTTGGTTCTTTGAAAACTTTATCTCGTGTCCAAGAATTGTATTATTGGCCACAGATGATTTTTGATGGACGTAAGTTTTGTCAGAAATGTTTGATTTGTGGTGCTCAAAAACCATCAAATAAAGGTCCTCTTGGCATAATGGGTAAACAAAAAGAGGTTAGACTTCCGTTCCAAACCAATGCTTTAGATTTTATGGGTCCGTTCCCTCGTTCCAAACGCGGACATAAATGGCTTTTAGTTGTTGGCGACTGGTTTTCGAAGTATTCGATACTACAACCTTTGCGTAGTGCCAAGGCACATTTGATTAAAAAATTTTTAGAAGAAAAAGTGTTTCTCGTTTACGGCGTACCACAATTTGTTATTTGTGATAATGGTCCACAGTTGATTGGTCGTGCTCTAAGGCTTTGTGTGCAAAGTACGAAATTCAAAAGTTTTGGTACAATGCTGTTTATGCTCCTCAGTGCAATTTTGTGGAAAGGATTAATAAGACAGTTGGTACTGCAATCCGTTCATACGTAGAAGAACATGATGCGTAGGATATTGAGATATCAGAGATTCAGTATGCAGTTAATTCAGCGAAACACGAATCCACCAACTATTCGCCAAATTTTTTAGTCTTTGGTCGTCAGGTACCCTTAAGTGGAAAATGTTATAGTGACAACTTTGAGCCCGGTAAAGATGTTGATGTTGTTTCTAGTAGTAGACCTTCCTATGTTTTGGATCGTCAATCTTTGTTTGATATTTTTGAGAATGTCCGTGAGAATTTACATGTAGCATATCAACGTTCGACTAAACGCTACAATCTTAGAAGAAGAGACATTTCATTTCAAGTTGGAGAGAGAGTATGGAGGACTAATAAGGTACTTTCGAGTGCTGGTGATAAATTCTCTGCTAAGTTAGCTCCAAAATTGGTTTTGTGCAAAGTTCGTAAAAAACATTCCAATCTAGTACATGAATTAAAGAATGAAGATGGATCAACAGCAGGGAAATGGCATATTAAAGATTTGAAGCCCTCTGCTGCATTTGACCCATCAGACAAGGAAGATGATCCTGAAGATTAGTTTCTGTTCTGTCAATTCTTTGATTATGAGTAAATCAGCTGTTTACTTGTTGCGTTTTGTTCTGGTTTTTGATTCGGTATGGTTACAACTTATAATAAATGAAGATTGTCCTTTTACAACTTATTTTGTTTGGGAATTTTGTATGGTTATGTAAACTTGTATTCGAAATTTAGTAGTAGTTTTGTAATGTACGTTGATGTACGTACTAGTTTAGTTTTGCGCGCGCTAGCAGAAGATATAATTTGAAGGTAGGAATAAGTTGACTATACAAATTGTTTAGTCCTGATTTCTACATATTTAGGTAGAGAAAATATTAGCGTATTCCCTTGTTTTTGACCTTTCTTTGAACATTTTTTTGTTTGGTAAGGTCAGAGGTTTGGTTGGTAAACCTCACCGTTTGGTCAGTCACTAATAGGTGATGATATTTGAGAATTAGAGATAGTATAATCAATAGGGTGAAGAAGATCTCAGCCCCGACTGGTTCGGTTTTGTGTGAAGAGTTTTGTTTTGTGAAATATTTGTGTAGAAGTTTGAGTTTAGTAGAAGCAAAACTTCTGGCACTTTGAGTTATAGTGGTGATGTGCACTCCCCTCCATTTTTGTGAGTAACCTGTTGGTTAGTCTATTTTGGTTTTGGTTATCGCTTTGAGCTGATATCATTTTGTATTAAGACGCTGTTTTGATATAGTAGTGTCTTTTTGGTTAGTAAAGTTACTAAAACTCCAAGAAGTAGAGTTAGTACTTTTGGAAGTTTGGATATTTTATGTTGTGTTTAGTTATAGTTAGCATGTGCTGGCTTCAGATAGGTTATTCTGAACAGTAGGTGTAAGAAAATTCTTGTTCTGATAAAAGAATTCCCTTAAACTTAGATTATTTTTGTCCCGTGGAGTGTTTGACTTTTCGATTTGACTTCTCTCGATTTTGACCAATACCGATTATGACTTCCCGATTTTGTATCCCAATGGACGTTTGGTACACGTAGTTATCGGCACACTCAAATTTATATATATTAGTCCCTCTCGTTTTCGTAATTCTCTTAGTTATTCTGAATTATGATTAATTAAGTGTTTCTAATTCGTAGACTGTGATGTTTTGCGAATAATTGTGTTGTTAGTTGGGTGTTAGATAAAAGCTCTTATAAAAAAAATCTTTTGTTTTTAGCTAAAAATTTTTTCTTTATAAAAGATTTTTTTTCTTTTGGGAAAGGGGTAGTGAAGCATGTTTAATTTGCTCAGTATTTATTCGCATTGAATTACAAGTATAATGCGCCAAGCGTGCCTTATTCTTTATTAATGTTCCATATAGTACATAATGGAACGCTTCGTTTTAATAATCTTCTTGTAGTAAAATATCTGAGTGACATAAAGTTATTTCGTCGAGCATCTCTAGCAATCTTGTTGCTTTCGTATTTCCCCACCTCTAACGGCGAGTCTTTGAATCGTCGCTATCGTTCGTTTCTCGTTTGTTCGTTAGTCGCAACCAAGCTACCAATTCCTCAAGATGTTTTCCAGACTAGAGGCTTGCGACCTTTGATTAAATTATTTGTGTGAGTGGTTCAAGTCATGGTAGACTTGAATAAATATCAATAACTTCTACTAACGATTTGTAATTTTTACATTTTACGAACTTAATTTAATTTTGTTTCATTTATTTAACGCGCCTACGAAAAACAATAGAGAAGTACAAGTGAGAATTTTGTTTTGAAAGTTGTATGGTTCTGTACAAGGATTGGAGATTGCGTACATGTGGTCGTGATTGC
Source organism: Platerodrilus igneus (assembly GCA_036346225.1). Lineage (NCBI taxonomy): Eukaryota > Metazoa > Arthropoda > Insecta > Coleoptera > Lycidae > Platerodrilus > Platerodrilus igneus. The sequence continues at coordinate 5,050,063 of JARFIW010000301.1, forward strand.
TGTTACCCCAAGAAATGGTTACGGCTTCCTAAGTTTGAAATGGTTTATGGTGTTATTTGGAGCTGATGAAATTTCTGATGGGATTTGTCTATGAAAATCAGATGCAGTTTGGTTCGTTATTAAATATAAGAAATTTTGCATGTGTTTAGAATGTCGTTAGTCTTTGATAAACAGACGGTCATATAAAAAACACGAAATTTGCTATCATGTTTATGACCAAATGACCTGTTTCACTTTCGATTATTGTTAAACTGGTTTTACAAACTGTAGAAAGAATTTTTGTTAGGCTAGGTTTATATATTTGTAGGCTTTGTTTACATTCGAACTTCAGATAAATTTCGAAGTATATTTTCGACGTTATATTTTTTTGTGATCTAGTAACATTTTAAAGATATTTGCCGTAAAAGCAGATGCTTCGTGTAGCTTTCCTAAAATTCAAATTAAACATTCTTCAATCTTGAAGTTAGCTTTTATTCACATATAAATTATAAAAACTTTGTAACAATTTTATTTTCGATAATAATTCTTTGCATATAACTTCAAGAATAATGTAACAATTTTATTAATAACAATAATAATTTGCATTCAACTTCAAAAGTAATACGCTAAGCCTGCATCGTCCTTTAATAGTCTAGTTATATTCAGATATCTGTGTCGTATACAGCTATTTACAAGCACATCTCTGTTTGATTGTTCCCCTCCTGACGGCGCGACCGCCCGAGCTCGTTATAAGATAGTCGGCCACAGGTGATAGAGATATCAACATGTACCCTTGGCTGGAGGCCAATCGGCAAATCCATTTCAAATAGTGAGAATATCTTCGAATAACGGTCGGTAATGTATATATTTTGCGAACTCGTATAATTTGAGATAATTTATTTAGCGCGACAAGTAAGATGCAACTTTTAGAAACACACAAGGACACAGAAAAACACATGTAAGATGCAACCTTTAAAAGGTGACGTAATTCAACTTTGAGAGTATGACTGCTGCAGAATGTAAGGCGACAGGATATGATTTGACACGTGGAACGAAGGAATTATAGAAGTTGGTTTGGATGAATTGGTTTCAAATTGCAAACGCTGTTATCGTTGCTTGAAGAACGGGGATCCCGTCTTCCTTTGTCACAATGCGACAATTGCAGTTTTGGTTCGTAGATAGCTATAAGTTCTTTTTATGTGTTTCAAAATTTGGAACACGTTAACTTGCTTTAATGCGTAATACATATACATTGTAAAAGTTCCAACTAATTGTTGAGCTGGATTTACCAGTAGTAAAACGAAAGTTCATTGACTTAATGTTCTAAAAACAACATGCTTTGCTCCATATGCATCGTCAGCAATGCCAACAGGTGTTACTGACGTCATCTTTCTACTTTGTACAGCTGACAGATGTTATTTTAAAAGCAAATGCTTTGAACAGCTTTAGTACAATATATGTAAACATGTCTGTTTTTGTGATCAGCTTTATCTACATTAAAATTAGTATACATAATTTTGACAAATGTCTAAGTGTTGGGGGATCTTGGCAGCCACAGGTTGCTTAACCCCCTTCAATAAATCTCTGTGAAATAGGGCATAATATTAAAAAACAATATAAGGGGAACCGAGCTGTATTACTGTGTGAGAATTTCAGGGAACCATGTAGGTTAGTTTAGAAAAGAAATAAGTGCAAGTACATGTCCAACCAGTTTTGAGACAGGAAACCCAATGACGAAAAAATAAGCGCAGACAAATCTGATGATTGTTATAAACAACTAGTTGTTTGTTGTGAAATATCTGCAACTAATGTTGACTGTGCGAAAAGACATATTGGAAAAAATATTAAATCAGTAAATGTTCAAGTGCTGGGGGAACTTGGCAGCCACAGGCTGCTTACCCCCCTTCGCAACCACTGAATGTCGGAGAAATAGGGTATATAATTGTAAAACAATAGAAGGTGACCGAACTGCATCTAACAAGAAAGAACGGCACCTATGATGAAAGACAACAAACATAGAACAAAAAGTTGTTGAAAGCGTATGTGTAGAGCACAGCACAGACAATATGCCTACAAAATACGAGCAGTCTGAAAAGCAGACAGAAGAACAGTAGCGGCCTTTGAAATGCCGTGCTTCAGATGTTCGACGATGGACAGACAAAGTTAATAACAAATAGGTTATAGAAACAGTAAGGGAACAAGGATATCTTTGGGAAAAAATATGAGAAGTTGAAGGGCATAATACGTTCTAAGGCATTTTTGGGAAATAGTATGTGATATATGACAAGCAGAGATAGGAAAAAAGAGGCGGATGTAGACGTAGATCAGATAGTGATAGATGCAGACTGTGCAAATTTCGGGAAAATGTGTAGGTTAGTTCAGAATAGGAAACAATGATGGTACGCGTCTAACCAGTTTCAGGACTGAAGACCCAATGATCTGACATAATTTTGAAAGCTCAAATGCTAATGTTGTTAGGAGCTATTAATTTGTTATCTACCTGAAAAGATCTGCCCAGGTTAGAACCCTATTTGTACAACAAGTTCATGGTTTAAAGTAAAGTGTTTGATTAAAAATAATAAAGACAAACATGAAAGTTAAAAGTTTAAGATTGATGTAGTTAATGATTAAATTTTTGTTACAAGTTATATTATTTTAAAAGAGATCTTTTAGTAAACAATTGGTTCAAGATTAAAGGTTTTTTATTTTGATCAAGTGTGATCAAATCTTATTACATAAAGCTACAACCCTTCTGAGTAATAAATTGATGCCAATGTTATATTGGAAATACTTTTTTTATTATTTCTTTATGTATTTTTGCAGGACACAAACGGTGTTCCACTATTTTATTTATTTAACTATCACAATTTCTTACAAGAGCTGCGTCTTATTTTATTAAGACAGGTTTTTGTCAGCGAAGGCGATCTTTTTTTCTTTGGGTCTCCACATCCGCCCTTAGAACTATGCTATGCAATTATCGTGATTACATCAGGACTTGGTGGCGCCTATTTGATTTAGCTTAAGTTTGATCTGCAAACAGAATTCGACTTACCCCCCCCCCCAATTTCTCATTACTCTACCCAGGAATAGACCCCTAGTTGTGTCGGAAGATTTTTGGAACAATAAGTATTACTTGCGCCAAAACAAATAAATAACAAAAAAAAAACGTTTCACTGGCTCACAACGTGAAGCCAGCCATAAAAAAAAAAAAAAGTTACAACTTAGTATAAAAATTTAAATTCGTTTAGTGACAATTGCAAGGTGTTTGCATTTGTGTTCATACAAAATTTTGAGGTTATGAAAATTTATATACTTAATACAAAAAGTACTTGATAAGTAATAGCAGTGAACTTTTGTTTACTTTTAATTTGTTATGTACATGGAAGTTTATTTCACTTCATTGCAAAATTGAAATACACGCTGCGTAATAATTATAAAACTGTAATCTACCTGATAAGATCTGTCCAGGATAGAAATGATAGTTCAATGCATTGTGTTTACAAATTTTTTTGATTTTTCCCCTGGGTTTTAAAAAAAATTTTGGGGTTTTTTTAACCCCAAATAATTTTAAAATTGGATTTTTTACTTTAAATTTTTTTTGTTTTTAAGAAAATTTTGTGTTGGTTATTTGCGTTTATTCCAAATTTAGGAAAAGGTTTTAAAAAAATTTTAAAACAAAATTTGTTTTTTTAAAAACCAAAACTTCTAAGTAAAAACATTTAAATTTTTTAAAAATACTTAAAAATATTGCATCAAATTGTAACTTAAAATATAGAAAAATTTATTTCACGGTAATTTTGTCCATAATATGTTCCATTTAAAATCCTTATAATTCATTTTTAATTTTACCAAATCATTTGCAAACAAATTTAAAACTGGACTTTAACATTATTCAAAGTGAATTTTCCCTTGAAAAAACGTTAATAACTTAAGGAAAACCTTGTATAAATTGTTAAAATTGTGTTGTGAATAATTTAACATCTTAAAAATACTGTGATTTGAAAATTATTTAAGCAATATTATTTTAAAATTTAAAAGTTTAAAGACTAATTAAGACGTGTTATTCACTAATGCTTTCGTAATTACAATTTACCCTTAAATTTAATTTGAAGGAATATCATGAAACCCTTTATAAACTTTGACGTCAAATACTGAATTGTAAACCTTCCGTACTCTATTATTTAAGTAGAATTTTACATTAATCCGTCAAATTCGAGTTTTAATATTATTTCCTTAAATTGTTAGTCCTCGGATGTTTAATTTAATTTATTATACCAAATTTAAAAATAACCCTTTTAAAACAATAAATGAATTAATTATTAAAATAAAGGTTTAGTGTAAAATCCCTAAAAGTATACGGGTCTTAAAATTTCAAAAAATAAACCCAGGGAAATAGTAAACGTTTTAATAAACGTTAATTGTTCCTGATATTAGTTAAAAAGATTAAATTATAACTTCTAGTCCGGTTTACTTAATATGATTTTCACTTGGGTTTCTTAAAGATTTACTTAAAATTCGTTTTTAAACAAGGTTCGAATAAAAAATTATTAGACAAAATAAATTAAATTTAAATTTTTAAACCTTCCTTAACCTAATTTATTACAAAATTAACTTTATTTGGGATAAGAATTTTGATCAATTAACTTAAAAAAAAATTTTTAATGTTCAGCTAACTATAAAATTATTTTTTCTCATTAACCATAATAAATTCCTTTAAAAATTGTTAAATTATTAAATTTGAGGAAGATCTCAGAAACCAGGTTTAAAGATATTTAACAAATATCCTTCTAATAACAATTACAAAGTAAAACGTTTATAAATGCAAATTTTTTTAATTAATAGCTTTTTAAATTGGTTAACAAACCTGATTCAAAGAGGTTTAATTTTATACTAAAACCTTTTATTTAAAATAACTAATAAAATTTTTATAAAACTTAAGACAAAGCCTAAAGTTTTATAATATAATATTTTAAATAGCAAAGTAGAAATTCGTGAAACTTATTATTCCTCCTTTGGGTTAGACCTTCAAATAATGTTCAGAATGTTACCTAAAAGGGTTTACGGACTAGTTAAGAAAAAATTCCAGTGTTAATTTAACAATTTAAAAAATTTATGAAAGATTAAAAATCAACACTTTAAGGTTTTTAATAAAAATTACAGGTCTAATCCAACATCCTCAACCAATATTGTCGTTTTCCAAAGCTTTCAAAATGTATATTTCTATCCCTTTCAATAAACATTAACGTGCTCTAAAAGTTAATTTTCGATTACAAAACAAATATCCATTACCGTTGGGTGAATTATTTCTAATTCAAAGAGAATTAATCTTGGGAACAAGAATTTACCTTTCAGGTTCTTTTTTTCAGATACTTCCGTACCGTTCTAATCTTAACACTTTTTTAATTTAACAATTTCAACTACTTAGAATCTGTAATCCAAATTCCTTTTTAATTTTAAACCTAAAATTTTCCCTTTAAAAAGTTTTAAATTGAATTATTTTTCCAATACAACTTGCATATATTGAAGACAGTTATTTAGTCCCATAAAATTGTTTTATTATCTATTAAAATTCAGATACCTTTTGAATTGCATTTTAAATTTACACTCATCTAAATTATTTAATTTTAAAAATCATTTAATTTTAATCTTCCACAATGGATGGCCCTTTGGTTGCCTTAAAATCACAAGCTTTTATTTAAATATTTCAAATTAATATTTGTAATCAACCGTAATTCTTTCTTCACAAACCTTTAAGAGATCTAAAAAATCCAATTGACGATTTGAATTAATTGACATTGTTAATTTCTTTCACAAAATTTCCTTGATTTAAAAAAGAAAAATTCATACACTTTCTTTTAACCATAAAATTTGCCAAACTTTTAAACATACTTTTTAAATTACAAAATCTTTAACATACTTTTAACACCTTAATTCGTTCCAATCATAATTTAAATCTTTTCATTTAGAAAAACCGTAACAGGTATAGATAAAATTATTTGTGGATACTTGGACAATATTAATGACAATGAAATTTTGGGTTTTTATTTACGTCCAAAGATTTTTGTGACGCCTACTTACGCGTTTAATTTTAATAAATGGGTTAAAAGCTCATTCGGCTCGGTTGGTCTTTAAAAAAAATTTCGTCAAGTTCATTGGCCGATTTCCTTACTCATCCTTAATTCGGTGTAAACCTAATTGTTTCGGCCCTGCCTTTGGTACCAAAAGATAGTCCAACCTACCGGGAATCCCAAAAAATCTTGATTAATCAATTTCCCTTTCCATTTCAACAAACTTTAAAATTTATGAAATTTCAAACTTCTTTCATGACAATAATTTAAATTTAAGACTTAAGGAACCTATTGCTGAATAAATCCTTTAATAACTTAATAAATTTCAAAATCGATTAAAGTTTATTCATTTTTCCTTTGACAATGAAAATTGCATGGCGGTTTTTATTTACTTCCACTTTCGCCGTTCAACTATTTAACTTATTATTTTTAATTACCGTTTTTTCAACACTCAAGTGTTCTTCATGCTTTCTAACATTCTTAACGCCTAATCCAGCTAAAATTCCCTTCAACGTTAATTTAATTTCTAATGCTTCTCTATATAATTAATCAATTAATTCCTTAAAGGCTTTTTAACGCCGGAAAATTTATAATTCCTTAAAGACTTTGATTCACAATTTTAATGATTATAAACTTAATTACTACGCCATTTTTATTTAATCGGTTTTTCACTTATCATTTATTTTTCTTTAAGATAAAATAAACCTTAAAATTGTTTATGGTTGTTAGTTTTAAATTTTTTTAAAATTACTAATAGGCCTGTTTAAGGTAATTTTTATAAATACATCGTGTATAAATCACGTTCTTTTAATTTTTAAAATTAATTATTCCAATAAATTTTGATAAATCTTTTGATAGCAATTTTTAACATATGAACTAATTAATTTATCTTAATTCTTAAAACTTTTTTGCTCAAAATTTAAATTTAACAATCAATACAGTAAATTCAATGGGAATTATTAAACGCTTCAATAATTAAAAAGATTTTTATAATTTTATGTTATTAATAATAATAACTGTTAGTTTATTAAAATCCTAAATTTAATTTAAATTCTTCTAATTTAAAATTATTTTAGAAAATTAAGTATAAAAATTAATATAAAACAATTTTCATGATAGGAAATATAGCTACCTTTATCCAATAATTTATAAAATTTAAATTTATTAAGAAATATATTCTTTAATAAACTCCTAAGAATTGTTTACACCAAATTTAATTTCTTGTATTTAAGTAATTTGTGTAAAATTTTTAGTGCAATATTTAAATAATTTAAACATTTTTATTGTAACGTTTTATACATAGTTAAACATAATTTTAAAACAAAAAAAATTTCTAAATTGGAATATTTTAAACTTTTCATGTTTTTAAGATATTTTACTTTTTTTAAATAAAATTATAATTTAAAATTACCAATTTTTTCCTTATTTTTTCAGATAAACGTTTAACGAATAATTATGTAGTTACAATTACAAGTTCTTCAAATATATAAATTTATACCCTTTTTGAAATTTAATTATCCTCGTAAGCTTAATCTAACTATAAATTTTAAAACGCCAATTTTGACTATGGATATCCCATTTCTTAGGAAAGAGGAATTTTTTTTTTCCAACAAGGCTTTAATAATTGTTTTCTCTTTCCGTTTGAATGAAACTTTTGAAATTTAAACACTTCGTAAACCGGGAAAATCAGTTACGACTTACCCGAAAAGCGAGAACTGCTGGTCTTTTTTACCAATGGTAAAACGCTTAATTTCGGGGCGCGACCATTTTATATTCGTCCCGATTTTAGGAAAGGGGACGGGTGTTTTTTCGGCCCCAAATTTGGCCATTGCCCGTTGTACTTTAGGGGCCCCTATTCTCCCTGTGAACCAAATTAATTTTCCGAATTTGTGAATTACAAATATCTCCGTATTAATTTATTCCACTGTATACCAATTTCTTGTTTGACCCTTTAAATTTTTGGGTTATTGGGTATTTAACCAATTTGTATTTTCATTCAAAAGTTTCAATTATAAATTATGTTGTTATTTACAAATAATGAAATTAAATTTCAATGCAGTGAGTAATGTTATTTATTTAACCGAATTATTGGTTTTATTTCCTAATAAATTTTAAAAGTCTTTTTTTTAAAAATACTTTGAATTAAATTGAATTCCTTTAAAATGTCTTTATAAAAAATAAAAATTTAATTTAAAAGAATTTGAACCTTAAACTCTGAAAACTTCAAATTTTTTATAAGATTAATTTGTATTTGGAAATTTGAATATTTCTAATTAACTAAAAAGTTTTATACACGTAAAACGACTTTAAAAATGCTTTTTAATTGCTGAAAATAAATTTTTAAAACAAATCTGTTGAATAAACTTGAAAAAATATTTTAAAACTTTCAACAATAAAATTTTATAATATAAATAAAACCAAAAATAAAGATTTAAATACAATATTAATAAATATTTTCAATACTTAAATGTTAATTATCAAAAAAATAACTCTTAATTTAAAATAATAATTAAATACTAAATAAGGAAAAAATTAATTCCAAAAATGGGCAACCTTTAAAAACTTTAAATTTTAAAATCTTTGAAGATGAAGCCTTAATTTGAGGTTAAAAATTTTTAAGGTAATTTAGTAAATTAAAAACCAAAAAAGTAAAATTAACTAATTTTAAGGTTTAAAATTCAATTTTAAACCATTGTTAACTATTTTATTTTTATTTACTATTTAATAATTTGCTATTTACCCATAATTAAAATAAATCATAATAAACCTTTAAATCTTTTTTAAACAAAATTATAAAAAATCTAATGTTCTAACACATTTATAACAAAACGTTCTTATTGTTTCTTTTACCCGTTATTGTTTCTTAGTTTAATTAAGTTCTATAATACTGGTTTAGTTTCAATCCCAAACGGTCGTTTCCCTGAAAATTCGCTTGAATTTGGTTTTGAACCATTGTAAATTCTTGTCACTTTCGTGCAATTTCCACTTATTTCCCGTTTCAAAGCAAAGGTCTTTTTTTGTGAACTAAATATTGGGATTCTTTTTCTGAGCCAAATGGTTTTTCTGCCTTTTTGTTGCTATTCGTAGGTAGGCAAATTGGTTTGACCGGGTTCATTAAATCCTTGCAATTTCCTTTTTTGAAGTTTTCCTGTGGCAATGGATATTGAATAAAGTATTATAAAAACTTTATGATTTTTTTTGAATCGCCATTTAAATTTGAATAAACGTTTAAAATTATTTAATTTAAATTTAAATAACTATTACAATTTTAAAAAATAAAGGTAACTTCTAAAAATAACAAACTTAATTTTTTACATATTTTTAGGTTATATGGTTTGATTTTAAAACTAAATTTTAATTTGAACAATACTGTTAAACTTTGAAAATACCTAATTTTTGCTTTGCTTTTTGCAATCCGTTTTATTTATATATTATTTTTATTTTATTTTTTTTTATTTTTTATTATTTTATATTCGAAAGAATCAAAAATGTTCCAATTTATTTACAATATTCTTGAATTTGATTAAAATTCTTTACTTTAATAAAAAATTTAAATGTCCCACCCGAAAGATCATTTGGCCGCCGGCCGGGCCGGGCCCTTTCGGCGCCTTTGCCGGGCCGGCCTTTGGTTGTATCCTGGCGCAATAGGATACAAGTTTAGTAAATCAACTTTTAAATTTTAAACTAATTAATCACGTTTATAGTTTTGGCAGTTATCAATTGTAATAAACAATTTTTTATAAAGTAAAATTTTTTCTATCACCTTAAATAACTCGCCTTTCTGATAAGCGATAGGTTGGACGGAAAATTTAAAAAACGAGTTCACATACAATTAATTTCGATTCACTAAATTTAATTGCACACAATTGTAGTAAAGAAAACCAATTGGGTTTGAATAGGACTCGAATTGGATATGCTTTATATTAATGCAATAATAATATGAATAAATTTCCTTTTAAATTTGTCAATCTAAATTTTATTTAACAAAATTTGGGTAGATTAAATAATTGTATTGAACAAAATTAGTATTGAAAAATATAAATCGACGTTTTAAAAAGATTAATAAAATTGAACGTTGTTAATAAAAATTAAGAGTTAAACTAAAATTATAGAAAAGCTTTAGATAAAATGAAAACTTTAAATGAATGGAATAAAATACAAAGCGTTCTTGTAGGAATAAGCTTGGTAAATAATTTTGGAAACTAAATTGGTCTAAGAACATTACGTAGAATTAATGAACAACTTAATGGAATGAGGATTTTGTAAATTTGATACTTGTACGTTTTTCCAAGTATCTACAAGACTGAACTTGTAAAACTTAACTTTGGACCTTTTAAAGGGTACCCTTGTACAGTTTTGAATAGTTAAAACGATAAAGTTTAAAAGTTTTATTTGAACTTAATAAGCAAATTTTAACCTTTGTTTATTTAAAAACCTTTTTATTTGGCTGCAAAACATTAATTTTTTTCCAAAATTATTTTACATAGTTCAAATCAATGGTAACAATATTTTCTATTGCCTTGATTAAAAATTTTGTCCCAAAGCTTTAAAATTTAATTTTCGTAACAACGAAAGGGCTGAATTAAATTTTTGCAAAAAATAGGACAATTAAATTAATAAATTACTATTTCTATATTGGTTAAATTTAAATTTTGTTTGTTTAAACTCAAATTTGTTTTGAATAAAAAAAAATCCTTTAAAAAAGATTGTTTAAATACCGTTAAGTAAATTGTAATTAGTTGAAAATTTGATTTTGATAGTATAAAAATCATAAAAAATTTAAAGTTTCAAGTAGAGATTAGTTCTTTGTAAATGAACTCGAAAGGTCTAAATAGAATTGTTGGAAACAAAGGGTGAAAAGGTTAAAGACAATTAAAAAATGTTGTAAACAAGGTTAATATATAATTGTTCGGTACACCATTTAAAGGAAATTAATTAAGAATTTGTTGGGGAATAAAAATGTATGGTTGAAAAGAAAATTGTTAAGGTTTTGCTTTTATAATTGCACAAATTTTTCACATTCTTCCCTAAATTGTGCATGATCATTTGCTTTCATATTTAAGTCGTCTTAAAGTTTATCCCCTTTTTCCCCAAATGTTCAACTTTGCTACGTTTTGACTTCTACGGGCCCTTCTAAAGTAGAATAGCACATTTTTATTAGTTTAGACGGTCTAAACATATTTATTATTTGGAGAATTAGAAAATTTTATATTTTTACTATAAATAAAACGACAATTTAATAGATATCAAAATTAATTTATGAATTTAATTTTAGGTTGACTTAATGTTTAAGGTTAACCCAAAAAGCATAGCTTTACAAGCGTTTCCTTAGGAGCTTTCGATTAGGGTTAAAGGGATGGTTCAAAAAGGATCATATTTGGTTAATATTTAAATATAATTGCTTAATTAATTTAATTTTAAATTGTTGTCACGTTGTGGGTAATTTAATTGTCACCGTATAATTGAAACGTATTTCAATTTCAACAACCATTGAATTCAGGTTTAATGCAATTTATTTCATTTATTATTATATCTTATTTAAAACTTCTTTGTAATTAACCTTTTATTTTATTAATTTTATACTAATTTACACTTTGTTATAACTATATAAAAATTTCTTTATATATGGACAAAATTCAAGTAATTTAATGTTATAACTCGTAATAAATTGAGAATTTAATTGTAAATTCCAAAATTTATTTGTTCTCGGTGGCGTAATTGGTAAAATGTTCCGTTAAACCGGATAAAGCAGTCCGTAAGACCTTATACTTCAATCTTTCAATTAATTATTAATTTAAGCTCATTAGCTAAGTTAATTCTTTTAAAATCAATATTTATAATACCTATATTATAACCATGTATAATTATTATTGTTAAAACCTTTATTTTAATTTATTTTTTAAATTGTAGCCCATTTTTAATTAAATTAAGCCCAATTCTTATATTTAACTTTGATAATTTTGGATTTATCCCACTTGGCAAATTTACTTTAACGCCCATTGGGGCCTTTATTTCTTTTAAGATTATTTTATTAAAAATTTGTAATGAATTAAAATTTAACCCAATTTCAAAAACAATAAATTTAATTTTTTAATATTTCCCTTTAAATAACTTTCTTTTAAATAATGAAAATTTTTAAAACCAAAATTTATTCCTTTAAAATTTAATTATTTCAAATTTATTTGGTCAAAATTTTTAATTAATGAAAGTTTTTTATATTTAATTATTAGAAATATTTAATAATTTTCATTACTGAATTTTGGAAACGATTGAATTCTATGAATGTTCTGAGTCTAATTTAAGTCCATCCCAAATTTAGTATAATTTCTTATTTTTGAAGTTTTCCAATAAAGAATTTTATTTGGATTTTCCATTTTCAATTTTTAAGATTTCCAGTTTTCATTATTTGTTTGAATTAATTTCAGATAAATCATTCTTTAAATTAAAGACTTTTATTAGTTTAGAGGTAAATTTAAACTAATTATACTTTTTATTAGAAATGTAAATTTCACTTCTATCATTATTTAAAGCCGTTAAAATAACATTTTAAATTTTATTAATTTTCTTATTTTAGTTCAGTAATATAACCCCGTTTCAAAATTATACTCTGTTTCAATTTATACTTTTTAGCTCTTTTTTTTCCTATTTATGTTTTAATCGAAAAAACTACCTTTTATTTCAGAAAGGGGGGGGGAGGGGGCTTTATATTTGGTGAATCACGTGAAGGGCGATTAAAGACATAATTGTGTGTAGGTGATAAGTATTGTTGAGTTTAAAACATTAAATGAAAAATTATGTTATATAGTGTGGCTAATTCAACAAACTTGAAACGTCTAATTGTTTTCGTTCGGGAAAGTATACGACAACTCTTTGAATTATTTTAATAATAATATTTCATTGGTCATTTTTAAGAGTTTTAAAGATTATTAGAGTAGAATGTCGGGTAAGTGGACAAAACGGGCCCTGAGGGTTCAGATGATGAAAATAATTTAAGATTAAGGTAGTTAAGGGAATTTAGAACAATTAATGGAAAATATTCAGAATATACAACAGAGTATGAGCAAATTATCAATGTTAGATTCAAATATTCACGCACGAACGCAGTGTAGCGTTCTGAGAATGTATAGAATTAGCTTAAAGACTAGAAATCTCCTTTGCGCTACAGCAAATGAGTTACCTAACACTTCTATAGACGATTTGAACGGGATAGAGATTACAAATCTACCCTCTGAATATCCGTGTGTAGTTTTTGAAAAATGAAGCTCACAAACATTCTACTCTGTAGAAAGTACCTTGTCGGTGAGATAACTTTCACGTTTTAAAAATCTAGCCAGTTGATCTTGAACTTGGAAAGTATTTAGGTGACACTGGACTAGATTAGTGGAACTGGTAGAAAAAGATCCGCATAAGACCCAGCCATACCGAGTCTTCTGTAGAATAGGAATGTTGACAGCTAAGCGCAACTGACTAACACATAGAAGTTTAAAGAAAGCTGGACAACCAACAACCAAAAGGAACAATTGCTCGGATAATCTAACTTTATCTGGAAACTTGAGTTTGTAAACGTCTACTTTGAAGGAAGGTATAGTGCCTGCAATCTCATCTAAAACGAGACACGACAGTTTAATTTTATAGGAGGATTGGTGGGCAAGTTCGACATCACAACGTGAATAAATGTGGGAAAGAGAGCCACTCAGTTCGAAACTGAAATATCTACCTCTTGAGTATGTAGACCCAACTTACTGATTAAGTCGTAACGCACAAAGTTTGATTGACTGTCCGAGTCAAGTAAAACACGAAAATAAATGCGCGTGACCACAAGAATCGAGGATCTAGCAGCTAGCTGTCGGAAGAAAAATCTTGACGGTGTTTGTATAAAATGCAGACGCACTTGGAGGTGGTGCAGCAGAAACTTGTAAACTAGTAGGCACCGGTCCCGGCTGTATCACCAACGGTGGCGACGATGAAACAATATGCAATAACGAATGATGCCTATCCCTGCACATCTTGCAGCAAAACTTGGATGAACATTGAGACACCGTATGGCCCCTGCTTAGACAATTGAAGCACACCTTCAATGCTTTTATCTTTGAAGTTTGTTCTTTAGAACTCAACGCAAACAAAGCTTCACACCTGAATAGATAGTGGTCTCCTTTAGAAAGTGAGCATGTTGTTTTACTTGTAACAAACGACTTGAAATGAAGTTTAGGTTTTTCTGGTATAACCTTAACTTCCTTAGTTCCACACTATCCAAGAGACTGGCTTGTTCTGTGAGGAAAGCTTTAAACTCTTGCAAGGTTAGAAAATCAGAATGGGCGTTGTTGCGAAGAGTTTCTCACTGACAGGAAGTAACAGCATCTAGTTTACCCAAAATGAAGTGTACGATAACTGCCTCAAACAATTGTTCTGTATTAGCGTACGAGCGGAGCGCTGCAACATGCTTAAACAAAGAATCATTAACCTTTCTAAGGATAGGAGCTGATTCCTTTGTTCGAGAATCCAAACCCAATAGAAATTTTAAATTGCTACGTATCAGCAGATTAGGCTGATTGTACCTCGAAACTAACCCTTTGAGAACAATATGAAAATTTGCTGCAGAAAACTCCAAAAACTTAATGACTCTGGTGCTGAACCAGTAATACTACTTTTCAAGTAGTGAAAACGTTGAATATCGCTTCAAGTAGGGTTCTCTGTGATTAAACTGTTTTTAAACTCGGTCCAACTCTCTAAATCATCGCCGGAAAACTTTATGATATCTATGTTCGTCAGGTGAACATTGAAAATTCTCCTGCACGGCCGCTAGAAATTTGAGAGTAAACTAAGTTACTTTGTGAATCACCATGCAAAATATTCGTTTGTTTGCTTATCAAACTCTCTCGTTCCGTTAGCACAGAAAATATAAGACCTCAAATTCTTCGTATTCTTCATCTGCATTGGTTGTAGCAATCGAATCGGTTGTTTGTACAATTTCCGAATGAATAGCGTCGTAATCTGCCAATAAGCTAAAGGCATTGGCCTGCCTCTTTTGTAATTCCACTATTTGCGCTTCCGCAATTTTACCATTTACATCATCGTAGGTGACCTTTAATGTACTTTTTAAAGCTGGAGAGTTTTCCTTTTACTGTGCGGCAGTAACGCATGAGAGACTCCATTTGTAAGAATATACGGTTAATTGAGATTCGTACAGTTTAACCTCGGTACCTAAACTTGGGATGGCAAACTACATCTGCATCAATTTATGACATAATGAATTTTAAAAAACACCGATGAACATGTGTGCATTTGAAGGAACCACTTATGCTTAACGTACAACTAATCTTATCTTATTCTTATTAAAATAAAAGTGGTAAATATGCCAACACTAGTAAAATATAAAGATTGAAATGCGTATTCAATAAGTGAATGAATACTCACTTATACTTTACGTGTTTGGAAACCCCGCCTTAATAGATAGTATCACAGTTGCTAAGACTGACCTACCTGAGTCCCAATGCCACTAAGTGAAATCTGCCACTAATTATTCACGTATGTACAGCAAATTTGAATGGAATTTGGCATCCTGAACCATTCCAATTTTACATTACTGAACTGGGATTTTCCAAGGCTGGAAATCGTACATTATATCCCGCTCGAAGAACCATTTTTATTTTGAGTGCTTTCCTTCCCAACTGTGTGTTGTTCAGAATAAGTTTCAACACTCTTAGAATGTGCTGGTTTGTATGTGAAGGACCCTGGATAATTTGAGGAAATATTGGAATTGTTTTCGGAACGTAATTTATTGTATAAACAGTAGTTTAATTAATGCCATTACAATTGCTGTAATAAAGGTTATTGTAGCTAGTATTATTCATAATTTATTTGGAAAAGGTAGTTTATACAGTGAACATTGCTACATGAAAACTTTGACTTTCATAAACTCGAAGCATACAACCTCTAATCAGAAACTAGATAACCTGCCGATCAGTTAATTTTAAGGAGCACGTGAGTAATTAATATAAATGTTTTATACAATCCTTGACAATCATTTACGATCAAGGTATAACAATAATTTAATATACTGCATTGAAAAGATTACAGTAATATTTTCTCGGCTATTATTGTGTTTGTCCATTTTTACTTAGCGTTTTTCAATATAAAAAATAATTACGACTTATAAGTTCTTTTAAATTAAAAACCAAGACCCTTTTGCCCTAATAAACCAAAACATATAATAACTTAGGACTTAGTAAACAACTTCAAAAACAATTTCAAAGGCGTTTGTAATAAATTTTCTAACAAAACCCGTATAAATCAAGCTTTAAACTGCGTAAAACTTGCAAAATAAATTGTAAAATGCCTTTAGTTTGCGTGTGATAAGTTAACAGTCTTTAATCCAAAATCTAGCTCTTCGAATTCTGTAAATCACATAAGAATTATTATTTCTACATAAAAAAGTTTATTAAAATATTATAGCTTTTAAGTATCCGTGCATTCAAACGTTCACTAAATCGAGCTTTCCGTTTAAAAAGTTATTGCTTAAAGAGGTCTTAAAAAGTTTTGCACCAGGGTGTCAGATATCGATGAAACGGTCCTATTGCTACTGATAAAGCTAAACGTTAAATACTGTAATTTGAAGTGCCTTCGCTGTATAAGCTAATTATGTACAGTTTAATTAACGTTTATCCTCCGATTGGCAAAAATTTGAGATAAATTCAGAGTTATATATGATATGGTGCACAAAATTTTTGAGTTAAGCTAAGCTGACCTATCCAAGATGTTAATATATTAAAAATTACTATACATATAGTCCCACAAAACTTTTACCCTGTTTGAAATGCAATAACTGAATAAAATTAATAAAAATATTGTGTTTTTGAGTCGCAAAGATCCTCAAAACGCTATAGGTGCTCTTCCAATGTTGAAGATATTCAAAATATCCCCGACGAAATACATCAGCTAGAACGCGTTGAAATAAATCGATAAACATGCGATCTCCCCTTCTCTCTCGCTTATTGTTAGGTAGTTGAGCGACGTTACAAATTTCAACTTGGCTTGTCAGTAGCATGAGATCACGAATGCATTTTCTACTTAAGGAGGGTTCGGGTACTGATCCTTTATTCGTAAGAACCTTTTCCGCAGTGCTTATAAATGAAACCGAATAAAAGAATTGTTTTTATTGAGACAACGCCATAAGAATAGTATACTATTTAAAGTTATTTTATAATTAACCTAAAAACCTAACTATTTTACTAGAATCTTAGTCAACGATACGCACTTCGGACGAACCCTTAATTTTATTTGAAGATAATGCGCATGCTTGACCAAGCCTCTAGACCGATGCCAACCAGAGTAAATGTTGCAGATATAACTGCTTGACAGGCGACATCAAGACACCATAGATACACGATAGTCTTACGGGAAGCATCAGCAATGATCATGACAAATATAAAATTACCTAAAGGCTGCATATTATTTACAATTTCGACAAGAAGATTATGATCTCTAGGTAACAATACACACGCAGATTTTAGCAGAGCATCTTTTACGTGCAATACATTCGACAAGGTACAGCCAATCCCATATCATAATGCCTCTCTTCTTTTCGTCAATAATGCTTCTGGTTTTATTTGACAGCAAGCGCTGATCTCGCGTACGCTAAGAGAGTCCGTTATCTGTACTAACGTAGTCTTCCTTTTAATTAAAAACATCCTGTGACAGGGGTTGTTGACCTACTGTAACAATGGTTCTAATAAAAGTGCATTCACAAGCAATCACAATCGTTTGGTATCCAGCGTACCTAGTTTTGTGGAGTAGACAGTATTCTACAATGTCCCCGCAGAAAGATGATTAACTTCGTTAGATGGTGAGCTCTGGGTTGATATTCGATACTTTCTCGACGGGTTATGCAGCTTTCAATAAATGTTTTATCCAGAAATTGCTGTACATCTCAATGGTAATGTGACGTTGCTACATCTTGTTGAAAAAATACAATCTTCACTTGGGTAGAGTTGGTGAACAGTTTGTACAACTACTTTCCGCAACATGCTAAGATGCACAGACCATGCCACTGGTCCTTCAAAAAAGAATTGGGGTACAGGCCCTCTGACAAACACACTACATCACACCGATAGCCATGTAAGATCAACAGCTCAGTCTTCCATAATATTGGAATTTTATTTTGCTCAATACACACAGGTATTGCGAATGATGGTTCCATTCAATCTAAAAACCGTTTATTATGTTTATGTTTATGCTTATTATGCCAGATCCAATCACAAAATTCGAACTGATCTCATTTATCGTGTGAAGTGGTGGACATTTGATTTGCTTACACTTTACTTACGCGATGCTAAAATTATTAACTTCTTGGGGAATCTTTTAAAAGTTTGTACCACTGCTTCCATTCTTCTTTCTTTTGATAACGCTTCTTTCTGCCATAATATCCGTTTTTCAGATCACACACAGCTCTTTTCCTATTACACTTATAGTGCAATTTCAAAATTACTACACATGATCTTGGTGTAGTACCATTCCTTTAATATTCGCACATTTCCATAAGTACTCTAAAATCTATTGCCGTTCCTTATAGAAAAGATGTGCAGCCATCTTGTTAATTACTTGTCACTACTGGCAACTCCGCAGAAAAGTAAGAGAAAAAAGGATGGCAACAAGCACTAATCATGACAAATCCAGATACAAAAAATCCAACCCGCTCTCTGTAATACTTTCTTTGTTATTAACATTCTAGCAAAGCAAAACTCTTTGTGAGATACTGCATTTGCTCAACTTTTATTACACTCTAATGGACGTTACCTTAATTATTTTAATTTTCCCTAAAAGGGTAGACAAGCATATCAGTTTTAGTGCTCAAGCGGTGAGCGATGGGTGTAGCAAAAAAAAAATAAAATTGTGAGGAGTATGCAATTTGGAGATCATCTAAATATTTGCCTCAATTGGACTTCGTCTACATGTAAAGTTTATCGGAAGTTAGTTAATTCTACGTCAAAGTTGTTGGTGGGCGCCTGCTTCATCTTGCCGTTTAGGTGATGATCCACTAGAAGATGAGTGCTCTTAGAAGATATGCCGATCAATTCGGACTTCTGGTTGAATAGTCCTTTTTACAACCAAAACATTCTCACATGTATTTGAAATACAGAATAATATACCTCTTACCACTTCATCTAATTACTATTAAAAATTAATATGTCATAACATGGTCGCTCCAAACATGTACAAAATTTATACCAAACAAATTTACACAGCTAACCTATTCCAACTAACCAAATGTGCGCTTTCCGGAATAAAATCTTATTTGAATATATCTTTCGTCAATATTAGCAAACAATCGGTAATTACAAACGGTACTGATAATTGCAATTTATTTTTGTGGTCCCTTTGACATAATACTTTGAAAAAACTTAAGGCAAAATCTTGCGGTCTATGGTTATTTCCGCGCTGCATGTATTATTACTACCAGCTCAGACGGTAACATACGATATGAAACAAATTAATTTACAGCTGTAATCCCGTGTTTATTTCACAAAAGCACCTCCATCGGACTAGGTGTACTTCAGCTATGCTTGTCGTATACAAATTTCCAACTGCTTACTGCCACATGCTTCATGTCCACTCGGCCGGTATCACAACCAGTCCCTTTTCGTCAACCGTCAAGTCCTTTTTGTACTAACCTCCGCTCTCTACCGTATCAAAGGTTTACATTATTCCAAGGTCGTCCTACATCGGCGGCTCCGTGAATCAGGCAGGTTTGCTTAGGACTGCCTATCCCAAGGTCCCTGGTTCGATTCCCAACACAAATCGCTTGAAAAATGTTATGAAACATTCTTCACAAAAATACGCTCTCTTTCGGATGAGAAGTATAATGTAGATCCAGTGTGTAAGTGTTGTCGCGCACGTTAAAGATCCCTACCTTGCTTGGAATAGCCAGGGATCGGCAAAATTTAAAACTTCCAGGTGAAAAAGGAACTCGTTTCTGGCTAATGTAGTACCTTCAGGGGGAGCATTAGAAAGTTATATGTAGGGAGCCGTCCTACGTCGAGCTTTACAATAGATCATGTTTCAACTGCGCGCCTGCCTTTTGTTCCTACATAGTACACGTACGTGTATTTCGCCGTTTCAGCATTTCTACATTGTAGTACCTTTATTACCATTGTTGTATTGTTTAGTTACGGCGCTTTTTTAACACTATTTTATCTTTATAAATTTTACTTAGTGCACCTGGTGTCTATACGTATTTTGATCATATTGTAACAAAATTAATTTTATCCCGTTCAGTTACAGTTTAAATAATATCTATCTTTCTTTGCTTCAATGTAATTTTAAAATTAATTATCTTTAATGGAATGTAGAGGAAGATTTCTCTGAATACCGCGTAATTATTTAACAGCATCATTGCTATCTAACTAATAATTACTCTAAGAGCTTTTGATCGACAAAGTTTATAGAGAGTGCATCAACCCTACATTTAATAAATACCTGCTTAACCCCTATGTTTATTTAAAATAACGCGTTAGCGTTACACTTTGTCCATTTAAATTTTTAATTACTAAATAAAGTATAACATAATACTTTCTTAGCAAAACTTAAGACTAATCGCAAAGAATTGTAATAAAGTTTATAAAAGCAAGTTTTTGCTATGGCAAAGTTTTGAAATAGTAGCTCCGTGTTTCCTACAAGGTAAATCTCATAATTAGTAAATGCATTTTTGGACAGTGTAAAAGTAAAATTAGACGATTACTTTAGATTCTTAAAACAATCTAAATGAATACTCAAAATCAACACACGCTTTTCATGATAGATAAATATTAGATATTACTATTGCACACTTTTATAGCAATTTGTGTAAGCTTATTCATAGTAAATTCGTATCATTAATTCAGCATTTCAAGCGTCATGGTTTCTGCCTACAAAGTAACGTTTACGTTCTAATTACATCCAAAACGTCTGGGTAATTCATGGGATATCTTTAAGACAGCTGAATCAGGAGACAAGAGAAATTACTCTGTCAGGGAATTTGCAGATTATTTTTAGGAACTAATTACGACACATGGTCTGTTTAATTGTAATCATAGTCTTACTTTGAGTAATTTGAATAACTCCATATTACTTAATCTTTCGAAAAAATTTATTTTCCGGAATTTTGTTTTCAGTAATATTTGCTTTCAGTATCAACATCATTATACTTGATAGGGATTATTGTAGCTATATACGCACACTTGTTTTATTTGAAATAAACAGTTCACTTAAATTAATATAGATACCTAATTCTATAAATAACCACTCCTATTATGTTGGTTGTAGATAAAGTTTACATTCTAATTCTATTTAAGCAGGTGACAATTTGTGTCCCACTTTGGTGTTGCTTCTTCCTATCCTAAGATTTTATTAAGTATTTTTAAATTTAAACTTATGCTCGTGAAAACAGGCGCGTAACTATCATAGGGCTAAAAGCATAAGAGAATCTTTAAAAAAACGAAACACAATTTCGACTAATTGAATTATTCACGTAAACAATGTTGCTTTCGAAAATGTTTGTTAGAAAGAAATTATAAGTTAATTTATAAACCTTTCTTTTTCAAGCATAAATAATGCAGCAATAATGCATCACTTAAACTTAGAAATGTTCGATTTGAAATTTTTAACACCGTTGACGTACACCGGAACCAAATCAGTTAACGTTTACAATATAAAAACCTAAAGTAAGCAAACTGTAGTGAAATGGTCATCTGTCTGATACGTTCACCTGGATAACTGCAATCGAACTATTTAACTGCGTTGGAACGTCGGCCATTTTGTCAGTGTTAGTCGTCCATTGTTTACGGCGAATAGGGATGGACTCGGGCTCGGGCTTTCGGGCCGGCCCGGCCCGAGCCCGGCCCGATTTCGGGCTCGAATTCGGGCCGGACCGTTGACTACCTTATTCGGGCCGGGCCCGGGCCGGGCCTATCTTTTTTCGGGCTGGGCCGGGCCAAACGACTCGAGTTGGCCCGAACTTTACGGGCCGAAAAACGCACGAGTAGATACTCCATCGTCCCTTTACTTCTATCTCACATTGAGTAATTAAACTTTCTTAATTATATTTTCACGTAGTGTCTTCATGAACCCATTAATAATCAGTTTTTCGTCTTGTTTAGTGTAAAGGAGACGTGATATTATAACTCACTTATACCGAATATTTTTTTCTAGTCCTATTTAATGTTCCTCATGTTGTACTTTAGGCAAGTTAAAAATGCCCAGGTACAACAAACTAGGTGATTTATTCATAATTCAAAAGTTTGCACGATTTATATTATGTATATGTATATACTTCAAATTTCAATCATGCGGCGAACGTCGATATTATCAATCGCCGTGTATAATTTATGTCTACCGCCTAAAACACTAGAGAGTTATTGCAACGTTCATTTTACCAATTTTTTAATAAAGTTTTCCCTTATTTGACATTTACACATGTGCAATTACACCTTTAATGTTTGTACTTTATTAAAATACAGGACACCATTTATAATTTAAATACAGGCAGGGAATGCTATTATTTAAGACGCCTTAATTTTGACATACGCCAAATGCCTAACGTACAAACTTACATTTAATTGTCTGCTTTTTGCATAAATATAGCGAAATTTTTTGTAGTGTTGTTTCCGTAATTAAATTTAGAAATATAACGTCCAAGTTTATAACACGAAAAAGATATAAAACGTCAACGCTCTAAATACGAGGATGCTGTTTTGTAATGCTTTTCCTAGAAGTAAACTGTAAAAATCCTTTTGAAAACAGATATGCTATATGCTTGGAAAGAACTAAAAACTGTGTCTTGAAGTAACCTCGAAAAGTATTCCGTGAAAACACTTTGACAACACATACAAATGTTATCGAATCAGTGGGAAATAAAAGACTCAAATAATAAAAAAAGGTCCATCTTTGTGTGAATACAATTTCTTTGATTTTTTCCAATATAGTTAAACATGTATTATAGGTCACCTTATCACAAAAGAGATTAATTCTTTATTCATTTTTAAAACATAACCTATAGATATAGAATACTAAACATATATGTCAGAATAAAGAGTAAGGGAAAAAACACTTGCACTAGCACTCCTTTAAATTGGATGCAAACTTTTAAAAAAGAATACTTTATTTGAAGATTCTTTTAATAAAGTCTGCTTGGAATGAGTTTGCAACAACTCTCTAATTTCAAGTAGGTAATTTTAGTAAAATTCTTTAAAGTAGGAACGACAAAATAAAGCAGACACAAATTTATTATAAAGGTTATAAGGTACGTTAAGCGTACAATTTCATAAACATTGAAAATTGCTAAACGTTTTGTACCTTTGTTACCTATTTCTATGATTTTTTAAAGAATTGTTACGTTTATTTTCAGCATGAATTAATTACCCTATTTTATCCCTTATTAATTCAATACCCGCTCGAATAAATTCTGTTTCTACTGTTAAATCCTTCAACATAATTAATAATAAACACGCCCTCGAATAAATTCCTCAACTTAAATCTAGTTGCTTTAAAACGACAAGTTTATGCAACAACTAAATAGGTATATCCTGTTTCAGGTACCCGTTATCTTGGTATACATTACGACCGCTTATAATGTTTTTCTCTATTGTTTCAATGTAAAGACTTGTTGAAATAAGGTCGCACACTATCTGATAAAAGCCGGGTTTTCCAGTTTCAATCGCGCCTCGATAAGCGAGGATTTGCAGTTGGAAATCCTGTTATTTGAACCATTGTTAAATTCGCTTGTACAGCTTGTGCGTCGACATATTTTCTACATTATTCGTCACCGTATTTCAAAAGCAATGCACGTCTGTTTATTTTCTGTTCGACAACTAGAAGGTGACTTGCGTGGATTGCTTTTTTTAGCTGGAGGCCAAATGGGTTCTTCCTTTCTGTAGACCAACTGCTTTTGTCCGTAGGTCGTTGCTGTAGTTACGATACCAGGGTAAATGGTTCATGAATACCGCGGCGTTTCTGTGTTGACTCACCCCTGACAGTTTTTTCCTTTGTGTGTGTCAATGGGATATTCCGTATCAACGTTTGGTGTAGTTATGTGACAAGAAACGTCACATTATAGAACTATTGTTCGTTGCTGCTAATCGATATTATCTCTCTGCATGTGTAATGTACCTGTGTTAAAAATATTGGACAGACACGCGCATATTCCTTTGTACTGATTAGTATATTTTAGAAACGGTACTATGTACGATTTAAAAGATATCTGACAAAAGCTCCCACACGTTAATTCTTTCCTACTAATTAGTTATTTTACAAAAAGTATTTGGTGAAACTTTAAAAACGCTTGACAAAAGCTCTCACAGGTTTATTTACTACGGATTAATTTGATTTTGTGTAAATACGAGATGCGCACTTCGTATCTAATGTACTAAATTGTTCATATCAGCTAACTGTTTGCTTTGAAATAATAACGCTAAATTTATTGCTCTTGCTTGTTTGTACAGAATCCGTTATTTATTTTTATTATTATTTTTTATTTTTATTTATTTTTATTATTTATTATTATTATTATTATAGCTACGTAACAGAATCAAAAATCAAATGATATACTACGATATGTTCCACAAGTATCTTGATTGTAATTCAAAATCATTATACTCTTAGATTAAACAAAAGAGTGATAATTACTTGTTGAACACAACAGAAAAAAATATCTTCTCATTCGCTGAATGAAAGTCGGGCCGGCCCGCCGGGCCGAGGCGTCAATTTTTTTTCGGGTCGGGCCTCGGGCCGGGCCGGTTACCTTTCTGCGTCGGGCCGGGCCGGGCTTATTGAGTTCATCCCTAACGGCGAACAATAGGATATCTAACGTTTTGAGTCGAATTATTCAACCCTTTCTGTAACTACGATTTAAATCAAGTAATATCATGGCAGTTATGCTAGAATTGTAATAATTGCACATTATCCCCAGCGTAGATAGAAGTAAATATTTTTTTCTTATAAGCACCCGTGTAAATAGACTCCGCCTTTTCTCATAAGCGTACCATAATAGATCATACACGGCTGGACGGCAAATTGTAAGACAAGAACGTCTTAGTGTATGCCGACCACGGTACAAGTCTAATTATTCGAGCCTTCTACTAATACTATTTAAATTTCGTCACACAATTGTAGTAAAGAAAAACGCACTACTTTGGGGTTTTGAACTAGGAATCTCAAGAATGGCAGTCCATGCTTTAGCGCTGTGCTATTGAATGCATATAATAATATGAGATATATATCTCCTATTTAAACCTTTTGTCGAATCGTATAAATTTTATTTAGACCAAAAGCTTTCGGGTAGGATTACTAACTAAATTAATGTATGTGACGCACATTAAGATATAGATATTGAAATCTAAATCGTATATTTTGAAAACGATCCTAGGTCATGGATCGAAACGTTAATAAAGATAATTTTAAAAACTATGAGTGGTTTAATCCCCAAAGAAGATTAAGACGTATAAAGCTTATTTAAATTATTCAGAAAAAAGCTTTCAGATGAAAATGAAAACAATTTAAATGCAGAGTGCGTCTTCTTGAAGTAAAAATACATAAGCGTTCTTAGTAGGATTTACATGCTGCTGAAGTAAAAACCTTAAATTTTGTCTTGAAGCAAATACATAAAGCGGTGAGATATCTATGGACGAACCATTCCGTTCTAACGTCACTGAAAATGAAAACCTGGAATGTAGGTACTTTTTAGTCAAACGTGTTGATACTTGTATTTGTCCAAGTCTATATCTACAAGAACTGGAATGCTTGTAAAAATTCTTTACCCTTGTGTGAAATCCATTAGAAACGAGTTTTGGGTCACCCTGTATCGATTCAATACGGTTTGCAAGTAACCCTTGTACAAGAGTTTTTGTCATTTGCAGACTTTGAAGTTGAACGGGCGAAATTAATAGCTACTAACATTAACGTGTATATGTTTAAACCTAAAGTCGCTTTTTATTTGGATGCCTTTGGGGCTGTTCAACAAAAACAATTTAATTTTTACGTGACGTTCAAAATACAATGGTTAATTACCATTATTTTAGTTGCCGAAAATTGCATATTGATACACGATATGGTTGCTGTGCGCACACGGAACGAATTATAAAAAAAATAATTTTTAATTGATTTGCATGTAAATGCTGGCCTTAAAGCTGTGTAATTTTCGTCAGAACAACGAAATATGGAGTCTGAATTAAGATTATTGTGCTAAAACATATGGCTACCGGCACTCAAAATGTAATAAATTATGCAAATTTTTCTATGATTGGTCTTATCTCACCAATTGTCAGTATTGTGAATTAAAACTGCTTATTTGTGTCCTTCGGAAATAAAAAGATTGTTATGCAGAAAATAAACACCGTTTTAAAGAGAAATGTAATTACGTTTAATATACCTGCGTTCAGTATATTGTAAACATCTAGAAAAAGATTGATAAAATTATCGATGTTGTAGATAGTATGGAATTAAATCAATACAAAAATTATAAATTGTTTGTCAAGATAGAGAGATGCGTAGGATCTACAATAGTAATATGTGTGGGAAACTCTCGAAAATGTGTACCTAATAGACATTACGTAAAAGCCAAAACATGTGGGTGTAAACAGGTTATCAAATGGAAGGGTTGAAAAATATTAACGAGCGGTACATATATTCCCATGTGTTTCATGTAAGGCCCGACTAACAGACGTTAATTAGAGAATTTGTTGGCGGAACTACCAAAAATGTATCAGGTTGAATAAAGAAGACTTGTATAAAGTGTATTGAATGCGATGTTTTGATGAGCTTGAGTACATGCAAAATTTTTCTACAACTTTTGCTTTTTCCCCCACTCAACCTTCGGCTGCGATCGAAATCGTTTTCGACAGTTGTCATTCGATTCTAATCTGTGCATAACATAAGTTTTCAGTAGTTACGCTCTGGTGGATTTATCCCGCACTTTCGTTCCCAACATAATGTTCAACTTTGCTTGCACGTTTTCGACATTCTACGGGCCTTGCTCTATAAAGTATAGATAGCACATTTTCTATGTAAGTATTAGACGGTCGTAGAAACGGACTACCTATATTTAGTATTGGAGAATTAGAAAATTGTTTAGCGTATTAAATACATATGTCTAACTCGAATAAACGAAGATTAAATTACGGAACTACAAGTTTTTGAATTTTAATCAGAATATCTAACTTTGTAGTAGTGACTTAATGTTTAAGGTATAACTACCAAAGCAAATAAGGCTCACATAGCGGATTTAGTCAGCTGTTAGGATGCTCGATTAGGTAAGGCTTTCGATCTAGTTTGGTTAAAGGGTATGGTGCTACAAGAAAAGATGCATCAATATATGTGTGTATATATATATATATATATATATTGTCGTGTACACGATTTAAATTTGTAAATTTCTCAATTGTCGTCATCGGTCTCGGTGGCGTAATTGGTAAACGCATGGTTCCGGCAAAACCAGGATACAGGTTTAAGTCCTGTCCAAGACCTTATATTTTCCATCTTTCAATTACTAGCTCGATTTGAAATGATCATTTGGGCTTTGCATAAAGGTCTAAGTTATTATTTCATCTTATTCATTATAATACGATAGTATTTATCAACTTACCTTGTGTAATTAACTATCTAAAATATTTATATATTTAATACTTGGTTTATAGCCATAATTTTAAGCGTAGCTTTCTGTTTATAACTGACGTAAGTCAAAAACTTGACAATGTTAGATATGATTGACAAAAATGCCAAACGTAATTGAAAGTTAGGTTGATGTATCGTCGTGTACACGATTTAAATTTGTAAATTTCCCAATTGTGTCATTGATCTCGGTGGCGTAATTGGTAAACGCATGGTTCCAGTTAAACCAGGATACAAGTTCAAGTCCTGTCCAAGACCTTATACTTTCCATCTTTCAATTAATAGCTCTATTTGAAATGATCATTTAGGCTTTGCACAAAAGTCTAAGTTATTATTTCATCTTATTCATTATAATACCATAGTATTTATCAACTTACCTTGTATAATTTACTACCTAAAGTATATATATATATATATATATTGCTGTGTTAAACCCCTGTTAGCCCCTTGTTATTATATTAATATTTAGCCCCACGATTGGGTCAAGCTATATTTACTGTGATATTTCCCTTATATTAAGCCCCACGGTTGGGCAGATATATTTAACTGTGATATACTCGCCCCACAAATTGGGCGACATATTTATGCTGTAATAATCGCAGCCCCTACGCTTGGGTAGCCCATATTTATGCTGTGATTTATTCTTTTATTACCCGAGCACTTGTAAAAATGTTAAGTTATAAATAATTTTGCCTCGACTAGCTGATTCAATTAAATAAAGCAATTCTACAATACACAGTATAATGATTAAATATTTACAACCTTTTTAAATATCTTCTCCCTTTTTAAATTATTTACATCTGTCAGATTTTTAGAAAATGAAGCCAGCAAAACGAGCTTTTTATTACATTTAGAGACCTTTTGAAAGTTTCAAGATGTCTATTACCTTTCATAAATTTATTCAAGAAACCTCAGTTTGTGGGCTCTTACATTTCTGAATTATTATTGAGATAAAAACAGTTTATAGAAATAAATCATATCAAAATATCTAACCTGAAGTGGTTTAGTAGGTGCTCTGCATCCCTAAGAATTTTCGTGTCTAGTGTGAATGTTCTGAGTCTAATTTGAAGTCGACATCCAACCAAATTAGTATCCAAATCGTTATTGGTGAGTTTATTCCAATGAAAGGTTTTTCATTTCCGTAATAGAGTATTTACCATTTTCAGAGATTATCAAATTGCTTTAACAGGCAGCATTCTCCAGAGTCTCGTATCCAAAATTGCATTTAAGATCGTAATTGATCGTTATTAAAAGTTTTAACGGGAGTAACAAGATCTTTATTAGGATCGTTATTGAGATTGTAATTAAGAGCCCTGTTTTATTTATTATTAGAAATGGTATAATTTCACTAAATCTGATCTACTTACGTCTTTAGAAGTACGGCTCGCTTGCACAAATATACACTCTTTTAAAATAATTTGTCACTTTAATTTATTTAACTGTTCACGTAAATATTTAGCACGTTCAAGTATAGTGACTGCCCAGTTTCAAAATATACTAACTCGTTGTTCAATTGTCATCATATTTATATGACCGGCTCCTTTTGTTTGCGATTCGTTGTCTTATCTCTAATTATTTTGGGAAACTTTACCAATTGTGTAGTTCAATTGTATAAAACGATGCTCAATTTGTCACGTAATTTATTATTATACCTCACATTTAATTCAGAAATCCCAGGAATCTTCGTTCATTAAAGCATGTACTATTGTTGTTGGCTTTATTCTAATCTGAATGGAATAAATTTGGTGTTTGTTTATTTCCTAGTTAAATTGGATTTTTGAACAAATGTGATACTTTTATATCACGTACGCTTTTCATATAATGCATAATTTTTGCCTGCGTTTATGATGATGTATTAACGCACTTTTTTGAACATTTATCTAGCCAATTCATGCAGGTTTTCCATTGATTTAATTTCAATGCGTTTCGTTACATTTTTAAATTCTTATCTTTGCCCGTAGCTACTATTGAATATGCGTTTTAATCGCTTGTACTGCTATATACAGTGTGCTCCCAACTAATAATATCTATAATGACCTATTTACTCTTTTAATATCTGTAATTATGTGCTTTTGTTACTTGGGAGTTACTTTTGTTTATTCTACGACCCCTATGACTTAACCTACCCCTAAATTAACCCTATAATTACAGCAATCTATATATATATGTATATATATATATGTTGCAAATTGCTATTTAGCGAATAATGTATATAATCCATTAAAAATACTGTTTAATTTGTTGGAAAATGGTGAATTGGCTTCCGAAGTGTGTGTACGTATAGTTTTCTAGATTGCAGTTTTAGATGCGGGTGGAATATTAAAAACAGGGATATTTGATAAATTATGTAATTTCCGTTGTAACATGTCATTTTACCTATGGTAAATGCCACGTTTGCTTGATTTATCTCTCCCTTTAAACCTCAGATTTTACTTTAAAAAGTCCATTGAACCTTAATATACATTTTTACTTTTAATAGATTTATTATAATCACAGAATATAGAAAGGTTATAGTACTTCATAAAGTACCGTGTTTGTTTTCTAATATTCATAGTTGTTTGTAAGGTTGCCTACAATCCAGTATTCTTGGTATTTAATTTCACACTTCTACTTTGCAGAAGAGCTCTGTAGTTTTCTTTCCTTACAATTCCAAATACCCCGCTCTGATAATTGAGACAGATGTTTGCCTGTCAAAACTTTCTAATAAAAGATTCATTTCTTGTCTTGGTTCTGTGTATAACAGGTTGTTTTGAATTCCTGTTGATACGAATTGACCATGCGGTCGTATCAAGTATGTATTCTTTTGTTAAATAATAAATGTGAAATCACTTAAATATTATTACAGATATCTTGCCTAGCGTTTCCTTTCCTTCAATAAACTATAAATCCCACCGGATTACTTTGCCGATGGTAAGAATTTAATAGATGTATTTTAAATTCCTTTTCACTTGTTTTTGCGTGTTAACTAATTCACGTGTTATATTTTAGGGTCGTTCTCTACCCTCATGTTTTCCTACATTTTTATCTTACGTTCCGTATTGATGCAGATTTGCCTTGCTGTCGCTTACAATAAGATGACAATACCGTTATATTTTAACTTACGCTACCTCAACATACAATTTTAGTTTTGTTAATTATTCTCTTAAAATTTGGTTTAATATGGATCTATGAAGCTAAACACGGAATGTTTTTTAACTTGTTTGAATGCTAGCGGATTCTACCTCATCACTTGTTTTTGATGTTACCTGGGACTCCTGCAGTTTCTTCACATTTGATTTGGATTTCTACAGATGTTCCGTTCAAAGAATATCAGGGTAACAAAATATGTTATTCAATGCACATGTTAGGTATGACAAATTAAAATATTTTTTATCTACTCAAAATTGAATGAACTGATTTATGCAATATTAAATTTTCTCTTTATTTTACATTAGTAAAACATATTAATCTTACTGATAAATTATCTAGTATTTATAAATATTAATTCTTTTTATACATAATCTTACTAGACGCATACTGTCCAAATGTAAGCCACATGTTTCATGAAACTTATGGTAGTAGAGTACATTTATTAATTTTG
Organism: Platerodrilus igneus; assembly: GCA_036346225.1. Taxonomy (NCBI): domain Eukaryota; kingdom Metazoa; phylum Arthropoda; class Insecta; order Coleoptera; family Lycidae; genus Platerodrilus; species Platerodrilus igneus. Next base: position 5,081,323 of record JARFIW010000301.1, read on the forward strand.
TTACGCATTTAAAAGTACAAGATACTTTTCTTTGTATATTTGAACGTTTAGTTCACGTTAAATATTTTATCGAGTTTTTATATGTTACGCTCACATATTTAAAAACTCTCTTAAACTTATATAGCTACATTTACTAGTTGCATAAAAACAAGTATCATAATCTTTACTGATCTATTTATTTTATATGACTTCATAGAACATTTATGATGTTTTTGTTCAAAACTTTATTTCTTTAAAATTTAATAAATACACTATATAATATAACTTGTCATAGTTTCTCACAGTTGTCTATTTTACAGCTATAAATTCACAAATTTTCTCCCCTTCGAGATTTTAGGTCTCTTGCAGCCTCTGCAACCTCAACGGTCGATGCTAGCTGTGCCAGAGTGTAATTTTTTTATGCTCTGTCGTGCGCCTATCCTTTTTATAACGCCTGAAAAAGGGTAGGGTGCACCGTATGCAGTTTTTGCTGTTTATCTAGTAACGGTGTTGAAGTTGTGGCAAACGAATCAAACAAATACGGCGCAACAATTAAACAGATGGGCAAAATTTGTCCTAGTGTTGAGGCAAATTTGTCTTAGCAGTAGAGTATTATTTTAGAGATAGGGCTATTTTGTCTCATAGTTGTATTATTATTTGATCGAAAGCGTCTTTAAAAATTATTGTCAAGTGGCGAGGTAAGTGTCAGCGAAAGAAGTTCGATTGCAATTTAGTAACGAATAGTGTTGATTCAATCCGTATAAGAATAAGGCAATATTCTGCCGTGTTTGTGGGCTTATATGCAAAATTTTTCTATTACTATTGTTTTTACCCGGTTTCTTCTATGCTCTATATCAATATGCTCCAATTAGTGTACGTGTTTAATTATAATTCTCGTTTACTGCATACTTCTACTAAAGTCTAGTAGCAGGATCGCGTTTTTGTTGTGTATAAAATGGATCAGGAAAAATTTTACCAGAAAAGGTAACTTACGGGGGCTTTTGGTTACGTAGCACAGCTCCTGCTCGTCTGCATCGGAGTTTAAACGTTCGACTTTACCGGTGAAAAATTACTTTAACTGCTAACCGTGCGGTATCGCCTTTACTATAGTTCACAATTTACAGAGGCATTGAGTCGAGATGCATCGTGTAACCTCGGCTACAGCGAGGGATAAATGTTCTACTTTGTCGATGGCTGCAAAATTTATCTCCAATAGCAATGGAACGGCAGTATTCGTTGAAATGCGTGCAATGCGAATGTGGTTATGCCTGCATATGGTGGTCATCACCTACGGAGCAGCGGGCACAGGAAATGCTGCAGGTGCTGGCAGTTAGGGTGACGATTCCATTATCCACAGCATTACTTAAGTTATATTCGGGCACTATGGTTTATTAACGCGCACTCTGTCACGTTTCCGCTCTCTCGATATTTTGAATTTTTAAAATTCTGTGATCCCATTGGTCTACGTAGAAGATGGATGACGTGAACCGGTTGCTCCATTGCTCCTAGCAGTTTTAAGTAATTGTAAATATATCTAACCGTTCAAAATCTAGAAATATAATGCACAGGTAAGTCAGAAGAAATATTGTGTCGTATTTAATAAAAATATGCCTCTGATAATGTAGTGACAAAAATTCAAGGCATGTTTTAAAAATAACGTTTCCCAGAAGAACATGGCCGCAAAAATCTTAGGTTTGAATCATCTAGAGAATTTTACTAAGTAGTTCCGGTATCCACCACACCGTTTAAAAATATAGCTGTCCATGCAGCTCCTGCTATTTTCAAATTTTTAAAATGCCGCAATTCTATTGGCTTACCGAACCATCTACCACAATTGGCACTCTTCGATTTTTAAAATCCCTGCGATCCTATTGGATGCTCTGCAGAACATGGTCTCTGCGGCGTGACTTTTTATGCATAGAGAAGTAACTGCCTCCATAAGACTATTACAAAATATACAATTATTCTATATTCAAACAATTGCAAGTAATTGGTGCTGTATGGGTGCGTGGGGGCCCCTTGGTAAATTTTTAGATCTTCGCTATGGGTTGGTTCGAGGTTCAATTAATTGCAGATTTGGACTTTTAAGTAAATTTGAGTCTATACAATGGTTTTCACGCTAAGAAAATGTTTAAACTAAAAAGTTATTGTGACAGAGATTTATGGATGTGTAAACTAACAAAATAGCTTATCGGATGAAAAATGACATGAGGTACGCATACCTGAAAACACATCGACATTGGACAAGGGAATATAATAATATAGTTTAAACGTAGTAGTAGTAGGCATTGCGTATATTAGTTTAGGTAAGTGTGTATTATATCAACTTAATCTTTCATTGAATTCTTTTGCTTTTGTTAATATGTCGGACTGACGCTCGGACAGTTTCGACATGTATGGAGTGGCGCTTTCGACACGTCGAACAGCTACTCGTAATACTAGCTGTGAAATACATAATCTTATATAATTTAAAAAATAACAATACACTGTATACAAATTTATTGAAAAAATATAAAGGACCAATACATAATTTGGTCAAGCACTGTATAACATGCAAATTTAAAAATCACCATGCATTGACATTTTATTCGTATAGAGTTAAAATGTTTTTTTCATCTTTACAGTACATTTACTTTAATACATATATCAAAAGATATAGGTACAGTTTTTATTGAAATAATATGTCAGGCCATTACAAAAATAAGTAAGAACTGTACTAAGTAATGTGAAAATCACATCGACGGCATTGTTTAACTGACGTATTCGCTAGAATATCCGGAATTTGCCGAGTTATTACGAAACCATCCCATAAACATTGTCACGAGAGCACGCATCCACTCTACGTCTTCTACAAACTTATCAGGAGATACTCAGTTATTGCCAACGCTGTTAAATAGTTTCGATTACCGAATTCGCTGAATAGGTAATTAGTTGCATGGAAATCGTCTTCTAATAAGATTTTGTTTCTGTGCTGCTCTTCCGTTAATTCGATGCTATTAACTTCTCGATTTGCATTTACTATGGCTCCAACGAACTCATCATAAAATGCCGGAAAGTCTCTGACATTCATCTATTTGACTTTATAACTTATCAGTTCTTGCATATTAAACATATTCCTACTGTCCCCGCCCATTTAAAACAATAACATTACAGCGTTTTGAAATTTCTAATTTGAAAGCGTTTTCGTTTTGTAAAACGTTTTTAATTAAAGCATTTCTTGTTTCAGTCGTATACGCAACCAGTTTTAAAATAAATTCTCGACCGAGTTCTAAGTACTCATTATTTATTTCAACATCCCTGTAAATTAATTTAATTTCATTTGCACGTTGGACAAACTGCATAACTATAAATTCCACTTGAAAGCTACAAATATTCAGCCATTCTTGATGGTCCGGTCATACACCATAATATAGACCAACATTAGTGCAACCTCCGTTGCTACACGCCATTTAAATAAGAGGTGTCATACCTTCATACAGATTAAAGCCCATTTCGATGCCGTGATGATTCTCAAACGCCGTCAATTCATACTCGTTCAAAATGTAGAAGGTTCTTTCTATCAGTTTATTTGTCTTTTCTCGGAATTCTTACATCCTTAGTAATATCGTAATAGACACCATCCATTATTTCTTTGTTTGATTGCAAACGTGACTGAACGACTTTGTAGGTACCAGTAAACTAAAGTATATACCCGAGCTTATGACACGAGGATGCGGTCTAGCTACACCTTTTCACACACAGGAATCAACATATTTGTAGTCCTCGATACTATCCAAGTCATAATTAACCAGATCCAACTATATACGACGTGAATATATGTACGAACGCATTTTAGACAATTATAAAAAATGAGCTTTCAAAAATGCAGACAGTACTTATTTTCGATACATCAAGTACTCCATTTGACATTTAAAAATTCTTGTAATAACACTAATTCTTCCAGTTTATCTATAAAAACTCCTTTGTTCGGGCACAACAGCGACTGCATCGCAACACTCCATGACCTCATTGAAATTTTTAAATATAGAAAAGTCCTTTTGAGGTTGTACAAAATACTGCTTGTGCAAACTTTGCGCTGTTTTAAATACGACAAAGTTATTAGCACGTTATGTAAATCTTCGAGCAGTTTGTATCAAGTGATTATGGTACGTTTGACTATATTCTACAGAGACCAAAATTAAACTGGAAATATCATGTCGATACAGCCACAATTCTCTTTGAATATATTTTTTCCTTATATACTTTAATCTTATCAGTGTCATATAAGCAAGGTGCGCATGACGTTTAAAACATTTTTCTTAATCTTCGTTGGAAATTAAACCACTCACAGTTTTTAAAATCGTATTTATTTACGTTTCCATCCATGACCTAGGATCGTTGTCAAAATAAGAAAAACTTCAAGTTTGACATTTATGATATAAATTGTAGGTGACTGATTTATTGATGTTCGAAATTATTGCATTCTTTGAAATTAACAATAAAAATTAATTAGCTGATTTCACGTTAAGCGTGTTGGCTACCTGAAAAAGCCGGTCCCAGGCCGCAACACAAATTGAAGGCAATCATTATTTTAAACTTTAAAATTTTCACCTGATGTACTCAAACGAAATATTTCGAACATCCCTAAATCAAAGTCACCTTCAATTTATGTCATAAATGTCAAACTTAAAGTTTTTATTATTTTGACAACAATCCTAGGTCATGGATCGAAACGTAAATAAAATTGATTTTAAAAACTATGAGTGGTTTAATTCCCAACGAAGATTAATAAAAATGCTAAACAAACCACAACAAACATACAGGGAGTGTTTAAAACATTGCCGATAATTGAAAACATACAACTGCAATTTCAATGATTTTGCTGGGTTGTGTGGATAAAATCTTTAAAAAATTCTTTTAAAAGAGACCAAACATGATTAGTTTATTTTTATAAACAAAAAAGTTACAGCAATCGCTGCAAAATTGAAATATTGGAAATATAAAGGGTAAGCCAAAAAAGAGATTATTTTAAAGATGGCGCTCAAAATAGCGTCGATTAAGTCAACAAACATGTCGCTAGAGGGCGTGGTTATGTAACGTAGTTAAAAAAATGGCGCGTGGAAAGTTGTACCGGGTGAGCAAAATCGAAAATTTTGGAACATGCAGAGTAAATATAAAAAGAAGTTACTTTAAAAATGGTGCTTAAAATGACGTTGATTGCGTCAACAAACATGTCGCTAGGGGGCGTGGTTAGGTGACGCAGTTAAAAACGGTCCGTAGAAAGCTATGCCGGGTGTAAAATTGAAAATTTTGCTCATATACAGGGTAAGTCGAAAAAGACATTACTTTAAAAATAGCGTCGATTACATCAACAAACATGACGCTAGGAGGCGCGGTTAAGTGAGGTATTTAAAGAAATGTTATGTACACGTTTTACCAAGCGCTACAAAATTGAAAATATTGGAAATATACAGAGTAAATCGAAAAAAAATTACTTTAAAGATAGCGCTCAAAATGGCGTCGACTACTTTAACAAACATGTTGTGCTAGAGGACGTGGTTATGTGACGTAGTTAAATAAATTTCACGAAAAAAATGTCCCTAAAAAGTAATTGAAAAAAAGCCCAAGATGTCAAAGGTTAATCTCCATTTCTTCGTTTGTCTTTCAGTCGCACGTAAAGTAACCTGCTGAGAGTGCTTTTATGTTCCCCAGGGTATTGCGATTATATCGTGCATTAATATGCCATTGTCGGTACCTTAAATACTGGTAATTAACCATTGTATTTTGTACGTCACATAAAAATTAAATTTTTCCATTATCAATCACAAAGGCTTCCTATATAAAAAGCGACTTAAAGTGAATATCTACACGTTTATGCTGGTAGCTCTAAATTTCGCCGGTTCGTCTTCAAAATCTACAAATGACAAAAACTCTTGTATAAAGTTCACTTGCAGATCGTACTGAATTGATAGAGGGCCACCCAAAACTCGTTTCTAATGGATACCATACAAGGGTCAAGAATTTTTACAAACGTGTCAGTTCTTGTAATTATAAACTTGGACAAATACAAGTATCAACGCGTTTGACTAAAAAGTACCTACATTCCGGGTTTGCATTTTCCGTGACGTAAGAACTAAGTGGTTCGTCCCAGTAGTGGCTGGTGAGGTTCACATGTTCACTTGAACATCCAAATTTTAAACACATCTATTCTTCTTTGCTATCAAAATGTAATTTTTGCTACTTACGATATAATGTACTATAAAAAAGTAGGAAAACCCTGCCGCCAATCTAACCATAACGATCACCTACACGTAGCTTCTGAGTTCACACAAGAACTGCGAACTCGCATTTCAAATGCTTAACCCTGACCGTCACCTTGCGAGTATAGGATTGGTTGAGAAATAGCACGCGATTTTACATAAGGAGGGTTCACAAATATTTCGTATACTTCAGCTTGTTAATTCACTTAAATCGTACCGTAAGTATCTTTTTCAATTAATTTTTTTACTGTTAATATTTATGAGAACAAAGGTGAAGAATGAAGATTTAAATTATATAATGAATTCAGTTAATAACATTTTCACTAAAAAGTTATCCTATTAAGAAAAATTGGTCCACATTAACCAGATTTAATAATTGAAAATCGAACAAAAACTGAAAAGCGTGTTTATAATCGCAAGTTTAATAGCGATATATACAAAAAACATAAATGGTTGTGTAGCTCTAAACACAAAAATTCGTTGTTTTGTTTGTCGTGTTTACTTTTTAGTAAAGAAATTAATGTTTGGACAAAAACTTGTTTCGAGGACTTAAATCATTTAAGTAAAAAAATTAAAAAGCATGAAAATTCTCGTGCTGATAAAAATGCCAGAATTGAATTATGCTTGGTCGTGTGAACATAAGCACACAGTTAGATAGTGCTTACTGTAGTACTATACAGAAGCATAATAAGCAGGTTGATAAAAATCGGTACATTTTATCGCGAATAATTGACTGTGTGAAATTTTGTGGCGTATTTGAATTGGCACTATGGAGACATGATGAGACTGAATGGTCCAATAACCCTGGTATTCTTCGGGGGTTAATTAATCTCGTTGGATCAGTTGATGATATTATGAGGGAACATCTAGAGAATGCGACGGTTTTCAAGGGTACATCCAAAACTGTTCAAAATGAACTTCTTGCATTTTTGATGTATGTGGGAAAAAAACATAAAAACCAATAAATAAAGCAAATTATTTAGCGGTGATGGTTGATGAAACTACGGACATGTCTACAATTCAACAGATGGTTATAGTTTATCGATATGAATTTAATGGATCTGCCGTTGAGCGTTTTGGAGTTTTCTCAATCCTGAAGCACAAGATGCCGAAACATTAAGCAAGGTACTACTATCGGAGTTGGAGGTTACGATGGAGCAGCAGTATGGGTGGTGGTTCAAGCGGAGTTCAATGCTGAATTAAAGAAGTTTATACAAGAGCACATTTTACTCACTGTTACGCTCATCAATTCAATTTAGTTTTACAAAAGCCCATCAGTAAATCGTTCCGCTAGAATTTTTTTTTCAAATCTTACGGGCTATCCAGCTTTTTTTCCAGATCCACACAAAGGACGAAATTTTTGGACGCAATATGCAAAAAAAATTACCGTTAATTGCTCCAACACGTTGAGTATATAATATTAGATTAGTTCAAACTCGTCATACGAAAAAAATGGCATAATGAAATGTTTGGAAGTAATCCAGGCTTCAGAATGTGTAGATGACAAAACTAGAAGGGAATGTTATGGACTACTGGCATGTTTAAGCGGCGGAGAATTTTCGTTTTGGCTTTATTTCTACAGTAAGATAATGCCTCATGCGAATATTCTATTTAAAAAACTTCAACAAGAAAAGATTGATTCGATTAAATTAAGAGTATTAAGAGTATGTTGCAGAATTTTTAAATCATATCCAAGGTGTTCGAGATAACAACACATACATTACCAACACATCTTGTAAATCAGTTTCTAAGAATAAGAGACACAAGATATCTAATATAGGAGCGGATGCTAATGAAATATGTGACACATAATGGGTCATATAAAAGCCCGATTTTCATATTCCGATCACCTAATTGCAGCAACAGTCCTGGAGCTGGATTTTTTCCTACAATATCAAGAATTTTTCCTGTAGAGCAGCTTGCAGCCGTCGCAGAAGTGTACCCATTTTTAAATAAAAACATGTTACGGACTGAATTAGAGGTACTGTATACACGTCAGTATTTGCAGAAAGATACTGGAGCTGGACGAATGTTGCAGTTTCTCATAGAAAATAAGTTGGATAAAAACACTTTCCCCCCAGTTATGTGAATTGCTAAAAGTGTTGGTATCCATTCCCATGACTACGTCAGAACCAGAACGTTATTTCTCAACGTTGAATCGCATAAAAACTTTTCTTAGAAACACTATGTCAGAAGGCAGATTAAATGCATTAGTCATGCTATCCAACGAAAAGGAATCGATTAATACCATAAACGATTTTAATAATAAAGTGATTGGAACGTTTGTAAATCTAAAAAACAGAAAAATGGATTTTCTGTACAAATAAGTTTTTTTCAGAAATAGAGTAGTATATTGTAGTAGTAATACTAGATGCATCAGTTGATGAACGGTTTCATATAATATAATATATTTTTTGAACGATTGTGTATGTACTGTGAACACCGACTTACAACTTTCAGGAGCCGCCACTGGTTCGTCCATAAATATCTTACCGCTTTATATATTTGCTTCAGGAAACGATTTCAGGTTGCTTCTTCAGCCGCATGTAAACCCTACTGAGAACGCTTTATATATTTTTACTCCAAAAAGACGCACTCTACATTGCTTTTATTGTCATTCGGAAGCTTTTTTTCGAAATAAAATTTATACGATTCGATAAAAGAATTTAAATAGAAGATATATATCTTATTATATTATATGCGGTCAATAGCACGACGCTTAAGCATGGTACTACAATTCTTGAAATTCCTCGTTCAAAAAACCCGAAGTAGTGCGTTCTTTCTCTATTAGAATTGTGTGATTTATTTTTAAATTGCATTAGTAGAAGGGACGAATAATTAAACTCGAGACGTTCTCGATTCCACTTGGGGTCTCCATATAACGTGGTGTGTGTAAGGTTAGTACGACATTTTTTGAAATTTTAAAAACAATGATAGTTCTAGAAGCAAGTTGTAGAGTTTCTGATAGAAAATAGGAATAGTTCCGCACTCTTAATATCAAAAATGAAGAAGAAAATATGTCCTGCTAACTTTGCAAATCTAGCACGACACCCCAACCTCTAAACTACAAAAAAACAAATAAATATTACAGTTTTAAGCAAGAATTCCCGTTAGTTTTATTAAAGTTTCATCTTTGTACACAATTAAAATAAAGAATTGCAACAATTAGGTACAATAGGTACGATTACTTTCATCTTTGACGCCAGCAGGACAATTGGTGAAAATCTATTCTACTGATACTTTTTTCGATTTTACGGTGTGAATCAATAGTTCTCAATGAGTTCCATAAGTACGATCATTTTTATACAGAGTTCCAACGACTAACTATTATTAAAGAATTTTTTAACTTTTGACACCAGCAGGACATTTGGTGAAAAAGTGTCAGCTAAAATTTCTCGCGTTTTTGCGGCGTGAATCAATAGCTCTCGATGAGTTACAATAAGTACAATCATTTTTATGCAAAGTTCCCGACGTCTAACTTTTATTAAATAATTTCGGAACTTTTGATGCCGCAGGGCATTTAGTGAAAGTGTCATGCTAGTAATTTTTCGGGTTTTTACGGCGTAAATCAGCAGTTCTCGATGAGTTGCAATAAGTTCAATCATTTTTACGTAGAGTCCGCTACTTTTTCAGGAGTCATTCATTCGCGAGATTTCTTTTATATAAAAATGCGCTTCACTGTTGTCATATTGATGTTGGGTCTCTAACTCTGCATTTCGACGAGTTGAAGTACATATTTGTATCGTGTAGACCACATAGTATTGCAGTATCAGAAAGCTGGTAAAGTCCTCCGTTCCTGATACATTGGTTCAACTTGTGGACAATAGAATTTTTCGCAATGATAGGACTGGAAAACTTGAAGGTGAGGTAGCTTTCAATATTTGGAACGACCTTATCTTTAATTACAGTTGAATCTTCCACGCTAGGTTCTTCAATCCCAGAATTTATTTTTGTGGAAAAAAATTGTAAATCAAACGTAATTTCAGGTTGGCGTAGTTTATAAACCACCTCAGGTTGATAATCAGATATAGAAGATGCCATGTTTCAGCTGTTACTGCACTATAGGTCATCATATTAGATGACTGGAATAAGAACGCGTGTATAGATACTTCAGATTTTAGGCGGTCTCATACTAATTTAAATGCGTGCAACCCTTGTATCCTGCCACTTCATCTACACCGATCTCTTAAACATAAATCTAAAAACTTTAAGTCAAACCTTTACTTCAGTTAAAACTATTGTTAGCTGTGTTAAACAAAATTCGTTAAATGTAATATCTTGCATATTACCACTATGTGTCCACAGTATTCATTTACCGAGATTTCTAATTATATTGTTTTAGAATCTGTTGTTAGAAGATATACATTAGTCATTAATACATCATTTCAACCGCTTGTTTTTCAGGGCATTAGGAACATTTACTAGTAAAGTCACTACCCAAAACGTTATGTCCGACTTAATACCGGTCCATAAGCATTCTTTCAACACTACCGAAGCCAATTATCGCGGTTCAACAAATGAGAAAATTTCTGCGAACAAACAACTTATTTTATTGTTTTCAATCTGATGTGTTGAAAGTTGTTGACAATCTTCGCTTAGCTATGGAGAGACAACAGCTAGTTACCTTCATTCTTTGAGATTTTAGTTAGGTTTTCAATAATGTTGATTTTGATATTATGTTAAGTAAGCTCAAATATTTAAATATTATTTTCAACAATGCAATTTTATAGTTAAAATCCTACTTAAGTGAGAGAACCCGGCAACTAAAGGATATTTTCGGGCGCCTTTTCAATATCACCAACCTAGTGGCAGACATTCTTCAAGGAAGTGTACTTGGTACACTTTCATTTTGTCGCTAAGCACAAGTTGTATCTACACGTTTACAATTTAGTCAGTATCATCGTTACGCAGATGGTATTCAACTTAACTATCACTTTTATTTGACCGATTTTGTGGATGTATTTAATAATGTACATCAGGAACTACGTAGGATTAATTAATGGAGTATGGATAATTTTTTTTAATTATCCTTAATAATGCCAGGTTATTGTTTTGGGCGCTCAAGAAAAATGTTAAAACATCTCTCATCAACTTTCCTTCTTTAATTTTCTAGTGAAACTACTATTGCCCTATCTCGTCGGTCAAAATCTTTGGCGTTATGTTAGATTCTACTTTAACATGGCAATACCAGGTATCAAATATTTGCAGAAAAGCAATTGTTACTCTTCAGGTGCTTAAACAGCTAAAACGATTCCTGCTTATGAGACTAAAACAAATACTTGTATGCATTTAAAATTTTTTCACATTTAGACAACTGTGACTCTATTTATGCTAACCTATCAACCACAACAAGAACTACGAATCCACGTCGCAAATGAGCGAGAAATTAACAACAGGAGAGTTTTTCACCAAATGTTCTGCTGGAATCACAAGTTAAAATTTTATTTAATAATAGCTAGATGCCGTAAGTCTTCAAAAAATGATTGTACTTATTGTAATTCATCGAACACTATTGACTAATACTGCAAAAATGCGAAAAATTATCAGCGAGACACCTTTTCACGAAACGTCCTGCTGGCGTCAAAAGTTAAAAAACTATTTAATAATAGTAAGGCGTAGGAACTCTGCCTAAAGATGAATGTACTTATTGGAACTCATCGAGAACTATTAATTCACAGTGCAAAAACGCGAAATATTATTATCAAGACACTTTTTCACCAAATGCCCTTCTGGCGTCAAAAGGTAAAAAATTATTTAATGATAATTAGTAGACGTAATTCTGCATAAAAGTAATTGTACTTATTGGAACACATCGATAACTATTGATTCACGCCGTAAAAACCCGAAAAATAATCAGCAAGGCATCTTTTCACCAAATGTCCTGCTGGCGTCAAAACTTGAAAAATTGTAAAGATGATTGTACTTACTAAAACTCATCGAAAACTACAATTCATGCCGCAAAAACGGGAGAAATTATCAGCAAGGCATTTTTCTACCAAATATCCCGATGGCGTCAAAAGTTAAAAAATGATTTAATAATACTTAACCGTTGGAACTTTGGGTAAAATGCTTGTACTTAATGGAACTAATCGAGAACGATCGATTTGCAGTGCAAAATTATTAGCAGAGCACTTTTTCACCAAATGTTCTGCTGGCGTCAAAAGGTAAAAAATTATTTAATAATAATTAGCCGTTGGAACTCTGCGTAAAACTAATTGTACTTATTGGAACTCATCAATAACTATTGATTCACGCCGTAAAAACGCAAAAACTTACCAGCAGAGCACTTTCTTACGAAATGTCCTGCTGCGTCAAAAGTTCAAAGTTATTTAATAATAGTCGGGCGTTGGAACTCTGCGTAAAAATAATCGTACTTATTGGAACTCATTGAAAACTATTGATTCACGCCGTAAAAACGCGAGGACTTATCGGTAGGACACTTTCTTACCGAATGTCCTGCTGCCTCAAAAGTTAAAAATTTATTTAATAATAATTAGCCGTAGGAACTCTGGGTGACAATTATTTTTCATATTGGAACCCACCGAAAACAATTGCCTTACGCCGCGAAAACGTTAGAAATTATCAGCAGGACAATTTTTCACCAAGTGTCGTGCTAGGTACAATATACATAATTGTTGCAATTTTTTATTTTAATTGAGTACAAAGTTGGAATTCCAATAGAACTAACGGGAACTCTTGCTTAAAACTGAAATATTTTTTTTTTTTGTAGTTTAGAGGGAGAGATGCTGTTCTAGGTGTGCAAAGTTACAGGAACTATTTTCATTTTAATTTTTTGTTATTAAGAATGCAGAACTTTTTATTTTCTATCAAGAATTCTAGAACTACGAAAAGTGCTACTAAAACTATCATTGTTTTTTAAAAATTCAAAGAATGTTGCGCTAACTCCACATATGTTATAACGTCGTTGGCATACACTAAGACGTTCGTACAGTACGATTGACCGTCCGGTGTGTGATCTATTAGTCCGTGCTCTATAGGAAAGAGCCGGAAGAAGTAACCAGAGCTTTTTCAGTGTGCTTATGAAGAAAGGCGAAGCTTATTTACACGGGCGCTTATGAGAAAAAGAGTGATGTGAGAATTTAATTGTGCGTCAGAAGCCCCATCCTCACCTCTCTCTATGGTGGGAGAAATGTGCGATTATTACAATTGTAGAGTAACTGCGGCCGTGTTACTTGATTCAAATCGTAATTACAGAAAGAGTTGAAAAAATAGACTCGACGTTGGATATTCTATTAGTTTGTCGTAAAACATACACGACATGCACCGACAAAATGGCCCAACATTCCAACATAGTTAAATATTTAGATTGCCGGATTCACTGAATTGGTTATTAAATGTGTGAGATTGGCTTCAAGTATATAGGGGGGAGGTGAAGGTGCTGGATCAGCCTCGTTATAAAGCATCTACCCATGTGGTTTATTGGATACCTCACTTTGTTTGTTAGTACAGTTTTGAGACGAAAAAAATTTAGTTTTTGTACAGAGGAGTATATTAATTATATAATTATTAGTTATTTGTGATGATAATTAGTTTTAGATATATGTGATTCCATGTATATTGTTTCTTATTGTTGCCACTACAATTTGTCGAGCAAAAATTTACCATTAGATTTCAGTTATTGTGTTAAGAGCAGTCATGAACGTTATTTACACGCTCCTGTACATACAATTATGAGCAAAATGTTTATCAAAGCACTTTCAAAGATTTTTCTGCTTTTGTAATTACTAATAGTTTGTAAACATTCTTAACACGCTCCTTCGGAGAAAAATTTCAGATAGATATCTATAACAAAATTTTACTAAATGCTTTTAAATAACCTATGTTAACTCAAAAGCGGAATTATCATCGCCCGTATTTGTTAAAATTAATCTTGAAGCATTTTTCAACTGCAACGTACTACAACTACAACTTTTGGATAGTTATGAACATAAATAAACTAACATCGCCTAATTTTAGAAATCGATTTCTCATTTGCCAACATAACCAACATTTTAAAAACCATATTAAAGTTTGTTCTAATTTAAAATTGATGTTTTGGTAGACATCGGGTATTTTGACTGATATTTATGTCTCTAAGTGGACTTTTCGATTAACAGCCAATGGTGCGCATCTTGCAATGAATTTTATAGTTATTTATGTAGAACGTCAATTTACAGTTGCAACCACTGTCTAAGAAAGTGCATTATGAAGCGAAGCAAGATGTTCCCATCTGAAGGTTACAAACTTTCGGTATAACTCGTATTGTAGTTTCTTATATACAACATAACGAGATCTGATCTTATTTTTATTAATTTTGGAATTTAAATTTGAAATTGTAAAAGTTCAATTTGTACTAATTTAATTTTAACTCAATTTATTCAAAATCCCAATTCGTTAAAGCATGTATTTGTTGTTGGTTAAATTCTATTTTGTTGGTAAATTTTGTTTGTGTATTTTAGTTAATTGGTTTTACAAATGTGAAATTTTACCTTTTTATATGTTATTAACAATTTTGCCTCTTTATGATGATGTATTAAGCACTTTTTAACATTTATCTAGCCAATTCATGCAGGTTTTTGTTTAATTTTGTTTAATTTAATTTTCTTTCCCTAGCTCTAGTATCTTTAATTGCGTTATACGTTGTCCAACTATATACATTGACCTTTTTAATCTTAATATTTTAACTTTAATTTTATTAATGTTTTACTTATTATTTTTTAATTCTAACCCTATGACTTAATACCTAATTAACCAATTACGAATAATTATATTTTATTATATTAATTGATTGTATTCGATATATATTAAATCATTAATTTTAATGGTAATTTAAAGGGTTTTAATTTATATGTTTTTAGTTGCATTAATGCTTTGAAATTTAAAAAGGGATATTTGATAATTTAATTTCCTTTAACTTATTTTTGGTAAATCCGGCTTATTTACTTCCTTTTAAACTAGTTTTATTTAAAGATTGACAAATATTTACTTTTAATAGTTTATTATAATTAAAAATAGGTTTAATTTAAAACCGTTTTGTTTTAATTTCATTGTTTTAATTTGCTAAACCGTATTTGGTTTTTTCCACTTCTATTGCAAAACCTGTTTTTTTTTCAATTCCAAAACCTTCTATAAGAACAGTTTCCTTGTCAAACTTCTTAAAAATTTTCATTTCTTGCTTCTGTTATCAGGTTTTTTAATTTGTTGAACGAATTAATCGAAATTATAGTTTATTCTTTTAAAATAAATTTTGTAAATTTACTTAATTTTTAAATTTTTCCACTTTTTTCTAACTTAATCCCGGTTATTTATTTTTTATTTGTTTTTAACTTTTTTTATTTATATTTAGGCGTTCCTCCCTCATTTTTACATTTTATTTTACGTTCCTATTTAATTTGTTTTCCTTAATTAATACGTTATAAACCTATACATAAATTTTATTGTTTGATTCCTTATTTTTTTGGATTTGATCATGAAGTTTCTAATTTGTTAAAAATGGAATCATAAATTTTTTCATACACTTGTTAGTTTACTTTTTCTTCAAGTTCTTAATATAATATTTCCTTAAAAAATTTATAATGTATTTAATCCTTATTGTTATTATCTTAATTAAATTATCAATTTATTTATCTTTATACTATTTTCATTACATTTAAATTATTTATGATAATTATGTATTTTAATAATTAATCTTTACTAATCTTCTTTAAATAACTGTTCAGTACCTTTTTTAATATTTATTTTTAACATATTAATTTTGTTAATTTTTTGTAAATACTTCTTTTATAAATTTTTTATATGATTTATGATTTAATTACAATTTTAAAACTTCTTAAATTAATAATTACTATGCATAAAAATTCATAATCTTTACACTTTTATTTTAATGATTCAAGAAATTTTGAGTTTTGTTCAAACTTATTCTTTAAATTATTCACAATAATTTTTGTTTCAATTTCTATAACAGTAAATTAAATATCACATGTTTTGTTTGACATTAAGGTTGTATTCACCAAAATTTGTACGGTTGCAATTAATTTTGCTTTTATTTATAGTAAAATGTTTACAGTAAGTATTTAAGTATGTGGCAAAATCAAAAATAGGAAAATTCAATGGCAAAATTTTTTAGGAATTGTTCAGAGATTTATTTAGAGATAGGGTTTTTTCATATTGTATTAATTGATAAAGGTCTTAAAATTATTGTTTTGGGTGTTAGCAAATTATTCATTTTAACGAATAGTTTTTCAATCCGTTTATAAATAGGAATATTTCTGTGTTTTGGTTATATCAAATTTTCTATTAATTGTTTAAACCTTCTTCTATGCTAATAATAGTCAATTGTTGGTTAATTATAATCTCTTCTGCATCTTTTTATCTTTGTTTAAGGTCGATTTTGGTTAAATATAACTTACGGGTTCTTTTGTTACTAACAGTCCTCTCTCTCGGATTAAAGTTGATTTACGTGAAAATTCTTAATTTACTCATGCCATATGAAATTCGGCATTATGAATATCGTGTCCTCGGAAGGGATTTTCTATTTCGTGGCTCAAATTTAACCCATGCAAGGATGGCATGTGAATGGGAATTGTTATCCGCATATGGTGTATATCGGGCACAGGAAACGGTCTGCAGGGTGTGAGTTATTTCATTATTAGTAAGGTGTAACTATTTATAATCGGCAACTTGATTTTAACCTTCAAATTTGTTTTATTGACAAATTCGTAGAATATGGTCGTAATATTGCTTAATTTTGCAATTTAAATTTTATAATTCAAAACAAATCAAAATTAGAAATTTTGAATTCAAGTAAGTCAAAAAAAGTGTCAAAAAGCCCTGTTATTTAAAATTATTCAAAGCCGAAAAATTTAGAGAAAAACTCTGGTTTTAAACCTGAGAATTTCCTAAATTGTTCCACACCTTTTTGCTGCAGTTGCTTTTAAATTTTAAAATTGCCAATTATTGCTTACCCATTAATTTTTTTGGGACCTTGTAAATCCTGATCCTATTGGTGTCGAGGAAATGGTTTCGGTTTTTATAAGAAATAACCTCAAAGTATTACAAAAATTTTTCTAAAAAATTGGTAATTGGGCTTTATGGGTCGTGCCCTTAAATTTAGTCTGTGATGGTGGTAATCGATTCGACTTTTAAGAAATTTATTGAACTGGGTAGAATGTTTTATTTAAAAATGTTATAAAATTATCATGAATTAACTGTTAATAAAATGACTGAGTCGCATCTGAAAACAGCTTGACAAGGTTAAATATAGTTAAACTAGTGTAGTAGATTGTATAAATTAGGTAATCAATGTAATTTATTGAATTGCTTAATTGAACTAAAGCATCGCCACATTGACATTTGAGTGTGTCAAGTGAAAGTTTAATACTCTTAATACATAACTTATTAATTTAAATACATAATATAAAATTTATGAAATATAAAAATTAGCATTGTCAACATGAAATTCTAAATAAATCATTGCTTTTTAGAATTTTTTGATCCTTTGCACTTTACAAAATAATAATAACAGTTAGAAATCAGGTTTTAAAATTAAAGTCTAAGTTAAAAAATTAGATAAATATTTAATCACATTCGAGAAAGGAATAGTTTTCGTTAAATTAATTTGAATTTATCCCTTTCATAAATTTCGAGCATACTCTTTCCAATTTAAAGGATCCCAGTAATATGGCAAAACTTTTAATGTTTCTTAACTTTCCTGTCCCTTCCATAACTTTAAAATTTGTTTCTCTTATTTAAGTTTTTAAAACTATTGCAATTTCTATGGCTCACGAACCATAAATAAATTTGACCTTCTTTTACTTCATTATTAACTTATATCCAGTTGCATTCAAATCTACGGCTTTAAATTTAATTTAAGTTTCAATTTTAAATTTTATGGCTTTCTAACTTTATAAACTTTTCAATTATAAATTCCAACAGTTAAGTATTTCGATTCTGCCTTATTAAATTTAATTTCATTTGAGTTGCCTGATATTATTCCATTGAAACTACAAATTATTTTAGCCATATTATTATCCCAAATGAACCTTTGTAAGAAATAATGTAATTTAAGATTTAAACCAGGATCTTATACTTAAAGGAATTCAACTAGTTCAAAGGTACTTTTCCGTTAAAAGATACTATATTTATTTTAAGAACATTCCATTAAAATCTTTAATAAATACTATTTTAAACCACAATATATTTGGTTTAAAATCGGTATGTATTCCTTACAAAAAAACTTTTGCAATGCTTAGCACACCTTCCAATAATATGAGGTTTCGATCATACCATCTAAATACCTTTAATAAATAAACTAATTAATTTGAAAAATAACAAATTTAAAATTTTTAAAATAATTTGACAATAATATTTGTCCAAGACATACAGCATTTAAAACCACCAACTCATTAATTTTTATAATAAGTTCTTACAAATCCTGCTTAAACTCCTATTTAATTGAAAATTAAAAGAAAGTTTTTATTGTAATATGTTTGCCATAACTTCAAAAAATTAAACAAATTATATGTAGATTTAAGTTGAAATCATTTTGATTAATCTAAACAATTATGTTAATTAACTGGTACCGAAAAACTTTCCCAATTTGGAAAAATTATTTATTATTTTACTTTCCATGATTTGACATTCAAATTAAAATTCTTTTTAAATAAACTTAATTTAAGTACATTATTGAGTTCAAATATTTGTTTTAAAAAAAATTAATTCTGAATTTAATTAATTAAATGAAATCAGAAAAAGGATTTTAAATTAATTCCTTTGAAATTACTAAATTAATTGTTTATTAACTTTTATAAAATTTCAAAGGCAAAATTTTTAAAACCAAAATTAACTTAAAATTATTTAAAATTATTTTAATAAAAAGATTCTTTAAACAAAAACTAAATTACAAGTTTAACTTATTAAACATTATAATTAAAATTACTTTGAAAAATTTTATTTAAATTTTAATCGGAAATATAAAAAGTAACAAAAATTAAAATTGGTTGTAAAATGGAAAGAAAACCATTCAAGGGTGTTTAAGGGTAAAATTCGGAAAATTGTTAACGGGACAAAAGATTTATTATTTAAAAAACACTTAAAGGTTAAAATGTTATTGAATAATTCAAATTTAATTAGGTACCAAAAGTATTTAAAATCGTAAAATTCAAATTTAAAATAACAGGGTTAGTAGCTTTAAAATGGCCATTAAAAATTACGAAAAACGTTAAATAGGTAATAAAAAAAGTAAGTTTCATTTCCTCATAAATGATAAAACTCCGAAAATGTTTTTGCGATGCCATTAAAACGTGTTAAGAAAGGTTTTTGGTATAAATTATTTCTAAATATTTCTAAATAAAAAACCCTTTAAAGAATAACTCATTTTTTTTTTGACTAAATACCCGGGAGCCTTAAGTTAGGTATTAAAAATATGTATAATTCCAATGCGGTCTATTTAATTATTTACGGCACAAAAATCTAAAATCCATAGTCAATACAAGTTATCTAAGGTTAATTAAAGTTAAATAATTTCACGTAAAATCCTAAAGTGGCTTTGACGGTTTCCTAAATGCTCACAAATGCAGAGTCTTATGTTCCTCAATCATATATTTGGCCATTAAATCTTTGTAATAAAACTAATTTTTTTAGTTAATTTTAAAATTAAATTGGCCAATACAAACAAGCTTCTAAAAAATCGATCCTTTAAATTAACCGTTTAATGGTTTTTGGGTTGTTTCCAATTACAAATCAAAATTTGTTAAACCTTTGCTATAATTAAAGACAAAATGTTATTAATTGGAAACCTCAGGCAATTTTAACAAGTATTAGTAGTTGAAATTTAAACTACAAAAAAGCAACCATTTAAATGAAAACAGTACTACAGCCTGTTTGATAATTTCCGTATTAAAATAAAGGGTTTCAGGTTCTAATACAATTGTTTTAAACTTTCCTAATTATTTAATAATTTTACTTAATTTTTAACAAATTATTTGTTTAAATTATTATAAATTTATTTAAAATAAGAAAAACTTGTCGAATTAACATAAAATTAAAGTCCTGATTTTACGAAATTTCGATTCAAATTAAATTTTAAAATAAGGATTAGTTGGTTTGTTGGCATTTTAAAAGGGGTCCAAAACGGTTCTCGAATTAATCTTTAAATATTAATTTAAATAAAATCTGTATATTTCAAAGAAATCAAATGTGAAATAACCTTATAAGTAAAATTAAACATTTTAGTAATAAGCTAATGAAGTTGTAAAAAATTTTTAAAAATTAAAATGGATGCGTATAATTATAACTGATAGTTTAAGCTTAACCTAATTTGGAAGCCTAAACAAAATTCAGACATAGGGACTTTCAGTAAGTTAAAAATTTGCGAAAAATTTTGAAAATATTAAAAAATTAATAAAATTTGGTTTAAAGCCAAATTAATTATCTTTGTAAAAAATTCTTTTAAAACTTAATATCATTTTAAAACAAGGATTTTGGACCAATCGCGAATTAATATTGGAAATATTATGGGTAAGAAAAAATAGAAATGGGTATAAAGGTTCAATAAGGTATACAAGAGGAATTTTCTGTTGGTTAAGTCGTTATTTTTAGGAAAATCTCTAAGAATAATTTACGGGTACACAATTTAAAATAACAAAGGATTTTGAAATTGGAAAAAAATTAAACTTTATTATAAATTTAAATGAAACCTTAAATATCAAAAATATGGTTTAAGAACCAGGTTCAATTGAACAAGAAATTGGTAGGTTTAAAGAGATTTTGTTTTTGATTTAATTCTCAATCCGAATAAACACATTAAGAAGTCATTAATCGAGATTGGATTTTAAAAACAGAGATGTGAGGTATTAAAACGATACACCAATGCGAATCATTTTAGAAAAAATTGGATTAATATCAATTCAATTATTAAAAAAGTTATTTAAATTTCCACAATTTTTCAACGTGACGTTTTAACAACATTCAAGGAAATTTTGGAGGTTAAAAATATGTCATTAATAACGTTAAAAAATTGAATAAAACCGTTTAAAAAGAGGGAATAGAATTATTTTTGAAAAGTTGAAAATATTTAGTAGAAACTAAAGAATTTATGCTTGCAGTAAAATTTATTTTCGTTGGCTTACTTGAAACCACTTCAATTAATTCCAAATTGAAACTTATAGATAGGCATAATTAAACATATATATTTTTACGTACAAAAACAAAAATTGTTTTTCAAAAGGAAATTAATAAGATATTATTAAAAATGTATTAAACGTTCTATTGAACCTTAATTTGGAACATTCTGACTGTAAACCTTAAATTTCAAAATTTGGCACTTGAATTCGATGAATTACCTTTATAAAAATTCGGACTAATTGGGTTCCTTAAAGCATGAATTTAAGAACGTGACAATTTTTTTAAAAAATAATTGTAAAATCAGTTGAAGCTTTTGATCAAAATAGAATTACACGTAAATTCAAATAAAAAATTTTCTTAGAAACAACATTAACATTTAAGTTACAAAGTATTAATTTCCTAACTTAAAATAAAAATATGGAACTTTCTCATTGATTTAAATTGTAAATTTTTAGAATAGATATATTATTTATTAAATCCCTGAGTTCCAAATAAGATTTTAACAGGTTAAGATAATATTTTTAAATTTTAAACTGTATTCAAAGACAATTTGAGTTCGAAAATGGTTTTGCCCTAAATAAATTTAAGAGTTCAAAACTATTTCAGCCCACTTCAACTTAAACCTAATAATTTAAGGTTCCCTTTTTATTAATTTTACTGAATTTTTTAGAAAGGCTTTGAAATAGGTTAAAATTAATAGAAGGTAATTCTTATTATAATTTTTAAAGAGTTACCTTTTAAAATTTGTTCCCTTAACCCAATTTAAGTGATCTTTTATAGAACAAATTATTTTAAAAGTTTTTGAAATTTTAACTGGGAATTTAAAAATTGTAAATTGGTTGTTTGGGTAACCAAATTTTGAATTGTACTTACTTTTATTAAGAAATTTTATTCAAAATTTTGAGGAAAATATTAAATAAAGAATTTAAAGGGTGAAAATTTCCAGGTGAAAAAATCAGAATGAATTTGCAGTTCCGCGTCTAATAAAACAATTTAAATTATTAGTCTTAAGAATTCGATTTAAAGTTCATTTGAAAAAATGATTGCAATCGAATATCCTTTGACTTTTCACTTGAGAATTGCAATTGAAAACATAAACTGAATTTATAAGTGTGTTAATATTCCGTTTAAGTTACGATTTAATTGGTCCACGTAATTTAAAAGAATTTTTTTAATTTGTAAAATCAATTAAGTTCTAAAATTTCCTTAATTTCATGCTGGATTGATATAAATAAAAACATTTACTAAATCCAAAGATTAATACAAATATTGAACTTAAATCGGATTGGCTAAATAAATATTTTAATTTACGATTGTTATTGACTCTTAGTTTAGTTTGCAAACTAACCAGATCAAATTTTTAGATGGTTTATTTATTCGGAGTATTATTCAATTTAATAATCGGAAATTTTTGTTTTAAGGGTTAATTAATTAGAATACCCAATGTATTTCGGGTTGACCCTTTTCATACCCAACATGGAAATCTCCAAATTTACTTTAAACCTTATGGTACAATGTTTTTCGAATTTTGTTTCAATTGAATTGGTTTCATCTCACTTTTTGGAAACATTACTTAATTTTAGGACTTATAGTTTTAAAATGGAATTTATTTGTAAAACTTAATATTAAATTATTTTCAGCTGAAAGTTTAAAAAACTCCATAAATAATATTTTGCCTTGGTCAATTATCACACATCCATATTAGAATTTGCAAAAAAGGGAATTGTTTATTTCGTAAGAATTGTTAACCACGTAAATTTTCTACATCTTACAAATTACTTTAAATCCTTAATTGACCATTATTAATATTTAAAAAGAAAGTGATTCATTATGTAAAATTAAAATTCAAATTTTTAAATCTTTTTGGAACAAGAAAATTTAAAACATTTCATCTTAATTTCAATTTTGAATTATTATAAAATTCATCCAAACGTTGCATCTAAATGAAAATTATTAAACATCCAGCCATATAAAGCGTTCCATTTAATAAATTTGCGAACCCTAAAAATTGAAAGTTTTAACTGGATTTTAAATGTAAATTTTCCCCAAAACATAGCCCAAAGGTTACCCATTTTTAAAAATTTTTGGGTAAATTAAATTTTATTTTTAAAGTAAATTTAAATTTAAAAGAAAATATTTAAATAAATGGAAACCAAATAAAAATATTTCCCCTTTTTAAAAAATTTTTTAAAATTTTAAAATTGTTTAAATTTTCCCTGAAAGAAACCACGATTTTCAGTAACCAAAAATTTTTTAAAACATTTTTAAAAAAATTTTTAAATTATTATAAGTAAAAAAAAAAATTAAATTAATTTTTAAAAAAATGCGAGATTTTCGATACTACACTTCTCAAAGACTCTTATGTATGACTTCATCTATAATGTGATGCGGTCCATGTATGACGATCAAATTCGTCTACTTTATACAAACACGGACTCTTTAGTTTATAGTGTACAAACTGCTGATTTATATTTAGACATTAGTAATAAGTTAGACTACTTCAATACCAGTGACTATCCTGTAGACAACAAGTTTGGTATTCCCTTAGTAAATAAGAAGGTGATGGGTAAATTTAAGGATAAATGTAATGGGGATTTGGTTCTAGAGTTTGTGGGTACTAGAGCTAAATCCTATTCCATTATAATAGAAAAAGACATTGTGAAAAAAGTCAAAGGCGTCAGCCGTAGTGTGGTGGCTGGGATTAATGTCACCGAATTTAAGGACATTGTTTATAATAATACAGGTGTCCTCAGACATACAATGACATCTATTAGAAGCAGTAAACATGAAATGTACACGAAGCTTATCAACAAGATCAGCTTATCCGGGGATGATGATAAACGGTTCATCATTCCCGGAACTGTTAATACGTATGCCTGGGGCACCGTAAAATAGACGATTTCTATTTCGCCTAGTTTTAAGTTGTAATAGGTTAAGCTTTTTGTACATAGCAATTTTAAGATTTTGTATATAGTAGTTTAAGCTCTTTCCCTACACCATACCTCTTTCCTTATCCTGCCACACTACTATCCTGGCGAACGAAGTGTGCGTATGACCTTCTCGTGGTGTTTACTGGACTGCTAATATTTTGTAATATGAAAAATACTAGCTGACTTACAACACTGACCAGCTGTATTGACGACAGTTAATAAATTTTTCTTCCTTAATTATGTGTTTCTTAAAAAATGTACACTATGAAAATGTTGCTAACAAGCGGTTTTGTTAAAAAAATTTAAAGGTACAAGGCTTTAACAGGGTGTAACTTTGTAAGGGATAGTCCGATTTTAAAAATTCAAACAGACTTAGATTGTCCAGAAAATTCTAGATCAGGCTATAGTGGCTAGTCGAAGAAAGCTCGTCCTCGGGTCTACTCTGGGTCTCTAAATCCTATACCTCTTTTTATATATGCCCCGGCTAGCTCAGCCTAATCGACCCATAGTGCCCGACGACATGACAATGAAGAATGTTTACCCCCCTCCCCCTTTATATCTAGCTTTTATTTGTTAGAATAATGTAAACAAAAGTAACCAAAATTTGTATAATAATCGAGAATATGTACACTTTGTATTTTAATAACTTTTTGTATTCAAAAATTAACCCCTAAATGAAATACTGATATTTATCTGATTACACCAAAATCGTACTCCCTTAAAGCCAGCAAAAATACCACTGTAATTTACTTGAAGCACTTTTGAACGTTCAAATGACCTTCTTTCTGTTTGCATAAATTCTCAAAAGATTTTTGATGACCCTTACAAATACTTCGATATAAACAATAGCAAATGTTAAAAATTGAAATACAGTCTTATGTTAATAAAGGATAATATATGTCTGACCTACGTTTTTCCTGTTCCTTTCTTAGAACTGTGTCTGCATGTGGATTGTCAGCACCCCTGGATTGCTTCCAATTTGATTCTCTGGTACAGCTTCTCTCTGTCAATTTGATTCTTAGCGTAGTTGCCTCAACTCGTTGACCAGAATGATTAATTACATTTACTTGAATTTTTTCCATTCGGATTTATCTCAGATTTTGTTTAGTTTTATTTTAATTAGAATTACTTGAATAACTTGAAGTTAGTTGAAGTGACTTGAATGACTTCAAGTTACTTGAAGTTATTTGGAGTTACTCGGAGTTACTTAAAGTTACTTGGAGTTATTTGAAGTAACTTGGAACCTTAAATCATTAAATACTAGAATTAGATTTAATTAATACTTTACCTTACGTTTTTGAAAGTAAACGGTAACTTATGTTGTATTTATTGGCACTTGAATTTTCATTTTAATTACACTAATTTATATTTTTTACTACGTTCGCTTTGCGTAGTATCCTGCTTTTAACTGACGTGGTTTGTGCTTTGGACACAGAGATCCTGGTTGTTTACGAAGTCCGCGTTATTTATAAAGACTCTATTTCCTTATAAATATTTATGGTTCCGGGTTGGGACCGTGTCATTTTATACATTAAGGTTGACGTTTTGCCCACTTTTGTAAGGGGATTCATCAGGACAAATAACGAAATAAGTAATAAAATAAAATTAAAATGAAAATATAAAAATAATAAAGATAAGAATGATAATATTAAGCAGACAAGTTAAAGTGTAAAGAAAAGAGTTACTCCTGAACTATCAGACTCACTAGACCATTCAAAGCCAAAAGGTGTCTTGTGGCGAAGTAACTCGAGTTACTTTGCCACAAGACTCCTTTTAGCTTTGAATGGGCTAGTGAGTCTGCTAGTTCAGGAGTAACTCTTCTCTTTACACTTTAACTTGTCTGCTTAATATTATCATTCTTATCTTTATTATTTTTATATTTTTATTTTTATTTTATTTTATTACTTATTTCGTTACTTGTCCTGATGAAGCCCCTTACAAAAGTGGGCGAAACGTCGACCTTAATGTATAACATGCACGGTCCCAACCCGGAACCATAAATATTTATGACTCCGGCCGTGAAAATCTCCGACAACTCCATCTCCTGTGTGTCCCATTGGTTTTACTCGCATGTTTGTTGATTTATCCGTTACACTTTGCGCTTATCATTGCAGGCCATGGATTTTCTACAAATTTCCTGTCAAGACTCTTGTTAAATCGTGTTATTTCACACGTAGGCGTTTACTCTATTCATCATATTCCTCAGAAAATCCAAGTTTACGTTGTATTCTGTCACGTCCTCATATTTGTGTTTGCTGTTATTCAAATTATTATCATATTACCGAACGTCTGTTCCTTCTTATTTAAAAATCCAAATATGTGGGACTTTATGTGGGTTTATAAAGTTGCAGATCACGTAGCCTCTTTTCTATTATGACGTATTTGAATGCATTTGTGCGTATGTTTTAAATAAAATTATATTGTAGCTAGTATGCCAAATTGTTTACTTTCGCCGATTGCGTGTTTATTTTAATAAAGCTTGTTGTGTTTAAAACGTTATTTTTGAGTATTTCGTTCAATCTTATACTTGTATATTTATTTTCATACGTATTATACGATGTACAGGTTATTATTCTTGCTAAATAGGATCTGGTTATTGAAGAATGTGCTTCCTTTTATGAATTAAAAATAGTTATGATTTATATACAGTGTGCTTGCTAATGATAGAATTGTTTGGTTTTTTAAACGTTAATAATATTTACATGTATCTTACGACCCCTATGGCTTAATATACCCTTAAATTACCTTCTGATCATAGCAATATATATATATATATATATATATATATATATATATATATATATATATATATATATATATATAATTCTAACCACTGATTAGTTAGAAAAGTTGAATCGAACATTAAAACTCTCACAAACTAGCACATAACTACAAGACCTAGCCTTATATTACCTTTTCTTGTTCGTTTGACCAAGTTATAGAAGTTTAGAACAGAAAGTGATTAAAAATTTGATTTAATTATAACAAATAAAGCCTTACTAATCGGATCGCGCAGGTGTTTTCATTTGTTTATCCACAAATATTATGGATAGGAAATCTTCTATAAGATGCAAATTACAGAGATTTTTATATTTCAAATCAAATTGCTTCAGGATATTTAGAATCAACAATTTGATACTACAAAATCTATTATGAAACCAACATAGCGTGAGAAAATTTTATTGCGCCAATTATGGGTTATTCGGCTTTCGTTCTAGACCATTTTATAAAATAATGATTCTTGCAAAGGATATACATATTAAATTTTTTTTACGTAAGGAAATTGAACAGGCTTAATACATGATCTTAAAGAAATAGCACAGCTATGCGTTTGGATAACTTGCTCTAAAAATATCCTTTATATAGGGTCCAACGTAATTTGAAATCTTTCCTGTGATAGATGATTTACAAAATGAATACATTTCCAACAACATGTAACAATAATCACCTTTCGGCTTTCTCCAATTCGGAAACTAATAAATTGCAATTCTATTAAAACATTCCCGAAGGAATGTTACAATCTAAATTAATGAAGCTTGGAGCTTTTACTACTGTCCTGACAGGTCAAGTAAATTTTTTTATTCGGTACTATTTATTCATTTTTGTTGAAACAGTTGAGCAAAATTTTGAATTCAATTCCAATGTAGTTGGATTTCATTACTTAAAATGAAGACCATGCTGCAGCATTCGAATGCGTTCTTATAGCTACAAGCACCATTTATTGAATTATGGCGTGCTTTTCCTTCTATCTCGAGATCTTTCAAGTTCTTACTATTCAACGGTAAAGCTACTCGCACGCAATGGAACGAATAATTCCCAACGGAAAAATCAATCGAATTCAACGTATAGAACAAAAGAAATTTTACAAAGGCTGAGCCATGTGTATGTACTAATGTGTAGATGATTTGTAATCGTAATGGAGTGCGTGACCTTTACAGCAAAAGCTTCGTAAAATACTGAACTGAAATACATTTCAGTAATATTAATGGACCCTTCTGTGAGGTTTCACGGGATTATCAAGGGTGATAAAAGGTTATAATTAGTAAGCCAAAATTAGGGCGACGGTACTTGTAGTTAATTCAATAGCAGATAACCCATATTGAATCGGTTTAGCCGTATTAGTAATTTAGCTTTAACGCACACATACTATGCAGTTGAATAATTGCATGTATACTGCACTCCTACCTAACTTGTCATTATTAAATATTTTAAAAGAGGGTTACAGGAAACACTACCAAGCGTAAATTTTGATACTACAATTGTACCTTTGTTGAATGAAAGCACTTTTTACGTAAACATATTGATTACAATCAAGCAAATAAAACAAACCTTATCCAGTAGTAAAACTTTACAGACTTTCCGAACCGCATAAAATTAAAAACCAAAAGTAAGTTGAAATAAGGTGCAGTTACAATAAAAAATTCTGCTGTCAAGAACGAGATAATTTTTATCATGAATGCTCTATTAGAAAAGCAAAATACATTTTAAAGATAAAAGTTACAATAGATATTGAACTGTTTGCGCTGTAAAACTGGGTCGTTAAACGACGTTAAGTTTAAACTGTTTTTACTGTTTGACTAACTTCCACTCGTTTTCATTGCGATTTTCTAGAGGTTGGTCTACCTTCGATAAATAGAAAATTTTATAACAATTAGAAAATTTTTTTTTAATAATTTTATAGAATCCTTGGGGTTAGTGAGAAAGTAGTTGATTGATGAGAAATATTTAAATAAACGCATTGTGTAGGCTTTAAGATTAATGTATATGACGTATTTTATCAAAAGTTGACCATTAATTATTATAATAAAGAGTTTTTCAAAGCGTCAGGAAATATATTCTTAAACGAAACAGTAAATACATTCGGCAGACACGCCATTTTTACGCAAAAGATGATTGACAGCTACGCTGCGGTGCACTTAGAGACTATAAATTTACAAAGAAGAACTTTCTGGAACGTAACTTGCTTAAATCTAGTTTATTCTATTTTGTATTTATAATATTCGGAAATAGTTGAATTAAATGCATAGGGTTGTGCATCGCGGAAATTAATCATGTTGAATTCCAACGTTTTATCAACCTGCTGTTTAAGTCGTAATATGAAATAAATTACATTAAGTGTTAAGATAAATACATCTGTGATAAATTATTGGAGTTCGTGGTAAACAAAAAGAAGTTAACAGTAAATAAACTAATGGTGCTTCCATTGTTAATTGTATGTCCGTTATCGTAATGAATATAATAGTATCATCCCTTTAAAGAAGATAGTACGGTTAGTCATTAGCTACACTGAGAAAAATGATTTGGTTGATACAACCAATTCTGTTGTTTCGAAGAGTAAAGCATTTGATCAAGTATTTTTTAGTCGTTCTAAACGAGACTATATTCACTGAACCGCTTGTAGATAATTAAACTAACATCAAAAATTAGTTGACTTAAATTTGTTTGTTTGAATGCATAATAATAGTTGGTTAATAAAAGAATGCAAAAGTGAATTTCACTCAACATCAGTCGTATTTAATACAATCTAATATTGTCAACAAATTTCATATTTTAGTACAATACTACATTAATGTTGAAAAAATCCATTTTAGTTAAATGAATGCTGAAAAAAGTGTCAAATGAACACGTTTTGTAACAAATTTAACATTGAAACAAACGTACTCTAGCTTGTTGATTTAAATAAACTACGTTTGCCAAATCAAACGTCGAGGTTATTTGTTGAACGCAACGGTATTTAGTACGTCTCCGATGCTGGATGTACAGCGCGCACATTATATTTTTAATATACTGCTAACCTTCGACTGCGACACGTCAACATGGCGTCAAGCGTTACTTAGCATTGTTTATTGTGTTAGTTTCCATAAAAGTATTTCAACTAACTATAAAAATACATGGAAGATAAATTTAGTATGCTGTACTATGTTTAAACAAAATCTTTTCGTCTAAAAACACGTAAGTACCTTCTTATAAATTAGTCTCATTGCCCATAACTAAATGCCGTTGTTTTAGCATTCAACTATATAAGCGAACGTCTAACTTCAAAGACCAATGGCAACCTCAAGGAATAAATAAACTTTCAATAATCAGTGTCAGTTTTATAAAATTAAAGTGGAAGCTAAACTGAAAATTATGCAGGATGAACTAGAGTTAATGTAACATTCAAGGTGATTTGATTCAATATCCAACTTGATAATGTGACTGAATGAAGTTATTTTAAATCAAAATTTTTTTAAATCTGTTGGGGATGAACAAATTCATTTGTTGATCCCCAAGTTGAATTAAAAAAATTTATTAAAATAACTTCATTAAGTCGGAATCGATCAAGCTGGATATTGAATCAAACTACCTTGAATGTTTAAACTAATTCTATTTCTAAACAATGTACAACGCAACGAAATGATTGATTTGACAGCTAAATGTTTCAATTGAACACAATAAAAGTTTGATTAAACCAAAAATGTTATTACTTGAACCCTTATTAGCCACTTAGCTTAATAATTATTAACTGTGCTCACATATGGGTTAGTTAAACCAATGACGCTTTTTGGTTAGTGGAAAGATTTGAATAGTTTGTTTTAATGCTGCAAACCCTTTCAAGTATTTGCTTCAATGATTTTTATATGTAAGTGGGATATTCAACGTGTTGATTTAACATAACAGTTTATTTGATAAAAGTATTAAATAATTCAAATCAAACCTACAAGCAATTGAAAGAACGATACCAAACATTCAAGTTACATTAATAGCGATTTGAGTAAATGCCATAATTATTGTGGTACAAATTTAGGTTTGTTTGCTTCAAAATCGGTTTTCCAACATTTTATTATGTTCTATTTAATGCATATAGATCATTGTTTATATACAAACCAAAATTCTAATTGAATCAACTAATTTTCAGTTGAAGCAACAAAATCCTTTTCTCAGTGTAGAGTAAATTGTCCTTACTACAATATAATTCCAGTGTACGACGTGTAAAAAGTCGTGCGTAATCAGTTAATAGTAAAGGAGAATGGTTGCAAAAGAAGTTTCGTTACAATGTATTATTGGTTCTAAAGACAGGGTAGGCGCGGAACAGGGTTTTGTGGTCGTGGATTCCCCGCGCCAGTTGAAATTCGTTTTTGCAGCATAATAAAATAATATTTGTAACGCTTGCACTATTTTTTATTAAACATAAGATATTAGAAAGGTATTTATTAGTGTAGGGTGAGTTACATATCCCCTATATTAATATGTATTTAAAAGTAAACGTAATAATTATGTCTTAGATATACATGATACATTGTATAAAGGAATGTAGCATTAAGAGTCAACAGAGTTCATATGAGAAATAAGAATAAGAAACGACTTCTTTGTAATCCAGTCGCAACTTGAAACTACAGGTTAAGAAAAAATGAATTGCGATCAAACAAGACTTATTTATAATTACTTAGAATAAAGACATTGTATGATTTATCAAGAAACAGCGGAAACGCAATATCTGCAGTTTCCCACAGAACGATGTGATACCAGAGGCTTCATCTTAAATGTAAGAAGCCCTGCTCGCCAGTCAGTCTTTGAACTTCATAACTTTAACATCGTTAGGTGTTCAAGCTACTCCGTAATTATTAATTAATTTAAATATTAACTTATAATATTTTTCAATTGAATTCACTTTCGTTTAATTAATATAAGCGTTCAAATCCATTGTAAATGAAACAAGTCATTGCAGTAATTACTGAATTAAAATAAATTTGATAGTTGTGTTTTTTGGAAATAAACTTTTAAAAAAAAGCTCCCAAGGACTCAAAATCTATCTGGCGAATAATTAAAATTTTATGGAGGTTACAACCTGTACATTAGTAGTTGTAAAATAATTAAGCTTTAGATAGTTGTGAAGCTTATAAACTCCTGTTGTTTGAAAAATTTAATTATTAGACATATAAATCCCAATTAAAAATGTCGGTACTAACAAATGAGAAAAAATAGTTTAATACCCTCTTCTCGTTATATTACTGCATTGTCCATTCCATAGAATTTAAAATCTATTTGGACACATCCCTTAATATTTTTAAATTATAACATTGTGCTTAAATTTAATCGACACTCGTTCCGTCATTTAATCATTAACTATAGAATAACCACTTTCATGTTCGATAAATTTCCTACTTTATAAGTACCAATTCATTTAAATTCAAAAGTCACATATACGTAAAATAATAACTCATTCAGCTACCATTAACGCAACGCAACTCAAAATTCCAAATTAATGACGGCATGAGCTATCTAAATCCCGACACCTATAAACGGTCACGACAGTAATTCCACTGCCCGCGCGAGAGAAAGTTTACATATTTCATCGTATGCCGCAATTTTGTTGCCTGTTCGGGAACATCAAACTTTATTTTATTTTTCTTGCAGCTGCGTTACATTCACTTTCAGCTTCTCACTCTCACCGACCCCCACAATCCCGGGTTTCCCGATGGAGTATGTTTTCCTAACCACACTTTCGATGCCTATGTATTACCAATTCACAATTGACTTACTTTCTTTTCCTTCAAGTGCAACGAATGTAATTTCTCCCACTGTGAATCACATTAATTTCAATCAGTATCTGATTAATACAATGTATCGAGATTAATCTATGCTTAATGTACAGGTTATCAAAATGCAACAGTATATTACAATGTATTTAGCTTTGGGAACTGTATACGCGGTATTTTGTTAAATGCAATTTTTTGTCATTAGGTTTTCCGTCTTCGAACTAGTTCGACGCGTACCTCCACTTATTTCTATTCTGAGGTAACCGCCACAGTTGCCCGAAATTTCCACTGCCTGGATACAGCACGGTTCCCCTTTTGTTGTTTTGTAAATATATATCATATTTCGCCGATATTCAGTGGTACGTGAAGAGGGTAAAGCATACATTTGTCTACCAAGATTTCCCAACGCTTAGACATTTGCCGAATTAGTAATTTTCCAATAAATCCTTTCGCACAGTCAGCATTAGTTGAGAATATTGCAAAATTAACACCTGTATTTGTTCATAGTACTCAACAGGTTTAAATGCATTTATTTTTTCGTCATTAGGTTCTCCGTCTTGGAGCTGGTTGGACGCGTACCTTTACTGATCTCTATTCTGAGCTAGCCTACACAGTTCCCTGACATTCCTGCAGCCTAGATATAAAGTGTGATCCCGGATTGAGTTTATAATAGGTATGATGGACCAAAAATGTTCGAATTGAACTTTCATATTTTGGGATTCCACCCTGCTTGGTCTAAAACTTATTTATAGTTTACTTTCGATTTGTTAAAATCAAGTTATTTGTCAATTTTGTTGAAGGTAAAGTACATTTTCCGTTCACAGTACGCCAAAGTGTCACTTGTAAAACTTGTTCAGAATGAAAAGTTATGGCGTTATGCAATTTTTAGGAATGATCGGCCTACTTTGATAATAGAAGTAGAAAATAGGAGAAAAATATTTTTTATTATTTACGATTACATCATAAATCTTAGATGAGAAACTGGGTGGTTAGTATCTACAATTATTCTATTTGGCTTCCTCCAAGATCTGCACATTTTTCTATCCTAACTCTATAATTGTCGTATACTTTCGTTATGATCAGTGAGTTAATTTCATCTATAGCATCACTGATTTGTTGTTTTAATAAGTCGATGTTATCATGAAGATCATATAAATAAACTTATTACTTCAAATAACCCCATAAGTAAAAATCTATAGGTACGCGTCCAACCAGTTCCAAGACGGATAACCTAATGACGAAAAAATAAATACATTTAAGCCTGTTGAGTACTATGAACAAATACAGGTGTTAATTTTGCAATATTTTCAACTAATGCTGACAGTGCGAAAGGATTTATTGGAAAATTACTAATTCGGCAAATGTCTACGCGTTGAGAAAACTTGGTAGCCACATGTTGCTTAACACCCTTCATGTACCACTGAATATCGGTGAAATATGGTATATATTTACAAAACAACGGAAGGGGAACCGAACTGTATCCAGGCAGTGGGAATTTCGGGCAACTGTGTCGGCTACCTCAGAATAAAAATTAGTGGAGGTATGCGTCCAACCAGTTTGAAGACGGAAAACCTAATGACAAAAAATAATTGCACTTAAACCAGATTGTTAATATAAACAACTAAAGTGCCGAGGGCTTTATTGGAAAACTATTGATTCAGCAAGAGTTCAAGTGTTGGGAAATCTTGGTAGTCACAGCCTATTTACAGATTTGGGGTCCCTAGAAAAATTTAATATTAGTAGATACCAAACAAAATATAGTTATCTTAGAAGAGTGACTACCCCGCAAATAATAAACACAATATACCGCATGTTAACAAAAAATTGTAGAGAAATTCAAAGACAACTTTAATGTGGGTCCAGTATTAGAATTTGTTAGTAGTAGGGCTAAGTCCTACTGTACTGTAGGCGAGAAAGATACGATTAAAAAGATTAAAGGGGTCTCACGAAGTGTAGTTAAGTAAAACCGCGGGTGCTACAACCTATAACGAGCATATATTCCCAAAAGGGGTGGGCATGCAGCTACGCAACAGTGCGTGGGAGAATAAGGATTCTCTCCAATAAGAAATTAAAGTTTCCATGTACGTAGCACCAGTCACTGGGTAATGGTAGAAATGTTAAACCTATAAAGGCGATTATTAATTGTGGTTTAGAAGAATAGTAGTTTTCGTGGACTAAATAAAATAGCTTAGACTGATTAATGTATATGACATATTCCCGTACACATCCACAAACATCTGCTTACGTTCGTATACGAACATGGCGATGCCGGTAGTTTTTGTTTAACAAATAGTAGGAAAGATACGTTAGGTGTTAGTGCGTGGAAGCTCATCGGATCCAGCGATCCTAACAGTAAAAAAGGCAACTGACTTTTTCAAGCAACTACAAGAATAGCAGTAGCGCAGAGAAGGGGTATGCATGTATTATACAGCGCATTGTTAGTTTACGGGTAGCTCGAACGTGTAATTGATTACGACTTATAGATCCCTCGAAGGTTTAAAAAATTCTGAGTCCATTGTCGTTTGAAAAATGTTTGGAAATTATCAGAACAGGAGCGGGTCGAAGTTTAGGTTAGATGGATGATTGACCAAGTTTTTTCTACCTTTTACGAGGGAATCGGAAGTTGACAGACATCGAGCATCTAATTCTCTATTTGGGCGATATCGAGTACTTACCGGTTCTAGAAATGATTACGTGCGGCCGACCGCTATGCGAAAGTGTAAAAGCCTACAAAAGCAAAATTTAATTATCAGACGAAAAAGTGCGCGATGTGCTATAGAAAGTATAAAGAAAATGGTGCTTTACATCGGTCCTAACAGTAAAAAGGAGAGTGACTTTTTCTAGCAATTACAAGAATAGCAGTAGCGCGGCGAAGGGGTATGCATGTATTATACAGCGCATTGTTACTATAAAATATGTTAGTTTACGGGAAGCTCGAACGTGAACAAATTAAATTTTAATCTATAATTAACCACGGTCGTAAAAATGGGAAATTAATGGTTAATTTTAATACCGCTAAGCATATACTTTCGCTTGGTGATTCATTTAGAAAATATTCAAGCCTACCATTTCCTAAAGTATGACGTAGAAGTTATTTAAAATTAAATTGCTTTATTAGTAAGTATCCTGTAGACAACAAGTTGGTATTTCCTTAGTAATGGTTTAAAGTGTTTTTATTAAGTTTTTGGTTATAGTAGCACTGCATCTTCTACAGCACGACTTACACACAATTTGTGTGCGTGTGCTATCACCCTTTTGGATTTTTAATATGAATGCGATCCGTATAACATGGAAGACGTTTCCGATGTTTCTACTAACGGCATTCGCACCATCGACGATGCGAACCAGGTGCATGCATTGGCGTTAAATGCATTGGACGAGCAGCAAGGATTATGACGTCATTTAGTTCCCCGCTGAATTCTCAACATCGTTCGGGTGCCTTCGGAAACCTTCGGTATGCATTCTATAGGGAACATAAATCAGGTACGCTAGAGTAAGCTTTTTAGTTATAAGTTAGTTCGATTACAAGTTTAACCAAAGTCTTATAGTGCGGATTTTGTTTTGTACTAAAATGGTACCTGCAAACGTTTTTAAATGCGAGCCCTGTCACGTCTACTTTACCAGGAGGGATGCTCTCAAACGGCACCAGAACAAATGTCGTGGTGTAACATCGTCCACGGTTAAGCTTATACATCCGTCGGCAGCAAAGTACTTAAACTGTGGGTCTTGCAGTATTGCTTTTACAAGAATAGCTTACAGGGACACAAGGAAAAAGAGCACGGTATGTCATTAAGCAGTAAACGTTCAGCTCCGCCAGCTGTTAAAGGGTCTTGTATGAAACAACCACGAATTATGTGTAAAGTGTGCGACATGGAGGTGTTAAAGTCTGCATACCCTGATCATCTACGGAGCAACAAACATAAAAATGCATCAGTTACCGCTACTAACGACGATGGTGTAGAAATGGATAGCAC
The DNA here is from genome assembly GCA_036346225.1 of Platerodrilus igneus. Classification (NCBI taxonomy): domain Eukaryota; kingdom Metazoa; phylum Arthropoda; class Insecta; order Coleoptera; family Lycidae; genus Platerodrilus; species Platerodrilus igneus. Next base: position 5,118,087 of record JARFIW010000301.1, read on the forward strand.
AGCGTTTAACAACCGTATGGCTAGCTATCGCATAAAAAATGCCCGTGTCGGCGATGGAGTGTCCGAGTTTCTTTGGAATCAGAAGGAACGATTTATTCGATTACTTAATAAAAAAAGAATACATCATACAGCAATAAAAGTCGATTACGAGCTCTACGGCGTTTACACCAAAATGGGAGAAGAAACTACCGATGTGAAATCCTTTAACACAAAAAGTATGGTTATAACGTCTTCTAGTAATCCGGAAAATATGTACGAGGTCTTAAACGAAACCATGTAAACACCAACTTTATAACCAATTAATTAATAAAATCAGTTTGTCGGGCAAGGACAACAAAAAGTACATCATTCCTAATAGTACAGCAACCTAATTAAGGTAGGTCAGTAAGCAATATTAAATTGCTATTAATTGACTCACATTTAGCGTACTTTCCTACTGTAATAACCGCATTTGTTTGGAGAAGATATACACTTTTAAAAAGAAATTATATACAGCTTTCACATGTAATTCCGAGCAATGATTACGCCAAAGTCGACCTTCCCATTTATATATTAAAAACACATTACATTGAAATGTTTTTACATTATTCTCATATTGTTAGATTAACAACAATATGTCTTATTGACCGAAAACACGTCTCCTCTTTTTTACATTAATCTCTTTTTGTTATAGGTCTTTTTTAAACAACACATTAATTTCTATTTTTTGTTACAGGTTATTTTAACCTGCTTGGATTTGGTTAAACGAAGAAGATAAATGTTATATTTTACAATTGTATTCTATTAGTTTATTAAACTGTAAATCGGATAAAATAAATTATTAAACTTTTGTGTGCTTATTTCTTTGTGTTGGTTAAAGCATATGTCATAAATAAACAAAACTTTAAAGAGGTTTGGGAGCTTTAAAGTGAAACTTTGCAGGGCGTGGTTCGATTTTAAATCTGTTTGCAGATTCGGGTTGTGCGTAAAATTTTAGACTAATTTAATGTATCGCATGTATAAAAAAGTTTATAAGAACGCTCAAAAGTCGCTGCAGGTGAGAAATCTTAAAATGAGGGTAGCTCTCTGGGGGATGATGCTATCTGAAAAATTCCTAAAAATTCAGGTAGCTGAGAAAATTCTAATATTAATTGATACCAAACAAGATAGGTTTATCTCGAAAGATGAAAAATGGTTAGTCGAAGAAAACTATTTGGTTCAGAATGTTAGCGGTAAAAAATCTTAAAAATAGGTTTATCTCGTGTGTGGAAATGAGGATGCTCATTTATCTCGAAAGATGAAAAATTTAAGATATATTTATCTCGAAAGATGCAATGGCTAGTCGAAGAAAACTATTTGTTAGTTTTGCTTATAGAGCAAAGAGCAAAATTTAGAGGTTTGAGAGCTTTAAAGTGTAACTTTGTAAGGGATGGTCCGATTTTAAATCTGTTTGCAGATTCAAATTCTGTGTAAAATTCTAGACTAAAAAGGTGTATTGCATGACTAAAAAATTTATAAGGACGGTCAAAAAATCGTTATCGGCAGAAAATCTTAAAAATGGTGTAGCTGCCTGGGGGATGATGCAATCTAAAAAATTCCTAGAGATTCAGGTAGCTGAGAAAATTCTAATATTAATTGATACCAAACAAGATAGGTTTATCTCAAAAGATGCATTGGTTAGACGAAGAAAACTATTTGGTTCAGATGTGTGTGGAAATGTGGATGCTTGTGGAAATGTGGAGATAAATCTCCTCATTTGCTCCTTATAGGAATTGTGGAAATGTGGATGCTTGTGGAAATGTGGAGATGAATCTCCTCATTTGCTCCTTATGGGAATTTACATGTAAATTTGTCCAGATGTGTGTGGAAATGTGGATGCTGGTAGAAATGTGGTCACAGAAGCCCCAATTATGCTCTACTTGCGTTATTTGTCTTCCTGGTAGCAGAAATTCTTAACCTCTTGTAAGTTCTCGTTACCTTTTTGTATTTTAGTTTTTGACTTATTTTCCCCTCCTTTGCATAGTAGTACTTTAGTTTTATTGTTTTAATTTTCATACCGTAACTCGCGGTTGGAACTGTCTCCATTTCATTAGAGCTGCTTCTAACGTATCCTTGTTAGATGTTACTACCGATATATTGTCTGCAAATCTAAGCATATCAATCTTTTGCCCCTGCATAATAATTCCAAACGTTTTCCAGCGTTTAACAGTATTTATTGTCTCTTCGATGTACAAGTCAAAAATTAACGGAGATAGGGCACATCCCTGTCTCGCCCCTTTCCTAATGTTTACTTCTCTACGTTCCTGCTTTAATTCTATTACTGCTGTTTGCTCTTTGTATAAGCTATGTACTATCCGTCTATCCCTAAAACTCGTTCCAATGTTTTTGAGTATTTTGAACAATTTATTCCATTTTACATTGTCGAATGTTTTTTTCAGATTCACAAACCCTATATACACGCCTTCTCGTTTTTCTATTGTCTTCTATATTATCACCCTCAGAACTAAAACAGCCTCTTGTGTTCCCCTGTTTCGCCTAATCCCAAATTTTGATCCTCTCCTTGTACTTCTTCAGCCCGTGTTTCCGCCGTCTTTGTACAATTCCAGTTAATATTTTTGACAGGTGAGCTGTCAAACTTATTGTTCGAAAATTTTCACATCTATTCGCGCTTCTTTTTTGGTATAGTGACTATGACGCTACGTTTGAAAACTTTGGGTATCTCGTCGGTCCCATACACATAGCTTATAAGTTGGAAGAGGCGTTCTGTTACAGCTTTTCCAGCGGCTTTTAAAGTTTATGCTTGCACCTTATCTATATCCGGTGTTTTATCATTTTTCAGGCCTTTTAATGCTAATTCAAACTCATCTCCTAAGTACAGGATATCCTAAGTCATGGTTTCAATGTGTGATTCCTGTTCTAGTGCTGTTAGTTCATCTGCTGCATATAAATTCTCTATATATTCTCTACATTCTCTATAATGACGTTTCCTCTCGCGTCTCTTATATTTTTGGCAGACGGTTTTATATTCCTAAAATTCATTCTAAGTAGTTTGTATGGTTCGTCTGTCTTTCCTATTTCCATCTTAGTTTGTACCTCTTTGCAGGTTTCATCAATCTATTTCTCTTCAGTTTTCCTGCATTTGCGAATAATTTCCCATCTTATGGCTTTGTATCTTTGTTTTCCAGTTTCGTCTGGCTTGTTTTGTATTTTCGTTTTTCTTCTATTAAATTCAGGATATCCTTTGTTATCCATGGTTTCTTTTTTTTGTATATACCCCATAATGTCTCTGGCTGCCATGTCTAAGCTGGATTTAATGTTACTCCATTCCGTTTCTACTTCCTTAGTATCAGAAATTTTCCCGATATCTTTCAACAATTCATTTCACTGTTTTTTAAATCTTTCTTGGATATCTTTATCTTTTAGTTTCTCAACGTTAAAGTGTCTTTTTCCATTCCTTTTTCTTAAATTTTTAAAAGTGTTAGAGCGGCCTTCATAGAAACGAAGTTGTGGTCAGTGTCTATATTTGCTTATGGGTAGCTTCTAATCTAACCATGAGTACTCTTTCATTCTTTTGTAGGTAGTTTTCTGCACATTCTCTGCACAGCTTTATATTTTTTCTCGTAACTACCTACACACCCGAATTTCCTTCCTCTGATCCTGTGTGAATTACTCTACAGTCTCCGCTCCAAAAATTTCCCGCCTCTGGCCAACGAACTTCGCTGATCCCTACTATGTCTAATGCTAACCTGTCCATTTCAATATTCAAATTCTTTAGCCTACCTACTTACTTCACACTTTTGACATTCGACGCTCCGACTCGCAGAATGTTTACGACTCTTTTTTATACTTTCCGATCACGTCTTCAAAAGTAGTCACCTCCCGGATATCCCACTGGGGGATTATTTCAACTCAGGCGGCTTCCTAATGTAGTTGGTATGCGTGTGACTACTACGTCCAAGGTCCCGGGTTCGAATGCCGACACGGTCCGCTTGAAAAATGTTAGGCGAGCATTTTTCACAAAAATACACCCTCGTTCAGATGAGAGGTAAAATAGAGGTCCCGTGTGTAAGTGTTGTCACGCACGTTAAAGGCCCCAACCTTGCTTGGAACACGATACACAAAGGGTTCGGCAAAATTAAAAATTTTTCAGGTGAAATTAACTCGCTTCTGGCCAGTGTAGTACCTTCGGATGGAGCACTGGAAGGATGTAAGGACTATTTCAACTCCAGATTTTTTTACCCCAGAAGATGCCATCATCATTAATATCAATTTGAGTACGCTGTGTACTTGGGAGATAATATGGTGGTTTCCCGTTGCCTTCCACATCGCAGTAATGTGTCTTAAAATACCATACCAACCCCTGTGGTGTCTGCCAATTTAAGTACAGAAAGAGCCGCTGCCCTCTTTCGGGGACCTATCTTAGTCCGCTTCCTCACTAAATACCTCACTAATTTGGCTCAACCTATAGTTTGGCTTTTTAGATCACTGGAACTCTGAAGCCATTCTACCCGTTCTTTTAATATAGAACTTCTTCAAGATGCAGGTCCATTCAGAACGGAATTTATCAGTTAAATCTTAAATTTTTGGGCGTAAACTTGTCCACTGCTATACCTGTATTTCAGTTTAGTGAAAATATTTGCTGTCACCCTTGTTACCCGGTTGCAGAAACAAAGGCGCTTAGTACTGTTTGTCGCCATTCTATCTGAAGAAAAAGGTCTTGTGTTAGTACAGGCGAGTGGTATTGTTTAATGTTTTAAATTAACATACTTGGTCATGTTTGCGATATTTATTTATATACTGGTCCTTTGATTAATTATATTATCCTTTTTTGATTAAATATCATCAAATTAACCAGCGCCTTTATTGTCCAGATCTAGCCCCTGTAACTACTTTTTGTTTCCATTTCGATTAAAAAACACTAAGGAGGACAAAATTTAGGAACGATTACAAACTATTATTTGTTTTTGTAAGTAATTTTGCAGACAAACCAAAATAATATTTTAAAAATAAATTAATGTTATGGAAACGATGTAAAGCTTGTATTCAAATGCAAGGGAAGTGTACTGAAGAATAAACATTTCTTGTTGTTCTAGTCTTTGGTTATCATCAATATCCCCCGAATACAAAATCTATCTTTCATATTACCGAAACAAATATTCCAAATTTACTAAACGACCTCATTTGTATTACACACCAAAGCCCAATGCGAAAAAAGACGTATATCCGAATGCTTGAAACAAAAACACAAGAGTGACAGAACGTCCATAACCTAGAAATTCCCTACATCTGTTTCTTTGTTCAAATTGCTCTTTCGATCACACCGTTCAAAAGTATATGGTATTACTGAAAAACGCGATATCTTTTTATAACGGCTGATTTAGCAGCTAACGCATTATGCGTTATATTTTATTCATAGCACAACTAAACTTAGGGTCCTTTATAATATCAACGTCGATTAAATTTTGAATTGCAAAACGTGTATCATAAAATTTACGTAAATAACATTAACTTCCACTATAATGCTTTCAATATTCTTCGTGCACGATTTTGATGGTTAGTAATTCAGGCTTCGCACATTCGAGCGTTTTAATATTCATTTCCTACAGGGTGAAATTTATTTTTTCTTTCAACAACATTAGTGTTTATTTAGAAAACAGATTTTTCTGTTATTACTGGTCATTTTAAGTTTCAATAAAGCATTTTTAATTTTTTTTAAAAAAAGAATTTATGCAAGTTTAAATTAGGTTTTAACCTATGGAGAGTATTGGAAAATTACACTATAGTATTTAATTTCTAAGCACCGTGTCTAGTACAATAGATACTCTATGGAGTGCCCCAATTAAAAAAGGCCCGGAGTCATACTGTACGAGATACTTGAATTGAGCGCGCGTGAGGGGTCACGTGATGTCCAGCCGCCATTTCGGGTTAAGGGTCATATTGTGTTTGCCAGTATTGCGTTTTCAGTTGTTAATGGTGACTGTGAATAGGGTTTTCCATAATGCCGTTTTCAATCGAACAAACAGTGTTTGTTCTTGAAACTTAGTTGGAATGTAAATCGTTTGTAACATTAAATGACAGGTTCATGATAAAATATTCCCATAAGTCTGCTCCCCCTGAAAGCGTTGTGCAGATAATAACTATTAAATTTAGAGCTACAGACTCAGTAGCTAACGCCAAACGTGACCGTGTAAAGACGGTTTGGTCACAAGAAAATATTCAACCTATTCAAGGGACTATGCTAAGAAGTCCATGAAAATCAACTAGACGTCTATCCTCCCAACCAAACATCAAGCGAACGTCATGCTAAACACGTTAAAGCAGTTGCATAACAAGCGTACAAAGTAAGACTACGGACTAACAACAACATTATTGCGATAGGTTACTCATTCATGCCGCTTATGGTTATCTGGATTCATATCTTTACTTTCTGACAGATGAAGCATGATTCCACCTTAGCGGGTACGTAAACTTTCAAAATACTATTTATTGGTCAACGAACAATCTCAAGGAACCCTTTGAAGTGCATCTGCATGATACAAAAATAGGCGCTTGGTGTGTAGTTTCAGCCCAATGGATTGTAGACCCCATTTCCTTAACATCGTGACCTCTGAAGTGAATGTAAGGGTATTGTTCCAACTATTCGTAACGCAGCTGACTGAGAAAGAACGAGAGCATCCGTTCTTCCAAAAAGAAGTTGCCACGGCGCATACTTCACAGTTTTCAATGTCACACGTCCATATAATTTTCGGACAAATACTCGCGTATAACTGTACAGTAAAGTTGAAAACGTACATTCGCAATACAGTTTCAGAATCACACCAAATGAACTGGCAAAAGGTTTCGAAAATTTGTTGAGACCTGCTAATTTGTGTATTGAAGTTCATGGTGAACATTTTCAACACATTTTGTGAAATAATTGAATGTTTTTATTCATAATATTCTGTATTTTCTACTTTTAAATAAATGCGGGGCCTTCTTTATCTTGGCCACGGTGGTAGACGCGTCGTCGTACTCCATGCCACGAAAAAACACCTTTAAAGACAGCGTACCCTGGTGCACCTGGGAATTAACCACAAAGTGGGCAGAAACGCGTAACCTTAGGTGCCGCTATCAACACACCTCGGGAAAAATAAGAGAACAACGGCGAATTGAATATAATCAGAGTAACCGGGAATATAAAATATTAATAGAGGAAACGCGAACGAATAAATTTAAAGAATTCTGCACGCGAAACTCAGAGAAAAACCCTGGGGAACCGCGTACCGCCTAATTAGGGGGATACAACAAAAAATCGCGCTCGGTAATATAAAGAAAACAAAGGGCGAATAGACGGAAAATTTTAAAACCACGGCGGAATATTTACTTGAGAAAATCTTCTCATCGGATAATCCCGAGGGAGATAAAGGGTTGCACAATTTAGTACATCGGGAAGCTGCAGAGGCGCAAGGAACAGGTGCCGATAAGGCAATTCTAGTTCACGAGGTCGTCAGGGCTCTTAGAAGGATGAATCCTAAGAAGACAGCGGGTTTGACGACTTCAGACGCAGCTCTTGAGGCGTGCCTGTTAGCACCGCGTGTCTTTGTCGGGTTGTTTAATCTTTCTTTAGAAAAGGGCGTATTTCCTTGTTGCTGGAAAATCCAAAACGTAAAATTTGTACCCAAACCTAAAAAGACAGATGCGTCAAACCCGAGCAGCTATCGTCCAGTTAGCTTGCTACCGGTGCTGGGGAAAGCTTTAGATCGCGTTATGACTACGCGAGTCGAGCACTTAGTGCGGGACAACGGCGGTTTTAATAACCGACAGTTCGGTTTCATGGACCGCAAGTCGACTATCGACGCGTTAGAGTTCGTTGTCGGTGAAATTAAGCAGGCGAGAGATGCAAAGGAGTATTGTGTCGTTGTTCCTTTGGACATTTTAGGAGCATTTGATGCTGCCTGGTGGCCATTGATTGTTTGCGAGTTAGATCGCAGGGGTTGTCCGCGAAACTTGATGTCTTTGGTCAAGAGTTATTTCTCGGGGCGATTGGCACAGGTTGAAATTCCGGATGAGGTTTTGTCGCGCGAGGTGGAAAGGGGTGATGCTCTAGTCCTACATTTTGGTAGTTGTTGCATGAGAGCATCTTTAGGGTCAAGTTGACCGCAGGATGCTCAATCGTTTTGTTTGCGGATGATACGCTTTTCATTGTAAGATCGCGATTGTTAATAGATATGCGAACAAAACCGAACGAGGCGCTTAATAAATTACACGAATGGTCGCAGGTGGTAAAATTAAATTTTAACACGGTGAAGTCAGAGGCGCTTTATTTCGGCACGAAACCAGGACAGCGACCCCCTAGGCTAGACCTAGGTGTGGAGAAAATTCCGTTTAAAGACTCTATTACCTACCTCGGCGTCAAGATTGACGATAAATTAATTTGGAAAGCGCACGTACAAAACGTAAAAAGTAAGGGCGGCGAAATATCAAATAAAATTATGGCGGCGGCTATAATAAAGTGGGGTTTTAAGGGCGAATCGCTGAGGACGGTTTATGCCTGAGCAATTGAGCCGGCAATGCTAAATGCAGTTTCTGTATGGGCAGAAAGTTGTACAGTCAGGGAAATGCGTCAATTGACGAGCGTACAACGCATAACCGCGGTAAAAACGGCGAGGACGTACAGGACCACATCCACAGAGGCGGTCCTGGTAATCAGTAGGACTCTCCCTATCGAATATGTCGTTAGGGAGATTAGAGATAAGAGATTAATAAGTATAGGGAAAAGGCGCGAAATTATCAAAGATCTTAATCTTGGTGATAAAGAAGTTGCGAAAAAGATCGTTGTATCTGAGTTGGGGCACCCGACAGATATTAGAGGAATCGAGTTTTTTGCCGGTGATGGGGACGCGACGGGTACCAGAATTTATACGGACGTATGGACGATGGGCAAGCAGGCGCGGCGTTTGTCGTGTATAAGTAGGAAAGGGAGGTGTTTCGGTTTCAAACCAAACTTGTGAACTGGAGCACTATCTTTCAATGCGAATTGGTAGTCATACGAGAGGCTATCGATTACGTAATAAATCATACGGGCAGAGACGAGTATTATATAATCAGTGATAGTAAATCGGCGCTGACGGCTTTAACAAACATTAACACTTTGACAGACCTCCAAGCGGAAGTCTGGAGGATAGCGCGTACGGCGCTCGAGTTTCGACGTTAAAAGTTCTGTTGGGTCAGGTCGAACAATGGTAACGTAGGAAACGATATGACTGATGAATTAGCTAAAAATGCCGCGACGAGCAACTTTCGGATATCACATTCGTCGATACCGAGGTCTCTAATTAAAAGAAAGCTGCGCGAAAAGTCAATCCGACAATGGGAAGAGAGGCGGAACAACGCTGCCACGGACAGGTTGACGCAGAAATTCATACCGAGCATAGAAGCTAGAGGTAAGATCGAGGTGAAGCTCGATCATAAAATGGTGCTACTGATAATTGGGCATTGTGCCCTGAAAGCGTATTTACAAGGATTCGGTTTAACCGATAATGACCACACACCACTGTAACAATCACTGTCTCACCTTAAACGCGCGGAATGTTGGGAATAAACCAAAACATAAATAAATAAAACAAACTAAATCAAAAACCGTCATTAATTTAAATCAGTCTAATAAATAAAGGAAATAAAATAGAGTCAAAACGCGCATCCCCCAGGACTTAAAAGTGATAGTGATTGTGGTTCCCCCCCAGAACGTTTACTGCATACCCACCAGAACTTTAACAGTGCATATCCATTTCCTCTTAGTAGAAGACGATCAGATCTTCGGATGCTGGAGAAATTTATATACGAGGTAAGAGTGGGTGATGCTTTTGCTAATTTATGCACTGTTGCATGCTTATGCTTTTAAATGTTTATTTATTTATATATATATATATATATATATATTGCTGTGATATACTCCTTTGAATGCGGGAACTGGGTCCTTTCAACAAAAAATTCTAGTCCCACCGATTGGGCGTCATAAACTGCTGTGATCCTGGTTTCGCTTCAGCTGCTCACCTAATTTTATAAACCTCCTCATTCATAAAATTAAACAACACATTCCTACCACAAACATCAACGTTAACTCTATTTACATCAATATTCAGAATACATTAAATTTTCAAATTAAATTTCAGCATAAAATCAGTTTTAAAAAGAATTTCAAGATTAATTTTATTATCACTTTAACGTGCATCCAGAATTAAAGTCCTTGTTGGATGCCTACTAATTAATATAACAATATAAGCAGAGTAAAAAGGGAGCATCTACCACCCCTTTACGTTAATTAACCAGGTTCGTCTAATTGAGCTCAAAGACATACCTAAAATTTCATCATAATCCAGAACATCAATACTAAATACCCTTTCTACTTAAACAAGCAAATTTCATCTTAACATTAAAATTTTATGGTTAGTACAATTTCACTAATGTCCATTTAAAGTAAATCAATTATCAAGTAATTCAACACACACAAAATGTCAAACAAAATAGTATAATAAAGTTATTCAACACACACCAAAATGTCAAACAAAATAGTATAATTTACCTGAAGGTTACTGTCCTCGTAGCTTTAATGTACATCGTCCCTTTAGTTAATCACACCATTCCAACAGGATTATATTTACGGCTTCTAATTCTCAACGCTTTTAAAATTTTCTCCATCACCATTTATTTAAAGTTGTTTCGGGCTTTTCCGGAACTCATCTGTGTATATCTGACCCTTGTTTCGTGGATCCAGACACGTATTTGAACCATTTAATTATTAACACCCCGAAAAATAGCAAAGAAATTCATGCGTCTTTCACCAATATACGCCAAAACTGCCTACTTTTGTGTATACATTTGTCGTTGTAAATTTTGCTAATTGGTACAGTGATACTAAATTTTATTACCTTGTATCTTAGTGCACTGAAGTACATTCATGTTAGCACGTAAATAACAAACTATTTTGAATCACTAAAATATACGAGCAAAATTTTAAATTATTTATCAAATTAAAATGCACTGTTTAACATCTTGAATCAAGTCGCGGATGTAAGAGCTTTTAACGCATCGAATAGTCAAAAGTCTAAGAGAGCTTGTTTATATTCACCTCGGTATATATAGCAAAAGCCTGTCTGTCGGTCTGTTCCCCAAAACGGGTAATTCTAAAGAATTTCTCATGCCATGTTCCCAGTCCGTCGCTCGCGCGTCGGTTTTTACGAATTTTGTACTCGCCCCATTTAAATCTCAGAAATTTCAACACGGCACGCAAAGTCTGGAAATAACTAATTGACTTTTATACCGAACTGTTATTTTTACCTCTGATATTTGCATCCTATTTTCAACCAATTGTGACCCTCGTGACGTTGCTTAAATCACGCCTTTTACTATATGTGTCTTTGCTTGACGCATTTTCTCTTTCCTTTTCTAACCTGTTCGCATTGGTGCAAATTGATATTCTTTATTATCGATTATATTTTAGTCCATGTGGAGTGTGTAATAACCCACCTTTAGCATTTCTCGTAACTATTATGCGACGGTTTCTACAAGATTCTCTGAACCATTAATTATCTGCAAAATTTTCGCCGTACGTGATATTTAAACTACGCAGGTGTTCAAAATAATATTAATTCTCAGAGCTTTATTTTCTGGTATTATAATCTTGGATTTTCACCGACTTTTATGCTTATTATTAATAATGGTTTAATTAACTCCAATTAAAATTGACTTCTATCCTTTCATATTTAGCGAATACAAGTTAAATATTAATTATTATGTGTAGACTCTGTTTAATACCGGTTACTTGAAATAGAGTTAATTAAGATAAATTTTGCACGTAATTTCCATTTGTTTAGGAATAATTACATTACACGCAGAGCTTTTTTAATACTGTTTCTTTTCATATAAAGCGTCTTGTACATGATTTTAAATCTCTTATTTTTACTGAAACGACCGAATTTATTTATGCTTCATGGTTTTAATAAAGCGTATTATTTAATAAGATTCCTTATACACGGTGATTAAAATTATTTGATGTGATTATTTAATTTTCTACCCTGGTCTAAATATGAGTATTTTCCCCCTATTTGAATACAAATAATCCCACTTATTTGAATGCAAATATAAAGCATTTAGCCCAAAAAAAATTACAAAAAAATTGCCTATCACTCTCTACCCTTATCTATCTAACTTACCTACCTTATCTCCAATTCAAAAAATATTTACACCTATCCTATATCCCTATCCTATTCCTAACTCTCACTTAATTTTATAAACTGAAATTATCCCTAACTTCATCCTTTCTACCTATCCTATTCTTAACTTTTAACTAATCTTCACTATACTTTACTTCCCCCTACCTAATCCTATATGCCTATCCTACTCTTACTCTATTCCTAACTCTCCACTAATCTTATAAGAAATATCTACACTTAACCTATCTTATTTTCTTCCTACATTTACTCTTTATTCTCATCCTAAACCTATTTCTAATTATCTCCCATATTTATCCTATACCTAGCTTTATTTTCTATATACACCTATTCTATCCCTATCCTATTTAAATTTTACTCTATTATACACCTATCTACTCTCTATTCTATATCTATACTAAAATTCACCTATCTCTATCCTTTGTTCATTAAGTTATTTAAATCTAACTCTCTTCTTGACCCTCCACGTCTTTCTTCTCACCATCCTAATACTCTTCATCCCTATTTCTCCTCCTTTTATATCTATACTTATCCTCCCTATTATCTCACATACAATAAACTCATCCCTATTATCCTGACTCTTAAATATTACTTCTTCTTCAGTCCCTACACTTGCCTGTTTCTCATTTATCATCGTGTCCCTTTCTGCCGACAAACCAAACGATACTACTTTACAATTCTCGATTTTTCTCTCTACGGAAAATCCTACGTACCTTCTAGAATTCTTGTGTAATGGAATCCGCCAGAATGAATTCCTTAAATCTACTTTATTAAAAACAAACTTGCCACTTAACCTCATCAAAAGTACTTCTGCCTTCACCTGCTCCCGATATGCTGCTGTTGCTTCTACCCCCACTAATTCTGCATGTTTTTGTACTAAAGCTTGAACCTCTACTCTCCTATCCTCTGGACATATGATCGTGTTGATCTGTTTAACTTCATCATCCTCTACCTCTACTACATTAATATTCAACCCCGTGTCATCCTCTGTGACTTCATAACTGCCCTTCCATGGCACTACCCTATCCTTAATCCTTATTACCTTCTTTTCCATATCTATCAAAACCCCTAACTGCATCATACAGTCAACACCTAAAATGCTCTGAAACTTCAGTCCAGGTACAATTACAAACTCCTGTTCACAGCTTAAACCTCCTATATCTATCCTAAGCACCACAACACTATTTACTACAGCAAACTTCTTTTTATTTGGAGCTACTAAATGGCTACGCTTTATAGGCATAATTCTATCACAAACCTTATCCCTAATTTTGCTGACGAATTCCTCCGATATTAAACTCGCCTCTGCCCTGTATCAAGTAATACTTCTACATTATTCTCAAAATTTCTAAATTAATAATTGGCAAACATAATTTTCCTCAGTTTCTGGCTCTACTTCCTCCTCAATTTTGAAAAATTCACGTGGATGTTCATATACATTTACACTGAAATCTAGTGGTCTGTCGCGTTCTAAAAATCCTGTCCAGGTCTGTTTTCCCTACTCGGTCCTGGTCTAGCCATCACCTCAGCGTACGTCCTAGGCGTTTCCACTCGTTCCGTGTCTGTATTAGCAGTCCCGCTCATGTCTGGTGAACTATTCATTCTGGTAGGTCCCGGTCTCGGTGCAGGTCCCCTTCCTAAACTATTAGTCCTAACGTATGGTCGTCTCTGTTCCCAATTCTGTCGCTGGTATCCGTAATTATTCCCCCTTCTAGCATAGTTGTCCCGTCTATTGTCAAACCTAACTGTGTTGATCTGTCTTTCCCTGTTTTCCCGAGGTCGTCCACTACTTACGTCGTCGTACCTCTGCAAGTATTCTAGAAACATTTCTCTGTCCACTATGTTCTGTAGTGCTACGTGTTGTCTTATGTCTACTTCGAAGTGTCGTGATAAATACTTAATAATTTGTCGGTACGTCAGTGGTGGGTTCAGTTGCTTTGCTATGCTATACTTGCGTATAGCATATTGCTCCCTACTTCCTGAAAATTCTCCCTTAAATTTCCCTGTGATTAAGTCGTCTCGTACATGGTCTTGTCTGTGGTCACTCCAGTAGTGCTTTAAAATCTGTCTTCAAATCCATGTACGTGTCTATGTCCTGTCCTACTAAATTGTACCATGCTTCGCGTTGTCCTTTAATAAAGCCTTTATCGTATTCAGTTTAGTCTGTTCGTCAAATAAATTTCCCACTAGATTTCTTACACTATTAATAAAAATTTGTGGATTTACCCTGTTATCGCCATAAAACTTCATGTGTTGGTCCAATGATACTCCACCTGTAGAAAATCTGGGACCATCCCCGTTAAATTTGACATGTTGTATTTGATACTACTAACTTCGCGTTCTACCCTGCCTAACTGATCCCTACATGAGTCCGTCACTTCAGTCATTTTACATTAATCTCTTCTTCACAAAAATGCGTACTTCGGACCTTAAATGTCCCATTTCCTGTCGAAGACCTGTAATATCACGCTCATTTTTTAACCCTATTTTCAACTTCCCCATCTTTACGGTAAGACTATTTTAAATTCTGAAACTTCTTTATTCGTCTTATCTATTTTCTCACTTAGGGTTTCCCTAACTCCTGTTAATGTCTCATTCATTCGGTCAAATTTTCGATTTGAGTCCTCTCTCGCTCTATTCGATTCTTCCTAGCTAATCGCATTTCCTCTAATATTCTCATCATTAACTCATTTTCTGTTTCTCCTGATTCCGTCCTCGACTGATCTCTACTGCCTCCAGCTTCTTCCATTTTCGAAATTTTCTCACACAATGCACTATCGTCACTTCCAATTTTCCACTCCTTGACTCCTTAACCACTCTTTTCTCTGCATACGTTCTACTCACTCACACACACTCAAAATACTCTTAAATTTATACACACACAGAAACTCTCTCTCTCAGATCGCCAGTTTCCTGGAATAAAATCACAAAAATTTTATTTGGAACTCGAGCCCTCACGTTGTGGTCGCCATAAACTGCTGTGATATACTCCTTTGAATGCGGGAACTGGGTCCTTTCAACAAAAAAATTCTAGTCCCACCGATTGGGCGTCATAAACTGCTGTGATCCTGGTTTCGCTTCAGCTGCTCACCTAATTTTATAAACCTCCTCATTCATAAAATTAAACAACACATTCCTACCACAAACATCAACGTTAACTCTATTTACATCAATATTCAGAATACATTAAATTTTCAAATTAAATTTCAGCATAAAATTCAGTTTTAAAAGAATTTCAAGATTAATTTTATTATCACTTTAACGTGCATCCAGAATTAAAGTCCTTGTTGGATGCCTACTAATTAATATAACAATATAAGCAGAGTAAAAGGAGCATCTACCACCCTTTACGTTAATTAACCAGGTTCGTCTAATTGAGCTCAAAGACATACCTAAAATTTCATCATAATCCAGAACATCAATACTAAATACCCTTTCTACTTAAACAAGCAAATTTCATCTTAACATTAAAATTTTATGGTTAGTACAATTTCACTAATGTCCATTTAAAGTAAATCAATTATCAAGTAATTCAACACACACAAAATGTCAAACAAAATAGTATAATAAAGTTATTCAACACACACCAAAATGTCAAACAAAATAGTATAATTTACCTGAAGGTTACTGTCCTCGTAGCTTCAATGTACATCGTCCCTTTAGTTAATCACACCATTCCAACAGGATTATATTTACGGCTTCTAATTCTCAACGCTTTTAAAATTTTCTCCATCACCATTTATTTAAAGTTGTTTCGGGGCTTTTCCGGAACTCATCTGTGTATATCTGACCCTTGTTTCGTGGATCCAGACACGTATTTGAACCATTTAATTATTAACACCCCCGAAAAATAGCAAAGAAATTCATGCGTCTTTCACCAATATACGCCAAAACTGCCTACTTTTGTGTATACATTTGTCGTTGTAAATTTTGCTAATTGGTACAGTGATACTAAATTTTATTACCTTGTATCTTAGTGCACTGAAGTACATTCATGTTAGCACGTAAATAACAAACTATTTTGAATCACTAAAATATACGAGCAAAATTTTAAATTACTTTATCAAATTAAAATTCACTGTTTGACATCTTGAACCAAGTCGCGGATGTAAGAGCTTTTAACGCATTGAATAGTCAAAAGTCTAAGAGAGCTTGTTTATATTCACCTCGGTATATATAGCAAAAAGCCTGTCTGTCGGTCTGTTCCCCAAAACGGGTAATTCTAAAGAATTTCTCATGCCATGTTCCCAGTCCGTCGCTCGCGCGTCGGTTTTTACGAATTTTGTACTCGCCCCATTTAAATCTCAGAAATTTCAACACGGCACGCAAAGTCTGGAAATAACTAATTGACTTTTATACCGAACTGTTATTTTTACCTCTGATATTTGCATCCTATTTTCAACCAATTGTGACCCTCGTGACGTTGCTTAAATCACGCCTTTTACTATATGTGTCTTTGCTTGACGCATTTTCTCTTTCCTTTTCTAACCTGTTCGCATTGGTGCAAATTGATATTCTTTATTATCGATTATATTTTAGTCCATGTGGAGTGTGTAATAACCCACCTTTAGCATTTCTCGTAACTATTATGCGACGGTTTCTACAAGATTCTCTGAACCATTAATTATCTGCAAAATTTTCGCCGTACGTGATATTTAAACTACGCAGGTGTTCAAAATAATATTAATTCTCAGAGCTTTATTTTCTGGTATTATAATCTTGGATTTTCACCGACTTTTATGCTTATTATTAATAATGGTTTAATTAACTCAATTAAAATTGACTTCTATCCTTTCATATTTAGCGAATACAAGTTAAATATTAATTATTATGTGTACACTCTGTTTAATACCGGTTACTTGAAATAGAGTTAATTAAGCTAAAATTTGCACGTAATTTCCATTTGTTTAGGACTAATTACATTACACGCAGAGCTTTTTTAATACTGTTTCTTTTCATATAAAGCGTCTTGTACATGATTTTAAATCTCTTATTTTTACTGAAACGACCGAATTTATTTATGCTTCATGGTTTTAATAAAGCGTATTATTTAATAAGATTCCTTATACACGGTGATTAAAATTATTTGATGTGATTATTTAATTTTCTACCCTGGTCTAAATATGAGTAATATATATATATATATATATATATATATATATATATATATATATATTTATTTTATATTCATTTATATTCATAATTTATATTTACATTTTATATTTACCTTGCATGTATTATATTATTTCAGGGTTTGATTTGTTTTTGCTGGTGCTCTTTATAGGAATGAAGATTGTAATTGCGAAGATAGTAACTATAATATAAATCAGCTAGGGAATGATAGGGAAAGCTAAATTTAGGCTAAAGATAAAATAAATTACTTAGATCAGGGAGCACGAATTTGTTAATTTATAGAGTAGGCAAAATAGCTGGATTCACTATTAAAATATTTGGCGAATGCTTAGAAAATTTGAATCCATTTTAAATTAGCTAGCTAGATTTGGATAGTTTTAAGACGACCTTTCAGGTCGCACCCGTAAGCAGAGCTGGCGACTGCTATCTGGTATTACGGATCCCTCACTTTTTACCTTTGTTTGTGTTTTGTCGATCGGGCAGACCCCAAATCAACGCTAGGGGTACCATTATTTAAATCCTATTTTTAGTTTTAGTTTCAGTTTATTAGATTTTTATTTAGGACCGATTAACTTTGAAGTTAGATTTTCATTTGAAGCACGTTTATTTTTCGCGTTTAAACCCAATGTAGTACCTTCGGGTGGAGCATTGGGGACGTGGCCGCAAGTATAGCGGCCCTTATTCAAATTATAATTTATATAGGCTGTTGTAAGAATTGCAGGGAACTGTGTAGGCTAGCTCAGAACATAAGTAAGCCGACCAGTTTCAAGACGTAAAACCCAATGACAAAATAATAAGTGCTCTTAAGTCTGATGATTATTATAAACCACTACAGATGTTGGTTGTGAAATATTTCCAATTAATGTTGATTGCGAAAAGATAAATTGGAAAAAGTATTAATTCGACAAAGGTTCAAGTGCTGGGGGAACTTGGCAGCCAAAGGCTGCTTACCCTCCTTCACATACCACTAAATATCAGGGAAATAGAGTATATAACTGCAAAACAATAGAAGGTGACCAAACTGCATCAAACAAGAAAGAACAGCGGCTATGTTCAAAGACAATAAATATAGATACAAGAAGAAAACTGTTAAAAGCATAGTGTGGAGCACAGCATAGTACGTCTATAAAATAGGGGCAGTAGGAAAAACAGACAGAAAGAGACTGAAGTCTACTGGAATGTTGTGCTTCAGATGTATGGGGATGGTAGCATGAACAGACAAAACTAATAACAAATAGGTTGTAGAAATAGTAAAAGAATAAAGATATCTGTGGAAAACAAAAAATAGGAGAAATAGAACGACGGGATACGTTCTAAGGCATTTCTGGGGAATAGTACGGGCTATATTACAAGCAGTGATAGGAAAACAGTGATAGAGGTAGATCAAGATAAAACTTTCGCACACAGATAGTGATAGATGCAGACTGTGCAAATTTCAAGGAAATGTCCAGGTTGGTTTAGACTAGAAAACAATGAGCGTACGCGTCCAACCAGTTCTAGGACTGAAAATCTAATGCTGATGATGATGTTAAATTAAATAAGCAACTAGAGAATTCATTAAAAAACGTCTACAAGTTAGTGGAAAACTTGGAATCATTGGGTTAAAGGCCAAGCTAATGGTTGAAATGTATTTAGTAAAGCTCTTCTTTACTGCACGCTCCACGTTGGTGGCGTCAGTGAACTTAAGTAAAACTTTATGAGGACTTATAATATTTCTTTATTTAATTTAATTATGGAGTGAGTCAATTAGTGAACAAAACCTCGGTGGACCCACGAGCTTTACTATATTCGCGGCTTAGTCTGGGAATTACCCCAAGGGTGAGCAATGAGTTTGGGCGTGGATATAGGGTGGGCTCAACTACAAACGAGAACAAAAAAACGTAAATAGACGCCACTGCATCTATATAGACAATAAACAAAACTAAAGTATCCTACAGGAAGACGCAGAAACCTATAGGATATAATGATTACCAAAATACATACAAATTACAATAAACAATACCTCTGGAAACCTCTTGGACCTCTGCTCCAGCTTCTGCGATGTCGGACCTGCAAGAAAATGTCACACAAAAATAAAATATAAGACACTGTTTGTGCCTTACAACAACAAAATATTTCGATCTTTATAGATCGATTGGCCTGAATTCAAAATCTCAATAACACCTTACCTATAAAAAATACTCTACTGGACATTACTTATTCCGTTTCTATTACCTGGTACTGTATCAACTTTTCTACACTCAAAATTTTGCTGATCTAATTTAGACAATGCTAATTTCAATTAGTGAAATAAAAAGACGAAGGTATTAATTCAAAATTTAATTTAAGTGTAATTCTCTTTTGTTGCAAAATTATTTATAAAAAATTAATAATCAATATATAATAAGTTTCAAAAATTTCTTAATGTGTTTCTCTATAATCAAAATAATCAACATAAAGTAAGTTTCAAAAATCTCTGAATTTGCTTGTCTACTTAGAGAGGTCTTAGCATTTATAAATTATTTAATACAGTCTGGGTTCTTAAACATCCATAAAACAGATCTGTTCCTGGCTTACAAGATTTTATCTAAAGAACTCGTTACATAAACAGTTCATATGGCTTAAGCATGAAATTAAAAAATCAGTTCAACATATGTTAGAAGCAGCTTAGGTATTCTACTAATCACAACATATTGCAAGAAAACATCTTTCAATCAAAGGTGGATTTTATACATATTTTTATCAATTAACATGTGCATTATATACGTGCTTTGAATAACAACTTTTAAATTATCTAAAGGTTCAAAAATTTCTCTTATAAAAAATTTAGTTCTGAACAAAAGTATTTGACCTATCAAATTTCTAGGGTATAAATTTCAAACTGATTTTACGTTAGGTTTGAGCATAAACACATCTTACAAACAAACTTGAAATTTACATTCTTTAACAAAAATTTCTTATGATTTAGTAAATGTTAAAACAAAGCTTTAACCGTAATTAGTACGTAAAATTAATTTTCAGTGAATAGTTTTATAAGTACCTGATTGATTTTGTTTTAATTATACAACGGCGATGCTGACGAACTTAATAGATCAACTAGGACGCTTAACATTCCATCTCCTTGAACTTCAGAAAGATACGAACATGCCTTTATTAGTTACAATCCTTCGGACAGCGTTAAAATAATCAATTTCACAATACACTACCAAATTCCAATTCCATGTGTAAGCGTGTTTCTTAAATGTGCTAGAGAAATTGAACCAACTATTAGTTTTATGCAATCCTGGTTAATTACACAATGCTCACCACTAATGGACTTCCTCACCACGTGTTGGTACGGCTCTAGGTTGTCTGGGCAGCTTCACGAGAGCTCATTCGTGATGCCTCCACGCGGCAACCCAAAAGCCCTTCTATTATCCTAGAGCTATTCTCAGCTCCCACTTACAACCAAAGTTTCCCATCTTCAAAATGAAGTGTACTTACACGTAGTTGCTTGCAAGATGGCTGTGTTCGCTTCCTTGCCAACACCCTAGCTATCGCGTCACTTTTCGCGCAGGCGTTGTGTTTAGCAATTGCGCTAGTGCACGTCAGAACGCCTGTAGCTTATGTAACTCAAGTTACGTTCAAGGTATTCGCGGATATCGAAAGCATAGGAGTCCCTATTAAATACTTCTTATAGGTGGAAATAATGTAAACGGAAAGAGGTGTTCTTCCTTATAGTAAAATAAACTACTCAACGACTTCACGCTAAATGACAAATTCGTAAAATAACAACAGTTAGAACTGTTTTTCTTTAGAGATATATAATGTAACAAAAAAATTGTGTTACACTGCCTCCGACCAAAAAGAAAAAAAACTTTGAGGTTAATTATATCTTAATATATACATAACCGAGAAGATTTTTTTTATAGACGAAAACTATCGCCTTAACCAAAAGATAAATACAAAAAAGAAGCATTATGACTAATCGAAGTAAGAACAAAGTAAGTTCGCACTTTGATCTCTGAACCGAAAAAAAATCATGAGTGACCTCTTGAATTAAGAAGAGGAAAATGGGGTGCAACCAAATGAGTGTGTAAGTAACTCTGCGTACCACACATCCGTCAGGAGTCAATATCGGTAAGTCATAATCGGTAAAAAGTCATAATCGGTATAAGTCAAAATATTGTAGTCTAACACTCGAGTTGCAGCCAAACGGGGAACTAAAAGACTAACCTACTTTTCAAAATATAAACTGAAATTCAAACAAAAAGCTTGACATGAACTATCGCAAAATAACAACAAAAAGATTTACTTTCTTACTATTACTCTTGACACGATAACCTTACTAATATTAATAGTAAATCAAAAACTCACATCTATATACATAAATATCAATACTGTTCCAACAATGATTATGTATTCGCTGGTCTCAAAAATTCCAGCTCAACACATTCAGCAAAACTACTAAAAATAAACCGCTCATCAAGCCAACATTCCATACTCATTGTAGCTTACTAATGAATACTTGGCTTCTTCAGCTTATAGCTATTCATAGCCCTATCGCTACTCTTTTCCTTGGGACACTCCAGTCTCAAAAAAAAAATCCTCAACTCTACCGTGGCCACACCAAACATCTCGAACCAAAGCTACTCAATACTCAATGGCCTCACCAACTAGCTTACTCCAACTTACTTCAACAAAACAAACAACACCTATCTTCCTCACTTACTCTAAACATAACAACACATGGCGTGATCAAAACACGTCCACAAACATGAAGCAACAAATACTTGTTTCACTCCACTACGGGCTATAACAACAACACGGGTAAATGACATTTTCGTCTTTCTCATCTACTACTACTAAATATTCCATCAATGCACATTTAAAACAACACTATTTGAGAAATTTTTCAATCTCTACCAGCAACGAAATACTGGTAAAAGTCTTCAATTTGGTCATCACCACTCTATCCCATAACTAAATTTATAATATATCCTTTGCGACACAAATACTAAAGACAACCAATCAGTCCTCTCGTACATATTCTGGATCTACGACAGAATAGGGTTTTAGATCCTTGACATGCCACCTGCCTGCCTTTGATCCATCTAAATTAATTAGGTCGTACACCACATTCGAGCACTTCTTCTTGACTACACTCAAAACAAATTTTGGAGCCAATTTAGCGGTAAATTTATTAGCCGCGCTCGACAACACCTTATTGGCCCTTCATACTTTATTGCCAACCTCAAAAGAGATGTTCCTTCTCCTTATATTATATCGATTACTCGACCTTTGATAAGCTACATGCAACTTCGCACGAACGTCTTCAAATACCTTAAAAATACCTTGATGGTCTGAAGCATATAATGGGCGACTACCAGGAACGATTTCAACATCAGCTTCAGGAATAAATCCACTACCGTAAAATTTACCGGACATGGGGACGTGTCGGCCAAAACCAAAAATTCGGAGTATAACCCGTCGACTCATGCTTAGCAGAATTAATAGCAAATTGAATCTGCGCTAACTCAGTATCCCAGGTATCATGTTCTTCGAGATAGGATCGAATAGCTGTCCCTACTGTCCTATTAATCCTCTCAACAAAATTACATTGTGGCGCATATACAGCATTATACCATATCTTTTGAATTTCAAACCTATTACATAATGACTTAAAAATTCGACCAGCTAAATTTGAACCATTATCGCAAATAATAAATTGGGGCACACCAAACATTAAAAACACTTTCTGTTCTATAAACTGTTCAACAACATGTGACTTTGCACTGCGTAGAGGATGTAGAATTGTATATTTTGAGAACCAATCTCCTACTACCAACAACCATTTAAATCCTAATTTTGAGCGAGGGAATGGACCCATAAGATCTAACGCGATAATTTGAAATGGAAACTTGGCCTCTTTTCCTTTCCCATTAAACCTAAAGGACCTGCATTAGAAGATTTTTGCGCACCACACACTAAACATGCACGACAAAATTTCAACACATCTAAATTCATCTTGGGCCAATAATAATGTTCCTGTACTCTAGCAATTGTCTTCGAGAACCCAAAATGTCCTGCAACTGAGGGGTCATGACACGATCTGATGACTTCTTCTCTTTGAACTTTCGGCACTAAATATTTCCACTCTACTACATTTGACGACATAGGCAGGTTTGACGGAATAAACTTAAAAACAAACTCGTTCTCAACTTTCCATTGAGGGTAATTCTCAGGCGACGCCAAAATTTTCTTACGCAACGACACATACCAATTTTCTAAATTATCAAGCTTGACCTCTATTAAATTTACGACATGTTTTTCTTCCGGAGTTGCACGAATAAAACAGTCAGGAACTACGTTAAACTTTCCCTTCCTGTGTACCAAATCAAACGAATGTTGTCTTAACCTTACAGCCCATCTAGCTAACTTTCCTGTAGGGTTCTGCAAATTACTCTGCCAAAGCACCGAAAAATGATCGGTTACGACCGTGAAACGGACTCCTTCGACCCATGGACGGAACTTTTCAATGGCAAAAATTACCGCAAGGCACTCCTTCTCTGTCGTTGAATAATTTCGCTCAGCACGATTAAGGGTTTTGCTGGCATACGATATAACACGTTCTTCTCCACTGACATTCTGAATTAATACGGCACCTAGGCCCGTATTACTTGCATCACACTCAATAGTAAAGGGAACGGAATAATCCGGCTGCGCCAGAAGTGGTGCAGACACTAAAGCATCTTTAATCGACACAAAGGAAGCCTCTGCTTCTGAAGTCCACGTAACGACTTGACCTTTTTTTCTTTTCTTGACTAGATCATTGATTGGTGAAACTAAAGATGAAAAGTCTTTAATGAAACGACGGTACCAACTGCACATACCAAAAAATCTTTTAACTTCAGTGGTGGTCTTTGGGCGTGGAAAATTAACCATAGCTGACACCTTGTCCGGATCCGTCCTTAAAGAATTTGACCCTACTATATAACCGAGGAACTTGAGTGACTTCTTAAAAAATTCGCACTTTTCTAAATTCAACGTTAAATTTGCCTCTCGAATGCGTTCCTTGACTTCGTACAATAACTTTAAGTGTTCTTTAAACGTCGATGAGCATAGAATTATATCATCCAAATAGCAGAAAACGTATGGTTCAAATTTTGGACCGAAAATTGCATCAACTAAACGCTGTTGAGTCTGTGCAGCATTTTTTAGACCAAACGGCATCGTCACAAATCTATACTGTCCCCGCGAAATAACGCTAAACGCTGTTTTATCCTTCGACGATTCACTAAGAGGGACCTGCCAAAATGACTTTCGCAAATCAAGACTGGAAATATAATTCGCATTACGTAACATCCCTAGGATTCTGTCTATATTAGGAAGAGGGTAGCTGTCATGGACCGTAACATCGTTTAATGCCCTTCCGTCGAAACAAAATCTATATTCTTTACTATCTTTTTTCTTAACTAACAACACAGGCGAATTCCATGGACTCTGACACGGTTCTACTATTTTTAATCGAATCATTTCATCTAACTCCTCATCCAACTCTTTACTAATATAGGGAGACATAACATAGGGTCTTTTCCTGAAGGGTTTTGTATCACCTGTATCGATATCCATCTCAATCATATTAGTACGCCCTAATTTATCAGCACTAGAAATTTCCTGAAATGAATCTATGGCAGCTTGCGCCTGTGACCTCTGATTAATCGACAAATCATCCAAATTGAGTAAGTAGTCACTATACTTTAAGGGAACTGATGATGGACCCACATACGGAACACTACTTTCCGCATCGCCTTGCACATGCCACGAATTATTTTTAAAATTTGCTATCAATCCAAATAGCTTAGCAAAATCACTACCGAATATAAATGCGTGTGGTAAAGATGGCACTACGAGAGCATTAAGGACACGACATTGTTTTCCTACTGAAATGGGCAAATCTACGATTCCTTCAACTGGTTTCAAAGCTCCATCTGCTGTAAAAATACCTTGGTTCTGTGACCTGAAAATTTTAACTCTAACCTATCGATTAAAGGAATAGCAAGAGACCCAACTACCAATGTAGTACATCCTGAATCCAAAAGACCAGTGACATCTATATCAAATAATTTAACCATCACATATGGCCGATTATCACCAGATTTTTCAACAAATAACGAATCAGTTTTGGGCTGAGGGTTAGCACGACAAAAAATTTTTACTACACTTAACCATTCAGACCACTCTTTTCTACAAGAATAATTCTTTCGTTCACAAATCATAATTGCCGCCTTTTGAGAAGGAATGGAATGCCGGCTGCGCCACATCCATCTCCTCACTCGTTTTTTGAACAAGATGGACACTTATCACGTGTAACTCCTTTATGACCGCAACCGTAGCAAAAAATTCTTTTTGGGAATCTACAATTCCAACACCCTGAAATAATTTTTGTTGGACCTGAAGAACTAGCATGGGTAGGTACTGGAAAAGTTTTATTATTACTTATAGTCTGAACTTGTGGAGCACACGTTTTTCGATTATCAACACGAGCTTCTGATGTAGAAAAATCTTTCAAATAAATAGGGTATTTACTCTTTACTGACGAATTAGCACTATTATGAAATTTAGCTGAGCTAGTCGACTGACTGAAAACTGATTTTTGTTTCAACATCATGGCTTCCTCTAATTTTTTCCATAATTTTATTAACGTAGCTGTATCCTCAATATCTGAAAGAGCAAGTTGCGATATGAATTCTGCTAATAAATTTTTCCTGAGTATCCTCACTTTTGTAATCTCCGCTGGGGTATGGGGTAGTCTACTAAATAAACTTTCTACATGGGCAACGAATAGAACAATTGGTTCATCCCTCTTTTGACGACGATTTTTTATTGTCTTCCAGATCTCTTCCTCTGAATGAGCGGGTAAAAAATCTTCTTTCAACCTACTCTCAAGGGCTTCCCAATCTTTTACGGAATCTCTAATACCTCTAAACCACACCAAAGCATTACCAACGAACAGTTCGACGGATGATTCAAACAAGTCTTTATAGGATACTTTACGTGATAGTGCCAACTCCTTTATCCTATCCAAAAAGAAATACAGCTGCTTGGGGTCTCCTGAAAATTTAACTGACCAAGAGCCAACAGGAATCGGTGGTGTAAAATATGAGAACGTATGCATAGGTGCAGCTACTGCTAACGAAGTTGTGTGACTTGCATCACTTGCACTGCTTGACACTGGGCTCGGCTTCACCTTCTCATACAATTCAGCTTCGACAGTAAGGATGGTTGCTAATAATTCCTTTTTAGATAGTTCAGCTTCTTTCACTTTGTCAGACGGGAGTCTCATACGTTTAACTCGACATGATACATGGACAAGCCTAGAAAGTACTCTTTTAAAGATTGAATCTCCCGAATCACCTTCAAATTCTAACACCAAATATTTTATTGAATCGATGGTAGCATTTATCTCTCTACATTCTTCCTCAAATTCTACCCTGTATACTGACAGATCTACTAAACAATCAGGTTTCCCTACTTCTTTCGCTAACAATCTACCTAGAATTTTTCTCTTTTCCATAACCGGCCTAGCACTTTCTATTCCACGAATTTTTAATTCATATTCCAGCTCTTCTTTGAGTAAGTGAACAATTTGAAACGTTTCAGCCATTTTAAAAAATTTATTATGACAAACTAAAATTATTTTATTTCTTGACCAACTCAATATGACAAAAAAATTTCTTTAATGCGAATCAAACCTGTTGGGACATTCAAATAACTAATGCTTAAAAGACTTGAGGTTCCAGACACGATATAAATACTATGAAAATTTATAACCAAATTAATTTTGAGTTTACCTATTAAACCAACACATTAGGGGATAGTGAAATAACTTATTTTTACAAATCGAGCACCAACAAAATCGAGCCTCACACGTTGTGCGCCAGTGAAATGTATTTAGTAAAGCTCTTCTTTACTGCACGCTCCACGTTGGTGGCGTCAGTGAACTTAAGTAAAACTTTATGAGGACTTATAATATTTCTTTATTTAATTTAATTATGGAGTGAGTCAATTAGTGAACAAAACCTCGGTGGACCCACGAGCTTTACTATATTCGCGGCTTAGTCTGGGAATTACCCCAAGGGTGAGCAATGAGTTTGGGCGTGGATATAGGGTGGGCTCAACTACAAACGAGAACAAAAAAACGTAAATGGACGCCACTGCATCTATATAGACAATAAACAAAACTAAAGTATCCTACAGGAAGACGCAGAAACCTATAGGATATAATGATTACCAAAAACATACAAATTACAATAAACAATACCTCTGAAACCTCTTGGACCTCTGCTCCAGCTTCTGCGATGTCGGACCTGCAAGAAAATGTCACACAAAAAAAATAAAATATAAGACACTGTTTGTGCCTTACAACAACAAAATATTTCGATCTTTATAGATCGATTGGCCTGAATTCAAAATCTCAATAACACCTTACCTATAAAAAATA
This sequence comes from Platerodrilus igneus, assembly GCA_036346225.1. Lineage (NCBI taxonomy): Eukaryota > Metazoa > Arthropoda > Insecta > Coleoptera > Lycidae > Platerodrilus > Platerodrilus igneus. The sequence continues at coordinate 5,145,870 of JARFIW010000301.1, forward strand.
CTCTACTGGACATTACTTATTCCGTTTCTATTACCTGGTACTGTATCAACTTTTCTACACTCAAAATTTTGCTGATCTAATTTAGACAATGCTAATTTCAATTAGTGAAATAAAAGACGAAGGTATTAATTCAAAATTTAATTTAAGTGTAATTCTCTTTTGTTGCAAAAATTATTTATAAAAAAATTAATAATCAATATATAATAAGTTTCAAAATTTCTTAATGTGTTCTCTATAATCAAAATAATCAACATAAAGTAAGTTTCAAAAAATCTCTGAATTTGCTTCTCTACTTAGAGAGGTCTTAGCATTTATAAATTATTTAATACAGTCTGGGTTCTTAAACATCCATAAAACAGATCTGTTCCGGCTTACAAGATTTTATCTAAAGAACTCGTTACATAAACAGTTCATATGGCTTAAGCATGAAATTAAAAAAATCAGTTCAACATATGTTAGAAGCAGCTTAGGTATTCTACTAATCACAACATATTGCAAGAAAACATCTTTCAATCAAAGGTGGATTTTATACATATTTTTATCAATTAACATGTGCATTATATACGTGCTTTGAATAACAACTTTTAAATTATCTAAAGGTTCAAAAATTTCTCTTATAAAAAAAATTTAGTTCTGAACAAAAAGTATTTGACCTATCAAATTTCTAGGGTATAAATTTCAAACTGATTTTTACGTGAGGTTTGAGCATAAACACATCTTACAAACAAACTTGAAATTTACATTCTTTAACAAAAATTTCTTATGATTTAGTAAATGTTAAAACAAAGCTTTAACCGTAATTAGTACGTAAAATTAATTTTCAGTGAATAGTTTTATAAGTACCTGATTGATTTTGTTTTAATTATACAACGGCGATGCTGACGAACTTAATAGATCAACTAGGACGCTTAACATTCCATCTCCTTGAACTTCAGAAAGATACGAACATGCCTTTATTAGTTACAATCCTTCGGACAGCGTTAAAATAATCAATTTCACAATACACTACCAAATTCCAATTCCATGTGTAAGCGTGTTTCTTAAATGTGCTAGAGAAATTGAACCAACTATTAGTTTTATGCAATCCTGGTTAATTACACAATGCTCACCACTAATGGACTTCCTCACCACGTGTTGGTACGGCTCTAGGTTGTCTGGGCAGCTTCACGAGAGCTCATTCGTGATGCCTCCACGCGGCAACCCAAAAGCCCTTCTATTATCCTAGAGCTATTCTCAGCTCCCACTTACAACCAAAGTTTCCCATCTTCAAAATGAAGTGTACTTACACGTAGTTGCTTGCAAGATGGCTGTGTTCGCTTCCTTGCCAACACCCTAGCTATCGCGTCACTTTTCGCGCAGGCGTTGTGTTTAGCAATTGCGCTAGTGCACGTCAGAACGCCTGTAGCTTATGTAACTCAAGTTACGTTCAAGGTATTCGCGGATATCGAAAGCATAGGAGTCCCTATTAAATACTCCTTATAGGTGGAAATAATGTAAACGGAAAGAGGTGTTCTTCCTTATAGTAAAATAAACTACTCAACGACTTCACGCTAAATGACAAATCCGTAAAATAACAACAGTTAGAACTGTTTTTCTTTAGAGATATATAATGTAACAAAAAAATTGTGTTACAAGGTCAACGACTGGAACTACAAAAAAAATAGGAGAAATAGAACGACATGATACGTTCTAAGGCATTTCTGGGGAATAGTACGGGCTATATTACAAGCAGTGATAGGAAAAGAGTGATAGAGGTAGATCAAGATAAGACTTTCGCACACAGATAGTGATAGATGCAGACTGTGCAAATTTCAAGGAAATGTGCAGGTTGGTTTAGACTAGGAAACAATGAGCGTACGCGTCCAACCAGTTCTAGGACTGAAGATCTAATGCTGATGATGATGTTAAATTAAATAAGCAACTAGAGAATTCATTAAAAAACGTCTAAAAGTTAGTGGAAAACTTGGAATCATTGGGTTAAAGGCCAAGCTAAAGGTCAACGACTGGAACTAAATAACAATCTGTTTCAACAAGCTTCCGCAGGGGTCAATAGAAAGATACAAGGTCAAAATTTAATTACAATATTTTTTCAATGTCTTATTTCAAATATTTATAAGCGTAAAACTCACATGTAGCATAGGTAACTTTTTGTGTAAAAGGTCATCAAGAAACTTTAGTTGGTACGTAAAAATTACGGCAAAAGGGGAATAGTTTTTTTGAATGTTCAACGAAGCTTCCAATATAAAACAATTATTTTGCTGGCTTTTTTAATAGCTTAAAATTTTGGTAGTGAACAAATCTAATAAGAATATTTATTTTCATTTAATTTAAAAGTTTTTATAGCTAATGATATTATAAGGACGTAGATTTATAAACTGTACGTTTTCTCAGCCTATTATACAAAATTTGGTAAATTTCGTTTGTCTTATTTAGGTAAATAAAGTGTTGAAGGTGAGTGGGTAAATATTCTCTGTAATCATATCGTCGTTCACTTTGTGCAGGGTATAACTGAGCTAATCCAGGCATAAATTTAATTGTGATGATTTTTAAATTAATTTAGATATTTTAGAGGCACAGAGAGGTGGCGGTCAGCAAAGCAACTGAGCGTTAATTATGCCGGGAGTTCGGCGATATCGTAGCAGTATATATATATATATATATATATATATATATATATACATATAAATATTTTAGGTAGTTGATAAATACCATCGTATTACAGTGAATAAGATGAAATAATAACTTAGACTTTTATGCAAAGCTCAAATGATCATTTCAAATCGAATTAAAAGATGTAAAATATAAGGTCTTAGACAGGACTTGAACCTGTTTCTTGGTTTTGTATATATATATATATATATATATATATATATATACATTGCTATGTATTAACTGGAACTCTCGAGCCCCGTCGTTGTGCCGTCCAATAAAAAATTGATATGATAACGCCGTACTTGGTGTCAATGGCGTTTTCTACCTATAACTCCACCTCTTTGTGTTTTCCTAATCAAATTACACTCCCACTAATTTTATTATTCTGCAGTTTCTATTATTATTCTACACAGAGTGCACAACGTTACGATGATCAATTCTTCTTTCTTTTACCCTTTTATGATTACCTCTTTGTTTGAATTATAAAATGAAATTAATTAATTCCATATAATGAAAAGAAATATTATGTACAGGTTTTGAAAATTATTAAAATACACTTTTCAATCAATCAATATTGTAAGTCTTATTTATCTCAAAATCATATGCCTTGCAATCAATGTAAAGGCGCCAAAACGTTCAAAACCCCTTTATTATATTACGTACTTTCAACGTATGCAAAGTTCGTTGCTGACTCTGTTACACAAGTTTATATTAATTAAGCAAATTCAATATTCAAATTCAAATAGAAAAAAATGTCTTAAAACTATTAAAGTCTAACCTGCTTTGCTTACTTCATGCTTCTTTATTAATTCCCAAAAAAATTATCGACGCTTTAAAATATTATACCATCAATTAGAATTTTCCATGCATTATTATACTATCCATTTGGATCATTAACATCGTATTCGAAATTATTCTCCACCAATTCGGAATTATTATATACCCATTCGAAATATTATCCATCCACTCGCTTTATTATACACCCATTTGTATTATTGTCTTCAGACTTAGATTATTATACTCCCTCGAATTATTCTAACTAGTCTCAGAATTATTGTCGTCCCCCTCTGGAACATGCACCCCTTTGGATTTTTATCATCAGACTTAAATTTATTGTCGTCAGCCTCCGAATTATTGTCGTTCTCCTCTAGATTTCAAAATTATTGTCATCAGACTTAAATTTATTACATCTCCCTCGAATTATTGTCACCCTCTGGAGCCGTTAATTGGCAATAGAAATTTTCATATTTGTAGCACTATCTGTCACTAAACAATTTTACTATTAAAATATTCTTATACGTTACTCTTAGATTCAGAGTAACACAGCTTGTTCTTGTTGAGTTAAAACTGAGCTTCGTTATCATTGCTTGCTGTTAATATATGGGTCGATTCCCCTTTGTATGTGGGCTTGGCTTACAAGTCCGTCGCTAATCTTTAACCAATACAGTCTTTGAATTTCCTACACTTAAAGTGGTTTTCTGATGTAACATTCTTGGCTTTTCGAGTAATGGTTGTTTGCTACAGATGCTTCGTTATCAGACCATGCGGTGTTTTCAGTAAATAATCGCTTTTCCATATTATACAAAATACCTGATGCAATTTGAATTTCGATTTTAATGTATGTTTATTTATTTACGCATCTTTGATTACCTTTACTATAAAAAAATTGTTGATTGTTTCTACGCACTTATACAAGGCTTTGTTAAGTTATATATCTTATCACCGTATTATATCATAACTAATTAGAATCCTTTTTGAATGGGTGTTTAATTACATGAACTATGCTTACTTCTAAATACGCTTTTAAAATTTTCTACACCACCATTCATCTAAAATTGTTTCAGGGCTTCTCAGGAACTCATCTACGTATATCAAAATCTTGTTTTGTGGATCCAATCACGATTACGAATAACATTTGATTATTAACACCCCCGAAAAATAGCAAAGAAATTCATAATTCTTTCACGCTATACCCAAAACTGCCTATTTTTGTTTATTCATTTATCGTTACAAATTTGGATAATTGGTACAGTAATACTAGCAAATATAACTAGACTTTATTACCGTGTATCTTCTTTTCTAAGTGCACTGATGCATAATAACTTGCATCGTAGCACGTAAAGAGCAAACTGTTTTAAAGTATTCAATAATCACCAAAATATAAGAGCAAACTGTTTAAAGTATTGAATCAAAATCGAAAATCTAAGAGAGCGAAACTGTTTAAAGTCCGGGTTTATATAATCGCTCGCCTGCATGTCGGTTTTGTCCCGCGACGGCCAGTTTTCAGAATTTCGCATTCTCTGTTCCCTTCTCGACAGTCCGGCACAGCGATTCTATTAAATTTGCACACGCGCCAGTTGAAAATCTAAGAAATTTTCCACACGGCACGCAACGCGTCTGCAAACAACTAATTAATTTTGTATAGAAATCGTTACGTTTACACCTCTCATATCTGCATCTTATTTCCACCAATCGCAAACCCAGTGACGTTGCTCAAATCCGGCGTTTAATTATCTGTGTCTCTGCTTTACGCTTTTGTCCATCCCTTTCTATCTTGGTCTGAGTGGTACAAATCGATATTCTTTATTATGGGCTGTTTCAGTCCACGTGTATTCTTATTTGAGTTAAATAACCCCGTATCTAGCCTTCCCGTTAATATAACCTACGGTTTATCCGACCGTTTCCAATATACGCAGAATTTTCATGTTTATCCAAACAAATTAAACTGAAATTGACTTTTAAAAATACGCAGGTGTGTGCTCCTAATTAACGTTTTAATATAATTCTCAAAGCTTTTATTTCATGGTATTTTAACCTTGGATTTTCACAGGCTTTTATGCTTATTATATTATTAATAATGGTTCGATTAACTCCAACTAAAATAATAATGAATGGCATTGACTTCTACCCTTTAATTTTTAGCGAATACGCACTTAATATTAATTTATTATTTGTACACTTTGTTTAATACCCATTACTTAAAAATTGAATTAATTAATATAAATTTTGCACGTAATTTCTATTTGTTTCTTGGAACAATTAAATTAAATACACGTTAAGCATTTTAATTACGCGTACTTTTTCCCAAAGCTTCCTTATACACGGTGATTAAAATTATTTGATGTAATTAATTAATTTTCTACCCTGGTCTAAATTTGAGTATTTTCCCCTATTTGAATACAAATAATCCCACTTATTTGAATTCAAATATAAAAACATTTAGACTGCCAAAAAAAATTTACAAAAAAAATTGCCTATCTCACTCTACCCTTATCTTTCTAACTTATATCCAATCCTAAAAATTTTTACACCTATCCTATATCCCTATCCTATTCCTAACTCTCACCTAATTTTATAAACTAAAATTATCCCTAACTTCATCCTACTTCTCCATCTAATCCTATATACATCCTATATACCTATCCTATTCCTAAATTCTAATTAATCTTCACTATGCTCATTTCCCCTAACTAATCCTATATACCTATCCTATTCTTATTTTATTCCTAGCTCTCCACTAATCTTATAAGAAATATCTACACTTAATCTATCTTATTTTCTTCCTACATTTAATTTTCCTTCTCATCCTATACACCTATTTCTAACTATCTCCCATATTTATCCTATACCTAGCTTTATTTTCTATAAACACTTACTTCTACTCTTCTATATACACCTATTTCTACTGTGGTGCTGGTTCTCCGGTATAAGGGAATAGTAGGTTGACGTGAAATCGTCCCCTCTCATTTCCCGCCCTACTTCCCTTAATAAATACGTGCACTCCCCTACTAGTTCACCTATCTCAAAAGGTCCCTCATAGGGCAAGTGTAATTTAGCACATGTCATTCTATCTCTCTTCCCTACTCTCAAGCTTTTTACTACTACCTGGTCTCCCACTCTAAATTTTACCCTCTATTTACTCTCTATTCTATATCTATACTAAAATTCACCTATCTCTATCCTTTGTTCATCAAGTTATTTAAATCTAACTCTCTTCTTGACCCTCCAAGTCTTTCTTCTCACCAACCTAATACTCTTCATCCCTATTTCTCCCCTTTCTATATCTATACTTATCATCCCTGTTATCTCACATAAAATAAACTTATCATCCCTATTATCCTGACTCTTAAATATTACTTCTTCTTCAGTCCCTACACTTGTCTGTTTCTCATTTATTATTATTTTCTTTTCTGCCGACAAACCAAACAATACTACCTTAAAATTATAGATTTTTCCCTCTACGGAAAATCCTGTGTACCTTCTAGAATCCTTGTGTAATGGAATCAGCCAGAATGAATTCCTTAAATCTACTTTATTAAAAACAAACTTGCCACTTAACCTCGTCAAAAGTGTGTCCATGGATGGTGGACAATGGAATTGCGGTTTGGTCCGTTGGTTAATTTTTTGTGCATCTTTATTTAATTCTGCCTTCGCCTGCTCCCGATATGCTGCTCTTGCTTCTACCTCCACTAATTCTGCATGTTTTTGTAATAAAGCTTGAACCTCTACTATCCTATCCTCTGGACATCTTATTGTGTTGATCTGTTTATCTCCATCATCCTCTACTTCTACTACATTAATACTCAACCCCGTGTCATCCTCTGTGACTTCATAACTGCCCTTCCATGGCACTACCCTATCCTTAATCCTTACTACCTTTCTTTCCATATCTATCAAAACCCCTAACTGCATCATACAGTCAACACCTAAAATGCTCTGAAACTTCAGTCCAGGTACAATTACAAACTCCTGTTCACAGCTTAACCCTCCTATATTTATCCTAAGCACCACAACACTATTCACTACAGGAAACTTCTTTTTATTTGGAGCTACTAAATGGCTATGGCTACGCTTTATAGGCATAATTCTATCACAAACCTTATCCCTAATTTTGCTGACGAATTCCTCCGATATTAAACTCGCCTCTGCCCCTGTATCAAGTAATACTTCTACATTATTCTCAAAAATTCCTATATTAATAATTGGCAAACATCATTTTTCTACAGTTTCTGGCTCTATTTCCTCCCCAATTTTGAAAAATTCACGTGGATGTTCATACACATTTACACTGAAATCTAGTGGTCTGTCGCGTTCTAAAAATCCTGTCTCGTCCTGTTTTCTGTGCTTGGTCCTGGCTGTCCTTCTACAACCTGTGCGTACGTCCTCCTCGTATTAATATCCGTGTCCCTGTCTCTATTCGGCGTGCTTGTCACAGTCCTGTTTACTTCCGGTAAACTGTTCTGTCTCGTGTAACTAGGTCTTGGCGTCGGTCCCCTAGTCGCACTATTGCTTCTGTATTTCTGTCCTCGTCGTTCCCAATTCGGTCGAAAATTTCTATTATAGTCAGGCCGTCTCGGATAATTCTGTGTCCTGTTGTCAAACCTAACCGTGTTAATGTTTCGTTCTCGTATCTCTCTTGTCCGTCCTACACATACATCGTCATATCTCTGTAAATACTCCAAAAATGTCTCCCGTTCTGTAATGTTTTGTAAGGCCACGTGTTGTCTGATTTCCAGTTCAAAATGTCGTGATAGGTACTTGATTATTTGTCTGTCCGTCAATGGTGGATGAAGTTGTTTGGCCACACTGTATTTTCGAATGGCATATTGCTCCCTAGAACCTGCAAACTCTCCCTTAAATTTTCCTGTAATCAAGTCGTCCCTAATTTGATCCTGTTTGTGATCACTCCAGTAATGTTGTAAAAATTTGTTTTCAAAGTCCTGATATGTGTCTATGTCCTGTCCTACTAAATTGTACTATGCTTCCGCATTGTCCTTCAATAAAGCCTTTATCGTATTCAGTTTAGTCTGTTCGTCAAATAAGTTTCCCACTAGATTTCTTACACTATTAATAAAAATTTGTGGATTTACCCTGTTATCGCCATAAAATTTCATATGTTGGTCCAATGATACGCCACCTGTATAAAATCTGGGACCATCCCCCGTTAAACTTGACATGTTGTATTTGATACTACTAACTTCGCGTTCTACCCTGCCTAACTGACCCATACATGAGTCCGTTACTTCCGTCATTTTTATATTTATTTCTTCTTCACAAAAAATACGTACTTCGGACCTTAGATTTCCCATTTCCTGTCGAAGACCTGTAATGTTTTTCTCATTTCTATCAACCCTACTTTCTACTTCCCCCATTTTCACAGTAAGACTATTTTTAAATTCTGTAAATTCTTCAGTAGATTGCTCAATTTTTCCGCTTATCTGCTCTAATTTTCGGTTGGACTCCTCCCTTGCTCTATTCGATTCTTCCCTAGCTCTATTAGATTCATCGCTTAGCTGTTCTAATTTTCTATTGGATTCCTCCCTAGCTAATCGCATTTCCTCTAACATTCTCATCATTAGCTCATTTCCTTGATCCCCTGATTCCGTCCTCGACTGATCTCTACTGCCTCCAGCTTCTTCCATTTTCGAATTTTTTTCACACAATGCACTATCGTCACTTCCAATTTCCACTCCTTGACTCCTTAACCACTCCTTTCTCTGCATACGTTCAAATCACTCACACACACTCTAAAATACTCTTAAATTTATACACAAACAGAAACTCTCTCTCTCAGATCGCCAGTTTCCTGGAATAAAATCACAAAAATTTTATTTGGAACTCGAGCCTCACTTTTGGGTCGCCATAATATATATATATATATATATATATATATATATATATATATATATATATATATATACGCATTTGGTACTGATTTATTATGAGGTTATTTATTATATCGATAAAGTAATTTTTAGTTGTGTTATACTATATATTGTGTTCTACTCTGTTTTCCATTGCATGAATTGTAAAACTCGCCGACAGGCTACATACTGATTAATTTAGAAGTAATGTAACAGCAAAGGGGTTAAGAACGGTTTCTATGAGAAACATGTGAACAATTGTATTAGAAACATATACCGCGGTTTGGTATTTAAAATCCAAGCATGATATGTAGATGATCCCACATCTTATTTTGTCTAGAGCGAATCCATGAATAAAATTTTGTACACAATATACCGATAAAATTTAGAAAAATAACGTTAGAGCTTGACTGAATGTTGTTCAAGAATCCTCTTGCAATTTGTAGGTAGTTAAATAGTATTTGTAGTCTGGACACACTCTCGTTTCATTATTTTCTACTACGAAGGACATGAGGTTTCATTTTCTTTATTTATCAGAGCTTTTCTACGATAGAGGAAATTTAAGTTTTTATAAAGCAGTTGCGATGTTTCTGTTTTAATTAAAATAAATTGGCTTCGTTTATAAAAGCTTTAACTAGATAACGTTAGGTATCCCCTAGCTTAGAAGGTATCTTATTGTAAAAAAGAAATGGCATTAGACTCAGCAGCAAACGGAACGGTATTACTATCTTGAGTAATTGAATTTCCGGAAGTGATTTATTATCTAACATCTAAAATTTGCTACAGTTGCAAACGGAATGAGCTTTTATTCGAGTTGTCTAGGATGGTTTTCCGACAAATGTGATTTATTAGAATCTCTTCTTAAAATTCTGGTAGAGGTATCAATATGAATTCAGAGCACGTACTCACTATGAATGATAAGGACATAAACGTTACTATAGTGTTTAATGCTTCCTTTGTTAGGGTGGAATTATAGGTCAAACGAATGGATTTTCGCATAAACATGAAGCTATAATACGATTATAACCTATTATTTTATATCATGATTTATGATTATTTAAACTGGAAATTTGCGGTACAGCACACTCCCTGTTAGAAGAAGCATTTCGGACATTGTGGTGCGTTTTTCGTTTTACTGTTCTCAGAAGTGATAACTGGAGTGAACACGATGATATATTGTTACCAAGATCATAATATCTATCCATTTAATGGGCTACAGCAAGGCGTTAGAACTTATGAAGTTTCTTTGAATTGCCTCTCGAATTATCTACAAAAGGTCCGTTTTGTTGTCCAATTCTTATTTTCGGTTTTTCTTCTTGTAGGAATTTCCAACACGTACACTAAATGAAGTCTTACAAAAAACGATTGTGTTGCTGTTAATTACTATATAGCTAGCTTGATGCCTAAATCGTTTGTCACAAAATATTATTCTTCTACTAGAAAAAAGACCGCTATAGTTGAAAACTTTTCAGCTTACAACATTCCAAAGGTGTCTTCGTCGTGGATTATTTACTTTATTATGATATGGTAACGACAAACGTCGTACAAATAATAGTACAATAAACTTATAAATAGAAAAATCGGGTAAATGAATTGCATAAAAATATTTCTTGACGCCATAATTTTTATATAAATAGTAAATAAGATTCAAATTATAATATTATAACACGAGATCAAAACATAATTTATTTTAAAATATGCTATTTATTTACAAAAATAAACAGATTACTTTTGAAGCAAATTTTTTAAAAATTTTAGCAGTGTCTTAAAAAATAGAATAAATTTTATGCATTTATGTACGGTTTAACGTCAAACTTAGATTGCCCGTATGAAGTTACTCTAGTTATTATTTAATACCAATTGTCCTACTTATCTATAGGGGAAAGAGGGGGCATGGTATTATATGGGGAACAGTGGTATATTCACAACAAACCGGCACCTACATCCCATGTGTAGCTCTCAACATAACATGTTAATATAGCACTTGCGACCTGCAAGTAAAGTATAGAAGTTCGTGAAGCTGGCTCACCCGCTATAACCCACCCAGTTAAAATGTACGTAGATTGTTGGATCCGCGTTAGATCCGATTATATCATTTATATTCACACAAAATAACGTTGTTATATCCGCATCATAAGGGGTATTTATCAAGTTAGTGTTTTGGGTGAGCTAACTTTGCACGAGTACACCCATAAATGCAAAGAAGTCGAATTTAAGCGTATTCAACAGCATTTCGTTAAATCCGGTTAGATCCAAAGAAAAAATCGTTAATGTAATCCCGAATTTCTACAAAAAAAAAACCTTTTAGACTTTCAACGTACCTTTATTAACAATGGTTTTCCTAAATCCATAGTGAATAGGATTTTATTTGCAGACGTCAATAAAAACTGAAATGAACAGATTAAAACTGAGCTTGCTACCACTCATTAGGCCATCCATTACATTCAAAAACTCTCTCCATTTTTAGCAAGAATTTAAAGCGGAATGATACTAAAATTACATATATTTATAACAAGACAATAAGAAATCTATTTACTCAAATCAACGATAAAATAGACAGACAATGGTTAATCAACATCATCTATCAACTGAAGTGCTCTTGCGAGGGCTTCATACCTTTTTCATTTCTTTCATGTTCTTCACTCATTTTTTTTGAAACTTTTTTCTTTCGTTTCACTTATTTCCTGTATGTTTTCTTTCATTCGCTTTATTCCTTTTTCATTCCTTTCGCTCATCTTCTTTTGTTCTTACATACTTTTCTGAACTCAATAAAAGTGTCATAATATTAGATACCTGAGTCTCTCTCACACTCTGTCTTTACCCCCTGCTCCACCTTTTTCGGGACATCCAAATATACACTTTCCTGTGAACCAATTTTTACACCTTCAGCTCGCAATCCCTCAGAAATTTTTTTTATTCTATGTCATTTATAAAACCAATCAAATAAACTTTATACAGATAAAATTTCTACGAAATCACATCAGATACAAAACTCTAATTTTCAAGCGGCTTAATCGAGCACCAAGTTGGGACGTAACAAAAGTTCATGGTTTGTAGCCTGAAAAAAATAACGAAATGAGCCCCTATATTGGGTGTCAATAAGCGTGCTGTGATTTATATCCCCAAGATGCCCGAATTACCTTACCATCTCAGTTTAAATAAAACGACAAGAATTAAACGTAAAAACTTATATTGACATCAAATATTAGTTAACAAACAATCTTTCCCATAATAGTTGCTATATCAACGTACATTTTTCCTCTAACAAACAGTATCATAAAATACTTACAAATATTGAAATCTACAGTCAAATATCATGAGCATACCTTGGGTAAAAAAAAGGGTTTTTGTAACTACTAGATACTCGCATAAATTAAAATAAAGTTCATAATATCTCTCTTTGTAATTAACAAATCTTCGTTTATGTAAATTACACCATAAACAAATTTTTAGAAATGAAGATGAATAATTTTTAATAATCTTTCTTAAATGGAAATCAAACATAGCTGATCAGTATGTTCAACAAATTCGTTTATAATGTTCAAACTAACCGAAATTTGACAACACTGAAATCAAACTTTAAATTATCCTCTTACACAAAATTTTTATTTAATCTGGCCTACTTAAATAAGTAAAGCAAAAATGCCTATTAAAAGATTTTAACACAACGCTATTCTTGTTTTTTCCGTTAAACTTGTCCATGTGCAAAATAATTAATTAAACCTCCACATCCATATTATTCCATTCCTTCCAAAATCCATACCTGTTATAGTTCAATAACTTTACCATTCATTGGATTTTAAATCCATATCATATTCTTTCGTTTAAATTAAAATTGCATTGCAGGAATTTATTACCATTTAAGTTAAAACTGTTTTGTAGGCATTTATTGTAGTTTATTCAAAAACTAATTACATTATTCCCTTCAAAATCTTATTTCTTTTGTCCATTAAACTATTCGCAATTCGGACACAGATACCTTTGACCACTGCAAACCACCAATAAATTATTAGTTAAATACATCTTTTTCTCTATTCCATTAAACCAGTAAACATCGTCAATTAAATAAATATCCGTATTGGGATCATGTGGTCTAACCACAATACAGAGATGCTAGTTTGGTTGCTAACATCAGGCGTTAACTATTTGTACAAATATTTCAAGGCCAAACACCTTTCCTATTTCGTGCACAATGTGTCAACGGTCACTTTAGCTATAACACTTGGCACGAAGGTACCATGGAGAACCTGAGAGTTCTAGCTAGTAATTTGCGTGTGGCTTTACGCCTTTGTGAAGCTCAAGTGTAATAAGCACTTGACTAGTGTTTTTTAATAATGCGCTCTTTTGAATGTTGCGTTAGATACACTTTTGAAAATTCTTTTGAAAACTCTTTTGAATATTCCTTTGAATACTCTTTTAGTATATTTCTTCGTTAGTATGATTCCGTTTTATCTGGTTTTATAAAAATTTGCCCGCTTAAATTTTGTGTTACAAGATTATATGAATCCTTTCTTTGCATTTACGATTATCGAGTTTACAGTTTAATTACTTCAAAGTTGCGATAAGAAAATATTGGTCTAGCATGAACGTCCTTCAACTTTACTATAATAGTATATGTGTGTGTTCAGACCGTTAACACTAAAAAATTTTTTGGTTTTCTTCGTAGTTGACAGACGAAATTTTGTTTGTCTCGTAAAATGTCGACGGACAAAATTTTTTAGGTTTATGACGTGTTAACTGGGATAAAATTTTTTGTTGAGTTTGTAGGGAAGACGGTTTTGTCCATTAAGGACGGGTCTTCTATAAGGTATGCAAAAGGACCATGGTATGTTTGTTTCGTATTTAGTGCATTCCATCAAAAAATGCGTAAGTCTAGACGAGACTCATGAAGAGTTGGTCGCTCAGCGGTATGTGCTTGGTTGAGTGGAGTGTAATTTTTTTTGAGCATTTAGTTTAGTGACGCTCGTGAGCAGTCGATCACTAAACAGTTAGAGAATAGTAGGTTAGCTAGTAGCTCACTCGTTGTTTAGTTTGGTTACGTTTGTGCCGAAAGCACATCTAGTAATAGAGTTAGCTACTCACTACTGAGTTGGAGTGTGTGAGTGAATCAGATGCTCACATTTTTGTCAATGAATTTGAGTTAGTGCAAATTGCACAAGTTGAGTTAAAGTGTAGTAAGTGAGCCAGTTGCTCACATTTTAATTAGTGAAGTTGAGTAAGCGCTAACTGCACAAGTTGAGTTAAGGTGTAGTTGCTCACAGTTTATTTGGTTATAGTAAATATGTGCTGATTGCACAAGTGTTAGTAGAGTTGATAATGTGATGAATTCACATTTGTGTTGAGATTTGAAGTATTTTAGCAGGTCGCTAGAATAGTTGTTGCGGTAAACAATTAATGCTTACGTTTAGTGTAGTGTAGTGATAGCGTTGTGATGACACTCGATACTTTTGCTGGTTAGATATTCTGTTGCTGCCTTTTTAAAAGAAAAAGGCTCTAGTTATTTTTTCGAGTTGAGTTGTCATCTCAATCATCAGTTTTGTACATAGTTTAGAGATCTGAATTTTTTTTGTAGTCTGGATACTATCTCTAGTATCATTGTTAGTAGTTTCTGTTTAATATTAGTTTGGAGAGTTTCTCTCTTGCTTTTGTTCTAGTTAGTAGAGTTTGATAAAGACCTGTGAATCTTGTTGATTTTTCTGTGAGAGTGTTGGACTTCCCAATTGCGACAATTCCCGATAGTGTCATACCGATTTTGTTTCCTTAAGGACGTGTAGTACGCGTAGCTACTAAAACACACTTTATTTATTATTCAAATTTCCCCATTTTTTCAATCTTTCTAATTTTTTATTTTTTTTATTCTCACACAGGTCAGTTATTGAGGATTCAATCTTAAAGTAAGTATTTTGTGTAAGGTTATAAAAAAATCTATGGTCCTTAGAAAAGATTTTTTCTTTTTTGGAGAAAGGCAGTGTAACAGTTTTTTTGACCACTGCAAAGCACCAATAAATTATTAGTTAAATACATATATTTCTCTATTCCATTAAACCAGTAAACATCGTCAATTAAATAAATATCCGTATTGGGATCATGTGGTCTATCCACAATACAGAGATGCTAGTTTGGTTGCTAACATCAGGCGTTAACTATTTGTACAAATATTTCAAGGCCAAACACCTTTACTATTTCGTGCACAATGTGTCAACGGTCACTTTAGCTATAACACTTGGCACGAAGGTACCATGGAAAACCTGAGAGTTCTAGCGAGTAATTTGCGTGTGGCTTTACGCCTTTGTGAAGCTCAAGTGTAATAAGCACTTGACTAGTGTTTTTTAATAATGCGCTCTTTTGAATGTTGCGTTAGATACACTTTTGGAAATTCTTTTGAAAACTCTTTTGAATATTCCTTTGAATACTCTTTTAGTATATTCCTTCGTTAGTATGATTCCGTTTTATCTGGTTTTATAAAAATTTGCCCGCTTAAATTTTGTGTTACAGGATTATATGAATCCTTTCTTTGCATTTACGATTATTGAGTTTACAGTTCAATTACTTCAAAGTTGCGATAAGAAAATATTGGTCTAGCATAAACGTCCTTCAACTTTACTATAATAGTATATGTGTGTGTTCAGACGGTTAACACTAAAAAATTTTTTGGTTTTCTTCGTAGTTGACAGACGAAATTTTGATTGTCTCGTAAAATGTCGACGGACGAAATCTTTTAGGTTTATGACGTGTTAACTGGGATGAAATTTTTTGTTGAGTTTGTATGGAAGACGGTTTTGTCCATAAAGGACAGGTCTTCTATAAGGTATGCAAAAGGACCATGGTATGTTCGTTTCGTATTTAGTGCATTCCATCAACAAATGCGTAAGTCTAGACGAGACTCATGATGAGTTGGTCGGTCAGCAGTATGTGCTTGGTTGAGTGGAGTGTTTTTTTTTTGAGCATTTAGTTTAGTGACGCTCGTGAGCAGTCGATCACTAAATAGTTAGAGAATAGTAGGTGAGCTAGTAGCTCACTCGTTGTTTAGTTTGGTTACGTTTGTGCCGAAAGCACAATTAGTAATAGAGTTAGCTACTTACTACTGAGTTGGAGTGTGTGAGTGAATCAGATGCTCACATTTTTGTCAATGAACTTGAGTTAGTGCAAATTGCACAAGTTGAGTTAAAGTGTAGTAAGTGAGCCAGTTGCTCACATTTTAATTAGTGAAGTTGAGTAAGCGCTAACTACACAAGTTGAGTTAAGGTGTAGTAAGTGAGCCAGTTGCTCACAGTTTATTTGGTTATAGTAAATATGTGCTGATTGCACAAGTGTTAGTAGAGTTGATAATGTCATGAATTCACATTTGTGTTGAGATTTGAAGTATTTTAGCAGGTCGCTAGAATAGTTGTTGCGGTAAACAATTAATGCTTACGTTTAGTGTAGTGTAGTGATAGCTTGTGATGACACTCGATACTTTTGCTGGTTAGATATTCTGTTGCTGCCTTTTTAAAAGAAAAAGGCTGTAGTTATTTTCTTCGAGTTGAGTTGTCATCTCAATCATAAGTTTTGTACATAGTTTAGAGATCTGAATTTTTTTTGTAGTCTGGATACTATCTCTAGTATCATTGTTAGTAGTTTCTGTTTAATATTAGTTTGGAGAGTTTCTCTCTTGCTTTTGTTCTAGTTAGTAGAGTTTGATAAAGACCTGTGAATCTTGTTGATTTTTCTGTAAGAGTGTTGGACTTCCCAATTGCGACAATTCCCGATAGTGTCATACCGATTTTGTTTCCTTAAGGACGTGTAGTACGCGTAGCTACTAAAACACTCATTCTCTATTATTCAAATTCCCCCATTTTTACAATCTTTCTAATTTTCTATTTTTTTTATTCTCACACAGGTCAGTTATTGAGGATTCAATCTTAAAGTAAGTATTTTGTGTAAGGTTATAAAAAAATCTATGGTCCTAAGAAAAGATTTTTTCTTTTTTGGAGAAAGGCAGTGTAACCGTTTTTTTGACCACTGCAAAGCACCAATAAATTATTAGTTAAATACATCTTTTTCTCTATTCCATTAAACCAGTAAACATCGTCAATTTAATAAATATCCGTATTGGGATCATGTGGTCTATCCACAATACAGAGATGCTAGTTTGGTTGCTAACATCAGGCGTTAACTATTTGTACAAATATTTCAAGGCCAAACACCTTTCCTATTTCGTGCACAATGTGTCAACGGTCACTTTAGCTATAACACTTGGCACGAAGGTACCATGGAAAACCTGAGAGTTCTAGCGAGTAATTTGCGTGTGGCTTTACGCCTTTGTGAAGCTCAAGTGTAATAAGCACTTGACTAGTGTTTTTTAATAATGCGCTCTTTTGAATGTTGCGTTAGATACACTTTTGGAAATTCTTTTGAAAACTCTTTTGAATATTCCTTTGAATACTCTTTTAGTATATTCCTTCGTTAGTATGATTCCGTTTTATCTGGTTTTATAAAAATTTGCCCGCTTAAATTTTGTGTTACAAGATTATATGAATCCTTTCTTTGCATTTACGATTATCGAGTTTACAGTTCAATTACTTCAAAGTTGCGATAAGAAAATACTGGTCTAGTATGAACGTACTTCAACTTTACTATAATAGTATATGTGTGTGTTCATACGGTTAACACTAAAAAATTTTTTGGTTTTCTTTGTAGTTGACAGACGAAATTTTGTTTGTCTCGTAAAATGTCGACGGACAAAATCTTTTAGGTTTATGACGTGTTAACTGGGATGAAATTTTTTGTTGAGTTTGTAGGGAAGACGGTTTTGTCCATAAAGGACAGGTCTTCTATAAGGTATGCAAAAGGACCATGGTATGTTCGTTTCGTATTTAGTGCATTTCATCAAAAAATGCGTAAGTCTAGACGAGACTCATGATGAGTTGGTCGGTCAGCAGTATGTGCTTGGTTGAGTGGAGTGAAATTTTTTTTTCAGTATTTAGTTTAGTGACGCTCGTGAGCAGTCGATCAGTAAATAGTTAGAGAATAGTAGGTGAGCTAGTAGCTCACTCGTTGTTTAGTTTGGTTACGTTAGTAATAGAGTTAGCTACTCACTACTGAGTTGGAGTGGGTGAGTGAATCAGATGCTCACATTTTTGTCAATGAATTTGAGTTAGTGCAAATTGCACAAGTTGAGTTAAAGTGTAGTAAGTGAGCCAGTTGCTCACATTTTAATTAGTGAAGTTGAGTAAGCGCTAACTGCACAAGTTGAGTTAAGGTGTAGTTGCTCACAGTTTATTTGGTTATAGTAAATATGTGCTGATTGCACAAGTGTTAGTAGAATTGATAATGTGATGAATTCACATTTGTGTTGAGATTTGAAATATTTTAGCAGGTCGCTAGAATAGTTGTTGCGGTAAACAATTAATGCTTACGTTTAGTGTAGTGTAGTGATAGCGTTGTGATGACACTCGATACTTTTGCTGGTTAGATATTTTGTTGTTGCCTTTTTAAAAGAAAAAGGCTCTAGTTATTTTCTTCGAGTTGAGTTGTCATCTCAATCATCAGTTTTGTACATAGTTTAGTGATCTGAATTTTTTTTGTAGTCTGGATACTATCTCTAGTATCATTGTTAGTAGTTTCTGTTTAATATTAGTTTGGAGCGTGTCTCTCTTGCTTTTGTTCTAGTTAGTAGAGTTTGATAAAGACCTTGCGAATCTTGTTGATTTTTCTGTGAGAGTGTTGGACTTCCCAATTGCGACAATTCCCGATAGTGGATAGGACGTGTAGTACGCGAGTTATGTGATCCCCCATTTATCATATCAATATAAAACTAATACCTAAGAAAGTTATTAGGAAATATTAGGAAATGTTAGGAAATGTGCAACAATGTCATAAAAGACAATTTGTTACAATTTTTTTCAGTTTATAAACGTTCCCATGGACGGAAGCGCTACAAAGTAGCACAAAGATAAGTGACACTGCAGATGTCAGGTCACAGACGGTTGTAGGAAGTCACGTACCGAGATTACGCAGAAGTAAGCCTGCAACATTGTAATTATGAACAGCTTTTAAGATAGCAACTATGTATCATGAATAGAGTCAAGTGTAAGCAGACATTAGGTCTGCAAGTTCCCACAGAACTGTGAGGGGGTAGGGAGATTATATAAGGCCCGGGAGCTCCACTTGCAGGCAGTTTATCAACGTTCAGCTTTCACATTGCAGTCCGTCGGTAGCTCACTTGTACAATTTATTATAGTTTTGGACTTAGAGTAATAATTCAAGATTGTCTAAATTCAACATTAATTTCTGTATAAAAATTAAATAAATGTGTTAAAGTTCAAAGAGTCTTTTTAAAAAGGACCGCTCGAAGCCACGAACCTTAACTCGCGTAGCTACTAAAACACTCATTCTTTATTATTCAAATTCCTCCATTTTTTTTAATCTTTCTAATTTTTTATTTTTTTTATTCTCATACAGGTCAGTGATTGAGGATTTAATCTTAAAGTAAGTATTTCGTCTAAGGTTATAAAAAAAAATCTTTGGTCCTAGGGAAAGATTTTTTCTTTTTTGGAGAAAGGCAGTGTAACAGTTTTTTTGACCACTGCAAAGCACCAATAAACTATTAGTTAAATACATCTTTTTCTCTGTTCCATTAAACCAGTAAACATCGTCAATTAAATAAATATCCGTATTGGGATCATGTGGTCTAACCACAATACAGAGATGCTAGTTTGGTTGATAACATCAGACGTTAACTATTTGTACAAATATTTCAAGGCCAAACACCTTTCCTATTTCGTGCACAATGCGTCAACGGTCACTTTAGCTAGAATACTTGGCACGAAGGTACCTTGGAGAACCTGAAAGTTGTAGCAAGTAATTTGCGTGTGGCTTTACGCCTTTGTGAAGCTCAAGTGTAATAAACACTTGAATGTTCCTTTAGATACACTTTTGGAAATTCTTTTGAAAACTCTTTTGAATATTCCTTTGAATACTCTTTTAGTATATTCCTTCGTTAGTATGATTCCGTTTTATCTAGTTTTATAAAAATTATCCCGTTTAAATATTGTGTTACAAGGTTATATGGATCCTTTCTTTGCATTTACGATTATCGAGTTTACAGTTCAATTACTTCAAGGTTGCGACCAGAAAATATTGGTCTAGCATAAACGTCCTTCAACTTTACTATAATAGTTGGGTTTAATGAAATGATCTGCCATGAAACTGTATGTTTGAAATTTCTCCGGAATGTTCTGCAATGTATATAGCAATTTTTTGGTTTCAATCTAACGTCCAATAATTAACAATAATGGTCTTTTTAAAATTGCTAAGATGAATTTACAAGTAACAATGTGGATAACTACACGAAGATAATTATTTTGGAAACGATCTAAATATATTAGTACAGCAAAGTTTTGCATTTTTGTGATAACCGTTGGAATGGATTTTGGTTCGTCCCGTTGTTGCGTATAGGAAATACGCTTTAAGCTCATATGGTTGGGTATAAGAATCACGCAGCTGGTTAGTTGCAGTACAACACGTAAAGGCGACGTCATTTGTTTGTCCAGGGATCGTATGTATATTCATCTGCTCTACCACGATGTAACTCTGTCAGACAAACAAAAACCTGTTGAAACGAGGTATGAAATTTATATTATTCTTACATCACGTCCGCACTTGGCGAACTTTAATACAAGGTTACACCAGAAAAATAACTTTGTGATGACCTATAACTATTATTTTGTTTAACAAACTAGAAAGAACTTTGATGAATATTTATTGCCAATATAAATGCGGTGTAATAACATTTATTATTATTAACGAAATTAAGCAACTCCATTGAGTTCTGATTAAAGTTTCGTCTATGTATAAGTTTAGTGACAGCTTTTGAATATTAAATTAATACACATTTTCGATATTTTCAAATACATTTGTAAACTGAATAGCAAATCTGGTATTTTTGGTATTGATTTGAGTTAATTTTTGTAGAAAAAAAGAAACGCTTAACGTACTTGATATTTCATTCAAATTCATAGTTCTACCTCAGAGTAGAAGATATTATATTAACCTTTTTAAATGTAAATTTTGTACATACCATTTTTATCACGAAATAACTTTTAATTAAAGAATCACCATTTATTTCTCTTAAGTAATTGTTTTATTTTGAACAAGTGAATTCAGAAATAGTGAAACCAGGTCAATGAACAAAAGGCATACATACCTTCGAGGTAATGATAAGTGTAGCTCCGATTTAACAAAGAAGTTTTAATTGCTCTTTTAGAATTTGATGCCTAATATTTGTGCTTATAAAATTGCGTGCATAATTAACCTTTTCAGCTATATTTTTTATTATGAGGTAGCAAGAGTATACCTCTTGTGTCCTCACTTTCTTAATTTAATTCAATTTTCTTTACAGCTCCTGCGTAAGCAGTTAATACGATATTCCTCTCTAAGGACTTCTAAGTCCCCTTAGGGAAATCTTGTGTTTAAAATCTAACGACTTGGTGGCGCCCTCCCTAAACCCCTGTTTTGGTATGAATCAAGCCCTAGTAAGCAAATAATGTTTTGTAAAAAAAACCACAACCAATCCTCATAAGCTCTACCCGAGGAATAGACCCCTAGCATAGTCGGAAGATATTTGCGTCCCATCATTTTAAGGAAATCCTTCTTTAAAGTTCACTTGTTCCATTTGAAAATATTAAAGAACCCACGGGTTATTTAATTATTCAAATAACCCCTACAGTAGTGGTAATCGTGTAAGATATAATTTTGTAAGAACCTAGAAGGATATACATTTAACTACATTTTTTTGATGTTGCAATGGGGTATCGGTTGAAGCGTCGTTTTCTGCAATATGATACAAAATAGAGCAACAGCAACCAAATCATCTAGTACATTGCATAGTTTTTAAACGAAGCAGACATTTTATTGTCAAATTGTGTCAGTTAATGTACAAGAAATGCACAAACGATGGGTGGCAGATTCCAAGTGTCCAAGCACTTGTGAAAGAAATCTCGCCCTTGTATCTGTGTATCAGTGAAGCAAAGTTATCACGTGGAATATTTCTACGACGTATATACGAATTAAGAGAAAAAAATGTTCATTCTTAGAAGAGGAAAATCACCACGAGGCAAAACTCTTTAGAAATCACTTATTTGTTATGAAATTGAGTCACTTGCTTTACCGACTTAAGAAATTAAATTCCTCAAGTCTTCAACTTTGCTACGTACATTGACGTAACATAAAAAAAACAAGAAAAAGAAAAAAAAGGATGACCGGGCTCAATCGGTGAGTGGGCGGGGTTCTATACCTATGACTAAATTACAAAGAAACCTGCAATAAATAGAAAAATATATATATAAACACTCACTCATTCACACTCAGAACAAAGCATACAAAGGAAAAGAAAGAACTAAGCAAAACAGGACGGATGTTTTCTGGTTGCTAGTCGAACAGAGAGTCAATATTACATTTGTTTAGTTAAAGCACCAAAGCAAGGAAATAAAACAGGAAAACCCTAATTTTATTGAAATAAATTTGCCGAATTCTTTAAAAAGGGAAAACACGCCAGCATTTAATTAGTGAATACTTAGAAAGACGCCTATCTAATTATGGCGTAAATTCCACGTTAAGAAATTCTTAGAAAGATATTTATTTTTCTAATGAGCAGAAAGATTTATCAACTAACATATATAGGATGTTTATTATTAATTACAATACAAATTTTAGTACACGAAAAAGTTATGTTTAATTTATAGAATACATGTTCGTGCTTAACGCCAATGAATTTAAGTTAAAAATTATTGCATATAAACTAATCAATTAGTTACAAAAATGAACGTAACAACTTTAAGGTGCCAATATACATCCCTTTTTTACGTTTTCCTATAGGAAATTAAAACTATGGAGTTCAAATTTAAAGCATAGACACATAATTAAAAGTTAAACAAATATGCTGAAACCTACAGTGTTGAAAAGGTTCTCATGAAGGTTTTGTTTACTAACATTAAAAATAACTTAACTAACCTTTCCAACAATTAATCTTTGTGAAACCGTCTTTTCTTATGTGACTGCATAAAAACAAAGTACATAGTGCAAAGTACATAACAGAATGACTAAGCGTCCATTTCC
The DNA here is from genome assembly GCA_036346225.1 of Platerodrilus igneus. NCBI lineage: Eukaryota > Metazoa > Arthropoda > Insecta > Coleoptera > Lycidae > Platerodrilus > Platerodrilus igneus. The sequence continues at coordinate 5,169,263 of JARFIW010000301.1, forward strand.
AACGTACTATCATCTTACAGAATGCTGTCTTCTGCGAAACAGTTTGCAAGGGAAGAAGTAATTTTACTAATTGTCATACTTATTTTGCATTTCAATTGTTACTTACTTCATTGATGAGTTTGCATTAAGTAATGTTGTATGTGTACTTATTACCAGACATTTAGTTATGCATCTTATAAGGTGCTTGATGTTTAAGAATTGTATTTTTATTTTTGATTTATCAATAAAATGTTTTTTCCTGTGATTTTGACTTTATTCTTACCTAAGGTGTTCCGCCCCACTGGTTGAAAAACGCTCCACTACAATCATGAATGTTAGGCTAATAAAACTCGTCTATAACATAAAATAAGTAAAAGCCTCAACGAATTATTTCAATCTGGATTAAATATAAAAACATAACGTAGATGAACTGATTTTTCATGCTATTAAATACCTAACCACAGCAAATATGACCGTATTTCCTCAACAATTATGAAAAGGTTTTGCAGTAAACGTATCACATGCTTTAATGCGCATTAGTTAAAAGACATTTGGGTTGCGGGAGTGTGGGCCAAGTGGTAAATATGGTTTGCTATGTCCTGAAATATTGCTTGTGTTAAATTTGGAAGTAAGTGTCTTTCCTTTGTAGCAAAAAGCCATAAACTAATTTGCTGTAAGTTTATTACACTGCTGCAATATTTGCTTTTATACCAACTTCCGGTTTCATTTAATTAAGTCATTTCACCCTAACAAAGGGACGTATATTTTACTGTATTGTAGATTACTTTGCACACACTATCTTTCCCTTATTTAAAAATTTCAAACAGACTTCGGTCTATCGGGTGAAATATTTTAATGTGATCCAATTGGTTTGTCTAAAAGTGCCATATAAATGAATTAAAATTTACGGAATAGTAATTTTCTATAGATATAAAGTCTTAGCATTGTGTTGATCTATTTAGTTTAATTTAATTACTCATAAAGTTTAGTGTATAAAGCATACCATAATTCATAAGAATATATTGCTACTATATCGCCGCTCGCCAGATGTATAACATCCAATTACCTGCTGATCGCCACTTCTCTGTGCCTCTTAAATAATTTTAAAATAAACACAATTAAATTTATGCCCCGACTACCTCAGTGATACCCCGCACAGAGTGAACGACGATATAATAACAGAGAATTTTTACCCACTACCCGCTAACACTCCATATACCTTAAATAATACAAGAGAAATTCACAAAATTCGTATAAGCAGAGAAAATTTACAATTTACAACTCTACGGCCTCTTTAATATCATTTACTATTTACAAACTTTTAAATCAAAATAAACATAAACACTCCTATCAAATTTGTTCATTACGAAATTTCTAACCTTTTTAAAATCTTTTATAGCAATTAAAGCCAGCAAAAAAAATTGTATATTACTGTGAATGATTTCGTTGAACGATCAAAGAACTATTCCCCTTTTGCAACGTACTTTTATGTACCAACCTAGTTTTTGTTGACCTTTTACGCCAAATATCTTCATCACGTGCAAGTTTGAAGTTCATCAAATATTTAAAATAATAAATGTTACGTATTATGAAATGACCCGATAATTAAGACCTGATACTCCTCCCGCTGCTTCTTATTAGAGCTTCCTGATACAAATAGGTTGCTTGTTTAGCAGTTTCGAGTTGTTAACCCGCCGCTTGGCGTCTATTCCTGTACTTCGAATTATTTTCCAGCAACTTGTAACCGTTTGTCCCATGATTTCAAGTACAAACCCTGTACTTCATGTATCATACCATTTATTTAGAGTTTCATCTCAGTATTTTAGTATTTTAACGTTGTTATTTATTCTTATTTATTTATTTAGTTGGTAGTTTAGTTTAACGGTTAGTATTTAGTTGATTACTCATGGTCGGTACTTAGAGTCGATTTTAATTTCCCATACTTAGAGTCGATTTATTCTCGATTTTAATTTCCCATACTTAGAGCCCGAAATTAATAAATTGTAAACCTCATTCATATTAATTAAATCTAGACTTACGTTTTATACCAACGACAGAGTTTTAGACACGCATATTTCCATCGCGCACTTTTACTGTTTTTCACTTAGAATTTTTAATTAATATGACTTTCACTTATAACTTTCAATTTAACTTTACTAAATTGAAATTTACGTAATACTTTTGTTTCTACTAATACAATCCGTGCGTAGATTATGGAATGAATATCCTATATCTGCTTATGTTCGTTTTGTAGACAAATTCGTTCCCTCCTTTTATCTTAACCTGTTAAGTTATGTTTGGTATTGCATGTTATAGACGCTTGATTTTGCATGTACATCAGAGCTTTGTATTATGGAATTGGGTATTTTTGTACCATTCAACTGCACATAGTCTTAATTTGAGTGTCCATATTTTGTTTAAATATGCTGGATTTTATTAAATGTGGCAATTCCTACATTTTAAACAGCGCGTACGCTTTCGCCTCAATTCTTTATACTTCATGCAATACGTCCGCTTTTAAATGCTTGCCTATACAAACTGGTATAAATTATATGCGTTTAATTGACTTAGATTTCTTACGCAACTGCATCTAGATTCAAAGAAATTTTATTTCACGCTTATTTTACTTTAAATTTGAGGAATTTGTATTTATTTTGAGGTCAGGTATGTTTTAAATGTTTTAAAATGGATTGGGTTGCGTCCACAATTATTTGTTTTGATGAATGTGGTTAAGTTATCACTGAATGTGCTTCCTTGAATTAACTGTAGCTGGTTAGTGATTTTATACAGGGTGATTTGTATCTGCTTTTGTATAATGAACGAATTATTTATTTTTTATGATTTTAATTTTTGGTTTTCTTAATTTTTATAATGTTTACATGAAGTATTCCTCCCTTTTGACATTATATATCCTTAAATAATCTCATTATCATAGCAATATATATATATATATATATATATTGAAGTGATAAAGTCGGGAGACGTCATTGAACGTCAAATTCTATTTAAAAAACCCCATCTCAAAAAGAAGAAAAAAGGAAAAAAGTAAACTTTCGCTATATTTATTTAATTTTTTCACCCTATATACACGCATAAGCGTTTTTCATTACCACAGAAAATGTAAAAGAACACTCTTTAAGGATACATATAGTATTGCTAGACTATTGAAAAAGAAGCCTAACTTTAAACAGTGTGTAAGTAATGATTTTTTAAAAAAACCTTTCCTTATTGCTTTTACAAATCGTAAGAACGAAACCCCTATTAATTATGTAATTAAAATTCGTATATAGGCATTTAGTGCAGACTGAAAATGATACGCATACACTTTTTAAAATACTGAAAATGTTTCATTTTGTACGTTTCTGAAAGACCAATTGCATAAAGTAATGCATTCTCGTTAAAAATATGGTTTTTATACGTTTGTAATAAAGAATAGCTTCCTTTCAAAAATGTGAATTTGAATTAGTTATATAATAAATGATGTTTACGTTATTTAATAGTAGAATACGGCATTTTTGTCGAAAGAAAAAGTCATAAATTATATGCGTTACTTTTACTAGAAAAGCTTTAAAAGCTTTTAAATAATTTAATTACTTTGTATCAATAAATATACGTCTCAATTGGAGGAAGCGATACTATCGAGAAAGCTATAAAATAGGTAAGAACGATTTTAATAGCTCCCAGAGAGAAACAGAGAGAGATCGGCGCCAGTTTCGTTTATTAACAAAGAATGGAAGATTTTACGACCGCGATAATGGAAACTACAAATGATAGGATGACGTATTGAGTTTGTTTTATTACATAAGGCCAAGATTTAATGAGAAGGGGGTGTCGTTCATTTTACGTCAAGCAACATGTATGTTTCGACTGGAGATTCATTCTTTTAATTTATTTTACGACATCGAACATAACTTTGAATAATTATGACGCATTTTTTAAGAATACTACGAAAATTAAACGACTTTTGATATAAATAATCTTGATACAAACGCAACTGCTAATTTTAATCTACTAAAAATGAATGCACTTTGCAAACTAATATTTCTACATCAAGATTGATTAGAAATGTAAATCTGAAATGGAACCAGGAAGTATCCAATGCCGTTAATTACAACAGAAATGATATTTTGATAAGCGGTATTTGATAATACCAAGTACAATTTTGTTTTTTTTTGTAACGTAACACGATATTTGAGTAAATTAAGCTGGGATAAGGTTTTATTTGATAAAATTTATTTGTCAAAGGGGTAATTTCCAGCAATTTTGAGGTCAAACTTTGAAGCATTTTGACCTTTACTAACTTGTCTGTCAGGCGTCGTTGGCTAGTTACACAGACAACCGAGGTAATAAAGGGATAGGTAAAATATTCCGAGAATTTTAAAGAGAATTTTAGTAACTAACATGGGGAATGTTTGGGATCTGTACTTGTTAACAAGGATTATGTGAAGCTTATTTTAATAAGTAAGCAGTCATTAGGTAAGATTTTCTAACTAAGCTTAAGTTGTAAATTGTCTTTACAAGCGTTATTTATATTTGTTAAACGTAAGAGATTCTCTAGATAATGTGTATAAGAGGAAGATGTTTTTTAATGCATAGAAGACTTTATAGATGTTTCTTGAAATTTCAGTGTTTCATTTCTTTTAATAAAATCCACAACATATTTTCCACTAACATGCCAGGCAAGGAAAGAACACGGTATGATAGTAATTTTTCATTTTCTATTGAATCCTCATTAATACAATTCGGCTGTACCTAAGGCACGTCATCTTTTGTGGCTCCCAACGTATAAGACGGAGGTCACAGCAATGTTTGCGGCGTACCAACTTAGAGGGTCGACTAAATCGTCTGAAAATTAGAGTTTCTTGTCTCGTAGGATTTTGTGCAAGTTTTCTCCTTGTAATATCTGACTCTTTTTTACATTATGACTGTTAGGATAAAAAAGATTCGTGAGGGTTTGAGAGCTAAAGGAGTGGAAATTGGTTTTCACGAAAGAAAAAAGAAAAAGATAAAAGAGGATCTTGCGGTAAAGAAAGGACAGAGTGTGAGAGAAACTCGGGAATCTAAAATGATGGCTCTATTATTAAGTCTAATTCAAAGTATGTAAGAACAAACGAAAATTAGTGAAAAGAATGACAAAAGTATGGAAATAGTTGGTGAGAAACTTGATGGAAATACTTAGGAGTTACGAGCGGAACTTGAAGACAATATAGCAAAATTGGGGAAAATTTTATAATTAAAAAGTGACAACAAAGAAAAAAAGTTTAAAGAAATGAGTGACAACATAATTTCAGGCTTAAAAGAAACTAACAAAACCAGAGAGAAAATAAAAATTGAAATTAGAGGAAAGGTGATACAAATTTTAGAGGATATGGATGATGTTAAAAAGGATAGTGTTTAAATAAACTAATCAGGAAGCACGTGAGAGGGAGACTTATGGAAAAATAAAAAATTAGATCAGAAAATAAACGAAATCGAGGAAAGTTGTCACCCTGGGTTTACAACATGTAAAAATGATTTTGGAAATTTCAAAACAGACTTGGGAAATATTGAAAATAAGTTTGAAAATTTAGAGGACATGGTTAAAAATATTCATGTTGAAAAACCTATGAGATGGAGTCCAACTGGTATTCTGTTGGAACAAGATTCGAAATTCTATGGGAAGAACAAACTTAACCCTAAAATCGTTTTAAATAACGTACAAACTTTAATACATAGCAATTAAGATGAACAAACTAAGTTGAATATTGTGATGTCCATGTTGAAAGGTGGTGAAAGAATTTGGTTTGAACTGATTGAAAGTGAGTTAAGTTCTTTTAAAGATTTCAAATTTTTATAACAACCAGCAATTTAAAGTTAGAGGTAATTTATTTATGGGCAAGTATAGCAGTGATTCTGTCATGACAAGGGAGTTGCATGCCTTAAAGAAATTTAGTGTTGCCAAACAACTTGATCCTTTTTTAGAGAACAAGCAAATTATCAAATTTCTCTGTATTACAGCACCCTTTTCGCGGCGCCTCAACGAGCGGCGTTATCGCAGCACTCTTTTAGTAACATAAATAAAGCCAACTATGTGAACTGACTTAAAGGAAACCAAAATATCAATACACAAAAAAAATCTAGTATACATCCAAAGAGTGTTTGGATTGACGCGTTCAAAATGGATATCTTCCAAGGACCTTGTTCTGCATTATGTCGCAAGCTTTGGGATATTCGCCTTTTTAAATCCCGACTTCCTGTCTTCGTACCTTGAAAATTCTACGACACTTGACCCATCCTCAATGGAATTTTGTAAAACTAACACCACCACTTCTCCCATGTGGTTGTCCAGATCCTACCATATGTTTAGAAACTATAATCGGCGATGTGTTCATGGATGACTGCTCTTCTAAGAAATTGAATGCAAATAATAATGAACTTAACAGTTCTGTGAATAAGCGCGTTTGCGGTTAATATAAGTAACCAATTGGAAAACTACAATGCATCTACAACAACTACTAACCAAACGAGCACCACCCTTAATCAATTCTACAAGAGGAACTACAACACTATATAGCGCAATAGCACTTCGAAATAACACTCATTTTTAAATTTGTATCGGAAAGCAATTATATTCCGTTCAAGCAAGGATAACATGCACGATATTAATCATTCAAATTCAAATCGTAACTTCCCTCGAAAACATCCATCTGTATATAATAAATAACATCAAGGGTATTTTCCTCAAAACATCCATCTGTCGATAAGATAACCAGAAAACTGAACTACAACGAATATACATCAGCGTGTGTAAATACTAAATAAGAAATATATACAACCAACATTATTAAAATCATGGACTTGTAGGATGGTTTGCCTAACTTCTCGCATTGAAACTATAGAAACGTAGCCTAAATCAATTAATAATTTATAGTAAGTAAGGTGTAAAGATAAGCAAATCAGACATATTTAATGGATCGGAATTCGTGATTGAAAATAACCTTGATGAAACACGTACATAATCTCATTTAAATATTTAAGAAAGCGGTTATAAAGTTCTGCAAAGCACTTGGTGATGAGGGTGGAAGTATCGGAGAAGGTGCGTGAGTTGGTTAGCCTAATCGTGCAATCTAATCATGGAAAAGGAGGGTTTGTGCAGAGATATTTCCGACCATTTCAAGGAATTTACTACAGTAACCTTATCTGGCTCACAAAAAGTGTCATTCGCTACGGACTTTTTAATTTTTATGGATACTATTTTCGAACACTGATAGTAAGCGGTAAAAGTTAGGACTTGATGATGGAATCTTAAGAAATATGACTGCTAAAATGAAAAACACGATTATTTTTCGGCACATAATATTTATACGGCTATTAAATTTAATTAAATGGGTTTTGCTGGGATAGGTTTTGATATCTTGAACTCTGCATGTTTAGCGGCTATTAAACATAATGAAAAGGAAGATCAAAATCGACTAAAATTAAAAGACTAATTCTCCACGACAAAAATTGGTATCCTGCGCGCCCGATGAGGCCGGAAAATCATTAAATTTAACATTTAAGGTGCTTAAACAAATGAAAATTCTAGCTTTTGAAATTATTGAGATTGCTAAGGTAAACATAAAAAGCAGATATCAGAAACTATATAAATTGAACTTCTTTAACAATTTTAAATAATAGTCAATTTGAGTTCTACAGTAGATCATAAAACGTCCCCAACAACATTTTTGAATAACTGAGTAAGCAATTCTTTCCTCGACAAGTTAAGATTAAAAGGTAAACTCATGCATTTGTACCAAAAACATTTTAAATTTTTAATCAACAATAAAATTACAGATGTGTTTCCTGAAACTCTGAAGTTCTTGTCATTAGTTTTGTGTGTTCCGACAAGAATCGCTTCTTATGAAAGCACCACGAGAACCCTAAAACATCAAAACATCTGGGCGTAACAGCATGACGAATGAACGATTTTCCAATTTGGCCACATTGGCAATTAAAAAAGGACTTATTAAAACAATTGTCTCTTACCAAGAATTTATATCAAGGGTTATAAAGATTTTACTGAAAAGAAAACGTGATGAGTTGAATTAATATGCAATAAGGTATGAAGGTTTGTTTAGTCATTAATTACTCAATATATTTTTCACTGTGTTAAAAATTTCACTTATGACATCTTGCTCAGTCCACATTCACGCCTCGTCACTGTCTATACAAATTCTTTGAGATACCAAAGTATTAAAGATACATTACCACGCATAAGAACTTTTTTATAGAACTATGACAAATTGCTTTTCCGACGTGCATAATAGGTTCAGATAAGCGATAGAAAAGTGTCATTTTAACTTAGTGACTAAATGCGTAGCAAAGGAGGAAATAAAAATAACGGTAGTAAGAAATATCGACTTTTAAACCAACCGTTACTTAATTTGATTATCCGATGATATTTAATTTTTTCAATTATAACAAAAACGTAGATGTTATTTTCCTTATTTGTGTTTCACAGCTAAACGGGATGGAGTAACTGAAAAGTGCTAAGCTGATTTCACCCTTTCAAACAAGATTATTCCTAACTTGCATCTTTTAAATTATCATTACGTTATATTAATACTCAAAGGTGGAAAATGTATACAGAAAGCTTTGTTTCACTTAAGAAAATGTAAACAACAAGGAAGGCATACATTAAGTAGGGGATCTACATTGTCGAGTTTCAAAAAGCACTAAAGTTAACAAACACCGTACTAGTAGATCAATTTCCTACCGAGTTAATCAGACGAGGAGTGAGAGAGTGAAGATTTTATTGTGTACGCTGATAAGCAGGATACACATGAAGAAGAACTACTTTCAGACTTTGCAAGGAGTAGATTAATGATATTTTCACAGAAAACACGAATAAAATACGTAAACAAATTAGGGCACATTGTCCTAAAGTATTAACTAAAAGAATATATTAGGGGATATAAAATAGAATAAAGCAGAGAATTCGGAGCATCGATTTAAATTTATAAAGAACGGCAGTGCCAGGAAAGCTATCCCAACCCTAAGGTTAGTATCAGAAGGTAAGATTAAGCATAGAAAAGTTACACTAATGTGCTTTACGGATATGATCAAGACTTTAAACAGTGTTAGTAGAGGATATGGATGGTCCTGGGACAAATCCACCTCATGGAATCCACCTATAGAATCCACCGAATCCACCCAATCCACCGAATCCACCGCGTCACCAATCTAACCTAGGTAAGAGTTTTCTTCGACTAACCACTTTAGCCTGATCTAGAATTTCCTAGGCAATCTAACCCTGTTTGAATTGTTTAAATCAAACCACCCTTACAAAGTTTTCTGCGGGATAATTTTAAAAAACCTAAAAAAACGCATAGACTAAGTTTAGAAATTTCCTCACTCATTTCCTCTTGCCTTCCAAGCTCATCATTCGAGATAAATCTATCTTGTTTGGTATCAATTAATAATAGATTTTTCTCATATAGGTAAAATCACCACAACGCTATGCTCTCGGCTACCTAGTCAAGGCTACTTTTCCAAGGTCGTGGTGATGCCATAGCCTTTTATAAATAAAGAACAATGTAATTCTATTCTAAAATCTTTATTCTGACATTATACATAATAAAATTTAAAAATATTTAATGCCAAGCATGGAGCCACTTAAACTTAATTTTAATACAAAGTTATATACAGAAAACAGTCTTTTCTTTATGTTTCTTTGGAGTGGTTATAATTTTATCTAATTTTATTCGCAGCTTAAAATTTAAATTGACACCTTTTCTAGCCAATAGTTTGATACATAGAGACCGTCTAGGTTTCCGAATTGCAAAATTTACCAAAGTTTGTCGGACTGGATAGGGGTGCACATCGATGTCGGATTAAATCCGACCTAGGTCGGATTTCGTCCGACCTAGGTCGTATTAGCGGTTGCGCATTTCATCGGGTGTATTCGGGTATCTTCGGCAATATAAGTCCCCACTCTGTAGGGTACATACGGAGCAATTCAAATTAGTATGCGGCAGTAGCTAGAACAACTGTAAACATGAGCGTCTCCAAGGTGATTAAAGTTCCTCAACTTCTTGGGAATAAAGTGAAACCAACAAATGAGCGATTTGGATTGTGACTGCTGGCAGAAAATATGTGCAACAATAATCTGGTGACAGATATTGGTAATATTTGTTAAGTCGAAGGCGAACAGATGCTGACTGGTGGACTACACACACCAATTACATAACCATTTTGTGACAATATAATGTTGGTTAAAATTTGCGACCTTTCTGACGCCAAGCAAACATCTGCAAACAAAAGGATGTTTATCCTAAAAAAAGAAATTTGTGGTGCATTTAACAGCTATCTACGAGGAAAGTTCCACCGATCTGTTTCCGCTAGGCGTGGTGTTAAAGCTAAGCTTCCGTTTTCTCTGGAAAGCACTAACAAGATGGGCCAGGGAGTAAAAGAAATTATCGGAAAAGAAGACCTCGAAAGCATTAATAAAAAAATCCAAAATCCTATGAGTTCCGTACAAAGTGGAACTAGCAGATGTTAAGTTGGAAAATTTATTGGAAGAACTACCAGATATATTAGACGGACTCAAGAAAGATTATTACTATCTTTTTGACGTGGATGTAACCCAAGATTGTGCTGGCATATTTAGCAAGATGGAGATGTGTAATTATTTAACTACAAACCATAACTTTTGCTACAAGGACGAATACAAAGAAAACTGCAATATTATAGTTGACAACGATAAAACTGTGGGAATCGATTGTTCAACATGGCTAACAACCAATGCAAGAATTAAAGTATATGTGTGTCAGATAACAAGTCCTGGTGTTAATAAACAACTTGGAAATCATATACTAGATTTTTTACGTTGTCCAAATGCACCTTTAAGGGAAACTTTCGCTTCTACTTTGGCCAAAGAACATGGTATTACGCGATTGGAAGCGATAATATACAACTGTACAATTGGAAACTGTGTCAGTGCGGAACAAGTGTATAATCCCTTAAAAGACTGTTTAACCTTATTGGAACATAGTAAGTTATACTTCCTAAAGGCGCCAATGTACTCGGTACCACTTGCCAAAATGTGGAGTAAGCTATCGGACAAGCTACAAAATAGCTGCTGTTTAGTGTATAATAACCTACTACAGTACGTGTATTGGGGGAATAGCAACACAAAGAAATTAACTGGCTTGCAAATTAAGTTGTCCGAAAAACCAAAGAAAAAAGAAAAATTGATAAAGTATGTGCTTTCAGTTTTTATTTTTAACTATTTACCTGTAAATTATTTGGAGATAGTAAAAGAGGAAGACAACCAAGATAAAATAAAAATTTTACACAAGCGCTACATTAAAGCATATTTTACACAATCTGCAACACCATATTCTACAATTCCAAAAGAAATTATCATTTCGGAATTGGGGTTGATAAATACGCCTAACATTTGCCCAAAGGTTTTACGACAACACATAAATATTGGCACTAAAGTTTATCCATTTACGCTAAAGGAAATTGCTCCATTATGCATGCCATACGCTGTAAGTGGAAGAAAAAGACAACTGGAATTAGAGGAAATAGATGCAAAAAGGCGAAAGTTGGACTACATAGAAAACACTGCGACAATACAAAGATGTGTTAAACAAAGAACATTTTATTAGAAAAGATGAGGAAAAATTAAGTGATTATTTCATATGCCGATGGACTGATTTAGATACAGCCGGGTTATACAAGCTGTATGCATTTGCGGTTAGTAAGAAAGACTCTTTTAGTTATGTAGGCGTCCTTGCGGAAAAGGATGGTACTAAATCCGTATACTTTTTAAGGATATTCTAAAAACGTATTTATCAAAATGGCAGATAACATAAACGAACTAAGGAATGCGGGTTTCGTAACCTGGGCGTACACCACACGCAAAGGGGTTCCGCTAAACATTGTATATTTGCCTAGTAAAGAACTTTTCGGATCATTTAAAACCGAGGGTCTTACAGCCTATAACGCCCATATATACCCAAAAGTGGTGGACATGCAACTACGCAACAGTGAGTGGGAGAATAAGAATTCCTTCCAATACCGACAAGAAGGAGTCGATCTAGCTAACAAGATACGTATGCAGGATATAGCGGGAGAACCGCGACTAAAGATTGTCACAAGCTGCAAGAATTACACGAAGGAATGAATCTGGTTGTCGGTGGAATCAAAGACTTTATATATAGAGACAAACTTCGGTACATTTTGCAATTCGAAAACTTTGACGGTTTCTATGTATCAAACTATTGGCTAGAAAAGAAGATAGAGGACTTGGGTGTCGATTTAAATTTTAAGCTGCGAATAACGTTAGATAAAATTAAAACCACTCCAAACAAACATAAAGAAAGGGCTGTGTTCTGTGTATAACTTTGTGTTAAAATTAAGTTTAAATGGCTCCATGCTTGGCATTAAATATTTTTAAATTTTGTTATGTATAATGTCAGAATAAAAATTTTAGAATAGAATTACATTGTTCTTTATTTATAAAAGGCTATGACATTACCACGACCTTGGAAAAGTAGTCGAAACTAGGTAGCCGAGAGCATAGCGTTATGGTGATTTTTCCTGCATAAACGAAGTGTGTGTGTGATCTCCCCGTGGTGTTCACTGGACTGCTAATATTTTGCTGTCTGCAAGATACTAGTTGACTAACAACACGCATCAGTTGTAAATATTACAGTTAATAAATTTCTAAGCTTAGTCTATGCGTTTTATTAGGTTTCTTAAAATTATCCGCAGAAACTTTTGTAAGGATGGTTTGATTTAAACAATTCAAACAGGGTTAGATTGCCCGAGAAATTCTAGATCAGGCTAAAGTAGTTAGTCAAAGAAAACTCTTTTTTAGGTTAGATCGGTGACACGATGGATTTGGTGGATTGGGTGGATTCGTGGATTCTATAGCTGGATTCCATAAGGTGGATTTGTCCCAGGACCATCCATATCCTCTACTAGTGTTGATTGGAATATGCTGTTTAGAAGTTTTTAAAGAGGCAAACATTGAAACCGTTAGTTTTGTACTTTCATTTATTGCCCTTTTTCTATAGATTAATACATATATTATGCTGAAATTTAGATTTCCTTTGTACTCATTATATCTAATGTATAGCTAAGTTAGCAATTCTAGTGGGTTGTGGTTACTAAGAACATGCTGTAGTATTCTCGTTCTTCTTCCCACGATCTCCTTCTCGAACAGCAGTCTTCTTCATTCGTTTTAATCTCGCCTGGTAGGTATTGGATGTGTTAGATACCGTCAGTTGGGTTTACTTGGGACAATTTTAACACATTTTTGTATATATTTCCATAATCCTTTAAATATTTATATAGTTTTTTTAAATTATGAATGAAGCAATTGCTGGTCTATTGAATTAATCAACTATATATTTTATTAATCGAGCGAACGTCCTAATTTTTTTTGTTTTTGTTTGTCCAAGTTACCTTTAATTTGGGGTTACATGGGACATAGGTTTATTTTATTTTCAATAAAACGCAAAGATAAACCTGCACAGGACAACTTAGGACAGTTCTAGAACAAATATTAACTATTGCAAACCAGAAAAAAATATATGAGAATTGTTTTAAGGCAATGGAAACAGGTGCTGGACATTTCAGAGTGCAAAAATAAAAAATAGTGCATTAGAGACCTTGTAATTAAACAAAAACGTTATCAAATGAAAAAACAAGTGTTCATATATTATTCTGGCACCTTGGAGGCAAATTTATGGCGACCTCTGCTAATTTCAGGTACTTGTAATATTGCAACAATATCTTTAAAGCAAATATTCGTGATGTCTTTTAAATCAGGGTAGACAAAAACTTGCTTAGATCCTTTATAGCATCTAAGGCAATCAATAGTTATTGTGGTTTCTGATATTGTAATAATTTTTGCAACAAATTTCTTTGTTGCTTCTTTTTTTGTTCCACTATTATCAATAAATTTTGCAATCACAAAGTCTACCACTTTAAGAAGTTGATCATCCACAGGCAGTACAACACTTTCATTGTCTTCTACATCTGCTGTATCTTCAACTTCCTCGGATATATCTTCTTCTGGCTCACTTTCGTTATTTTCCTGATTATAGCCATCACTCGAACTATCCACCACTGGTTTATTTTTCTTCATTTGGGAACTTTCAGCGTCTGATACTAAATCTGCCATGGAAACAGATTGGTCTGGTTGAATGTTTAATTTTTTCCTCTTTCTACGGTTCTACTCAGGTGGATTTCTAGGACCAATTTGACTAGAAATAACGTCGGTAAAGCGGTTTTCATAGAGTTGTTTAAATGTTCATTATCTGGATCTGTATAAACAGAAAGATGTTTTGGAATTGCGTTTCTATTTAATGGAAAAAATCCGGATGCACGAAATCCAGATCGAATATTGTCAGCTTGCTTATTTTCCATTGGCATCAACATTTGTTTCAACAACGATGGGAAAATTGTAGGAACGCTTTAGTAGAAAAGAAGAAGGTGGCGGAGGGGGATATTTTACTTCCGGTGATAAAGACTAATTTGCAATTACTGGAAACTGTGTTAGTAAAGAAATCCTTGAAATATTTTAGAAAGGGATTCGAAAATTTCGTGGTTGCCTGCGTCAAGTATAACTGTATATGGTACCCTGCAGAGTAAGGGACAAATAATTAAACAAGTTTGTTTGGATTTTGAAGACAGTGGAGTGGTCGTCATTCCAAAATTAATAAGAGATGTAATACTGGGCTCCTATCGGATGACTCAGTATGCAGTTCGCATGAATTTTGATAAAATTTGTTGACGGGTGAATTTAATGGAAAGGAATGTAGAATAAAACTGAATAAAACGGGTATGGGGGAAGATATAAAGACAGAGGTGTACCAGATAAGGATAGTGAATGAGGACGTGGTAAGAAGCGGTCAGAGGCAGATATATTTTCTGCAGAAGAAATGGAGGAAGTGGTCTAAAAGAATGAAATGTTTAATCAAACTAAAAGAAAAATTGTTTGAGTTATTATAGGATTAAAGTTTGGTATTTTCAGAACAACCGGGTCTCATGCCCGAATACGACCATTCGATAATCATGAAAGATAACACCCCTTTATATTCGAAAAGTCATCTAGTGCCATACGCGTACAAAGAGGAAGTAAGTAAGCATATTGAGAAAATGATCTCATGGGGGGACTAAAAAGTCGGACTGAATATGCCAGCCCCCTGGTTGTCGTTAAGAAAGCGGATTTGTCAGTGCGTGTGAGCATAGACGCACGCCATTTGAACACTATGCTGGAAAGGGACCATGTTGTCCCACCGAACAAACAGATTTATGTTTCAGTTAGTAGCGCACCAGTTCCTATCTAACCTGATCTGAGAGTTTCTTACTGGCAAGTGCCTATTAGGACTGAGTGTAGGAAATATGTGGGATTTTCATTTGAAGGAGAAACTTATATTTTTAACGTGTTGCCATTTTGGTTTGTCAACCTCAGTAGAGAGTTTTATTAGAGGTATCAAAATGGTATTGTAAGTAGATGTAGAAGATTTTGCTCTGGCATATGTTTATTGGTTTTCTCAATGAACGCGGGAGACCATTTAAAACACCTAGAAATTATCATAAAAAAATTCAAGAACGCGGCGGGATTGACGCTAAAGCTGAAAAAAGTGCCATTTTGCACAGTGGGAAGTGAAATACTTGGGTCACTTACTTGAATCGAACGATATTAGAGTAGATCCCAAGAAAGTGTAAGCAGTTCAAAAATTTAGGCAACACAGGAATGTAGAAGTACGATCGTCTTTTGGACTAATTAATTTTGAAAGGAGATTCGTGGAGAACTTTTCAACGCTGACGTATCCTCTTCTTCAATTGTTGAAAAAACAGGGTTTGTTTGGGGGTTGGAGGTAGAAAGTGTTTTCGAGGAGGTAAAGATAGCGTTTTTAAAAATTACTGTGCAATCACATCCCGATCCCAGTAGGAGGTTATTTATTATTCGGATGGTTCGGCTTATGGATTAGGGGCGTGTCTGTACCAGTTATCGGAAGTGGATGATACGTAAATTATTTCATTCCATAGTCGTACGTTAAAAGAGGCGGAGTTAAATTATTCCGTAACGAAAAAAAAACTATTGTCATTTCTAGATGGTGTTCTTACAAGAATATTGTTTTGAGATACAGTATGGTAAGGGATCAGAAAATGTTATTGCGGATGCTTTATCCCACTTTCCTAGGATTTCTGAAGGCGAGTGCATTACAGAACGTCCTGATTATAAATATTTTTAAGTCTTCGTTATGCAATGTCATGACTGGAAAAAGCGTATTAAAAAAGGGATTCAAGTTATTCAAATATGGCAGTCTAAGGACCCTCGGTGGGTATAGATAAAATCAAATTTATGTAAAGAGGACGGTGTGTTTTGTATCTTGGTCATTTTATATTTTACAATTTTTCCATAGGGATCCACTCCCGCACCACTGTTGATAACTGGTGCACCCATAAAATCGTTACAAGGTTTCCGCTCCGGCTAGACAAATCGAAATTCTTAAAATAACATCGTTTTCACCCGTAACAGTTATAAATTAGTGCTCGCGCTTTATTTTTGCTTTTGGTGTATGAAAGTAATTACAAAATAGGAATTTTGCACCCTCAAATTCATCTTAGAGATTGGATGCTCTAAACAGAGAACAACCAAAAGGTAAGAAATCAATTTAACTTAGTTATAACTTATACAGTAAGAAAGAAAACCTCCATATGTCTGTAAATGTTTATTCCCAGTTTCCTGTATTGACGAGGGTTTCCTTGTTTGTTTGTTTCGCATTGAACTAGTCCAGTGATCATTTAATTTTATGCAGGTTTAACGTTGTGTTTCTCTGACTATGAAGGAGTTAAGTTTGCTAAGCATTTGTATACCGTATAGTTCTGTGATTTTCCATATACCTTTCAATATTTCGATTTTGTTAATGGAAATTAAATAATTTCAGTTTAAACTCTTAATTTGCCAAAGGGGACCTATTCCTCCTTCTTTACTGAATTTCCTGGATAGACGACGCATACTTTCTCGTAAAAATTAGTTCTATATATCTCTCTCCCGCACTCTCATGCTTCTGTGGAAATGACTTCAGCTAGTCATATTGTCTCCCTGAGTTTTTCTAATTAGCTTAGCCGCCTTTACCATCTCCATTAAAGCACGAGCTTCATTTCATGGAAATTCTCTGGCTAACACCCACTCATACGACTAAAGAAAGACCCTGTTCGAAACGTTCTGCCTACTACAGGCTCAAAAACAAGTTGTCTTCAATAAAAGTTTAAACGCTTTACTTTAATAATTAAACAACACTTTATTAAAAATAAATATTTATTAAAAATCAACTGAATCAAAAAATTTAATGTTTTGCTTTCAAAACCGATTTTCTCGCAAGGCATATAATCAAGCAAATCGCTATGTTGCACAAAACTGCCCTACATACATTGTTTGTTTTTAATTCTAAGCTTGCTTTTCTTTTACAATCTATCGTCTGTTCACTCTACTAAATTTTAGCTTAATTATGTGAAAATGATACACATTTTAAACCGCAAAATACTAGATAAGTCCACTGTAAGACGGCATTTGAATGAGAGTACACAGGATATATGTTTTGAGAAAATTTAAGGTCTATTTTCTTTTTCACTTTTTTTTAAGAGGAAATATGACCACCTTAAAGTGCAACAAATCTGTAAAATAAAAATCTGTCTCTCTTGCAAAAAGCTATGATGCAAATCATATTGCATTTATTCCAATTCAAGCCGCCACACTGTGCAAGCACAATAAAAATATCCATTTAAATCAAAGGTTTAATTATATTTGTAATGTTGCAACCACAAAATATTTTTGTTGTTAGCAAGTTACAGGCGGCCTCGTGGCTCAGTTGCTATGCGTGTGACCACTAAGTCAATGGTACTAGATTTGAATCCCGGTACGGTTCGCTTGAAACAATGTTAGGCGAGCATTTTTCACAAAAATACGCCTTCGTTCGGATGAGAGGTAAAATATTGGTATGTGTGTGAGTTGTGCGTGTGTATGTGGTGTGTGCGTGTGTGTGTGTGTGGTGTGTGTGTGTTTGTGTGTGTATATATGTGGTGTGTATATGAGCGTGTGTGTGTGGTGTAGTCAGGCATGTGCTTGGAACAGCTTGGGATTGGCAAAATTCAAAAATTTCCTGGAAAATAATATCACCGCCTAGCTATTTTTGCTTAAGTTTCCGTACGATTGTACTACAAATGCAGGTAGTAATGTTACTAACATGTCGTGACAATAAAGCAATCAACAAGGTGGGAGTTGCAAATAAAAATACATATCTGGCAAAATTGCGTGCAGAAAGAGATTATTATAATTAGCTCTAGGTTAAAAATATTAAGAAATTTTAAATTCTGTTGCAATGTTCTTGTGGCGGCTCTGAATTAGTGTTCTGGCTCGACAACCGACACAGGCTACTTGAAAATGGTAAGCGAGTATCGTTACAAAAATAGACCTCCTTTCAGATGCGAAATTAAACGTGGGTTCAGTGTGCGGGTGTTGTTTCGCACATTAAATATTACTACTCTGCTTGATATAACCAGATTGAATATTAGCGAATTGAAATTTTTTACAATTACAATATATTGGAAGCATGATGTTGTACAGCTTTAGATTAAAATGTAGCAATCATGCTCTACAAGTAATCTGTGGTTGTACATCAAAACGGACGGTACCAGGTTAAAAATTCCTAAAAAAACTTTTCTATAATAATTCTATCCAGGAACATTATAACGCTGATGCGTTATTTAAGCAAATATTAGGTATTAAGAATTAGTTTATTAAAACAGGTTAGTAAAATAAACTTTTAGCACGAGAACACTTTGTAAAATTTATAAACTTCGATAGTTTACATTTAATAACGTTGCTAGTTCAATGTAATAATAAATTAGAATGGAGAATTAAATAGGAAGGCATCCAGTACATTAAATACAAGCGGCTTAAATGTCGGTATTTTACATCCCTTGGTATTCAATTTAAAAAAAAAGTACAAATAGAAACTGTGAAATAGCCGTTCATACTAAGGTTTTTTGTACAAACTCGCACGAGTTCACGAAACTATCAACTAATAGGATGTAAACCCCAAAATCCCCATACTTATAAAAATAGCCATAAAATCAATGTGTTGAGAACGCTCGAATGATGCAGCGATCGGTTTTATAAGTATTCTATATTTATCGTCTTTATTTATCTAAACTAGCATATACAAAATAAATAAGAAAAAAAAACGTTCAAAATCGCGCAGGCGAAGTTCAGTCACAGACTGTTCTTCCACTTAACCTAAAGTAATATTATAGTAACAGAGAGCAAGCATTAAACGTAACAAGCAGCAGCACACAATTAACTGAATTTATGTGTTCATACTTTCTCTATCCAGTACTGAATAAGTAAATAAATGAAATAAGCGTAGGATCATTGTAGGTTAATCAGATATTTTTTTTTAGTATCTCTTGAAACTGCATACTGATTTATTCTTTAAAGAAGCATCAATAGAATTGTATAATGCACCAGCCGAATAATAGAAGGATCTTTGGTAGAAGTAAAATTATAAGAACGAATTATGGGTTCACACGAATATAATAACATTAATCCCGAAAATGGAACAGTTAGACACACCACCCATAAAAGGGCAACAACGTGAAATGACTCTGAAACTTTGAAACTTATAAAAGGCCACGCACCGTGATTCTATACCAGACATCTGTCAGCAGCGCATCGAATTCGATCGTCACGCGGACCGCCATTGTGGCGCGGGACGAAATTGAGAACCAGGTAGTTAATGTGGCGGTATTCAATTGCCGGAACCGTTAGAGAAAACAGATTTCTAAAAGCGAGTAAGAAAAACGCGAATGTGGTATACCGGTCTAATAAGGAAGGTTGCCCGTGTTAGGTGCTAGGGTGCAGCAATAAGTTGGATTTCTCTCTACAACGATTCTTGCACTGGCTGTTGACAGAGTTCTGAGAGAACAAGAAGCTGTAAGTCGATTGAATTTCGTTATCCTGAAACAGTTTAATTGTCTACAGCCCTTTGTGAAACAGTATTGCACGGAATCGATTATTTTTAGTTTACATTTTGTCCTACCAATAAATTATTTTGTGTTATAAAATTTTACTCAACGCCCTAATCTTGTATAGAATTCATAAAATAAATTTCAATAAGTTCTACAGATCACAAATAGAAATTTATTGTAACAAAGTAAATAAAGTCATAGGTTCAATGCACACCTACCGGTTTGTAACATGCCACAAGTTGTTGTTCTATTGAGCACTGCCGGCTGCATGGAAAATCCACCACTTGTAGTCCAAATATCAGTCCACAAACATGTATTTGTTAAGCGCACTGGCCGCAAGTCTACGTATAGCCATCCTCCTGAATTACCGGTATAATTAATAGAAGCTACTTAACCAATGGTTCGTGTAATTTCTATACGTAAAATTTAATAAAATATTATTTATTTGTAGCGCAACTACGTAACCACTTTTAACTATGTTTAATTATAAATTTTACTAAAACAAAAATTAATTCAACCATGAGCAGTTTTTATTATCCTTACATATGATGGCACTGTGAAAAGCAGCAATACTTTTTTTTAACAAAGATGTATTTAACTACCGACGCTGAACCTTGAACTCAAGAAATTAAAGCTACGACACGTTTCAATGTCATAAACAACGATGCAGGCGGGAGGCTCCGTATAGGATTCGTCCATGTATTCGATTTATTACGTCATGGAAAAGCCAGGTTACCACGCCTGTAATGTACGGTGAGTCGTTATAAAAATATTTCCATTGAAATTCGAACTGTTGGAATATTACATGCATTTTGCTTAATTTTTATTAGTCTAAAAACTTTATTGTATATTAATTGGTAGAAGATCGTGTGTAATGCCATTTAAAAGTTGGTTTAAGAGCCAAGTATAAATGAAATTGATTTATGAAATTGTCTTATTAGGGAAGGATTGTTCGCCAACAATGAAATTTTAATAATTGCAATATATAATGACCTTGTAGTCGTAAATGTAAGGCGCAGGGCCTAAGATCTGACACCTTCGACAACCTAAAATGTTTTTTGTTATGAAGTAAGAATTCAAATTTAAAATTTGACAAACTTGTTAATGAGAAATAACTTTCATTTGATTTTGTGTATATAACTCCTTTATGTAAAAATAGATGCTTTGAGTTGACTTAAAATTTATTTACTCAGGTTTATGGACATATAAATTAACATAAAAGGAGGAGTTTAAACTATGCAGTTATGATCGTATAGACCGACTCAGAGATAATAGAACTTGATTAGAGATATCTATTAAATGATTATAAGAACTATTTGCTTAACTACCACCTGCAGTGTTAAAGGTAATAATATGTATTTATAACTAATTAATTTGACAACCAGGATAAAGCAACTTTAATTGTAAATTTCTTAAGATACGTTATACACCACAGAACTTCTACTTTCGCGCTATAGTGTTGTTTTGTAAAATAATATAAGAAAGTAGTGGCGCCGTAGAATGTCCGTAGAGTAGGAACCCCCCTGATAGTCTTTTCAAATGACCGAAAGAGATAGAGTCCCAAGCTAGTCCGGAAGACTCCAAAGGTCATTTAACTACGGAAAATAACAACTTTGCCCAGACCTTTGTGAATTCATCGGGAGTTGATAAAGTATTAACCACCCGGACCGAGTGTTCCGACTTATTTTGATTATTGTTTCTGACCAGTATATTGTTAGTCGGACACGTCTAAATACAAAAACAACTTAACCTAGTAGAGGCTACAATCCATCTTTCAAACAACACATGCTGTCTTATTGTATTTGATAACTGTGATTGATAAAAATAATAAGAATGTGTGGTGATTATTATTAAGAACTATTAACGTTGGTGCACGCTTAATTAAAGCGTACTGTAAACACAGGGTTCTCGTATGGAGAAACAAAATAGCATGTAAAAGTTAAATTGGTTGAATTTCTATCATTGATTAAATTAGGTTGTACTTTTAGCTACTTGCTTATTTAGTCAAATAGGGGCAGATTATGGTTCTCTTTTTCTTTGTTGTTATTTACTGTTAAAATACTATTTTAGGAATTCACGAAGTAAGGTTTTCTTGTTTATTTCAAACTAGTAAGAGGTGAGAATGTTTAAGCAAGGATCCATTCACTTCTAGCTGCAGTACGAACCGCTCAAACAGTTACTCGGGAGATTTACATTCCGAGTAGGTATTTGTGGTTTTCTCGGATCGGTTGGCGCTCAAAGGCAAGCCATAGACAGGGGATTTCAAATACGTTTCAAAGTAAGCGTACAGGTGTTCAGCAGAAGTGTCACAAATTGTACACCTCTAAAAGTATTATGCTTGCCTTCATAGAACCCTACCCCGCACCAATAAAAACTAGCCGATGCACTAATTTACGTTACGTCACCCCAACCCCTTGTAGGGTAAAATAATTCAGAAATATTACGTCAATTCAACAAGTAGCAACATCGCGGATAAACTTACTAGTTTTCAAGTTTACAAAATTGTGTCAGGTTTGAAATTCTCTAAAAATTTTAATATCTCTAAAATTAGACTAAAGTTTGGAAACTCTAAAATGTTCGGGTTTTACCGCGTTGATAGATATTGGATTACTGAGCTTCAGCAAGAGCAGTTTCCGGCTTCCGAAACTCTGTACCTGTTATAAGATACTAAAGAAATGAACTTTCTAATTTCAACCTACCTGTAAATTTTAAATTCAGGTACTTTATTCAGCCTGTTAAACAATTTTAAAAACATCCTAATTAGTATGAATATTATTACAATTGTTCGTAGTTAATACCTTTTTCAACTTTTCAATACCTATCTTTTATGTTCATATTCATTTCAGGTTTCACTAATTTAAAATCGATAATTAAAAAACGAACAAATTATCTTTTTCATCAAAGAGAGTTCCTACAATCGACATAAAGTGTATGGTTAACAACCAAGGATACAAGCTCTATAAACTTTAAATGGCACAATGGTATGTATTATCCCATCGCTTAATCACCAGTGAGAAAAATTATCGCAAGGCTGTGGGTTCATTCCTGCAACATGAGCTCGGGCGTTAATTGTTTGAAACTTTTCAATTAATGATTAGGGAAAAGTATAGAAAGGGTTAGTAATCAGTTACCTCGGCAGTTTTATTTTCCACAACCATTAATATTATTTTACGACGCACGTCTGACATTCCCAATTTTTAAACAGAAGTTAATAAAACAAATGCGTGTTTGTGACATTACACACAGTAAACGCTAAATCTTTAATTCTTTTTGCTGCTGTTCTGCCAAAAGCAGTTTCTGGCATTTAAATATACTGTGTAATGTAAGGAAAACCGAAGGGAATAAGACGTCTAGGTTATTTAATATTCCGTTTGACTATTCAACACAAAATATTCATTTGCATAAAACTTACCAATTCTCCGAATCGTGAATGTAATCCTGTATGTCCTTGGGCCCAAAAGACGGCTATTCCAGCATGTTTGGCAGCTAATGTAACAGTAAAGGCAGCTGGGGAATCACCAAGAACAAGTACGGCTATGACGTGTTTATTTTCAAATCGTTGACATAAACTTTCTAACAAATCGACACTAAAGCTTCCGTTTTCTGGCAAATCAATTATCAGGGTATCTAAGCTTACATTATATAAAGTTGCTTCAAATTTACTTGTTAAATAAGATTGTGTTATGTTCATTAATGTTTTATTAAAAGCCCTACTGTATATTTGCCCGGCGGGTGCCGCTGCTATCGCAAAGTACATCCTTCCGCCTTGTTGACGCCTATTGACGTAGTACGGAAAATCGTTAGGCATTTTCTTTATATTACTAGGCACTTGCTTTTCACCAGTCTCCGACAATGCAATTTTATTTTTACCGTCGTCTTGATACCCTCCAACAAAAACAAAGGTCAGCGCTATATTGAATAAAAACAGTTGAGTCAAGTAGTAATTGAAACGAGGATTATTGTTCATGTTTTCAGGTGTGAGCGGAAAAGGGAAAGGTTCAGGAAAGATAAGGTGAACTTAAAAAATTTGCTTTGTAATAGGACGTCATGCTTTTAAATTTAAAAATTTTAGAAATTTATCTTGTTTCTCGTACGCCCAACATAGCATTATAGTATCTAAGTCGATTATTAAGATTAACGATTTTGACATTTTAACTTCTTTTCTTCTTTAAATAAAGCAGTACGATAAGGTTTAATTATTTATTGCTTTTAGTGTTTCGGTAAGGCAATATTCAGTTACAACGTGTCACGTAGACTTTATTTAAATTTTACTTTATGAAAGCTGAGGTTATTCCATTTTGGTAAAGTCATAATTGAATCATGTGTTGTGTCTTCATATCACAATTGACGATTCCCATCACCTGAAACAAAACAAACTTTAACTAAAATGAATAAACTGTGTTTAAATGGTGCAGCTCTCTACTAAAATTTAGATAAATAACAACGGTAAACTCATATAGCTCTGAAGTTTCTCAGGTAGCTACATCAAAATGATCATAATGAAGTTACTGAAATGACTAATGTGCTAATTACAAGATAAAATATGTAGTACGTAAAAGCGCGCATTACCCATTTAGTAAAAGTACCATCAAATTTTATGATGCTATAACGAAAATTAATGGGTAAAGTTCAGTTTCTTATTAAGGGCTAACTAGATTAATAATTATTCTATATACTACCATAAACTAGTTTTTATACGCTAATTTATACACAACGTTAAACAAATAAACAACTAGTGTCAATCTATACTACGATCTACTGTATACAACGCATAGCTGTATTTGTTTTAATTTATATTTTTGTGTTTCCACTAACTATACTTAAGTTGCTTTCAATATTCTCTGACACGGTTTAATAAAAACTAAAATTAACATACAGAGTGAGTTACATATCCCCCAAATCAATATATAGGTATAATTAAATAGAATCATTAAAACTTAAATTAGATGCAACAATGTATAATTGAAGGACAGATTACAAAAGGTTAATGGAAGTTCATAAACCAGACATGAAAACGGATGTGAATGCTTTATATTCGAGAAGTAACGTGATAGTGCAAATGCAGGTCACAATAGACGGTAAGAAACTTATTGTTAGAATTAAGATTGTTACTTTGTATTGTATAAATGTATAAAGAAAACAGCAGACATGAGCTCTGCAAGTTCCCACAAGCAGTGTGAGAGGCAGGGACAACATAAATACCCTCAGGAGCCCAAGATGGCAAGTCAGTCTCGAACTTCACAACTTTAACCTTGTTGGTTGTTCAAGCTATTCGAAATTTAGTTTAATTAATTAGTGAAGGTAATTTTGATTGTCAAAAGCGTTAACGATTATAACGCAGCCATTTGTTAATTTCCATTATAATTTGTGTTTTAAATAAATTTCTTAGAAGTTTTTTGGAAGAAGCCTTTTAAAAAAGCCGCTCCAAAAGGCCCAAAATCTAACTGGCGCAGCGGAACGGATTCCAGATGGTCACTAGTAAATCCAAACTCGAGAAACTGGTGGTCGTGAATCTTAATTCTTTATCTGGAAGAGCAAACAAAAATTGGACAAGGTACAGAATAGACCAAGCCCAAGGAGAGAAAACTGATAGAACTGGCAATGAAAATTATATGGACAGCCATCGCTCTTGCCGTCAACTTCCACCCAGGTAGAACGGACGACGACATGTTAGTCGATGACATTAAAAACAACCACGATATACTACCAGTAAAATTGGGAAGTATGCAAAATACAATAGATTACTGGAGACTCGCACAGAAATTTGATTTAACCGAACGAAAACAAGAATTTTATATAATTAGAGATAATTACTACAGACTGAAACAATCAACGGGCACAGCCAAATTCGGGAAAGAATACGCGATAGAAATGCTTAATTACAAAAACATAATGGAGAACAACTTAAAAAACACAAACGACAAATTCACTCGATTACTACCAACAGACCAAATCACAAGACAGAAAAAGGATTTATTAACGGACTAACTTATATTATAAAAGCGATCACAGGTAATTTAGGCATTCAACACTCTGAACGATATGACAACGCAATACAGCAACTAATTGAAAGCCAGAATGACATAAAAACCATTGTTAGAAATCAAATATCCTTAACTCAGTCAACCATAATGAAATTCAATGATACATTAAGTAAATTAGTAAAAAACTAAGACAGTATAACCAACAGAATACTAACACTTGAAAATAACATGCAAACCACAATGCTAGGAATGCGAGACTTAATAAGATCACACGATATCCAATCAAATGATATCAACTATTACCATAATTCAACAAATTTTGGCCATGTTAGACAACGCTGTAACATTTGCTAAATTAAACACATTACATGCTAGTATAATAGAACCAATTTACTTATTAAATGAATTATTAGCAATTAGATCACACATAACTAACAGTAAACTACCCTTTGAATTAACAGAATCTAACATACTCTTATTTGAAGAAATAGCCATAGTAAAAGGTTATGTAAAGAATCATCAAATCACGTTTTTAATAGAGATTTTCATAGTAGAAATTAACCCTTATAATTACTATCATTTATTTGCTTTCCCCATGCAAGTTTCTAGCCAGTATCCTAAAACCAAGTTCCTTTTTCTAAATAAACTTAGGTATGGCTTCACGAATGAAAAATGCAAAGAACTGGCATCCAGCCAATATTTATGTCAATCATTAACGACGACAGCTATTCAATCGGATAGCCCTTGCGAAGTACAACTATTAAGATTCTCTAATCACTACGAGAATTGCGAGTCAAAACCAGTACAACAATATGAAAATTCAAAGAGTTACAGACAACAAATGGATTGCTGTATTTCCACAAGTAATAGCAACTACCCATTGCAAACTAGACGAAAACAGTATAGCTTTAATTGGAAGCAAGGTAATCACAATAAAATAAAATTGCTATTTAAAATTAAGGAGCGAAATTATTCGAGTATACCAAAACCCAGCAATAACAAAGAAATTGGCAAATCTACCCAAACTACAGTTCAGGATTACACAAACCGAAGAAGATAAAATCATCACAAAACCAACACAATTAGAACATCTAGACCTAGACGACCTCAACCAAGCCGTATAGTTAATGGACAGTTATAAAGAACATTTAAACGAAGTGAAAGTGCCAAAGCTACACTACGATAATATCAGTGTTTGGACAATTTTATTGATCATTGTAATCATTTTATTAATTTTGTATTTATTGCACAAAATGTATCTTAGATATAAAAACAAAGAAATAAATGTTAGTCATAAGAACGAAGAAACAAAGGTAAATAAAGAAATCACTAAAGACCCCTTAGGAACAATAAATTTTAAAAATTAAGTAAAACCCTTAATTTTTCATCTACGTCGGAAGGAGTTACATATCCTCCAAATTAATATATAGGTATAATTAAAGAGAATAATTAAAACTTAAGTTAGATGCAATAATGTATAATTGAAAGACAGATTACAAAAGGGTAACGGAAGTTCATAAACCAGACATAATGGCAGAATTATTTATATTTTTAATCTCAATTCTAAAAAAAATATTGTTTTTAAATCTAGCAATTCACTGCATTATTAGTTTTTATAGTATTGCATATTCTGAACCATTCTGTCTTGATACTAGGCGTATTCTCCTTGTTTTTCTTGAATGTTAAAGCTGGAGTGATGAGTTTTTGTAATTGGTCTTTCCAATTTAAATTTGAAACATTATCTATGCACACATGACTAGTAGCTACTGTAAAAGCGTAATTGCTTATTTTTATTAACAAGATGATATAGTTAAATCCCTAAAATAGCTAATAATTGCTATAAAATATGGTCTCAAATAATTTTAATTTTTCTGGTATTCTTTGTGACTTAACTATTCGAGATTATTATCAATTACCGGTTTAGAGTTAAATGCAGTTCCCTCATAAGAAACATAATCATAAAATTTCATCTACTGCACCCGTGGTGGTAGAAAGCGCAAGGTTCTCATCTGCATAATCGTCATATATATTTTCAAGCCCCAATAACGTCATTTGGTTAATGATAATTGAATACTTATTTTTTATACTCGCAGTAAATGACATTTTTCACTATTAGTAAAATTTGGTATTAAACGCTTTCAAATCCAGATACTCTGCAGTTTTAGCAACAAATAATTTTCACGCACACGATAATATAAAGAGTTGAACAGAATTAAAAATTTAGCACCAACTACGGTCAGTCACCAGCTATGCTACCAAATTACAAATCGGCGTAATTAACGCGAGCCTACATTTTATTAGTACATATTGATTAGAGTTTAAGTTAGGAAGTCTGCTTACAAAAGCTGTTTACAGAATAAACAGTGCAACAATTATTACAGCATGAGTTGTCGATTCTATAAGCTTGTATTTGTAATAAAATGCAGTAAACATTTTCAATGTACATTAAACGACAATAATCTATATATTTATATCATTCTAAAATTATGAAAATAAAATAATCAATAGGTAAGGTAGTACTTAACGAAAAATTTCAGGAAACCTTTTCTGACATTGTTTGAACTTGACTTTAAAAATTTTCCAAATATTGACAGAGTTATCCAAACATAACTTAAATAACCTTGACCTTATTCATTTTCTAACTATACAATTTACTAAATTACATCCAAAGAAAATATTTGATCAGTTTTAACATGTGTGTCTAATTAAGAACAGAAATAAAAAATATCTGCGTGTAAGGTAACTATGAAATAACATATGTTTTTGTTTTTCTTTTCTTTTCTAGTAGTCGAGCACAGTAGGTTCTAACCTGGAATCACGCAAGTTTTCTAACCAAACAAATATAAACTGGTAGTATTTGCTGCTCCTTCAGGCACTTTGAACTGTGATTACAGATGAAAACAGATCAAGTGCTCGAAGAAAAAGAACCGAAAGCCTAATAAAACGTAATGCCTTCAGAACTTATTTTTACATTAAAGATGAGTTCATTGTAGCACTGTATGTAGGAACGTTCTTGTACAGAATTCCTTAAACAGTCTCATCTTTAGCAACTTATAAATCAAGATATTCCGAATCATCCTAAATCAGAAAACCAAATGCACCCAGTCAACTATCTGGTTAACAGATCGGTCAAACTAAGAAAAGGAAGGTGGTAGCCAAAGCTAAAGTTAACACTAAATTAATTCACACACATTTTGTATGAATAGTAAATCTGCTAATGATTTTAAAGCAATTTTCACCTTAGCCAAATGTATTTGCTAATGTATAAGCGATTTATGTTAATTAAAGTAGAATTTCAATTGTATGCAGTAGCTAAATGTAATAGAAGTTGATTTTGAGAACACAATATACTTAATTTAAAGCATGTTCTTAAATGTTGTGTACAACCATCTTAAGTAAAAGAAAAATAGCTAAAGTAAAATTGAAAGGTTTGTTTAACTGGAACGTTATATGGGCACAGCATACAGGCAGGTGTATTAAGGGTTTGAAGGACAGTGACGTGAGGGAGTCGGTTGTTACTTGACACGCGCGTTAAGAGCATCGTCCTTCTCACTGCTCTTAGTTTTCATTAAAATTTAAGTATTTATATATATATATATATATATATATATATATATTTTATGTATGTTGATATTTTATGTGAAATGCTGCTTTAATGTACGAGTAAAAATAATAGGTGCAACCTGTAATATGGTGTTAGTCTGTAAATGATTAAATTTATACTCTTTCAATTCAATTATGCCACGGCTTTTTGAAACTCTCTCTCAGGGAAACTGAATCTAGTATTTTAACTCTGTAAGGAGAAGTAGGTTCTTTGTCCCCTTACAGGTATTGAAACACAGACGCCTAAAGCGTATGCGATCACACTCAACTTAACCTCTAAGTTGTGCTTACGCATACCGATTAAACAAAGATTGATAAATCTGTTCTGCAATTATTTATTCTAGTTAGCGTTTGAAATTTAATTTATTCCAAATTACTTAAATATGAAGAGTAGATAACATTAACTTTTATACCTGTAACTCCGTTGAATGTGTCTGGGTGTACAGGATTGGAAACAGGATACACAAAGTTGCCTCGAGCGCTTTCGGTGAGTACCTAATAAATATATGTTTGGTATAAAATACAATAATGTTTTTCCTCTAGTTTTAGGTTCTCTTATGGAACTACTTTAACCACTAATTGTTTTAATTGCTCTACAACTACGAACACCTTATACGTCACCAATTAACTGATCTGCAGCAACTCCTGAACCACAACAAAGGATGCCCCGATGTTGGTATATTTGAAATTTTTCTTTTGGAATTTATTTCCGTCGTATAAAACTTTTCACTTTCCTTTTTTTTATTATTTTAAATTAAAATGCATGCACAATTAACACGTCTATTAATTTTTTTTCAAATTTTAATTACAAGCTCTTGAGCCAAAACAATTTTTCAATCTACAAAAATTTTATGTGTAAACTTTTTTCAAAATTTTTTTAATTAATTAATTTAAAACAATTATCACCTATAACAACTACAAAAAACAAACTTATTTCTAGCCTACTAACTAATATAACATAAGGGATGCATTCAACAAATTCAACTTAAATCTACCTAATTACTATTTTAGAACAGCTTTGTTTATTTTTACATTTTATTTGACATTTCAAAATTTTTATGTTGCTTTATAATTTAAATGTATTAAACATCTTTCATTTTAGGTAACTCAAACTTATATGTACCTACAGTATCCTGCACAAATTACAAATGCTAAATTGAAGACAAAACCTATACACATTCAATCGAAGATGCATTAGATACCCTTCGTATATGCAAACAAATGAAAATGCTTTTTATTAAACCTCAAACGCTGTATTACTAGTACATAATATCCTATATATGCCTTCAACAAGTAACTATTCATCAATCTTTGTTAACCGTAGTGTTTTTAACTTTTAGTATAGCTTGATAAAATGGAAAATTTATGGTTTTATCAGTAGCACTAACGAACTACCTTTGTAGAACCTTTGATAAATGTCAAATGTATAATATATATATATATATATATATATATATATATATATTATATATATATATATCAATAAGAAAATTGTAGTTATAATTTTCATAGCGTGCTTCTAATTACATTTAGTTTCAAACTCGTTACATGACAATTCAGGTTTACATCATTTTGCATAATTTATTGTATAAAAGCAGTTATGACATTCAACCTAATAAATGTTCCAATTAATAATTAATCAAATTAAAAATATAGTTCATTTTATGTGGCGCCCAACGTGCGCATATAATTTGATGTTGGATGCTAAATTATTAGACAAGCTATTACGAACTACTTGTGTTGCAAGTGTATTATATTGTAAAGTGAATAGGACGTTTCGTTAAGTTTTGACTGACGGCGACAACGGGGTAAAGTATTTGAAGAGAAAGAGCCATCGAGAGAGAGAGAGAGAGAGAGAAGTAGCGCAGCAGCCTTGTACCTGGTGTAATCATGATAAGCAGCTAGCAGGCTTTATAAATAGGTGGGATCTTGTACGCAAGCCAAACAAATATTAAGGGGGATTTATTTGCTGGTATGTGAGTATGCATTATTTAATCAAATAGAAATGAATAATATTTAATTATCGCAAGGTAGAAAGTGAAAAACAAATAAACCCGTTGTTATTAAAATGGTAATTAGTAGTACAACAGGGTATATAAATTACATGATATAATTTTCAAGCTATTATCAATTATTGATGATTCTCATAGTAGACTTAAAAGAAAAGTGGTCTGTGCTCTGTTATATTCTGTGGGCGTACACTATAATTACTTTATTGAAAATTGTAGATAAGCAATTAGTGGAACAATGACAGGTAAGAGCAAGAAAAATAAAGACGAAAGCTCTTCAAACTCGGAAGAAATTTCATCGGTGACGACTACAGTATTTAGCGAGTTACAGTTGGTATTACTGCGCCTAACAAAAGGAATTGCTTCGCTACAAAAAACAGTTGGAACTTTGGTCAATCAACAAAAAATAATAAAAAGTGAAAATGAGATTCAAAGTAAATGTGTGCTAGAGAATAAGTCGTATCCAGCGTATTTTAAGGAATTTGGGGGAGGGTCACAGGTCACAGTGATATTTCTGCTGTATTGAAAAAATTTAATGAAGTTTTGATGAATTTACAGTATCTTCCTGTGCTACCACCGGTAACAAATATTGATATTGCCGTAACCGTAGGTCCAAAAACACAACAAGCTAAACGACGTATATCGTTATAATTAGAGATAAATGGATTGGAAATGGAAGTTCTGTGCTTAGTTGTACCGAATTTGAATAAAGATTGTATAGTAGGATGCGACAGGTTAAATAAGAATCGCCCGAACATAGATTTTGAGAAATAACAAGTTAGGTTTGTATCTGAGAATAGGTATCATATAGCCGAACTAATCCGAGGTAAAGAAAAGAAAAGTCCGTTACATATTAATCTTTTAACTACGACCAATAAATTTCAAATCATACGATAAAAAAGGATTGTGAATTACTGAGCAAGCATCGATATTCAGAAGAGGAACTGACAGGCTTTGCTGCTAAGGCTAAGTTATTAAATAATAGAGAAAATAAGAATTTGTGTGGTTTATTAACAAAACATACTGAGACTTTTTCTGAAAATCCGGGTAAAGTAATAGGGTATCAGCGCGGAATAATAATGAAAGATGTGAGGCCTGATCAAAAAACCTAACCACAAATTTTGTACGATTAGCTAATAAGTATAAGGAGGTTAAGAATAATTTGAAGGTCATCAAATGTGATCAAGGGGTATAGGAATGAATAGATGGAAAGGTTAAGTTGCTGGAGGGGTACAATGAGGAAACTGCGACAGAAAAGAAGAAAGTAATTAAAAAATACTATAGGTTGTAAAAATAAGTTTTATTTAAAAGGGAGATAGCACGTAGTAAGATGTTAAACCGTGCTCATGATCGACACGAGAAATATTGCCGGGATCAACGGTGATTTTGTACTTTTATAAAAGTGTCATCAGCCTTCACCCGTTAGCGGTACTATCGCGAAATTATTTTTATTATAATAGGGCCCGTTCCGCGTAGTGGAAATTAGGGAACCAAATTCATACAATTTAGTAAATCAAGAAGGAAATGAACTATACAAACACAACGTTAACCTGAAGCCTTACAAGGTGTGGGTATGTAGGTACGTGAAGTTTCTTCCTAGAGTAGTATGATAATGTTTATTTGTTATATCCGGAGATGCATGGTAGGATATAATTTGTAGGTTTTGTAACTTAAGCAACCATTTCAATTTAATTTAAGTTTAAGTTAGGTGTTTTAATGGTCTGAAGAACAGCGACGTGACGGAATCAGTTGTTACCCAACACGCGCGTTAAGAGCATCGTCCCAATCGTTGCTCTTAATTTTCATTATAATTTGGGTATACTATATATGAATCAGAAATTACAGATATAATTTTCGTAGCGTGCTTGTAATTGCATTTAGTTTCATACTCGTTGTATGAGAATTCACGTTTAATTTAGTAAAATACGGTGTTTAAAACCTTAAGAACTTCGTGCATTTATTGTAGGAGCAGCTGTGGCATCTAGCCTAATAAATCCAGCGATTGGTAGTTAATCGAATTAAAAAAAAATAGTTTATCTGAAGCGTGGCAATTTGCTCTAGGCAAAATAACATGTTATAAAATTTAGGAAACTCAACTAGCCAAATTATATATTATACTAGAAAAATGATAACAATAATACTACTCAACCGCAGAAAACTAAGCAATATTTCAAACAACGCTTCTAAACTATACGTTATTCTATTCAAATATTCTTAGTTTACTATGATTACTTTACAAATGTGTAGCCAGGCATTGGTTATGCCTTTTAGAATCATTATGAAAAGGTTAGGTTGATGTAAGTGTTACTTGGTTACGTTCATTTCCGACGGTAGAACCGTATCCGTTTATTTTATTACTCATTCCATAGATTCCGTTTCTACTCTTTAATGCCCCAACATCTTGTATGTTGTATGTCCGACGCTTCACGTCATTTTAACGCCAAACTTGCTCCTAGATTCATCGGTCCTTTTCCCATTTCTAAAGTTGTTTCTCTCTGGACCTACGAACTTACCGATCCTTCTGGTCACAAATCCATTTGGCATGTCAAGGATCTAAAACCTGTCCATCCTGACAATCCTAATGCCCCGGATCCCCCTCTGTTTTCCTTTTGGCGGCGCTAGCGTCGGAAGCTCAATATCTAGTCCTCGCGTCCCAAACTTTTATGCGGATTTTGCTCTCATTAGGACCTGCCTGTCGTAAGAGGCGACTAAGGCGGTCCAACACGTACACATACGCACACTTTATACACACACACACTTCATACACATACACACACACACACATTTCATAAACACCCACATTTCTGTTTGGTTCTCCTTTCTTTCGCTCCCTACTTGTACTTCACCCGTGTGGGTCCGGGAATAGAATAGCCCCATGGTACGACCTGCCTTTCGTATGAGGCGACTACAGCGGTCCAACACATACACACACCTTATTCACGCACACTACATACACTCGCACGCACACATATACACTCACCTATTTATACACCAACACACATACGCAACAACACACACACACACACATACACACACACACACACGTTCGCACACGCACACACATACTCATACATAACTACACTGGGATTCTGTTTGATTTTCGCTTGTACGATTCTTAGGTTTTTTTGTGGTTCTTGTACTTGTTGCTTGGTGTTAGTCTTTTTGGTTTTTTCCCTTTTTTTTTGTTCCTTTCGTTCCACATTCCTTTCTTTTTCATGTGGCTGGTTTTACGTTCTGTTGGTCTTCGTACTAAATTTTTCGATCCACTTCCTGTGGTAGGTGCTTTCTACTTCGTTTTTGTTTTCTTCGGACACCACGACTTAGCCGACTTTAGGACTAGTTAGGTATTATTTTTTTTGGTTCGTCCTTTGTTGCGATTCTCTGGGTACCACACCTTGAAGTAATTAATTTTTTTTCTATCCAGCATTCTGGTTGACATTTTTCTCATGTTGGCTATTACTGTTGGTTTCTTTTTTCGCTTCTTTTCCATTACTTTTGGTTTTTTTTTGCAGGAAATCAATCGTTTTTTTGAGATCGAGGACTTTACTGTTTCTTTTCTGAAAAAGCATCCGTCCTTTGACAGTGTTGACGCCATTCTACTTTTGTCCTCGGTGATTGCTACCTTCTACTTTTCCTTTTCCTATATCCTCTAAACTTCCTGATTTAGTCTGGTTACTAATTCTTCGAGCCGGATGAGAGTTTTTTTTTATTTTGGGGTGTTCCTTTTTTTGTTTTCTTAAGCGAATATTTTTTGTGTTTAGTTTTTTGGTACTGCCCACTTCCGTACTTTTGCTTTCCTACCGCGACTTTTTAATTTTGCTGGGGGGGATTTGTTATGTTCATTTCCGACGGTAAAACCATATCCGTTTATTCTATTACTCATTCCCATAGATTCCGTTTCTACTCTTCAATACCCCAACAACATTTTGTGTGTTTTACCCGTTTATAATAAGCACGCTTCAACTACATTTTCAATTACAAATCTATCTACTCTAAAACGAAGAGTTTACGCTATAAATTATATAGTTGGCATCTTGTTTTGAGTATCCTTTAACTTGCTACACATTACGACAGAGTGTAATTGATTCTTATGTGATTTTCATATAAAGACTCGTCGAAATAAGATCGCGTACTATTAGATAAAACCGTGTTTCAAGTTTTCTAATCACGTTCGATAACACTAGTATTACTTTGAACTCTGATTATTATTTAAACGAATTCACTTTCTTTTCTAAATTTTCAAAAGCACTCGTCGTGATTGTGAGATTTTTTGTTCCCGTTTTTATGGAATTCCGTGCACGCAGTACTGCGTGGTAAGTAATTGTGGTTATACAAACATGTACGTTTCGGCGGCATTAAATTAATTTACCTGTAATTATTCTAGCTTCCTCCGGTGGGCCTAACGATCAGTTTAAACTATCTCTCCTGTTGGCACGATAGGACACGCGCACGGCGTGATTCCGCACATAGCCGTTCCACTCTGTCTTTAGAGACGGAAGCCAGCCTACAACTTGTACGTGGGTGCGACTTTAACCCCGATTTCTTTCTGGTTTTTTTTGGCACTGCTTCTGGGAAAGGGTCGCATCCACATGTTTATCGGGTTCGATTCGAAGCCTATACTTTGTAGTTGTTAACATAAGAATCGTGAGGAGAGATGGTATTTATCATTAATATCGTACGTACTGTGACCATGCTACATCAGTAAGGATATACTTACGATGGTAATTTAGAACGGGAGGGGGGGTCCTGTTTTTTGGGTTGTATGTTTTAAATAAAATAAAAGTATGTATCATTCATATTGCACATACTGTGACCGTCCTACATCTGTAATTGTATACTTACGGTGATAATTTAGAACGGGAGAGGAGGGTCCCTTTTTCTGGGGTTGTAGATTTTTGTTAATTAAGACATTGTAGTGCTAACAATTTTATATGTTTAAATGTTATATTTAAGATAATGATTTAGAGCTGTTGTTTTTAGGGTTGTACTTTATTTTTCTTTTTCTTGGTAACTAATATGGGGACCTAAAAGCGGCTGCTCGTCATTTTAAGTATTGATTCTCTTTTTGTGTTAATTTTTGGCATTACTGTTGTAATAGCGCTTTTATTGGTAATTAAAGGTTGTATGATTATTTTTGCGAGTTGTAAGTGAGTGCGTGTCTTTCTATTTCAGCCTTCCCTTATGGTGGTAGTAATACCCCGCCTACTCACGATTGAGCCGGGTCCTTCTTCCTTATTTTTTTTGTTCGTTTTTAGACTACGTCGCTGTACGTAACAACTTATATACATATTTGGAACAATAATTATATTGTCATGGTGTTATACAGTGTTTTCCTTAATGTCGAATCGTATAAGAACAAAGCCGTGTAGCTGTTCTACTGGATTTTCCAAATTCCTCCAACAAGACTGTGTCACAAAGGGATTTGCTGTAGTTGTACAAATATAGCTTTGTATCATTGCATAACAAAAATCTTGATCGAGAGGACGTTTTACTTATTCAATTAGCCTGCAAAGAGCAAAAATACGCGTATTTATAATAGGGTTATTTAAAACTAATT
Organism: Platerodrilus igneus; assembly: GCA_036346225.1. Taxonomy (NCBI): domain Eukaryota; kingdom Metazoa; phylum Arthropoda; class Insecta; order Coleoptera; family Lycidae; genus Platerodrilus; species Platerodrilus igneus. The sequence continues at coordinate 5,206,411 of JARFIW010000301.1, forward strand.
CGTGTAAAAATATTTATTTTATTACATTTCCCTCTCTTGGAAATATAGCTATGTGCCAGTAACTTTTACACTCCAAATGATAAAGTGAACTGTAGCAATGTGTACTTTGCTTATCGGTTAGACACTGCCAACGAAATTCATCATTTTGTACGTAAATATAGACACTATACTTTTTATAGCAGTATTAAAAACTAACTCATATTTATGTCGACTATGATACATACACTTCTAGCAAATAAATTGCTGGAAGTAGAAACGAGAACACGTTGCTGAACTTTTCGCTAAAGCGGTTAAATATAATTTTCTCCGCATTCAAATTACAAATGAATCGTTTTGTAAACGTAGACGGAGTCGAACAATTTTTCGCTTGCTGCATTAAACAGTAAACTACAATTTAAATGTAAATTTTAGCTTTACTGCATATTAACTTGTCCAAAAAATGCTTGGGTTAACATGCACTTTTCAAACGAGTTTTATGCAGCATGAGTGATGAAATTGTTCCTAATTTCAATAGAAAACTATCATTGTCGTAAGTTAGTGTTATTTTGTCATTCAGCATTTTAAATTTCTGTTTTATGAATGTATGTATTGCATGAAAAACTATTATCTACGATAAATGTATACTTTGCTAACGTTTTTGTGTGTACATAACTATTTATAAAACAGCAACCTCGCAGTAGGACAGAATTCAAGAATTTTCAGACACAGTTTGAATTTAAATCACGTGTGTCATTTTCGACACAGCAACATTGACTAACTGTTCTAGCTGTTTTTCAAATTTCGAAATTAAAAATACGAATCACGAAACATGCATTTTAAATTAATTATTAATTTGACACTGGTTACTGAAGCGCTATAAACTCATTCAAATGCTTAAAGGGGTGTGAAATTGTTAAACCCCGGTGAGATTGATGTAGGAAGAGGCTCGCATTTTTATTTTACCGCTTATAATTAATAGGACAGGCAGTTGCTTGCTCCCGTTCCGTATCTAGTAAAGGAACTACAGTTGCAGATTTCCGGCGGCTCTAACCCAATTTATCTACCAGTGCTTCCGTAATCAATGGGGTAGGTCTCCCATCACGCGATCTACTGCGTTAGCTTTTATTTAAGGTGGAAGTTCATTTTGTATTTCGATTATTTGTATAGCTAATACATTTAAATTTAATTGCATCGTATTTATTGTATTACTTTTCAAGTTAAAGAGGTCCAGCAGATGATCCAGAAAGTGATAATAATGCGCAAACAGTTCCTGCAATACAGTCTTAGAACAATCTCAGAATTTTAATATATCAGAAGCTGCTTTTCGTTCTGAACATCTGCCTAAATGTGGCCAAACGGTGAAGTTTTTAAAGCACGCGTCTGTCGCTTCTAAGCGTTCTACAAAACATTATATTTTGTGTCACATCTTTCTTATACCATGTTTGAGCGTAATTCAAAATTGCTGTTACAATTCCGAGAGCTTTTGTTTCCATAGGCATCAATTGAAAATCCAATTACTCGCACAAACCTTTAACTAAAGAAAAAAAGGAAAAAATATATTGGAGATAGAAATTTTGCAGATACTACTGGCGAATTTAGAACGCTCATATAACTTCTATATTTTGCTGGTATAAAAATATGTTCTCACCTGAATGTTCTCGGACAACTGCGTCCTTAGAATGCCAATACAGAAGATACTAATCAAAGGAGACAATTCAAAGGAGTTGTGGAGTGGTGTAATACTAATAACCAAGCTGGCAAGTTTGTTACAGTCGATAACACGTTAGAAGCATTTAGAGAATATTGTAAGTTCCCGAAATATAAAACCAATAAATCAAATAACCGCCGCAAACCCGTGAAACAAACTGTATGATCAGGTATTACCGCATCTAGTGTTGTCATAGAATCATTTTATTAATTTTAAACACAGGCAACAACGATACGTTGGTCAATTATTTGTCACCAATGCCGTAAGGCAAATATCTTCTATACAACCATTGGGTAAGTTTGTTAGCACATCACAAACAATAAGATAAAAATTTCCCTAATCCTTATTAACACGTAAGGAAAATCGCTTTGCAGCAGCAAGTTTGTATTTTCGAAGGACATGTGCATAAAGCTTTTGCCCCAGAAAATATAGCCGGTAATCCACAGAGAAAATCGATGAAGTACCTCGTAAAATATTCGGTGTCTCGATAAAGTACTGAAAACCTCCAATATACCAACAAGAATAGTTGTCGACTAACTCACTGAGAAAAGTGATGTAAGTGTTCAATTGAAGTAATAATGCACTGATCAACAGGGTGGATTTCGTGAGAAACAGTCTCTTTAAAAAGTTTTGTTATCCAAAATGCGAAATTATCAAGTTATGAGTTACTTATGAAGTGGTGGAGACCGCACCTCGTTTTATAATGTTTGTTGATTTCGGGATTATTATTTGGAGTCACGAAATGGATGAAGATTTGAATTCTCGTGGCGTTGGAAACCTGTCTATGGTGAGGATAATATGTATTAGCTTTAGCGGATTGCTATGCCGCTTCGAATTTGATTATTGAGCAATTTGAAAGGCGGTGCACTCGAAATGTGAAGGTATCGCGGGCGAACTGCATCCTCGTTCAAATCCTGTAGAGTTGGTTCTCAAGTTTAACGGTTTTTGAGAAAAAGCTAGTGAGCATTTATTGTCCTAACATTATAGGCCTATACCTAGTAAAAATCTCAAGTGTTTCATGCATTGTTTATTGGATATATGACATGCAATTTGGATATATTTATTTTCAATTTTTCAATTACTAGCTCGTTTTAAAATGAACATAGAAGCTTGGCATAAAAATCAAGAGAATAACTTCATCTTATCAACAAATATCATTGTATTGATTACATCACTCATGCTACTTTCTGCTCTATCCTAACAACCGCCTAATAAATGATAATCAGTAATCGAACTTGACTAATAAGTGGTATTCACGCATGGTACTCTGAATATCTAGCAACTGAAATGTCAGTATATTTAATTTTCACAGCAGATAATAATTTTGAGTTCACTTAGTGAACAAATGTCGCGTTTAGGTTATTCTTCCATACAGAATATTGAAGAAAACATGCAAAACCATAATTGTTCATTTGTGATATAATCCAACGAATACAACTCTTGTAATCGTGACTATTGATAATCGCATGGGTTGATGCGTAATCGTGACTATTGATAATCGCATGGTTTGATGCACCCAACATGTTGTAAAATAATTTCATTCGGCTTCGATCTCGTGAAATTATTTTTTGACAACATGTTTCGTGTTTCAACTCATGCGATTATCGATAGTCACAATTCCACTCGTTGCATTATGTATGATAGTCAACTTTCCTTGTGCATTTATCAATATTTATGTTTAATAGTTGACTTAAACCGTGAATTTGAGCGTCGTTTCATGTCTATATCTATTAAAGGGTCGGTGTAGGAAATGAGAAACAAGGGATCAACCAATTGACATAATAAAACAAACCACAAGGAAAAGACAAAAGAAAAAAAAATTGTATCCGGCTTGAACACCTAGGTACCGGACAAAGGCAAGAGTGTAGAGAATACCGGAGAAGATAGGTACATAGTAGCAGTCAACGAGGACAAAGATGAAAAGACATCAACGCTGCACAAGTCGTCAAAGGACGGAATGTTTTTAAAGGAAACAGTAAAATTTTCAACTTCAAGAAAAGGTTTGGCCTTCCGTACGCGGAAACCAAAAGGAAAGAGAAAAACGAGGAAGAAACCAACAACGACAGCCAAAATAAAATGTCAGGCCTCAAGTATGCTAAGGAACCACAAGAGGAAGGCTGGGAAAGAACCAATGTGCTTCAAACTGTGGTAGCAAAAAGTCGTCTAACACGAATAACCAAGAAAAGAAAAGAACTTGCTGATAGATCCAAAAGTCGACTAAGTCGTGATTTCCGAAGAAAACGAGAAGGCCTAAAAGCATATACCACATAATTTAGTTACAAAGTCATACAAAGTCAGTACAAGAACCAACAGCAATGAAAACCGGCCAAAGGAAAGAAAAGGGCGGCCTGTGTAATGAAGAGAACGAAGAAGAAGAAAAACCCAAACCACCATACAAAGATATAGTCCAAATTCCAACAGAAAATCAGAGTGACCAATATCCATTATACAAAGTAGGGATACGAGAGGATTACGGATGGAGTTTGCTGCGCTTGCGTCGCCAAAAAGAAAACACAGCGAGATCGGGGACATTATGATTGTTAGGCTGAGCAGGTTTTAGGTCTTTGATATGCCAAATGGATTTGTGACCGGAAGGATCGGTAAGTTCGTAAATCCAGGAGAAACAACTTTAGAGATGGGAAAAGGACCAACGAATTTAGGAGCGAGTTTGGCATTAAAATGACGTGAAGCGTCGGACAGAGCGAAATTACGGCGCCAAACGGAATTATCCAGTTGACAGGAAACAGGACAGCTGATGGCTTCGGAATTGTACACCGTTATCAGTGATCAGGTACTGAAGGACGCCGAGGAAGGAGGAACACTTGGTCTTCAAGAATCTTGGTGATGGACTGTGCAGTGGCCTTGTGTTGAAGAAAGAAAAGAGGAAATTAAATAAAATAGTTAGCTACTACACAAACATAGGAATGACCTTTGGTGGAACGAGGAAGGGGACCTACAAGGTCACATGAAATAATTTGCCAAGGATAGGAAGGTTTGGCCTAAGGGGCAAAGAAACCAGGAAGAGGTAACTGTTCAACTTTGTGAGCAGCACAAACCGGATAACGTCGAATATAGCAAGCAACGTCAGCTCGAATACTGGGCCAGAAGTAGGTTTGTAGGATACCGGCAAAGTTTTTAGTCACAGCACAATGACCGGAAGTAGGAGGATCGTGGTGAAGGACAACAAGATGTTTTCGCAGCTCTGAAGGATTTTCCAATCCCCTGAGAATTGACAGCGATATACGTTTTGTCCTTTGGGAAGAAGATGTTATTCAGAACGGGCCAGGAAGTGTAACGCCTATGATGTTCGGAAACTTTTTGGATCATGAAATTTTTCTAGGAATCCGGAGTAGGAAGGGTTACTTCGAGGGAGATACGGGTCGAAACAGAATCAGGTTTAAGAACGGGAACAGAACGGGATAGTGTATTAGAAACAATATGATCACGACCTTTGCAGTAGAGGATGATGAAATCGTACTGTTGAAGGCGGAGGGACCAACGGGCTAAGCGACCGGAAGAACTGAAATTTCCAAAATGGTCATCAAGATTTTTACATCATCCTACAATACTATAAATCCGTACTATGTCCAAGATTCTTTTCAATTTGCCGCTTTCATCAATGACTTGCAGATACCTGAAGGGTATGCTGTCATTAGTTTAGATGTTATTTCAGTATTTAATAATGTTTCGGTAGATTTAGCTAAAAAAGGATTCATTCTCATTGGAAAAGTATCGAAGTAAATTGCAAAATTAATCAAATCAATTTCTTAAAGTTAGTCGATTTTCTATTTGAAACGACATATTTTTCAGTTAGAAACAGATTTTATCAACAAATCTTAGGTACTCCTATGGGAGCTAGTGTATCGCCTATATATACATAATATATTATGGATGATTTGTTAGATGGCTGCCTCACAAAATTTTATTTTGAGTTTCCCTTCCTTACAAAGTACGTCGATGATTTGATTTGTTGGGTTCCGTCAGATTGCGAAGATCACATACTCCAAATATTTAACAGTTACAATTCGTCCAATTAATTCACCATAGAAAAAGAAACTAATTATTCAGTTCCCTTTTTAGGCATGTAAATAATACACAGATGTAATAGTTTAATTGCAGGCTGGTATAGGAAACCATTATCCTCTGGCACATATCTAAATTATCGTTACTTTCACCCGATGCATATGAAAATCAATGTAGTTCTTTGCTTAAAAAGAAAAATAGAATCAGTTTCACACTGCACCCTAAAATATAAAAATTTATTAATACTCAAGCACCTACTACTTAAAAATTCATATCCTACTTCACTCATCAATGAACTACTTTTCAACACACCTACATACACTAACACCTCCTTAGACACTACAAGAACTATTACTATTCCAAACCAAAACACAAACTTCACTGTTCCTACAACATTTATATCACTACCGTACATAGATAGATACATTAACTGATAGATGTAAACAACTTTTTAAAAACTTACAAAATATCAAGTTTAGCATAAACCCAACGTTAACACTGAACAAAATATTGTATACCAATCTTAAAGATCCTGATATAAAACTTCGACAATTAGGAGTCGTTTACAATATACCCGGTCAAAACTGCGAAGGAAAATATGTAGGTCACACGTCAAATTGGCTGTCTTCTAGATTAGCTTCTCACAAAAGTGAGTGCAATAAAATTTTTTTAAAAATGTGCACTAGCATCTCATGCAATTGAAACTAAACACATAATAAACTACGATGGCACTAAAATTATTTTGATTGAAAATAATTACAAAAAAGGGTTGTTTCTGGAAATGATTGCCATTTCTTTAGAAGAAAATTCTATAAATAGAAAAACTGATACCCAAAATTTAGGTATCATTTATTCATGCCTTTTGACCATAATTAAAAATACAAAAAATCCAAAACCTTACGTATCTTTAGATAACTAATTGTAATTTTTAAAGTAATATTTTATTTTTATGATCCGCATTAGACGCATCAATTAAATTAAACTGTAATCTAGGATTAGTTATATTTTAAACAATAATTGTCATGTCATTGTAGTTTTATATAAATTGCTTACCGAAAATACCGTAATTAAATTATTTTATTTGTACATACGCGTACATTTTGATTGTCGGTGTGTTTTTTTCTTTGGCAATTGACGCAATTAAGGTTTCGCAGTCTTGATGAATACGTTACAGTTTTCAATTCTAGTATTAAATAGGCGCTCCAAATATATTTGAGAAATTTACTTCTTGAAACCTTAACCATTTAGATCAAGCGATCTGTTTTTATATAGAAGTTGTCGCTTTTTGTTCGCTTGGGCTAGCGTTTTATTTTTAGTAACGCCTTTATTTGACAAAAATATTACTATCGCATTTTTCTTAAATGTAAAAAAGGTTCGTTTACTATTTTTAACCCCTTGGTATATAAATAAATAGTCTCCAATTTAGAATTTTTTCTGTCCCATATTCCACTACAATTAACTAAATAACTGGTTTAAATAAATTATTTAGTGTTTTTAAAGTAGCTTTCATAACGGACAGTTGACGCTTATTCGACATCGTTTGCAAAACTTTCCTAAAAATTGATGAATAATATAACACTAGCATCAAATTACTTCTTAATGTCGAATTAACTGAAATAAAATAAACATGGAAATTGGGTTAATAGTCGGGTGATTCTTTTGACGTTTATCCTAAACGAAGTGAACACGTGTATTTAATGCTATCATACTCACAAACGATCCGCAGAAAATCAGTAAATTGTACAGCTCTTTAGAAATGTTACAACGAAACTCATTCTTGTTATTGGATCAGTTAACTGCAAAATTTAATTATTAAACGGTTAGAAACACTGAAAGGTCAAATCACGAGAGGCCAATATTACTGAATTTTGCTTCACCACTGCTTTCCTACATTTTTCAGGTATTTGCTTTCAATGTATTCGGAATTTTATGACTCATTTGTAGAGGCGTAATTTTTGGAATATCTGCTGTAAATATTATACTCGTAGAAGAATTTTAAAATCAGTTTTTGATTTATGGTTTTCCATAATATTTATTAAAAATTTCAAATATTGATTAATGTGGAAATAGTGAAAATATACTCAGCTTGTTTTGCAATTAAAGAATAGTCATAAGAGCATTCTATTGAAAGTGAGGCGATAAGTCGCGGTCGTTCCACATACTTATTTATGAGGTAGAAATCCACATCAATGGAGTCGTTTTTGTTTAACATTTTGTATCGAGCACATCAATTACGGAGGTTGTGCTAGCTTTTTATACACGTATGAATAACTGCAGTCTATAGTTGTTGCCTTCATTCATTGTTATTATTATTACCTACTTCTCATTTTCTTCACAGATATTTCTGTCAGTTTTTTATAGACAAGCACGAGGATTATTACGAAACCCGATACTTTTTATGCGTTACTTATTATGCGGATAGAAATTAGCATGTTATTGAATATATCGTGGACGTACAAGGAAACTACACTAAGTCCATAACATATAGTTTTTGAGAAGAGCAATTTGTTTCTTTGCCTAGACTTGTAAAATCACACAATTATTAGTTCTTTTTATATTTACTTTTATTTTAGACAACTTATTGTTAATATTTAACAATCTCAAAAGCGAAAGTTAACTGTCTTATTAAAAAAATTGAATTACAGTTCTGTTCCTTGATGAGAACAGCAGTTAGTGTGTTTTTTTAGTAATATTCATAAAGTAAATGGATTTGAGATCATTTAATTTTTAAAAATAACAAATACATTTTAAATAACAGGCAAAACACAAATCTGTAAAAAAAAAGGGGTCAATAGTTGATTTCAGATTCTGATTCATCCTCGACGCTTGGTTCAGGAACTAAAGCTACAATCTTAAACGAAGTTGGAAGTTTTTGGTACCAGGCGTGAAATTCTTCTGGTATTGATTTTTGCCGACAGAGATTTAAAAGGTATTTCTTTTTTAATTGCCTTATAGTGTGCAATGAAGTACAACGTATTTGGAGTTTATGTGGTAGTGCTGGCGGTCTGCCTTTTCCATAAATGCTTATGATTTAAAATTCTGCAACAACTTCGTATTTATGTAAATCTAAATGTCGTCTTATGTAAATCTAAAACTTTTCACCAACAACCAGTTTATCTTGTCGCCGTTGATAGCTTTATTTCTATTTCTAGGCTGTTGGTCTGCTAGTTGATTAAGATTAAAGAAGTGTAATTATTTCATTTCTTTAACTATATATCGCTTACTTGTTTCATTTCGCAATCCTTAATAATGTATTATTTTAAAAATTGTTACCAAGTCTTGCATGGTGTAAACTGGAACAAATTTCTTGGCAGACTCTATTGCACCATGCATACAATCAACATCCAAATAAGTGTGGCCACTTTCTAAACACTTTTGCTCTATTACCTTAAGATTAGATTTTTGAGCCACATAGAGTAACAATGCAGTGACTTTTCTGTTTCTATTCTGACCTCCTGAAGTATCGCAAAACAAAGAAATTTCTGTTATTCGTGGAGGAAGATTCATTAAATACTCAAGTAAACAGCTACCTATTTTACAGTTTCCTCTCTTTGCATGAAACTATGTCCAATAGAAAGAGTATGCATTGTTTGGGGGTGAAGATTCGTAGATCGTTAAATTGTATGCTATCAGTTTTCTGTTATAGTACATTGAACTTACATCGGATGACGGTATTTGCAACACCGATTGTAAGTCAAATGTAACGAAAAGGATATGTTCCTCAGTTGGTGCTCTATGCTAATCATATTCTTTTGTTTGATAACAGTCTTTTTTCCTAATAATATGCCTCTCATAGTTTTCTGACATTTGCTATTTTAAATCATCACTGGCGTGTTCATAACTATCGTAAATCTGACAGCGATCTTTCTTGGACTTAAAATAACTTAAATTGTAATCATTCCGTGTGTAGGTGATTAGAGACACTGGCTTCTTTTCATTACTTTCACCATTTGTTTTATTATATTCTTCTTTGTACAGTGTGTACATTTTTGATATTGAAAGATTGCTGTCTAAATATTGTTTGTTAGTACTTTTCCTTAAGTAGTGGGATTCCCTGGTGGGAAGCTTTCTATGTGTTTCTTAACAAAAAACAAATCTTCTGCGTTTGTTTTATTTCCTAGTTCATTTCGTCCACGTTCAAATGCCAGATACACGTCCATGTTTAAAAACGTTTAAAACGACAATATTTGAAATGCATAATGTCTTTAGAAAAAATAACTGACACACTCTATAGCTTTTCCCATGCAGTACAAAATATTACTGCTTTGAATTGCTACGTTGGATACTTTCATCATTTCGTTGTCACCGTCTTTCTGGAATATGTTTCGGCTTGCGCCTCGACAAGTAATCTTTATGTCGTCCGGGAATGTTGAGCTTTTCCTAATGGGTATACAATATACTATTCTTAACTAATGTACATAATTTGAATATCTTACCCATAACTGAACCCTGCTCTTTATTTGCATCAAAAGTGGATACATTAAAGTTTTCATTATTTCTGTTCATCACGAATCAATTTATAAACATTCGTCTTCCAGTGATCATAGTTACTATCATCTGTTTGAATGTCACTGTAGTGCTCTATTGTAGGTGTAGAAAAGAGATTTGCACTGATTCCTTCTTCCGCATTTGTATGTAATATATTCTCTGTTGCTGAACAAAAATGGAGACAATAATTTATTATTGCATCTCGTTTCATTTCTTACCAGTAATTAAAGATAAGTATACCACTGTCATAGAAAAATCTTTTAAAAGTTGAAGTGCATTGAATGTCATGTTGAACATGCTCATTAACACTAATAGTAGCCTGATCCACCTGTTTATTATTTTGTGTTGTTGACCAAGAACAGTAATGAATTAAATGTAACACAAGAAGCTCGGATTGTATACTACATTTATTGGAGTGGTTTTCCTTTGAAACATCGTTTTTGTCAATTGTTTTTTCATTTTTATCTAAAAATGTTCCACCTAAATAGCTAAAATGTTGACTATCATTTTATGAAAAACACACAATAATAAACAATAGGTAGGTAACTTATTTTTCATATTTCATGGCACAATAGTATTAAGAGTGTGTTATCTTACCTGATAAATTTTCCTTGAACAACATTTGTGTTTTGGGACTTGACTGTTTTACAGTGTTACTATACTGCGTATTAGGATAACCATAAGCATTTAATATTATTTTTCTGACTTGCGGATAGTATGTATGGAGTTAGTGACGTTTAAAATCACCATTTGAACAAAACATGGACTTAGTGTATTTTCCTTGCACGCCCACGATATGTCGAGTGATTGACTTTGTAGTTATATGTGTATTCGTTTGTGTGGGGTCGTACTGTTCGAGTGTACTGGATTGGACGTAAACTGAATGGTACGAAGCTATAACTTTTCGTTTTGACAAAAGAACTAAAAGCAAAGGTAAAGCATACTAGGTGATCGGTTGCTAGATGGTAGTTAGCTATAAAAATCTTTCGCACCTACGACAAAAAGTAACGATGACAACTAGATTAATATTTATTTACAATGAAATTTAAATGTAAAACTACGATTACGAGATAGGCTACGTTACTACGGGACACAAAAGCCGGTTTTCTTATGGAATGAATTTAGCTGAGAAGTTTTAAGGTTCGTTCTGGTCGTTTTTGTACCCTTCATGGACATCTTTCCACTTTCACTTTTTCATAGTCAAAGTTCAAACCTACACTACTTCCATCCTATTCTCGTTTCGACCAATGATTAACCATGGTAATAGAAGTAAGCTGACAAATCGTAAACAGAAATTTATTAAAAATATACACTGTGCCCAAGATAAGAATGACTAGCATGAGGATCTCGGAAACCGTAAAAGTTACAAAGACGGTTACATTACAAAAAACTGTGCAATTTAGGGGTCAATAATATGGGCGGTTCCGTGGCGTAGTGGTATGTGTGTGACTACTACGCCCAAGGTCCCGGGTTCGAATCCCGACACGGTCCGCTTGAAAAATTTTAGGCGTACATTTTTCAAAAAAAATACACAGTTCGGATGAGATGTAAAATGGAGGTCCCGTGTGTGAGTGTTGTCACGCACGTTAAATATCCCTACCTTGCTTGGAACTGCAAGTGTTCGGCAAAATTCCAAATTTTCCAGGTAAAAAAAAACTCGCTTCCTGGCCAATGTAGTACTTTTGGGTGGAGCATTGGAGAATGTAAGGTCAATAATACACTGTTGAGAAAATACCAAAATTCGGTTTACTTTCGGAGATATTCGAAAATATCCGAAATATCGCAGTTTTGCTTTTAGTTTCTTTTTTAAATTATTTGGAAAGTTATAAAAACAAAAGGCACTTTGTCATTGTCGCTATTTTAGATATACAAGATAGCGTTTCCAAATTTTCTATAGAACCTTTCGTTTCGAAGAAATCATCATCAACTTTACTTTTTTATATGGCCCGTGATACGATCTCTATTAAATAGTATTTTCTACAACAAATTGAATGATGTATGGCATGGTATGGCTGCAATGTGTTTTTATTACAAAAAAAGACTTCTTAATAAATTTACAGAGCTTTGGTGTTATTTTAGTAATTTAATTATTTTAATATAAACAATCATGTTGTTTCAAGTCATGTGTCGATATGTAGTCCTAGGTACTGTGCTGATGTTAAGAAGGGCTTGGGGCTATTACGAGATGAGTTTTGAGGATCGAATTACGTTTTGGATGGGGAGGATGGTTGTTTATTATAACGGAGTTTTTCAGGATAGAAGCGATATATTCAAGGGAAGCCCTGGAATTTCCGTTTATTAGGGATGTAGTGTCATATGTGCGGGCTAGTGTGATGACATGTGGTATATTTAAATCTAAGAGGGTATTTATGGCTAGGTTCAAGAGGGTTGGAGAAAGGGAGAACCCTTGGGGACGGGCATAGGTTGGAGAGTTTGTAATGATGTGAGAATTGGTAGCAAGGGTGGCAGTGCGGGATGTGAGGTATGGTTGTACAATTAGGAAGATGTTGGAGGAAAAGTTTGCTAATTTCATTTGGTTAAGTAGGAAAGGATACCAAAAGAGACCAAGTGTTGCTTGGAAATGTAGGTAGAGGACGCTGACATGTTTATGGTACGAGATTTGGACAGCGGAGAAAACTGATTGAATTGTCCGTTGTGCACTATATCCATAACGGAAGCCGTGTTGATGAGGAGATAGAATCGAGTAAAGTTGAATTTGGGAGTTTATTTTATACACGACGACGCGTTTCAGAAGTTTACTTATTGTTGAAAATTGGGCGATCGATCTATATGATTTTGAATCGTCAGGAGGCTTTTTTGGTTTAAGGAATAAGGTTATGGAAGCGGTTCTAAATATTTTAAACAAGATTCCTGAGGATATACACTTTTTTAAGCAGTACACGAATTGATTCTCTAATTAGGGGACAGGATTTTAAAAATATATCGTGGGAACTATGATTAAAGCCAAGGACTTTTCTAGGGTTTAGTTTGGCGCCGGAGTGCTGTAGTTTTATTTGGTTGGCACAGATCTCCTGTCCAGTTTCGTGTGTGGTGTCTTATACCCAGAGTCCATCCCTAGTTTAGTGTAGTGCTTGTTTATAGATTGGGCAGTCAAGAATGGTCACGTCTTGGTCACGTGGTTTGTGATACGAGCGCTGTTGTTACATGTGGGACTAGGTCGAGGAGAATGTGGCTAAGTTTTCGTTAGTTGAGGACCGACACAACGATAACAGGCGGGACGGGAGCGATAGATGTGAATGGTATAACCGAACCGTTTACGGCTTTAACATCTTATTTCGGATAGAACAGGATTTGTATCTTACGAAAACGTGGAAATTGGTTGTTAGGATTGTACACAGGTTAGATGAAACGTTTAGGATTATATTACTGGAGTGATCTGATTTGGAACTGCAGACTACAGCGGAAATTTTGGATTTGTAAAACTCATTTGGGATCAGGAGGTAAGGGAGTACTGATGGTAGATATGATTGGGCGCGTCGGCAAAGGGAATGTCTTTGTCGAGTCATAGATGATTAATTGCGGTAATTTGGGTTTAAGGAGATGGATACTACACGACTTTAAGTAAGAGATAAAATTAGGTTGATGTTGACAGACCTGTGAGTTTGGATAGTAACTGAGAACTTAGAAGGGCGTACACTCTGTATGTTTAATTTGTGTAAGGATGAGCGCGGGATTGCTTTTATGACTTTAAAGAATTCAAGTGGTGTGGTACTGGAATTTGTCAGTTTTAAGGTTATTACTTTAGAGGGTGGTCCAGTTAAAGGTGCGTGTTGAGATGGTGAAAAGGTTGGTGTCATTGCGATTGGAGCATATACAGGGTGCCCTAGTTCTTACACGTTGTATGGGTAACTCTGTTATTTGTGACATTAGAGAAAAGGTTAAATAGGGAAAGTAGTGCAATTTCTAATGCCGAGTTCAACTATGAAGAGATAATTAACATACAAGGTGTAGCAAAAGCGTTATACCAAAATAACAAAATTTTGATTTTTTTCTGTTTTGCTTCGTGATTCATTTATTGTGATAGATACAGTAAAACGTTGTAGATGTTTTTTACATTATTTTAAAAGGAGAGTAAGATAAATCTATTTGTTTTCACATGGCTTTGGTCATGTTCGAGTAAATAAGTGAGGTTATGTTTTTTTAAATGGAAACCATAATTGGCGCTAGTTTTAATAGAAAGGCATTTTTTTCTCTTTTCAGTGATGTATTACAGGTACATGTTCAACATAAAAATTTTTGAAAAAATTTTGTTTTTATAAAATACAAAACTCGTCATGGCTGAACTCGGCATTAAAACTGCACTACTTTCTTTATTTAACTTTATCTCTAATGTCACAAATAACAGAGTTACCCATACAACGTGTAAGAAATAAGGCACCCTGTATAGAAGCAATTAGTATGGGTTGCAATTTGTGCACTTACTGTATTTGACATATGAGTAGTTTCCAATTTTCCATGGTGGTGAAATAGTTTTTGCGTATTGTAAGTTAGCTTCAGCTACATTGTTCCTCTATATCGCTTCATTTGCAATAAGGACAGTTTGCTCAATTTTTTGCAGTAGATAGTTTGCAGCCTTTTTCTTTTATGGCTTCTGTAATTTTTAATTCATGTTCCTTCATAGCATTTCCACGAGTACTGCGGCTGTAATATTCCACCTCGATATAGCCGCCATGTACAGCTATTTACCGTGGCGTATAGCTTGGTGCCTTACATGCATCTGCTTCTAACACCGATATAATCTCCGGTTCTATTTGACCATCACAACCTATTGTAACGATTTTTTTCTCTCTCTAGTTGGCTCCGCTAGCCTTACGCATGGGCGCTAGTGAAACGCTTTTCTATACTTCTGGCCGACACTACTTTATAATCACCATGCTCCGAGTTAGGTGTCTGCAAAACAAAGTCTTCCGACGTAACTAGGGTCTATTCCTTGGGTAGAGCTATGAGCAATGGGGGTAAGTCGAAATCTGTGGGGGTCACACTCAAACTAAAACAAACAGGCGCCACCAAGTCCAGATTGATTCATGAAAATGGCATGGCTAATTTCTAAGGGCGGACGTGGAGACCCAAAGAAAAAAAGATCGCCTTCGCTGACAAAAACCTGTCTTAACAGAATAAGACGCTGTTCCTGTAAGGAAAATAATAATTAAGTCACATAAAATATGGGAACACTATTTGTGTCCCTCAAATATATCTAAAAATGCAAAAAGAATGTTTCCTACATAAGGGTACCATAAAAATTGAACTCTTATTGCTTTTTGTTTATCAGGTCTGATCAAACTAGATCAGAATAAAAGACTTTAAGCGTGGATTATAAATTTACTAGAAAGAATTTTTCTGTTTCTGTAAATAAAATTTAATACAATAAAATAAAATGAATACTTGAATTACTTGAAGAATTATTGTAAAGTTTATCAACTTGATTCTTACTCAAATATATTACAACCCAGTGTGACTGGTTATACTAAGGTTTTCTAACCCAATCAGATCTGTGTAGGTCATTTACAAATTAATATACAAAACTTTCTTTTAAGTTAACAGTATTAAAATCGATTTGAAGTCAAAATATTCACAAAGATATTCTCTAATTTTATCAAAGGTGGTAGTAATGTAATACTAAACATCTGCTTGCAATTGTGCAATTGTTGACGGCATATTTTAAACAAACAAGTGACGTAGCCGCAGCTGTTAATTTATGCTGAAGCCACGTGTAGTCACATATCTACGAAACTAAGTGAAATTTAAATTTGATACTGGAGAAAACCAGCTTAGCTACAGATAAACTGAATAACAAATTTGTGCTTCTATAAAACAAAACGAAATAACGTGCTTTTAGAAGGAAGCACTGAGGAAATCTTAAAGCTATTACGAACCAAACCCCAGGCTGCTGTCCTTGGCTAGAATGGGAACTGCATCGCCGTGCGGAGTCTGCAGCTAATTATTCCTGCTTTCCATGCCTTAAATACAGGTGTCGAAGCGAAGTGGGTTTCTTACATTGATTCAAAGTTGCATAAATTTTGTAGCGTAATCTTCCATGGTCTAATCTTAGTTATAAATATAATTTCCGTTGCGTAGTTTGTAAATCGTAGTTTGTAAGTCGTAGTTGCGCTAAACAAATTTTTAAATTAGATACTATGATAACGAATATACAATACCAACCGTTACTCAGGAAGTGTGTTACACAATTAATGCGACCCGGAGGTCACTCGCCATTCTCTTCGAATACATGCTGTCGCTGCTTTTACCTATCGACGAGTGCCCCTGCCGCGTTCTTGCATGGTGGGAGGGTCCCGAGGGGGGTTGTCAATCCTCTCACGCGCGTGCCTGTGGCTGTGGAATACACCGACCTCCGAAACAAATAGACCAACGACTCTAGATACTGTATTAATGCAAAAATTTGATTGTTACACGTATTATTACTTTAGTTAATAAAGGTCTTTTAACATTCTTTGTACCTTTAATGCAGAGATTTTTAATGCGAAAATAAAATTGTTACACTACCCTTTCCTAAAAGAAAAAGTTTTTTCCTTTAAGGAACAACTTCAAATATAACAAATACAAAAAATTTTTTATTATAATAATACTAGCCTTTTCTACCTTCCTAATTAATTATGCAATTTTTATGAATTTATTCAAATGGGGGAGACAAATATTTACAAATGCGAGTGTGTTGGTAACTACGTGTACCTGACGTCCATCGGGAGACAAAATCGGGGAGTCACAATCGGTATTAATCAAAATTGGGAGGGTCAAATTAGAAAGTCAAACACTCCACGGGACAAAAAAATTCAAATTCACGATAATTCTTTAACTTGAGGTTCTTACTTCAAACAAGGCTAATATTTGCTACCTGTAACCAAACATTTTACAATTTATTTCAAATTCCACAAAAAAACTTCACTTCCTGGAGCTCAATTAGCTCTCTCTAAAAAGGAATGCTTCCTCATCAAAACAGCATAACTATTCAAAGTATTATCACTATAAGGTGACAATCAAAAAGAAGACCCTACTAATAGGTCTAAATTTAAAACACTATCATCACAAAGTGATAATCAAAACAAAAGTGACCTAACCAAAAGGTTACTTATCAAACCCAAATACAAAATATTATCACTTTATTGCAAAGAGATAATCAAAATAAAGGTAACCTAACCATAAGGTTACTTAACAAATTCAAATACAAAATATTATCACTTTATTACAAAGAGATAATCAAAATAAAGGTAACCTAACCATAAGGTTACTTAACAAATTCAAATACAATATATTATCACTTTATTGCAAAGAGATAATCAAAATGAAGGTAACCTAACCATAAGGTTACTTAACAAATTCAAATACAAAATCGAACCAGTTAGGGCTGTAATATCCTACACCCTACTGATTATCCTATCACTAAGTTCCAACAAACAACAGATCTCATTAGTGATGGACCAAATGGTGAGACTCACCAAGCCAACCTTGACCTTATCAAACCAAAGAATTTCGAACGGTCAAAAACAAGGAAAGAATAAACTAATATTCTCTCTACCTAGATAAGTAGAAATCAGGACTAACAATTAAATAGCCCACTTACTTCTACATTGTAAAGATATCTGTTAAAGACATCTTCTAAACACATCTCCGAATAACGCGCGAGCAAAACGACCAGCGTGCACACCAAGGCACACCTCAAACTTACAAAATCTACAAAATCTCTAACCACTTATTTCACTTCTCAAACAAAATACTCAAAATTAATGAACCGACACTAAATCAAAAATCGGAACAAAACACAGCAAACCACTACTGCATTACTTAACATCAAAGAGATGACCGGACCGGAACTAATCGTCACGATCATCATTTTCATTTGGATACGACGCTTCAACTGGTTTCAAGTCCTTTACATGCCATTTCCCTGCTCTTGTTCCATCTTCGTTCTCTAACTCATACACTAAATTGGAATGTTTTCTTTGAACTTTACTCATAATGAACTTTGGAGCTAATTTAGCGGAAAACTTATCACTAGCACTCGAGAGGACCTTATTAGCTCTCCAAACACTTTCTCCGACTTGGAACGAAATGTCTCTTCTCCTAAGATTGTAGCGTTTACTCGAACATTGATAAGCTACATGCAAATTTTCACGGACATTCCCAAAAATATCAAATAAAAGTTGACGATCCAAAACATAAGAAGGTCTACTACTGGAGACGACATCAACATCCTCACCAGGTTTAAAATCATCATTATAAGCTTTTCCACTTAAGGGTACCTGACGACCAAAGACTAAAAAATTTGGAGAATAGTTGGTGGACTCAGGTTTTGCTGAGTTGATTGCGTATTGGATCTTTGATATCTCACTATCCCACGTATCATGTCCTTCTACGTATGAACGGATTGCTGTACCAACTGTCTTATTGATTCTTTCCACAAAATTGCATTGGGGAGCATAAACAGCATTATACCAAATCTTTTGAATTTCGTACCTTGCACACAAAGCTTTAAAAATACGTCCAATTAATTGTGGACCATTATCACAAATAACAAATTGTGGTACACCGTAGACAAGAAATACTTTTTCCTCCAAAAATTTCTCAATCAAATGTGCCGTGGCACTACGCAAAGGTTGTAAAATCGAATACTTCGAGAACCAATCACCAACAACCAAAAGTCATTTACCTGCTTATGAATCATCAATAAAAAAAACTAATCACGACGATAGCTAACCAAAAAAATCAGTGTTCAGGTACACTCTCATCCTACTACCAATCGAACTGTCGAAACAACTACACTGCTTCACAACGCCTAAATATGCTAGAGTGACAAACCCTCTACGAGTCTCACCTAGACTAACAATACAAAAATTACATCAACTCAAAAAAATATGATGCAAAAAAATTTCTAGAGCGCCTAACTCACCTCGAGTCTCGTCTAGACTTACGCAATGCCGAGCGACCAACTCTTCCTGAGTCTCGTCTGGACTGACATACTGCTGAGCGACCAACCACGACGACAAGTTCCGCCTAGACTAAATTGCGTTGCAATGCTGATCTAAACAAAAATCTGCTAACAAAATCAAAAACGTGCTTCTGCACGAGAGCAATTCTCAAATGACACGACGACAGCTCACTCCAATGTACCTTCAAAATAGAATCTCTAGCCTTATAATCAAATTTGGACAAAAATGTTCTTTATTGACTCAAACAAATCAAACAACAGGCTTATCAGCTTCTTTAGCTGACAGTCTTCCTAAAATTTTCCTCTTCTCCAAAACCGGCCTCTCACTCACCACTCCTCTGATTCTCAGCTCATACTCCAATTCTTCTTTAAGTAGACAAACAATTTGGAATTTTTCCGACATGATTACTCAAGCCTAATGGAATCAAACCGATAAATCTAACTGATCTGAACCTCACAAAAGTGATCAAAACAAATTCGTAGGTAAAAATCAAAAGGTGTTTTTGGTAAAATAATTTTTGCCAAAACAATATCAAAAAAAATTATTCTCTAATTTTATCAAAGGTGGTAGTAATGTAATACTAAACATCTGCTTGCAATTGTGCAATTGTTGACGGCATATTTTAAACAAACAAGTGACGTAGCCGCAGCTGTTAGTTTATGCTGAAGCCACGTGTAGTCACATATCTACGAAACTAAGTGAAATTTAAATTTGATACTGGAGAAAACCAGCTTAGCTACAGATAAACTGAATAACAAATTTGTGCTTCTATAAAACAAAACGAAATAACGTGCTTTTAGAAGGAAGCACTGAGGAAATCTTAAAGCTATTACGAACCAAACCCCAGGCTGCTGTCCTTGGCTAGAATGGGAACTGCATCGCCGTGCGGAGTCTGCAGCTAATTATTCCTGCTTTCCATGCCTTAAATACAGGTGTCGAAGCGAAGTGGGTTTCTTACATTGATTCAAAGTTGCATAAATTTTGTAGCGTAATCTTCCATGGTCTAATCTTAGTTATAAATATAATTTCCGTTGCGTAGTTTGTAAATCGTAGTTTGTAAGTCGTAGTTGCGCTAAACAAATTTTTAAATTAGATACTATGATAACGAATATACAATACCAACCGTTACTCAGGAAGTGTGTTACACAATTAATGCGACCCGGAGGTCACTCGCCATTCTCTTCGAATACATGCTGTCGCTGCTTTTACCTATCGACGAGTGCCCCTGCCGCGTTCTTGCATGGGGGGAGGGTCCCGAGGGGGGTTGTCAATCCTCTCACGCGCGTGCCTGTGGCTGTGGAATACACCGACCTCCGAAACAAATAGACCAACGACTCTAGATACCGTATTAATGCAAAAATTTGATTGTTACACGTATTATTACTTTAGTTAATAAAGGTGTTTTAACATTCTTTGTACCTTTAATGCAGAGATTTTTAATGCGAAAATAAAATTGTTACACTATTTCACTGCATCTTGGCTTGCGATGGATTAATACGTACGCAGAGAGGTCCCTCTCCTTGCGGGAAATGTGTATGTACATGTTTATACGTTTGCATGTGTGAATGCGCGCGCGTATGTGTGTTTGTGTGGAAACAGGGTATAGGACCACCATGGTCGTCGTTTAAGACAGGTTAGCGGTATCTAGGGACTACTGTAATTGTGAACTCACAAAGGATTAATTATTATTATTATTATTATTATTGCTATTATCGTTATCTTAACGTAGCTCAAAGCTACAGTGTAATTTCACATGTGATGTTGATATATCATTAATGCAAGGACGTATCTGTTCAAGCAATTTTCTCAGGGTTAAGAAATTTTCATATAATATGACATGTTTGCAAAGTAATTACAATTTCTGGTGGATAGCTTGTACAATCTTTAAGTTTGAATAATTTGACATTCCACTGCCACCTCTTGTACTCTTTAATTTCTTGGGATTCTGTTTTAGTTATATTTTGCAATAGTATCACGGCTATACTTATGGCATAATCTTCAAATGATTTTTTATTGTGCCATCAATTAAGAGTAATCTGTTCTAGTAAATAGGGATTGAGAGTTTTGTATTTAGATTGTACTCATAATATTAAAGTTATTTCACGAACAATTGTTGTGAATAGTTAATGTATATCACTCGTTTGTTCAAGTCATCATGTCTATTCATATAATCCGTAGATATTGTTCTTGAGCATCCTGCAGTTATTCAATGGTACAATGTACAGTGTTCCATATTTATCTGTTACATTTAGAAAATGTTTTTCATGATTTTTTTTAATATTATAACACCATTACGCACATTAAACAGAAAACTTATAATTTCTGTGTATGAATATTCCGACGGCTCAAACGATACTTTACATGTGATTTTTCAATGCTCCACCCGAAAGTACTACATTGGCCAGGAAGCGAGTTTTTTTACTTGGAAAATTTTGAATTTTGTCAAACACTTGCTGTTCCAAGCAAGGTAGGGATCTTTAACGTGGGTGACAATACTCACACACGGGACCTCCATTTTACATCTCATCCGAACGAGGGCGTGCTTCTGTGAAAAATGCTCGCCTAACATTTTTCAAGCGGACTGTGCGGGATTCAAACCCGGGACCTTGGGCGTAGTAGTCACACACATACCACTACGCTACGGAGCCACATGGCTCAAACGATAGCTCTTGATCAGTGTTTGTAATGTCATGTGATGTTGAGTGCGATTTATGTATGACCTTTTTTACCAGTTCTTAATTTTTTCAATGGGGTTCTTAATACTCTTCAGTTTATGGAATCCCTTTAAAGTAAGTACAGTTAAAGCAGTATCGTATTTGGTCTGTTCAAAAATTTTAAGATCCTTTGGAATTTAAAAAGAATTTTTTTAATTCATCCTTATTTGTTCTTAGTGTTATTCTCTGCATTACAAGCAGTAAGAATTACAATAGTATAAAAGGGTTTATAAAACCACAATACAAAAATTATATAAGCTATTCCTACTCACAAAAATCATACTAAAACCCTCTATGCAAAGTATAATCCCCAAAAAAATTGTAAGCATCTTCACAATCCCCAGAACACTGCAAACGCTTCAACACTATCAATACGCAGGTATATCAACGATGTAATAAGTCCCTGCTTTCAAAAACGCGTAGCACTTCAATGATAAAACCCAGTATCAAAAAACGTATAACCCACAAATCGCACGGTTATTTTATGGACTAACATCCTTGATCACATTTGAGAAGCATAACAGTACACTGCGCCTGTGGAAGAAACTATTAGTATTGAATCGTATTGAATCGTAATTCCACATTTTTGCCAAACCTCGCAACTACATCAACTCCGATGTATAAGCTTTTTCAAAAAGATACCGAATTTAGTGGAACGTAGCCTGTAAAAATTGTTGAGAGCGATTCAACAAGAATTATTTTCCGAAACTATTCTGACCGATTATGATCCACGACTATCTTTACAATTAACCACTGATAGTTCAGCTTATATTAAAGCCTGGGCACTAAGTCAAATTCAGAGAGATGGTTCAAAAAAACCTATCTGTTTTGCTTCTAGATCTCTGTCAAAAAGTGAACAAGCCTACTCAGTTATGGATAAAGTAGCCTTTGGCGTCAACCAATTTAACCAATTTAGAAAAAATGTATGCTGCTAACTGATTATATACCACCTTTATCTATATTCGGGTAAAAAACGGTTTGCCAGTTTATGCCGCAAGCAAATTGCAGCGATATGCAATATTTTTGTCAGGATACGACATTGAAATAAAATATATTAGGTGTAAAGCAAATTATACTGCGGATTGTTTACTCATATTGCCATTAATTATAAAAGACACCATAACCAAAGGTGGCGAATCAATTATATGGGTATATACTTTAAATATTTTTAAGACAGATAAATACCAGTATATAAAAGAGAGACAGAAAAAGATCCGGAATTGAGTAGAGTACTAAAATATGTCACCTTGGAGTAGCCAAACAATATAGATTTGGAACTGAAGGGGTATAGGTAATGTCAAAATGAGCTAACCGTTAAACAGCGGATACTAATGTGGGGACATATAATCTTTATACCCAAAATCTTAAAAAGTACTGGTTGTGTCAGAGGAAGTTCACTGTGGACATTTAGGGTTAGTTAAAATGAAATGAATGGCACGATCATGCTTTATAACACTTTTGCGCCGCAGTGTAGTTTAGCAATCTCCTTTTAGGCACAAATCCTGTGTTTACGTTCTAATGTAATTATTGTGGTCGACAACAGACCAATTGGCGTTAAACTATTATACTAAATTTTGTGCTACGGTTTTTATGCAATAGTCTTTATGTTCAATAAACACAATTTACAGAGTGTTCATTTGAAAAGTTTCTACCTGTAATATAAAGACAATTAGTAAAGGTATTGAAATGCGGTTTATAAGGGATTACTAGGTGTCAAGGAGATGCATGATTTATGGGTTGTAAGCGGCGCCGGATTTAAGCATAGGCGACCTAGGCGCGCGCCTAGGAGCCCGCACCACATTTTACAATTACAAAATAATTTCACTGGTCATGTTTTATTATCGTAGATAGTACGTTGTACGTACATACTTGATACAAGACCATGATTGTGAATGTACAGTATATTTGTAAATGTAATGATGGTGACATTGGGAGCAGAGCAGCGGGTTGGCGTGCGTTTGAAGTATCTCTCACCGGTTGCATGCAAGTATTTCTTTTTAGGAACATTCTACTATGAACCGTCATAAAACACAAAGCAATCGCCATAAAACGAGAGAGGTGTTCAAAAGCGGCAATGCAAAACGAAAGATTTCAAAAGAAAAGGATAAAAAGAATGAAGAGGTCCTAGCCGAATCACGTCGCATGACTGACATTATAACAAAGTGCAATGCAACACCATCAACATCTGTTTCTGAAGTGGCAGAAAACAACGACGTCGTGAATGACGACGTAAATGAGACAATTACCAGTAACAATTCCCGACAGCCCGGAAACCAAACAGAAGCCAATAAAGAATCATTGCTATCGTACTTTGGAATTGTATTAAATAGCAAACACGTTTTGTAAAACCTTCAAGTAAAGTTTAAACTTCAGCGTTAAAATCAATATTTGCAAATTGTGTGTTTAGAAATTGTTTGAAAATCATAAATTAGTTTATTTTCTTGTCAGATGAAAAAAAATATTCTATCACGAAGTTTGTACAACATTTTTTTAAATGAATTTCATAAATTATGAGGGCCCGGGGCTATAAAAACAGTTGCAAGCTCAGTACTTTAAACATGTTTTATGTCAAATTATGCAAAAAATAGTTTTTTGCAAAAAATGTTCCAGTACAAAATTATACAGAAAAAAATTAATTTAAATCTTTTTATAACTTTTAAATACAATGTTTTTAAAATTGTTGTCTGATTGAACTTGTTTACTTTCAGGTTACAAAAATGCCTGAAGAGGTTCCCAGAGCCCTCGTAGATTCTGCTGAATTTGATCCTGAATCAGCTCCAAGAATAAGTGCTTGTTGGAACAATGACATTGGAAATTGGCCGGAAGTGCTTACATCAAGTGATATCGACAGTTGTGTTAAAATGGACATCGGTTTGCTTCAAATCTGTGACGAGGATCTATTTGGACGTAAGTCCGTAATACAGTCCGATATGGACAAAGGCTACGAGAATGGTTTTGTAAGGAAATGTCATACAAATTTTTTTATACGGAAAACCCGAAACGGTGAAACCATCAAACGCTCTTGGTTATGCTTTTCTCCCAGCGATGGTCATGTTTACTGTTATGTCTGTAAACTCTTCTCCCCAATACGCTCTCAGTTAACTCATGGTGGATATTGTGATTTAAAAATTGCTGCAGCACGTCTAGTTGAGCAAGCAACGTCTAAACTTCATTTAAATGCTGTTATTGATTATGCAAGACGTACCAAAAAAATTGGTCAAATAGATCAAGAGCTTATTCATCAAGCGGAAAACGTAGCTAAGTACTGGCGGGAGGTCCTTAAAAGGTTGATAAGTGTAATAGTGTTTATAAGTGAAAAGGGTTTAGCGTTTCGGGGAGAGAACGAAACGCTTGGATCACCGCGAAATGGCAACTACCTGGGGATTTTAGAGCGCCTAGCACAGTATGGCTAGTTTTTAGGAGACCACCTTCAAACACATGGAAACCGCGGAAGTGGCCACACCAACAATTTATCTTTTACAATATGCGAGGAAGTCGTAAACATAATAGGAAAACCAGTGTTTGATGAGATCATATCTCGAATCAAGAAGTGTACATATTTCTCAATTACTCTAGATTCGATACCCGATGAACGTCATGTTGACCAACTCAGCTTGGTCTTTAGGTACTTGCAAAATTTTATACCTGTTGAAAGGTTTTTGACATTCTTGCCTAATCAAGGGCACAAAACAAAAGACATGTTTAATGGACTGTGTACCTTTTTGAAAAAAAATAATCTGGACATCAAAAACTGTCATGGTCAGTCTTACGACAACGCCTCTGCAATGAGCGGAAAATACAACGGGTTGCAAGCGCTTGTTTTAGAAGAAAACAGTTTAGCAACATGGATACCTTGCGCTGCAGCTGGTTGTCTTATTGATGTAAGTTTTTTCGATCTTTTTGGAAAAAAATTTTGTATATTTTACTGCCTCAACCAACAGATACCAAACCCTAACCTAGTGCTTGAAACAAGCAGGACTGAACATAACGTTCTTGTAGCAAATAGGACGATAACAACACGATGGCCATGTCGAGTTGATGCTACCAAAGCTCTTTTGCGTGGATATCAAGAAATAAAGCAGGCACTGGTGAAAATTTTAGAAGACATGGAGGATTCACGGATATTAAGAGTGGCTGCTCTGCGTTTAGTTCGAAAAATGAACAAGTTGGAGACAAGGCTGTATGCCGTTTTTTGGGACAATATTTTGGGTCAAGTAAACAAAACTAGTGAATCTTTACAAAATCTTAGAATCGACGTGAACACAGCAGCATTATTGCTGAAATCTTTGAGAAGTCTGATTCAAGGTAAACGGGAAAGTTTGGAAGAGTATGAGCAGAAAGCTATCAAATTAACTGACTGTCTAAAATACGGCAAACAAATGTACGTTTAGCTCCTCTTGACTGTGTACAACCTCTGGAAGTTGACCTAATGCTATCTGATACATTTCGGACCCAAAGTTTCATTGCAGTCATCGATGAACTTGAAGGTGCATTGACAAAGAAGCTTCAAGCATATGAACTTATTGATACAAGGTTTGGGTTCCTTAACAAATTGACATGCTCTCTAACGATGAGGTGTTAGCAGCAAGTAAAACGTTAGTAGACAGCTACAACTAAGATCTAGACGAAGAATTGGATAACGAAGTTTTACAATTCAAGAATTTTTCTAACCAGTTTCAAAATGAATATGAGAAAAGTGAAAAGCACATTAGTAAAGAAAGGTGGATGTATCAACTTATGTTGAAAAACAACGTAAAAGATTGCTTTCCTAATGTAGAAGTGGCGTTAAGAATGTACTTTTCCTTGATGGTGACTAATTGCTCTGCAGAAAGACCATTATCTAAGCTGAAGCTGATCAAGAACAGACTCCGGACCTCTATGTCAGAAGACAGGCTAAACGTTTTGGCCTTGCTTAGCAGAGAACACGACATTCTGAAACAAGTCAACCATGAGAACACCATAAACACCTTCATTACGGAGAAGCTTAGACGGAAACCAATCAGCAAGAGTGACTGAAATGAACATGATTTGCAGTACATTTAATTTATGGCTAAAGATTTATTCATAAGTACTCAATATTGACTTGTACTTTTCTTGTTGACTTATCAACGTTTCACCAAAATACTTCGTTTTTCAACAACTTTATAATCATGTAGTACAAAATGTAGGATACTATTTAAAATTTTAAGGTTATGTAGGTTGTGAGAGATAGTAAAGTGTTATAATCTTACAACCCCCAAAACATGATTCCTCCTTGACACCTAATAATCCGTCATACAGCATATTTCAATATCTTTACTAATCTTCTTGATACTCTTCAAATGAACACACCGTATATGTGCACTGACAGCTGACAGATACGTAGAAATGAAAGAATCTTTTCATTCCGATTGATTGGATTTTCCATAGCATAAAGGGCTCTAATTGCTAGCGCTATTTCAACATTTTTGAATTACGGTAATTTGCTTTATAACCAACTATGGAATCTGAAGTATAAAAGAAACAGTTTTAAGGATAATTCACGCATTAACCGCGTTTAGATAACGCGCTTCTATTGGCAAAATCAAATTCAAATATAAATTGATTTCTTTGCGCATAATTGCTTTCCAGTGTGTTGCCACATAAATAAATTTCAAAGAGAGTTTGTAGAAGGAAGAGAAATGAGAAAGACAGTTTAAGATCGTGAAATAATTTACATTCTTGAAATAACAGGCCTAATAGAATTAAAACTTATACAGTAAGAGATTCACAGATAGAACAGCGGAGAATAAACTTCGTATTAATATCAAAAGATGCCAAATGGAAACCCTAATTTAGAATAAAGGCTTTAACTTCCCAACAAACTTAGAGTTGGTTTAAAATTGAAGCTGTTTACATAGTTAAGTAAATTTCAGGGACGGGCTTACTATACTAATGTAAAAGAATCCAAACGGCAAAACAGTGAACTATTAAATGTTACTCATAATAATTTATACAAGCACTCTAAAGATTATCTGCAAACGCCAGACATTGTCTGTGTGTAAAAGTTATCTTCGGCTAAACTAAATATTCTCTAAAATATATTTTAAAACAACCTTTCTTTGTACCTTAGTATGTTACCCTCAAGTTTCAGAAAAGTTCAGTAACTGAAATAATATACCATAACCCAGGTTATGAATCCCCCAATCTTTATATGTATTATAAAATAGAATCTAATAGGAAATTATTAGAAATCATTAAGAAATTATTAAGTCAAGTACATCAATGTAATCCAAGGATAATTAATAAAGGTTATTAACAGTTCATGAGAACGGATGCAATACTATGTATTCCAGAAGATAGTGACGCTGCAGATGGCAGGTCACATACGGTTAAGATATCGTGATTACCTAGAAAGTAATATTGTTACAATGTAGTTGCGAATAGTATTAGGAAATAAGCAGACATGAGCTCTGCAAGTTCCCACAGAATTGTGGGGGCAGGGACAATATACATACCCCGGGAGCCCCAAGACCAGACAGTCAGTCAAAGTATTTAGCTTTAACATTGCTTAGGCGATTCATAATACTTCAATTAATATTTTATTTTTGACTTAGAATAATTTAATACCAAATTGTCAAAATTCCATATTAATTTCTGTTTAAGTAAATAAATTGTTACGAAGAATTGGAAGTAGTTTTTAAAAACACCCCTCCCAAAGCCCGAAACATAACTGGAGCAGGCATACGGATGTCAAAAGCTCACTAGGGTATCTAAAAATCGAAAAACTGGTGGTCTGGAATTTCAATTCCAAATATGGAAGAACCCAAACAAAATTGGAGAAAGTACAAGCATCGACCGATTCCAGCAAACCAAACAAACCTTGAAGGAGAGACAAGCATCGATCGAATCCAAACCAAACAAACGTGAACAACGTACAAAAATCGACAGTCATGAAATCGACAAAGATATTAATGTAAGGTAATTTCCTAAAAAACCAATTGATTTTTGACAAACTATATTTGATATTTGCTAGTAATAGAAATTTTTTATTATTATTTTATGTACAAATTAATTATTATTTTATTATTGCAATTTCACCAAAATAATTACTTGTCCATTACGAGAAACTATTTCCATAACTTATTTTAAGGGACTAAGAGAATTTTTACGCAACTATTAGTACAGACAATTATTACGAATTAAAATAATACGAGACATAACTGACGCAAGAATTATTAATTAAAAAGCGAAAACGAATTTAAAGTACCAAAAATGAAACGCAATAAATTTTACTATTTTCATCACCGAAAACAAACTATTCAAAAGCCCAACCTTCAGCGAAACATATTAACCGAAGTGCGCAACTGCAGAAACATCTTTCAATTTGATAAATAAAATTAACTCACTATTAATTAAAACAAGCTTGCAAAATGTATAACGCAATCATCAAATAGATTACGCCCAGAAATCCTTATCAGTGAATAAAACATCATTTGCCCATCGCAACGTTATAAAAAGTTATTTCAGTACAAAAATCTAATTATAGCGAAGCAACTACTGAATGATTTATTTAAAAACGCTCCCGGATTTATAAAAGGTCTTAATTAAATATTTTTCAGTGCAGAGATATCTAAATATAACAAAGAATTATTAAACGTGACATTTTATGATTAAATAATTCAGCAAATAAATAGGTATATAATTGTAGAAAAGGCGTATTTAAATTATGACAGACTGAATAAAACCTTTCAGAAAACCATCGCAACTTCATAAAGTATAATTGTATATATTTAACAAAAGCATTAGGTAATTCATTCGAATTTACCGCGAGACTGAAATAAAATCTCCAGCAGACAAAGTAACTTTGTAATTAAATTACAAAAGCAACATTAAACAAAGCAATCGACTGATAATTTGCAAACTCTATATTCAGACTCAAGGTAACAAGACAATACAGTTGACAGACAAACATCTTGTACGCTTATAAATTACAACATCCACGATCAAGAGATAATTATAACAGACTCAATTAATTAGCAAAATGGAGATAAAATAAAATAATAACTAACGCAACGAGACATGCAAGTACCACACAACTATTCCAACAAATTATTTATTCACATCGAAACCTTTCCGAAAGTAAAACCTACAACAAAATTAACATCCACAAAGTATAAATAAACGAATTCAAGGCTACAACAATTAAGCAGACCTATCCAAGCACAAATTCCTCAATTCAAATTACAACATCGTATAACTAAGTACAAAGACAAGCAATTCGATTCTTTAAATAACCTAAAACGACTCAAGCTAAAAATAACAAATAACCCAACACACTTCAAGCTGAAAACTAACAACCAAACTAAATAGTAACAACACAAACCGCGAAATGAATCTCAATTTTTTCAAAATATGAAATTAACTTAAGGCGAAAGCAACCCTTAACAATCATGAGTTCAGATATGAAAATTTATGTTGAAACCATCCCCACCTTTAACGGAGACCAAGTTCTCCACGAGAATTTCATTACAGCGTGTGAAATATTTTTGAAAACCTTCTACAAACCTGGAGATAATAAAAGAAACATATTACCTTTACGCCTGATAATGAGAAAACTGACCGGACGGGCACTAACGCTAACAGCCAGCCGATATGGCTTAGAACAATGGGAAGACTTCAAACGCATATTAATAGCATATTTTGGCGATCACCGTAACCTAAAATGTCTAATCCGCGACCTAATAAACCTTAGAATGGAAAATAACCAATCTCCGTACCAATTCTGAATGAAATGCCTAGATGTAAGAAGTTTAATCTTAACAAAATTAGAAATTGAATAAACTGACCAAAATATCAGATTTTTAAAGACAAAATGTATGACACAATGGCACTAGACACCTACATAAATGCACTACCAGAACGGCTATCAGATAAAATCAAATTCCAACGGCCCCAAAATTTAGAAGAAGCCATGAATATGATAATAGAGGAATAAAACGAATAAATCGAAACTGACTATACAACTCCAACGCAAATAAAAGTTATTTACCAATAGAAACTATACAAGCCGCGAGACAAACAACCCCCCAACAAAAATTTACATATACGATATAAAAACCATAATTAGCAACCAAATATCACTAACCCAATCAACTATTATAAAATTCAATGAAACGCTAAGAAAGCTAGTAAGAAACCAAGATAGTATAGCCAACCGAATACAAACCCTTGAAACTAACATGCAAACTACCATACTAGGCTTTAATTCAACAAATTTTAGCTACACTAGAAAACGCAGTAACATTTGCTAAATTAAATACCCTACGTTCATGAGAACGGATGCAATACAATGTATTCCAGACGATAGTAACGCTGCAGGTGGCAGGTGACAGACGGTTAAGATACCGTGATTACCTAGAAAGTAATATTGTTACAATGTAGTTATGAATAGTATTAAGAAATAAGCAGACATGAGCTTTGCAAGTTCCCATCTGAACCTCATGTTTTGGATCAACATGACAATGATGAGCCGTATCGGTCATCTGGTATTGAATATACCCGATTCGGAAATTACTGATTCAATTTAAAAACTTGTTAGACTAGCAATGATAGAAAATACGAAAATCGACTTAAACCTAACAAAAAATTAAGGCAGAAAAACCTCGAAGAAAAAGAAAAACAGCCGATCAATCAAGATACAAGAGGAAAAAATTTGTAAATTACACTAAGGAATATATTTCAGCACGCAACAAAATGGTAAAACGCACAATATTTAATGATGAGTATTCATATACACCTGAAAGAAAGTGCACAGAAATGTAAATATTAAAATAAGAAGACGATTATTTGAACAATTTTGAACTATAGGCACTTTCAGGAACGATATATAATGGTTGACAGGTACGTTAAAGAAATTACAGAAAAATGTGTTATAGAAAAGACCAGGTTTCAAGTAGGAGTAAATTAAGCATATACTACATAAATGACATTAAAGCATTTATAAGCAATTATAAAGTAATATTATACTCTATCACAGAAGACAAAGAAGTGGCGGCCGAAATGCCATTGATGACGCAAGAATTTAAGAAATCAAACCACATATATTTATTTCTCAAGTACGTATTGCACACTTCCGCTATAAGACAGACTCGAATTTTTTAAAACTAGAAATAAATTTGTCCTAAATGTACGAATTTTATAAAGATGCCACAGATCAACCTATCAGTCTTACCAAGTATAACCTGGTAGTATACTCAAACTTTAATTTAAGGTTTAAATACCCTATAAAGATACTTGCCGCTTGTGCGATGCATACGCTGTTAAGATTCGTAGTGCACAACAGAGTGAAAGAGCAGTATTGGAAACAGATCGTTAGATATATCTTGACATTACTGAAGATCTAAGACAGCAATTGAACAATGACTTAAAAGCTGCGCAAAACGATGACACATTGGAAACGTTGCCATTTGGCCTACAAAAAACTGACCCATACAAAATTGCCTATTGTGAAACTATATTATACGAGGGAACCAAAACCGTTCAACTTGGTATTAATGTTGATAGTACAGGAAGAGGCGCTTTTAGCATCTGGTTGAAATATGAAGCTGGTAGCGGCATACAAGAGGTTTGTTCTTGCTTACGTAAATTCACATACTTATGGTCTGATTACTGTGGAAGTCAGAACGGAAGTATTAAGCATTAATGCTTATTTACATACTACAAAATTTTACCTCCATGGAAAGAATTTCTTTAAAGTTTTTGCTTTCTAGAAACAGTTTTTTGCACAACGGCTAACATTTTGGAGACGTTGAATGTTTCCTAAAAGCAGCAAAAATTACACGCAGATAGTAACTACATAGCTATCTTGAAATTGTGTCAAAGGAAAAAGAAGTTAATCATGAAGCCTTTAGCATGTAGTGATATGGTTTCAACTGAGATGTTGAAGAAATCGATTACTATAGCAAAGTTAATTCATTTAATAAAGAGAGTATTAGTTGGCTAAAAAGGTGTGTAATAACAATCAACAAAAAAGAACTCAACTTTTTATCACAATACATGTCCCTCCTTTTCAAAAATAAACATTGAAAAGGCAGTAATAGAAAAAATCTGTACTTGGAAACATAAAACTACCTCTACTGTGGTCAAATGGTAGTGAATTAACTTTAATACGCATTCTTTAATCACTGGATAATCAGTTTCCGTTCTTTACGCTTATTAAATATACGATATTTCGTTTAAAAGCAATCGTAATTCCTCTTCTTTCTTGGCTCTGGCCTTGAGTAGATTATAATTTAATAGTTAAATTATAGGTTTAGAATGATGCAATATGTATAAATATGATAGATGATCTCGGAAGTTTACATCACTCTTGCCGGATGTTTATCGTTCTTAAGGAAATAATGCGAAAGTTTTATTGGAGCTTATTCTGCCGGGAATTATGTTAACACTTTAATATCGGAATTCGACTAGAGTAGTTGTGTTTTAGTTGGAGTGATACAGGTTCCAGATTTTGAGATTTAATGAGGAACAATATGCCCCAGTTAATAAATAATAAATATTAATATAATTAATTTTCTCAATAAATCGTTTTCGTTATTCTTGCACAATCGATTATAATAGCATTTCTAATTTTACAACAATGATCTAACCCAGTTTTAATTTTTTTGTTACCAAATTAAAGGGCATTTTTGATAAGTCAGATATTTTCGTTTACTTGTATTGATACGAAATCAAAAAGTATTTAAGAAAGTTTCGCCGAAAGTGTATTTTCAATGGTAACGTACTGCAGAATACTAAATATCTCGGAACAACTTAAACCATTGTTGCGGAACACGGTCTATTTTTTGTTTAGTGTGCGTGTGACAATTTGCATTGTCCCGATGTAAAACGATGGGACGTTTTATATTCATTTACGAATTTTAACGAACACTTGCCGTAAACAAAGAGAAGTATACCACTCTGCAATCACGATTCTGCGATCTTCTAAAATCGGGGTACTACAATTTACTCACTAAGCATGCCTAAAATTGAAACATCAATTTACTCCCACCTGTAAGTCCATCGCCTGCACAACGGGCTTTACGTACTGAATTACTAATAAATCTTCTTACTTTACTGGATCGTTTAGAGCAACTCCCTTCCAATATGTTAACCACTCCTCACTCGGAAACTTCTAACTCTACGATAACTAGTTCACTTAGCAAATCTTATTCGCAACCGGTCGTAAAGTGGAATTTGAGATTTAGTGGAGATCCTAACGTGCTTACTGTACATGACTTTCTTCAAAAAGTTAAAAAGCTCTGGCTAGCTCGTAATGTGTCTGAGTTCCAAGTATTCGAGTCAGCAGTCGACCTTTTTGAGTCAAAAGCCTTGCTGTGGTGCAGGGGTAACCGTCCTCGGTTATTTGATTGGTAGACCTTAGTTAATTTACTATTACGTCATTTTGAACCGCCTGGTTGTTTAATGAGATCTTAAGTAGGACGCAGGATCCGTCGAAAAATATCATCGACTATTTTACGTGTTTGATTTTTCATATTCCGCCAGTATGGCTCTATACTGGAGGACGTTCAATTCGACATTCCCGTAACCTTGCTTCATTTTATATAACCCGGTTGCCTATCGTCAGCTCCATGCAAAATTTAGAGAATGTCTGAAGTTGGAGCAGAAAATGCTTAGGGTCGATAGTTATGTTCCCCTAAGAAGAAAAGTAATTGCGTGGAACCTGAGTTAGTTTTTAGGCAGACCTCGCTTACTAAAAATATTACCGGTATTCATGGCCATGTCATCACCACTCGTCGAACATCCTCAAATAGGTCGCCGAAAATTAGAACATGAGGAAGCATCTATAGGCATTTGGGACGTCAGGGACCTAAAACCTGCCCACCACGACAACCTCAATGTTCCAGATCTTGCTTCGTGTTCCTACTGACGACGCAAACGTCTTATACCCACATTCTTAGTCCTCTGTCCCCAGATTTCTACACTGACTCTTTATGCCTTGATTTTTGGACTTTAGGGTGTTTTTCTGATTTGCTGGTTTTATTGGTTTACTTTCTTTTTATTCGTTTCGCTTGTAGTACTTAACCCCGTGTGAATACGGACTAGAATAGTCGAACGGTAACGCTTGTCGGTAGCAAGAGCCTATTAAAGCGATTCAACACACTCTCCTTACACACTCTCTCAACACTCTTCACACACACACACACACACACACACGCACACACAACATAATACACACATGCGCACACGGATACACACTCTCCATACCCACATACACATATATTTTTTGTTGGTTTTTGTTTCCTTTCGTTCCTCTCCTGGAATCTTCTTTTTAAAGATCTTGTGCTGTTTTTAGCTTTTGTTTTATTTCAGTTGTGCTTTTTCGTTCCTTTTGTTCCACGTACATTTCTCTTTCCTTGGCTGTTTTTTTACTCTTGGTCCTCATATTGGACTTGATTAAATTTTTCGATACACTTCTTGTGGTATGTGCTTTCTAGACAGCTTTTCTTTCCTTCGGAAACTACGACTTGGTCGACTTTTTGGCCTAATTAGCTATTATTTTCTTAGGTTGTTCGTTTGATACGATTCTTTGGTACTACAGCCTAAAATACCTCAATTTTTCTATCCAACATTCTACAGCATCCCTAGCATACTATGAGGCTGCTTGACAGTTATTGTTTCGTTTTGGCTTTTGATGTCGGTTTTCTTCCTCGTTTCTTTCCTTACTTTTTGGTTTCTTTTTTTGAGGTTGGAAAACATTATTATTATTTTACTACTATAGATATCCGTCTACCGACGACTTTCGCGGTGTTAGGCCATTCCATCTTTGTCTTCGTTGGTTGCTACTACGGCCTCTTTCTTTCTATAAGCTTCAACGTTTTTACTTGGTCACGAATATTGATTCTTCGAGCCCAAAGAGAATTTTTGTTTTTTTTTCTATTTCCATTTTGTTCGTTGCTTCTGTCTTTTGCCCCGACCTATTAATTTTGCTGGGGGACGGAGGTATTTGTTACAAACAGTTCCTGCATTTGAATTTTTATTAATCAACTTGACTACATTTTCAACTTAACTGATTGCTTATGCATCACCTTGTAGTATTTTATTAAAGTATTTAGTTGTAATTTAAAAGTGCTTCAATCTATTTTATTTTGACATCGTTTAAATGTGACATTCGACTATCAATTACATTTGTTTTCGGAAATTTTACAATGTACTTATGTACGGGTTACAAGGTTATTTCTGGTTCTCTTGTCGTTACTCTGTATCTAATATAAATTAATAATTAGTAACCTACCTTTTGTAAAATTTTATGCTGAAAGTTGGTTAACAGTCTGTACGCGTTGTTAATAATTTCTTGAGTTTGGTGTATGTTCGTGTGTTTTAAAAGCATTGCGACCGGTTCTGCTTGGTTTACGTTAATCGGGTTTTTCCCAATATCGATTGTAGTTTAGTTTGTTAGTTTGGTTATACGAGTTTAATGAAGGTGTTTCCACAAACGCGTTTTATTCAATTACCTTTATGGTTATCTTATAAACAAATGAAAGTTCAGAGAAAAATTTTATTCAAGTGATTGGCCTATTTACAAATAGATGTTTACCAGAGAAGTTTAGAATTTTATTATTATTATTATATTGTACCTGTTTTCCTTGCTTAAACGACAAAAGAATGGCTTTCCGTTATAAAAATGAGTCCTGATACGCAATACAGCGTGGTTGTTTGTCCTAAGTTTCCTATTGTTACGATCCGGGTTATTGTTGTCTGTGATACAAGTAAGGCAGCTTGCACTAATCCAAATATTAAAAATGTACTTTAAATGTACTTCGTATTGGTTTGTATACAACAAAATACAGTATTGTACTTCCATAATTTTTATAAGCAATTATTTTGGCGTATTCTGATACCGGTTTAAATGTAGCTAACGCGATTGTGAGTGAACGTGAATATCGCTATATGCAAATTATCAATAATAATCATCACAGACAGTTTAATTTTTATTAATGGCTTAAAGACACGGGTAATTTTCCCATGCAGCTACAAATTTTATATCTGTGCTATACACATCGTTGATCATGGTTTCAAGACATATGGTAAAATTTGGGCAACCGTATGGTACAAGCGGCGATGGCTGTTTTGCTGAATTCCTTTGAAGATGGTTCCAGTGTCGTAGAATTTTCAAGGGACGAAGGCAGGACGTCAAAAAGTTCACTTTTGAACGCCTCAATCCCAACAATGTATGTATAACAGATTTTCTCTCTATGTATTTCACAAGCTATTATATGTTTTAATTAATGGCTTAGAGTCACGAGGATTGTTCTTTCCTGCATCACAAATTTTAAATCTATCCCTGTATATACATCGTCGATCATGGTTAAAACATAAGGCAGAATCTGGGTGACCATATCATGAAGACGTTGTTAACCTTGCTGAATTCTTTTGATGATAGTTCCAGGGACAAAAACTGGACATCTAGAAGAGCACCTTTTGAAAATCTCATCCCACCACTGTATGTGTGGGTTTCCTTTTTGTGTATTGATATTTTGATTTCTCTGAGTGATCCCACGTAGTTGGCTTTATATATTTATTTATTTTACGTTTATAATTTAAAGAACAAAAATATTTAAATATTTTGAAATAAAAATTAATTAAGGACCATGCAATCAAATTATGTTCTTTACATCTGGTTTTACCGTGTGAGAAATTTTGTATAATCAAGTTCTAATCATAAAGTACAGTTTAGGTAAAATGTGTTTAGGTGATTGTTTTCAAGTCATAGTAAGATAAACAAATTTGTGTATAAGCAGCTGGTAAATTTTAATTGCTTTGGTTTAAGGTTATAAATATGCTACTGAAAGCAGTTTTTATCGTTTGAGAATTAATGGTAAAATAAGATTAGTGTATGGGATGTTAAGGTGATATAGATATGTTAATTATAGGGAAGGACCAATTGCTTTTTGTAGCAATACCGATGGCAGTGGAGCGGTTATGTAATAAATAAAGCAACTACAACGAACTACTTAATAAAGGGTATAAATACCTTAAAGCCTGTGCCGCTCGGGGCAATAAAAGTTCACACACAAAAGGTTCGCGGACAACCAAGAACACGCACGTTGGGTGATGGTGTCGCTTCCAAAAGCTCTCATACGACTGTCTTTTGTAACGGTTCGACTACGACTGTCGTCACTTCACGCACTCCCACTGCCGGTATCAATGTTTCACTAGACTGTAGGATACCCGCACTAATGGCATTTATTGTCACCAACACCAAATTGTTTAATGATGACGTAACAATTAACATTGACTGTACATAAGATTTTCTATGTAAATTTGTTTAGGTACCACATTGTTACCATATACTACACTGCTATTGCAAAATGCATTTCGACCAGTAGATGGTTTTTCTATATTGCTGTTATTTACTACTATTACCTTTAAGGAGAGCTTGTGGACACTAAATAAGTATATAAACGTATATTTTTTAATTGTTGTTTTATGTGAATATAAAGTATTTAGAAATTGGGTTAAACAAGTGACTTAAAACAATGCACTATATATTTTGTTTATTAACTTCTTTTATTTAAATATTAGGTTTGACAGTAAAAATTAGTGCGAGATGAGTCACGAATGTATTAATAATTTTTGCGGAGTTTTTTGTACTCTGTAAATCCTCCGGGATATATTGAGTAAATATTGTTTTCTACGCGTGTTGGTTTTCCTTTTGATATAACATATTTTTATTAGAGGTGTGTAAGTATAATTCCGTTTTTGTGGTTTTCTTTTTCTTTCTTTGTGACCCACCTCACTTTGGAATTTATAGCTAGCACGGCATTCTTTAGATTTCCTGCAAATAGTAATTTGTGTAATGCATGTGCAACCAACAGCTATACCGGTATTTCTGTATTTAAGTGGCAAATTAAATATTCTGGTATTTCTATTGTAAGTTTTAATGCGTGCTTAGAAAACGTTCACGAATATTGTCTTAGTAAGATATAAATTAAAGTCAATCGGTTTTGTCGGCAAGAGACTTATTTTCCGATGATAGAATGCCTACCTTATTTCCAGAAAATGTACATATCAAAGTACTAAGAAGAATATCTTACCATTTTTTCAAAAACGTTTATCATTATCAGAAATACAAAGCCCTTTTCAATTAATTGAATTGTGTAGGAAGATTGAAAAACTGGAGTAAGCATTAAATCATTTAAACTACCCCATCTGTCAGAACTAATTCTGGTGCCGAATTTATGATATTGTCCTAATGTACTGAATATTTCTAAATCTAGTACACCACTTTTGCATGAAATTCAAAGTCGAGGTGCTCGATGTTGGTGTTGTTGTGTAACAGGACACGTAGTTAAAGATTGTCAACGTTCTAAAAAGATTTCTAAATGTTTTAATTGTTCTAAAATAGTTCAAGAGCTCACAACACTGCTAATAATTTTAAAAGCGACAGAAGGGGACAAACCTGACAATGTTAAGCGGTGTACATGTGCTTTACCGCATGCTAGATAGTGGCGCAAATAAAGTATTTGTTATTTCTGTAGGTTGGAAAATTCTTCGAAAAGTAAGAAGAAAGTTAGACTGTAGTGGAAATACTACCTGTACAGTGGCGATGGAACTGAAAGTCCTTGTCTAGGTATTGCTACAGTGTCAATGAAATTAAATAATGTAGTAAAATTAATTGATGTTTATGTAATGTCACAATTAAGTCATACCTTGGTGTTAGGATTAGAATTTTGGCATCGAATAAGAATAGTTTCTGATGTTCCTAAGGGTGAATGGAAATTTTCGTTGAAAATCTTACCGGATTCCGTTTTAAATGATACGATTTGTTACATTCATTTCCAGCATAAATTTTTTCCCTTGTTAATTCATTACTCGTTCGAATATATTCCGTTTCAATTCTTAAATTCTTCAACACCCTATTTAGTGTACCTGTTCAGTATCAGCCCGCTTAACATAATTATAACTCAAATCTACTTGCTTGGAAACGACAAGTTTGTGCTATAATTAAATAGTTTATATCCTATTTTAGGTATCCGTTAGTATGTTAAACATTTCGATAACTTATAATTGCTTCTTATGTGTTTTCTGTCTAAACCTTCGTCTAAACAGTGTATTGAACTATCCGATAAAACCGTGTTCTCCAGTTTGAATCGCGCTTTTGTTAACGCGAAGATTGGAGTTCGAACTCGTGTTATTTGAACCCATTTTGAATTTGATTCTGCAGCTTCTGCGTTGAAATATTTTCTACAATTATTCGTCACAGTACTTCAAAAGCAATGCACGTTTTTTTTGTTCGACTGATACGAATTTCTGAAGTTGGCTGGCCTCACGTTGTGACGCCAGTGTAACTATTTTTGCTAGGCCTTACGTTGGATGGGTGCCACTGAAACGACTTCTGTTTTACAAAAGACTGGAACGTCTTTTTTTTATATTAAGGCGCTAGAGAACAAAGTCTTCCGACAAAGCTAGGGGTCTATTCCTGGGTAGAGCAATGAGAAGGGGGGGGGGAGTCGAATTCTGTTTGCAAACCAAAGTTAAGCTAAATCAAATAGACGCCACCATGTCCTGAGATAATAACGATATTTGCAAAGCACAGTTCTAAGGGCGGACGTGGAAACCCAAAGAACAAATGATCGCCTTCGTTAACAAAAACCTGTCTTAACAAAATAAGACGCAGCTCCTGTAAGAAATTGCAATGGTTAAATAAATAAAAAAGTAGAACACGACTTGTCCTATAAACCTATATAAAGAAATAATAAAAAAGTATTTCCAATATAATATTGGCATCAAATTATTACTCAGAAAAATTTTGGCTTTATGTAATTAGATTTGATCGCTCTTGACCAAAATAAAAGTCTTAGATTTTGAACTAAATGTTTACTAAAAAA
The DNA here is from genome assembly GCA_036346225.1 of Platerodrilus igneus. Classification (NCBI taxonomy): domain Eukaryota; kingdom Metazoa; phylum Arthropoda; class Insecta; order Coleoptera; family Lycidae; genus Platerodrilus; species Platerodrilus igneus. Next base: position 5,247,137 of record JARFIW010000301.1, read on the forward strand.
ACTCTTTTAAAATATCGGAACTTGTAACAAAAAATGGTCAGAATCAACTACATCAAAATTAAAGTCTTAACTTTCCTTTTTTTTCTTTCATTAATCAACCGACTTTACTTTAAACATGAACTTGTTATACAAATTAAAGTGATAATGATTGGTAAGCATAACACAGTGAATTAAATTCTAACCTGGGCAGATCTTTTAAGGTAGATAACAAATTACTAGAACCTAACATAATGAGAATTTGAACTTTTAAATTTACGTCAAATAATCTATGTATAGATAAAGCTGATCACAAAAATAGGCATGTTTGTTTAAATTGCATTACAGCTGCTCAAAGCATTTGCTTTCAAGACAGCATCTGTCAACTGTACAAAATAGAAAATATGACGTCGAAAACACATGCTGAACTTATCGACGGTTCATATGGAACAAAGCATGTTATTTTAGAAAGCTAATTCAACAAAATTTCGTTTTACAGCTTGTAAAACCAGCTCAACAATTAATTGAAGTTTACACAATTTACGTGTACTAAACATAAAAGCAAGTTAACGTGTTCTAAACTTTGAAACACATGCAAAAAAAAGATCTTATAGCTAATTACGAACCAAAAACTGCATTAGCCGCTTCACAACAACCTGAGACGGGATTTCCGTTCTTCAAGCAAAGTTAACAGCTTTTCTAATTTAAAACGACTCCGTCCAAATTAACTTCTATAATTCCTTATCAGACAAATTTCTTATTAGGCAAAGTTTAAATCGACTGTTCCTAAATAACGGTAATTCTTTGAATCCTAGATGACGAATTATATTCGTTCCATTCTTAATTGTCGAATTATATTTGTTGCATTCCACATTGTCGAATCATATCTCGTCGCTTTATATTTTGTTGCATTATATTTTGTCGTTGTCGTGTTCTAAAGGTCGCATTCTACGTTGTCGTGTTCTAAAGGTCGCGCGTTATTAGAAGATATCTCCACAATTAATAATTGATACAAAGGTTGCCGGCCTCTAGCCAAAAATACATCTGAACAAAGCTGTTTCCCGTGGCCGACAGTTCATCGAAATCAGAGCCGAGCGGTCGCGCCGTCAGAGGGGGGAACACGAAATAATCAAATAGATATTTACTTGGAAATAGCTTTATGCGACACAGATATATCAATACAACTAGATCCCTAAGGAACAATACACGCTTAGCGTGCTTAGCGTGTAATTCAATGCAATTAAATTACGACTGGAAAAATAAAAATGTTACACGACAAGTAGGATGTATCTTGCGCGTATTGGTGAGTTTTCCCGCGCTTATTCATTTTAATCAGATTCTCATTTTAGCTTTTAGCTAGAGGTCAAATTGGTTTTTTCCTTTTATGTAAGCCCAACTGTTTTGTGCCACAGACCAACTGCCGTTGTCTGTAGATTGCTATTGCCGTTATGGTAATAGGGTAAACAGATCCCAACGACCGTGACGTTGATGTGCTGACTCACCGCCGACGGCTTACAAGCTAAGTATCCATACACATACAGGTATACAACTTGTTTTCTTTTGTGTATATCAATGGCATGTTCCATATCAGCGTTTGATGTAATTACGTGATAAGAAACTTTACACTGTAGGACTATTGTTTGTTGCTGCGAAGCGATATTATCGCTCTACAGGTGTGATGTACCATTGTTAAAAATGTTTGACAGACACACACTGATTTTTTTTCTACTGATTGGTTTATTTTACAAACGGCATTATGTACGATTTAAAAAGAATGTTTGACAAAAGCTCTCCAACGTTAATTTTTTCCTACTGATTAGTTTATTTTTCAAAAAGTATTAGGTACAATTTTAAAAACGCTTGACAAAGGCTCTCGCGTGTTTATTTACTACTGATTAATTTTATTTTGTGTAAAATACGAGATGCGCACTTCGTATCTAAAGTACTAAATTGTTCATATTACCATAAAAGCTAAAACAAGAATTTGATCAGAATGGGTAAGCGCGGGAAAACTCACCAATACACGCAAGATACCTCATACTCGTCGAACAAAAAACCGTGCATTGCTTTTGAAGTACTGTGACTAATAATTGCAGAAAATATTTCAACGCACAAGCTGCGGAATCAAATTCAAAATGGGTTCAAAGAACACGAGTTCGAACTCCAATCCTCGCGTTATCAAAAGCGCGATTAAAACTGGAAAACACGGTTTTATCGGATAGTTCAATACACTGTTTAGACGAAGGTTTAGATGGAAAACACATAAGAAGCAATTATAAGTTGTCGAAATGTTTAACACACTAACGGATACCTAAAACAAGATATAAACTATTTAATTATAGCATAAACTTGTCGTTTCCAAGCAAGTAGATTTGAGTTAAAATTATGTTAAGCGGGCTTATAGTGAACAGGTACACTATATAGAGTGTTGTTGAAAAATTTAAGAATTGAAACGGAATTTATTCGAACGAGTAATGAATTAACAAAGGAAAAATAGGGTAATTAAATTATGCTAAAAATTAACGTATTACATTGAGGAACATGACGTAAGTATGAATGAAGTGACTCAACCTAAAGAAGTTGAAAAATATTTTAATTCTAATGACCATAATTCCATTGGATATACAAATACTCTACCACATTGTATTACTGTTCGACCTAAACAAAAACCAATTAAACAGAGATACAACTTCGTATTCCCTTATAATCAGAAAATTATAAATGCTGAGCTGGATAATTTGCTATAACTTGGTATTATCCAAAGTTGCAAAGTTCTTGAACATCACCAATATTGTTAGTTGTAAAGAAAGGTATATTAATTGGAGACTTTGTGTGGACTTTCAGATAGTCAACAAAGTGACGGAGAAGGATGTCTACCCGCTTCCTTATATTTCAAATATAATGAACAAATTAGGTGGTGCTAAATATATGTCACCCATGGCTGGTAGAAGTGCCTGTCATCAGGTAGGATTGGATTTGAATTGTCGGCAATACACTGCGTTTGTTATTCCAGGTAGAGGCGCTTTTAATACGCAAGAGTGCCTTATCGGCAGCATAATGACCCGCCACGTTTCAAAGGCTTGTTAATTCCATGTTGGCCCTGAATTGGAACCCCGTGCTTTTGTGCACTTCGACGATATAACCCTAGTTACGCCCACTTTTGTTAAAAGAAATTTTTTCGACGGCATATAGGGGTACCCGGGTTCAAATCCCGACACGGTCCGCTTGAAAAATGTTAGGCGAGCATTTTTCACAAAAATACACGCTCGTTCGGATGAGAGGTAAAATGGAGGTCCCGTGTGTGAGTGTTGTCACGCACGTTAAAGATCCCTCCCTTGCTTGGAACAGCAAGGGTTCCGCAAAATTCCAAATTTTCCAGGTAAAAAAAGCTCGCTTCCTGGCTAATGTAGTACCTTCGGGTGGAGCATTGGAAATCACATGTAAGGCATAAAAGGCAAATATCGCACTGGCTACGGAAAAATATTCCTTTTGGAGGCCCTAGCTTCAATATTTGGGTTACGTTGTTAATAAGAATGGTATTTCCATCGATTCGTCAAAAGTCAAAACTATTGTTAGAGATTCGTCAAAGACAATGCTCAATAAGCTACACCGCATATTGGGTATGATTGGTTGGTATACTAAATTCGTGGATAACGATGCAGAACTATTGCCACGTTAAAAAATTTTTAAGCAAACATAAAAAGCGCCTATGGAATGAGGATTGTCGTAACTCGTTTCAGAAAATTAAGGATACGCTAATATCCGCCTCGATACTCAGCAGTTCATTTACATTACCAATGCTCCACCTGTAGGTACTACATTGGCCAGGAGGCGAGTTTTTTGTTGCCTGGAAATTTAGAATTTTGCCGAACCCTTGCCGTTCCAGGCAAGGTAGGGATCTTTAACGTGCGTGACAACACTCACACGGGACCTCCATTTAACCTCTCATCCGAACGAGGGCGTAATTTTGTGAAAAATGCTCACCTGCCATTTTTCAAGCAGTCGGCCGTGTCGGGATTTGAACCCGGGACCTTGGGATCCGTAGTCTTACGCTTACTACATTGATCCACGGCGACGCCCTCGATACTCAGCAGCTCAAATTTTAGGGAAATATTTTATTTACAATTCGATGCGTCTCCTACAGGTTTAGGTGCTATTTTGAGGTAAAGCTACGATGGAGAGCATGTGATATATTATCTCTCTATACCCTTGAATAAGGCAGAAAATCATTATTCTGTAGTTGAATTAGAATGCCGCGGAGGGATTAAAATGGAACCTTGATGGTTACAAATTTTATATAATCGGTGATTGCGACTCGCGGTTGTGGGGTAGAAAATTTAAACGACACTCAGAATAAACTAGAGTGTTAATGTTTACAATTGCAACAATTTGACTATATAATCATGCAAACGAAAAGAACGGAAAACGCGTTCCCTAATGCTATATCTAGAGCATGTGTCAGTGAACAGGAAAAGTTTAACATAAATAATATACAAACAGAAGACAATTTATATAATACGGATTTTTCTTTACCTACCGATAAGTGATATATAAAAATGTCGAATTTGGTTAAAGAGATGCCGTCGACATTTGCTAAATGGCGAACTGAAGATAATCGTTTATATAAATTTGTACGGGTAAATTATCTGGATTTAAGAGAAAGCCAATATTGTTGGGAATCGGTTGTCCCGAAGAATTTTAGATAAAATTAATATCAAGAATATCGCGAGTCTCATATTGCAGGACATTTAGGTATTTATAAATCCTTTAATCGTTTAGCAAATCTCTTTTATTGGCACAAGTTGAAACATTGCGTCTCTCAATTTATTAAACGCCAAATCTGAACAACAGAAACCTCCCGGATTAATGGGTAAATCCTTAGTAGCGTCTAGACCATGGTAAATTAAAAGTACCGACATCGGTGGCCCGTTTTCGAGAAGTATCTCAGGACAGAAATTAAGTCTTTTAGTTACTGACACTTTCCGTAAGTTTCCGTTAATATACTCTTTATGAACTGCTACCGCACAAGCAGTTAGTATTTATGCTTGTTGGCGTTTCTGCTATAGTAAAGTGTGATAATGGTGTGCAATATTAAACTGAACACTTCCAAAATTCATGTATTAGTTTGGGCGTGCAAATTATTTTTAATTCGGTATATTCGCCTCAATATAACCTCACTGCAAAAGTGAACAGGGTGATTAAAACTATTATCTCGGCGTATGGTAAGAAGGATCATCGTAAAGAGGATGATCCTCTAACCGAATTCAGCTGTGCTATTCGCAGTGCTAAACACGAAGTAACAAATAAATCCTCATATTTTATAAACTTTAGTAATGAGATGATACTTCAGGTCATTGAGTGTAAGTATAAAATTTCTAATTCGCTTTCCAATGATGGAAAGTTGATGCATTTCTTGAGAAACGTTCTAGGAGTTTCCTAAACTTTGAGACTGGGTTCAGAATAAATTTAAAAATGCTCAAATGACTTTATCTAAACAATACAACCTGCGACGTCAAACTATTGTATACAATCCAGATGATTTTGTTTGAAAAAAAATCACATCTTATCAAATAAATCCAATTTTATCTCAACCAAATTAGCGGATACGTTGTTTGATCCTTGTAGATTTCAAAATAGAATTGGAATAACCATCTATAAGTTAGAAAATGGTGATAAATCCGTTGAATTTTATAATGCTAAAGATTTGAAGTCGCACCCACGTTCGCATAATATAGGCCTAGTCAAAAAGAGGCAAATCCTTTTGACATGAGAGGAGATGTGGTGTATTACAATTTATGTTTATTTCAAATTTTATATAGATATAAATTGTGCAAATATTTGCAGTAGTTAATATAACGAAAAGTCGTTGATTTTAGCAATCACTTAATAATTCGTTTAATAAAAAGGATTCGAGTTCTAGTTGGCAAATGTGAATTAAATCGGAGATAATTTTTTAAAAAAATAGCTAGAATATATTTGTTTTGCTCGGTATTCCGCATCATCGAAGTTGTTTATTGGATTAGAGCATGCTTTGAGCATGTTAATTATTATTGATAATTTTGAATTTTCATGCTTCAGTTGTTCAAAACAATCCAACCTTGTGGTATTGCGTACTGTTGGTGGGGCCTTTGCAGTTCGACCGTTGTATAGAAAGATTGTAGTAAAAACGTGGTTCCAGGTATATTTTAGGGATGATTTCAAGCTTTTACAATTTGGGATTGTTATACTTTCAACTTCAAAACGAGCTTCTAGTTTGTGTTGTATTAAGACGCCGCGATTTATTACAGCCCCATTTGCAGGTCGTATGAGAAACCTTTTGTAGAGCATTATTGAAATTCCTGCCCACATATTTGAATATATTTTGTTATCGTGTAATTTGTGTTTGAATATTTAGAAAGCTGCTTATTTAGTACTCTGTAGGTATTTGTGAATTAAATTGAATTATGCATATACTATTAGAGAAAGCTACTCCTAAATACAATCATGATGGTTAAGATAAACTTGCATATTTGTTTGGGCTTGAGTTGTGTTCGGATTTTGAAATATCAGATCAATTTTCGCCGTTAACACTTCCAAATAGTTTCGAGAAATAGGCATGGGCAGTTTTTATTTAGGAATATATTAAAAATAATGTAAACGGTTGCTGTAACAACGAGGTTATTTCAATATGGTGGGTGAGTAATGGTTCTTTGGATTCTGTGGTTAAGCTTTTTATTTCAGCACAATTTTATGGACTAATAATTTTGGAAGTTCGTGATATTGAGGATCTATAATATTCCAGACATAATTTTAAGGATTTAATATTTTCAAAGGCGTTCCGATTTTAATAATTCAATATTTTCAATTTTAATTCGTTTTACAGTTTCAAAAAATATGTTACAATTTGGCAGTTCCGCTAATTATCTGGATTTATAAAAACTAAAAGGCAAACCTAAGTTGTATATTAGTGCCTACATTAGCCTTATAAAATTATTATTATGATATTTTGATATGAAAATGACTGTCTCCATATCGACGTAGTAGGTTTTGCTTCTTTTTCAACTTTGTTATTATTGTTCCTTGCGTATAAGTTACTTTTATGATCAATATAATAATATTGCCTAGAGATTTCTATTGTCTCTCGTTTTGTATATTAGCATAGTGGTACCCGTTGATCCATTTTTAGGTACTCCTTTGAAGTGAAGTTCAGAGTTAAACCAGAGAGTTCTCAAAATATATAATTAACGAATAGGTCAACGTCTCTCGCGTTAATAGGGCATTTTTTATCCCAATAACAACTTACTATCTGTAGATTGAAATTGATATTTTACTTCTACTACGCCAGGGAGAGGAATCAAGTAATAATATAATAGAACAAAATCATTTTTCGAAAATTATGTTGCAACTAATTTGTTAAATACTTTTCCTCTAGCCCTTTTGTTTGACAATAGAAACGTCTAAATTTTTATATGCTAAGTATCTGATGACTAATATTACCACATCCCTAAGTTTTAGTAGCAACTCTCGTGCATTCACATACCTACACTCTGATGTAGTAGTGAAATGTCAAAGAGTTTTTTCTTATGTAATAACCAGCTATATTTTTAAAAACATTTAAATGTTTAAGTAAGCTTTCCTGGTCTCAGTGATTGTTCTGGCGCGTATAACAGAAAACTTAGTCATCATATCTGTAAGTAACGCGATATCTCAACGTATGCAATTAGGGTTAAGTAATTTTCAAAATTTGCCCGGTGTGCGTTAGGAAGCATCTATTGTGATGAGATAACTCTCACTTTACAGATCAAATACAAAAACTTCGTAGATAAACAAGGAAAACATATCTAATTGACAGGGTTGCCTGGAAAATATAAAGTTTCCTTTAATAAAATTAAGTAAGTTTAAAATGAAAAAGAAATTAATTTCTTTTATAAATTGCGTTGATTCTTTATTCATAGCTCTAAAAAGTACTTTATTGATGCTCATACATTTACAACAATATTTACCTCTTAATTGCTATTAGTTTTCACTAATACTGTTCATGTAATTAAACAATGCAACAACTAGAGTAAATGCCGTTTATTTGATTACATAGCTATTTTTGCAAATGGATTAGGAATTTTGCGCATAATACGTAAGCAAGAGAATGTAGGGTTAAAACTTCGTGTAAAGGATGGGCGTAGACCTGTGTTGTAACGTTCTCCGCGAATTATAAAGTTATAGATAACCCACTTCTAAAGTTTTCTTAAAAAGTCTGAGTTAAGCGCTGACAATATAGATGCACACCGTAATTTCATCAACGTGCTAAAACCCTACCTCAATACAAAACACTTTATTAAATCAAGCTTTAAGTTTCATATAAAGCTATATACTTCACTAGTGTAATAAAGCAAACAACACACAAAGCTTTTTCTCTACGGCCGGCGGCGCCTAGAGTATTTACCATACAATGTCATTGGCGCCTTAGGACAATCTGCTAGAAATTAAATTCTCTGACGAATCGTCCGACGCGTGACTTTGGTGTTTTAGTAATCTTCCAATTAATCAACAACTTTTTGTACAACGATACTCTATCTTTGGTTGAAATTTGAACATACTTGTTCTTTAGTTGAACTTACCTTCATCGTTTCCATTATTTTGTCAGACTTCAAAGTTAAATTTGCACGTTTAACTTCCGCAAAAACTTTAAATCACTTTTTATTTTTTCCGTTTAGTAGTTCGCAACTTTTCAAACTATTTTAGAACTTACATGTATAATAAAATAGTACAACATAAACGCCGGTAAAACTTTACAAACTTAAAGCGAAAGCATATTTTGTGTTTTACATAAAGGAAGATCGCGAAAACCGAAGTATTAAAAGTACGGGCAAGAGTTGTGCTGCGGCAGACTTTGATCTCGCGGTACAGATTCCACCGTCCCTTGTTTCACCAATATCTGCGCTTGCGTTTGCTCTAAATCGATGGACCCATCCCTTTATGATATTATACAAAATGTATTTTTCCCTGTTTAATTTAATTTAACATCACGTATGATAGTTGTAATTTAGAGCACGGGAAGTTAATTTATCACCACTGCAATTTTAATAATTAAAAAAGTTTAACCCGGAGATACTTGTAAATTAACTGTAGATTAAATCAGTAATAATAAACTAGAAAAGCGCCCACAATCTCTGATTTAGAAATGTTATTAAACATTAACAGAGGAGATTTTCGAATCTGCACTTACACTACTCAACGTAATGCTTATCCCGTTGAAAAATAAAATATTTATGAATCGATAGTAGAAACTCTATTTTGCTCAATGTTCAGTTTCCTAACAACTTCTATGACAAAGGAGTTATTTTATTTGGCTAACGCGTGTTGTTTGCCAGCTTGAAGATTCGGATTCAACTCACATGACGTCAACGGCGGTCATACATTAGTTGCGAACCAGCTTGTTTTTCAAGGTATATAATTAGCTAATTATACTGGATATCTGATTATTTTCAGCTGTGTTTACAAATTTTCAAACCAGGAATTTGTATGTGCAGATAGATATAAAGTTGGATTAAAAGAGAATTAACTTAATACGGGTGAAGTTAATAAATCCTAATTTAATTGAGTTTAAAAACGTTACAACTAATTATCTCTGGCGTCTTCTGCTGAACACTTTACTAATATGGTTTATGAAAAACAGAGTAACTATAAACAGGACCTAGTTTCTTTTATAAAAGTTGATACATATTATATTTTTTTAAATCTATCAAATTTCAGGTATTTTGCTAATAGTATAAAGTTAGTTTTTATATTTGTGTGTAACGGGATAAATTTTCTTCCACGTCATGTTCTTAAACAGGTTTGTAAGTGAGCGTAAAATTTCTCGCTACAAAAAAATTTGACTGCTTCTAAACATGTTTGCATGTAGAATAGGTGTGCAGTAGAAATATCAGTAACCGTTTGCAAACTGTTGGGTCTGCTGAACGTAACTAATGCCATATTTTAAGTAATCATGGATGGTTTCTGTTGGTAAATACGATAAAGTGTATAATATTAACCTTACCGTTACCGATCGAGTTGTAGAATTGATCTAAAATTCAGGCAATGCCGTCATCGATCCTCGCACTGCATTTTTAGAGATCGTTTTCATTCCGGTACATCTCAACCTTTACTTTTAGCATTTGTCACGTTTATTTTCGAGAATGGATTCAGATGCGTCTTTTTTGTGGTAATTCGTTTTTCATTCACCTAGCTTCTGTTTCTATTCAAAACCCCATACTGTATTTTTACCTCGTTACAATAGTACGCGCAATCATAACATTTCTAGTCAAATCTGTTCATGCTAAAAACGAAAATTTGTTCGATGGTTAAATGGTATATATCCGGTATACTTTATTTTCTACAATGAATACGTTTTCTAATAATTCCGCAACTCAAGCCCATTGTGCTTTAAAAACGAAACTTTATGATATAATTAATTAGTCGAAACCTTGTTGGAGGTATCAGTTGATTGGTTAAACATTCCCATAACATATAATTACTTTCTTTGTTGTTTCATTCTAAACCTTCGTCTAAATAGTGTATTGAACTATTCCGATAAAACCGTATTTTCCAGTTTCAATCGTTTGATAACGGGAATGTTTGCATTTCAAATTCGTGTTACTTGAACTCATTTTGGAACTTGACCCTGCAGCTTCTGCGTCGAGATGGTTGTTGCATGATTCGTCATCGTACTTTGAAAGCAATGCACGTTTTTTTTTGTTCGACAAGATAGATTTGGCTTGCGTGTATTGGTGAGTTTTCCCGCACTTACTCATTCTAATCCGATTTTCTTTTTAGCTTTTTTTAGCCGGAGGCCAAAGGAGTCCTTTCTCTGTGTAGGCCCGACTGTTCGTTGCCGTGGTTTTGGTAGATCACTACTGTAGTTACGATGGCCTTTACGCCGCTGTGTTGACTCAACCCCCACGGTTGGGCAGACAAGTATCCTGACGCATATAGGTATGTGCCTTGTTTTTTTTTATACATGTCAAGGATTTTTATTTATCAATGGTTGATGGTGTAAAACCAGTTTACCACACTAGTTGAACAACTGGCTGCGCAGGTGCCTCTGGTTATACTTCGTTAGTTCTTACTACAACGTGGCCTGTATTTAAGGCTTAAATTTAACCCCTGTACTATTGAAAAAAAAAACATTCGCTATTTTTAATTTTAACATATTTGCTATGGAGTAATTTTACATTTAATGCTTAAATTTAACACCAGTGCTATTGAGAAAATCTACATTTAAAACTTGCTATTGCTATTGCTATTGAGAAATTCCAAACATTAATCTTTTCTTTGTTTGAATGAATTACATGTTAGTCGCAAAATGCGCACTTCGTGGATCCTCTATCAAATTTGTCCTTTACGAATCAAGAAATCTTTTTTTTTGTTTTTATTTATTTTTAGTTGTTAATAGATAATCGTGGACGATGTGCTTAATTTTTTTGTGCTTTATTTATGTATTTTTTTGGTATTTAGGTGAATCCTCCCCACTCTCCGCGTCTGATAGCTAGCCTGGTATGTCCGTTTCGTCCGGCTACGTCAGTGTACGTACGTAGCACATTTATTGCTGGTTTAAAGAGCACGCTTGACCTTCCGTAATTTCATTTCTTTCTGAATTTTGTAACGTAGAAAGAACCTCTTACCCCATATCGGTACGCGGTCTTTCAGGGAAGTTCAAAACATGCGAGACATCAATTCGTAAGCGATGAAAATTTTGATTTTAGCGGCATCTTTAATTTAGAATTAAACCTTCACTAGGTGATTATCGCCTAATATATATTTTTTGCTTTTTACCATTGGCTGCGATATCACATCAAACTATAGGACATGTGAACTGGAGGCATTGTCTCAAAAAAATCTGTCTATAGTTACGTTAACTGGGCGTATCTACTTAGCTATCACATTACTTCAACTAATGTTGATTTAACCCCGCTATTTTTAACGTTTCTTAGTGCGAAATTTTTCAGACCACAGTTTTTTAGACTATCAGTGATGTTGCAATTTTTACTTAACTAGATTTAAGTCATTACTTAGGTATTCAATTTAAAGATAGAAAACAAGAAATATTTTATTAGAATTTAAAAATATTTTTTCTCAATTGTTTTGTACATACATAAGTTAAGAACAAAATTAGTACAAACAGTTACTAAAAGACAACCATGAACTTGATGACCAGTTTATTTCTTTTCCCGAAATAGTTTCCTCGAAACGTACACCATCTTTTAACATTAATAACTGTGATAAATTTGACTTCCTTGCAACAAATAGCTCTGGATGTGTATCCATTATATCTGCAATTTTTTTCTTGACGGCCAGTGTTTTCTAAGTAACCTTCTGCAAGAGTGAGCTATTTACAGTCTGCATATTTCTTAATTGTTAATATTAGACAAATAAACAGGTCCGACAAGTTGCCCCTCCCGTAAACTGATTTGTTCCAAACCCTTGCACCTCATTGCTTATAGCTAGCAACAGCTGGTACCTAAATTCGAAAGCATGCAAAAAAACTGATCCAGAAATATGGACTACTTTATTGGATGAGGGGTAGGCAAATTGACGCCACCCCCGCCTCCATTACTCGGATTTGCTATAAAACGTAGCACGAGGTCACTTAGGCCTTGCACTAGCTAACACCAAACTAAAAACTTAGCTTCTCAAAAACAAGATGGCGGGCTAGCATCAAAGTAGTTACAGAAGCATCAGCTATTTTATGCGGGAGCGGATAGATTGACGATTTCCTTCCCCTGCGTCGATGAGCTCCCAACCCTAGTACTAGGTAGCTCAGACCGAGCACACGCAAACATTCATCTAAAAAATCTAGTACCTCAAGAAACAGAAAAGGACGATTTTTTATAAGGGATTAAACCTCACCTTACCACACATTTGTTCAAAAAATTAAAAATCGGGCATCAGCATCAGCATCAGCTAGCACCCAAGACGGAAAGCTATCATATACTCATTTTACAAATATCGGCCATTTTATGCTGTACGGCTAAATTGACGTTACCCTTCCTCCCAGCTTTCATTTACTCCAAAACCTGGCACTAGGCTGCTTAGACCTAGAACTGACAGCACCAACCTAAAGAAACCAATACTTCAAAAACAACATAGAGCATTTTGTTAAAAAATTTAGGTCTCACCTCCTGGTTATTAAAAATTAAACAGCCACCTTATTGCTAGTTCTAAATAGCACCATAGAGAGAAAGCTGTCACCAAAACTGTTTCATAAGTATTTTATACGGGGGCCGGAACTAGACGCTACCATCCTTTCCTTGCTTTGATTTGCTTCGACATCTAGCATTAAGTGCGCTCAGACATAGCACTAGCTGTCACCCACCTGAATATCAAGTGTTCTGAAAAAGATGATTTCAAACTTTTAAGGATTTGCACTTTAAAATAATTAAAACCAACAAACCTCGTCGCTAATAATATTAACACATACAATGAGTACCTTATTATATTTGTGAATTTAAATCACATGTTTTTATTGCCGCTGGTAGGAAGAACCAAGAAGAAGCTTACGACTGCTACGAACAGGAACATTTAAATTTACATTCATATAAACAATTCTATTTAAAATATAAACTATGTGTGTGTATTTGTAAAAATGAACAAAACATGCGATTGAAGGTTGTTACGGTATTCTGTTCTGACAAAAAAGTAACGTACGAAACGAAAATAGGCGGCACCGAGTACCGCAACAAAAAAGCAATCCAAAGATTGCCGTGCTAGCTAGAAAGTCGCAAAGTAGATGCGTAAAAAAAAGAAAAAAAAACCTCGAGAAAGTTTATTTACAGAACCTTTAATAAAAAAAAAAAGTTACATAAAGGAAAACAAACCAGCAGAAAAAACAATGTTTATCCAATATATCCTGGAGGATAAACACAATACAAAAGTCTTTGCAAAAATAATTAAGGCATTCCTTAGTCACCGCTACCTAATTATTAACCTCAATTCTAGTATTCACATAAACAAAAACTACTTTCATCGTGTCCACAAGCACTTCTTAAAAGCAACCCTCGTGATAAGTAAAGACAAAGAAAATAATGTAGTAGTAGACAACAGCATTAAAAAACAAACCCATCTACCAGACGAAATGTACTTCGCAGCAACGGTAAAGGGTTATGTATTAACTTCACACCTAAACAGTAATGTAAATCCAAATTGTTATACCCGAAGATCTTATAGGCAGTCAATGGTTATCTTATTTTATAATAATACTCAAACAATAAAAACTGCCACCATTAGCATATTCCTAATATTATGTCAAAGCAATTATAATTTATCAGATTATCTCTATACAAATTTTGTTTATCTCAGTGTGACTTGAAAACAATCGAGTAACCACAGTTTATAACTAAACTATATTTTATGAATAGAACTTAATTATGCAAAATTTCTCATATAATGAAACCAAATATAAACAACATATTTTTACCTAATTTTCTTTTAAAAAAACCTAGAATGATTGCATGTTTCTAATTAATTTTTATTCTAAAGAAATTAAATATTTCTGTCCTGTAAATTCCAACACGAGATAGATTTTGGGCCTTTGGGAGTTTCTTTTTAAAAAACATTTATTTTCAAAAACACTTCTATCAAATTTATTTTAATACAGTAATTACAAAAATGGATTTTGTCTTCTATAACAACTTGTACGTTATGTTCATTAACGTGACTTAATTTAGTTTACCAAAAAATAATCAAAGTTAATATTTTAACAATCATTAATTACCAATGAGTAGCTTGAACTACCAACAATGTTAAAGTTATAAAGTTCAAAAACTGACTGGCGATCAGGGGCTCTTCACAGTATTGATGCAGCCTCTGGTCTCATTTCATCTTGTCGGAAAGTGCAGATCTTTCTGTCTGCAGTGTCTTGATACCCGTACAATGTCTTATTTTAAGTAGTTTTAATTAAGAATGATTTATTGCAGTTCATTGTTTCTGCACCTGCAGTATTAGGTTGCGTCTGGAATACAAGGTAGTTGTTTGCTTTTTAATTTCTGACATGAACTCTGAATAACCTTTAATTATAACCTTCATTTAATACAATGTAACATGCTATTGCAAAGACATAATAATTACATTTATTATTATATGTATTTTTAATATGGGGGATATGTTACTCGCGACCTATATAGATAAAACCAACTATGTAAGCTGATCTAGAGAAAACCAAAATATTAATGCACAGAGAGAAAATCCGATATACATACACTGTTGGGATTGATGCCTTCAAAAGGAGCACCTTCCGACGTCCTGTTTTCGTCCCTTGAAAATTCTACGACACTGGAACCATCTTCAAAAGAATTCAGCAAAACAACAATCGCCGCTTGTACTATACGATCGCCCAAATTCTACCATATGTTTTAAAGCCATAATCAACAATGAGTAAACCATTGATATAAAATTTGTTGCTGCATGGGAAAACCCCCGTGTCTATAACCCATTAATAAAAATCAAACAATCTGTGATGATTATATTATTAATAATTTATATATAGGGATATTCACGTTCACTCACAGTCGCCATAACTATATTTAAACCGGTATTAAAAAATGCCAAAATAATTGCTTGTAAAAATTTTAGAAGTTCAAGACGTATTTTTTTAAAACTTTTGTAATTTATTACTTTAATCAAACATAATGCAGAAATGTACAAAAGCGTTCTGTACAATACTGTATTTATATGTATACAAATCGATACGTAGTGCATTTACGGTATATATGTAAATTTCATTAAAAATATTTCGTAATTCTAACTGTGATAACTCATAAGATGGAACCTCACTTTGAAAAGCATATCAAAGCTTGTTAATATTTGAAATGGCGTGGACTGTATTACTTGTATCGTCTAAAGCAAAAGTCAGACAACAATAACCCGACTCGTAACAGTAGGAAACTCAGCCCGAACTATTATACTGCATAAGGGGACTTCGAAACTTTGAAATTTTTATAGCAGAAAGCAATTCTATTCCGCTCCAGCCAGAACAGCCGGTATAATCATAATAATTCCATTCGAATCGTAACTTTCCTCGAAAACATCCATGTGTAGATAATCAAATAACTAGAATGGATTTTTCCTCAAAACATTCATCTGTCAATCAGAGAGAAAAAATACTAACTGAATTGCACTTGTCTTGAAAAGTCTTTCGGTAAACTCGTAATCAAAACTTATTATATCATTTTAACAAGCGACACTACGATCAACAGTGGCAACCGGTTCTAGCGTTCTAAACTATACGAATATACATCAAAGTTTCTACATACGAGATAAAAAATATATGCAACCAACCCGCTGGAAATTACAAAGACGCGTAAGATGAGTTGGTTAACTTTCCGCATTGATATTATAGAAACGTAACATAAGTTTATAGTTATATTTAGGAGAACAAACGTTGTTGATAACAACAACCCCACATTTTTAATGCCATAACAAAATAGAAAAAAGTAAAGTGTTTTGAATTAATCAGAACTAATTAAATAGTAACCGTTTAAACTAAAAACGCAGTTAAAAGCCTTAATAAATATTAAAACGCTGGAACTACACGTATCAAGGTGTTTGCAAAACAGTACTTAATAAGAAGTGTGAAAAGATCACCATTTCGCCCATTAGAGTAAGTTATTTTGTTATAAAATTAACTATTAGTATTCCATGTCATGTGCCATTTAAAAGTTTGTAATTTAGCACTAAATTCATCTAGATTACAAACGCATTCATATCCGTGTCTACAAACGTGACTGGTTGTTGTACGCAAAGGAAAAAGTTCTACAGCGAGATATCAGTTAATTAAAACCCTTCCCATATGGTGTGTATTTTAATGCTGATACGTATATATATATATATATATATATATATATATATATATATATATATTTTGGTAACAAGATGGTAGTATACTGGGTATGAAGTCCAAATAATATTAGTTTATGCAAAATTCAAAATTTAATTTCTTCTGCTTAACGTTTCGGCAAAATTTTTTGCCTTTGTCAAAAGCATCTACAATTAGAAGAGTTGTAATATAAAACTAACATAATATAATAGATAAGTTCCTTACTGTATAAAATCAATATTTGTCAAATTTGAAAAATAGCAAAATTGTCAAAATTTAAAATTAACATATGATTACGTTGATCAAAAATTATTAATAAAATTCATTTAGTAGGAAACAGGATCTAGATCTAGTAACAAATTGAACCTTAAAAACTAATATGTTCGAAGATTAATATGGTTGAAGTAGATGATGTAGATTTAATGTTTATGTGATTATTATAAAAGAAAGCTCTTAATAAAGCGCATTAGATTTAAAGTGATTTAAATTGTATAGAGTAGAATAAAATCTGTGTGTGTCTTCTATATCTTGTTTATTATTCAAACATTGATCTTCTTTGTTTATATAGTACGATTCTAGAAAGAGTCTGGTTTTGTAATTGGATTCTTTGTCTAATATTTTAATTTCATCATATGCCGGAGTATGTTTGGTTGTATAAACATGTTTAGCCAATGCACATTTGTTAGAATTGATCCTGCAGTCACTTCTATGTTGTGTCAGACGATTCCTTAACCATTGGGAAGTTTGACCAATGTAGGATGCCTGACAGCTACAGACGATCTTGTAAATTAAGTTACTGTGTAATAATTTAGGGGTAGGGTTCTTTATTCTAGTAAATAGGTTGTTAATTGTATTGTTGTACTCGAATGCAATGGCAATATTAGGTTGTTTAAGAACTCTTACTATTAACGGAGATAAACCTCGAATAAATGGCAGTTTTTTGTATATGGTGGTATTTAAATTGTTAATGTTGTTGGGTGGTAAGTTATTGTTGTTGTTATTATTGTTATTGGAATTGTTGAAATTGACATTGTCTTGGTTATTGTTATTAATATTTTGAGATAAATTATTGTTAATATTATTATGGAAGCTATTGTTTATATTCAAAGTGTTGGTGTAGATGAGTTTACGTAAAAATTGTTTGGGGTAACCATTGTTTAATAAGGTATTGAAAAGAATTCTTTTATTTTTATTTAAAAATTGGGGATCAGAAATCTTTTCGATACGATATTTCATGGCATTGACGGTGTTGAATTTATGTTTCAATGAATGGTTGGAAAGAAAATTCAAATATCTACCTGAATTGGTAGGTTTAGTATAATAGTCAAATATTAAAACGTTGTTTGTTCCTCTGATAACTAAGATATCAAGAAAAGGTAATTTTCCATCTATTTCTGTCACACTAGTGAATTTTAATTGTTTATCAAAGCTATTGAACGTGGTTATTGTTTCATTGATATGATGGGGTGGGGCAGAACAGATGATGTCATCAACGTAATTGACGAGGAAAGTCATTTCGTAAGGTAGCCGTGGGAGCACAAAATCTAGGAGAGAATCCATAACGATTTGGGCAATAATGGGTGATATTGGAGAGCCCATAGGTGTGCCGAAAAGTTGGAGATAAAAACAATCTTGAAAAACAAAATAAGTATTATTAAAAATCAAATTAACAGTAGCAAGAAAATAGTCAACAGGAATCTTACAGTGAGGTTCAATGACGGACCATTTTTCTTTAATGATATTAAGGATTAGCGTAAGAGGAATGTTTGTAAACAACGATGTAACTTCTAAAGAGACAAGAATATGACTTTCAGGAAGTCTAAAGTTTTTGAACTTATCGACGAAGGTAAAACTGTCTTTGATATTGTAGTCTCCAGGTGGAAAAGCTAGTTGAAGTATTTTAGAAATGAATGTTGCTAATAAGTACGTTGGAGTGTTCAAAGTTGAAATGATAGGTCTGAGTGTAAGGAGAGGTTTGTGAATTTTTGGCAACCCATAATATTTACCTGGGGTTGAATTATAATTGGATAACTGTTTCTTTTCAGTATCATTTAAAATGCCTTTTTTATGAAGTAATTTTATATGATCATTGACACGTTTTTGAATGGTGAAAGTAGGATCTTTTTTTAAAAGTTTATAAGTTGTAGTATCGGTTAATAATTCTAGGGATTTATCAACATATTGTTGTTTGTCCATGACGACGGTTACTGCACCTTTATCTGCTCTTGTTACAATTAATTCGGGGTTATTAGATAAAAACTTTTTAACTTTATAGAATTGTGATCTAAACTGGTTATTTTGTTGGTTTTTTATTGATTTATTTGCGAAGTTCAAGATTATGTTACTAATTTTACCTCTTTTTATGTCTTTTTGCTTTTGTGGTAACTCGGTAGAGTCAAGAATAGATTCTATCCGTCCCAATAATTTGCCAATGTGAATATCTTTGGTCGAAGGTGTTATGTTGAATTTAGGTCCTAATGACAGAAAGTTTTTTATTTCGTCAGGTAGTTGAACAGCACTGATATTCACTATCCATTTTGAATTGTCAGTAAAGGTGAAAGACTGACATGTTTGTTCATTCACTAATCTTGAATATTTATTGATATTAATTGTTTTGATTTTTTTAAACTGACAATCAAACCGCACTGATTGTCTATAATCAAAAGAACGTATAATATACGGAGGTAAAATGTTTAGGTGTTCAAATTACCAGCAAGCAATCAACGGTTTCAATTTAAGTTACCTTCGATTTACAGTCGGGTTTTATGTTAGCTGGTGCAAGATAAATTTATGGATCAATAATTGTTTTCTTCATAATGTGAAATGGACAAACTCGACGTCATAACTATCAGAGCCGACAAATGTGTATAGTAAGCAACAACACCTGAATGGAAATGTTTATTGTAAAAACATTCCTTCTTTAAATAGCTGTGAGTTTGTACAATTGTAGCTTTTATGATAGTTTACAGTGTATGTCGTTTGATTAGCAGAATTGCTCATAACGTGTATCAAGATATCATACTTCACTTTGTTTACTACTTGAGTAATAAGTAGGTTAAATTTGAGGTTTTTGCCCATGTTTAAAAGGTTCTTGCTGTTGATTCAATAATTAACCGACTAAACTAAGGAACTAAACTAGAATTAAATCGCGCATCCTTTCAGACATTTAGTGCATTCCCATTTCCTCTCAGTAGTAAGATGATTAGATGGACGACCAGATATTCGGAACCTGGAAAAATTTACATTTGAAGTTGCTACGCTTTATCTTAAAACTCTTAGGTATTAGTTGATTAATTTAACTTTGGATACTTTTTGGAACTGTGCAGGGAATAATTTTCCGCATAATAAAACATCACCGCTGACACCGTAAAAACCACGCTTAGTTAATGTTCACACGGTTGTTGACGTCATGGACTTATCTCTACGGTTGCAAACATGCTAACATGACAGTTCTCCCATGGGAACAAGTTCGGTTCCCACCTACGCGAGCGGAAGTGCGTAGACCTCGGTTGGAGGGAGTAGACTTTTTTTTTAGGAAAGCCGCGTAGCTCAAAACAATACCGTACCCGTTTCTGTAGAGTAAACAGTATCTTACCGCGAGCTGTGTAGTGCTGTGAGTGCCTCGTTCTCGTTTCCACCCTTTACCTCTTCCTATTATCGTATTTTGCTTTAAAAGTTTCCGTCTTAACAACGTTATTTTCGTAGCTTGTAGGAATTCTAGGCTTTTCCTCTTCTAACTCTGAATATTTATTTAATGATGACTTTGCTTCATCTTTTACTTCACCTGGATCGTCAATAATTATATTTACTTTTACCTCATTTATTACCTACTCAAACTGATTAAAATTAATACAGTCCTTCTCGACGTCGATATTTATTTTAGCATTCCATTTAATATATTCTTCCTCACATATTATTTTTGTATTCCCTGCGTCTATTCGCTACTTTAACGTATCTATCAAACCATCCCAAAAATAGCATTTTTAATCCAGATACAATCATAAATTCATGTTCAAACTAAATATTCCTTAACTCGCATTTCAAAACCACCATACTATTTATACTTTTGAACTTTCTATTGTTCAGCGCTGCCAAATTATGTTGCTTTAGGGGTATCAATTTATTATTTAATTGTTGAATATTGTTTTTTATAAGATATTCTTAAATCAGCGATGCTTCAACTTTTGTGTCCCATCATCATTAGGTCTTCAGTCCTGGAACTGGTTAGACGCGTACCATCATTGTTTCCTATTCTGAAATAACCTACAGATTTCCCTGAAATTTGCACAGTCTGCATCTCTAACTCTTTGATCTAGGTCTACATCTACCTCTTTTTCCTATCTCTGTTTGTAATATATCCCATACTATTCCCCAAAAATGCCTTAGAACGTATTCTGCCCTTCTATTTCTCTTATTTTTTTCCCCAGATATCCTTGTTCCCTACTATTTCTATAACCTATTTGCTATTGTCTTTGTCTGTCCATGCTATCGTCCTCATACATCTGAAGCACAGCATTTCAAAAGGCTGCTACCGTTTTTCTTGTGTCTTGTGTCTATAAGTACTTTAATTGTTTTATCCTCTACATTTAAGTTTAAAATAGGTAATAAATTTTTATATAAGTTATCATCATTGTCTAATTCATATTTTATAAATTCGCGTTGATGTTCATAATATTAATTTTAACGGGCGTACTTGATCATTCTCTTATTGAGAATCCTGTCTCTATGTACACGGTCCCGGTCAATCTATGGCTTCATTACTATTATTCTTCCCTTCTTGGTGTATTACTCAAGTTTCAATTTGACCCATTATAATTTCTTTTATCAAAACTGCTATTATTAAACATTGTACCCTTATACTTCCCTGGTATCTGATAAAATTTACCGAATGGCTCCTGGACCTATTCTCTGTTTTCTTCGATTGACCAGTTTCATCAGTTCTTTGCAAATATTTTAAAAATACGTCCCTGTCCACAACATTTTGAAAAGCTATATATTGTATAGCTTCTGCTGCAAAATGTCCTGCCAAATATTTAATAATGTTCATATTCCAGTAAAGGATATAATTGTTTTATCTCACGGAATTCCTTGATAGCGCATAACTTTCTTTTTTGTACCAAGGGCGCATTGCTTTCCCATAATTAAATCATCCCTTACTCGAAATTGTTGAATATCTCCCAGAAACGTTTTACAAATTTACAATTCACTTTCTATTAAACTAAACTAAACTCCTTTGTTTTTAAGTATTCTGGAATACTTGACCGACTTCGTTGCGTAGACAACTGTCTTGTTATCTTAAATTGTGACAATAGCACCGCTCTACAACTTCTGCAAAACATCGACTCATTCAATCCCTATTTTACATTCACCGTAGAATTAGAAAAAAGAAATCGTACGTATCAGTTACTTAGATTTGACGATAAACAAATCTCACTATTAAAGTTTTATTTATTCCATTTTCAGAAAATACACCCATACCGATCGTGTAATTCCAGCTCCTTCCATCTGTCCGTCTAAAGCATATGCAATAGGCTTTCCTAACATATCTATAAAATTGTTTTAATTAAGTAAAGGAGTTAATATAATAAAATATATTGCCTTCAATAATGGATATAGCAACAATATTATTGAAAAATTAATTAAAAAATTTAAATACAAAAAGAAAAGAAGGCTACCTACTCCCACTAACTCCAACCAAAAATTCATATCCATCCTTTTCATTAACTATCACCTAACCAGCAAAATACATAATACAAAATACATAATAAAACAAACACTTTAAACATATAAAAATTGCGTATGAATCTTCCATCCTTGAAAAGTGGTATTTACAAAAAAAATTTTGTTGTTCCGGTGACGCACCTTATATTGGTCGTACATCGAAATCATTAGAGACAAGTATGAAAAAGTATAGCAATCGTCCTTCGCACTCCGCTTTAGTTTTCATCTTAAGTTCAGTAATCATTAATTTGACGCTAATAATCTAACTATATTATAAATGTTGGAAGATCTTGAAGTCCATTAAAAATATCAAAAAATCATTAGTTTAAACCAACCTAAACAATAGTTTTTCCAACTCTGTAAAGGATCAGGACTTTATATTATTTGTTTTATCTATCTTTCTCATTTGCTTATAGGGTTCACTGTGGTTCATTTACTTAGTTGTATTTTATAGTAAGTAGTAGAACGTCGTTCGTTTTAAGAGTTTTACATCCATTTATTCTACAATAGGATTTAGATTAGTCTTGCAAAAGTTTTCTTGGGTACAATAAGTTTTTAAAAAGATATGTTTATATCGATTTATTGTTAACGTACATTAAACTTTGTAGTTACACCAATTATGAACGAGCCATAGATACTTGGAGAGGTAGCGTTTGTTGTTATTTAGTCTTTATATTCTGATAATGTAATGATATTTCGTTTATATAAGCTTTTAGTTAACGAGTAATTATGTTTTTGTATCGAAATAGTTGGGTCTTTTAATACTTCTGATTATGCGTTTTCTTCACATAGAATATCTTCCGTTTTTAAGTAATGTGTTCTGTTGTCAAAATAACTGTATTTTTGGTTTCATCAGCTTTCATAATCATAATTTTAGGATGATTTTGAAAGATTTTACTTTTTGGATATTCAACGCTAATTTATAATTGAAATGTTTATTTATTGTTGTTTGTTTTCCTTTTTACAGTTCGTTCGTAGTAGTGTTGGTCTTTGTACTTATAGAGATGATATTAACATAATCTTCTGCAAAAGCACTCCTTGAAATCCCTGTTAGGTTCACAGGGACAAAAATTAGCATGGTGGTTGGTTTCCAAAAATGTAGCACCTGCTGTGTCATCCTTTTCAGTTAGAAATTACAGTGTGCCCGCTACAGCAGAGCTATTTCTTAGTAGCCGTTCAAGTACATATGTCGAAGATATGTACAAAGCCTGGCTTCTAGATCCGTTAAGTGTTCATTCTTCATGAAACTCATTTTTTCGAAACTCAACTGAAGGTACAATTGGCTATCAACCACCACCTTCATTAGCGTCTTTAAGCAAAAATGAATTACCAATTTCATCGTTTTCACCAAGTCTGAAAGGCGTATCGATTGATGAACAATCAATCGATGACCATTTGGCAATACAGGCTGTTATTCGAAGGTATCAGATACGAGGGCACAACATTGCCAGATTGGACCCTTTATCAATAAGTAGCGCTGACCTAATTGAACACCATCCTCGAGAACTTGTGTATTCATGTTATTCGTTTGAGGTAACTGATATGGACCGCAGTTTTAAGTTGCCTGCTACTACTTTCATTGGAGGAAAGGAAAAATCACTACCTCTTCGAGAAATTTTACGACGTTTTGAAGTAGCATATTGCCGACATATTGGTGCTGAATTTGTGTTTATTAACAGAGTGGAGCAGTGTAACTGGATTAGGAAGAAGATGGAAACTCCAGGATGCATGGAAATTTCTAGTGATGATAAAATACTTCTTTTAGCTCGATTAAGCCGCGCACATGGTTTTGAGTCATTCTTAGCAAAAAATGGTCTTTTGAAAAGCGATTTGGTTTAGAAGGACGTGAAATTTTAATACCCGCAATGAAACAAATGATTGATAAGAGTACAGAATTAGGTGTATGCATCATCGAGGTCGTCTTAATGTGCTTGCTAACGTATGTCGTAAACCTCTTGGGGCCGGTTTCTCAATCTACAGTTAACTAGCTAACTGTCAGACAAAATTTATGCTAATGGTAAACTGTTTATTAAGTATCAAATAAAGTTTATCTGATAGCTAAATCTCACTACCAATAGGTTAAATTAACAGAGACCTGAAAGTGCTTGATAAGGTATTTATTTTTTGGTAACTGAAGGCTCATACGCATTGAACTTGTAATACTGTCATAAGAAATATTTTAACTTTAACCTTAAATTGAAAAAAATGCATATTAAGAATATGTTGGATATAAGTGAGGATGATGATTAAGAAATTATACAATTTATAGAGCATGGAAGGATGCCCTATATTGTAAAAGAAAAGGAAAACTATTTCGATACATATGATCATAATGCCTTTTTTGTAAGGTTTCGTATTCATAAGAAGACTGCTTTAATTATTCTTGAACAAATAGAGGGGCAAATTGAAACTATTACAGACAGGTATGTATACTCATAATGCATTTAGGTATAAGTATTATGATTTAAGTTTACATGCATAATTATAGTTTATGTTGTTACAGGTTCAACTCCTGTCCGTGACTTTGTTTTCTTCTTTCAAATACTAGCTCGATTTAAAATTATCATGTAGATTTTGCATAAAAGTCTAGATTATTATTTCATCTTATATAATTTTTAAAAATCAACGTGTTCAATGGTATAGCACTACTTAGGCGTCGCCGTGGATCAATGTAGTAAGCGTAAGACTACGGATCCCAAGGTCCCGGGTTCAAATCCCGATACGGCCGACTGCTTGAAAAATGACAGGTGAGCATTTTTCACAAAAATTACGCCCTCGTTCGGATGAGAGGTTAAATGGAGGTCCCGTGTGTGAGTGTTGTCACGCACGTTAAAGATCCCTACCTTGCCTGGAACGGCAAGGGTTCGGCAAAATTCTAAATTTCCAGGCAACAAAAAACTCGCCTCCTGGCCAATGTAGTACCTTCTGGTGGAGCATTGGAAATATAAATGCACGGTATAGCACTACTGCTGCGAGCAATGACTGAAGTTCAACAGCTATATAATGAAGCAAGTAAGCTTGCATCAAGGAAATGGCTTTTCAATAAACCAATGAATATTGTAGTTAGTAGAACACGAAATCCGGTGGAGCGCCAATACGGGGTATGGAAACGCAGGTTCTCCGTTCGGGCTCTAGGCCTTCGGTTAAAACTACAGACAACATTAGCTCGTAAGTTGCAACTGTAGTATTGCATAATGTAGCAACAGAGCAAAATGAAGACCAACCACCTATTGATCTCGAGATGGATCTACAAAATATTAATTTTGATGAAGATATTCATCTCGAACCACCAGATGACAATAATAATATGCAAATGCAAGGGATTTTTTAATTAATGAATATTTTCAACAACAGTTGAATAATTAATAGGGTTTAGTATAGAATCCTTAATGGTATGATATAGTAGGTATTACTTATTTTATGATTATTTGATTTATATTAAAACTTAATTTTATTATTAATACTACACAGTGCTTATTGTCTAATATTAAATACTATTAACTTATATAGGTATTTACAAAGATATATGAAACAAATAAAGACGTTATTCGACATGTCCACCTTTCTGCAATATTTTAAGTTTTTTTTGTAAAATTTTTTGTTCAAGCAGCAAGTTTTGTTTGCGAATCTCATTTTCCTGCTTGAAATCATTTGCAATCGATATTTGAAGTTTTATTAATTCTATTTTTTTCTGCTAAGACTTCAAATTTTGCACTTGCAGAAGATATGCTTTTTTTCTTTTGAAGAATTGGCCTTCTTCTACTTGCCCATGAACCTAAAAATAAGTTCCCTTGTTAACATAATTTAAGTATTTTGTTATTTAAACAATTTCATTATAATTTAATTTTACTATAAGGTACAGTAATGTTACAAGATTCTTAATTAACCAAATTCAGAACATTATTACGATACAAGTCGATACATTCATAATAATATATCTTTTATTGCTTTGAAAATTTCTAATCTCGACATGCTGTTGCTTTGTACTTACCTTTTTTTGGCGGATCCTGCATTATTATGTTTTTTTGGTTGTTATGAATAATTATGATCCGTAATATTCTGAGTGTTTATACATGATGACGTACTAGGCTCTTCCTTATGGCTACAAGTTGGTTTAATGCTGGGTGAAGTGGTGTTTGCAAAAAACCTGCACTTGGTTCACACCAATCTATATTTGCATATTCTGCAACATCAGGCACAACTATATCAGCGGGTATTCCACTTACACCTAAAAATACAAAATGTATATGATTACAGTTTATATTGTAATGTAGTTGCTTTATGTTTTTTAAAGGAAGAAATCTATATTTCATTGTATATAACAATAGAATATATTTTAAAATAAATAACAATGCTTTACCTGTCAATGCATCAGAATCAAAAGCTGATCTTAAACCCTTGGCAGAAAGAGCTATTGTATCCAATAGCTCCTTTTCTTCTTCCGTTTGTATTTTAGCATATACTAGAAGACTTCCACCTCCAGTTCCACTTTGGTATTTTTTAAAATCGCATTGTTGTTTCTTCAAATCTCGTTTTATTCCCTCATATTTAGTTTTTAATTGCTTTGCAGTTCGGGGCTAAAACATTTTTATAAACATACAAAGTATAGCACTACAATGACTTACAAGACCATCTGTAATAGCGCAAAACTCCACAGCAATTTTGTTCCACACATCTTCATTTTGCTTCCAAGTCACTGCATCTGTCTTTTTATTTTCAATAATTGCCTTGTATTTATTACTAAGACCAAGCAAAGTTGTTCTCTCTGAATGACAGTAATTTCCACCTCCTTTCCTACATTTCCCACCAGTTGTTTGCATTCTTATCAAAAAATAAAACCACAATTTATAAATTAAAAGAAAATAGGGACAGAAGTTCGTAGAATGTTGAGATTAAGGCACTGTTTACTTTAATAGTAGCAATAGTGGGTGTATGAAATTTTAACCGCGAATTTGCAATATCCAATAGCAATAGACTTCGCCTGACAGCTTCATAGCCAACCTTACTAAATAATGGTTAATCTGCAAGATAGGAAACTGACGGATAAAATACATTGGATAAACGGTATGTTCCAGTTATCTGTTGGGTATAGATATCTTCTAGTTAACTAACAAACACTTTTAACTATGGAGGGGAGCCTTTCTAGGAAACGGAAAGAAACCAAATGGAGAATGATTCACATACAGAGGACCCGTCCTCTAAAATGGGAGACAAGAAAGCAGCTACGTTGCCAAGAGTAACAAAAACCAATTGATTCAGAAGTAGTTCAATAGAAAGCCCTACTAGTGAATTCTTAAAAACGAAAAAGCCAGACACTTTTCAAGAGGATCAAAACGTAAAGCGAAAAGACGTCGCACAAGACAACCTAAAACAGACCATTGAAAAAATAACTGCATTTGTAAAAAGGCTTGAACATGAAGTTTCAATACGCGTAAATATTAAAAAACAAATTAAAGAAGCTGCTCGAAAATATACACAATGTAATAAAGGGTACCTCTACAAATAGTAAGGTCAGGAAATTGCAAGGAAAACCTATCGACAAAGTTACGCTCCACATTAAGGGCATTGATTCTACTGTCAGCAAGGATGAAATAATGCAGGTTGTCGAAAATAGAATTGCCACTTTAGAAGACAAGTCGTATATCTTTAGCGAATTAAGACCAAGCATACAGGGAACCAACTCTATCACTCTCGTAGTGGGAAAGGAACAGTCTTTATTATTATTAAAGGGCAATTTACGCATAAGATTATCCAACTGTCACGTGAAAAAAAGAGTGGACGTTAAACAATGTTCGAGATGTTGGTCCTACCAACATATAGCAATAGAGTGTATAGTGCCAAATAGCAAAAACGACTGTCAGAAGTGCGGACAACAGGGACACATCGAAAAGGAATGTAGAAACATAGAGTACAGTGTCGCTTGTGACCGGGAAAATCACCGAATTGGCAGCGGCGAATGCGCTTCCTTTAGAAGCGCACTAGCAATTGCGAAAAAACCGCACGGACAACCGACTCCTTTACACAATAATGGCTGCAACAAATATAAGCATTACCGAACAAATACAGGTTCTTCAAGTGAACTTGGATAGACACAGGGCTGCACATGATTTATTAACGCAAACTGTAAGGGAATTACATATAGACATTGTGCTGATACAAGAACCCAATAAATCAATGACGACAAATATGATCAATGATCTCAAAGGAGACTTAGCAATCATCATTGGTCCACACCGTACTATAACAAAATACCATCGAGGAAAGGGCTATGTGTGAGCAAAAATTTGTAACATAAACTTTTATTCATGTTATTTCTCGCCTAACAGGACAATAGAGGAATTCAACGTGTTCCTCGACGATCTAGAAAACAGTATAAAATCAAATAATGGCCCCAAAGCTATTGGAGGGGACTTTAATGCAAAGTCTACGTTATTCAATTCAAAAACCATTAATCAGAAAGGGATGGTTCTTGAAATCGACGCTAATAGCATCACGCCAATAAATACCGGAAGTATAGCCACCTTAAGAAATTCAAATGGCCAGTCCATAATCGATGTTACTATAACGTCACAAGACCCCGCCTCAAAAATAACAAAATGGGGAGTTAACGAAAATATAGAAACTATGAGCGGGCAGAGGTACATTTTCTACACAGTAAATATAGATAAACAGCAACAATGCAAACCGGTAAATAAAGGGTGGAAACTGAGCGAAACCGGGTTAGACAGAATTAAGAATGACAAACCTCTACACGTTGCCATCCAAAACGATGCAGAAGATTATGCGAATAATCTGGTAGCTGCAGTTAAAAGTATTTGTGCTAAACAATTGCGACGCAAAAATGTATATAAAGAACGATACATCCCGGCATATTGGTGGACTCCAGAAATTGCTAACCTGCGAGACAACTATGTCAAATTGCGCAGAATCCTAAGTAGAAGAAAGGGGAACGAGCAGGCAATAAATGTTGCAAGATAGAACTATAAAGGCGCCAAAAGAACATTAAGTTATGCTAATAAAGAACAAAAAGTTTGGCCTGGAGGAAACTGGTGGACGAACTTGATAATGATGTCAGGAAAGTCGTATCAAATAGTGTTTTTTTAGATCTTGTATTTTGTTGCGTGTTTGTTTTTAATAATTGCAAATTTATTTCTATGTTAGTTAGTATTTGTGCAAATAGAGTGGAAATTTAGTTGGGTCGAAAAAGTTAAATTTTGGTCCTCATTTTATTGTTTTTGGAACTTCTATTGGGTCATATAAAGTAGTTAAATTTTCTATCCAAGTTGAATTTTCTATTTGTGTAGTTTTAATATCCTTGTTGTGTGTTTTTATTTGTTTTTATTTAATATCGCTAATTTTCTTATGTGTTTATTGGTAATAGCAAAAACAGCCGTTATAAATACTATATTACAAATTATTTCTTATGTACGACTCTTAAAATATATCTATCATCATATTGTCCCAATTGTACTACTGTACAATTGTGTACGTTTCTAATTGTCACGGGTTAAATTGCTAGCTATTGCTATCAGCTGTGGCAAACCACAATTGTGAACGACCCGAATAGTCGTGGTCCTAGTTGTCCATATAGTGTTTATAATATATACGTGTCCTCATCATTAACTGGAATCCATTAGCGGTATTTATCCCCTACGGTATCATATCCTTACAAATTTCAAAAACATTTTTATCACAATAAATTACAAGTAACATGGCTATATTTTCCTTAAAAAATAATGCCTAAAGATATCAACGTAGAAATCTCCGTAATAACTGATACTCGGACAACGTCCTAAAAACTCCATTACGAATGGTTTTATCCCTGAGGGATACGAGTTTACGATTCTGTACTGATATAAATCCATCCAGCTCAAACACCGCAGTCAGAAGTTTAGATTGTATTTTTGTAGATCGTCGCTTTATTTCTTTGACTATGGAAGAATCAATCATTTCATCGTATTACGTCATTTGATTTAAAATATGGGGAAGTAGAAAAGCGGACGTGTTTTCAATAACAATTTTGAAATAGTAGTGCTTATAGCGCGTTCAATTTATAAGCTATACGTCAGCAACTCGTTGGTGTGTATACAGTTTGAGAACGTAAAAAGGATAAATGTAACCAGACGTAGCAAAACAGGCCAAGGTGAGTTAAAGCATATTTTACGCCACACTTTGAAGGCTACAATTTAAGTAGTAAATTTGTTTTGGTTCGGCACGTCTATATAGGACGATATGAAAACAAAGGCACATCTATTGCAAACGAAAAAACTTTCTGAATTACAATATTTCGATGATATGAAAAGGATTGATGCCACAATCAAACTTTTAAAGAAAATGTTGATTTTAAAGGCTTATATTTACTTAAAGCGATTTCTTCTAGGTATACTTGAGATTTTAAAGCTTTTACAAGATTATTGAATTATATAAATAGATAAAGGTCGTTATTGTACTGAAATTTGTCTCAGTTCCTTTATAGCGTTTTGATTTTATATAATAGTCGACCACCCAGGTAAAAACCTATTGAGAATATACCATAAATATTTATAAGACCTTTTATTGCAAATCTACCGAAGTTGTGTGACGGTTCTTGCTTCTGGATTTGAAAAGGTCTTTGCGCAACCTTTTCATTCAGGACGGTATATCATAATAATTTATTCGAATATTTTCAAATTGTACATAGTTTGCTCTAGACAGCTTCAGAAAATAAGTAGAGAGAGATCCGTGACAAACTAAAATTTATAAAAATGAGTTTCAGAACATGACTCCCAAAGTTAAATAGTTCTTATCAATTAAATACTGTATTCGAAATGAAGGATATGCGTGTATATCGCGCACAATAGCGTACAACAATTTATTTTACAAACGTATACATTTATCACATAATCCTCATCACCGCTTTTTATAATATTTATGTAACCATGCAACAGCCACTCCATGTTCAGCTCCAAGTTTGCAGGGAATGAAAAATATATCAATTTGAAATTTCGTACGCTTCTACAAGCCATAGGAATCTATGTAATAAAAAATAGCTTTGACACTGTAGCACTTCCAGTTCTACTGGAAGTGCCCCCGTTACATCATTATTTTAAATAGAAAAATCTAATTTTTCTTATTTTTCGGAATACCTTATTGAATCTAAAAATAATCTTCATAATGGTGGCATACCCCTAATGTTCATATTACTCAGGCTGTAATTATTTGAATACAAAACTTTCAGAATAAATGTTGAGAAGAAAAAGTTTATCTCCGAAACCCGAAAAGTTAGAGCTTCTTTATGTAAATGGAAGCATAATCCTCAGGGTTGCTTTGTACCCGAATGTCTTTGGAAAATTTTGAAGCCTGCAATTGTTAGCTCATTAAGTGGATGACATTACAAAAACTTTAAGTTAATTTTTTCAAATAGTAGCATATTTGTTTGACTACGCCAAAGGAAAGAGTAAAAAGGGATCTGTTTGATACTAATTGATACGTTACTCAAACGGGAAATTCTTAAAAAATTTGTGTTTTAAATTTAATTCGGTATAGTTAGAGATTTCATTTTTGACAGTATGGAAGTATAAGAAACACTAAATACAATGATACATCATTAAATAACAGATTTTCAGAAATCGAACCAGCAAAATAGCAGGACATTGTAATAGAGATTTTTAAATGTTTAATATTTTACTGTTAACAACGAATGTTCATCATTATCATCATTAGGTTTTCAGTTCCGGAACTGGTTGGACGCGTATCTTCATTGTTTCTTATTCTGAGCTAACCTACATGTTACCCAGAAATTCTCATAGTTTACATCTTCCACTAACCGTGTGGAATAGTCTAATCCAGGTCTACCTTTACCGCTCTTTTTTATTTCTATGCATCCAGTATATCCCACACTATTTCCTCATGCCTTATAACATGTCCTATCATTCTATCTCTCCCATTTTTTACAGTTTTCCTTATATTTCTTTCTTCAACTACCATTTCTAGTACCTATTTATTCTTAATTTTGTCTGTCCATGTTATCTTCATCGTACGTCTGTAGCACCACAGTT
This sequence comes from Platerodrilus igneus, assembly GCA_036346225.1. NCBI lineage: Eukaryota > Metazoa > Arthropoda > Insecta > Coleoptera > Lycidae > Platerodrilus > Platerodrilus igneus. The sequence goes on from JARFIW010000301.1 coordinate 5,279,699, forward strand.
CAAAGACTTCTATTTCTTTCCTGTTCGTTTCTCCTACTGTCCGCGTCTATGGCCGCAATAATGTTACTATGTTACCAGCAGTAGTTCCTTGTTTCCATGTTTGTTGTCTTCGAACTTAGTAGCTGCTTTTTGTTGTTAAGTGCAGGACGGCCCTGTGCTAATCGTTGTTTAATATTTTTTGCACTTTTCTCATCTTACTTTATTTGACTTTCTAGGTAGCACAAATCCTTAACCCCTTGTAAATTCTTGTTTTCTATTCGTATTTTGGTTTTTGACTTATATTCCCATCCTACATACTAGTATCCTAGCTTTATTTTTGTTAATTTATAGACTGTATCTCTCTATTAGCACTGTTTCCACTTCAGTAAGAGTTGCTTCTAAATCTTACTTGTTTGATACTAATACCGCTAAATCGTCTGCAAATCTTAGCATAATAATCGTTTTTCTATGCATAATAATTCCACATATTTTTCTGCATTTGGCAGTATGCTAATTTAATATTTTTGACACGTGTGCTATCAAACTTATCGTTTGAAAATTTTCACATCTATCCGCGCTTATAATGTTACCCATTAAATCTTTGGGTACCTCGTCTGTCTCATACACATACCTTACAAGTTGGAAGAGACGTTCTGTTACTGCTTGTCCAGCAGCTTTTAAAGTTTCTGCTTTCATTTCATCTGTACCCGGCACATTATCGTTTTTTAGGCCTTTTAATGCTAGTTCAAACTCGTCTCCACGTATAGGATATTCCAATCGAATGTTCATTAAAAAAAAACGTTAAGGCTAAATTTGTTTGAAAATCTCTATTGCCCTTAAAATTTCTGAAATTTTAAATTTCCCTCTTGTTAAATTTTACTTTGTCTGTCGTAATTGTTTTTTTTCTTCAAAAAGTTAAAATTTCTTGAATTTTCAGTAAAATCTCTCCATAAAATCCAACATGTCTCAGATACTCCCATGGGCGAAGTTCTTGGACAGCTACATATAAAATAGAATTTATTTATTTTCCTAAAAGATTTACTGGACTGCATAATATGAATACTCGAATCTTTCAAAAATTCGTTATAATACTGATTTTTGTCATTAACAATGGGTTTGATCTGTATTCTCTTGAGTTTGTTTATATATATATATATATATATATATATATATATATATATATATATACAAGGTGAGTTCTTAGTGGGGCAACGGCCGATAACTCAGTTATTATAAAAGCTACGTAAACCAAATTTGGAGGTATATTAGGCATACCTAAAGTGCATATTTTAAAAATATTTTGAAGCATACAGGGTGTTTCATAATTCTAGGGCATATAAAACTTATATTTTTTTAAATAAAATGCCCCATATATTATTACATTTTTGGAAAGCCCATAAAAAGAGCTGTAATTTGATATCAAATTGTATCTATTTATTCTTTTTAGTTTTTGACATATTCAACTGTTTTTAGAAAAAATGACCCTGATTAGATACATTGCCACTGCACTAATACACAACTTATGTTAATTTTCAAGATGCAGAAAATTTTACTATATACCATAGTATATTTGTAAATATCACTCTTTTGAAATTTCTTCACAGTATACAGAGTGTGTAAGGTTTTGCAAAATGCAAATTTTAAAACTTTTTTAAATGGTACCCTACCAATTTTATTGCTATAATGGATAGTTCATTAAGTGTCCTTTTATTTTTGTTAAGCATTCCCTATACCTAAATCCATTACTTTCTGAGATATTTTTGATTTCCTTCAAATTTTAAGAATGTTTTTAATTTGCAAAACTAAAAATAACTTACTATTGTAGAATATTATAAAACAATTTATACATTTTGATTAACAATTAACTATACTTATCCAATAACAATTTTGACTAAAGATATAACAACCTACAATAATACGCTATCAACAGGATTCTGCCAGATCAACAATATGCATTTTATAGAAAATATTCAAACACGAAATCAGGCAGGCTTTGAAAAAATAACATTACAATTAAAATGTCATTTAGGTTTATTAATTGTAGTTTGTTGTCATTTAACACATTATCAGTTCAGTTTTAAGTGTAATCTTTGAAGGAGTTTTCAAAATGAATTTTACCGTGCAAGAACAAATAGATATGATTTGGATATTGGGAGAAAGTTTAAGAAATTGCCTACTTGCATCAAGAATATACTGAGAGATATCCTGTTAAATGACAACACACTACAATTAATAAACCTAAATGACGTTATAATTGTAATTGTTATTTTTTTCAAAGCCTGCCTGATTTCCTGCTTGAACATTTTCTATAAAATGCATATTGTTGATCTGGCAGAATTCTGTTGATAGCGTATTATTGTAGGTTGTTATATCTTTAGTGAAAATTGTTATTGTTATTTTTGATTTTCTCATATATCAAAAAAAAATGTGATTTTAGGAATGTCAATTAAATTTTCCAAAATATGAAGAGAATAAAGTATAAAACATTGCACCGCTATTATGTAAAAATATAAAGCAGCTGAATTTACCGCTGAATAATAATAAAATAATAAAGATCTGTTTATAGCAAAATAAAAAAGCAAAATAAATGGTCAATTATTCACCAATTTATTTTCTAAATATATACCTACATTAAACATTAAACAAAATTAAAGCAAAAACTATAAAGAGTAGTTTAAATGCTTTTTTCTAACTCTTCATTTCCCTAGAAATCTTGAATAATATCTTTTAAATCTAATTTACTACATACATCGCATTCTATTCCAAGCATTGGTAACCCAATAAGTCAATCTTGTGTTATAGTAGACCTTAAATAAGTTTTTATTATTTTTAATTTTGAGAAAGCTTCTCTCACCACTGGCAACTGTTACTGGTATAGTTAACGAGATTGACCAATATTTATATTATGTAGAAATTTCAATACAGTAATAAATTTTTAAACTTTTTGAGGAGCTTGCTTATTATGCAGAAGATTACAGGCAACTGATAATTCATTTGCCACATCTATTCCATTAATATCGGTTAAGATGACTTCCAAATCTTTGCAATGAGCTATTATTTCTTTCTTGCGCATGTCCCGTAACCCGTACATATCATAGAGAAATGCAAAATGGCTACTGTGCTCACTAATTTGAGTAAATGTAAGATTGAACGAGGTTATTGCGGTGTCTATGACATGAAAAAAAAATCAATTTTATATTTTTCTCTGGGATCTTATGCGTGCATCTCGATTTTTATAATCAAACTGTCTCTTTTTAGACCTTATTCGATATTTAGCAGTAGTACTAAAACTTGCCTCAAGAATCAACTTCATTGGCACTTGGTAAAAAATTTGTCTGAGCGAAAATCTTGGAAAAAATCGTTTGTGGCTTTTAATAAAAGGATTACAGAATCTAAATCAAAGTCTCTACTTTACGTTGATTTACTAACAGGATTAATTCTTTTCAAAATTTTATACTAAATAATGAACGAGCATGAACGTTTAAATTATTTAATATTATTCAATAAACCAGATATTTCAGCGCGTGCACAAACATCCCTATCAGCATCTTCATATATGCTCAATACGCATTGTAATCAGACCAATTTGATATATTAATGGTTTAATTCCATTTATCTTACTTTCTCACCTTATGTCACTTAGCGGGTTTCAAAAGAAAGACCATCGCAAAGGTGGCACAAAAAAAACATAAATTTTCTGAACAATATTAAAAAAGCTTTGTGCCTCTAATGAAGGTTTTGCCGTATCATTCACTATAATATTTAATACACAGGACATAACAAGCACGAGGATCTAAATTTCTTTTCTTTTCTTGAACACCAGCTCGAGAACCTTTCATATTAGACCCATTGTCTTTGTCATACCCTTGCCCCCTCGTGTTCTGTAGCAATTTATCTAATTCTGCCAGGGCAAATTCGGTTAATACCAAGCCTATAGATTTCTCAAATGGTACAAATCCTAGAAAATTTTCATTGCTTATAACCTCTGTTACTGAGTTGTAATCGGTTTGATTGATCAAAATGTATCTAATTATCATGGTCAACTGCTCAGTTTTGCTAGGATCACAAGTGCAGTTTAAGATAATTGAATACTATTTCAACCTTTTAGCCCCTTGAATAATATGACAATTTATTGTTTCTGATATACTAATCATTTTATTCTGAATACTTTTGCTTATATAAGTTGCTAAGCTTTCCTTTTTTTGTAAAACTCTGCGGACGTGTTCTTTAATAATAAGATCAAATTTGGCAAGTAGTGGAACTAATTTTTAAAAATTGCCATTATTATATTTGTGTAGTTTGTCCGATTAACCCTGGAACGATATGTTTTCTCCCAATATTTTGATGATTAACACGATACGCATTAAAACTGACGTCCAACGGTTTATTTCGGAATTGACGAGTCTCTGAGCCTTTGAATCTATGGTATAAGATAACTTCAGCATCTGGCTAAATTCAAACTATGGTATTTTACTTTCTAAGTGGTTTTTTGAAGTTTCGTGTGATTCTAAAATGTCACCAATGTGTTCCCAGTTGTTGTAACCTTCTTTAGATAGGCTAGATGTATATATGTTAAATATTTTACAACAAAATACAAAACTACAATTTTAGTTTGGGATAATACAAGCCAATCTCTTACAACTTATTTGCCACCATTGTGAACTCGAACCTGTAACTTCAGCTTTCGCGGCTGATGTATATCCCAATGACACTGCCGGGACTGGTGATGACAATTGGAAGTTTCATATATTTAATTTCTGTACTATCCATACATTAACCTGTCTGGGACCTTTATAATTCCATCTTTCAATTACTAGCTCGATTTTAAATGATCATTCAGGCTTGGAATAAAAGTCTAGGTTAATTTCATCTTACTAACTAATACTTTAGTTTTTATTAACTTGCCTTGTGAAATTACCTAATATGTATATTTAATAGTTGCCAAACAATCGCATCTTTGAACGTCGCTTCATGTCTGTATCTGACATAAGTCTGTATCAGACATGATTAACAAAAAATGTCCAACGTAGTTGAAAATTAGGTTAATGTATGGTTACATGGAGGATTTAAATATGTCGAATTTTCCAATTGTCATTACCAGTTCTTGTAGTATAATTTGTAAATACATAAGCTGCGAATATTGAAGATAAGGGTTCGAATCCTATCTGGGACGTTATATTTTCCAACTTTCAATTACTAGCTTAGCAGATAAAAATTTATTAAGTATAGTAGTCATGAGCAATTGCTGGAAACTATTTTTAAGTTTCAATTTTGACCACAAAACGACGCATTCGCTAAGGTCAAGGACAAAAATTAATTCACTTGAAAAGTAGCATCATTTACTTCAAGATAATTTAATTTTTAATTAGTCCGCATAACTAAACGGAGCTGGATGGAATATTTCTTTATTTAAAATTGGTTTTCAAACTAATCCGAAGGAGATCGCCGCATGAACAAAATTCTCCAATAAAATAACATCTTGTATGTATCTATATATATATATATATATATATATATATATATATATATATATATATATATATATATATATATATATATACATCACACACATACATACAAGATATTTTCAATCACTCAAAACTGTGTCATGAATAAGTGTTCATATTAATAGCAATTTTAAGTCATAGTAAGTATTCTATGATTAAGGCATAAATTTCATGCCGAAACGTTAGAAAATAAATTATAATTGACTGATTAGTTTTTACTTTACGAACTAGTGCATCCCAGAAATAACATCACAATTAAAAGTTATACCTACTTTCGTTTGAGAAAAATACAATAACTATATATATATATATATATATATATTGCTGTGATAAGGGGTTGCTTAAGGGTGCACGTTATAGTAAAGGTCGTTCGGGAAGAAGTAATTAGAATAGTCAGCAGAAAGCTACACTTATTTAAGGAAATAATTAAGAAATAGACATAGTTTGTAGATAGTAAGTAGTCAACACCCTGTGTATAAAGTAGAAATAGTTTTTGGGCGACGCAGGTAAACATAGGAAGACGCATGGTTGGCGTAGGAATGAGAAGTACATGTATTAAGTAGATGGTAAATATTAAATACCCTGTAGATAAAGTTTAGTTAATTTAGGTAAAACAAATAAGGATATTTTTCAGTGGAAGTACGCGTATATTGAGAAATAAATGATAAAGTGTAATTAGACACGCATTAAGAAGAAGAGTTCCAGACGATTAAATTAATACGGATATAGAAATAGAGTTTCAGGCAGTTAATATAAATGCGTACAAAGATCTAACCATTTTGATAAGAGAAATGATTAAAAATTGCGTGAATCGCATGTAAACATGAAAATTTAAAGTCGGGTTGCATCAGTTGTTTATAGTAATCTATCAAAATACAGCATGTTGATAATGAAAGACAGCTGCGGGCAGGTTGTGATTATGGGAAAATGTGGAGCATTACATCAGAAACTGCTCTAAATGAAATTATTTGATTGGTCAGAGACAAGCGACGAGTTCTAGACCAGACCCACGGATGGAGTGGGAATTCGAGATTATATTAGCAAGCACCTTGATAAGAAAGTCAGTTTTGAACTCAATGAAGGCCGAAGTGCATTGCCATTAAATAAAGTAATACGTAATAAGTATAAAAGTGAAAAATAAAATGAGTGCGAATATGAAGATTACAATTGCCGTTTAAACGTAAGTACGTTTTAATGAATTTATTGTAAACTAAGACATAAAAATAATAGGGTTTCGAGGTCTGAGGAAATAAACTAGGATTCTGATGTTAAGAAAAAATACAGTAATACAATTTAAATGTCAAGGGGAAAAGAAGAATAATACAATCTTGAAGTACAGGGATGAAACAAACTACAATTTTAAGTCTGGGGCAAGAATGATGAAAGTCTAAGTTTGAAGAATTGAAATAAATTGGGGTATATAATTTAATGGTGGTGGTCCATAGTGTAATAATTTGAATAGAATCCAGAATTGGGAAGATCATTTTATTGGAAGCGTCGATGTAAAAAGATAAAACCAGTCCAGATTTTTAGTTATAAGACATTTGTTTTCTATATGAATTTTTATTTTATTTTAATATTGAATTTGCTAAATATGATATGCTTGTGAAGAAGTCAACAAAAGAGGTTGCGTACGTATTGAATGAGTAATATGAAAACAGGTTTAGAATATTCTACACTTTGTTGGTAAAGATAATAAATTTTCTTTGGTGACTTTGGGTTTTTGAGTACATACTAGATGGTTGTTAATAAATGAAATTTATAAGAAATGTATTACAAATAATTTCAAAAGCTGTACATAACATATTGGTTTCATTATATAAAATCTAAATTTACTGAATTTTATAATTGCAAATAAATGCAAGCCGAGGTCATAAGATTTAAATAGTACAAAGGCGGAGCCACAAGTTGAATAGGAAAGTGATAACCCGCAAGGCGGTAACGTATCGAATTTTGCCATTGGTAGATAGAGTTGTTTAATGATAAAGTCCAGTTGATAGCAATATTAAGAAAACAGCTGGAGGAGGAGATAATTACACTTAATAGTGAATATTAAAATGGTGGTCCAATAATTTAGAGTACGTAGAAAATAAATAATGCAGCACAACGTAGGGGCATGATGAGTACTTAATATCATAGCAAAATAAATAGGTCTTCCAAAGTAGGGGCACGATAATTTAGAGAGAGAGATTCATAGCAAATAAATATAACGGCCCAACGTAGGGGCATGATAATTCTTCTAATATCATAGCAATATATATATATATATATATATATATATACAGGGTGCCCTATTTCTTACACGTTGTATGGGTAACTCTGTTATTTGTGATATTAGAGAAAAGGTCAAATGGGGAAATTAGTGCAGTTTTTAATGGTGAGTTCAGCCATGAAGAGATAATTAACATACAGGTTGCGGCAAAAGCGTTATACCAAAATAACGAAATTTTGATCTTTTTTGTTTTGCTTTGTGGTTCATTTATTGTGATAGATACAGTAAAACGTTGTAGATCTTTTTTACATTATTTTAAAAGGAGAATAAGATAAACTTATTTGTTTTTACATGGCTTTGGTCATGTTCGAGTAAATAAGTGAGGTTATGTTTTTTTAAATGGAAACCATAATTGGCGGTAGTTCTGATAGACAGACATTTTTTTTCTCTTTTCAGTGATGTACTACAGTGTACATGTTCAACATAAAAATTTTTGAAAAAATTTTGTTTTTATGAAATACGAAACTTGGTATTAAATAATAAAATACTTATGCATGACGTAACAAAAATATCAAAAACAAATTATGTTAAAAATATTAAATATAATATCACTTCAAAGTGTGTTCAAAGTGCCCACCATTTTATTGAAGGCACAAGCTCACATAGTTTTTTAACATTACGAAGTGCTTTTTCTATTGTGCGTGCATCAATGCTTGCAATTGTTGTTTGGATTCTAGCTATTAAATCCTCAGGTGTTTGAGGAGTAGTAGAATGCACTTTATTTTTTAAATCATTCCACAAATAAAAATCTAATGGCGTAAGTTGTGGTGAATGAGCAGACTAATCAATTTCCATTTTGTTACCATCACGTGCTCAAAACAATCAGTTAAATATTGCTTCACTGATGTACCACTGTGTGCAGGGGCACCATCGTGTTGGAAATACTTTGGTCTGTAATGGATGTTAATAGGTAATTCATCCAAATATTCTTCCAGTTGGTGTTTTAAGAAATTTAAGTAATTTGCAGCGGTGAAATTGTTGTTATAAAAAAAGTCCAATAATTTTTCCACAAAATATTCCACACCAACAATTAATACCAAATTGATGTTGATCTCTGGATTCACGCACAAGTTTAGGATTTTCTTGAAAATAAAATACTTTGTTATACCGATTAAATATTCCGTTATTTGTAAATTTAGTCTCGTGAGTAAACATAATGGTTATCCAAAAATATGAATCCTCTTCACATTTATTAAGGTACCAACAACAAAATGCTATCCGTCTTTGATTATCCACTGGATACAATGTATTCGAAATAGAATAGTGATAGGAATGATATTTCCGACTTTTCAGAGTACACCTCACAGTTTCGTTAGAAGTTTCACAGTGGTTTGCAATTTCGGCAGTAGAAAATTCTGGTTTATAGTTAACAAACACCAACACATTCGTTTCAACATTTTCGTAAGAATTTAGGTTTGGTAAATGCACCATATGCCTTAAGATTATTTTCAAGTTTGCTAAATATCCGACAGTGTGGTTGCTTACTTTCCATGTATCTTTCAAAGTACAAATCCGCTGCTGAACGTGTGTTACGATTCGAAGAATAGTAGCAAAAGAGCATGTCATTATTTTCTTAATTTGTATAGGACATTCTATCTCTTAGAAGAAAATAATGTACGTATAAACACAAAATAACAGTACTATCTAATTTCTGTTATTTAAACAAGTGAAATCTATTGTTATGTGTCATATGGCTACTTGATTCTTAAAATCAGTTCAAATATTCACATATTATTTAATACAAAGTTTCGTATTTCATAAAAACAAAATTTTTTCAAAAATTTTTATGTTGAACATGTACACTGTAGTACATCACTGAAAAGAGAAAAAAAATGCCTTTCTATCAGAGCTACCGCCAATGATGGTTTCCATTTAAAAAAACATAACCTCACTTATTTACTCGAACATGACCAAGGCCATGTAAAAACAAATAAGTTTATCTTATTCTACTTTTAAAATAATCTAAAAAAGATCTACAACGTTTTACTGTATCTATCACAATAAATGAGCCACGAAGCAAAACAAAAAAGATCAAAATTTCGTTATTTTGGTATAACGCTCTTGCTACACCCTGTATGTTAATTATCTCTTCATGGCTGAACTCGGCATTAAAAACTGCACTAGTTTTCCCATTTAACCTTTTCTCTAATGTCACAAATAACAGAGTTACCCATATAACGTGTAAGAAATAGGGCACCCTGTATAGTGACGTGATAAGGGGTCGCAAGAGGTCATTGAAACCTAAATTCTAAAAATAAATCCCACTAAAATATAATAGAATCCGGAAAATAGAAATTTCCGTACATTTATGGTTACACCCTGTATAATACAAACTTATGTTATTAATGTACAAGCAAAAAATACAATTATGCGTGTATAAATAATCACCTTGCACGATATAAACATATTGTAAATACATAGCAAGTAACGTAAGTTGTATATGTAAAAATAATTAATTGTATGATACCGTAAAACGCATTCAATGCGAACGCAAATCGATCCTTTTAGAATAAATACAAAACCATTTATTTCACGTTAGTTGTCAATACATTTTTGATCAAATGCTTTTGATTTGCTGTAAATAGCATAGAATAGTACTAACTACGCATTTAGCATAAAAACTACAATTCTGTTAAAAAAACTCAATTCTAACCTCAATAAGTGGTTTAAAAGCACGTTTTGGTGTTAAGAGCAAATGTCTATAAAATGCTAGCCTTTTGCATTAAAAAGCAATTGAAGTTAAATTTAATTGCCCTGCGGATTACAGAAATTTATTTTAAATAAAGAATTCTCCAGAATATTAGTCATACCTATTTAGAACTACGTAAATAAACCCAATACGTGTGAAGTCATTAATAAATAATCATTTATTCCAAGAAGCGACCCGATCCTTGGAAAACCCGTAAAAACTAATAAAAATTAATTATTACCTTTCGCACTCACTGTTAGAGAGAAGTGATGCGACACATTAATCTTATATATATATATATATATATATATATATATATAGTGCTGTGACAACGCCTCGTGTGAGTGTTGTGATAGCAGTACAGCAAACTGGAAATTTGAAATGAATATCTTACCTTCTTTTTCTTTACTTTGCCTGGCTAGCTCAACGGAAGTTATGGAATTTACAAAATGAAATAAAACACAGCAATCTCAAGAAACATATATACAGTCAAAAACATATAGAATAAGTAAATTTAATAAGTCCTAAAATAATATCAAACAATGAAATTTAATGGCGAGTGACTCAATATTAGCCACAAGGGCATCCTGTCGACGCGTTTTGCCCTTATTGGGGCTCATCAGCACAGGAGCAGCAAAGATGTAATATTTAACACGAACACATTATGGGAAGTACAGCATCACCTAGCCCGCAATTTGTGCCTTCGTGCTGTTTCACCTGACCTTGCAGGTTTTATAATGTGTTCGTGTTAAATATTACATCTTTGCTACTCCTGTCCTGATGAGCACCAATAAGGCCAAAACGCGTTGACAGGATGCCCTTGTGGCTAATATTGAGTCACTTGCCATTAAATTTCATTGTTTGATATTATTTTAGGACTCATTAAATTTACTTATTCTTCATAATTATAATCGTTGGCTATGGAAAAAGGCAGTTGAACCGGATCTCCTCCGTGCCGACTGTTGATAAAACCTGCAAGGTCAAGTGAAACAGCACGAAGGCACAAATTGCGGGCTAGCTGATGCTGTACTTCCCATAATGTGTTTGTGTTAAATTTTACATCTTTGCTGCTCCTGTCCTGATGAGCCCCAATAAGGGCGAAACGCGTCGACAGGATGCCCTTGTGGATAATATTGAGTCACTCGCCATTAAATTTCATTGTTTGATATATATATACATATATATATATATATATATATATATATATATATATATATTAACAGTTATAGGATAAAATGGAAACTCAACTTATAAATTATAACACATTCTAATCAATTGGCTGCATAGCTCAGTTGGTTAGAGCGTTAAACCGGTAATTCAATAGACGCTGGTTCAAATTCAGCTGTGACTGTTCTTTTAGCGGTTTTCAATCATCAGTTCGATTTGAAATGGTAATTCAACTTTATAAAAACGTTGGGTTTTCATTTCACCTTATAACTTTTAATATATATTAATAAACATATATTAATAAACACGCATTTGCATTCCGAATGTGTATTATTCTTTTTATATTTTAGATAGTTATCTACATAAGATAAGTTGATAAATACTAACGTATTACAGTTAATAAGATGAAATAATAACTTAGACTTTTGTGCAAAGCCCAAATGATCATTTCAAATTGAGCTAGTAATTGAAAGAAGGAAAATAATAGGTCTTGGACAGTTTTGAATAATTCCTACATTTGTGTAAGAACTTTTGTTTTACTTAATATCATATTTTTAGTTTCTTGCTGAAGAAATTAGAATAAATTTCGAAAACTAGACATCGCAAATAAAAGAATATTTAACGAATTGTGTTAATATTGGTCTAAAATATCCCTTAAAGAGTTTTACATTTAATTTATACAACAACCATCATAATATTATTATATATATTATTATATATACATATATATATATATATATATATATATATATATTGCTACAACGTGGTTGCTGGTCGTCACTCACTAATACAAAACGCCCCACTTTCTGAGTGCCATTAATTGCTACGAACTCCCAGTACAGCTGATGAAGTTCCACATTCATGGACGCCAAAATTCTACAAACCTTCGATGCTGCTTATATAGCTAAAATGCTTAAAATATTTCTGCTTCGCAACGAAGTATGCTACGGCTGTTTTCTGTAAATAAACTAACTACTCAAAGAAAATTCTGCTACGGTAAATCGCCTAAGTTTATTAACATACTTATAGAAAGATACACGCCAAGATCAACATAAAACTCATTATTTATACATTATATACATCCCCCTTTTTTAGTAACACATTTCACAATACATTTTAAAATCATTAATTACCCTAGATAAATATTTACAATTGTATTATCGTAGAAAGTAACAGTCTTTACTTTACCTCCAGTTTAATAGGAGCTCATATGAAAACCTTAATTCTTCGTGCTAATTTTGGCACATCAATCCCCAAAAATACCCTTTTACCTTGTACATACACCAAATACTGTTAATATAAATTCCCACATAAAATACAGTTAAATAATACAATAGAAAAAGTTCAGTCTGTAACTCTTCCCAAGTTTGTCCCTTTTATTTCTTAACCTTATATCCACAATGCACAAAAACACCTGTTTATACACGTATGTAAACAAGAACAACAGTTACCTGGTTTCTATCACTGCCCACGGGACTGCCATCATACCATCAACGAGTGCTACCTTCAGGATCTTCTCCAGTCTGGATTGCAACCCCCAGAACTGCAAGCTGCTTCCATATCAGCACGACATCACTTGGTCTACCAATTCCATAGTACCTTTAGACTCCCAAGCCTCTTCTATCAATTGTTGGCTTCACAACACTCTGTTGGTGTTTATATACTCTTTCTCCACCCCCAACCTATTAGAATTCTTAAAATTTCCTTCAATATAAACAAACAACGCTTCTAACCGTCCACAATTCTTAAAATCGTTCAACCGCTACTCTTGTTCCACAAACATTTTAATTCACGTATACAAACTTCAAGGGCCACCAAAATCCTAGAAACTTGTCCCAACACCAAAAGCTCACGTATACATTTCTTCGTATTCTCTATACAAACGAATTCCAACGGTCAACAAATTCTGTGTATTCGTTCTAACCGACAACACTTTTCAAAACATTTCCTTGAAATTCATTTGAACATAACAAACGCGCCCATTCCACTAACCTATTTACGTCCAATTTTTACGGTCCCACTCTAAAATCTGGTGTATATTTACTACAACTAACCATTTAAACTACGCCCCTAATGCAACATGTTTTATCTGTCTCCCTTTAACCTACACAATAAAATCCTCTGTCTCTTACTTTGTACTTATTCTACTTTGTATATTCCTACCACGAGTTATATCTTTCTCGCTCTAACATCCACTATTAACAATATTCAATTTTGCTTATCTGACTTATACCTATTCTAACTCATAATCCCTCATTGTTTCCTTGTTTTCATCCCAAATCAACTAACACTTAGCACATGATATCCCTCTTTTCCACCTATCTATTCTAACCAATAACCTATCTTTGTTTTGGTGTTGGCACGCTGCATTAGTAACTGACACATAACCTTATAAGTTTCATATCTTTTTAACGTGGCTATCAATTCATTTTAATTGACAGCGGACAATAATACTCGTTTGTTTGTGCCGTTTTATTTGCGACGTTCGAGAAAACTTGCAACCTCGGTTCATTTCGGAATTAGGGCTAGACTGATTGGTTTGTAGCCTTAGCAAGTCGCCAAACGGAATTGCTGAGCGTTGGAATCTTGGTTAGCGTAGCTTTGCGAAAGTTGCTTTCGCATTGGTGAACTCTTCGGGTAAGATCATTCCTAGCTGGTTCGTAGTTTGTGGTCGGCCTCCTGTTTATGCCCCATTGTTTGGTTGTTTGCACCTTAAGATTGCTTGGATAGGTGTGGTAGTTATGTTTGTCTTAACCGCCATGATGGGCGACATGTAGTTTGACCGTGCCAGGTTTGATTATGCCGTTTTGGAGCATTGACTCGACCTCTGCACAATGATCTCTCTTCTGCGGAGAATGTCGCTAAAACATTAGTCGACATGAGTGGGTGATGCCGTCCTCATGCCAGGCACAGCGTTGATTGTAGTTATCGGATCTGCAGTCCTATCTACCACGGGCGTGCTGTAGCTCGAGGAGCGAGGTTTGATTATGCCGCTTGGGGCATTTCCTTGACCTCTGTGGAGAAGACCTTTTCTCTAAAAAGAACATCGATTGAGAGGAACTCCGGACGGTGTTGGAGATGTCGTACTGATGACGGGTCTAGTATTGACTGCGGATTGTCAGCTTTGGAACCCTCTTGATGACTTGTAGATTCGATCTTAGAGCCCTTGAGTACAGGAACCAGTTTGTCTGAAAACTTGTGTTCAATTTGGTCCAGACAGACATCAGCCATAGGTGCTGGTTGACGTGGCCCGTTCCAATATAGTGTAAAGCGCTGGTCGTATCCAAAGTGGTAGGAACCTCTGACGTTGTCTATTGCTGCGTTTGGACGGCTCAACCGAGACCGCCCACGAATGATATCTTCTGTTAGGCTGAAAGCGACAAGGAAGGTACCTCGATTTTTGTTATGCTCAATGTTGAAGTCGATGTTGGACTTTTCCTCGATGTGGCTCCAACTTTTATTATGCATTTAAACTAGATAGATTATTTTTTGGTTGGATTGTGGTCATTGTGGTAAGCAACTTCTGTTTGAGTAGACAGCAGCAATCCTTTGTGTCTAGCAGAGTTGTGTGTGCCTTTCTCTCTAGGTTCACCGTGATGCGAAGTAAAGCTAGATCTGCGTATTTGAAGTTAAGTTGTGGTTTTGCTAATGTTTTTCCGATCAAACTATATTGTGACATCGTCCGGGGGTTGCTCGTTTCCTTGGTTGCGGACAGCGGAGCAATTGCGGTGAAAATGCCTCTCCGGCATACGTAGCATTTCGGCAGATTTTAATTCAGCCTTAACCGTATGGCGGTTTTGGAGTTGTAGTTGTCTCCTTAGCTGTCTCGCGCAAGTCTTGTTCGACTTCGAAAGTTTAAACCATGAGGTACATCACGCTGCTACGTGCCTAGAACCTCATGTACAGTCTTGCTGTAGGTGCTATCGAACAGATAATTAATCAAAGGTCGTATTCAGCGTGAAATTTCAGTAGGGCGGCCTGCTATATTTTCTTTTGTAGAAACTTAGTGTGACCTTTAAATATTGCCTTGTCAGGTTTTTAAGGTGACAAAGAATTTCACCAAATTGCTGCTTTCTCGCGAAGTTGCTTCTCGATTTGCGGTACGCTTAACGTGAATAGAGCGGTGAGGAAGTCTTACGAATTTTCCATTGGCTCCACTGAAAATGTGGGTCGGTCGTATTCCTTGTAATGGATCAGGTTTCTCAAGTCTTATATTTTCATGGTGATAGTTTTTGATGGTTTTTGGACGCCATCTGGTTCTGACTTCATTCCAGAAACAGCAATGTTTTGTAGTGAATTTTCGACCACCTCAATGGAGGATGATGGTCCCTTTCTCCTCGACATAACGTGTACGGCCCTGAACAATCCTTATTCACCTTTGTGAAATTCTTTTACAGATCCCACGTTCTGGGCACCAATTGATACCGGGGTGAAATTCATATCAGTGCAGACACACTTCTGCAATTAATTAATATATACAAGTTCAAAGAAATATATTTACAAATCTAATAATTAATAACTTACATCTAAATACAGATACGAGAGTATATGAAAGAGCGGAACCGTGTTAGCATTGAATCCGTTAGTCACCGCCAACATGCTCAACCCTGGTTTAGTATCTTACTTGGATTAATCAACAAAATGCCTACAACTTACTTTTAAGAATAGAATAAGCGCTTTCTTTAAGCAGCGATTCGATTCTTTATAACGCTGAAAAATATTCAGGTTTTTGAATACTAGTCAAAGCAAAAGATTTGATTGTACTCAATAACTAAGGAGTCAGTTTATTACACTAACATCCATTATATAGTAAATAGTGTAAGGATATTATTGCTTAAAGAATGCTTTAAGCACGGATTAATAAATGGCGTTATTTCATTGTGGCAGTTCTAGATCATAACATGTTATAACTGTAATTAAATTAATTGATAATGTGTTAGATTCTTAGTTCTGCAATTATAATATTTATGCTAACTTAAGAAATCTCGGGATACATGTTAACTTTCAGTTAAATCACTTTGAGTGGAAGTAAAGTCGTATCCGAGAGCGCCAGTGTGATTTCATGCAAAGAGGATTCTAGTTTGGAAATGTAATTAAATTACTTCTACAACGTAACTACCAACTGCTATAAGGTAATAAAACGGAATTTTTAACCGAGTAGCAAGAATGAAGTGAAGCGTACCAAAAAATTAATTACAAATCATTCTAATGTGCTTTGCTTGACGTTTTATTTTATAATAGCTTTTTAACAGAAAAATACGAGCGATATATAAATTCCAAAAATCCTCAAAATTATTATTTTTAATATAATCATACACTACTAAGCAGCTTTAAACCAATTTCAACGAAGGAGTATTCATATATTTATTACTTTGTCACTGTAGTCTCCATAATTATTTCTAGCAAATATTTTGTTTTTAGTATGCAAAACTCACTAGAAAAATAATTTTTGCTATGACTGTTACGGAATGACCTTATTTTAATACTTCTCATGATAGTAAAATCTAATACATTCTATACGGGTTTTTATTTAGCATTTGTTGCCATACTTGTTAACAAGTAACCAATGCGGGAATATTCACTTTCCACGGTGGCGCTTATTGATATTACTCGAATAGCCCTGCATCTTATTTGCAATTACGACGGAATTACCAAAGGTAGTAATGAAACAAACAATAGACGAACAAATGTTAAATAAATAATGCCATTCTGTAAAAGCGTTTGAAATCTTAAAGTATAACAAATTCTCCAAAAAAAATGACCACTGAATTTGAAGTCGAATTAGAGCTAGCCTCCAAATATAGTGGAAACCTGAAATGCGATTTAATTTTGTTACGAGAAACTTCAAAGAAGAAATATGAACCTGCCTGTAAAATATTTATGGATTGGCGAAAAAATGTAAACGGCATCTTATTCTGAAAATGTTATAATTGGGTGCTTTAATGAGTTATCTAATAAGCATAAGTCTCCAACATTGTGGACGCATTATTCTAAGTCGGGAACAACTCACGTCATCCATCATAACGTGGATACGGCAAAGTATGGAAAATTAAGAGCGTTTCTCAAATAAAACTCAAGTGGTTATGAATCGAAAAAATCAAAAATCTTTACAACTGAGGAAATAAATAATTCAACAGAGTCTCTTAACAAAGGTATGTAATGCTAACCCTTTACTTGACAACATCCAACCATTGGTATTAAAAATCATTTAAGGGCCGTTTAATCTTCTACTAGGTCTCTTAAAAACAGAAAAGTAAAAAAAAAACCTATTTGTTTTCTCGTTTTGACAATGATTCACTGGACAGAGACTGCTGCAAATACTTGGAGATTATTATTAGTGATAAATGTGTCTGATGATATACATTGCATGGAACATAGTAAATTGGTACACGAGTTACGTTTTGGGCCTTGGGAGCTTCTTTTTTAAAAAATCTTCTTCCAATAACTCTTGTAACAAATATTTATTTAACAGAAATTACATTTGGAATTTTGACAAACTGTGTAAATTTATACTAAGTCGAAATTTAATAATAATTGAAGTTAAATCAGGACGAGTAGCCTAAGCAACCAACAATGTAAAAGCTGAGAGGCTCAAGACTGACTGACTCGTTTGGGGCTCCCTGTGTATTTATGTTGTCCCTGCCCCTCATGTCTGTGGGAACTGCAGAGCTCATGTTTGCTTATTTTTTGATTCAATTCATTATACAATGTAATAATCTTAATTCTAATAATTGCGGTTTCTTAACCGTCTGTGGCCTGCACCTGCAGTATCACTTTCGTCTTGAATACAATATATTCACATGCGTTCTCACAACTTGCTTGTGAACTTTATTAACCTTTTCTTTATTTATCCTTAAATTACAATGTTGCATCTAACTTAAGTTTCTTAATAATTTCTTAGTAATTTCTATTTAATTATACATATACGGATTGGGGGATATGTAAGTCACGTTTAAAAATAATAACAAAATACTACCAAATATAAACAAAATTTTTACATTTTGGCACTTCGAAGAGGTTTGACCAGTAGTACAAAATTTGCAACGACCTTTGAAAGAAAAATTAAATTATGTGAAGTGTGACGGTATCTAATTTCATCTAAAAGTCTAATTTTAGGTTTTGTTATAGTTTTTGTGGGATATTGTTGAGCGCTTCGACGTTTTATTTGTTTATCTTTTTTCAGTAGTGCAAACTCAATGAATTTTGTAAATTTTATTGTGCTATGGAGTTTGCATTTTCCTCGTTAAAGCCATCTTCTAATTGCGTAACTGTTAGAGTAACTTCATTTGCCATTTTCAACAGCTTCTTGTCACGACGACTTTGGGCGTGGGAGCATTTTTCAATGATGCAATGATCGTTGCTACGAGTTTGATCATAGGTCAACAGAGTGCAAGGAGCGGTTGCAGTTTTGAGGTAACTGCGCCGGGCTGGGGCACGAGTTCAAGAACTGCAGGCGAATAGTAAGATTGGATGGTCCGAGGACATTGCCATCGCCACTGAGCCACCATCTAAACCTAGGTTTTACATGTAAATTCCCACTACAAAGTCTTATTGTAAAGGGATTTTCTCTTTGCTCGCTCCTTGTGGGAGGGATTTCTTCCTTGCCCCCCTCCTTGTGGTGCAGCGCCTTACGCCTCACGCCTCTAGCCTCACAAAACGCCATAAGGAGGGGTGGAATTCCACCCGTAGGATCCTCCCATGGAATTTGTCGCCACAGCGCCACCGAGTTAACCTAGGTTAGCTTTACTATTTTTAAATTATTTTTATCCCCACCATCTCTACCATAAAAATCGGTAACCTAACCCTTAAAATTTTCGAGATACCTCTCGCTGCCTATCGGCACCGCATGACCTTTGTATTCCCACATTTTTAATTTTTGTCTTAACATCAACCCTTGTCGAGTTACAACCCCCAAACTCCAATTTTATAACTTTTTTATTTATAAACATTTTCTAAACGCGTAAGACATCGAATATGCTTAAATTTTCTTAGAGGTCCCAATCCGGCATTTATATTAATCTAGGACCAACCCTTACTACCATCAAACCCAAATTTTATAACTTTTTTATTTATAAACAGTTTCTAATCATGTATGGTAATACCGAATTAATTTTTCTTGGAAGTCCGAATCAACCATTAATTTAATCTTAGGTCAACTCGTTTTAAAAAATTTGTGTAAGCAAAAAAGTAGTACACATTCCTTTAAAACAATTTTATTTAATTATAAATATACAGTGTACACTAAACATATATTTTCATACATATATGTTTTACAGACAAAAATTTTCTGACATAATTTAAGTATAAAATTTAAATTTCCATTTTTGTATTGCAGGGTTCTTTTCTTCATTCCACTGGACCCTCACATCGGCTTATACTTATTAATATTTATTGCTAAATAGAGCACTTTTCCAAAGACCAACCGGACCCATGTGCTTCAAATTCCTCTGATTTTGTTCTCATGGTTTAATCCAAACTGGAGTACAGAACGGTTTTGGGTTTGTGTGTCTTTAATTTTATGGTACACAATAACAAATATTGTTAGTAAAATTTTACCATCCAATAAATGTGATATTGCACAAGCATGTGACAAATGAATCACTGAGCGAAAGTACATGCTTGGTGTTATTAAATTTAACCACTAGGTTCTCATTTTACAAGCGCGGTTAATTATTATTTAAAGTCTAATATGCTTTAAATAAAGAAATTGAATACTTGACTAGATTCAATGATTTACGCATTGCCGACTCACTAATTTGAACAATTTGTATCTCATTTGTTAAACGCAAACCACTTATAAGCTTATCAACGTTGTCCAATGATCTAGCTATAATTACTGATACGAGGTCAGGTCAGTCAATTTCTTTGAAAGTGAAACTTTGTTTCCCTAATACAAGTAACTTTTATGAGGCACTATTAAAAGCATATTTGGTGACGACAAAAGTAATGCAATTATCGATTACAGTTTTAGTATATAGCCAAAGAAGGAAACGTGCTGTACCTATAATTGTTGCTCCTCTATATTTAACTCCATCTTTAAAACCTCCTTCGGACATTTACTTTAATCTAGACAACAAAAAAACTTAGGAGTGCTACCACTTTAAACCTAAGAATAAAAAAAATAGGGTAGTTTAATACGTCTATTACTAATTTTTGCTGATGTTGGCGATACAAATAAGTAAAACAAACTTTATCAAGAAATATTACGTTTTTAATAAGATATATTCATGTATTGATAACATCTATAAACCGCTGTGATAATCAGAGTCTGGTGAATCTGGGATAACCAAATTTCTAAACATTTGCGTAAGCGATCGCCTCGCAGTCGTATCTTCCAAATACTGGATGGCGTGACATTTATTAATTTCCAACACTGTCAAGTAAATTAAATAGTTGCAATCATTAAACAGAGAAATACTTGCACGGCTCTCTATCTCTAATAACGTTTGAACCCTTTTTCCTCCGCGGTATTGCCTATTTTAAAAAACATATATAGCAATATAAGATAAACCATACACCACATACATATAGTAGTCAAAGTTGATATAGCAGAACGATTGATTAGGACAATTAAAAACAAATTCTACACAAGGAAGTTACAGGTGGCTTGAATTTTTACCTAAAGTTATAGAAGAATATAGCAGTACCAAGCACCATGCAATTAGAATGAATACTTTCTCCGTTAATTAAGAGTACAATTAATTTGCAACTAAATTGCTCTAGCACTGCATTCAATAATCAATGATTCACCATTAAATCAAATTTTAAAGACGAATTCGATGAAAAATAATACAATACGCGTTTTTACAAAACAACTACTTTTAGGGCGGGCAAATTTGTTTAGATATTAAGATGAGAAGATTAAAGCGCCGACAGCATTGTCCGTTGGATACCAACATCCTTTTGCTAGACCATGTTTGCCATGTTGGAACCAGGATCACCATCTGAATCTTCTTTAGCACCCTACTACTCAGACGGGCAGTTTTTTGTTGTGCGGTTTGTGCTAGGTTGAACGACAGAGTTGACAGTGTCAAGGTCGACACGCGTCACGACGCCAAGTTGAGCAGGTGTCCCACGATGCAGCGTCTGATGACAGCCCTCACCAAGAACATCGACATTGGACTATAGGTCATTAGAAGATGTTACGAGAAGCATGAAGATTAAATGTGCGCCAATTAATTTAGGAAAAGCCAAAGGGGCCACAAATAGACTCGTTAAATTACTAAACAAAAATAAAATCGACATCGGGCTCATACAGGAACCGCACCTGCATGACCACAAAATAGTGGCATTTGGTAGGGGGGTCACAGTGTTAAACTCGAACAGCGAACGGCCGCGAGTTATGTATCCCTCAATCTATGTATGTATAACAAAATAGAAGTTATTAGTAATTATTAGAAAGTGTTAAAAAAATTATTAAGTCAACTGCAACAATGTAATTCAAGGATAATTAAATAAAGGTTATTAACAGTTGTGAGAACGGATGCAATACATTGTATTCCAGACGATAGTGATACTGCAGGTAGCAGGTCACGACGGCTAAGAACCGCGATTACTTTAAAATTAAGATTGTTACATTGTATAATGAATAGAATTAAGAAATAAGCAGATATGAGCTCTGCAAGTTCCCACAGACATGTGAGGGGCAGGAACAACATAAATACCCCAGTAGCCCCAAGACCAATTAATCGGTCTCAAGTATTTCAGCTTTAGCATTGCAGTTTGCTTAGACTACACACTCATATTAGTTCAATTATTAATTATTTTTCGACTTAGAGTAATTTTAAATCAGATTGTCAATTCCATATTAATATCTGAATAAACCAAATAAATTGTTACGAATTTTTGAAAGAAGTTTTCAAAAACACCGCTCCCAAGGCCCGAAACGTAACTTGCGTAGCGGCATTATAATAAATAATGGGCATTTTATTAAATAATTTGTCAAATTTATTTTTAAAGCGGACGCGTCAGACCCGGGCAGTTATCGTCCAATTAGTCTGCTTCCGGTAATTCGCAATGCTTTGGATAGCGTTATAACTACGAGGATAGAGCATTCGATTAGGGAAAGCGGAGACTTCAGCAAGCGGCAGTTTGGTTTTGCAAAGGGAAGGTCGACGATCGATGCAATAGAATTTGTAGTAGGGCAGATCAAGGAAGCCAGGGAGGCCAAGATTGTATCTCTGGACATCCCGCGGGCGTTTGACGCCGCCTGGTGGCCAGCTATCATTTGGGAGTTGGAACGTAGAGATTGTCCAGCGAACTTGATGTCGCTGGTCAAAATCTATTTTTCAGAAAGGCTGGTGCAGGTGGAAATTCCGAGGAAATTGTATCGCAAACTGTGGAAAAAGGTTGTCCGCAAGGGTCTTGTTCGGGACCAATCTTCTGGAAACTTTTGTATGAAAGCATCTTCAGGGTCAGATTGCCCAAGGGGTGCATAATGGTAGGGTTTGCGGACGACACGTTATTGATTGTTAGGTCAAGGTTGGTTATAGAAATGCGCACCAAACCAAACCAGGCGCTGGAGAAGTTGTTAAAATGGTCGCAGGAAGTTAAACTAAAATTTTACACTCTGAAGTCGGAGGTTCTTTATTTAAGTACGAAGTCGGGGCAACGCCCCCTAGGTTAGCATTAGGCGGCGAAAAGATTCCGTATAGGGAAACTATCATTTAGCTCGAGATAAAAATCGACAATAAGTTAAATTGGAGACGCATGTGCAGTACATTAAGTCTAAGGGATGTGAAATATCTAATAGGATGATGGCGGCGACAAAAATCAACTGGGTTTTTAGAGACGAATCTTTGAAGACGGTTTATACATGAGTGATCGAGCTGGCGATGTTGTACGCAGCATCTATCTATGCGCAAGGTTGTAAGGTTAGGAAAGGTAGACAATTGGCAAGCGTCAAGAGAATCACTGCGGTTAAGGCGGCGAGGGCGTACAGGAACACTTCCACGGAGGCGGTACTAGTTATCAGTAGGATCCTTCCGATCGAGTTCGTTATAAAGGAAATTAGAGATCCCAGAATTATCGATACGAGGGCTCAGCAGAAAATGATCGAAGGCTTTGGCTTAGGTGATAGGGAAGTTAAGAAGAAGATAGTGGTTTCGGAATTAAAGCACCCAGCGGATGTTAAGGAGATTCAGTTTGTTGAAGGGGATAAAAATACAAGCGGCTTTAGGATCTATACGGATGGTTCATGGATGAGTGACGGGCAGGCAGGCGCGGAATTTGTTGTGTACAAGGAGGACGGCGAAGTGTCATTTCTAAACAGAACTCGCGGATTGGAGCACCATCTTTCAATACAAAATGGTGGCTCTAAGGGAAGCTATAGAGTATGTCGTCAACTACTCCGGCTAGAGTGGGTACTCTATCATCAGCGATAGTAAATCCACCTTAGTAGCCCTGTCAAACATACTTACTTCGACCGATCTTCAGGGGGATGTCTGAAGAGGTGTTCGGGATTTGAAGCTCTTTTAGGTCAGGTCTTACCAGGAAAACAGGGGGAACGACAGGGCCGATGAGTTGAGTAAGGAGGCAGCCACAGGGGAGTTTCGTTCGTCATATTCGCTAATACCTAGGTCGCTAATCAAGAGGAAGCTGCGAGGAAGATCGATTGGTGGGTGGGAGGAGAGGTGGAATAACGCCACCACTGGTAGATTGACGCATAGGTTTATTTCAAGCATAAGGGATAGGGACAAAATCGACGTTATATTTGATCACAAAATGGTGCTGCTCGTTACGGGTCTTGGGGGGGCTGAAGGCATATTCGAAGAGGTTTGGTCTTAGAAATGACGAGGTTGCGAATACGGCGGGAGATCGGAAAATACTTTACACGTGCCTTCGATTGTCCCATCGAGGCTTCAAATAGGGAGTTAGCTGATAAAAAGTTGGCTATCGAACGCCTAAGATGGCCTAGGAAATTGGAGGAGGTCCAGGAAGTCTCGAACCAGAAAACGTTCTGGGTCGCGCTTAAAGAATTTGCAAGTAGGGTGACTGGGATTGAGGTAAATAATAGGGCTTAGGGAAATAGCAGGACGGATATCAGGCGATGACGAACTTGGCGCGGAAATGGGCTCGATTTGAATTTTAATCTTGCGGATAGTAATATTAAAAGGAAAGAAAGGCATATGTCTTAATATGCACGACGAACCCCCACACCACTAAAACGCTCACTGTCTCACCTTATACGCGCGGAAAATCGGAATCGGGAATAAACCAAAACAAATAAATAATAACAAAATAAATCAGAAAACCCTAATTAAACTAAATTAATAAAATAAACAAACAAATAGAATAGAGTGAAACGGCGCATCCTCCTAGGACTTAAAAGTGATGGTGATTGTGACTCCTCCATCACGTTTAGTGCATATCCATCAGGACTTTAACAGTGCATATTTAACTCCCCTTAGAAGTAAGATTGAAATAGATGTAAGCAGACAATCAAATTTTCGGATGCTGGAGAAATTTACATACGAGGTAAAAGAATAAAATTGTGGCGGCTGTACTCGCATAAGCATTGATTTGTATTAATAAGCAGATTTTGCAATAATCTTAAACAAGCACGTTTTTAGTGTGAAGCCGCTAGCCGACATAATGCGAGTGCATCTCATAATTTGGGTGATGCTTTTACTAATTTATGCACTGTTACATGCTTGTGCTTATTTAGATATTTATTTATATATTTATATTTATTTTATATTTATATTTTTGCATGTATTTTTTATTTTGCCGATTATGTTCTGACGTTTTGCCGTCTATTTTTAGTTGCAGTATCTGTAGGAAGGAAGATTATCATTATAATACAAATTAGTTAGGGAACGTTTGGGATGACTATACGATTGACTTAGAGTAAAATACTCAGACCAGAGAGCACAACTTTGTAAATTTATAGAGCAGGCAAAATAACTGGATTTACTAGTAAATTATTTGGAGAATGCTTAGAAATTTGAATTCATTTTTTTAAATTAGTTAGCTAGGTTTGGATAGTTTTAAGACGAGGTAGCTCCGGTGAGCAGAGCTGGCAGCTGCTATCCGGTATTACGGATCTAACCCCTTTTCATTTTTGCTTGTAGACCGGACACACTCCAAAATCAGCGCTAGGGATACCATAATTTAAACCCTATTTTTAGTGTTAGTTTCAGTTTGTAGATTTTTATTTAGGATTGATTAATTTGAAGTTAGATTTAATTTGAAGAACGTTTATTTCGCGTTTAAACCCATGTGTAGTACCTTCGGGTGGAGCATTGGGGACGTGGTCGCAAGCATAGCGACCCTTATTCACTTTATAATGTTAATCTGAGCAATAATGGCTTAATCACCAATGTTAAAAACATAAACTATACTAAAAAACAAAACTCTTAGAGGGCAGCGACTTACCCATTCCCATTACAGAACGTATCTGCGATAACATCAAGCTAGTTAAAATGAACGGCATTGTGGATTGCACCGAGGAATTAAAAAATAGTAATTAATTTTTTGTTAAAAAAGAGATGTGACACTTTTAATAGCTACATGCATAGAAAATTCTAGAAATTTGTATCTCTTATGCATGAAGTAAAGGCTAAATTTACATTATTAGTACAAAACGGAAACAAAATGGAGGGTGGAGTAAAACATATTATTGGTAAATAAGATCTTGAAAGTATAAATACGAAGTGTACTAATCCAATATGCATTCCGCAAAAAGTGAAATTAGAAGATGTTATGTTGGAGTTTTTCGTAGAGGAACTGTTGGCTATATTGAACCGTCTTGAAAAAGAGGATTACTATCTACTTGATCTGGATATAACCCAAGATATTAGCAGGATATTTAACTTGGCGGAAATGTAAAATCCTCCTTTTAATTCCAGAATATGTAAACATCGCCGACCTAGGACTGATCATAGCAAGTAATGTGTCACCCCAGGTTTTAAGAAAACGAACAAACGCATGCAACAAACTTTTATCACACGCTGTCAAAGAAATAGAACATACATCGACTACTTATATCTATCAATTAAGAATAGAAAATTGGAATTGCAAGAAGTAGATTTAGAAAGAGTGAGTATTAGGCAAAGACAATCGTATTAAAGCGGCAGTATAGACATCTAGTAGAAAAAGAATGAAAGATCGCACAATTTAAGAGAGATAAATAAATTATTTTAAAACCTACAGGAAAATTGGAAACATTTGCTGCATTTAGTGTTTCTGCATTAACAGTTAATATCCCAGAAACCTATTTCTATGTCGGAGTTCTTGCTTAGAAGAATTGGTATAAGTATGTGTATTTTTAAAGGAATTTTACAGAATCCGACTTATTAATATGTACGATGCAAGATAAGAGCCTACAAAATACGAATACATGTTGATTCCTCTTAAGGAAATGAATTTGATTTGATTGCCTACAGAAGAGCATTTTGCAACATTTTGAACTAATATTATTACAACATATAACGTTCACTCACTTTCGAAAATACAGGGATTAAGGTTTGCTTCGGATTTCTGAATAAACATGGAAAATGCATCATTTATACAGAAAGAGATAAAACAAGTCAACAAAATTCTTGTGCAAAAAGTAAAGTGTTGTAAGAACATCGTTAGGTGTTGTAAGCTTGAAGAATTAGATTGTGGAACAGAACACATTATTGTTGGGGTTAAAGAAATGGAACACAAAGAAAATCTGTTATATTTTACACTTCAAAGATCAAGACGCGCTGTACGTATCCAACTATTAATTACAAAAGGAACTACAAGAAGAAAATATAAATCTAAATTATAAAATCAGAAATAAATTAGAGAAGTTAAAAACAATAATAGAGAACTACGCACGGGTGACCACCAGCATATAAGACAAGCGAGCTTAGTTGTCGAAGAATTGTCGAGTTTATCATAAGTGTTTTATGTGTGACTTAGTGGTTCTGCTTAACGGAAATATACAGTATAAGTCTACAAAAGGAAAACCAGTAGTTGAATCAAGATAGTTGTCATGAGGTAATGTGAAGGCTGGGGATGTGAAGCTGGAGGTAAAAGTAAAAGATGAAGGGTGCTGGTATAATTTGGGAGGTGGGGGTGGTTGGTAAGTTTTGGAAGGTGGAAGGTGGAAGGTGGAAGGTTGGAAGTGGGAGGTGTAGAGTTGGAAAGGTGGAAGATGTTTGGTGAAGGTGAACTTTTTCTTATGAATCGCACTGCTGCAACGTCAGTGGTGTATTACAGAACGGAAAATGGCCATCATGAAAGCATTGTTGATTTAAATGTTAATCCCAATTTAAAAATTCTTTTAAAATAAAAGTTAGTAATCGGTTTTTGAAAAATAGTACGTTCCATCCGAAAATTTTCAAGGTGGATTTTTGATTTTAGGATATAAGGTTGAACTGAGCTTAAAACTTATACAAGATATAAACGAAGACCTTTTTGAAAAATTTTGAGTAAAAGATTCTTATTTTTATATTAAGTATACTGTTGATTTTATAGTAAAATTTTTATCAGAAATAAAATCTGTTTAGAAATCGACCTTAAACGATTTTTTAAATCACAGAAAAACCTCAATAAATAAAAAGTGAGACCTAAAACCGACTAGAACGGCAGTTTTTTGAGGAAAGTCATACAACTTCTTACAGCACATTCATTAATTTTTTTCTGTTATATACCTCTAATGTTGCCTGTTTGCAATATCCAGAAATGCAGCAAGGCATCCAGAAAAGCAGCAAGGTAATTATCTCCTTGCAGCAATTAATATACCATATTCATAAACGCATTTTAGAAAAAGCTATTATTGAATTTAGCGTTTCTTTCATTACGCTAAAAAGTCACTTTATTACCTTAAAGTCGCTAAATAATATAAGTAACTTAATTATATTTACAAACTAGAACTACGCTCTGCATGAAATCTATTTAGTGTTTCTTATTTCCGTTTGAGAGCATTGGAGTAGTTAACATCCGTCTCAAGATTTCCTAATTTAGTAGGCATATTCTGAGGAACGCATTTCCGAAATTATACATATTAATTCAATTACAATTACAATTTAGTGCAATATACCTAAGACGAAATCAAATCAGTGTCACCGTTGATTTTGGAAACAGTTTTCTCTTATTCACTGCAAATACTAAAATTTTCCAATTTCCACGCTAGTGATAAATTTCCTGCTTAATACAACGCGTGGTATTAAAAGTATCAGTTAGAAGTTACTGCAAAGAGACTCAGTGAAGTAGAGTCCAGTTTTCTGTGTATGGTTTTGAAATAGTAAATTGATTCCAGCAGGAAATTTAGCAAACAGCTACAAAGAATGTGCTAACTCTATTAAATGGCACTTTTCATTTCTGAAGTTTATTTCCGAGAAGTTGCTGATAGAAGAAACAAAGAGTTTATATAGATAAGGTTTATCAGTAGGAAATTTGTAGTTTATAAAAAAAATCCCCTTTAAAGGAGAGAGGAGCCGGTGGAATGTATTTTTTAAATTTTGCAAATCCCCACTAAGAATAGGTTAATAACATATTGATTAGTTGCCCTTTTATGCTGAATATGATAAACTTATTAATTTTTTTCGAATATAGAGGTGAGTTCCTCTGTAACTTTTTTATGTGTATGTATTTGTAAATACCAATTACAAAATTGTTATCTATAGAAGCTTTAACACAAAAAAAATATGTTGTTTCCTTAAGACGATATTTGCTCCAGTATGCGAGTAAATTGAGGTGAAACAGCATATAAGCAAGGTTACCACGAGACCAAAAGACAGGTTTTCTTGTGGGATTTAATATGGAAAATTTTAAGGTCCATTCTGGTAATTTTTGCGAGATAGGTCATTCACCTCGCGTGACCCATACATATATGTTACTCAATGTAAATTGGAATTTCTTTGCAAAGCATATGAGGTGGAGATGCGGTGTGTAGGTGGTGGTTGTGTGTAGAGTTGAGTTACGACGCTTTCTAAACCAAAAGGTTATTAAAACATTACTTATCTATTATACACAAATAGATGTCTTAACTAGAGTAGAAACACTACACATGACAATATACAAATAGCTCAAATTATTCTCAAGTTTTAAACAAAGAAACTGTTTTTGTAAAATTTTGCTATCTTTAATTGTTTTTAAGTAGAAGTGAAAATGTCAAAAGTGCACCGTCCTCTAATTAAAAAATAAATATCTTTACAAATTCGCATATATAAAGCCGTTTACAAGTTATACGCTAAAAATAAAAAAAGGCATTAGATATTAATTTGACAAGTATTACAATGCCATCAATTGACGCATCACATCAAATATTTACAGAAATCTTTTCATAGAGCTCAAATGTATCCGTTAGATCTCAAGATGTTAATAAAATCTCATTTATATCAAACATCGACTAAGTACTAAAAATATCTCTCTTAATTAAGCCAAAATATGTCCTTCGGCAATATAAATAATGTCATTAATCATGTTCAATACCACGAAAGATTCTGTTGTATATACATAAGTATACTCCACTAACCTAAGTCAACCTTCAGTCACTTCAAAATCACGAAAAACGTGATCTCTCGCAACAAAAAACTTCGTACGGAATTACAAACAGATCAAATCCAACTTGCTAAACATTCGGGCATATATCAAATTATTACACACAACTGACGCATACTGTTAATTTAAATGTGATTCCGTTTACGGTCACCATGATACTGAACAGAATGGAAATGCGACATTACTTGTATGTATGTTTTTAGAAGTGAAAGTGCGTTAAGATAAATCCTCTCCACATAGTATTAACCAACGCAGTCTATAATAGATACCTTTCTGTAATTCTTAGGTTAGCTCAGCGTTACATTAGCTGTTAGCCATGTTAAATAATTGATTACGCAGTTTTATCATTATCAACCATAATCTAGCATGTCACGGTACAAAATGGTATTTATGAACTTAGGAAACAATTCAAGTGTTGCTTCGCAGCTCGATGACTTCTTAAAGCCTCGGGGTAGCTCAGGGCCAAGACTCTTAAAGAGGGTTTCGATGAATGGGGTGGGATTCTGCCAACCTTTGACTCTGTATGGGGCCTTTATAAAGCTACTTTTATTTGGGCGCCAGGACATGGAGCAATAGCGAAATAGAGCCCTGTTTCACGAACTCTGAACAACCACAAAGTAACACTATAATTCTTTAAATAACCAAACAAGCAAAACAATAATACTCAATAACCAGTTAAGTATAAATTCTATTAATGTTTACTTTTACTAACCTTCGCACACACATTAAAATACAGGAAATTACTGTAACACTTCAAATAAATAAATAAAATGGATCCAAGAACAATTAATTAACACGGTATTTCTATAACTCTGCACGAGTGCTATGATTGGGCAATGTACACCTCATATATGATTACCAATTGTGCAGTGCAAGATTTATATGGCCACACAAAGTTGCAATACCTTATTATACACCACTGAACATCAATGTGTTCAAATAATAAGTGATAAAAGACACACTCGTATAGAGATTTACACTGTTAAATTCATTCAATATTAAAATGTGATTAGAATACCAATTATCAAATAATTACCTTCAGTACATAATATTAAACACAACACTTATAGGCAATATCTAACCAGTAATACTGTGAAGTGGGTTGCTTTATAATTTTCTTTCGTTAAACAGGTAATCAATTTAGAACTAACACATTTGCACTAATCATAGCAAAGCTTATCAACATGCAATAATTGTAAACGACAATAATGAAACAATATACACCACAAATGTTTGTGGAAAAACAACATACGACCTTATTCTGTGTTGATTCTATAGATGCAGGAAATCCAAACCATTTGCGCTCGAATCCTTGCAGTATTTTTAGACGATTAGAAATGAGCAGTTTATTCTAGACAAGATCAACAACAGGAAAGATTCTTCACAAACCATTAACAAATATTTTACGGCAGGCAATATTCGTACCAGCAGTAAATACAAACTTTCACGCGAATTTCTAATCGAATCTATATACTTAATTCCATACTAAGTTCCCAGTGATTCTGGGATTAATAGTTAATCGAAGCAACGAAGTTTTTAACCATTTACTATTAACTATTAACTATTTACTATTAACTATTGAGCATAACAGGCAAGTAGTTGATTTTATCCGCATAAAGCGAAACTGATTACTAACCCACCAAAAATAAAATGGTAATAAATCAGAATAAGCAGTGAAAAACTATAAAATCTCCACAAAGGGGTACAATAAAAATACAGTGTTCACCTCAACCACATTTAAGCTCGTCGATGGACACCAGAAGAGAGAGCTTGCTATTAGCAATTTCCCCATTATCACTGTAATAAGTGATAACAACATCTAAAACGAGTTTTTATATTAACTATTTAAACAGAATAACAAAATTACCTTCAAATACATTAACATTGAGCTTACAATTGACAGAGTAATATGACAGCCACAATATACTAACAACCTTATGATACAGAGCAGATAACTGTAGGCTACGATTGCAGTAAACAATTTCTAACATCCGAGATCATACGATACTGTAGATCGGAATGCGAAAATGAGGGTTACAAGCAGTTCTCTTCGCATTCGCTATTGTAGCAAGAGATATGATTTGTAGTTAAATAATTACACATTTCAGTCTTGCTAAAAATACCAGGAAAATCCTGGATTATATCCACGTCAAAAAGATAGTAATCATCTTTTTTCAGTCCGCCTAATATATCCGGAAGTTCTTCCAATAAAGTTTCCAATTCAACATCTGCCAGTTCCACTTTGTACGGAACGTATATCGGATTGTTAAATTTTTCATTAATTTTCACGATACCTTTTTTCCGACATTTTCTTTTTTACGCCGACCGCATCTTACTAGTGCTATCCAGATATAGTTCTCGCAATTTCTAAACTGTCACAAATGACGTCACGCCATATCAACCACAAATGATATTCTTGTCTTATTGTAACTCCAGAAAAAGTTTCCTTCTCGGTTTGCAAATTTTGCAATGTTGCCGCTTTTATTTGAGACATTTGTCGACAACTAATATTACTTGTATTGGTTATGTTATATTTTCATTGACGCTCTTATTTCATTTCATTAACTTCTTGCGTAGTTTTCGTCCCGCATTTTGCGTTATTCTTGCTTGCATTTAAAATTGTTCTTTACAGAACAGACTAACGTTATTTTTGTTTGGGTGAATAAACCATGTCTGGTTTACGTTTAGGAAGTAGAGGGAAGCTACTTGTAACTAATTTGATAGCGTTTTTTGAACAAGAATGAGATAACGGTGGTTCATTTATTCCTTTGACGGCAGTTCGCGAGGTAATTTAATTATTTACTTCAATTTGTAGTTCATTAATTCTATTTTAGCGTGTAGCAACTGCTTTAAATATCAATCTATCCACGGTAACTGCTCTGTCACAGGCAGGCAATGTCACAGGAAATGAACCGTTTACTTCCAAGAAACGAGTTTACAAAAAACCAATTACTGAAGTTGACGAATTTACTAAATGTGGTATTCGTAATGTAATTTACAGACTGTATGAAAATCGTGAGTAAATTTTATTAATTTTGAAATTGTTTATCATCATCATTTTGTATTCGACCTTACTTACGGTTGGTTTGACGCAGCTCTAACTTCTTTTCTACTTTGTGCTAATCTAAAAAGTTCTACATACCCTTCCCAACCTAAATTTCTAATAATATGACTAATATAGTTTGGTGTAGGTCTTTCTATACTGTTTTATCTTTTTCCTATCTACCTGTCTCTACATTGATAGTAACAACCTGATGGTTGTTAAAAAACTCCAACCTGTTTACATGATTCCCATTTATAAGGAATTGAAATATTATCTGGGTATCCCCTCCAAAAAAGGAACAGCGTTAAATTATATGTTATGGCAAGGCTTAAGCAACGAATCGCTGCCAACATGCCAGACCGTTAATTAATTATGAGTTATGTCATTGAGACGTTTATTAAGTTATATGTTATGGTAAGGCTTAAGCAGCGAATCGCTGCCAACATGCCAGACCGCTAACTAATTGTGAGTTATGTCATGGTGACATTTAGTTAACTGATTTTTATTTATTTTTTTTTGTTTTGTTTTGGAACTTACTTAAGGTCGGTTTGACGCAGCTCTAAATTCTTTTCTATTCTGAGCTAGTCTAAGAAGGTCTACATATCCTTCACAACCTAAATCTCAAATAATTTGACTAATATAGTTTTGTCTAGGTCTACCTACTATAGTTTTATTTGGTAGTCTATAATCTAAGACCTTACTAAATAGTACCTCGTGTCTTAGCTGGTGCCTTATCATTCTATCTCTCCTGACCTTTAATTGTTTCCACATACAGAGTTCCTCACTTATTCTTCTATAAACTTCCTTTGTTACTCTATCTGTCCAACTAATCTTTAACATTCTCCTATAACATCAAGTTTCAAAAACTTCTATCTTTTGTTATCTACCTCTTTAATTGTCCAAGTCTCACTGCCTTATAATAGAACGCTCCATACGTACGACTGTAAGAAACTTTTTCTAATATCTAAACTAATACTATTAGCTATTAGTAAGTCTTTCTTTTTAAAAACATTTTTCTAGCTTGAGCTATTCTAGCTACTATATCCCTTCTGCTACGCCCATCCTTTGTAATTATACTACCTAAATAGCAAACTTCATCTACCTGCTCTAGCTCGGTATTACCTATTTTAAATTTTGGTTTAGAACTAGGCTGTAACTCACTTCTCATTATCTTTATCTTTCCCAAGTTAATTCTCATACTATAGTTACTCTGTAGTATCTCATCTAAAATATTTAATAACTTTGCCAACTTTTTTCTAGACTCTGCTATAATGGCTATATCATCTGCAAAACGTAGCATGTCTATTTTCTGTCCCTGTACAATAATACCTATCTCTTTTCTCTCTCTAGCTAAGTTTAAAGGTTCCTCAATATAAACATTAAAAATCAAGGGAGATAGCATACAGCCCTGTCTAACACCCTTTCTAATCTTAGCTTCCTTTTCTATTTCATCAAATCTAATTATTACGCTTTGGTTTTTATATAGACTGTAAATAATTTTTCTATCTTTATGAGATATTCCTATTTTTCGCAAAACCCTGAACATAACACTCCAATTAACCCTATCAAATGCTGTTTATATAACAATAAATAATTTTAGGCGAGCATATTTCTGTAAAATCTTGTAACACACGCTGAACTCTTTAAGGGTAGCGAATGATCGTTGAATACAGTTCTACATAATATGGGTTTTAGTGTAAACAAGATAATTCAAGACGGGGACTTATGGAGTTGCCCGATGTTGTCAATAGAAAAGTGAGATTTCTGAAAACTGATATACATGTCAAACAGGGAAACTTGTATCAGTTTGTTTTTTTGGATGAAACATGGATTTTTCAAAAGAAAACGGAAATAGCAGAATGGCTTAGTAAAAATGGAATCCGTTTTAAAGTAGCATCTTTAAAAAGTGAACTGCTACATGCGGTTGCAATGCAAGTAGAAAATGTGGTATTCTTTGTAGCTGACTAACATATTTCTCCAAATTGTAGGAACAAACAACCCAAAATTTTTAAAATTAATCGTTTAGCTGAACAGTATGACCATAAGGTACTAAGACTGCCTCCCTACCATTGTATTTTTAATCTTATTGAACTGATTTGTGGTATTGCTAAAAATTATTTTAATCGTCATGTTGGTAAGGATGTAGCATCGTTGGTCATTGATTTAAATGAAGATAGCGACGACAGCAACTGGGATTCAGACTGCAGTGGCAATTAATCAACACAAATTTATAGAACCTTAGAGAATTTAATGAAAGAAATTTTTACACGATAGACACATTGATGTTAGTAAATTAATTAATTATTGGCATTTAGTTTATTGTGTATTAATACATATCTTTAGCTATCTGTATAATAAATAAATACAAAACGAAATAGAATTTCTATTGCTAAATATCAAACTTTTAATAGGTAAAATTTTGTAATTTAGAAATTTTAAATATTAAAGGAGTAATTAGTATTAATGTCGTTTTTGTTGTAGTAGGTTATTTTGTAGTCTACTTCTAATGTTATATTCAATACAATAAATTGATTAATAAAGTTTAAGGTAGGCATATTATGTTTTTACTTTTTCAACTTCAAAGAGTCCTATTTTTGATTGGCCAATAAATAATTATACACTACAAAAGTTTTGTCGAATATGTAGCTATGTGCCAGGAGCATATCCAATTATTTGGAATTCTTCCAGTATTATGGGACTTAGAATATTGTTACTATTTAATTGTGCATAAATAAGTATTATTAAATAATTCTGAGTATAAAAATCAAAAAAATTCAGATCATGTGGTCGTAGTTGCCATGGTATTTCTCATCCTTAACCTATTTAAGGTTTGTGTAATTAGTGTTCAGATAGACATTTAGCAAAAATGGCTACTCGTTGTCGATGAAATTGATATAATTAACACTAATATAAGGATGTTGTAAAAGCATTAATCCTAACAAATAGTCGCCCAAAATGTCACCCCGCAATCTCACCTTGAACTGGTGTTTTTGCCCTTGTATAATACCTAAATTTGGATTTGCCCAGACCTAACTATAATAGTTCATTACGTCGGCTCTGTTGAAACGGGCTTAGTCTATACACACTTTGCTTCTCATTTTAATTGCAAAAATTTTAGAGGACTCGTAAATCGAGCTGAATTATGACTGCACTCTTTAGATACGGCAAGGTTATGCGAAATTTGTAGAATGCGACATACTATTCTGAATAACAATAGCTCGCTTATTTAATACGAGATCATCCTCAATACTTTCTTTAGTTTCAATTGTTCTAGCACGTCTTGGACATCCAACAACTTTACAAACGTTCCTAAGATAGATTGTTAAATTGTACTGTTAATTATTTGTTAAATAGTTAGTTATATTGACGCGTAAAGGATATGGTTTAACTTTGAAGAACCTTGTATAATGCAAATGGCGAATGCTGTTCATTTAAAAGCTTAGGTTTTATCTAACAGTCCGGTTTTTGAACTGTTGTAATTACTTTACATTAATAGAAGCGCATTAGCACGGATAGCTCTTAGCACCTGTCAAATACGAATTGTATTCTCGCTTTGAGAACTTGGTTCTTAAACTTCAGCCCTTCCAAAGACTTTCTAAATTAGTAGAAATAATCTAATTATCGCTACCTTACAATTATTCCCGTTAAACCAATTACATTTCTAACCCAGAGCAATATAATGCCAAAATCTAGTCAATGTCGTTGTTAATGTAAATGTAATTTCTCAGTTACAAATATTCAATTTCATTCTGATTCACAATCGTTGAAATTACAGACACGTTTGTAACTTCTGAAACATAGCGATTGGATTAACATTTCAATAAAAAGATGCTATTCTAAGCCATATGTATTAACTTGTATCCTATGTTAACTTTTTGGCAATCTTTTTAAAATCCAAATGGCAACGCTGCAAATAGTCAGTTGTATAATTTGGAGTAATGTGTTATTGACCCTTCTACAGCATTCATGTAATCATGCTTCAAAATAAACATTTAAAATCTCAAGCACAGCTTGTGATTGTAAATGTTTTACGTTACTGTGAATGAGAAGGTGACAATGAGGGCACGTTGATACTCCTTGAGTCAGTTATGCAGCTGCGATTGTCAATTATTCCTTCGAATCAGCCACAAATTATTTATCTTAGTGTAGTGCTGAGGCACGTGGTGTAGCCGTGAAAACTGTCTCTGCCATTGGAAACGTATATTGGAAGCTGATAACGAGAACAAATGACCACAGTCCTTAAGTAAAACTAGAAAACACACCAAACCAAAGTCAGTTCAATGTGGACGATTTGGTCCAGGATAATGTTAACGAAAAATTTACGAAGTGCATTCTAAAAATAATTTATTTTGTTTGCAACCCTATATTTTTAGGACTTCAAGCAACTGTGAAATCATTGAAACAAAACTATGTTCATGTAGAATATTTGACTTTAGTGCGACAAATTTGAGGTGATTATTACGACCAATTGGTATATTGGTATATTTGAGTTGGAGCACGTAGCAGCAGCACGTATTAAACTTTTATAAAATCATGACTCAAAAAAAGTAATGCAACTCTATAATCTTATACTTTTAGACGACACTTGGTTTTAGACATGGCTCTACGAAGGAAAGTTGGCATGACAAATCCAAGCAAAGTATTAAAAAAGTCATTTGGAAAGGGAAAAGCTTACTTTTTAATAATTACAGTTATTATTTTTAGTAATTATGTTTGAGATTTATTGTCCTCTATGCAGGAAATAAAGCTGATTTTTTCAGGGCACGTCACCTTTATTTTTAAGAAAATAACTACTTGCAAATTATCATGGTTTTCAATTATCAAAGTTATTTATTATGTGGTTTGAAAAACTTTAATTACAAATCTGGAAAGACTTTTTGTAATTGTACTTGATATTGCATCCTATCATTCTAATTTGTTAAAAAAAGTGCCAAGTAGATTCTCTAATAAGCAGGAAAGGATCAATTAACTGCACAAACACAATATTGCTTATGAACTTTTAATGTTGAAGATAGAATGGACAGCATTAGCAAGCCAAAAATCTCTGAGACAGATGAGATTGCTGCAAAATATGGTCATAAGGTTATAGCCTAAATTTAAGTGGGAGTGATGTGCCGCACCAGTGGTTGTGGTATATAATATTTCTTTTAGCATTAGGTTTAACCATTTTTGTTTAGTAGTGTAAGATAGCATTAGTATAAGATATGTAGCGCAGGGGAGGAATCTGTTTTTAATCGAGTCCCAAAAGCTCTGCGTGTATTATTAAGTTAGTGATGAAAGGACGCCGGAGCGCGTCGGTCAGTTTGAGAGACTGAGTAAAGCACGACTGAAAAGCAAAGCAAGTGCTTTGTGCATAACGAAAGTGCAAACGGAAGTGTGTTAAACAATGCAGCCTAGTGATGAAGGTTGCTGAAGTTATCCCCAAAGGACAGTTGACTACGATATAAGGTAGGATCGATCTTAGTTAATATTTTCATTGTTACACCTGGGGTTTATCTAAAGTAGTCATTCAGCGCTCTTGGTCGTA
Source organism: Platerodrilus igneus (assembly GCA_036346225.1). Taxonomy (NCBI): domain Eukaryota; kingdom Metazoa; phylum Arthropoda; class Insecta; order Coleoptera; family Lycidae; genus Platerodrilus; species Platerodrilus igneus. The sequence goes on from JARFIW010000301.1 coordinate 5,318,360, forward strand.
TGAGTAGCGAAGCGGTTAACATTTTAAAAAGATTAACGTTTGCACATAAAGTAAACGAACCGGTTGTGGGCTTAATGTATTTTAGTGCCGGTCACTTTTAGTTACATGTAGATATTCGGAATTAGTTGTCTAAAGACATTTCGCGATGAACTATAATTAGTTTCCTAAGAAGCGTAGAGTCGATTTAGTGATTAGTTATACAAGTTTATTGCATTACTTCTTTTATACTTATAGTAAAATTATTGCATTAAAGGTTTATATAGAAGCTTAACTGTTATTATTTACTCTATTTCAATCACGTGAAAGAACCATGTTTGAAAGGAAGGCCTCAAAGTTAATAATGACAGCTGGATAAAACAACTTAAGTTAGAACATGCTTTCTTAATAATTTGGTCCTCAATACTTTTAGGAATGAGTCATACTCAAGTTTATTTACTACCAACTATAGTAGTTAACTTTTAGCGACTCACTAATATTAGAATTGCATTTAAGTACGTTATTACTTGGTCAATTAAAGGTATGTTAACTTTGGCGATTTAAATTGTGATAGGTCTGATTGCCTGCTAGTTAATCTAAAATTAAGGACATTGAATTAATTTCAAGGTATAACGAAAATTTTGTGTATTTAATAAATATAAAGAGTAAACGTATTTCCAGCAACTGTTCAGTGGTAGCAGTTTCTGAAGCTAAATACTGTTTTGAAACATAAGTATTCGTTGTAATTTTTTTTTTTAGCATGAAACGATGTTTCGTGTTATGATCTGGAAATAGTTTTCTTAAAATGATGAACGTATAATACAAATAATACGTTAAAAAGGAAATAACTAGTGAAGAGGGTTATTTTGTGTTTAACTGCATCGATCCCAATGATAAAAGTGAGATCCGTGGAAGTTGCATTCAACATTTATACTATCAAGTTTCATTTTACAAATTGCTATGAATATTGTTGTCATAGAAAAAGCAATGCAAATAGTATGCAATTGCACATCGATGACGTTTACGTTTGTAGTGCCAGCGCTTTAACAGAATTGGATTTTCTAAAAATGTGTAGTTATCTTTTAGGACTTTTATTCAATTATGTTTAACTGGTTATACGTGCAGAAAATATCTATAAATATGTTCCACTTTAATGGCAGTGCTGTATTTTTGTAACCACTAAACGAGCATTTAATTTGTAAGATCTATTAATTTGATAATTCCTGATGCACTTTTGTCTATGGTTTAAAACATTTGTCTTCAAGAACCAAATATAAAACATTTCGCACATACAATCTTAAAGCAATAGTCTTATCTAAGAAAAACTGTACAAGTCCAATTAACAGAAATTTCGTAATTTAGTCTTTGCAAAGTTGCTTTACTATGCTGTGACAAATAGAACCTAATCCAATCAAAATGTGCCGGCTTTCTGGAAAATACGAGTAGGGACATTTAGTGTAAAATGACACACCCGTATAAAACAACATACTGCTGTTTTGGAATTTCGGGCCCCTTCCCCAACTGAGTTTATAGGTAGATGGGAGGTTTGACTGTTTGCCTATAGTCAACTGGGCCTGTAAAGTTCGTAGACGGCTAAATAGAATTCCCAGTCGTCTTCTAACTCCGAATTTCTTCACGTAACCAAAAGTGACCTGCACTGCAGTACATTAAGCCCACAACCGGTTCGTTTACTTTTCTTGCAAACGTTGATCTCCTTGGAATGTTAACCGCTTTGCTACTCATACAATCCAGAGGGCTGAATGACTACTTCACATAAACCCCAGGTATAACAATGAAAATATTAACTAGGATCGGTCCTACCTTATATCGTAGACAACTGTCCTTTGGGGATGACTTCAGCAAACTTCATCACTAGACTGCATTGTTTAACACACTTGCAATTGTACTTTCGTTATGCCCAAACTACTTGCTTTGTATTTTTTATTCGTGCTTTACTCACTCACTCAAACCGACTGACACGCTCCGGCGTCCTTTCAATCACTAACCTAACAATACCCGCAAAGCTTTTGGGACTCGTTTAAAAACAGATTCCTGCCCTTTACTACACATCTTATACAAGTACTATCTTATACTACTAAACAGAAGTTGTTAAACATGATGTTAAAACGAATATTATATACTACAACTACTGCCGCGGCACATCCCCTTCCCCACCACTTAAATTTACATACCGCCAGAATACTAATTAATTCACCATGGAGGCGGCTGCATCAGATAAACGGGTGCTCAATAGGGTTTTAAGTTAATTATATTGTGGACTTCGGGGGACAATCCGGTCGCGTCTTCGCATATTTAGTAAGAATTGGGGTTGACTACTCTGGTAATCGTTCACGGGTCCTTGAATATTAAATAGAAATTCTTTGTTACTTTGTCTCCGAAATTTGTTATTTTGAGCGCATTACGACTATGTCTGAGCTGTTTTTTCCTCGCTTTTGTTCTTATTTCTTTAGCTAGAAACACAAAATCCCCGAGTTCTTCCTCACAATCTGAACCTCCTTCCAATTTAACAACCTCTTGGTATGGGATTTTGAACACCTTCATCTAAAATATCTTTGCGTCCCTAACAACACTAGCAATATCTTCTTGTGGGTACCCTTTTTTGCCAACCCCGTCCTGAACACCATGCTCAATCTCAACATAAATATCACACATGGCAACCCGGGATGTTTTCCTGCCCGACTAACAACAATTTAAGTTGTTTGGTATTTTCAAACATTCTCTCCAACGAACATTTCTTATAACTAATTACAATAGCGAATCGGTTCATCTAATCACATCCTAAAAATCACATCTTTCATCAAATGTGATACAACAATCAAAGGACAACCGAATGGCACACTGCCGCTAACGACTTAAACATTTACAACCACCAACTGTTCTTGAGATTTGTTACGTTTATTTTGAACATCCCGTACATCTTTACCAGTTAATAATCAATACGTGGTCCAATAATTTTCAACTCAAATTCCTTTTGCTTTAAAAAGAACAAGTTTAGGCTACAATTAAATAGTTTACATCCTGTTTATTTTATTTTTTTGCAAAAAATACGCTTTCGAATAATTCCTCAATTTAAATCTATTTGCTTTGAAACGTAAAGTTTATCATGCTATAATTAAATAGTTCATATCCTGTTTTTAGGTAACCTTCAATTTGTTCAACAATACAACCGCGTATAATGGGTTTTCTCTATTGTGCCAAAGTAACGACTTGTTGAAATAAGGTCGCGCAGTATTCTCAGGTAAAACCGTATTTTCCAGTTTCGATCGCGTTTGATAACACGGATGTTTGGATTTCGAATTGGTGTCATTTAAATTCATTCTGAATTTGATTCTGCAGCCAGTGCGACGAAATATGTTCTACATTACTCGTTTTATCACTTTAAAAGTAATGCAGGTTTATTGTTGTTCTGCCAATTAGAGATGTCTTGCGTGTATTGGTGGGTGTTTCCGCGCTTACCCCATCTAACCAGATTCTAATTTTAGCTTTTTTTCGCTGTAAACCAAAGGCGTTCTTTCTTGATGTAGCCCACCTATTCGTTGCCGTGCACCAGTTGCTGTAGTTACGATGGTAGCTACGTTGATATGCTGACCTCCCCCCCTCCGCCGGCGGTTGACAATTTAAGTATCCCGAGACAGAGAGGTATGTGCTATGTGTTCTGTTATGCATGCCAGGGATTTTTATTTATCAACGGTGGATGGAGTAAAACCAGTTCACCATACTTGTGGAACAGCTGGTTGCGCTGGTGCTTCTGGGTGTACGTCGTTAATTCTTACTACACCGTGGGCTGTATTTAATGCTAAGTTTAGCACCTGTACTAGATGGATAATCTAAATTTACATTTAATACTTCAAAATTAAACATACTTTCTAGGGAGTAAACTTACATTTAATACCTAAATTTAACATTCTTGCGGTTGAAAAATTTTAAGCATTAGTTTTCCTTTTTTTACATGTTAGCCGCGAAATGCGCACTTCGTGATCCACTATCCAATTTGTGCGTATAATATAATTGTTGGCGTTGAAATGATAATGCTTATTTTATTGTGTTCTCTTGTTTGTACCGGTTATGTATTTAACTTTTTTATTTTTTAATAGATAATCGTGGGCGATGTGCTTTAGGTTTTTTGTGTTTTTAGTATTTAGAACCCCCACGCCCCCTCCCACCTCTCCGCGGTTGATAGTTAGCTTGGTATTTACGTCTCTTCCGGCTACGTCCAGGTACGTAGCAGATTTTAAATGTTTATTTCGAAGCATGATTACATGATTGCTCAGTGAAAGTTATAAATTAGATTTAGTTTTAAAAAATACTTTTGCACTTGGAATACTTTCTGAAAATGAAGCAAAAATAGTAGTAGGCAAGTAAAAAAAGCAACACAAATGTACTTAACCTCAACATTTAAACACAATAAATTATCTAATTCGTATACTTTACATCAAGTTCTATGTTGTAATAGATTCTCCTGATGGCATTATTGTGACCACAGTTTTGATGGACATTCCCCCTATTGAATGTTCTGCGATGATAACTTTCCTGTCCATTGCTTCTTTAAAGTCTAAGGGAATTTATAGTCAGGTTCCTTAGTCTTTTCTCCATCTACCGGGGTTGACCATCTTATCATATCGTTGAAGGTACTCCAAAAATACATCCCTATCTACAATATTTTGTAAGGCGATACATTGCTTTACCTCTGTTTCGAAATGTCCCGCTAAATATTTGACAATTTGCTTATCCTCTAAAAGAGGATCAAGTTGTTTCGTAACACTTGTTATGACTGAATCGCTGCTATACTTGCCCATAAGTACAGTGTCTCTGACATTAAATTGCTGATTCTCTCCCATGAGTGTTTTAACCATTTAATTTCAAAGTCCTTGAAAGAGTTCAATTCGCTCTCAATCAGTCTAAACCAAATTTCTATACTACCTTTTAACATAGACCTTACGATGTTTAATTTAGTTTGTTCATCCCAACTGCGATGTATTAAAGCATTCCCTTAGATCTCCATTTAGGAACATCAGTTTCCCAAACACATCTTCAATTTAATTATTTAAGTTATTTTTAAGTAGCTGTTTATATCGAAGCCTTTTCCATCTTCAAAATCTTCAAAGTCAAATAACTGCATTTAACAAGTTCCATATTTATGCAGGTTCCATAACACTTCGTTATTTACTGTTACATTGTAATTATTAATTACGGTATGCCTACTGCATACTTTAAAACAACTGTTCTTAATCAAATCGAATCCCTTTATATATTGCTTGGTTGACGTGAATTTAAGAATAAATCTAATGTCGATTTCTTCTGCTTATATCTAAAAATTATCTCCTTTCTAGAGCTTTAGAGCTCCTTATAGAACGTAGTACACCGTAATGATGTAAGATGTCTGAGAATTTCGCATTAGCGTCGACAGCCGCGGTCGTTTGTCTTTGTCCAACATACAAGGTTAGTGGTCACATCACATCTACCCTGTAGTAATAAATAATTCTTATCGATTTTATGGGTTTTTAATATTCCTGTGACTACTTAGGATAAATGTTTGTTTATTAATTAGGTACTTACGTAGTTCTAAGTACAGATGACACAGCCTTTTTATATTTCTCTCGAAAATTTGAGAACATCTTTTAATTAGAATGTTATACGGATAATTTAGTTATTTATTACATAAATAACCATCGCTTTTAATTGTTTTAAAATGCAAACAAAGCGTTTTATTGATACACATAATTATTAATTTTTGCACGGAAAGAGCATTTTTACTACAAACGAATGTTGTATTTATTTTAGACTGATTATTTACAAACATGGAATTGTGTTTTCGCTTTTCATATTAATGGTTATGTATTTACAATACACATTATACAGGATGTTACCATGAATATATATATATATATATATATATATACATATATATATATACACATATATATTTATAGATAGAAAGATAAATAGATAGATAAATAAACATACATACACACACACGCACATATGTTTGCCCTCCCGCACGCACGCATGCACGCTCGCAGACACGCGCGCGAACACACACAAATAAGAATTTTGTGCCTGGTTATTTAAAAATCTAATGGCTACAGGGTTGGTTAAATTAAAGTTGCGCAAAAACTTTCAATATAATTTTTAGGTTTGGCTTATTTTGAAAGAACGAATTTGAATTATTTATTGTAATTTTTCTGATATTATTATTAGAAGCGCATCAAAACAAAGATCACTTATTAAAACAATCGTTGGGTTATATCATGGCCGTGTCAATTTCCCTCAGAAGCCCCCATTAACTTTACTTCATTATATACGGCCCTATAATTTCTGCAATGTACTTGTAAAGCTTACTTAAATTCCAAGTTTATTGATTATTATCTCCCACCGTCCGCATCCCGCCACCCACTTCCCACCTCTCATCAAACGCTACCCACCTACATTTTAATAAGCAACTTTTTAATTTAATTTTTATTTAACTAATTTCAATAACGTAACACAATAGATAATTTTTGTGCTCAAAACAACCATTTACTTACATTTATTCGAAGTTGCTTTTAACTTATCTTTTTTATATCTTATTTTAAAATTTAGATCTATATTTTCTTCCTTTAGTTTCTTTTGTAACTAGTAGTTGGATACGTACTGCCCTTTTTGATTTTCGAATTTTAGAATATAATGCATATTATTCTGTGCTCTACTTTTTTAATTCCTGCAATTATAAGTACTGTTCCTCTATCTATTTGCTCCAGTCATCGGCACTTCGTAATATGTGCACGCCCTCTTGCTCTCTGCATTAGAATTTCGTCCACTTGTTCTTCGTCTTGTATAAAGGTTGCATTCTCCGTGTTTTTCCAGACATCCGAAAAACCTTAAGCTCTCGCTTTTCTGTAGACACGCAAATCAAATCAATCCATTAAGAGGAATTAAGGTAAAAAGGATCATCCAATATACAGACCATTTAGTGCTCTTATACAGTAATTAGAAACGTTATAAAGGAGCATTTCAGTTTTATGTTTTTAACTTTAAATATTTAGGAAGTTGCTCTGAAAATTGACAATATGAAGTTAATTACCCCTGTCGACGGGAGGTAGTAAAGAGCTTTGTCAACTTTATGTTGATAACGCTTTAGTTTTGAAACTTGACGAAAATTATAATATGAAAAGGAGACGTTGCAAAAACTTTATTTTATTCTCTTAAGCTCTTCCTTTAAGAACTTTCTCTGACTTCTTGTACTTCTGCTCGAACTACAACTTTTGAAACAAAGCGACTTCTTAAATTTGTTAATTCAATCATGTTAAATATAAACAAGCTCTGAATGGGCGAAGAACATCAATCATATTAAGTTATAGCAAAAGTTTAGTTTACCACCTAAATGTTGCATTAACACATAGATTCACACAACGGTGACGTACACCTCTTTCCAGTTGATGTTGCGATTTTTAAGAGGGAAAAGCAGATACATAGACAAGTGAATGGAGGGCATTAGGAGGGTCAAGAAGCGGAGACCGTGACGTAAATACTCTTTTAGGAAATTAATATTTTAAAATACTTTGAAAAACCTACGGTTTTCATCAATAAACATTTTTGTTTAACTGTCTGAAATTTTTATCATACATTATCATGGAAATAAGCATTACAAAATTTAAGTTATTGTTAGGCATACTAGTACCTAATTCGGTTTAGTATTGTCGTTGTCAGGTATTTGTAAGAGGTGATTCTGAACCATCGCCCTCTTTATCATAAAACGAATTCCTACCCTTTTTTCTCTTAATAGTTCATTACATCAAATACTAAAATATTGTTGCATATTATCTGTACCTATCTCGTCTGTTTATCTACCTACTGAAAATCACAAGTAGAAATTAAACCACATTTAAATGTAGTAAATGAAAAACAGGAAGGTAAATATCTTGTGTCTCTTCTAAAGTATTTTGTTTTGGATATTATACTTTAACCCTTTATATGCATTCTAATATTATTTTCGGCCAATGCTCTTTTATTTCTTGAAGCAAAAAAATACAAAAAATTGAGTAATTATAAATGTTTTATATTAACGTCTCAATTTGCTTACCGTTAAGAAATGCAAAGAAACTTTTTGCAAAAAGAGTTTATAGTTTGCAGGTTTTTATAAATTTTGATTGTAAAATAGAAATCATTGGACCATACTGTGCATTCTTGATTAACGATATCTGTAACTATTTTCGAGTAAATTCAGATGATACATTATTGCTTGAGATTAAGCTATTACAGGGGACACTCTGAGATGAACGTAGTATTCATTAAACTATTAAATATTAAAGCGACTGCTCAAACTGCCCTCCATTTTGTTGTATACAGCATTCAGCAGGGCTAATCTATTGCTCTCTAGCATGTCTTATAACATCAAGACAATTCTTAATAGTGTGTTAAGCTACTACCACCGGATTCCTTCGCTCTTTTTGAGCATGGATAGGCTTACAATAAACCAGGGTTTCCATCCTACTCAAACAGAATTAATATCGCACTTTTTGGTATAGTAAAAATCTGCGTCATAGGTGTCTAACTAAATCAACAACATATTTATAAAGCTTTTTAAACGCTTAACCATGCATATGATAAAAATAGCAATACGACTTGTGAGAGTTTTAAGTAAAGACATACGCAAACATACACGTTCACCTGAGAAAGTAACAAAGAAAGTTATATGTTCGTATGTATTGAAAGTAAATGTTTAACAGGCTAACGGGATGATTTTACAAGGCATTAATTTTGTTACGCCTCTGGCTGCACAAAGTTTTCGTTTTAATATAAAAATAAAAGATTTTATAATCCGAAAAGAATGACTTTTCCTATCCTTAATTAGGTTAGTACGTGTAAAGTTTGTGATTATAACTTCTCACAAGCCAGGGGTGAAGAATCAGTAATTAATTGATATGTTCTGCTTAGCACACATTTCTCAGGCAAGAGGAATGTGTGGTAACCACACTTAGTGAATGAAAGGGGTTAGTGGGAACACCGACGAGTTCAAGAAAGCAACGCCTTTATAACAAGGACTTAATTTTCAACTACAGTGGATATCGCTGTGTTAAACTAAGTTTGCGCTAATTAAATGGTAAATGTACCTTTTGTATTCTTTTATACCTTTGCAATTACTTTAATAATGTCTGGTGTTTTCTAAAAGTGTAGGTTCAAATCACTTCGCGGCAAAAAACTGGACCAAACAAGAACACGATCCCACGGAACCCTGATCTAACTAAAGACGCCCGCGGATGCTATGGCTCTAGCTATTAAGTTGGATAGGCCTTTGCTATCTATAACCGTTTGACGGCAATAATTAGCCAACAAGTTTGGGGAGTAATAAATTACGCTTGGAGTTGACGTAATATTTAACGCCAAACGCTGAAGCAATAATCAACGCTTCAATAAATGGGCGATTTTCTACAACATAAATGTATAATGTTTTGGTAATTAAAAATGTTAAAACATTGGCTCTATCTTTATAATAATAAAAAATTTTACCGGTTGCGTCATACATATTTTACGCTTGTCCTGTAGCTATTGTCTGAACCAAAACCATACAGATTCTACTATCAAATGAAAAAACATCTTTCAATTTTGCATTAAAAATACTTCCGTATTGTAAAATCTTCATGGATTTTCACACTTTAGAATATACTGCTGGTAATCGTTAGTAACTTATTTGTCTGCCTTACCTAACCTATTGCATAATGCCTCTTAAAGAGAAACAAGATGTCGAGGTTAGGACACGTATTTTGTTGAAACAATTACTAGTGAATTGAGTTTCTAATACAATGTGATTGAAATTATAATTTTGTGAATATTTCACGACATTTGCACCTATTTTAAGAATAATTTTGTATAAATGTTTGACTTTAGGTCTAATCTGCGTTGTCGAAAAAATGTTCATTTTTACAGTAAAGTTTTGTTTGGGTAAATCTAAAACACTTTTTATTTTAACAATTTTCTAAAAATTTCATTGTCTAATATTTCGTTTACATATTTGTAAAGTTAACCTCATGTTTGGTTGTTTTTGTTTGTCGAATTGTAAACAGAAAGGCATAAATTGTTTTCTTAGAGATTTTTTTTCCGTAAATGAAACTGCTTAATTTCATTCTAAATATAGAAAATTACCTTAATGCCTTCAGTAGTTTTCTCTCTATCTCAAGTCATTTTTTATGATAAATATTTCAAATTTCCTCCTTAAAATACCTGCATATATAATCCACTTACCAAAAACCTTGCCTTATAAGCATTAATGAATAAACATATCTATTTATAACATAATTTTCTTTCTCGTTTACGATAAAACCATGAAACATCTGCATTTAAACTTGAATAAAATCACCTTTGCTATTTTAAAATGGAGGATGCGACCAAATCATTTTTTGTCTAATAACAATTAAGTTTGCCTCAAAAACTAACCTATAATGATACCTTATATAAATTATATCACATAGTGCTTCTATTAAATTATAAATTACACGTTTTTAATTGTAATTTTCAAAAATGATGGCATATAGGAGATTTGCAATCCTTTTCCCTACTTTTAACCATTAACAAGTCATACCTTTTGCCTTACCTTTATTTTTGTAAATGTACCTTGTCTTTTTTATCTTTATTTAAATTAAAATTGTTTCCTGTAGACCTTCCCTGTATAAATATACCATACGATTAAATTTTTATTGCATTAACTTCTAGTTAAACTCAATTTATTACCTTTGACTAATTCTATCGTATACTTAATCGAATGTTACCTTTGAACCTTGATTCATTTCGAACCTTGTCACGTCGTAAATAGTTCATTCGGTTCTAAAAGATAGAGTTCTTGGTCTTAGTTTAAAAAGTTTTTTCCTATTTGTTATTACACGCAAATAATTCGAAATCTTCCAACTTTTCATTTTGATCTCGCTATCATTCCACAACTTACTGCATTGTTTTATTGTGGTTCACATATCTTTCATTTGAACAACTAGGCGAATCTTTGGCGCTTGTACTAGCTGATGTCGGGTTGTTGCTTTACCCTTAGACCCACATAGCAAGTGCAAACTATGTCTCTGTAGTAAAAAGTCGATTTCTACAGTTGTGACTACAAAGATTTTCTATTCGATGCGTTTTTTTTTCTTAAATATTTCAATCATATGTTACAAATTGCGTTATCATTAGTTTTTAAATCATAGGAACCTTCATGTATTCTTTTCGCTTTTTCTAGACGTGTTGGTGAGGGACTGTAACTTTTGTCGTTTTCAATATTATTCCTTATTGTGTTGGTGTATTTAAAACTTTTCTACTTTTATGTTCGATTAACTGTCTATCGTACAATTATTTCCGTGTCCATGTTAGTCATTTGTCTTTGAAATTACTGTATGTGTATATTTAAGTTGGTCGTGTCACCTTTATTTAATTTTCTTATCGCAGTGGATGCGCTCGGTAGGAAGATGATTGTCTAGGTCTCATTCGGAGTCTTGTTTTTAATTATCGACGTGTTGGGCAGGTTTCATATTATATTTATCGTTGTATGTTGTCATTCGAACCGACCCATTTTAATAGGAACACTCTCTACTCTTTCTCTTGGATACTTATTCTAAAACTCTACTTTTTAATCCCTCTATCTTCGTTTTTAACCTTATTTTTTCCTTTGTTGGATCTGTCTTAATCCTGAGACAAACGTCCATCAGAGTCGTTCTAATTTTTACCTTATAGTTTCTTTGAATTTTTCTTAAGACACATCTTACCTAATTATTAGGTTAAATTGTAAATATTTCGTGTATATAATGGTTTGTTACCTATTCTTGTCGTCGAAACTGTATTTGAGATGCTATCTTATCTAAACAATACTCTGTACCATAAACGGTTAGGTATTTATCTTTCTACCTGGAATTATCATTCAATTGTTACTTTATCTTACGTCCATCAGAGTCGTTCTAATTTTTACCTTATAGTTTCTTTGAATTTTTCTTAAGACACATCTTACCTAATTATTAGGTTAAATTGTAAATATTTCGTGTATATAATGGTTTGTTACCTATTCTTGTCGTCGAAACTGTATTTGAGATGCTATCTTATCTAAACAATACTCTGTACCATAAACGGTTAGGTATTTATCTTTCTACCTGGAATTATCATTCAATTGTTACTTTATCTTACCGTTACTGCAAAGTAAATCCTTTACCTATATCTTTCCATTTGAAAAATATCTTTGAGAGTTTAACTTAACTATTTGATGTTTCGAACCTTTGGTTTTTATGACCAAAGGTAGGATTTATTGTAAAAAAGAAAACTGGTTTTTATTCTGTACTTAGTAACATAAGTTTAAAAAATTATTCATCGTTAATTCAGTAGTACTGGCTAATTTGTTAACTTAACGTCTTTATTATTGCAACATATTTTGTCTTTATTTTCTGGTATTCAAAGTACTTCAATGGTTTAAACAGGAGGCGTGGCCTACAGACATTCTTTAATTTAAGTTCTCCGTGTATGTGAGCTCTCATGGAATGAAACCTTTTTTTCTTTATTTTTTTCTTTTTGAAGCTTTGATGAATTTTTTACCCCTCTATATGCACAGTGTTCATTTTAATACAGGAATAAGGAATTTTATAATCTAGAAGGGAAGACTTTTTCCCATCCCTAATTCGGTCAATACGTGTAGAATTTGTGGTTGTAACTTCTAACGAACCAGAGATAAAAAACTTTAGCTTATTAATGTGTTTTGATAAGCACGCATTTCCCCGGAAAAAGAAATGTGTGTTCATTGCGCTCAGCGGATGAAAAATGTGTTATGGTGGGAACCACGTGTTTTAAATGAAGACTTGATTTCCAACTAATGTGCATCTCGTCGTATTAAACGCGAGCGCGCGTTAACCAAGTACGAAATGTATCTTTTGTATTCCATTATACCCGTCCAATCACCTTAATAATTTCTAGTGTTTCTTAAAGTGTAGACAAGAATCTGGACCAAACATAAGGAACCGACTCCATGAAACCCTGATCTACCTGAAGACGAGCGGAGTATGTCTTAGCTGCAGCTATTAAAACGGGTAAGCCTTTGGTATATTTTTAATTGTTATATATAACCGTTTAACGGTAATATTTTGCAACCAAATTCGAGGCATAATAAAGTATGCCTAGGGTTAACGTAATAATTGGGGCCAAAGTAAAAAGCAATAATTCGTAATTATCCTCATCCATAAACAATTGATTATTTATTAGCTTCTTCAATACCTAAAATAGCTATTAAAATCATTTGAATCTAAGATAAATTATTCTTTCTTACCAAATGTCCAGCTAGTCTAGAATATGACGCTTAGTTTGACGTTTCTTGTTAAATCTCGTAGCTAACTTTGTTATTTAGAAATCGTATAGTAATAAGTCCGTTTAATTTACATTGATTTTTACCGCACGATTTGCCTGTTTATACACGATTATATTTAATATGAAACTTCACACACAATAAACTAGGTATAAATATGCCCGTTTTTGAATGTGAGTAGATAAACAGCATCAGATTATAAGAAAAACTAGTAAAAAAATATTTATTTGATAATACGGAAAAATATAATTTTACATTTACTAATGCTTTTCAAGACCCAATTTTAGGTAAAACTTGACAATTTTTTTTCAGTTTCTAGATAAATATTTTTTATTTTTTTACAGTTTTTTATAAATCCGTTGTATTTATAAGTTAGTTTACTATTCACAGTTTTCTGTTGAACTATTTATGTATTCAACCTCACAAGCCTTCCTTAAGTGCTGAATCTCTATGCCATATGCATCTCTGTACTAACAAAACTATTTAATACAGTACAATACAAAAAAAAAATGGAGACACGAAATGGAGACTTCAAAATTAGCTTTTATAGATATTGATTAATGTATGTCTATAATAGATTTAAATAATTAACAAACAGAATTTCTTTATGTTTTAATTATTTGTGTTTAATTATTTATTTAATTAAATTTGACATGAGTATGTCTGTATTATTTCTAGGATTAAGGTTAATTATTGATTCGTTATTTTCTACTGTTGCTAAGTGTGATTTATAATAAGGAATATTTACATTAATAAACCTGATCCGTTTATAGTGTAAATAATCAAAGCTAAATTTTATTTTCTATTGAGTTTGCTGATTATTTACGTCCGTCTCGGGATATTTAAATTTGTTAGAGTAAATTCCCATGTTTACTACAAGTACACGCCAACAAGTGCCGCGAATGATAAAATTCTGTGTTATTCCGCATGTGCAAACAGTGTAGTGACTGGAAAATCCACGAAGCAAAAGAGAATCGATTTGTCATTCGAACAATCCGCATCGCTAGTTTACATGTTTACGTAAAACTCCTAATTATGAATCGTCATAAATGTGCTTAGCTACACCCGCAAAGGCAGAGTAGATGATACATCGTCTTTTTCGTTGGCACGGCTTCATAAACACTAGGTGAGTGCTTTTAGTAAACGCTTAATCTGATTAAAAAACCTTAATTATATGTTGTTTGTTAATTATCACTTAGTTTTATATACAGTCCACTTTTCTCCCCTAATTAGCTATCGTAGTTTTGTTACCGCATTTTACAAAACCATTATTATTAATTTTTTGGTTTAGTTCCCATCAATAAATTTATCTAAAAGCTTATTTTCAAAACTCAACAATATGTATGAAACAGGTTGAATTAAAATTCATTTATTTACCATATATGCTTAAATTAATTTTTATTCAATCTGTTTCATACATATTGTTAGGTTTTGAAAATAAGTTTTTAGGTAAATATAACCTCCATATTTTGAATTTCCCGCAATTAGCTCTTGTTTTCACCAAAAGTGCCTCGAGGCGCCATTGGTTATAGCCGCCATTGTTGTCCCCACTTTTTTTACGTTGGATTGGTGACTCTCTTACTGTATGTTTTCTATGACTTCATCATCATTATCATCAAGTCTTCAGTCCTAAAACTGGTTGGACGCGTCATTGTTTCCTAGTCTGAATCAACCTACACATTTTCCTGAAATTTGCAGAGTCTACATCTATCACTATTTGTATGCAAAAGTCTGATTTCGGTCTACGTCTACCTATTTTTTCCTATCTTTGTTTGTAATATATCCAGTACTATTCCCCAGAAATGCCTTAGAACATATCCTGTTCTTCTATTTCTTCTATTTTTTTTCGTTTTCCACAGATATCTTTATTCCACTACTATTTCAACAACCTATTCGTTGTTTATAATAATCATCATATTTAAGAGCACTTATTTTATCGTCATTGGTTTTTACGTCTTGAAACTGGTTGGGCTTGTACCTCAGCTTATATATGTTCTGAGCTAGCCTACACAGTTCCATGCAATTCTCCCAACAGCCTACATACAACTCGATTCCCTTCCATTGTTTTCTAATTATATTCCCTATTTCACCGAGATTCAGTGCTATGTGAAGGGGGATAAACAGCCTGTGGCTGCCAAGGTTTTCCCAACACTTAGACATTTGCTGTATTAATAGTTTCCAATTAAATTCTTTCGCACAATTAACATTAGTTGAGAATATTGCAAAACCAATATCAGTAGTTGTTTATAATAATTACCATGTTTAAGTACAGTAATTATGATTGTAATTAGGTTGTCCATCTTGCGAATGGCTGGAAGCGTACCTCCATTGATTTCTATTCTGGACTAGCATACACATTTTCCTGAAATTCTTACAGCCCACAGCTTTCACTATCTGTGTGCAGTAGTCTAACCTAGGTCTACCTCTACTTCTCTTTTTTCCTATTTCTGCTTCTATATTCCGTACTAATCCCTCATGCTAAGGCATATGTTTTAAGCAATCTTTTCCTTGTTTCTATGTTTGTGGTCTTTGAGCACAGTAGTTGCGTTTTCTTGTTAAATGTAGCACGACCTTGTGCTAATCTTTGTTTTATGTCTTTTGTGCTTTTTCCATCTTACGTTATTTGACTTCCTAGGTAACAGAAATCCTTAACCTCTTGTAAGTTCTCGTTACCTATTTGTATAATTGTTTTTGATTTATTTTCTCCACCTTTGCATACTAGAATTTTAGTTTTATTTTTGTTAATTTTCATACCAGATCTCTCCGTTAGAAGTTTCCATTTCATTAAGAGCAGCTTCTAACTCTTCTTTGTTAGATGCTAATACCTCTATATCATCTGCAAATCTAAGCATATCCATCTTTTGTCCCTGCATATTAATTCCAAATGTCTTCCTGCATTTGACAGTATTCATTCTATGTACAAGTTAAAAATTAATGGGGATAAGGCACATCCCTGTCTCACCCCTTTCCTAATATTTACTTCTCTACTTCTTGCTCTAATTCTATTACCGTTGTTTGCTCTTTGTATATGCTATTTACTATCCGTATATCCCTAAAACTTATTCCAATCTTTTTGAATATGTCGAACATTTTTTTCCACTTTCCATTGTCGAATGCTTTTTTCAAATCTACAAACCCTATGTATACGCTTTGTCCCTTCTCTATTGTTCTCTCCATTATCACCCTCAGGGCTAAAAAGCCTCCCGTGTTCCCTTGTTTTGCCTAAACCAAAATTGATCTCCTCCCAGTATTTCTTCAGCTCGTTTTTCCATTCGTCTTTGTACAATTCTAGTTATTATTTTTGAAACGTGTGCTGTCAAACTTATTGTTCGAAAATTTTCACATCTATCCGCGCCTCTCTTTTTTGGTATAGTTACTATGATGTTACGTTTGAAATCTTTGAGTATCTCGCCTGTTTCATACATATAGCTTACAAGTCGGACGAGACGTTCTGTTGCTGCTTGTCCAGCGGCTTTTAGAGTTTCTGCTTGCACATTATCTGTACTCGGCGCCTTACCATTTCTCAGGCTCTTTAATGCTAATTCAAACTCATCTTTAAGTATAGGATATCCCAGGTCATCATTTTCAATATCTGATTCCTGTTCTAATGCTGTTAGTTCCTCTCCTGAATATAAATTTCTTATATATTCTTGCCATCTAGCTACTTACTCTACATTTTCTATAATAACGTTTCTTCCCGCGTACCTTATATTTTTGCTATATGGTTTTATATCCCTAAAATTTACTCTATTTAATTTGTATGCTTCGCCTGTCTTTTCTATTTCCATCTTAGTTTGTACCTCTGTGCACTTTTCATCAATCCATTGTTCTTCAGCTTTCCTGCATTTGCGAATAATTTCCCATTTTATGGCGTTGTATCTCTGTTTTCCCGTTTCATGTGATCTATTTTTGTATTTTTATCTTTCTTTTATTAAATTCAAGATATCCTTTGTTATCCATGGTTTCTTGTTTTCTATTTGTGTATACCCCAGAATATCTCTGGCCGCCATGTCTAGGCTGGATTTAATGTTATTCCATTCTGTTTCTACTTCCTTAATATCAGAAATTTTCTCGATATCTTTCAGCAATTCATTTGACTTTTTTTCAAATCTTTCGTGGATATCTTTATTTTTTAACTTCTCAAAGTCAAAGTGCTCTTTTCCGTTCCTCTTTTTCAGATTTTTAAATTTAAGTGCGGCCTTCATAATTACGATGTTGTGGTCAGTGTCTACATCTGCTTCCGGGTAGCTTCTACAGTCTTTTACTTGATTTCTAAATCGTTGTCTAACAATAATGTAATCTATTTGATATCTTCCTATATCTCCTGGCATCTTCCAAGTGTATCGTCTTCTAGCACGATGTTGAAATAATGTATTTATGAAGGTTAAGTTGCTCTTGTTTCAAAATTCTACCAGCATATTTCCCCTGTCATTTCTCGTGCCTAAACCAAATAAACCTACTATCACTCCTTCCCTACCCTCACCTACCATTAAAATCTCCCGTAATTATTAAATTTTCATGTCCTTTTACGTATCTTAGTATGTCTTCGATATCTTTGTAGGTCGCCTCTACCTCTTCCTCACTGTAGCTAGAGGTGGGCATGTATACTTGAATTATTACTGTATTTTCTGGTTTAGATTCAAATCTAACCATGAGTACTCTTTCGTTCTTTTGTAAGTAGTTTTCTGCACGTCGTACTATCTTTTTTCGCATAACTATCCCCACACCCGAATTTCCTTCTTCTGATCCTGTATGAATTACCCTGAAGTCTCCACTTTAAAAATCCCCCGCCTCTGGCCAGCAGACTTCGCTAATTCCTACTATGTCTAGTGCTAACCTATCCATTTTGAGTTTCAGGTTCTCTAACTTACCTACTTGTTTCATACTTCTGACATTCCACGCTCCGGCTCGCACAATTTTCACGGATTTTTTTCTATTCTTTTGGATCACATCCCCTGAAGTAGTCTCCTCCCGGAGATCAGAATGGGGGACTATTTTACCACCGGAATTTTTTACCCCAGAGGATGCCATCATGTTTACTACAATTTCTGTACGCAGTGTACTTGGGAGGTAATGTGGTGGTTTCACGTTGCCTTCCACATCGCAGTAGTGTGTCGTAGAATGTCATACCGACCCCTATGGTCTCTGACACTCTAAGTACCGAAAAAGCTGCTGCCCTGTTTCAGGGACCTGTCTTAGTCTGGTTCCTCACTAAAGACCGTTCATTTACATTCCCAATGCTCCACCCGAAGATACTACATTGGCCAGGAGGCGAGTTTTTTGTTGCCTGGAAATTTAGAACTATGCCGAACCCTTGCCATTCCAGGCAAGGTAGGGATCTTTAACGTGCGTGACAACACACACACGGAACCTCCATTTACCCTCTCATCCGAACGAGGGCGTAATTTTTGTGAAAAATGCTCACCTGCCATTTTTCAAGCAGTCGGCCGTGTCGGGATTTGAACCCAGGACCTTGGAATCCGTAGTCTTCCGCTTACTACATTGATCCACGGCGACGCCTCCTCACTAAAGACCCCACTAATTTGGTCAAACCTGTAGTTCGGCTCTTTAGCTCATTGAAACGCGCAAGTCATTCTACCTGTTCTAGTATTTTAGAACGTCGTCAAGGTGCAGGTCCGTTCAGAATGGTTTCTAGGACTTACACATAAAAAATGTATACGATAAAACGTGTGTGCCTCTCCACCCCTCATTGAGCGCTGCTGATTTTATTATGAAAAATTAGAAACGCCTATCTTATTCGGTATAAAAAAGATGGGTAGGATAAAAATTTTAAACAGCCTAGATAAAACGTTTATTCATGAAACCAGCGATTTCTTCAAAATCTGCTTAAAGCACCTTTTGTGGTTCTTCAGATAATTAAAAACCTCAATTTCACCGAGCCCCCTTAAACGGTCCGTAACTCCATAGATGTGTATTTTAGAGGTTAAGTTTTTGTTTATTTTGTACTATAAAGGACAGTGTCGTGCAATTTTAAAACATCATCGTCTATAATTTAGCTAGCGTTTCGATAGAGCAAATAGTAAATACAAATAACAAAAACGTCAATAAATTCCTGACTGCATTTCAGTGAAGTTATTATTGACCTTACATTTTGAATAAAGCCAAATCTAAGTTTGCGTTCTTGAAAGTTTCATTGAATTTTATGCCAATATATAATCTCAATGACGTAACCCAAACTTAACTAAAACCCTTGAAACTTTTTTCTAATTAAATCTATGACTAGAAAGAAAGAATAACCCGATCTGGACGGTGAAACGAATAAACTAACTTTGCAGATATTTGGATTATAAAAACATTGTAGTTCTGAACTTTTCAACTTATAAACCTGTGCCAATATAAATAAAGCAATCCCGTCCCATTGCATGCAATCGATTCCATTTTTTGTCGTCTGTCCTACATTTCTGTGTTAAACTTTTCTGACAATTTGGGAATAAAAACGAAATAGCACAATTTGCGAGCTTTTATAAATTGCCGGTCGTTGCTTCTGATAGAGTGTATGTACAAGATTTATAATTTTGTCAAAAAGGTTTACAATTTTGATTAATAGTGTTTTTGTACGTTAGTAATATATTCGACTGTTATGGGAATGGGATATTGTTCCAGTGTGTCAATACACAGAGTTCCGAAAAGTGGCAACCGCTGTGAAACGAGTTTGGGCGCCAGATTTTTCATTTTCATAAGCTTCTTCAACTCTGCGTAAGGGCTGAAATTTGCAATTACTTAATCTTACTACGCTAAATAATAAGCAACAGCAGTTAGCTTTAACTATGGCGTACATTTCAACCAGTGGCGTACTGACAGGTTAGTGGACCACTGAATAAGTATTCAGAACATGTTCCAAATATTATAGGTGTTTATCAGTTTGTATTTCAATATGTAGGTAATAATATTGTAAAATACCCAAAACTTCAAACAAGACCACTATGCTTTTCAACTTTTAATTGCGTACTTACTATCAACAAAATATATATTAATAATATTATTAACAGAATTAAATTACGTTTAAAAAAATAATTTTATGGGCAATAAACATCAAACGATTATTTTTCAAAATACTCATTAACAATCATACCTAAATAAATTTAAGGTATAGGTACAGGAAAAGATACAATTATGTGATTAGCTAAGTAAAGGAGAGAGAAATGCACAATATGATTCTGTAGTAAAACATTAATTATTATTTATTGCAATTTCTTCCTAGCTTTTAACGCAGCAAAATAAGTAATCTAAATAATCTAAGTTTTCTGCTGCGTCGTTTTCAATAAAAATTATCGCTAAATTAGTAATCCTTTTTTGAAATATTGTGTTTCGCAAATAATTTTCTATTAGTTTTAATTTTGAGAATGATTTATCTCGTTGTGGCTACTGTAACAGGTACCGGCAAAAACAGTATATAAGTTTCAATAATTTCTCAAAAACTGCTACTGCAAGAAAAATTATTAATAAGATCTTTTTTTTTACGGAAATAAATCCTAAAATTGATTCCCTAATTAAAATGTTTGAAGTAATTTTAGTAGATATGTTAGGGGCGTACGGCCTCAAAATCGACCATTTTTACATGTATTTTCTAATGGAAAAATTTCAGGTCCGTTTTGCAAATTTTGACACCAACTATGGGAATATCCTTAAGTAGGATCCAAATCCATCTTTAGTCACATTTTGGGTCAGTGAAAAAATTGGTTCACATTTTTCAACATCAAAGATTAGGCATAACAATAGATTAAAATAAAGCAATAAATAAACAAAAACTAAAATGTATTAGATAATATATACATACATTTTCAATAATACTGGGTGGGGCACGGGAACCTCCCACATTTCAATGATTGGCTGTGGAGGAATGGGCCATTCCACAGGGGTTGGGTTAGTCTTGTAGGAGGGGTGGATGATCTAGTTTTCAGTAGTAACCATGCCGTGGACTGGAGTGCAACGTGCGTTTTTATCGAGAGTTTTATAAAAAATGGTGAATCTGTTATTGTGATACAAAGAACATTCCGCACGCGGTACAATTTGCCATCGTCTGCTAGCGTCCCCAACCGGAAAACAATTTTGTGTTGGGTGAAGAAATTTAGGGAAAGTCGGTCTGCACTAAATGTGAAGAAGGACCCTGCTGTGACCGTCAGGAACCTTGAAAACATCGGTAGAGTTAGGGCGTCGATTGAACAGTCTCCAACGCGTTCTGCACACATACATGCTGATGCTCTTCAGATTTCGACGAGAACAGTGAGGCGGATTTTGCATTGTGAACTCAAGATACACCCATACAAGATGATGATTGTGCAGGAATTGTCCCCAACGGACTGGGGGCGGCGTGTGGAATGTTGTCAGATCCTTCGAGAGGTGCCTCCTACTGCAATTTTGTGGAGTAGCGACGAAGCTCATTTTCATCTTTCAGGGTGTGTTAATAAACAAAATTTTCGCTACTGGTCAAATGAAAAACCTTGACAACTTCACAAAACACCCCCTGCACAGCCAGGAGGTAACAGTTTGGTGTACAGTATCGTCCGTAGGCATTATTGGGCCTTACTTTTTTGAAGGGAATGGCGTCACCGCTACTGTTAACTCAAACCGGTACTGTGACATGCTTGAGAATTTTGTCAGGCCTAAAATCGAAGAATTTGGTCAAGAGCATGATCCACACAGCTTCTGGTTTCAGCAGGATGGTGCTACAGCACACACTACCCGTCGTTCACGCACTATTCTTCAGGAGATGTTCCCTGGCAAGGTGATTTCCTTGCGCGAGACGGTTGAGTGACGCCCGCGCTTTCCAAATTTAAGGACATGCGATTATTATCTGTGGGGTTACTTCAAGGCCGAGGTTTTAAAGTTTGTCCTAGAACCCTGGATGACCTGAAGACTGGAAATACTGGAAGACTGGAAAAAATCGTGCAGATAACCCCCGCCACACCCGAGAAAGTCATATGAAACTTCCAAGAAAGGCTCAATATGTGTGTCGTCGCCAAGGCCATTATTTGAAGGATATTGTTTTAAAAACATAGTTTAAAAAAACTACATTATATATCCTTTTCAGGAAATAAAACTTTTTTGGAATATATCATTTAGTTTTGTTCTGCCAGTCTTTTGAAATGTGGGAGTGTACGTAATCAGATTTTGAAAAATTTTACTATCCTCCGGGACCATTCTAGTTTCCGATTTAAAAATGACAGAATTAGTATTGATCAGAACTGTGCAATTTCGACATTTTTATTTGGAAATTTTGTTGTTAGAAAAGGAAAATTCAATCCGTTTTTGTGCACTTAGTCCATTTCTTCGACATGGATTGATTCGAGTGGGAAGGAGGCTAAGTAATTCTAAATTAGGATTTGATCAACAACATCCCTTTCTATTGCCCGGTAAGGACAATTTTGTTAAACTATTAATCGATCGGTGTCATCGGCAAAATTTACACACTAGTCCGGGCCTAATTTCGGCAATTTTGCGACAAAGTTTTTGGATACTTGGGGCCGGGAATGTTATTCGTTCTCAACTAAGCAAATGCAATCATGGTTTTAAATTTGCTCCCAAAGGTTTATTTCCAAAAATGGCCGATTTGCCTTCTCTAAGAGTTACGGAGGCAAAACCTTTTTTACACTGTGGCGTTGATTAAGGAGGTCCGTTTTTTGTTATTCCTGTTCCAGGACGTGGTCTTCGAAGTCATAAAGAATACTAATGTTTTTTTATTTGTTTATATACTAAAGCGTTGCATTTGGAATTAGTTTCCGACTTGTTCACACTCATGTTATAAGCTGTGCTTAAAAGATTTTTGTCGCGCCTGGGAGCAGTTTCTACAATATATTCTGATTGCGCAACAAATTTTATCGAAGACAAGAATGAATTACAAGACTTGTACTTATTAGTAAATTCTAACGATTGTAAAAGGGCGGTTGGAACTGAATTATTCACTCGAAAAATTGATTAGAAATTTCAACCATCTTTAAGCCCACATTTTTCAGGGGTTTGGGAATCGCAAATTAAAGTAGTTAAAACCCATTTGCGTAAGACCATAGGGTCGCAAATATTGACATATGAAGACTCTTCTACGATTTTAGTTCAAATAGAAGCTTTGTTAAATTCGAGGCCTTTATCTTGGCTTAGTACAGATCTTTTAGATCCTGTTACATTAACTCCAGCTCATTTTCTTATTTTAGCTTCATTATCTTCGTTGCCAGCGTCCGTGTTTTAAGACCCCCCAAAAAACCTATTCGTTAGGAAGAAATTGTTGGATTAATCAGTTCAAGCGTTTTGGGAAAGATGGCATATCGAATATTTGACGCAATTGCAAATGCGCCTAAAATAGAATGTTCCCGGACTGTCATTAATAAAAGTACATTAGCCATAATCAATAACTTACACGAGGTTAAGGATTTCTGCTACCTAGAAAGCTAAATAACGCAAGATGGGAAAAGCGCAAAAGATATAAAACAAAGATTAGCACAAAGTCGTGGTACATTTAACAAGAAAAAGCAACTACTGTGTTCAAATACAAAAAACAGAATCAAGAAAAAAATTGCTTAAAACATATATGTGGAGCACAGTATTCTACGCCTGTAAAGCCTGGAGAGTAGGAGAATCGGACAAGCAAAAGGTAGAAGCCTTTGAAATGTGGTGCTACAGACGAATGATGAAGATATCATGGACAGACAAGATTAAGAACGAAGAGTTACTAAAAATGGTAGGGGAAGAAAGAAATTTGTGGAAAACGGTAAAAAAATAGGAGAGGTAGGATAATAGGTTACATACTACGACACAAGGGAATAGTGCGGAATATATTAGAAACAGCGATAGGAAAAAAGAGAAGTAGAGGTAGACTACTGCACATAGATAGTGAAAGATGTAGACTGAAGGAATTTCAGGAAAATGTGTAGGCTAGCTCAGAATAGAAATCAATGAAGGGACGCATCCATCCGTCCCAAGATGAATAAATTAATGACGAAAAAAGTAACTGCACCTAAACATGATGATTATTCTAAGCAACTACAAGTATTGGTTAGGCAAATTCTCAACTAATGTCATTTGTGCAAAAGGATTTACTGGAAAACTATTAATTCGGCAAATGTCTAAGTGTTGGGGGATATTGGCAGCCACAGGTTGCTTAACCCCCTTCACTGAATCTCGGTGAAATAGGGCATAAAATTAGAAAACAATAGAAGGGGAACCGAGCTGAATACAGGCTGTTTTCAAGGAACCGGTGGGCTAGCTCATAATATAAATAGGTGCAGGTACGTGTCCAACCAGTTTTGAGACGGAAAACCTAATGACGAAAAAATAAGCGCAGATGAATCTGATGATTATTATAAGCAACTACAGGTGTTGGTTGTGAAATATCTGCAACTAATGTTGACTGTGCGAAAAGATATATTGGAAAAAATATCAAATCAGTAAATGTTCAAGTGCTGGGGGAACTTGGCAGCCACGGGCTGCTTACTCCTCTTCACAACCACTGAATGTCGGAGAAATAGGGCATATAATTGTAAAACAATAGAAGGGGACCGAACTGCATCTAACAAGAAAGAACAGCGCTTATGATGAAAGACAACAAACATAGAAACAAGAAGAAAATTGTTGAAAGCATATGTGTGGAGCACAGCACAGTATGCCTATGAAATACGGGCAGTAGGAAAAGCAGACAGAAAAACGGTAGCAGCTTCTTAAAATGCTGTGCTTCAGATGTATAAGCATGATAGCATGGACAGGCAAAGTTTATAACAAATAGGTTATAGAAATAGTAGGAAACAAGGATATTTGTAGGAAAAAAGTAGGAAAAATAGAGGGGCAGAATACGTTCTAAAGGGAATAGTATGGGATATATTGCAAGCAGAGATAGGAAAAAGAAGGTAGATGTAGACCTACATTAGATAGTGATAGATGCAGACTATGCAAATTTCAGGGAAATGTGTAGGTTAGTTCAGAATAGGAAACAATAATGGTACGCGTCTAACCAGTTCCAGGTCTGAAGACCTAATGATGATGAGTCATTATCAAACAAGATAACGCTGCGCCCCTTCATTGGCCTTTAGAAATTCTTGACGAAATCTTCCCAGGAAGAGATGGAATCGATAGGGTTGTGAATATAAACGACCAGTTGTACGATTATATCCTCTACCCAGGCAATGATATAGATTTGATTTCGGTTTAGCTTGATTTAGACAAGTTATCCTCTAGAAATAATTTTATTTTACTTAAATTTTCCAACAGATAAATTTACGGTTAAATTTTTTACCATATTAGGTTTCGGTTAGATTAACATTTAATTTAGTTAGAAAAAAAATTTTTGTTTTACTTTTGGTTATTCTGAAGATGCTTCAGGGTGGGGGAAATAGTAACGCCATCATTTGGCCGTTGTATGTGTCTTGCTTAATTTGTACCGATAACGATTTTGGATTGGATGGCCTTATCAGTGTTTTGTTCAATTAGGAGTGAGTCTTGCTTAAGTTTTCGCTCTCGAATGTTTAAAACTGTATGTGTTGTGTTTAAGTTGTTAAAATTTATAATTAAATATAGGACTTTGGCGTTTGATGTCAGGTAACGATTCATTTTAGATCCTTTTAAACAAGAAACTTATTGGTGTATAATACAAGTTTCGAGTTTGGGCGATGTTAAATTAAATGCTAATGAAATGAGTTCGTTAGTATTTAATATTACACAGTCCAAATCCGGAACTCCTGTTATTAATCACAACTTCAGCTTTGAACGCCTCCGACAATACCTAAAGTGAGGTAATTCTATAAATTATAATACATGTTCATTAAAGGACACAAGAGTTCAGAAAGTATCCTCAAAATGAATAAAACGTATTAACTTTTAAAACCTTCTTTAACTAATAACCCAAATTAAAACTTTCCCGCTTAGCACCATCGGCTGTCAATCTAGAATTTTCCCCGAGTAATCGGTTTGCTTCTTACAACCTACTTCGTCTTTGGAACTTCTAGCAAAATTAATGGAATATCCAATAGAGTGAAAGCCATAAATCAAAGTATGTATCGAAAATAGAATGATTTCATAACAAGAAAGACTGTTGATTATCCTCGTGCACTGTAGTTAACCTTGTCCTATTTAGCTCTGAAACAATTGGTATATGTAGATGTATAATTACATAGCTAGAGTTGCTTTTATTACATGAATATCGATTGCAGTTAGGAATTCTTTCGCGAAAAGTCACGCAGCTAAAGCTGAAACGTTGAACAAACTGAAAATTTTATGCTGACTTTCTTTTAGGTAGCTATGTGTAAAGGAAATACGAAATTCACAGCCAAATCACTTATTAATGAAACTTTTATGAAATTGTCAGATTTGTTAGATTTTAAATGAACGTTATTTGGCACGTTTTGCAATTGTATCTTTATTGGTGGTCATTGCCGGTCTTAAAAGGTTAAGCAGGGCTGTAAAAAAAAATAAGTGCAAATATTGTAAGTCGATGAATCGCTTATAGCCAACCATGATGTATATAAGATGTACAATACCGGTTTATTTTATTCTGTGGCCTGACTTTTAGGACATTACAACCATAATTATAAACAATGTTCACAATAAAATCGATAAACCTATCTTTGTGCTACAACCTCCTCCGCCACATCCCTCTTCCCACTTTCCACTATCCGCCTACTTCCGTCCACCTTCCACCTCTCACCCTCCACCTTCCATCTTCCACCTTCCACCTTCCTCCATTTACCTTCCACTTTCTACCGCCCACATTCCCTTGCCACCTTCAACTATCCACTTTCCACCTGCCAACCTCCACTTTTTAGCTTCCGCCCTACGCATCTTAACATCTCATATTCTAAGTATTTTGTAATATGTACACACCACCTTACTTCCTGCATTAAAATTTTGCCGACTTGTTCTACCTCTTTCTGAGTATAGGTGAGTAGAGCATTTTCGCGGTTGAGGTACGGGGCAGAACTTTGCACCACTATCCCCCAGCCCACACGACGTCACACGATCTCCTGACGTCACGCGGTCACGACCACCGTTCATTTACATTTCCAATGCTCCACCAGTAGGTACTACATTGGCCAGAAGGCGAGTTTTTTGTTGCCTGGAAATTTAGAATTTTGCCGAACCCTTGCCGTTCCAGGCAAGGTAGGGATCTTTAACGTGCGTGACAACACTCACACACGGGACCTCCATTTAACCTCTCATCCGAACGAGGGCGTAATATTTGTGAAAAATGCTCACCTGCCATTTTTCAAGCAGTCGGCCGTGTCGGGTCACGACCACCGCCCTCTGCTGCGTCCTCTGATTTACCAACCGGGTAAGTGGGAATCCTGATCGAGCCCTTTATTAGTCGCCAGAACGGCGACCAGAGCGTACAAGGATCCCTCGACACTGGGCTTCGATAGTTCTACGATCGAGGCAAATGCCATCCGTCATCGGACGTGCACCGACCGAGCACCACCGTCGCCGATTTATTCGGATACGGGGGCCGATCGTTCGCCTTCGAGCAGTAACGCTTCGAACCTGGGGTGCTAGTTAAGAGATGGCCGGATCGTAAACACTCCGGACCTGATGGTACGCCCAAATCGGGTCGTTCCTTTTGGCCCTTCTCGTTTACGTCTCGGCGCTGCACAGTTCGATATCGGAATTGCGTTCCCGGTCGCCGTTTCCCAGCATCCCCACGGGATGGCGACAGTTGGCACGATCCGTAGTTTTACCATTTGTCTCGAGCAACGGCGCGCGTCGTAACTCCTTGCTCAAGATCCGAGCGAAGCGCACACCCCATATACGTTTCCTCGCATCGTAGATGCGTAGGAACGATCGTGGTGTTGCGTGCTCTCATCGACCTCGGCGAAGTTAACGCGCCCCGACCCGTCCGACTAGTGGTTTGGGTGTATATTATCTGTTAATGATCCTTCCGCAGGTTCACCTACGGAAACCTTGTTACGACTTTTACTTCCTCTAAATAATCAAGTTTGGTCATCTTTCCAGCATCATCGACGACGTCGAAACGTCTCCGCGTGCCGGTCCGAAGACCTCACTAAATCATTCAATCGGTAGTAGCGACGGGCGGTGTGTACAAAGGGCAGGGACGTGATCAACGCGAGCTTATGACTCGCGCTTACTGGGAATTCCTCGTTCATGGGGAACAATTGCAAGCCCCAATCCCTAGCACGAAGGAGGTTCAGCGGGTTACCCGGTCCACTCGGACAGGGAAGACACGTTGATTCCTTCAGTGTAGCGCGTGTGCGGCCCAGAACATCTAAGGGCATCACAGACCTGTTATTTAAAAAAAAAAAAAAAAAATTATTTTACTACCTATACAACCTGTAACCTATACAATATACTACAGGTCGTAGTTGCGCAAATTCCTAAGATGTAACAAACAGAAATTTGGCTTTTGATGCCTAACAATTGACTTAAAACTAACTTATTGTGTAACTTAAAACTAAGTGCTACTTCCAGGGGTCCCGACCATCGGCAGCCGGAAATCGGTCTCCCCGGTTGCAGCTTAAAACTAGCTGAAACATGTTTTCGGCCGTCGGCAGCCGGAAACCGAAGAACATGCTCCAGGTCCTAAAATAAAGTAAAAGTAATCCCTACATACTATGTTACCCTTGCCCTAGTCCCAAAAACCCATTCCCATTCTCCCCCCCCGTATCCGGGGACCCCGACCATCGGCAGCCGGAAATCGGAACCCCCGGACACAGTGATCGTTCCTGGGGCACGGCCCGGCCATCGGCAGCCGGAAACCGGGTTACATGCCCCAGGTCCAAAGACTGGTCCTGTTGCGCGCCAAGTGTGTGTTTGTGTAACGTGTTAGTGTAATGTTTGACTGTGAGTGTGGGTGTGTGTTTGTGTGTGTGTGTTGTGTGTGTGTTGTGTGTGTGTGTGTGTGTGTGTGTGTGTGTGTGTGTGTGTGTGTGTGTGTGTGTGTTGGATGTATGCGTGTATGTGTGTGTGTGTAAATGTGTATGTAGGAATTTAGTATGTATATGTTTCTTCGCTTTCTTTTTGTCGCTCCTTGTTGCTCCTTTGTTGATCTATGCATTTCTGTATATTTGGATTGTGTGTTGTTCCTTCGTTCTTTCTCTTAACCTAGGTCTTAATCAACTATCTACTAACTACTACATTCTAACTATTCTACCCTCCACCTTGTAAATTAACACACTTCGGCCGTGCGCCATTACGAACTGATTGTAAATTTCGTTTAGATCAAATGGTTCGTCTCGCCTTTCATATACGTCTTTAACAAGCGTGTGCAGTGTTTCCGGATCTGTCGGGATAGAGCGTCTTTTGAGTATGATTCTGTCAACAGCTTCAATTGTTGGAAATGTTATCTTTGCTCCCCGTGGGTGTTTAGTTCTAATAAGATGCCTTAAAGCTGTTGTTAATAGGTTAGTCTCTTCTAATGCTGCTCTTTGCATGGCATTCTCTATTTGTTTGTAAATTATGCTGGGAGACGGGCACCTATCGGCGTCCTCGTCTTCTTCAGTCGTTACATTTACTTTTGCGTTTTCTGTTGTTTCGCTAAACGTTAGTGTTGTAGGCTTCCTGTGATCTTTTTAAATTCTTTCTCTTCCTGCTGCGATGATCTGTCAGCAGATTTAGGTCTAAAACGTCTTAATATCCTGCTATGTTTAATTTTCCTTAGGATATTACTCTTCTCCTCGTGATGTTCGACTTCATCGGTTGTTGTATCTGTCTGTGTGAATTTATCTTCACATACTTTTAACTCTTTTGCCTGTCTGTACTTTGCAGCTCTGGCTTGGTCTCTAAGAACTTGTGACGGTGGTTTTCTCTTTGTTGTTGTTGTTGTTGTTGCGCTTGTATTAATTTGTGTATTTTTATTTGGTTCCATAGTCTGTCCTTTGAATTTGTCTTTCCAATAATATTTTGTGTGTAGTACATGTTTTGAAGTCACCGTCGCATCTTTTATTCCTTCTAAGGCATGGTACACATACCCTAGGGTTGTTAAGTTTGGGACAGTTGTGACGTTTATGGTTGGCCTCTTTTTCGGATTCAACTCCGCAATGTCCGCATGTTTCTTTAGTTCTGGTACAGTGTTTGGACACATGTCCCAGATCCTGGCATCTCACACATCTTGGGACCACAATGTAATCTTTAATGGTGAGTGCTCTAAAGCCTAGGTAGATTCTACCTTGGCTTAGAAGTAGTCTGCGTACGTTTGGCGATACTTCCGCTACGTGGTTTTGCGTAGGTTTCCCTTTTGGTCCTGTTTTGAACCTTAACGTGAATTGTTTATTAAAAGTTTCTGCGCTCATGTGCTCTTCCATATTTTGTTTATAAGTGTAATCTTTAATCTCTTCCTCCGACATACTGGTAGGAACATCATAAAGAATTACGAGCGGATTTTTCTTTTTTGGCAGTTCGCATCGCAGTGTTTGCATGAGTCCTTCATGTACACTAAGTTTCCCTAAATCTCTCTCCGTTTCCGTCTCTACTATTAGTACTTTGTTAGCAGTTCTCATACTTTTGATCTTAACTTGATTCTTAACTTTGTCTATTGCTGGTTTTATGATCTTTGTAAAGGTCTCTTGTACCTTTTTTGCATCTTCCCCTGATCTGGATGTGATAAATATAGTATTATTGCTAGTTTTGCTTACCCTTTCTATGGTAGCGTTTTTCGGTCCAAGGTTTAGTTTTGGTTCTTTTAATATATTTGCATATGACATTGTCGGTTCTTGTGGCTTACTTTGTAGTTTTGTTCTGTATTGTTCAATTTCGACTTGATAGGCTTTGTTCTGCTTTGATAGCATATCGTTTTGCCCCTTCAGTTGTGCCATGCTAAAGGCCAACTTGGTTACCTTTTCTTTTAGCATATTTTTTCGATCTTTCGGCACGCGGTTACCCGTATCTAGTAGTACGTCTATATAGTGAGTTAGGCTCAGATATTGTTCTTGAATGGATTCTATGATATCCATTTCTTTTTCGTCTTCGTCTTGTTTTGTGTTTTCAGGGCTGTCGTTTTCTCTCTTTTTCTTTCTACTTTGACTTACTTTAGGAACTATTGGGTCTTGTACACTACTTTCTAGGTCCATGCTTGTTTGGGGGAAAAAGTAGTTCTGAGTACCCGTAGGTGGAGACCTAGGGGTCAGAGTACTTCTTTTCGAGAAGACTGCTTCGTCTTCTAAATCTGACATTGTTTATTTGTATACACTAACCTATTCACTGTGTCTTAAATATCACTTAAACTATTGCACTACGTGTCCTATCACTTTTTGCTATTCACAATAAAAGTCTTTCCGGGATACGGGCCGGAGGCCCTCTCCCTTACCTTACCCTTTCGCCGCCGAGGGTTTTTAAACTCACCTTAAGTAAAACTTATGGCAGTCCCTCGGTCGTTGCCCGGCCTAGACCTCGTGGAGGCGGGTAGGTGCCAAGTGCCCCGTCAACCTGAGCAGAAGCGTCCCACGACTTACACCGCTCAGACTGTGTTTGATGCTGAATGCTTTTGCAATCGCTTTATTCTATATATCTTTCTCTTGGCACTAGGCCACAGACCTGTTATTGCTCTATCTCGTGCGGCTAGAAGCCGCCTGTCCCTCTAAGAAGATTTGCTTGTACGCCGACAGTAAAAACTACGCACGGCTTGTTACGAGCTAACGCACCAAACCGGCGAGGCCTTCGGGATGTCGGAAATACGCCTAGTTAGCAGGCCGGAGTCTCGTTCGTTATCGGAATTAACCAGACAAATCGCTCCACTAACTAAGAACGGCCATGCACCACCACCCACCGAATCAAGAAAGAGCTCTCAATCTGTCAATCCTTCCGGTGTCCGGGCCTGGTGAGGTTTCCCGTGTTGAGTCAAATTAAGCCGAAGGCTCCACTTCTGGTGGTGCCCTTCCGTCAATTCCTTTAAGTTTCAGCTTTGCAACCATACTTCCCCCGGAACCCAAAAGCTTTGGTTTCCCGGAAGCTGCCCGCCGAGTCATCGGAGGAACGTCGGCGGATCGCTAGCTGGCATCGTTTATGGTTAGAACTAGGGCGGTATCTGATCGCCTTCGAACCTCTAACTTTCGTTCTTGGTCAATGAAAACGTTTTTGGCAAATGCTTTCGCTTCTGTCCGTCTTGCGACGATCCAAGAATTTCACCTCTATGGTCGCAATACGAATGCCCCCATCCGTTCCTATTAATCATTACCTCGGGGTTCCGAAAACCAACAAAATAGAACCGAGGTCCTATTCCATTATTCCATGCACGAAGTATTCAGGCGCAGTTTGAGCCTGCTTTAAGCACTCTAAGTTGTTCAAAGTAAACGTGCCGGTCCGCCTCGACACTCGGTAAAGAGCACCGTGACGGGATTATAATTGGGCCGCCCTCCGAAAAGGGTTAGGCCCACCGGCAGGACGTCCCGCGTACTCGCCAGTTAAACACCGCTAGCGGCGAACCGGCGGCGCGGGACACAGATCCGACTACGAGCTTTTTAACCGCAACAACTTTAATATACGCTATTGGAGCTGGAATTACCGCGGCTGCTGGCACCAGACTTGCCCTCCAATTGATCCTCGTTAAAGGAGTTAATTTGTTCTCATTCCGATTACGGGGCCTCGGATGAGTCCCGTATCGTTATTTTTCGTCACTACCTCCCCGTGCCGGTAGTGGGTAATTTGCGCGCCTGCTGCCTTCCTTGGATGTGGTAGCCGTTTCTCAGGCTCCCTCTCCGGAATCGAACCCTGATTCCCCGTTACCCGTTACAACCATGGTAGGCACAGAACCTACCATCGACAGTTGATAAGGCAGACATTTGAAAGATGCGTCGCCGGTGCTAGACCGTGCGATCAGCAGAAAGTTATTTAGATTCATCAATTTGTACGACGACGTGTCCGCAAGCGAACGCGCCGCCGATTGATTTTGTACTAACAAAAGCACTCCTTCCGTTTTCGGTCGGAGCTCTGTGTGCATGTGTTAGCTGTAGAATTACCACAGTTATCCAAGTAATTGTTGGTACGATCTAAGGAACCATAACTGATTTAATGAGCCTTTCGCGGTTTCACCTTAATTTGGCTTGTACTGAGACATGCATGGCTTAATCTTTGAGACAAGCATATGACTACTGGCAGGATCAACCAGGGAGCTGCGCCGAAAACTAGGACGTGAAACCGGATACGCTCCGCGAAATTTCGCTCGGCCACCGGCTCTACGCCACCTAATCTGCGAGCTGCACCGAAAATGCAGTTCGTCCGTTTCACGTGAGCTGCGTGCGGAGAACGTATCTTTCGATCCGGAAACTCCGCGCTCTCGCTTCGGATATGACTGCGTCGACCTGACTCACTCCGCTTGTCGAACGAGACGCGCCGATCCGTAAGGACCATGCAGAAATCACGCCGACGGGACGTTCAGGCGACTTTAGAGCTAAATCAACCCATAATTATTGGATTGCTGCTTTTCTTGCGTGCTCAACGCACTCTTGTAGCGTCACCTTATAGTGAACGCGCCCTTCGCTAGTTAGGACAAGCGACAATTGTGTGTGTATCACAACACCCAGTCGTTCGATGGATGCGAACGCCGACGTTAACCGTGTAACGGCTCGCCAAGAGTTCGAACGCACCATCTGTTCATTCTCGCTCGGAGAAAAGAGAGTCTTCGCATAATTATAGATTATTACTTGACCGCACGAAGCGACAAATAGAAGAGTCGTCCGCTTGGCGGGGTCGGTGCTAGACGATACTGAGAACGCAACACCTGACGCCCACGGAACGCGCTGCGAAAAATCTGTTAGCGAGTATACGTGAAACAGCGCACGTTACGTTCATCGCTAACTTCATGATCGCAACCTTTTACTACAGTTCCGGCTCATCTTCACTAAGGAGTAATGGCAGCCACACTCACCCCCTCTGACGTCATACCTGTCACTTTCACACATTTTGTCATCCGCCACTTTTCTGACATCACATCTGTCACCCGCTATTTTTCTTACGTCAATCCGCCATTCTTTAATGCCACGATTTTCGACTTATTGTGTATATATATCCACTTATACTCCATCCTGTATATCATTTTACCGGTTCTCAGAAAAAAATCGACTCAAAAAGTATTCAAACCCCGCGTGCACAACGGGGGGGAGGGGAGCCTTAACCACTACACCATCGAATCAACCAAAATCATTACTTGTACATCTCATATTATTGTTTAATAAACAGATCCTATTTTTAATTTAGAGCCGAACTTAAAGTGTATTTAAATATGAAAAAATTTGGGATGATTACGAAACAGCTTACAGATTTCATTTTAGAGATTAATTTAAGAGCATCTAACCCAAAATCCTATAAAGATTTACCCAGTATTTTTTATTAATAAGCACCACGCACAATACACGTCTACATCTGTCGGCAGGCGTCTTTAAACTGAACAACTTGTTCTTCGACTAACCATTTTTAATTTGGGAGATATTTTTCAAGATAAATATGTCGTGTGACAAATCAAATTGTATCCCGACACGGTCCGCTTGAAAAATGTTACGCGAGCATTTTTCACAAAAATACACCCTCGTTCGGATGAGAGGTAAAATGGAGGTCCCGTGTGTGAGTGTTGTCACGCACGTTAAAGATCCCTATCTTGCTTGGAACAGCAAGGACTCGGCAAAATTTCAAGTGTTCCAGGTAAAAAAAACTCGCTTCCTGGCCAATGTAGTACCTACGGGTGGAGCATTGAAAAATCACATGTATGGACCTATCAAATTATATTTTCTCAGCTACCCGAATCTCAAAAAATATATAATGCTAAATGAACTTAAAAGTGAAGACGATTTTGAAAAAGATGATGACGATAGCTTGTGATTTTAGTTTTAACCCTCAAATAGACGAAAATTGTCTACCAGAAATAAATATTAATACTGGTGAACCGATAGACGATTATTATCCATCAGGTGCAATTAGCATAGAAGTGGATGCTACTGCAGCTGAGTTATAAGCAAATGAACAAATTCCTGTACTTACTAAAAAATCATTCAAGTATAAGGTTGTGTGGAGAAGGAACATTGAACGAAGGGTAAATAATAATGAAATGATAGATAATCTGCAGCCGTTCTAGAGTTGAGTAAGTCTTATAGTTTTTTCAACTACTTTTTTACACCAGATATAATTTCTAGCAATTTTCAACACTCCAACTTATTCAGTATTCAAAAAGATCGTAGCAAACCAACGATTTTAATCCATGATGAAATAAGAAACTATATAGTAATTTGCATTATAATGTTCTTAGTACATTCACCTAATATACTATCTTATTGAGGTTAAGTTACTAAGAACGAGATTAATAGAAATTGTATGAATCTAAACAAATTCGGAAAAACACGACAATTCGTCCATTTCAATAACAACGAGAAAATGCTGCCAGTAAATGATCAGAATCATGACTGTTTATGTAAAATCGAAACTTTGCTTACTGAAGCGATGAAATGGTTCTCTTCTATTCCTCCTGAAAGATGTCGGTCTCTTTGTGGATGAAAAACTGTGTTCTTGCAGGTCCCATCATTATCTCAAGCAATACTTAGCAGTTAAGCCACACAAATTGGGCTTCAAATATTTTTCTATTTGAAAAGCATCAGGTTTGGTGTGTAATTTTGAGTTATATTCTGGAAAGGAAAATGTAGTTCAGCCAAACTGACTTAGGTGCTGCTGCAAAAGTGGTAGTCAAGCTTTGTAGAAATATTGAAGGTGGTAAAAATTATAGTTTAGATTTTGATAATCACTATAGTACAAAGTCACTAGTATCTTATTTATCAAAAGAAGGGATATTGTATGTGAGTACTATACGTAAAAATAAAATTATCGATTGAAGAAAAAGATATGAAGAATGAAAGAAGAGATCACAGTATTAAATATATTGGGGATTGAGAAGGTGTTGATGTTTTAGCTATTGCATAGATGGACAATAAAATTGTCGCATTTATATCAAAATTTGCAAGTCATAATGTTTGTGGTAGTATAAAAAGGTTTGATAAATCTAAAAAAGAAAAAGGCGATGTCCCTTGCATATATCTTGTAAAATAATTTAAAAAGCATATGGGAGGGATCAATTTATTTGACTAATAATTCGAAGTATGGAATGGTATTTTCGAATATTATATTATATAATAGATATGGTGTAACGTTCAAATTAACGTCCTTTATATTTTAAATATTCAATTGTATTAGCTTTATGTTTTATAACGCTTAGTATAGTATTAAAAATCTCCTGTTATTTAATTACGCACAACCTTGCCCGAACGACTAGTTTTGTTATCTCGATCCCTCTTGTAACGTTTTTTTTTACGCAGTTACATTTCGCTAATTAATCTAAAATAATACCGCAATAATATAAAAATATAATTATAAATTTCTGGTCACTAAAAATAATTCATAAAGTTTACAAATTCATAGGCGCTCCTCCGCTCTTGAGGTCTAAATTCCTACAATAAGCTTCGTCAAGTTGTCATTTCGTGTCACTTTTCTATCGGCGTCTAAACGGGTAAGCTGCTATCAGCGGCATAGGAAAGTCAAGATGTTAAACAGGCACATGGCCTGTAACACGGTCCGCAAGAAATAGAATTGTTTTAACCTTCGTGTCGGAAAGTGGTTCTTGACAGTTATTACGTGCAGATTTCATTTTGTGTTCCACCTGTAGCTGCTCAATCGATTCCTGCTGACCGAAGTATTAGAGGTTCCCCCATCATACAGTTAGTATAAATTAATTAAATAAATTATATTCATATTTTCCTCTTAGTGCAATATCAAAGTAGATAATATCACGGAAGTAGTTAATATCTGGGAAGTAATATTATGGAAGTAGTAATATCGTAATTGTCATATATAAAGCGGAAAAGAAAATTTAGTTTGAGATTTGAAATACAAGAATTTATAAGACGTAATCAAGGAGGAATTGGTTTGGTTAAATAATGTTTTGTTCAGAAGATTGCTCATAGTTCCAGCAATAAATTCACTCGTTATCATGTGTTTCCTGTTTATGCAAACGCAGATGTTTATGGAATACACCACATCTGATGTCATAGTTCAATTTCTTTTGGCCGCACTGTACTTCGACA
Source organism: Platerodrilus igneus (assembly GCA_036346225.1). NCBI lineage: Eukaryota > Metazoa > Arthropoda > Insecta > Coleoptera > Lycidae > Platerodrilus > Platerodrilus igneus. The sequence continues at coordinate 5,355,653 of JARFIW010000301.1, forward strand.
CGTGAGTCATATTTAGTCTTTAATTCCAATTATAATTGTTTAAATGTTTTACGAAAGATAGAAGCTTGAAATTTTACCTTGATTTAGTTAACAAAATTTTTAAAGATGGATATGCAGTTTGCATATCGTAATTATTTTACAAACAGATAGCGTTAACTACACTTAAAAAGTTGTTATTGACACATGATGTCAAAAATATCTAATTATCCAATTTAAATATCACATGTTATTTTACGCTATTCTATAAATATCTTTAGTACTTTTGAGATCACGTAATTTGATTCTTAAACAACGTGATGATTTTTTTTATACATATTAAGTAAAACTAACTCTATGTTGAAAGATGCAATTTTATGAGAAGTTAAATAATAGAATTTATTTGTGAAGTCAACGTAGTACTACAGATGACTAAAGATTAACATATGTAAAATGAATTATTAAGAGAGCTCAAACTTTTTAGTAAAATTATTCAGAAATACTTAATTTAGAGATCTTTATGTTTTTCGAATACAAAACCATACTAATTTTCTGTTCTATAAACATTTTAGTTAAAAAGATAATGTCAAAACCAATCAAGTGAATTTAATTAAATAGAATCCATTTTTGCATAACTCTTTTATTATTAAAAAAAATTCAAGTAAAAATTTATAGGTCATTCATGAGCAAACATTGTATCTAATGATAACAAATACCCTGGGTGTATACTTTTGGAACTTAAATTCTAATATATTATTTTTGGTAAATATTTTTAAGGACACAAACGGTGTCCATGTTGTGCATTTGTTTGTTCACAGGTTGAGTCGAGACATCAGTACGACATCTGGTAATTGAGATTTTGGTAAGTGCTTTACAAAGGTGAAATTCAGGTTTTGTGGCTATATTAGTGGTGTTGATTTAAGGTTTCCGCTTTCCCCTAATACAAGCACAGATAATTTTTGTAGGTTGTTGTATTGAAAAATACGGTGGCGCTCATTATCTATATTTTTGGTCATTTGACAACCCATGACCCCAGCTCATGATCTACCCAGAGCTAACACTCTACTAGCCGTTTATGTCTAAAGAGTTTTTCTTTTCCTCAAGCCGTTTTCCATCCAACTTTACCTTGGGCTTCCATTGTTAATAAGAAATTCTCGACCTTGTGATATCAGATAAGGGTTTATGATTTATGTTGGTCCAATTTGATATCTGGTATTCTTGAAGGGGATTTTTTTGTTTTCACTCTTAGGACCGGCAGACAAACGTTGACTTTCTTGGATAATGACATTTTACGATCTGATTACACTAAATGTAGTTGTATACTCTGTTTTGAGTTGTTTAATTTAAGAGTCGCCTAAATTGGTGGATTTGCATGCATTTAGGGTTGAAGTTATTTAACGCATTGTTAAAAAGGTGTTTCTTGTTTACACCTGATTTAGTCAATCTTATTATCTAATTATTAAACCGAAGAACGTAAGTAGCCAATCCTGCGATTATATTAATTTATCTTTTATATTTTTGCAACGGCTTTTCTTTCCCCTTTTCGTCTGATTAGCTCACTCGCCGTAGACATCAAGGCCCAGGTGTGCTTGGGCCCGCATCAACTTGGTTAAGGTACTACTAGACAGCCATACAGGGTAAGTTAGATCTTTCCTTCATTTACCACCAGTGTTTAAATAGGGTGGCACTCGCATTTTACTCACCTATTTATTTTTACGATTTATACCATCAATACTGGGTGTTCTAAAATTTATATTTACAAAAGATTTACCTGTAAATTAAGCTATACAAACAAGTTAATTCAAGATGTGACAATTTTTAAGAGCCCCATTGCCGTCACTTAGTATATGTGGGAATATTACCCATGTCAATTTAAGTGCTAATACCTAATTCTCTAAGTAGTATTGATTTAAAGTTTACCTGTATTTAATAGTCATAACGCCTATTCATACCCGTCGCTAGCTTTTGTAAATGTACTGTGTAGTTTACCTCCCCACCGACATTTTTATTCTTTTTGGCTATATTCCCCTCAATACAGTCCGTACATTATTGAACGGGTACGGAACCTCTTCCGCTATGATTCTATTCAACCCTCTTCTATTATTATGGTATTTTATTTATTGAAACCATGTCTGTGTTGGTATACCCAAACGACTATTACATACTCCCCCCTCTAATATTTAGCTGCAGCGCTACATGCTACGTGTAGTGCCCGATAGTGGGTCACATCTAAATCAACACAAATTTTAGCGGATTGAGACCCGCCCTATGAAATAGTTTTACATAGTTAAGACGTTTACTTATTCATGTTGTTTATTTTAGTAACCGTTTGTGCCAACTATTATTTTGTCTATTGCAAATAAGTTTATTTTCACCATTTATTATTTAATTTACTACAAATATTTTATGCTTTAACATTATATTACTTTACAGGTTATTTTGTGATTATTTCAGCATTGTAATCTATGTAATTTTGCCGCTGGTATTAAATTGTGTATTTAATCCCTCTGAGTTTGGCTTTATGAGATTTGTTATTGTGGTAAGGGAATTGAGATTTTGGGCCTGTGGAAAAGTCTAAAGCTGAAATGAGATCAAATGAGCCATATTTGCACTTTGGGGTTGCCTAGGTTTCTTTATTAAAAGACTATAAGTTGTAATGACAAGTAATAGTCGATATTTATTAAATTTGTATTAAAGCCTGAATAATTTATGTTAAAGCAGGAAGAAAACACTGAAGAAGTGAGTGGTTAAGATGTTGTAAGTTTTATAACAAATGTAATTTGTAGATAATAAACAATAAACTACGAAGTGCCGAATTATCTTGCCTGCCGTCACCTCTGTAGTTGTTCTATTATTCCAAGTGTTGCCCGCTACCCTATTTAACAGGGCCTCTGGGAAGCTATTGCTTTGCCTTGTACTTGCTCGGAACCCTTGGGTCAAAGTTTAGGTTTTTAGTAGCGGTTCCAACCCTGGCACCCATTCCTGCTTCCGTGAACCATAACGGTCCCTCCCCCCTTTTCGGAAGCCAGCCGCCCCACCTGCGGCTGAGTCTAGCCACCGCACTGCCTTGCTATCGGTGCATCGGGACCATAGCCCCAATCGTGATCTCATTTTGTTGCAAAACCCACGACCGTCACAATGGTTCTTGCAAGTGCTTGGCTCCAGTACAGGAGGATGTACGTAGAAAGAAGACCAATAGGGAGACGCACAAAAGAGAAAAAGTTTGTGACATTCCCTTAGAACTAATTATAATCACATTTCATTTTAATAAAAGTAAAGTCCATCAATTGAATTATGTTATTCCCTCTAGAACATACTAGTTTCAGGCTTTTACAATTTCCAATTTAAGGGGAAATTATATTGCATCATTTTTTATCTATAGTCAAAGGTTATAAAATTCATGTCAGTTTGTAAAAAAAGTTAGACGTGATGCCATCATCGTAATTTTACAGTTTGATTTTGTTTTGTCTAGAAAATATATAATGGCGCCGATGATTTCATCATCTTAGAACAAGGGCAGGTTATATACAGTTTTGTGCTGACTAAGATTACATGTAAATACCCGAAATACATAAGTTTAAATATAAAGAGGTTATATAGAGAAAGCGGCATGAAGGAAGCACAATTTAAAAAGCGCGATTAAATGCTCCAGGTATTATTTAACATACACTTTCAGAAATCTTCTGACAGTGAGCTGTCGTAAATTAGGTCTACGTGTTTAGGTTTATTTTAGATTTTAAATAACTTTGGTTTAATGAATTTTTAGGTATATTTTAAGCCAGTGTCATTCTCCTAAATTTAAGATTTTGTCACCCAATTTGTAATTCATTCTAGGATTGTTCTCCAGTATTCCTGTGAGATTAGTTAGCGTCCGAGGTATTTCCCGATCAAGACCAGATTTCATAGCCGATAGCATTCTGGAACCCTCGTCAAACACTTGCACCACCCACCCTACCGTGTTAGCCGGCAAGACTAATTTTTGCTTGTACAGTCGATTTTTTCAGTTTTTTTTCGGCACAGGAATTTTCTGGGGGTTACCTGCTGGATATTCGGAAAGCAAAAAAATATACATAGCAAGTTTTATTTCTCTCTGAGTATAGATTCGAGGTAGCCCTATGTTTATGTAGAGATATCTCTTTGGCATACAAACGAAAGGCTAGCAGACCGTTACCTGAACCGGCGGAAGAGAGTTGATGTCAAAAAAGAAAAAGGGACTGACAACGCACGTTCCGTCAAAGGATGTGGGAATGTATGGTATTTGCCATATTCCGGTAGTGAAATCAGTAGGATACAGATGCAAGTTGATAGTATGTAATCATTTATCTTATATACAGTGTGAAAATTGTGGAGTACATTATGTTTGAAAAAAATAATAATTACTTTAAATCATTCCATGTTCATTAAACGCAAGAAAATTAAAACAATGTATCATTAATGTTACAACAAAAATTATGTTTATTTCTCTGAAAATGTTGTTTTAACTTTTACCCTAAAAAAACATAAAAACAGGCCTTTCAATTTTTTCATTCCAATAAGAAAAGCATGCAGTTAACGCTTAATTGACACATTTCTTTGTATTCAGAAGTAGCATATAACTTTGTTTAGGTTAGATTGTTTATTATTTTCAAAAAGGCATGTTCCTTGCGGCTAAGATGATTTTTAGTTTCGTCGTCAATGTTGTTCAAAATTGCTTGTTGATGGTACACTTTTGGTAAAAGTAGTTCATGAGTCCACTTCTACTTACGTAGAATGTTGTACACACTTTTATCGACGTCGTAAAAAAATGACGGAGCTAATTATATAGCAGAGTACTTTGAAGTCTTCAACGGCGTTTTTGTTGTCTAATTTTCTTTATGTGATCTATATTAGTTCCATACTTGGTATCAGTATTTTATCAAAGTTACTTGTCCATATGAGACTCGATTTTATTATTTATTTTTAACAGTTTTTGAGAAAAGGCGGATGCGACATTGCTCTACACAGTGATAGCCGTCGTAATATAAAATCCATCCTTCTCCTTTGCGCTGGCTTATAATCTACTATCATTTCCTACAATTTTCTACGGAAATATTTGGTATTGATATGGTTGGATCTAAGCGTTACGATAGTAAATATGATTGTATATAATAAAAATACTGCAATTTAACATAATTTTATATGTTGCAAAATATCAAATAAGGTGTAGTCCATTATTAAATACAATCATTTAATTTAATATTGTAGTAGAGTAATGGCAGGCTTTCTCACGCCTCATTTGCACCAGCATCCTCATTTGCACCCACATCTGGACCAAAAAGTTTTCTTCGACTAGCCATTTTTCATCTTTCGAGATAAATATATCTTAAATTTTTCATCTTTCGAGATAAATGAGTATCCGCATTTCCACACACGAGATAAACCTATTTTTAAGATTTTTTTTACCGCTAACATTCTGGACCAAATAGTTTTCTTCGACTAACCATTTTTCATCTTTCGAGATAAATCTATCTTGTTTGGTATCAATTAATGTTAGAATTTTCTCAGCTACCCGAATTTCTAGGAATTTTTTAGATAGCGCCATTCCCCCGGGAGCTACCCCAATTTTAAGATTTCTTACCTGTAGCGACTTTTGAGCGTTCTTATAAATTTTTTAGTCATGCGATACATCTTGTTAGTCTAGAATTTTACACACATCCCGAATTTGTAAACAGATTTGAAATAGGACCACGCCCTGCAAAGTTATACCCCTTTAAAGTCCGAAACTTCTAAATTTTGCTCTTTGCTCTATAAGCAAACCTAACAAATAGTTTTCTTCGTCTAGCCAATGCACCTTTCGAGATAAACCTATCTTGTTTGGTATCAATTAATATTAGAATTTTCTCAGCTACCCCAATCTCTTTAGATATTTCAGATAGCATCACCCCCCAGGGAGCTACCTTCATTTTAAGATTTCTTACCTGTAGCGACTTTTGAGCGTTCTTATAAATTTTTTTATACATGCGATGCATTAAATTAGTCTACAATTTTACGCACAACCCGAATCTGCAAACATTTAAAATCGGAGCACGCCCTGCAAAGTTACACTTTAAAGCCCGGAACCTCTAAATTTTTGCTTGTATATTTAACTCGATTTTTAAAACCTTTTTCACTACCCAAGACATATGCTTTAACCAATACAAAGAAATAAGCACACAAAAGTTTAATAATTTATTTACAGTTTAATAACTAATCATTCCAATGTAATGTGTTTTAAATATATAAATGGGAAGGTCAACTTTTGGTGTAATGATCGCCTGGTTAATAATTAAGAAAGCGCATTTTGCTTGTATGAAATTTATGGAATTTCTCCTGTAATGAAAAGAAGAATGCATTCGTAATTGAAAATGCGTGCTACAACTTTCGCTAGATACCAACCGTGTTAATTAGTGAATTCATAGTACCGATTTAGATTCTAATAAATAGAAATTTTGTGTACGACATCATTAACTACCTAAATTTCAGAATTATCAAAATGTAATAAACCACATTAAGTACTCTTCAATAATAATCATAAAACAATATTAGAGTGAAAGTATACCCCATGTGTAGCTTGCTGTACTATTAGGACCAGGGTATGCAGACTTTAACACCTCCATATCGCACGCTTTACACAGATGTTGGTTGTTTCGTACAAGACCCTTTAACAGCTGGCGGAGCTGAACGTTTACTGCTTAATGACATACCGTGCTGTTTTTCCTTGTGTCGCTGTAAGCTATTCTTGTAAAAGCGATACTGCAAGACCCAGACTTTAAGTACTTTGCTGCCGACGGATGTATAAGCTTAACCGTGGACGATGTTACACCACGACATTAAATGGCAGGCTTGCATATTTTTTTGGAAACAATCGAAGATTGCCGAAGACACTCGAAGAGTGCACAAACGCGGTCACTAAACCACAATTAATAATCGCCTTTATAGGTTTAACATTTCTACCATTACCCAATAACTGGTGCTACGTACATGGAAACTTTAATTTCTTATTGGAGAGAATTCTTATTCTCCCACGCACTGTTGCGTAGTTGCATGCCCGCCCCTTTTGAGAATATATGCTCGTTATAGGTTGTAAGACCCTCGGTTTACTTAACTACACTTCGTGAGATCCCTTTAATCTTTTTAATCGTGTCCTTCTCGCGTACAATACAGTAGGACTTAGCCTTACTACCTACAAATTCTAACACCAAGTCACCGTTAAACTCGTCTTTAAATTTTCCCACAACTTTTTGTTAACATGCGGAAAATTGTGTTTATTATTTGCGGGGTACACCACTTTAAACCTAAAAATAAAAACAGGATAGTTTAATACGTCTATTAATAATTTATGGTAATGTTGGCGATACAAATATGTAAAAACAAACTTTATCAAGAAAATATAATGTTTTAATAGAATACATACATGTATTGATAACATCTATAAACCGCTGTGGTAACCAGAGTCTGGCGAATCTGGGATAGCCAAATCTCTAAACATTTGCGCAAGCGATTGCCTTGCAGTTGCATCTTTTAAGTACTGAATGGGGAAACATTTAATAAGTTCCAACACTGTCAAGTAATTTAAATTACTGCAATCATTAGACAGAGAAATACTGGCACTGCTCTCTCCCTCTAATAACGTTTGAACCCTTTCTTCCTCCGTTGTATTTCCACATACTTTTTTTATATCACCAACAAATTTTTCGTAAAATTCTGGAAAGTTTCTACACCTTAACTCAGCCATTTTAAAACAGATCAATTCTGGCAAATTTAATAGCTTGATGGACTCGTACGCAGGTAGCACAATAACATTCCCATCTTTCGTAATCTCCATATTATATAAATTCTCTTTTTCAAAATTGTTCAACAACCATATACTTCTATTAAAGGCTGTGCTCAGCTGCAATTTGAAATCTTGATCCAATTGTATGTCAACAACATCGTTTCCAGTAGTCAGACCATTTATCGTACTTGTTTTGAGTTTTGAGCAAATTGGCGAATTTGAAATTCCACTTGAAAAGTACACAATTTCTTCCAATCGAAGTAAGAGAAGCTATCGTAGAATCAGCACACATACCACTACAGCAAATAACTTGGATGGCAGGTTGAAGACCACCATATAAATCAAAACCAACTTCTAATATATGGTGGTGATAATTTGGAGGAAATTCGCCTAACCTATAGGTTGACTTACCAACTAGATGGTTGATATTTAATTGTGGTACTCGCACATCACTTGTAATGTCAACACAAGAAAAATCCATCTTTAATTTATAATTTTAATCAAACTCGACGATAAAGGGTGTTATAAACGTTTTACAAAATTATTAATCAGAATCGTTTTATTTAAAACTATAACATAATTTTATTGACATCTATTAATATCTGTAGTTGAAATACAACAATTTAGAAACGTATAAGAAAAAAAGTGTAATTAATAGTGTTACAAAATTTTCAGTCTTTGGCTTAAAATTTAAACATCGCTCGTAAATGCGTGGAATGGAAACCTGTTGTATTCTTCCATATACTCAACTTGTTTACAAATACTGTTTTCAAACAATCTTGGGTAGGTTCTTATAAATTCGTATAATATGACCCCAATATCACTATTACTGTATTTGCTTTTAATTACATCATGTGCGAGATTCTGTGGGATATCATTCCTATTATATCTTTCCATTGCGACATCTAACAGAAACAGATCTATATTAGGAGTACCCTTTTCCGTTAGTTCTTTTAAAGTATTAGCATGGTTGAGAACGATCTGAGATACCCTAAAAGTGCTCTAAAGTTCCTTTGGTAAATATCATATAATTCCCATCAAATGTCATCATCTTCACTAAACAATTCTTATTTAAATAAAACGCAAGTTGTCGAATTTGCATATCTGATTTTGCATGCCAACTTCCATAGTGCGTATAATGTGTGGAAGATTTGATATAAACTTCCTAAATACGTTGAGGATACATCAAGTACGCTCTGCGAAATGGTGTCAACAAATCTAAAAATTATTTTGTAATCGTCGAACGGGTTCAGGCCTACAATTATGATTTTGGAAGAAGATTATATTATGGTGTATGGTTTTTCAAATAGTAACTTGGTTCGATCTAACTGAATTGCGGCGTTTATACGTTCTTTATGTGTTGCGGTCGATTGGTTTTCCAAATCCTTATTTTGTTCCCACTCATTGGCTGTAATTTTAGTTCCTCCTGGAAATAAACCATCTCGATGTGCTTTTCGTTGTGTTTTTTTATGGCATCACATCCAGTAAAAACATTTTCGCACACACTGCTCGCAATACTTAAGATGTTCAGTCTAGAAAAATTATTGATTAACAGTTTTGAATTATACATGTAAATATTAATTTCTTCTACGTTTGCAAAATTCAAACTAAGACTTACTCTTCTTTGTCGATAGTCCTCACACGAAATTTTAAACCAAAGACTGAAAATTCAGTATTACTATTAATTACACTATAAACGACTTTACGTTTTACAAAATAAACTTAAAATGAACTTTTAGTATCATTTCCTTCGTATTTATGTGCATAGAGAAAGTATAAGTATAATTTGTCCTTACATTAACCCAATTTAAATCAAATTATAGAATGTGTATTCCCGTATATTAACTAGAATTGTGGAAAGTGCTTTTTTTAAATTAATAGTCAGACGTCATCGACAAACAATGCAAGGCTAATGATCATACATTTCACTAAATTTATTTAGAATATATGTCTTATGTTGAACTACGTTTAAAATAGATTATCGAACCACTTTCTAGGTCACCGTACAGAATTAATATATGTATTATACCTTTTGGTTTAATCATTTGTATGTGGATTCACTAATTGAAAATTTTAACAATTCTAGCCGCTAATAAATATTTTTTGAGTTTAACTCTATTATCGAGCTAAATCTAAATAAAAATGCAAAGGTGTTTCGCTGATAGGTTTTTGAATATTAATACAATATATACAGGTCTTTGTTGGAACTAATTTTAAAAGACGTGATAATTAATTTCAATTCCCCAGGAAAATTCTATACTAATTTATAGGTCACACCAGGGGTTTATCTCAAAAGACAGAGCGATACGGTTTAGAAATAGATTAAAGATGAATTATATACGGTGCTTGCAAAAGGTTATTCTGCAAATCAGTAAGAGGTCATTCGATTTGAAAAAAATTCCGAGGGATTTGAGAACCTGAGCAAAAACACAATAATAATTGAAATCTTACACGATGGTATATTAAAAATACTGCTAAGAGTAATTTTGTTTAATAATTCTAAAAATGGCGTTGGTGGTTAAATACATACAGGTAAAACCCACTATAAAACAATTATACGCGTCACTTTTCCAGTCAAGACTTGCATATAACGCCAACTAATATAATAAGGAGCTGCGCACGCTCGACCATCGGCATAAAAGGCGAGAGCCATGTTCCAGTGCATTAGTCGTCAAAGTATCGTCGAGTTTGATTAAAATTATAAATTAAAGATGGATTTTTCTTGTGTTGACGTTACAAGTGATGTGCGAGTACCACAATTAAATATCAACCATCTAGTTGGTAAGTCAACCTATAGGTTAGGCGAATTTCCTCCAAATTATCACCACTATATATTAGAAGTTAGTTTTGATTTATATGGTGGTCTTCAACCTGCCATCCAAGTTATTTGCTGTAGTGGTATGTGTGCTGATTCTACGATAACATTCTTTTACTTCGATTGGAAGAAATTGTGTACTTTTCAAGTGGAATTTCAAATTCGCCAATTTGCTCAAAACTCAAAACAAGTACGATTAAATGGTCTGACTACTGGAAACGATGTTGTTGACATACAATTGGATCAAGATTTCAAATTGCAGCTGAGCACAGCCTTTAATAGAAGTATATGGTTGTTGAACAATTTTGAAAAAGAGAATTTATATAATATGGAGATTACGAAAGATGGGAATGTTATTGTGCTACCTGCGTACGAGTGCATCAAGCTATTAAATTTGCGAGAATTGATCTGTTTTAAAATGGCTGAGTTAAGGTGTAGAAACTTTCCAGAATTTTACGAAAAATTTGTTGGTGATATAAAAAGTATGTGGAAATACGACGGAGGAAGAAAGGGTTCAAACGTTATTAGAGGGAGAGCAGTGCCAGTATTTCTCTGTCTAATGATTGCAGCAATTTAAATTACTTGACAGTGTTGGAACTTATTAAATGTTTCCCATTCAGTATTTAAAAGATGCAACTGCAAGGCAATCGCTTGCGCAAATGTTTAGAGATTTGGCTATCCCAGATTCGCCAGACTCTGGTTACCACAGCGGTTTATAGATGTTATCAATACATGTATGTATTCTATTAAAACATTATATTTTCTTGATAATAGACGTATTAAACTATCCTGTTTTATTTTCAGGTTTAAAGTGGTGTACCTCGCAAATAATAAACACAATTTACCGCATGTTAACAAAAGTTGTGGAAATTTAATAGACGTAGTTAAACGGTGATCCTTGGTGTTAGAATTTGTTAGGTTAAAGTGGTAAGTACCTACTGCAAATAATAAACGACAATTTACACGCATGTTAACAAAGAGTTAAAGGGGAAATCTCACGAAGACGTAGTTTAAAACGGTGACTTGGTCTTACAACCTATAACGAGCATATACTCCCAAAGGCGTGGCATGTCAACTACTGCAATTGTACGTGCGAGAATAAGGACACGATTCAATAAGAAATTAAAGGTTTCTCACGTACGTAGCACTAGTTATTGGGTAAACCGTAGAAATCTTACAACCTATAAAGAGCGATATACTCCCAATTGTGGTTTAGTGACTGCGTTTGCATGCAACTACTTCAACAGTGTCGTTCGGCAGATCTAAGAATGTTTCCAATAAGAAATTAAAGCCTGCCATGTACGTAGCACTAGTTCGTGGTGTAACATAGGTCCACGAAATTGCTTATACATCCTATAAAGGCAGCAAAGTTACTTAAAGTCTGTGGTCTTGCAGTGATCTGCGTTTGTACAAGAATAGCTTACGAGCGACTTCAAGGAAAATCTTTGCACGGTATGTTTCCAACAGTAAACGTATGCAAGCTCCGCCAGCTGTTAAAGGGTCGTGGTACGAAACATAGTCCAACGGTCTGCTGTATACATCCGTCGGCAGCATATGGAGGTACTTAAAGTCTGGGTCTTGCAGTATCGCTGGTTACAAGAATAGCTTACAGCGACACAAGGAAATACAGCACGGTATGTCATTAAGCAGTAAACGTTTCAGCTCCGCCAGCTGTTAAAGGGTTTTGTACGAAACAACCAACATCTGTGTAAAGCGTGCGATATGGAGGTGTTAAAGTCTGCATACCCTGGTCCTAATAGTACAGCAAGCTACACATGGGGCATACTTTCACTCTAATATTGTTTTATGATTATTATTGAACAGTACTTAATGTGGTTTATTACACTTTGATAATTCTGAAATTTAGGTAGTTAATGATGTCATACACAAAATTTCTATTTATTAGAATCTAAATCGGTACTATGAATTCACTAATTAACATGGTTGGTATCTAGCGAAAGTTGTAGCACGCAATTTCAATTACAAATGCATTCTTCTTTTCATTACAGGAGAAATTCCATAGATTTCATACAAGCAAAATGCGCTTTCTTAATTATTAACCAGGCGATCATTACACCAAAAGTTGACCTTCCCATTTATATATTTAAAACACATTACATTGGAATGATTAGTTATTAAACTGTAAATAAATTATTAAACATTTGTGTGCTTATTTCTTTGTATTGGTTAAAGCATATGTCTTGGGTAGTGAAAAAGGTTTTAAAAATCGAGTTAAATATACGAGCAAAAATTTAGAGGTTCCGGGCTTTAAAGTGTAACTTTGCAGGGCGTGCTCCGATTTTAAATGTTTGCAGATTCGGGTTGTGCGTAAAATTGTAGACTAATTTAATGCATCGCATGTATAAAAAAATTTATAAGAACGCTCAAAAGTCACTACAGGTAAGAAATCTTAAAATGAAGGTAGCTCCCTGGGGGGTGATGCTATCTGAAAAATCTAAAGTGATTGGGGTAGCTGAGAAAATTCTAATATTAATTGATACCAAACAAGATAGGTTTATCTCGAAAGATGCATTGGCTAGACGAAGAAAACTATTTGTTAGGTTTGCTTATAGAGCAAAGAGCAAAATTTAGAAGTTTCGGACTTTAAAGGGGTATAACTTTGCAGGGCGTGGTCCTATTTCAAATCTGTTTACAAATTCGGGATGTGTGTAAAATTCTAGACTAACAAGATGTATCGCATGACTAAAAAATTTATAAGAACGCTCAAAAGTCGCTACAGGTAAGAAATCTTAAAATTGGGGTAGCTCCCGGGGGAATGGCGCTATCTAAAAAATTCCTAGAAATTCGTGTAGCTGAGAAAATTCTAATATTAATTGATACCAAACAAGATAGGTTTATCTCGAAAGATGCATTGGTTATACGAATAAAACTATTTGTTAGTTTTGCTTATAAAGCAAAGAGCGAAATTTAGAGGTTTGAGAGCTTAAAGTGCAACTTTGCTGGGGGGGTGGTCCGATTTCAAATCTGTTTACAAATTCGGGGTGTGCGTAAAATTCTAGACTAATTTAATGTATTGCATGACTAAAAAAATTTATAAGAACGCTCAAAAGTCGCTACTGGTAAGAAATCTTAAAATGAGGGTAGCTCCCTTGGGGGTGATGCTATCTGAAAAATTCCTAAAGATTCGGGTAGCTGAGAAAATTCTAATATTAATTGATACTAAACAAGATAGGTTTATCTCGAAAGATGAAAAATGGTCAGTCGAAGAAAACTATTTGGTCCAGAATGTTAGCGGTAAAAAAAAATCTTAAAAATAGGTTTATCTCGTGTGTGGAAATGCGGATACTCATTTATCTCGAAAGATGAAAAATTTAAGATATATTTATCTCGAAAGATGAAAAATGGTTAGTCGAAGAAAACTTTTTGGTCCAGATGTGGGTGCAAATGAGGATGCTGGTGCAAATGCGGCGGGAAAAAGCCTGCCATTACTCTACTTATTGTATTATAGCTTAAAATATTTTTTGCGAAATAAAGTTAATTCCTTTAAAATAAAAGCAATAATTCTTAATTATTAAACATAATATTTCTTATAACTATGATTTGAAATTGAACATTATAAAAATACAATTGCAGAAAAGACTTACAAGCAATAAGTTTGTTACATACGTTCTTTGTTTAAATTATAATTAATAATGACCAAGTCGTAGTGTAGTACCAAGAAAAACCATCACTATCAAAATAATATGACATTGTATTCTGAAAAATGAATCGTACTGTTGTTGGGCATTAGTCGCTGCTGCTAGGATTGTGACCGTGTACTAAAAACCTAAAACAATCATGATATTTTGTTGGTATAATAACTCCACTTTCACAGAGATAAATGAGGTCTTTGTATTTGTCAGTTTGAATTTTAACAGGTTTCAAATATGCTCTTTTTAGAATAGGAGTATTGGATTTCCTTGTTTCTTTGTGTGTTACAAGTATCATGTGCTTCTCATAGAAATCATACTTATATTGAACGTTATTAGGACGACCTGCATCAATATATACCTCATTAATTTTTGTCCATGTAATTTTGACTTTTTAGTTCAATTTCTGTTTATCAGTTGTTCTTTAAGTCATAAATTTGTTCTTGTTGTACATCCATAACTTCGTATGGTTTTTCTGACGATTTAAACCATCTGATAAGTTATTTCCACTCTTCGGGGGGTATAAATTAACTTGTGCTCACTAGCTCGTTCAATCACAGAATGAACGGAGTCACACTCATTTTGGGTATGACTTTTTCCAAGAAACCGATGAATAACAGTTACTCCAAATGCCTTAGCAGAATGAGCAAGCATTGCAAACACCATTCGATTTCTATTCTGGCAGCACAATTATCGGACCAAAATCTAAATACGTATACTCCTTTCTGAGAAAATTGTTTTATAAAATGATATAAGCAGCTAGCAACTTCGTATGACCCCCGCTTTGCAACTCCTTCATGCCACACATAACAATACCCAGTTTTGTTAGATACGTTATAAATTGTGAAATTGTAGCATGACAGTTTTCGCTTGTAGTATAAAATACTAATTTGGCCATGAGGGCACGTCAACACTTTTTGAAAGTCAAATGTTGCACATATTCCGGAGTTTGCGGTAGCACGTTTTTATACGGTATATATCACTTAAATACCGTATAGGTAAAGTCCAAAAAGTCGATTGCGGTATATTACACTGAACCTAAATCCTAACCTCATTTTTCTCTATTTATTAAATTATTATTATTATTCATAATAATGCGGAAATGTTGCTTGTGCTCAGTAGTGTTAAAGATTTAAAGCACTACCTTATATTTCGTGCTTTAGAAGGGGAAAAACACAACAGAAGTTGTTATACTCGACTGCTAAGTTGTACGTCGTACGTTTTATTTGCTTGTGGGCAAAATATTTGAATTGTTTTATATATGGGTGACATGATTTTAAAATATTTTAACTTTTATTTGTTACAAACAGTTAGGTTATAAATGCACGGCAGCGTAAAGAGCGCAAGTCAAGTCTAAACTGCCAAATAGAACTACCACCTGATTGTCTCCGTCATTTTTTAAAATAGCGTTCCAATGCTGGATTATACGGTATGGATATACGGTAAAATAAGCAGATTTCCTCATACCGTATAAAAACGTGCTGCCGCAAACTCCCTATTATTGATCCATTTGAAGTGGTTGCGTCGTCTTTATCTTTATCTTTTAACTGCCTTGCTATTTTTTGTTTCTTTGATGTTGATCGTAGTTTTCTTTATCTTGATCAGAAAGATCTATACTATTGTTGAAAACGTGGCATTGATTGCAAGTGTCCCTTTTTGGAATATAGAAACTTAATTAAAATGAGAATTAACAATGTTCCTATATTATCTAAGAGTAGAAACATTGCTGCTGTATTTAACCAAATCGGACCACTCATAATATAAATCAAACATCCTTGAAATACTTACACTACCATCTTAATGCAATCTCTTTGAAGACTTTCTGGTGTAATGTGACTAAACTGGTATAAATGACAACATGAGCGAACACAGACGACACCATTTCATCATTGATAATCTTCTTACGATTTGCATGTCTACGCCTCATATCCTTTTCTATCAGGGTACTGCCATCATACTTTTCCCATGCTGTTCTTATTAATCTTTCGCTAATTGCAAATGTATTAAGAAATATCATCTTGCATACTTTTAATTTCGTGTAACCATGTTGATTCAGTAAACCTTTAGGTAAGAAATATTTATAGGTCTATTGTTTATTAAACTTTAATTCTCTTTTATAAGTTCTACTTTTATTTTGTTTTGATGTGTAATGAGCAATATCTAACCATTGCTTTTCCTGATCACCTATTTCCCAAAATTTTTTAAAAATGATTTGCCTTTCCTCTAACTATAACTTTGAATAACACATAAATTTGCAAGTGCACGATTGATCTATAATCTTTTGTTCGACAGTAGTGCCTCGTTTTGAACAATATGCTTTGCCCAAATTCTTTAACTTTTTTCTTTTAACTTCTCCCCAATCGTTGCCATTTCGAAGTGTTTTTTGTCTCTACACCTCAAAAGATTCGGTGCAGGTGAAAAGTTGCAAGAAGAAGATACTTCAATTTCAGACGGACAGGCACTATCGTCATCCTCATCTTGGCAGCAAAATGAATCATCACACTTGCTACGCTTATTTAGAGGAGATGGTTGTGGTGTAATTTCATATTCATCAGGACGGCAATATGAGCTGGCACTTGCTGCGGGTGAATACACAACTGCATCGTTTGTAAGAGCAAGAACCACTTGTGTAGGAGAACTAATACCATTGCTAGGCTGAAGATATTTCATGTTCATTAGGACTATGTGAGCAGGCACTTGATGGGGGTAATTGTACAACTGCGTCGTCTGCGAGTGGAAGAACTGTTTGTTGTTTGATTATGAGAATTAATATTGTCATTGGGTTGGAGATTTATGGTGTGAACCTCCACTATTGAAAGGGATGGTATTACGTCCCTAGATATAAAATTAAGGTCTTTATTTGGAATGTATTAAAAAGTCGTTTCGTTAAAATGCTGGTCGTTTTCAGTATTGATTGGCATTGAGGTAGCAGATTCAGATACTTTTGATTCTTCATTATTGTCGGATTCTGAAAAGACTGCGCTCCATACATCTTGCATGTATTCTCTTATGTTGACAGCTCCTGGGGGTAGCGGCGAAGGAGATTCTCCTGTAAAACGAAAAGTACATCAATGTTCAATATTCGTGTGTATATATATTTTATGTGAAGATGTCACCCCATTTTTTAAAAATTATGATTTTGAAAGTTGTTCCAGATTGTTCTAATTTTGTACCGCATTGTTCCAATTCGACATTATTTTATTCCAAAAGATTCATCGAAAATTTGGAAAAAACCCATTTTGTTACTGGCACCCCATTTATCGAAAATCGCAGTTTTGGTCATCGCTTAACATTGTTCTAGTTGTTCCCCAAAAAGGATGATTCCGTATCTAAACGATTCTTCAAAAAAACGGCAAAAAACATTTTTTTGCTGGCACCCCATTTTTTTAAATCGAAATTTTGGCCTTTGATTAAGATTGTTGTACTTGTTCCAAAAGGACAATTCGGTATCTAAACGATTCTTCAAAAAAACGGGAAAAAACATTTTTTGCCGGTACCCCATTTTTCAAAAATCGAAATTTTGCCCTCGATTAAGATTGTTCTAGTTGTTCCAAACATTGTTCCAAAAGGACAATTCCGTATCTAAACGATTCTTCAAGAAAAAACCGGAAAAACATTTTTGAACAAACAAGATTGCCGGGCCTATAGTAAACATATCTTTCCCTTCTTGCTCCAATGGATAACTTTTTGTTCTGAGCTGTTCTAAATTTAAAAACATAGTTCTGCATTATGAATCTTTCATCGCCACCGGTTCTCCCAAAATCGAGGTTTTTACTGTATGTACAAGAGTAAATATGGTTTTTCTCTTTTGTTCCATATAGCTAACTTTTTGTTCTGACCATATAGTAGTCATCATTTTCATTACAAAAATAAGAAGGAATTTATTAATAGACGTGTTTGACAAGGATCTTATGTCATGAAACGATACACCAATAAACGTATATACCTATAAAGTCTACGTGGCTTTTTCCTAACGAAAAGAATATCTCACCAACCACAACGAGAACGAACATATAAGTTATGTTTAGGAGTACATGTTTATAATAAAATATTAATAACATTTATTAATAATAATAATAAAATAAGTCATATATTTGTCAAGATTTTGGTGTAACGTATTTTAAAACAGTTTTTCTACTTCCGTGTATAAAATTCCACTTCACACATCAATATTTATACGTGAAGTTCTATTTCAAACACCGGTGCGTAAAATGCAATGTAATCCTTATGGAATTTGCTTCACGCATACTTGCCATAAGACCCCATTCATAATTTCCTTCTTATTTTTGTAATGAAAACAATGACTACTATAAGGTCAGAACAAAAAGACAGCTATATGGAACAAAAGAGAAAAACTATATTTACTCTTGTCCATACAGTAAAAACCTCGATTTTGAACCGGTGGCGATAAGAGACTCATAATGCAGAACTATGTTTTTTAAACTTAGAACAGCTCAGAACAAAAAGTTAGCCATTGGAACAGAAGAGGAAGGCTATGTTTACTCCTGCCGATTAGGTAAAAACATCGATTTTTGGGAGAACCGCTGATGATCGGAGATTCATACTGCAGAACTATGTTTTCTAGACTTAGAACAGCTCAGAACAAAAAGTTAGTCGTTGGAACAGAATAGGAAGGCTATGTTTACTCTTGTCGATACTGTAAAAACATCGATTTTGGGAGAACCGCTGGTGATAGGAGATTCATACTGCATAACTGTTTTCTAGGCTTAGATCAGCTCGGAACAAAAAGTTATCCGTTGGAGCAAGAAAGCAAAGGTATGTTTACTCTTGATTCGGCAGTCTTGTATGTCCAAAAATGTTTTTTCCGTTTTCTGAAAAATCGTTTAAATACGGAATTGTCCTTTTGGAACAATATTTGGAACAACGAGAACAATCTTAATCGAGGGCCAAAATTTCGATTTTTGAAAATGGGGTGCCAGCAAAAAATGTTTTTTTTCGTTTTATTGAAGAATCGTTTAGATACGGAATTGTCCTTTTCGAACAGTGTTTGGAACAAATAGAACAATCTTAATCGAGGGTCAAAATTTTGATTTTTGAAAAATGGGGTGCCAGCAAAAAAATGTTTTTTGCCGTTTTTTTGAAGAATCGTTTAGATACGGAATTGTCCTTTTGGAACATTGTTGGGAACAACTAGAACAATGTTAAGCGTTGACCAAAACCGCGATTTTCGTTAAAGGGGGTGCCAGTAACAAAATGGGTTTTTTTCAAATTTTCGAAGAATCTTTTGGAATAAAATTATGTCGGATTGGAACAATGCGGTATAAGATTAGAACAATCTGAAACAACTTTCAAAATCATGATTTTTAAAAAATGGAGTGCTAACTTCACACACATATAATTGTTTGATAATTTACTATGCACTTAAAACGTCCAAAATTACATTGATGGGAAAAACACTAAACACAATAATTTTATTATTATAATATTTAGTTTACATTCGAATAACGTTGTGTCAGAAGTTTACTGCAACAAACAATGTCGGTTTAAATTATACTACGGTAAAATGCAAAGTTTTATCCATAGAATAGTGTCGAATGTACACATCGGCCGCCTTCTATTCTTAGTAAAAAGACGTAATGGCTGTTACGTCTAAGAATAATGTAACATCATCAAAATGCATCTTCTGTTATGCATTAGTCATATTATAATAATAATTATTCGATTATAAACAAAGTACACAAGCGAACAACCCACAGAATAACGTCGGATATGATAATGCGACGTTTACCCTTATTAACATAAAAAAATTAAATTAAATTTATAATTTTACAAATTATTTTAAAAATCTTACCTCTAGAATGTAGTAGGTCATTAATATTGTTTCCATTAGTTTGGGGCGTATTATTCGAATTTTGTTGATCACTCAATACAATTTCAGTTGAACCAATTTCACAATATTGCTGTTCATAAACCAATTGCAGTATATGCTTTGACCTTGGATGCGACATTTTTATTAACAACCTTGAATAAACTACCCCCATTTACCATAATAATAAGGATGCAACAGCCTTGTACCTTATTTCTTACTATTGGCAGGAATTGACGGACTACATTCCGTAAAGTTCATGCAACAACGGTGATCATGCGAATGCAGCGTGCCTGACAGGATACCAGGAATATGAAATTTTATAGAACAAGAAACGACTTGCTTATATGACAATTTTCTGAGTAAGTAAATTAAAGTCGATAGTATACTTACATTGTAACTTGGAAATTATTAAATAAATTATTAATAATTAAACACCATTCAATAGGAGTCTTTATTTTATTCTTAAATATGCTAAAAAAATTATTTTCAGAAAGTTTGCAGATACGCCATTGTTCTACAATACCGACGTTTAAATAGTAATACCCACAATAATGATACAATGAATAAATTACGTTCTATAAAGTTATTACATTACTTGCAGCTTTTGCCGTAAATGCAACATTCGTCTTATTGATGGTATTTTGTTCCCCACAAACTTTTAAAGTATTTAAGATCCGCTCTTTACCGTAACGGAAAAATGCCTAGAGGAATTTTTTTAGGGAGCAAAGACTGCTTATCCATTTATACGTAATTAAATGCATATAACCTGCACGAGTATAGTAAGTATTGAAAATACTGTTTTTAAAAGATAAAGTACTAGAGCAAAAACAACGAAAAAAAAAGTAAGTAAAAAATTACGCAATGACAACGAAAATGAGAAACTAATTCATATTTGTAGGTTAGCAATACAAAATTTATTTGGTGGTTATGTGAATCCAGACAAATAATACAAAATTTCTATGTAAACTAGGCGCTCATTTGTGGAAGGAGCACTTGAATCTGTTAAACGCACTTTAGTAATTAATTAATGTACATCATAAGCACAAACATACTGTAGACAATTTAACCATATCGGTATAATTTGTAGCGTTTGTAAGTACAACGCGGCGTCTGAAAAATATTCTTATTAATTTATCACCTTAAAGAAATTACGCTCTTATTCACAGCGGCTAGAAAAACAGAAGTGATATGTTTTTATTCTTGTTAGATGTCAACGCTTTTACAAATCTTGACATAAATAGGGCTTAAAAATTTAGTAGGATTTAGAGAGTCATGGAGTCAAGTATAACATAAGTACAATATTCTTTTCAATATGGATTTAGGGCAAAAGAGTAAAGCCGACAAACATTTATAATGGCATAAAAGCAGCTTATCTCATGTGCTTGTATTGTGTAGCCCTTAACGCAGACTAATCTACAAAACACAAGCAATAACACAACAAGCGGTGTGAAAGTGACATTGTGTCTTTTACAAACTGTGAAGAACGTTTGACAGCTGCATAATAGGCATGCCTCGATGCGGTACTTTACGTAGCCGCTGCCTGCCGCAGCAAAGGGCGGCCGACATGCATTTTGAGGCAATGTTCCGTTCAATAGACCCATTCAACTACAAATAATTTGCTTTTAACTTATTATACTGACAGACTTGCATGCGGCTTAGTATTTTATGGGACCTTGTATTTTGTTCATGTCACCGAATTTAACGAACCCAAAAATGTTACTTGAAAGAGAATTTAAGGTCAAATTTCTTAGAAGCTTTTAATTAATATTTCTCTTAATACAATTCTGTTCGTCCTGCTATTAAGTTAGTGGCTGTATAAAAATAAGAATATTAAAAGACATGGGATATAAGGATTTATAGAGGTTGTTTCTTAATGAATGGACCAAACATGGGCATGTAAATTTACATCTAAAGACAAATGAAAATGCATAATAAACAAACTCTAAAATCAGTACTTCCAAGATATTGGGATTAAAGAATTAAAATTGCAGTTCACTGACAACTATTATTAAAATATTTAAGCAGCAGGCTGGTAATTTGCTGTTTGTTTCTGTTTTTGCAAAGGCCAAGATTAATTGTTTATCCAAATATTTAATTTGTCTTGAAAGGCAATACTGTTATTATGGGCGATAACATATTTGTCTGAAGAACCTATTTAGATTGTAGAACTCATAGATATGATTTCAATTTACGTCAAAGTTTATGAGTAATCTGTAGAAGCAGTCCATAGTTATTCTAAAGGAAGATTGCAAAACCAGAAAACTTTTGCTGCCATTGAAAAATGATTGAAGAAAACAGAAACATTATTACCATACTCAATTAACTTGGGCGGATGCAGATATCAGCAAACAGTTGATGTGGAAAACCAAATTGTAGACGTTGTTTTATAAAATTGTATTCTTCTTTGAATAAATCCCAACAGAAGAGGAAATCAACTGTCCTCTTTTTTCGACTGATGGTCTAAGAAAGGGGATATCTTCCAACTAGCTAAAGCTCTAACTTCTGCGGAGGCATCTTGATACGTGGTTTTGGGTACCCATAACTCTACTATATAAACAATATTAATAAATAAATAAAACAAGGGCGCCACCAAGTCCTAATACTAAAAAAATTAGCATTGCGTACCCTGGAGGCGGGCATAGAAACCTTCAGTATAAGAAAATAGCTTTTGCTGAGTGAAGACCTGTCCCCTATAAGAAAACTGATGCAGTTGCTGAAATAAAGTTATTATAATTAATGGAGAGGGAACACTAAGTGCTCTTAAATGTACTTAAATTTAAATAAAATAAAAAAAATAAAAAGTAAAAAATAATTTCAACCAACAATCGGCAAAATCGTGAATGAAAACAACCTGTTGATGCACTTACCTGTTGGTTCTATTAATACCTTGCAAACTTAATATTTCTAGGAATGAGATTTATCTTTCTTGTCTTCATTGAATGCAACGACTAAATATTATATACTTTAAATTGTTCAGCTTCGACCATACTTGACCAAAATGAAACAGGTGAATAAATAGAAAAAGTGATTTAATTTAAACTGAGATCCTTTCTTTTGTAAAATAGCATAATTTATGTTTAAAACATATCTTTTCTAAAACGAAGCACACCAAAAAAAATATTAGAGATTTAAAGAATCATCTCTACTCTAATTAAGTTTTTACTTTCCTGTCCAAGACTCGCGAATACGTTGTTTAAGTTGGATCTGTTTTCATTGACATTTTACAACTATAGAACTACAATCAACAAATTTAAACTTATTTTATGCTAAAGAAAGTATAAATAGCCTTTTATGCAAATATCAGAGTTCAACACTTGAAATTTATCTAGACTCAACCACAACGTAATTGATTGGTTTTTATACGAGATCAATTAATTTAAAATAGATTTTCTAAAGACATAGCTTTCAAAAAAAGGTAGCATTCTCGTGTTTATTAAAATAGTAATAGAATTAAAGTTTGTTATGATATTAACGTCCCTTTAATTTTTTAACAAATACTTGATGTAAGCAAACATTTCAAAAAAGCTCTTGCAATTTAAATAAAAATTTACTGAGTAGAAATTATAAGAAGCGTGCGCAGGCAAAATACGTTATAAGTTATTAATAGTTAAATTTCTACCAGAATTAAAAGTGTATGAAACAGGGTTTTGTTCTCTAAGTACAGTGGCGCAACATAATATTCACAAACCAAAGTTTAAACGTGTAAGCTTATCTCACTATCGCTTACCTTGGACAAAGAATAAATACTGATCTTATTAATTCTTACAAGATTTAATTAAACGTTCGCATATAAAAGAGACTTGCGAAGACAAAACTCGTTTCCTTGTCTTACTACACCAGAACTTGAATAAAAAACAAACACTGCCTAAATAGAGTTGTTTCTTGAAAACATATGATTTTCGAACAACATCTATAAACGGTATTTTTTAAAACTGTACTTTAAAGCGATATGCTAAAGCTGAATGTTAAAGCTGTATGTCAAAGTTATATGTTAAAGTTGTATGTTAAAGCGCTATAAATTTTGGAAAATGAGAATATAGCAAACGTGTAATTACATATAAAATGCTAACCGTTGACCCAACGATGAAGTAAATCCAAATGCCGTTATTACTACGGTCTATCCATGCAACGATCGCTTGCTTATTATCCTCTTTGGCCTCGTGTGCACTATCTCAAATCTTACAGGCGACTGACCACGAACGATATGCTGTCGATGCTCAACCTTTCGAAGCAACAGATGTCGTCTGTTACGTCATCATTGAACAATTTGGTAGTGGGGACAATAAATACCATTAGTGCGGGTACTCTACAGTTTGTAGTGAAACCTTACGCCGGTAGTGCGAGTGCGTGAAGTAACAATCAGTCGTACTCGGACGGTTACAGAAGACAGTTGTTGTACGAGAGCCCTGAAGGCGACACCACACCGAACGTGCGTGTTCTTGGTTGTCCGCTAACCTTTTGTGTGTGACTTTTATTGCCCAGAGCGTTTAAGGTATTTATATCCTTTATTAAGTAGTTTGTCGTAGTTGCTTTGCTTATTACATAACCGCTACACTGCCATCGGTATTGCTACATAATAGCAATTGGTCCTTCACTATAATTACCATTTCTAGATCACCTTACCATTTCACATTGTCACTTATCTATGAAGACAGGACGATACAAATCATATTTGAATAACAACCTGTAGTTACGGTATACAACTATACAAGATTCTTAAAGGCGAGATTCGGGACAACACTATGACGTTTGCTAGGCGTGCCATTATTAAATAATTGCCATTAGTAGGAATGAAATACTACACTGTCCCTTTCGAGGAAGAAAAAATCTTGAGGTTAACTGAGAATATTCATATCGTACCAAAATATTTTTTCATAATTTTTATATTTTCAGATTCCAAAACAAATTCTTAAAAAGAAACTAAATCAAGTACAATAACAATCTATATGGACTAGGCAACACAGATCTGCAGAAAAATTTAACAAAGGATTCACTAACCAATTCATAGGGACTGATATAATAATAAAGAATGTTAGGAACTAAGCGTACCAAACTTTCATAATAAAATTTTACCAAGAAGGCACCCCCAGTAAATAGACATTAATTAAGAGAATACACTAATTGAGTATAGCGTTATTCGAGATTTCCTACACTCTAATAAGGTTAAATAGTAACAACAATTTATCCACAAACTGCTGGTCTTGAAGCTTACAAAAAAATTTAAAAACCAGTACGTTTGGAACCGTTTGCATATAAATAATTTCAAACTCTAAAGATACCAACACCAACTACAACTTCAAAGACATCTCAAGATAATTATTTACCCATATACTAGAGTATTAAATTTTTAACAGATGTGAAATGTTGGTACACGATGATTACATCCATAACAAGGTTAACAAAAATAACGAATTAGAATAACCCTTTGAAGCGTCATCTAAAAATCTGATTCTAAATGGACACTACATTTCAAAGTTTTTTTTTGCAGTAAAAAAAGGAACAAATTGTTTTGAGCGATACCAAAATCGAAAACCATAACTAGACATAAACATCTCTTCCACACTACACAACCAATAAATAATCAAACTACTATGGAACTCTCAATACCAATGAGAGCATTCACTGAAGCACACGCCACACATGGGTATCTCTACCAATTACCTAATACCATAAATACATAAGAACGTTGGTTCCCTCAATGTGTAAAAGACGCTCAATAAACGTCGATCATTTTCCTCTGAACAACCACTATATAAATCAATGCATCTCCTACGTAACTATAGTCAACAAAAACAACAAACTTGAAAGAGGCATTATTCACCTTAGAAATAAAAATAAAATAAAAATGAATAAAAACCCTTAACCACAAAAAAATATTTAAAATACTAGATACGTATTTCGACCACTACGTGGTCATCATCAGTAGGAATATTAAATAATAATTAGCTGTTGTTCTGGAACACTTCAGAGGATATTCTTCTCACCACTTAGGCTGAAGTGAACTTTTCCAACATACAATTTACTATAATGTTGCTTTAAACACTATCGAGGATATTCTACTCACCTACAGGCTGGTGTTCTCCACAACAAACAAGTGAATTGTGACGATATAACTAAACTCTACTTAATTTATACTAATTCTAAATCTGCTGAAGCGGAATCAAATTAATCTTGCTTTCTCATTGGTTGTTGACCAATGGGGAAAGCAAGGCAGATGGCTCTATGGGCCCTTTATCAGTGTTTAAGGGGGCCTTTATGTTTAACAATTTTAGTTGATCCATGGGCATTTAAGAAGGAAAACGTTGGTACCGTTTTAACAATTTAACATTTTCTAGTTTAACGGGGTGGCTGGTTTCAAAAATATGTTTGGCGACCTGAGACCTTTCGTATTTACCATATTTGAAGTGAGCAATGTGCTCTTTAAATCTTGTTGTTATATTCCTCTTGGTCTGACCAATATATTTTTGAAAACACTCTGGTCCTGAACAACTAATTTCATAAATCTGCGGCTTTTGCAATTTTTCCACCTTGTCTTTTGGATTGCCTAACAAGTCTTTAATTTAATTAGTATTACTGAAAGTAATTTTGAAATTAATCTGTTTGGTTCGGTTTTTAGGACTGGAGTAATTTCCAAATAAATTTAAGAATTTAAAGTTTAACAGTTTGTAAATACGAAACTCTTTAAAGTTTATTAATGAAGTAAAAAATGTCACATTAGAAGAGAACGAAATCTTAATTTCATTTGATGTCAGTTCATTATTCCCTAGTGTTCCAATACCACGTACTTTAACATATTTAAAGGATGCTCCTATAGATAGTGATATTAATGATGATAAAGTTGAGGACTATATCCAGCTTGTTTCGCATTGCACGTCCCAGAACTGTTTTTCAATTCAACAACAAGTTGTACGAACAACATCAAGACACTGCAATGGGAAATAGCCTATCACCTTTCATAGCAAATTTATTTATGTCTCACTTTGAGACTGAGTTAAAAGAAAACTCCAAATACTTCCCAAAAATATGGTTAAGGTGCATGGATGACATTCTTGTAGTTTTTGACACTTCTAAATCAAATGTTGATGATTTTCTTAAAGAATTGAATTTAAAATTTTAAAGCATAAAGTTTACGTATGAACTGGAATTTGACATTTATAGAAAAGAAACCAATGTAAATCGCTATATTTTGTCTTCCTCCAATCATAGCACACAACATAGATTGGCTTCATTTAACTTTTTAATTAATAGATTATTGAATTTCCTTTTAAATAAAAACAGATTTAATAAATAATTTGCTCTTATTAAACAAACAGCGAATTACAATAGTTTCTCTTCTGATTAGATAATATTTTTAGAAAGTGTAAAAACAGAATTAACATCCGTAAATCAACGTCTTTGCAATCGACCACCTCTAACGATAATGTTAAATATGTTAAACTTCTGTTTCACAAAACCACAAAGGGTCTTGATAAAATATTTAAACAGATTAATTTCAAAATTACTTTCAGTAATACTAATAAAATTAAAGATTTGTTAGGTAATCCAGAAGACTAGATGGAAAAATTGCAAATGTCGGGGAGTTATGAAATTAGTTATTCAGGACCAGAGTGTTTTCAAAAATATATTGGTCAGACCATGAGGAATATAATAACAAAGTTTAAAGAGCACATTGCTCACTTCAAATATGGTAAATACGAAAGGTCTCAGGTCGCCAAACATATTTTTGAAACCAGCCACCCCGTTAAACTAGAAAATGTTAAATTGTTAAAAGCGGCACCGACGTTTTCTTTCTTAAATGCCTGTGAATCAATTAAAATTGTTAAACATAAAGGACCCTCTTAAACACTGATAAAGGGCCCATAGAGCCATCTGCCTTGCTTTCCCAACCAATGAGAAAGCAAGAATAATTTCATTCCGCTTCAGCAGATTTAGAATTAGTATTAATTAAGTAGATTTTAGTTATAACGTCACAATTCACTTGTTTGTTGTGGAGAACACCAGCCTGCGGGTGAGGAGAATATCCTCGATAGTGTTTAAAGCAACATTATAGTAAATTGTATGTTGAAAAGGTTCATTTCAGCCTAAGTGGTGAGGAGAATGTCCTCTGAAGTGTTCAGGAACAACAGCTAATTATTATTTAACATTCCTAATGATGATGACCACATAGAGGTCGAAAAACGTATCTAGTATTTTAAATATTTTTGGTGGTTAAGGTTTTTACTCATTTTTATTTAAATCGTGCCACAGAGTTCCTATAGATTATTATTAGAAAAGCCAACCTAAATCAACGAAATATTATTCACTCTAAAACGGTATACATTAAAAGCGAGGAGAACACAGTTACTCTATCCTCGTTAAACAGAGAACACGATCAAACCTACTGATAGTCACTTTTCCCCTTAAACATCGATGTTTGTTAATTAACTCGCATTAATATACTTTAGAAATACCACATACACAAAAAATTCTATACTTAGTTACAAAAGAGTAATTCTGACTGCAGCATCACACCAAAATTAATAAACAACGTAATCAGAAGCATGTAAACTAAGATAAATACTTCATCCCCAAGAAATTGTTCAAGATACAGTGTTAATCTTCAGAGACATGAACATCTTTATGCAGGACAGAAAAGAGCTTCAGATTCTTCACATGCCATTTCCCTGATTTAAATCCATTTTTATTCTCTGACTCATACACAAGTTCTGTCCATACTTAACACAAACTTAGGAGCAAGCTTAGCGGCAAATTTGTCAGCTGCGCTAGAAAAGATTTTATTGCTTCTCCACACCTTATCATCTACTTCAAAAAAACTTCTTTTTTCCACGAATTATACTGATGGAGTATAACCGTTCGTAAGTCAAATGTAATCTTTCACGAACCTCTGTAAAAATATACAGCAGACCATGGCGATTTTATCAATACGACTTAATAATCTATCTGCACTACTTATCTCATGAAAAGAATCTATAACGGTTTGAGCTTACGCTTTCTGAACTTCAGTAACATTATCGAAATTAATGAACCTTTTCCACAATTTATGGACATTAACAAAGAACAAAAATACGGAATATTACTTCCTGCGTCTCCTTAAACAAACCATAAACCGTTTCTAAAATCTGCTACATTCAAATAATTTAGAAAATCGCTTCCAAAAATAAAAGCATAAGGCAATGACGGAATCACCAAAGCGTTTAACAATCGATACTCCTTACCAACTCAAATCGTCAAATCAACTGAACCTACTACTAACTTTAAAGACCCATCTGCTGTGCAAATTCTTTGCTTATCTGAACTAAAAATTTTTAATTTTTAATCTTCTATCAATGGTATGGCCGAACATCCAACGACAGAAGTCGAACATCCTAAATCAAAATGAGCGGTGGCCTCTCCTTCAGATAATTTCACCATGACATGCGGACGGTTATCGCATGATTTTTCTACAAACTACACATCCGTTTTTATTATACTAGAATATCGATAAAATTCTTTAACAATTTGAAGCCAATCAGACCATTCTTCTTTACAAAAAAAAAATGTTTTGTGTTCACTCAACATATAGCCTTTTGAGAAAAAAAAGTATGACGACTACATAACATCTGCCTATTTACAGTTTTTCGACACATCCAAAACAAAATACTATTCTGGGAACTCGACAGTGCTTAAACACATGACCAGGACGTAAACAGTTCCAAGACATAAACTTAATTTTTTCAACTGTACCCTGAGAATTCACTATTGACCACACATGTCTGTTATTACTAAGAACTTGAACTTGATGAGAATGCAACTTTGTTTCCCCGTACACAAGTTCCTGATTAGAGATGGCCACGGGCCCGAGCTTTGGCCCGGCCCGGCCCAAAGCCCGGCCCGAATATCAAGCCGTGCTTCGGGCCGGATCGGCAAGATTTTTTTCGGGCCCAAGCCGGGCCAAGCACGTGTCGGGCCTGGGCCGGGCCGGGCCAAACTTCTCAAGCTTTTCGGGCTTTTCGGGCTATTTCGGGCCGGCCTGAAGTTTATGTAACGAAATATAAAATTTATTGATTTAGTAAAAGACTTCATTTAATGATTTCTTTAATTGCCCCTTAAGCAAAATTATAATTAACGCTCCTCCTAATATATCGCCCAGGTACAATTACACACATATTGATAGGTGTGTGATAATGGAAGTAAATCGAAAACAAAAAGTTTTGATTTCCACCGATTTGTGAATTTTGATTTTTTTTTCGATAAATAATATTCACTTCTTTCCACTTTTTCAAGAAATTTGAAATAGAAATTGTCCGTGTTATATTTAATTAATTTGAACGAGTATTGCAAAGTATGTTAATTGAGCTGGTTTATTTTATTATACTTATTAATTAACTTAATATTGTGGCTCCGCACTGAAAATTATTTATGAATAAATCGTAACCACTTTGTATATGTAAAAAATTTTAAAACTGCACGATTACAAAAAATCAGCTTAATTATATTTAATTATTTGGATGTATCTTTTGTTGAAAAACATACCGAATACACGATTAGTTTTTCATAGCTATAGATAACAGATGGATATAGAAAATTAAAATGTAAATACTAAATACTATTCTATATTGGGGCTCCTAAAAAGGTATAAAGAAAAATCGTGATATTATAAAGGGTATGTACAAAATTAACGGAATAGAGTAAATATTATTTTAACAGAGGCGTTTCTAGCTGCTGCTATCTGCAGAGCTTAGGCCAATAATGGACACCCATAAAATTTATAATTTGCATTTTAGGTGGCATATTTTAAACAGCTGTAGTAGTTGGTACGTGCGGTAGTAGTTTAATTTTAGAAGTTTTTGCTCCATCGAACTTAATCCTATTACGACTTATTTTCATCAAATTTTGCGAACTAGCAAGGAATGTACCTGATTCCAGTGTGATGGGTCAAAAGTTTTGGTTTTTTTATACATCGTGGAAAACTTATTTCTATTTGACACTCTGCAGGATGTATAATTAATTGCTTGCTTGATATTTACTTGTATAGCCATATAGAAACACTTAACTATACAGCATGCCCCAAAACAAACTTTCATTAAAGAAATCTCAAAACTTACAATTCTTGAAAAACTGAAACTTTGCATGTAGGGGTCACCCAATAAGGCAAATTTAGCTAAGATATTTTCAACGTTGTAAAACTTCCAGTTATATCGAAAGTAACTGTCAATTTCATTATTTTAAATGGCATACTCCACATTTTATTGCTTATTTGAATAGTGCGCAAGTAGATTATTATTTTGATATTAAGGTTTGTAAAACTATTTTCAATTGGTTTGCTTCCAGGAATTTTTTCTCTTAAAAAGTGCATTTTGGAGGATCAGAGAAATGGTATTAATAAACATTTTATTAAAACGGTTTATACGTTGTGTTTGCATAACACCGTAACATATATTTCTCAATCTCAATATGAACAATAACATAGTTTTTACATTTTAATAACGCGGATTTAAAAATTAATAATAAGTTAGCATAAGCAATGAAATTCTTTAACAAATATTTGTACTTTGCTTGAGCTCAATTTATTAAAAAAATTATGTATAACTTTAATTTCGGTAATACCATAAATGAAAGCAAAATTAAGCACAAACCGAAATTTTCCAAATAACTGATTATACTTTTATGCTCGTTCATGTCGAGATATAAAAAAATGCGGGTTCAATTATAAAAATTATATAATTTTGCAATTCGGAATTTTTCACCTCCTAAAATTGTAAAAACTATTTTATTGTTTTTTTTTAAAAAAACATTTCTTAAGGTGTAATGAAAACACAACATACAATTCGTTTTGATTGAATATTTATTAATCCGATTTTTTAGATCAATAATTCCTGGATGCACAACAATTGAAGATAGTTATACATGCGCTTAAATCAAAGTAACCATATATGCAATAAAATACAGAATGTGCTATTTAAAATAATTAATATGAGATATTTGCAGGACTTCAAAACTATTTTAGCTACAGTTTCGCCTTGTTCGGTAACTCCTACACAAAGTTTCAATTTGCCACCAAAATTGTAATTTTTAAAATACTTTTAATGGAAGCTCGGTGTGGGACATGCTGTATACATGTCTTTTTTCATATTAAAGAGCTAGATTCTTTGTAAGTATATGTTATTGTTTTACTCAATACGTAGCAGATTCTCTATATACGGCGAAAGCAGCCTTTCCATACTTTTGAGGAACCCTGCATATATTAATATTGAACACTTTTATAGATAAGATTGTCGGCCTTTCTTTCATAATAATTAAAATTTCCAGTAAAGCATGCGACAAAAAAATATTCATTTCATAGACAACAAAGTAATGTCTACCTGATACGGGAGACTTGAATAGTCAGTTGTATGAACGGACGCTAGCACATTCTCGAAATGTAGACCTATACACAAGCAATCTGTAAAATGGAAATTGGCAACATTCTTTGTATAGAATACGGGGGAACAATATTCAGTCGAATATTGAATACTTTCCTTTAAATATGTAGTAGTAGTACATGAGTTCTAAAATGTATTTTGTTACTTAAAGTTGAAGTTTGACGCAAACCACCTTCTATTTTGGATTGCCTGTGCAAGTGTGCATCATGTCCAAATACCTTTGGGAATCTTCGAGGTTAAAATGATACTATAAACTATAATTTATTAAAGTTGATATATTCAACTTTTGTAGAAAAGCATAATAATAGTAAAGAAGTATTTTTATACAACTGAAAATACATATATTAACAAATGATACTTTTCATTTGGATGTTGAAAAATCTATACATCACTTAAGATTTTTGTTACATTCCGGCCCGAATCGGCCCGTCCCGGCCCGAAGCCCGGCCCGAAATTCAAGCCGGGCCTCAAGCCGGGCCGATGCGTTTGGATTCGGGCCGGGTCACCGTGCCAGGCCGGAGCAAAGTATTGCGGGCCGGGCCGGGCCGCATCTAAAAGCCCGGCCCGGCCCGGCCCGAATCCATTCCTATTCCTGATGTAGATGCACTTTCAAACGAAACTTGGAGTTTTCTGTACATTTGCAAATTTATACCAGTATGAAATTTATAAATGTCACTTGACAAACTGTACTTGATTTATATTTTAGTAACGATGCTTTTTCTAATTTCCTTCCTAATTTAAACAAAGGACTTATATCATGTATATCAAACAGTGCGGTTTGCGTGATGTATTCGGGTAATAAATTTTTTCTCACATATTTTACCTTAGTAATTTCAGCTGGGATTTGAGGTAACTTTTTGAAAAAACATTGCGCATGCGCAACATAAAAAACTATAGTTTCATTCCTCTTTTGACTACGGTTCTTAATAGTTTTCCATATGTCATCCTCAAAATATTGTGGCAAATAATCTTCCTTTAAACGATTTACCAAAGAGTCCCAATCCCTAGTTGAGTCTTTAACACTCCTGTACCAAATTAATCCATTGCCCAAAGATTATCTACCGCACTATGAAATAACTCTACTTTTGACACTTTGCGGACCTTCGCTGATCCACTTACCTTATCTAAAAATGAATGAACCAAAACCGAGCTAAAATTTTTCTCTTATCTGCTGCTGGTCGATTACTTTCTACACCTCTTATCCTATGTTCATATGCCAATTCTACTTGATTTAAACAAACAATAAAACATTTCTCAGCATTTTTTTATAAACTTTAATACTTCTGATAACCAAGGATATCACAGGCTGGAGATAATTCCTACTTCTAATCAAAAAAATTTGAACCAGCACTTTAAAATACGAACACTTTTCAAGAAGAGATAAAATAAAGAAGCTTCTTGCTATGCTCAGATCCAATCAAATATAAAGCTCAAATTTTAAATTTTTAGTAAAGATAAAGAAAGAAGAAATTAGTCATACTTACTACTAGAGTCGACACTAAAATAAAACTAAAATGGATTAAATCAATTATGGATAAATACTCAATTTTGAACTTTCGAGCTTTCGAACTTTTTAGCCTTCGAGATTTCTAGCTCCACGCTTGTTGCCGGTTTTAATTTGCCTTACGAATGTTGCTGGTTGCTAGTTTTAATCTATTAGCAATTTTCCTTGTTTGGATAAATCCCAACAGAAAAGGAAATCTACTGTTCTCTTTCTTCGACTGGTGGTCTAAGAAAGGGGATAGCCTCAACTTTTGCGGAGACCTCTGAGACGTGGTTTTGAGTGCCTAAGACTCTAGTATGTTAATAATATTCATGAATAAATAAAACAAAGGCGACACCAAGCCCTAATATTTAAAAAAAATAAGTAGTTCGTACCCTACAAGTGGACGTGAAAACTTTTTGCGTATGAAAACAGCTTTTGTTGAGTGAAGACTTATCCCCAGTAAAAAAAGACGCAGCTGCTAAAATAAAGTTATTGTAGTTAATGGCGAGAAAACACAAAGTGTTCTTAATTGTGCTTAAATTTAAAAAAATAAAAAATAAGAAATAAAAGATCAAAAGTAAATGATTTTATTCATACAGAATAACGATACAATCGGCGTTTTCTTGACATTGTATCTTGAAGCCGCATGTTAAAGCCGAATGTTATAGCTGTACGTTAAAATTGTATGTTAAAGTTGTATGTTAAAGCGCTAAAAATTTCAAAAAATTAGAATTTAATAAACGTAGAATTACATCAAAAATGCTAACAGTTAACCCATGGATGAAGCAAATCCAAACGCCTTGATTACCACGGTCTACCTATGCAACGATCGCTTGCCATTGTCCTTTTTGGCCTCATATTCACTATCTCAAATCCTACAAACGACTGACTACGAACGATGCTACTAATGCTCGACCCCGCGAAGCAACAGGTGTCGTCATTTATCAATTATGACCAAACGTTATAAATCATATTTGAATAACATCGTGTAATTACGAGTCTTGTTCAATTGAAACTCATCTTTGGTCAGGTTAGCCTTGGAAATAATTGTAATCACTCAACTGACGTTTTGCAACGTTAGTGGTGTTTGTAAACTTCCCACTGGTCAGTTTCTCTCGTTTATATTTGACAGCGATTTTAAGTATTGTGACTTTGGAATGAAGTTTGTTGTTAACAATCCGACTGAATATGATCAGCGTGCTGTCATTCAATTTCTGTGTGCTGAAGGTTTGCAACCATTGGAAATTCATACACAGAACCTCGTGTGCATATCAACGCAAACCTGTACAATGAAACTTTGAACAAGTTCCATCAAGCAATTAGACGAAAACGTCCAGGGAAGCTTTCACGTGGTGTCATTCTGCTTCACGACAATGTTCGACCTCAAGTTGCTAACGTAGTGAAGGAAATTCTACAGCGAAAGAAATGGAGAATATTAGAGCATCTACCTTATAGTCCCGATTTATCGCCTTGCGATTTTCACATCTTTGGGCCACTGAAAAAAAGCGTTAAAAGGTAACCGTTTTCAGTCTGACGAAGAAGTACAAAACGCCGTGAAAGAATTCTTCGAGTAGCAGTCACAAGATTTATTTAGGCGGGGTATACATAGGTTAATGAAACAATGGGATATGTGCCTTAATCGAAGTGGCAATTATTTTTAAATTTAGTTGTCAATAAATTTTTCCTGAACAAGCCTCGTACGACAACCAATTATACAAGTTTCTTATAGGCGAAAATGGAAATCACTTCGACACAATACTAAGACGTTTGCAAGTGGTATCATCAACAAAATATTCCTATTAGTAAGAAAAAATGTTACAATAAATCAATCTCCCACTACTAGTATGAGAAGATTGTCTAGACGTTTCAGTGTTTCTTCAACAAGCCTGCAAGGTTTTGTGAAAGGTAAACTGTGCCAAACGCATAATGGTTTGTAATTAATTAATGAGAAAATGCTCACGTGATTCAGGATTTCCAACAAAAATTTAGTTGTGGGTGAACTTTGTTTTAACGAAAATGGTATTGTATACTTTGAAAATTCTGATGTTTGCGCATTTGAAATTCCTCGTGCTACGACCGGCACGCAATACCGACATGCGTTTTCTCTAAATGACCATAAAGCGTGATCAAGTATATAGCGTTTGGTTAGAATAAAACCGATACATTTTAAATATTCCTCTTGAATCTTTCTTCTTTTTCAAAATTGTATTATGCGAATAAGTCATATTTTGTACTAAAAATATTTGCGTAGGTATTCTTGGTTTTAAAATCAGTCTACTAGAATAAAAATATTTATCACTTTTAAAAAGGACCCTTTTCTTCACCTTAAAAATATTTTTTTCTCTTAGGGTAAGGAACAGGTTGACCGATGTGTTCGGCGTACTTATGTATTCAAATATTTTTTCCAGTTTCAGTTACCATAAGTTTGGAGAACTATATTAATTAAAAGATAACCACGTATAATTAAGTTTCTACCTTATTTAAAATTATTTCAATTATTTCACGGTATTGTTTAAACCAGTACTATTAAATTTTACAGCAGTTGCTTTTTAAGACTTACCCGTTGTTTACACTCTCGGTACTTTATTTTATTAAATGTTTGCTTTTAAGTTTGATAAGTCGCTCAATTATACGAGCCGCCTATGATACGTAGTATTTAAGATTTATTGTAGAGTAATTGTCTTTAGATAAAGCCGCTGTGCAATCTTCAAATGCTAGAGATATGCTTAAAGTTGATATTATTCTATAATGAGTTTTCCGAGAAAGTAGTCTTCAGAAAACCATTCTACCATACGTTTGTTAAACAAGTTCACCTTTTGTTTCAAATGATGGTTCGCATAGTTTCTTTTGTGATAAATATGAATAGCTTCAATTAGCAGCTACAAAATCCTATGGTAAAAACTTGTTGTACTTTTATGGGACTGGCTGAATTTTACCCTCCATTCGTAAGTTCTTTGGATCGATGCTTACTTGACCTCAACATACAAGAATCGCTTTGCCATTCGACACATTTCGTCATTTCATCATCATGGACGACAGAAAACGATTACCTTATTCATTTATTGTATGTGAATTTTTGATTGCATTATATAAATATTAGGATGACTAAATCATTTTTGCTTATTTAAGACCGTTATTTATTAGAATAAAAATATTAGTGTAGGTTTTATGTGATATTGATTTTTATTGATGGATAAATGAGTTAATTGGTTTCGAAAGTATATACAGACTTGATATTTATGCATCAACTGAGATATTTGATTAGTTATTGGTGCTGGTTTGTTGATGTACTTAAATGTACTATTGTAGACATGTATTTTAAACGTTATGTTTTAGTTGATTCTATATTGTGTGGGCTCGGCATCGCCAACAAAGTAATTAATTAGTTAGGATTCCAGTTCTATTTATATTTACAGTCATATGGGATATTTTTGTTTATATTTAGATATGATAATTTTTTTATTTCCATTTGGTACTGGGTATTAAAATGTATAAAAATGCTGTAGTAACCCACAAAAATATTCTATTCATATTCTGAGAATTATTTTTTATTGTATTGGACAGGCTAATGTTCTGTTCGCGTGCATAAGTTGTATGTATGTATGTATGTATATATATATATATATATATATATATATATTGCTGTGATATACTCCTTTGAATGCGGGAACTGGGTCCTTTCAACAAAAAAATTCTAGTCCCACCGATTGGGCGTCATAAACTGCTGTGATCCTGGTTTCGCTTCAGCTGCTCACCTAATTTTATAAACCTCCTCATTCATAAAATTAAACAACACATTCCTACCACAAACATCAACGTCAACTCTATTTACATCAATATTCACAATACATTAAAATTTCAAGATTATGATTCAGCATAAATTTCAGTTTTAAAAAGAATTTTAAGATTAATTTTATTATCATTTTAACGTGCATCCAGAATTAAAGTCCTTGTAGGATGCCTACTAATTAATATAACAATATATGCAGAGTAAAAAGGGAGCATCTACCACCCCTTTACGTTAATTAACCAGGTTCGTCTAATTGAGCTCAAAGACATACCTAAAATTTCATCATAATCCAGAACATCAATACTAAATACCCCTTTCTACTTAAACAAGCAAATTTCATCTTAACATTAAAATTTTATGGTTAGTACAATTTCACTAATGTCCATTTAAAGTAAATCAATTATCAAGTAATTCAACACGCACAAAAATGTCAAACAAAATAGTATAATAAAGTTATTCAACACACACCAAAATGTCAAACAAAATAGTATAATTTACCTGAAGGTTACTGTCCTCGTAGCTTTAATGTCCATCGTCCCTTTAGTTAATCACACCATTCCAACAGGATTATATTTACGGCTTCTAATTCTCAACGCTTTTAAAATTTTCTCCATCACCATTTATTTAAAGTTGTTTCTGGGCTTTTCCGGAACTCATCTGTGTATATCTGACCCTTGTTTCGTGGATCCAGACACGTATTTGAACCATTTAATTATTAACACCCCGAAAAATAGCAAAGAAATTCATGCGTCTTTCACCAATATACGCCAAAACTGCCTACTTTTGTGTATACATTTGTCGTTGTAAATTTTGCTAATTGGTACAGTGATACTAAATTTTATTACCTTGTATCTAAGTGCACTGAAGTACATTCATGTTTGCACGTAAATAACAAACTATTTTGAATCACTAAAATATACGAGCAAACTTTAAATTATTTTATCAAACTAAAATGCACTGTTTAACATCTTCAATCAAGTCGCGGATGTAAGAGCTTTTAACGCATCGAATAGTCAAAACTCTAAGAGAGATTGTTTATATTCACCTCGGTATATATAGCAAAAAGCCTGTCTGTCGGTCTGTTCCCCAAAACGGGTAATTCTAAAGAATTTCTCATGCCATGTTCCCAGTCCGTCGCTCGCGCGTCGGTTTTTACGAATTTTTCACTCGCCCCATTTAAAACTCAGAAATTCACACACGGCACGCAAACATGTCCGAGAAAAGCTAATTAATTTTGTACAGAAATCGTTGTTTCTACCTCTGATATTTGCATCCTATTTTCAACCAATTGTGACCCTCGTGACGTTGCTTAAATCACGCCTTTTACTATATGTGTCTTTGCTTGACGCATTTCTCTTTCCTTTTCTAACCTGTTCGCATTGGTGCAAATTGATATTCTTTATTATCGATTATATTTTAGTCCATGTGGACTATCTGGGTTTAATAACCCCGTATCGCACCTTCTCGTGAATATTAAGCCACGGTTTCTTCAAGATTCTTTGAAACCATTTGTTATCTACACAATTTTCGCCGTACGTGATATTTAAACTACGCAGGTGTTCAAAATAATATTAATTCTCAGAGCTTTATTTTCTGGTATTATAATCTTGGATTTTCACAGACTTTTATGCTTATTATTAATAATGGTTTAATTAACTCCAATTAAAATTGACTTCTATCCTTTCATTTTTAGCGAATACAAGTTAAATATTAATTATTATGTGTACACTTTGTTTTACTACCGGTTACTTAAAATAGGGTTAATTAATATAAATTTTGCACGTAATTTCCATTTGTTTCTTTCCTCGGAATAATTACATTACCCGTAGAGCTTGTTAATAGTGTTTCTTTTGATGTAAAGCGTCTTGTACATGATTTTAAATTTCTTATTTTTACTGAAACGACCGAATTTATTTATGCTTCATGGTTTTAATAAAGCGTAGTATTTAATAAAATTCCTTATACACGGTGATTAAAATTATTTGATGTGATTATTTAATTTTCTACCCTGGTCTAAATATGAGTATTTTCTCCCTATTTGAATACAAATAATCCCACTTATTTGAATGCAAATATTAAGCATTTAGCCCAAAAAAAAATTACAAAAAAAAAATTGCCTATCTCTCTCTACCCTTATCTATCTAACTTACCTACTTTGTCTCCAATTCAAAAAAATATTTACACCTATCCTATATCCCTATCCTATTCCTAACTCTCACCTAATTCTATAAACTGAAATTATCCCTAACTTCATCCTACTCATCCATCTAATCCTATATACATCCTATATACCTATCCTATTCCTAACTTTTAACTAATCTTCACTATACTTTACTTTCCCCTACCTAATCCTATATGCCTATCCTACTCTTACTCTATTCCTAACTCTCCACTAATCTTCTATGAAATATCTACACTTAACCTATCTTATTTTCTTGCTACATTTACTCTTTATTCTCATCCTAAACCTATTCCTAATTATCTCCCATATTTATCCTATACCTAGCTTTATTTTCTATAACCACTTACTTCTACTCTTTTATATACACCTATGCTATCCCTATCTTATTTAAATCTAACTCTCTTCTTGACCCTCCAAGTCTTTCGTCTAACTATCCTAATACTTTTCATCCCTATTTCTCCCTCTTCTATATCTATACTTAACATCCCTGTTCTCTCACATACAATAAACTTATCATCCCTATTATCCTTACTTTTAAATATTACTTCTTCTTCAGTCCCTACACTTGCCTGTTTCTCATTTATTATTGTTTCCCTTTCTGCCGACAAACCAAACGATACTACTTTACAATTATCGATTTTTCCCTCTATGGAAAATCCTATGTACCTTCTAGAATTCTTATGTAATGGAATCCGCCAGATTGAATTCCTTAAATCTACTTTATTAAAAACAAATTTTCCACTTAACTTCGTCAAAAATAATTCTGCCTCCACCTGCTCCCGATATGCTGCTGGAATTGGATAAACCTTTGCGTTGAACGGTTCTGAATTATCCACTTCCAATCTGTGCTCATAGCCTAACGCTGTGCTTGCTTCTACCCCCACTAATTCTGCATGTTTTTGTAATAAAGCTTGAACCTCTACTCTCCTATCCTCTGGACATCTTATTGTGTTGACCTGTTTACCTTCATCATCCTCTACCTCTACTACATTAATACTAAACCCCGTGTCATCCTCTGTGACTTCATAACTGCCCTTCCATGGCACTACCCTATTCTTAATCCTTATTACCTTCCGTTCCATATCTATAAAAACCCCTAACTTCATCATACAGTCAACACCTAAAATGCTCTGAAACTTCAGTCCAGGTACAATTACCAACTCCTGTTCACAGCTTAAACCTCCTATATCTATCCTAAGCACCACAACACTATTTACTACAGCAAACTTCTTTTTATTTGGAGCTACTAAATGGCTACACTTTATAGGCATAATTCTATCACAAACCTTATCCCTAATTTTGCTGACGAATTCCTCCGATATTAAACTCGCCTCTGCCCCTGTATCAAGTAATACTTCTACATTATTCTCAAAAATTTCTAAATTAATAATTGGCAAACATAAATTTTCTACAGTTTCTGGCTCTACTTCCTCCTCAATTTTGAAAAATTCACGTGGATGTTCATATACATTTACACTGAAATCTAGTGGTCTGTCGCGTTCTAAAAATCCTGTCCAGGTCTGTTTTCCCTACTCGGTCCTGGTCTAGCCGTCACCTCAGCGTACGCCCTAGGCGTTTCCACTCGTTCCGTGTCTGTATTAGCAGTCCCGCTCATGTCTGGTGAACTATTCATTCTGGTAGGTCCCGGTCTCGGTGCAGGTCTCCTTCCTAAACTATTACTCCTAACGTATGGTCGTCTCTGTTCCCAATTCTGTCGCTGGTATCCGTAACTATTCCCCCGTCTAGCGTAGTTGTCCCTTCTATTATCAAACCTAACTGTGTTGATCTGTCTTTCCCTATTATCCCGAGGTCGTCCACTACTTACGTCGTCGTACCTCTGCAGGTATTCCAAAAACATTTCTCTGTCCACTATGTTCTGTAGTGCTACGTGCTGTCTTATTTCTACCTCGAAGTGTCGTGATAAATACTTAATAATTTGTCGGTCCGTCAGTGGTGGGTTCAGTTGCTTTGCTATGCTATACTTGCGTATAGCATATTGCTCCTACTTCCTGAAAATTCTCCCTTAAATTTCCTGTGATTAAGTCGTCTCGTACCTGGTCTTGTCTGTGGTCACTCCAGTAGTGCTTTAAAATTTGTTTTCAAAGTCCTGATACGTGTCTATGTCCTGTCCTACTAAATTGTACCATGCTTCCGCGTTGTCCTTTAATAAAGCCTTTATCGTATTCAGTTTAGTCTGTTCGTCAAATAAATTTCCCACTAGATTTCTTACACTATTAATAAAAATTTGTGGATTTACCCTGTTATCGCCATAAAACTTCATGTGTTGGTCCAATGATACTCCACCTGTAGAAAATCTGGGACCATCCCCGTTAAATTTGACATGTTGTATTTAATACTACTAACTTCGCGTTCTACCCTGCCTAACTGATCCCTACATGAGTCCGTCACTTCAGTCATTTTACATTAATCTCTTCTTCACAGAAAATGCGTACTTCGGACTTTAAATGTCCCATTTCCTGTCGAAGACCTGTAATGTCACGCTCATTTTATCAACCCTATCTTCTACTTCCTCATCTTTACGGTAAGACTATTTTTAAATTCTGAAAATTCTCTCGTCGATTTTTCTATTTTATCCCCTAATTCCTGATTTAATTGGTCAAATTTCCGATTTGAGTCTCTCTCGCTCTATTCGATTCATCGCTTAGCTGTTCTAATTTTCTATTGATTCCTCCCTAGCTAATCGCATTTCCTCTAACATTCTCATCATTAACTCATTTCCTTGATCCCCTGATTCCGTCCTCGACTGATCTCTACTGCCTCCCGCTTTTTCCATTTTCGAATTTTTCCCACACAATGCACTATCGTCACTTCCAATTTCCACTCCTTGACTCCTTAACCACTCCTTTCTCTGCATACGTTCTAATCACTCTCACACACTCTAAAATACTCTTAAATTTATACACACAGAAACTCTCTCTCTCAGATCGCCAGTTTCCTGGAATAAGATCACAAAAATTTTATTTGGAAGTCGAGCCCTCACGTTGTGGTCGCCATATACTGCTGTGATATACTCCTTTGAATGCGGGAACTGGGTCCTTTCAACAAAAAAATTCTAGTCCCACCGATTGGGCGTCATAAACTGCTGTGATCCTGGTTTCGCTTCAGCTG
This sequence comes from Platerodrilus igneus, assembly GCA_036346225.1. Classification (NCBI taxonomy): domain Eukaryota; kingdom Metazoa; phylum Arthropoda; class Insecta; order Coleoptera; family Lycidae; genus Platerodrilus; species Platerodrilus igneus. The sequence continues at coordinate 5,398,683 of JARFIW010000301.1, forward strand.
CTCACCTAATTTTATAAACCTCCTCATTCATAAAATTAAACAACACATTCCTACCACAAACATCAACGTCAACTCTATTTACATCAATATTCACAATACATTAAAATTTCAAGATTATGATTCAGCATAAATTTCAGTTTTAAAAAGAATTTCAAGATTAATTTTATTATCATTTTAACGTGCATCCAGAATTAAAGTCCTTGTAGGATGCCTACTAATTAATATAACAATATATGCAGAGTAAAAGGAGCATCTACCACCCCTTTACGTTAATTAACCAGGTTCGTCTAATTGAGCTCAAAGACATACCTAAAATTTCATCATAATCCAGAACATCAATACTAAATACCCCTTTCTACTTAAACAAGCAAATTTCATCTTAACATTAAAATTTTATGGTTAGTACAATTTCACTAATGTCCATTTAAAGTAAATCGATTATCAAGTAATTCAACACGCACAAAAATGTCAAACAAAATAGTATAATAAAGTTATTCAACACACACCAAAATGTCAAACAAAATAGTATAATTTACCTGAAGGTTACTGTCCTCGTAGCTTTAATGTACATCGTCCCTTTAGTTAATCACACCATTCCAACAGGATTATATTTACGGCTTCTAATTCTCAACGCTTTTAAAATTTTCTCCATCACCATTTATTTAAAGTTGTTTCTGGGCTTTTCCGGAACTCATCTGTGTATATCTGACCCTTGTTTCGTGGATCCAGACACGTATTTGAACCATTTAATTATTAACACCCCCGAAAAATAGCAAAGAAATTCATGCGTCTTTCACCAATATACGCCAAAACTGCCTACTTTTGTGTATACATTTGTCGTTGTAAATTTTGCTAATTGGTACAGTGATACTAAATTTTATTACCTTGTATCTAAGTGCACTGAAGTACATTCATGTTTGCACGTAAATAACAAACTATTTTGAATCACTAAAATATACGAGCAAACTTTAAATTATTTTATCAAACTAAAATGCACTGTTTAACATCTTCAATCAAGTTGCGGATGTAAGAGCTTTTAACGCATCGAATAGTCAAAAGTCTAAGAGAGATTGTTTATATTCACCTCGGTATATATAGCAAAAAGCCTGTCTGTCGGTCTGTTCTCCAAAACGGGTAATTCTAAAGAATTTCTCATGCCATGTTCCCAGTCCGTCGCTCGCGCGTCGGTTTTTACGAATTTTTCACTCGCCCCATTTAAAACTCAGAAATTCACACACGGCACGCAAACATGTCCGAGAAAAGCTAATTAATTTTGTACAGAAATCGTTGTTTCTACCTCTGATATTTGCATCCTATTTTCAACCAATTGTGACCCTCGTGACGTTGCTTAAATCACGCCTTTTACTATATGTGTCTTTGCTTGACGCATTTTCTTTCCTTTTCTAACCTGTTCGCATTGGTGCAAATTGATATTCTTTATTATCGATTATATTTTAGTCCATGTGGACTATCTGGGTTTAATAACCCCGTATCGCACCTTCTCGTGAATATTAAGCCACGGTTTCTTCAAGATTCTTTGAAACCATTTGTTATCTACACAATTTTCGCCGTACGTGATATTTAAACTACGCAGGTGTTCAAAATAATATTAATTCTCAGAGCTTTATTTTCTGGTATTATAATCTTGGATTTTCACAGACTTTTATGCTTATTATTAATAATGGTTTAATTAACTCCAATTAAAATTGACTTCTATCCTTTCATTTTTAGCGAATACAAGTTAAATATTAATTATTATGTGTACACTTTGTTTTACTACCGGTTACTTAAAATAGGGTTAATTAATATAAATTTTGCACGTAATTTCCATTTGTTTCTTTCCTCGGAATAATTACATTACCCGTAGAGCTTGTTAATAGTGTTTCTTTTGATATAAAGCGTCTTGTACATGATTTTAAATTTCTTATTTTTACTGAAACGACCGAATTTATTTATGCTTCATGGTTTTAATAAAGCGTATTATTTAATAAAATTCCTTATACACGGTGATTAAAATTATTTGATGTGATTATTTAATTTTCTACCCTGGTCTAAATATGAGTAATATATATATATATTGCTTTGATATTCGCCCCACGATTTCTTTATTATTTTAAGCCCCAATGTTGGGCGTCATATTTATTGCTGTGAAATTCGCCCCACGATTGAGTATGTCATATTTGTTGCTGTAATATTCCTTTTATTGCTGTGTTATTTGTCCCATTTGATATGAAATATTAAATTAGGATTTTACCCCGACTAACTTACTGAATAAATCTTATTGAATCAAATAAAGCAATTCTAGAACACACAATATAATAATTGATAATATTTACAATACTCAAAATTTTCCTTTTTGTACAAAATATCTACATATACCAGATTTATGCCTTTCTGAAAGCCAGCAAAAATATCTTTTGATTACATTCAGGGACCTTCGAACGTTCCAAGATACCTTCCCTTGTTTTCATATTTTTTAAGTGACGTTCTTGATTACTCTCATGAATATACAATGCATAGCAAATATTAAATTGAAAACAGTCTTTCAATAATAAAGTGTATTAAAAATTGTTAACCTGGAATGGGTTCTGGAGTTCCATCCTAGTCTATGATCTGCATCCCCTTGCTGTGTCCGCTTTGTTTATTGGTATTTTTTGTTTGCGTTAAGACATCAACAAAATGCCGTCCCCATATAAGAATCGCCTCCCATGAAAATCGCTTCCAATTAAAATTGTACCAAATTAAAGTACATCCAAAATTAAACGTCCCAAATTAGAATATGTCCAAAATTAGCATATCACCAAAATAAAACGTCCCAAATCAGAATGTGTCCAAATTAGAAGTCCCAAATTAAAAGCCCTGTTTTGTTAATATTAGAAATAAATTTAATTAAGTTGTTTAACTTACGTCTATCTATAGATCGGCTTATATTTCGTTGTACAAAATTCTCGCACTTTTAAATCTCATTTGTTCAATTTTTATTTCACTAATTGCGTGAGTTTTTAACACCTTTGAGCATAGTTGTTGCTCAGTTAAATATAGACTAAAATGTCGTTTAGTTTCTATCGTATATATATGCCCTTCCTCCAGTTGTTTTCATTGGCCTGTTTACACTCAAGGCTGGTACTTTTCCTTATCTGGCAGAACTCGGAATTTTTGAAATTACCTAGTTTACATCTTTGACAAATGCTCTGTTCATCACGTCCGCATTCAGCATATAGCAGTATTATCCTAGGATTTCCAACTTTTGGCTTTTCATTAACTCACGTATTCGATGTTTGTTAGTTTATCATATACTTGAACCGCCTGGTGTTTATTCGTTTGCCACAGAATGTTGGATTTCTGAACACATGTCTTCTTGTCTAGTCACGTAACGATTTTTTAAAACTCAATTATTTACGATGCGTTTACGTTGCTATTTTCGAGGCAATTGTTAAATAGTTTCAATGCCATTTATCTATGTTTCCCGGTAATTTAATTTTGATGCAATTTGTTGCATTTTAAAATCTTATCTTTACTTGTAAACTATACTTAGACATATTTATGTTCACATGCATTTAGTTATATATCCTTTATATACAGTGTCCTCTCAATTGACAATATGTAGAATGGCCGATTTACTCTTATAATTTCTGGAATTATTTGATTTTCTTAAAGTTAAAGTTGCTTATATTTATCCTACGACCCCTATGACTTAATCTACCCTTAAACTACCCCATTATCATAGCAATATATATATATATATATATATGATACACATTTAATGTTTTGTGTTTAATTTATGAGCGACTTTATCCCAAGAACCAAAAAACAAAATCTTTTCTATATATATATATATATATATATATGTATACTAATCATTTTTTTCTGGGTAAATTGGGTTGTGTGTTCTTTTGTTTTCTTCTTTAGGACCCTCATATATCAGACTGCGTTAACGCGGCATTCACTTTCTTCCTTCTTCCTTCTGTTACCGATTTGTTCTTTTCGAACCGGCCCGCTCGTCTTACAGATAGCAAACCAATTGTTATTATAAATGCAAAATAGTATTAAGGTCTTATTTGGAGAAAATTTATAATATTATTAAATGTAGAAAGATATGTTGTCGTGTAAATTTAGTACACAAATTCCATCAAACTAATACAGTATTTATTTTTTGTTCTGATGTCAATTCCAATGGGTACATTTGTTTGAAACAATAACGTAGATTAAAATTATTTACGGACTCTCGCAATTTCTTTCCAGATCATTAGATAATATTATATCTTAATGAACACCCAAATTTTTGATCAAAATTGTGAATGTTTTGCCGATCTGTTGCGAGTGGTTTAGCTACTTGGCGGCTTTTAAATATATATCCCAGCAGTTAGGTACACGAGGTTGTTGGGTTTGTCTTAATATATATGGTTACCTTTCTAACATTTTTTAAGACTCTACTTATATTAATGTTTCTCACATCTTTGAGTCTTAAACAGAGCTATGGTTCAATTACAATCTATTGACATCAATTTCTTTAACTCCGACAATGGACCATCGCGGCTTATGGTTTACACGGCCTACATTTCAATTATTACGTAGTGACCACAGGCCTAATCAAAAGTGCAATAGGAAACGTAAACTCAAACGCGAACGCAAACACGTACACGAATACTCACACCTACTTGCACACGCACACACACATGCAGACACACATGCGTATTATTCATGTCCAAACTAATGCACACGTACCCGCACACGCACAAGTAGGTCGTTATTGCTTGCTATACATTTTGAATTTTTCTGTTTAAATACAAGTTTCATACTATTAACTTGCGACAAGGATGAACACTTCTTTAGTGCTAAACGCTTAAGCGAAAATAAAAACACTAGTAAAAATTATTAATTTCGTGAGAGGAATTAATATGAAACTTCAATTCTAACGTTTGTTTAATGTGATGTATAGATAGGCCCCTTATTTGAAGTATTGGTACATAATTAAAGATTCTCAGACTCAGTTGTAGCTCTATAAGGACGTATTCTGTATAATTTACCTTTAAATAGAGCTGAAAGAAACAAGTGCTGCACTCTATATAATTAACTACGCCAAGCAACGATTGTTCAGGAAACAAGATTAATTAAAAGTTTTAATAGCGTCAAACTTATATTTGTTCGGGTCAAAGTTTTTAACTGCATAACATTTTCCACAAGCTCATGGAACGGGAGTAAGAAATGTATTTTTATTTTTTGTTATTAATAATAGTGTACATTCAGCAAATCTTCTGACAAATAACATTTCAAATTATTTCTAAGCAACCAATTTGAGTACCTACATCGTTTAACATGCAATTTATGAGCTTTGCTGATCACAATCGCTTTCAAGCCCGATAGGTTTTTGTAGGATTATATAGTTGATAACGCTTTCAAATTCTATGAGCACGGATACTTGAACATTAAATGCACATATTTTATACCAAATTTATTCAACATAGATTTAATGATGCCTTACAGTAGTGACTCTCAAATTCTTTTGGTTGACGAAACACTTTTCAGTGTTAGTAATGCTGAACATCAAAAACCTGCGGTTAAAATTTTATACAAGGTTCAATTAGCATTCATCATCGTTAGGTCTTCGGTACTGGAACTGGTTAGAGCGTACCTTCATTGTTTCCTATTCTGAGCTAATTTACGCATTTCCCTGAAAATCCCACAGCATACCATACGTCTTTCACTATATGTGTACAATAATCAAATATAAGTATATCTCCATCTTTCTTTTCTCTGCTTCTCCTACTGTTCGCGTTTCACAACCGTACAGTGTTGTGCTCCACACATATGCTTTCAGCAATCTTTTTCTTGTTTCTATGTTTGTTGTCTTCGAAAATAGCAATTTTCTTGCTAAATGCAACACAACTTGGCTAATCTTTTTTTATAGTTTTTGAACTTACCAGGTAGCAGAAATTCTTAACTTTTTGTAAATTCTTATTTCCTACTTTTATTCTGGTGTTTGACTTATTGTACTGTTCTTTACATATTAGTAACTAAGTTTTTATTTATTTAAAATGACAAAATTCCACTACCCACTATCACCGAAATTTTAGACAAACTATGTAAGTGTCAATATTTTTCAACAATAGAGCTCGCGTCAGGATATCACCATGTAGAAATGGACAAGAAAGATACATCGAAAACAGCATTTAGCACATCTAGAGGACATTATTGATATAAACGAATGCCATTTGAACTAAAGAACACACCTGCTACTTTTCAACGAGTCATGGACAATATATTACAAGGAATACACAACAAGAAATGCTTTATGTACCTAGATGATATCATAGTTTATTCAACATCACTGAAAGAATACATAGAAAGATTTAGAGAGGTATTCGAAAAATTAAGAAGGGCACATTTTAAAGTACAACTAGATAAGAGCGAATTTTTACAAAAAGAAGTATCATTTTTAGGATATATAATAACACCTTAAGGAGTCATGCCAAACCCCGATAAAACGAACTCAGTACTAAATTACCCCCTACCAAAAACGAACAGAGAATTTAAAGGACTTTTAGGACTTAGTGGTTACTACTGCAAATTCATTAAAGGTTACGCACAGATAACCAAGCCCATGACAAATTGTTTAAAGAAAGGAAATAAAATCGAACACACTCCAGAATTCATTAAAGCCGTAGACAAAATTAAATGTATACTCACGAATCACGCCGTATTAAAATACTTTTCAAAACCATTTATACTGACAACAGACGCATCAAATGTGCATTAGGCGCAGTATTGAACCAAGGAAATATAGGTAGCGATAAATCAATCAGCTACGCATCCAGAACTCCAAACGAGACTGAACAGAAATACAGTACAATAGAGAAGAATTATTAGCCATAATTTGGGCAACAAAATATTTTAGACCATACCTTTACGGACGAAAATTTTACATATACACCGATCATAGACCATTAGTATGGCTATGCAAACTTAAGAAACCAAACTCAAAATTACAACGATGGAGAATCAGACTAGAACAGTACGATTACGAAATTATATACAAAAAAGGAATTTATAACAATAACGCAAACGCTCTAAGTAGAATACAACTCAACGCACTAGAAATGGAATCCATTGTAGCAAACGTAGACGAAACGGAAATAAGAGAAGACCCAGAAGAGATAGACACAATACATTCGACACAAAATGAAGAACCAAAAACCGCGATTAAAATTTTAAACTAACCAATCGACGTAAAACCAAATAATAGTAGAATAGTAGAAAGTAATAATTATAATTATTATCACCTATTTGCTTTTCCATTGAAAATTACTAGCATGTATCAAGTTATCACCCCCAAAACCAAGTTCCTATCCTTAAATGAACTAAGATATAGTTATACAAACTAAAAATTTACCGAAGTAACACCAAATCGATATTTATGCCAATCATTGACAACAACAACCATCCTAGAAGACAGCCCTTGCGAAGTTCAAAAAGTTACAGAAAACAAATGGATTGTCATTTTTCCAACAGAAGTAATAGCAACCGTCCACTGCAAACAAGACGAGAATAATCTAGCATTAACTGGAAGCAAACTAATCACCCTTAAAGAAGACTGTTATTTAAAATTAAAAAACGAAATAATCAGAGTTTATCAAGAACCCATAGCAACCAAGAAACTCGCAAATTTATCAGAACTACAGTTCAAGACAACGCAAACAGAAGACGAATAAATATTCAAAAAAAAACAATGCAACTAGAACATCTAGACTTAGACGAACTCAACCACGCCATGAAATTAATAGAAAATTATAAAGAACACTTTAGTGAATTAAAAGTACTAAAGTTACACTATGACAATATAAGAGTTTGGACAATTTTATTTATCATTTTACTAGTTTTTTTAATTATATATGTATATTACAAGATGTATCTTAGATATAAGAATAAGAAAAACAATTTTAGACTTAAAAAGACGAAAGTAAATAAAGAAACAAGTATACCCTTAGGGACGATGAATTTTAAACTATGAATTTTATGAATTTAAAAATTACGGAAAGAAAACCTTAATTTTTCATTTACGTCGGGAGGAGTTATGTATCCCCCCAATCTATATATGTATTATAAAATAGAATTTATTAGAAATTATTAGAAATTGTTAAAAAAATTATTAAGTCAATTGTAACAATGTAATTCAAGGATAATTAAATAAAGGTTATACTAACAGTTGTGAGAACGGATGCAATACATTGTAATCCTGACGATAGTGATACTGCAGGTGGCAGGTCACAGACGGTTAAGAACCGTGATTACCTAGAAAGTAAGATTGTTACATTGTATCAAGAATAGTATTAAGAAATAAGCAGACATGAGCTCTGCAAGTTCCCACAGACACGTGAGGGACAGAGACAACATAAATATCCCGGGATCCCCAAGACCAGTCAGTCAGTCTCAAGTATTTCAGCCTTAACATTGCAGTTTGCTTAGGCTACTCACTCATATTGGTTCAATTAGTAATTATTTTTTGACTTGGAGTATTTTTAATCAAGTTTGTCAAAATTCCATATTAACATCTGTATAAACCAAATAAATTGTTACGAAGTTTTTGGAAGTAGTTCCCAAGGCTCGAAACGTAACTCGCGAAGCGGGTTAAGCAACCTGACAACTATCAAGATCTCCCCACCACTCAGACATTGGCCGAATCAACAGTTTTCCAATTACGTCTTTCGCACAATCGGCATTTGTTAAGAACATTGCAAAACAAACACCTGTAGTTGTTTATAATAATCATCCAGTTTAAATACAATTATTCTTTCCATCATTAGATTCTCCGTCCTGAAACTGGTTGAACGAGTACCTACAGTGATTTCTATTCTGTGCTAACCTATACATTTCACTGAAATTTCCACAGACTACATCTTTCACTATCTGTGTGCAATAGTCTAATCTAAGTCTACTTCTACCTCTACCTTTTACTTTCTCTGCTTATAATATATTCCTCATGCCTTAGTACGTGTCCCATCATCATATCTCTTCTATTTTTTCTCCCTCCACCATTGCTAATACCTCTTTGTTCTTAACTTCGTCTGTCAATGAATTCTTCATCATACGTCCGCAGAACCACATTTCAAAGGCTTCCATCTTTTTCCTATCCTCCTCTCCTACTCTCCATGTTTGACAGCCTTGTAGTGTTGTGCTTTTCATATATGCTTTCAGTAATTCTGTCCTTGTTTCTATATTAGTTGTCTTTGAACATAGTAGTTGCGTTTTCTTGTTAAATGCAGCACAACCTTGGCTAATTTTTTTATAGTTTTTGCCTTGTCCTTCTTACGGTACTTGACTTTCTAGGTAGCAAAAATCCTTTAACCTCTTGTAAATTATTGTTTCCAATTTTTATTCTGTCTTTTGACTCATTTTTCCGTCCTTTACATGTTTAATTTTTATTTATATTGATTTTCATACCGTATCTATCATTAAGAGCTGCTTCTAACTTTTTCTTGCTAGATGCTAATACCGCTATATCATCTGTAAATCTAAGCATGTCAATCGTTTGTCTCTGTATAATAATTCCAAATATCTTCCTACGTTCGTCAGTATTCATTGCCTCTCCGGTATACAAGTTAACAATTAAATGGGGTTGAGCACGTTCCTGTCACACCCCTTTCCTAACATTTACTTGTCTACGTTACTGCTCTAATTCTACAACAGCTACTTGGTCTTTGTGTAAACTATGTACCATCTATCTAAATTATAACCCATTCTAATTTTTTTGAGTATTTGAAACATTTTTCCAATTTTACATTGTCGTATGCTTTTTCCGTATTTACAAACCCTATGTACACACTTTCGATTAGCATTAAGGTTGTATAATTACAAACTGATAATTAGAAGATTAAAATTCTGAAAATTTTGAACAAAGGCAACAATTTATTTTCAAAAATTTAAACAAAAAAAATTCTAAGTAAATTTATAAAATTAAATTAATAAACCTGAACTCGTCGATTACTACAAATGTAATGTATATTAGGACTAATGTGCGTTATACACCCTTATTTCATTTTCTACATTACTAGGTTTTGTTTCTTGGTTTTATATTAGTTAAAGTTGATACTCTATTTCACTTAGACGTCATGCGGAATACTGCAATAAAACTATTTTCACTTTTCTTGTATAGTCGGACAATTCCGCTGTATGAAAGTCCAAAACTCTTCTGGTGTTAATTCAGAAAATTTAATTACTAAAGTGCGATCAGTTGCTAAACTAATCAATTTTTTTTCTCGTAGAGAAAATTGTGTTTGACATATATGACACATTTATTGCACTAAATGGATTTACCATCCAATTATATTGTTCAATATTTATTGTGAGAAAATAATAGGAAATCTTTTCTTCTAACAATACCTAATGTGCTTCAACAATAGAAATTATGTCCTTTTTCTTTTTCCGTTCGAATGAAAGGAAACATATCCAGTGATATTCTTTCCCTTTTAAATCTTAAACCAATTCAATTACTCAAATAACTCACTACGAGCGCTTAATGGATAGAACCAGTGGAAGCCTTATGCTACGTTTTGGTGTACATCCACAAGCTAAACCTCAATAAGCTATGATCAAATCGCAGCCTTCACTTAGACTGTAGACGTCGGAAATGAAATAATGTGATGACATTTCCAATTAAATAGAACAACTTTGGTGTATTTAGTACATGTGAGACATACTATATAAAAATAATTTTAAAACATACATATGATAAGCATTCTCAATTCCAGTTCCAGTTATTGGGTTCAAATTTATAAAGTAAAATAGAGAGGTTGCCCTAAATGCTTATGCACTATTTCCCGCGCATATACGCCTAAAATGTGAATTGCAAGGTTTGCACTAATTTTAAACACATTTACAGGTTAATATACAAAACAGCTTTGGTGCCAAACAAAACGGGGAGCTCTACATATAAAATATATTAATCTACGTTCACTAATTTTAAATTGTAGATTATTGAATAATTTTATAAACCTCGCGCCATTCGTACCCACGGTAAACCCTTAATTGATTTATACAAACGGATGTGCTTTTCAGATTTGGATATTAAACCTCCAATAATATAAGAATTAACCCGAATTTGCGAACACATGAAGCAGTGTTCAGGAATTCAACGGCGTACCACATAGTTGAAATATTTATAGTGCATCTACAGGAAAACATAGCACCACAATCCAATCCAAATTATTAAATACCAGCACCATAATTTTATTCCATATACATAAAGGGGGTTTGTAATAAAAAATATTTTGAGTGTTTGAACTGAATTTAACTCTACATATTTATTCGACATTTAAACTTTATGTGTAAAGTAGACCATTTAAGTTTCAATACCTGATAGGTTTACGTGCCATTATAGAGCAACAATGCTGCTTCGTACTTGGAATAATTTGAATAGAATTTTTAAACAGGCGAACCGCATCTTTATGTTAACTCTATTATTACACGCAGAGCACTCAACAGACTGAGAATTTGCAGTCAACTATGTTATCCGCGTGGGTTTCTGTTAACAAAATTATTAGGCGACAATATTAGGATAACAATGAGTTTGATTTTATTTTGACAGTTAGAATGAAGTAGATAATATATATATATATATATATATATATATATATATATATATATATATATATATATGATTACAAGCTAAACTAGAACATAAATATATACAGTGAAATACAGGCGTGAAGTATATATACAAGAATAATAAGAAGTTGCTCGTGTGCGTCGGTCCGCGGCGTCTCGGTACGTCTTCTTCACACCTCCTGGGGTCGTCTGGGTGGACGAGTGTTGGCTCTACGCCGAAACGCCGCCCTTGCAGCGTGGTGGCGTCGGCGTCGGACGAGCTTTGGGCTAGGAAAGCCCCAAAGCGTTGGCGTTGTTGTGCTGCCTCCGGCTCAGAGCAGAGCCGAAGTCTTCTTCAACGGGGCCCCGGGCTAAGAGAAGCGCCAGAGCGTCGTCGTGCTGCCTCGGACTCACAGCTGAGCCAAGGTCTTCTTCGGCGATACCCCGGGCTAGGAGAAGCGCCAGGGCGGCGGTAGTGGCTCAGTCTAGGGGAAGCGCTGAGGTCTCGACTGTTCCTCTCTAGGCTAGGAGAAGCGCTAGATGGTCGGATCCAGTGACGGTCTGGTCGTAATGCGGCTGGTTTTATACCCTTCCTTGAGACCCGTTGGGGTGAGGCGCAGCCAATCAGCGTGCGCGCTTTTTATGTTAGGGGTTGTTGTCATCGTAAAAGGGGCGAACCGTGTTAAGCTACATAAACGTTCCGAGGAGTTCCGAAGACCACTGAAGCCGTTTTCACCGCCTTCGAGCTGTATAGACATTCATTATATAAGTGCTTGAGTTTAATTTGGTGTTCACAAGCAAGCATCAAGCTTCCGAAGTGTTCTGAAGATAACCGAAGACTTCCGAACGACTTCAAGAATTAAAATCAGTCATTTTCACTTTATTTTTGTGTAATTTTGGAACTTATAAATTATTTTTGCAAATGTTATTAAACAATTAATTAATTAAGCCAAGCCTATTTGCTTTAAGACGCCTCCCACTCGAACGATAACAGTTGGAGCCGTATGAATCGAACCTAACACCTTTGGCAAATGCACAATTTGGCGACCCACGAGCTCAGCGGCCGGTTTTATTGCATGGAAATCCGTAAGACTTGTTGGTCGTCTGAATGTGCAATGTACACAATCTAATACATTGATGTGTGCGATTATATACTAAAATCAAAACATTCACATTTTGTGTTCGCGTATCTTCTGAATCTCAATTATCAAAAATTTTTACGCAGGTATTCTTGTTCATATGCAATAAAACCCGGTTTAAGAAACAATGGGCGTAGTATTTATACATCTATGACTTTTTGTTACGGTTTTAATTTCCACTACAGAATTTCTTATAAACTTCTTTATTTTAATTTAAAACACTCCAAAATGATTTTATTGTAGACACTAATCTTACATCTATTATCTTTTATTTTCAAGAACTTAATTTCTTATTACTCTGGTGATATATGCTTTTGATTGTCAAGCTTTTATCTAAAAACATAAAAACAAGTTTAATCAGATTAACTTTTATTCTTACTATTGAATTTCTTGGTAATTTGTTTTGACATTAGCTTTTGACATATATTTATTATTGATTATTTTCATAGTGTAATTTTGTTGGGAGTTTTGATATATTGAATAATTTAGAAGGTCAAGTACAGGTCCTTATTTAGTGAACTAGTATTTATTCATATTTGGAATGTATTATATTTTAATAAATATATCATAGAAAATGATTCTAAATCTTGTTTAGTAAATTGGAAACATGTAACAAGAATTGTCTTTTGCTTAATAAAAGGGATATAATCAATGTTATTAATTTTTAGTAAGTGAAATACTGTTATGTCTGTTTTCTTATATGTTTTAGGATTTAATTTTCTTTATGCTGTATTTCTGATTTTGGTTTAATTTTTATCTGGGAGAAATACGTTTTCTCTGCCATTGTTTTTGATAAGCTTTGAGAGAGCATGGTGGATATGTAAGTGCGAATTTTCTGACTTTATCCAAGTGGAGGAAGATCATCCATTGTATTGGATTTAACGCCGTTGTAGTAGTTGGAAGAATATCTTGCTATATTAAAAGATTTTTCAAAATAGTCAAGCTGGATCTTACGAGGATGGTCCGATAAGTACTTAGCCTACAAGAGAAAGACGAAAATTTTGGAAAAGTGTCGATTTATTTCTCAACATGGTCTCCTTTTAGCTCGATACACTTGACCCAGCGATATTCCAACTTCTTTAACCCGTCTGAAAAATACGTTTTCTCGAGATCTGCCAACTAGGCCTTGGTGGCGACGATGACCTCCTCCTTAGACTCAAATTTATACCTGGTGAGACAATTTCAAGTTTCGAAACAAAAAGAAGTCGCACAGGGCCAAATCTGAAGAATACGGTGGATTGGGCAGCAGTTTGTAGACCAATTCGGCCGTGGCGAAGGCGATTGCGCTTGTTGTCCCGAGTGAGCAAAACGTGGCACCCATTGCGCTGACAGATTTTTATGCCCATACTTTCATGCAGGATATGACCCACGCGGTCTTTTGAGATGCCTACTGTCTTAGCTATTTTGCGCACCTTCAATCGGCGGTCTGCCAATACGAGATCGTGGATTTTTACCATGTTATCCTCCGTGGTAGCCGTTTTCGGGGCACCTAGGCGTGCCTCATTATAAAACCGACGTGCGACTACGTTGAAACTCGTTAAATCAATTTTGACGGTCGCTATCGAAGGAGAAGAGTCATCGTACACAACATCCAAGCGCTTTTGATAAAGTTGATAAATCATATTAACAATTCATGCTATTACTCTATTAACTGAATAAGCATTACATGGGAATATATTATAATAGAGATAATTACGCATAATTAGTTTATTTGTGGAAGGTTATTTTACATGAAGTCTAGTGCACTTGGATTCTGGTTATGTCGTTATATTTAATTGTCGAGAATATTGGCTAACTGAGGTTTTGAGGTAAACTTTACAGAACATCAGGTTTCCTGCTAAACATTATTCGATTATAGAACGTTTTTCTGCAACTGGTGAGTTTGCTGGATGCATTGTGGTGGCATGGTAAGTCTTATTCCACGTATACTTGGTAAGAACAGTAAACCGACGCTATTGAGTTTCATGCTTTGATCCATAAATGTTTTAGAGTAACAAATAGCTCAGTCGGTAGAGCATAAGACTCTTAATTCCAGGGTCGTGGGTTCGAGCACCACGTTAGGCGCCAAATTATGTAACGCTATTGATTACGCTAAAATATTTATGGATCGAAGCATGAGATTCAATAGCGTCATTTTACTGTTCTTACCAAGTATACGTGGAAAAAGATTAACTATGTCACCACAGAGTATGGAATGAATCCAGCAAACTGGTCAACATAAACCGATCCAACTTTTATCCCGCTCTGGACCAGATGAATATTTGCCATCCTTCAATCAAAATGTGTTACATGTCATTTTTTTAATTCAAGGTAACGTTAAGGATTTGTGTTAAATAGCAATAGCTTTGAAAAAAGGTTATGTGGGTAAACATTTTTGATTTTCTCTTACTCAAAATAAAAATTAAAAAAAAATAAAAATTAGATGCTGGTAGACGACTAGATCTTCGGATCTTGGAGAAATTTATATTCGAGGTATTTATAAATATTGTGGCGGTTGTACTCGCATAAGCATTGATTTATATTAATTAGTAAAATTTGCAGTTAATTTTGAAAGAGCACGTTTTAGTGTGATGACGCTATCCGGGATCATGATTAAGCGAGCGCATTTGGTCATTTAAGGGTTGCTTTTTGCTATTTTATGAACCGTTATATACTTATATACTTTGCTCTATTTATATATTTGTATTTTATATTTGTATTGTACATTTTTATATTTCATTGTTTGCTCGCTTGATTTGTTTTGTATGGCGTTTTGCCCATTTTGGTCTTAGTATATATTAGAAAAGCGGATTAAAATTAGAATAAGTCAGTTAGAGAATGATAGCGAACGTTTTAGACAAATTTAGGCTAAAGTTAGAGTAAAATACTTAGACTAGGACGGAGGATATTGTAAATTTATAGAGTAGGAACAGGTAGCTGGATTCGCTGTTAATAAATTTGGCGTATGCTTAGAAATTCGACACCATTGGTATATACTAGTTTAGCTAGATTTGGATAGTTTTAAGTCGATTCTTCAGGTGGCACCGGTATGTAGAGCTGGCGGCCGCTATCCGGTATAACGGATCCCTCCCCCCCTTTCACTTTTTGTTAGTATTTTGTTAATTAGACACAACCCAAGGTCAACGATAAGGGTACTATTATTTAAACCCATACCTAATTTTAGTCTTTAAAATTTTATTTATGTTTAAATTGATTTTGGAGTATTATTAATCCAAAGCACATAAATTTTCACGTTTAAACCCAATATAGTACCTTCGGGTGGAGCATTGGTGTCGTATGTGTAGCGGCTCCTTACTTATATTATACTGGCTTGCATTACAACAAACTCCATCATACTAGTTATTACAATAAAGGGGCTATTCCTCGCAAACGTAAAGCTAACATCACCCTAATCCAAACACAAAGTTGGTGCAAAACCAACAAAATTACCATAACACCACATAAAACTACATGCCTTGTGATGAAGAGAACCCTGGTAAGGTCTACACCATCAAACTAGACGTGTAGATATAAGTAGAACACAAAACACAAACTTAACAAACTTAACATTAGACGAAAAACAGAATTATTTTACACATATTAACACCGTGTCTGCAGAACATCGCAACGCTGACCCAAAGGATTTATAAGATACCACTTAATTGCGTAAGGCTTTATCTCGACAGTGTGCTCACATCTGCTAAGCACTCTTCACCAAAGACTGTATTTCCGGCTGACAATGGTCTTAGTTACTAGGAGGACGGGGGATGCAAGGCGGATGCAAATAAAACACAAAAACACACACACACACACATACACACACAAACACACAAAACATCTCCCAAACACTATACAAACACAAACACCTATTCACATACTTGCATTGCCCTTTCAACATCTGGATTTCTGGCTGCCGATGGTCCGGACTGATAAGCCAATATCTGTTGAGTGTTCTTCCTTGATGAATAGGATATCCGGCTGCCGACAGTCCTAGTCCTAGAGGGGGAACGTAACACGGATATCAACATCACATACACAACACGTATACACACAACCCCCACCCACCCACACACACACAAACATAACACACGCCCTCAAGCCCGCACACACACAAACACCTTACCCACGGTTACTTTCTCAATCACTGTACAAACACAAACACATTTTTACACACTTACATTGCCTTTTCAACGTCTGGATTTCCGGCTGCCGATGGTCCGGGCTGATATGGTAATATCCGTTGAGCGTTCTTCCTTGACGAGTAGGAATTCTGGCTGCCGATGGTCCTGATCCTATAAGGGGAACGTACACGGATATCAACATTACACACACAACACACATACGTACACACAAAACCTCACACACACATAACATATACCCTCAAGCGCGCGCGCACACACACACATACATAAACACACACACACACATTCACACACACACACACACACACACACACACACATCTTACTCACGGTTATTTTCTGGAGGAAAGCCGGATCTGCTTAAATTTCAGGTAGCAGACTACTGAAAAGTTGGAACAAATGAATTAATAAATTCCTTACCACAAAACAACTCTCAAGTAATGAATCTCATTTACACATTTTATGAAACTATCATAAAATTGCATCGCATTGAACAATAACACTCTTGCTTTTAATCTCTGGATCAGGTCTCTGGAACTGTAAGTAGTAGGAAACCAGGGCTTATGTGACCTCATTTGCTCG
The DNA here is from genome assembly GCA_036346225.1 of Platerodrilus igneus. Classification (NCBI taxonomy): domain Eukaryota; kingdom Metazoa; phylum Arthropoda; class Insecta; order Coleoptera; family Lycidae; genus Platerodrilus; species Platerodrilus igneus. The sequence continues at coordinate 5,416,104 of JARFIW010000301.1, forward strand.
CTCATCTGGACCAAATTTACATGTAAATTCCCATAAGGAGCAAATCTCCTCAATTAATATTAGATTTTTCATTTAGGATTAGCTCCCATAGCAAGTTTTTGTGATGGCAAGACATCGTTAAAACTGGTTTTATGAGAAGCTACAAATTTTTTATATAAATCTAGCAACATATAGTTGCATCAGCAAATAATGGCGCTGCTGTTATAAGAAGATTTGGCCAATACCACCAATAAATAATCAACTGATTTATATGCTTAGCAGTTACTGACATATTATATAAGAGTAAAATTACTAGTCTGGGTACAACTATAAGGAGTTCCTGTTAATATAGATGATTATTTGTTACTTATTCCTGTATTATTAGATAATCAACAAAGTTATTTCCCTATAAAAAAAATTTGCAAATATTTTAGAAAATCCCCTATCAGAAATAGCATTCTACAGAATTATTTGAAGCAGAAATACAGAAAAGAATTAAATCTTATCCTTAACAGTCAAATGAGACGGAATAACCTAGAGGGCATGTTAGAAAGTTTGTACACACAAAAAAATATATTGTTTTAATTCTGAATAACCTTAACATTTCTCACACGTGGAATGAAGATGAAGAAAAATATTGCAAAATTGTAAAACTTTTCAAAATTTTTAGGACCAATAATATACAACCGAAACCTTACGCAGACAAGACGCGAATTTATTAATAAGGTAGGTGTATTTGATAGCTTGTTGGGTGAATTAAGAACTTTAAAAACAGAATTAGTTGCAAGTTATTATTTCCTATAAAGATGCAAATTGAAAAAGGAAGATACGCGGAATTAGTAACAATTTTCCTCTTTTAAAAAATTCGCAGACCGTTTGGACGAAGTAAATTTCTTCCATTAGCGTTAAAACTGACATTATTAAGTTATCCGTATAGGTATTATCTTCAATAGAAGATGACTTCGAATGCTACGATGTTAAAAAGTGACGTAGAAGAAAATCAAGGCATGTCTTATATGTTAAATACCTGGGAAATACCAATAAATAAATATCTGCAAAAACCTGAAAAATGACTTTCTCTAGTCTTCAAACATTAAAGGAATTTTTCGTTTTACAAAGCTACAAATAGAAGAACAAAAAATTTATTTTTATTATTTTATTGTTTAAAGACAAATAAGGCCAGTTCAGTAGCAAGTGCGCTAATTTTTTAAATTTATGGTAATTTTGTGTCCAAAATAAGAGCACGAATAAGCAATAAATTCACTGACCTTCTTTCCTTTTTGAAGACATATTTTATTAAACAAAGAAAGAAGTAAAGTAATAATTTACATAAATATAAACATTTGTTAATTCCTGTGACTTTTTAAGTGTATTAGGTTGTTATCTTTATTTTAATGATTTAATTTATGTATCTGCGTACAACATATATGTACCTTATGTTTTTTTTTGTATTTTGGATTACTATAAATAAAAAAATTAAAAATTTTTATCTTGGTTTTATCTGTAGAAGTTCGATACTGATTTAAACCGATTTCATGAAAAAGACAAAATCCGAATCCGGTTTTAAAAAGTCAGTTTGTATATAAACCCAAGCACAAATGTATGCACTCCAATTTCATTTTTAGTATAACTTTAGGCTTAGACTTTTGTAACGGGCATTTTTTATAGCGTAACATTTTACGCTCCCTTTCTGTTAGCGTACTTAAAAATACATTTCTGTAACTATTTCTATATTTGATTTTCAATTAATAAATAAATTGCAGGGAGCGAATTTTAAATAGCATTATTCGAAAATTACTTTCCAACTTTTTGAAAAATGATAAACCGCTTGTAATTAATTATAAATTGCATCGTTCTTGTCTGGCCGTTCAAATAAATTTTGTTCCTTATGTGGATATACAAGTTTAGATAATAGTCGATAAGAGGTTATGGTAACAACGATTGAATAGAAACAGATTGGAGAGGAGTTGTAGTTTGTGTTTTGTTCCAATATATTACGTTAAAAATACTGTTTCCTTGTTGCTTTACTAATTGTGTTTTTAGTTGAGTTTTCTTGTGAAGAAAAAGTTGTTTATTAACTGTAGAGTAGTGTAGTTCTGATGGCGATTGAAATAGTATGTTTTATAGGCGAACGTGTTTGGTCGACGCACGTGTGTTTTAAGGTTATTGACTGACGGTTTTACTGATACGCGTAGCTTTACTAATTGTTCTTTTTGTTGCTCTTCTGTTGAAAAAAAAAGTGATAGAACTTGTTGACTCGGCCGCACGTGCTTGTTTTACGGAACATTATTTTAGTGATACGCGTTGCCTTACTAATTGTTTTTAGTTGTTTTTCTTGCGAGATAAATGTTTTAAGGAACATTTGACGGACTTGCTTTAGTGATACACGTGCTTTACCCGTGCTTTATTTATGGTTCTTTTTAGTTGTTTTGTCTTTTGATATTTAAAAACTGTGTGTGCAATCTAGTTTCGCGCTCCTGTTCTTCTCAGAGTAGCGCATACTTTGGATTATTTAAATACAGTGATACTGTAGTTTCTGAATTTTCGAACAACAAAGAATTTGAAAGGGATCATTACTTGCGCAAATTTCGTTATTTGCGAAATATGGCAGATTACCGGCTTACAAAGGTATTGTTTGAAGTTTCTCACTACTTGTTGGGATGTTTATGAACATAATATACATCTGGTCCCAGTTGGAATTGAACTAGTGCTGCGGAATATTTCGAAATTATTGTCTTAGGAAATAGAATTTATCAAAACTACATAGTTCCGACGCGTGATATTGTCTGCTGCTAACCCCAGTGAAATACGTAGGTGTGATTAGTGTAACGTCTGATAAGTTCCATCAACACCCTCACAGTCAAGGGTGAAGTGCTTCGTTAGTGCAGGACATCGTTGATTCCCACACTTCAGCTGCAAGGAAGCGTTGCTGAAGGACTTTTGTAAGTTGAACTCTTTCCTACTGGTTATTACTTTAAATATCTATTCGTTGCTTTACCATATCTTTGTCGTTCTGATACCTTTTACAATAGACTCGCATGCTATTTTAAAACATGGAGAAAAAAAAGAGAGAAAGAAAAATCAATACTACTGAATTACTCATACCAATTGTGTCTTACCTATTTATCTTTTGTCAACATTTTATCTGATTTATGTTTAATTGGTGTGTGAGGAAACGTTTCTGCTACTCCCCAATATTACCTCACTGTGTACTAAACATTTTTCTGTATTGCTTTTACCGTTGTTATATTATATAGATTATCTAAACAGTTTTTTTTACATCCTACCAAGTACTGAATAACTTAGACTATGCATTGCTGCTATGCTTTTTCTTTATTTCAGGTTTGCAGGACTAATCTTTTTTTATTGCAGGTTTGCTATTCTAATTTCTTTTATTGCAGGTACTGTTACTAACTCCTTACCGCCGCATACACCATATGTCAGTCTGCTTTCTACAACCCCCCCTACTCTCCGATTGAGCCCGGTCAGTTCTTTGACTTTCTTTGTGTTACGTAGCATAAATTTGGCGCCCAATGTGGCTGCCTTGAAGTAACGTAACAGAAATTTTGGCGCCCAACGTGGGGCGGCCACGGAAAAAAACGTAACACTTTTATTCATTGAACTTATTTTTATTTTTAAATTGGTGGTATTAGTGCAAATTTTTAACTTATGTAAGAAGTATGCTGTGGTCTTTCTAGCATAGGAGGTATAGATTATATTTCCTGGTTTCTGTAAGTTTACTTATCCATTAACTGCAATTTTTTAATCTGCAAAAGAATATGAATTAAAACAGTTTTATTCAATACACGGACTGTCAAAAGTCTACTCTACTCTAATTTGCACACTGAGAACGATTAAAGACGTATTTGACTGAAAGCCTAATTCGATAAACTACATATTGCTAAAATAAATGGAATTGCTGCTCTAGTTGTATTCTACAGTAGTCCTAACTGGAAGTTCGTAGGACCCTAAGTATACTCTAAAGAAAAATTCCAATTCGTGAAGTCGGAACATAAAACCCTGGGTTTATAACACTGATAAAGTCTAACGTTGATTGAATATCTCCCGTTTCGACATTCCTAGGAGTTTTCAGTTCTTGTAAATACGTTTCCAACAAGATATATAACAAAGTTAACTTGATTCCTAGAGTTCCATTCCAAATTACACTAGAACAGAAGTAATTCGATTTGTCATTTAAAAGACTTACTTATTATTAATAGGTGGAATTGGAAATAATTTTGTAATAGCTAAATTTTAAAATTCTTATAAGCGTTTAACATAAAAAATTTCTTCATGCGGACATTTACTTTACTTTTGCTGTGCCCTGCATTTCTCAGAAAAGCTTCCGATAGTTTTTAAAATTAAACATGAGCTGCTTTTCACGCGTTTCTGAAAAGTATAGGGCTTCGACTAATAGAATGTGAGTGTAAATTTAAAGTTTCATTTCAAACGTACAATTTTACTGTTAAGATTTGTTTTCCCCATTTTTGATGTTTTATATATGGAATTGATGTAGAAAATGTGTATGTCCTTATGATGCTTCTTACAAAAGTAGGCAAAACGTCGACTCTAATAGCATTTTATAAATTGGTGTTTTTGTATAGTTTATAATCGGCGATGGGTATGAAGTTGAATTAAAAATTTCAACATAAGTGTACATGTCAATTGTTAAGTTCATAGCTCCTAAAATTTCATGGTTTATAAATAGTATCTTTGTAACGACGAAAGAACGCTGTTGAAATTTGTTTAAACAACGAAATCCTGACTATTTCTAAACTCAATAGCATTTAGAGTGCACTAACATGCGTATACAATACAAAACTCCAAAATCGAAGACAAAAAATGCAAGCAATTAGATTCGGTTGGTGTTAACTTTATGCTCACCTAATACCAAGCGAGTTTAAATATAAAGCAAATTAAAATTTCTTTTTACAATTTCGGTATACCTAAAATATACTTTATTCCATCCCAAATACTTTCATCAGTTGCACTAAGAACAAAAGATTTTACACAATGTAAATTAGTCCGTCTCAACTCATCGATCGCTTAGCACCAAGCGCATTGAAGTACTAATTGTTTTTAATTACAATTTTTCATAAAAAATTTTTTTTCAACTACGACGAAGAAAGGGATAGCTCTGGCAACAAACTTTGAGGTGACACTACATTTAGCGAGCCCCATTGACACAAATAGATGCAAAACGAGCATTGAGGCATGAAGGTACCGCATTCCACCTCCACGTCCACCTTCGCTTTCAACTCCACACAACACCTCCACCTCCACACAACACATCCATCTCCACAAAAAACCTCCACCTCCATCTCTACTCCACAGACAATCTTTACCTCCACCTCCACACACCACCTCCTCCTCCATCTCTACATACCACGTCCACCTCCACACACCACTTTCACCACTACACACCACTTTCCCCTGTAACTTCATACACCATCTCCACCACCACCTCTACCACCACACACCATCCACGCCTACATCACTTACTTAACCTATAATGTTATATCCGTCATGTATTTAACGCATCTATCACTTTGACTTCATTTTGTTTATGTTACAACGACCACTTTTATCCAACTATCGCTTTTTTCTCAGGCCATATTGATACAAGTTGTAGACCTGCTCGGTGTATTTCTTTTTACGAGCACCACTAGGTCACACAATTCTCAAAAAGTACTTTTGATCAAATCCACAATTTTTAGACAACTGAGAGTACGCAATTTGCTTGTCCTCGACACCTCTACATCCAACTCCCACACAACCTCCACCTTCACTGGATTTGCTTAATGAGATAATTATTAAACTTGTTTACAAAATCACGTTTAAACTAATTACTGCTCAATTTGAAGGTATTTTCCAAGCAATGCTCAATATTCCATGATTGTAATTTAACAATCTGGTTGAATTAGGTGGACGTAAAAACAATTAACTATACTTTCTCAATGTGTATATAATTACGAAAGAAACTTAAAACTAGGGAATTTATCTATGAAGGAAGACGCGAAAACCTCCTTTCTGAAAAGTGTTTAAAGTGTTTTTGAATTTTTAATGTTTAATCTTGTGTAACTATAATAGTTTAATATTTTGAATAGTTATTTTAAATCTTTCATCTTTAAAAGTGTAATTTTTCTATGGCTATTCAGTTCATTTGCCAAAAGACACTATTAGACTTGAGTGAGCATGCGTCTGCACGTTTAGAAGTAACATTTAAATTTTTGTAGTATTTGCTTTCAATACATACTTTAGTTAACTCATTTTAATTTAAACAATGCATCAGTGGGTTAATGAAATGTTAAAATCATTGATTCACACTGTATTTAAAAAAAACATTTTGTGACAAAACTAAATGTTTCAATACACAATTTATAGAATTGTTTAAATGTAACAGTCAATGGTTTAATCGATCGATTGCTGTTTTCGTATCTACTGTTAGTGCTTGGGTTTAAAGCTTTTAGCTAATGTTGGGTTCCAAATTTTTCTTTTACATCGCTCAAAAGATTTCTCAAGACTTTAGTAATAATGCAACGTGATCGATAGATTAAATAAACTTTATTTAACGTTATAGAACACAGACAAATTATGCTTTTACAAAAAGGGAACGCTCTCAATTATATTTTATCTTTCTTTTGACATTTATAACAAAAAACAATCTCCACAATAACTCTCTTTTGTCCCATTTATACCGCTTTCTTTTCGTTTTCTTTTTGTCATCCGGCTAATATTTCATTTTATGCGACGTCACTTATGCGTTCCACAATTGACATCTACTTCAAATTTAAACTTGAAAACTTCCATATTCACACAATATTTGGTGCTGTGTAATCAGAAATAATGCGTTGTTCTGCAACTCTTTTATATATACGGTGGCATTTGCATAGACCTTAATATACTGCAAATGTTCCGTTGGTAAGAATGTCCCATTGTAAATTATGTGTACAAAAATTGATCTACTTCTGGAATTTACTGCGTAAATTTGCATTAGTCAAGGACATTCAAAATTTCGTACCACGGTATACTATTCTGCACATCTAGTATTGCTATTTTATTCAACAGAAAATTCACTTGACTTGTACTAAAAGCCTTGAAAATTCAAAATCAATGCCATGTTTCCTTTTAGAAAGCTAAACCGTATTTGACCAAACCTCCAAAAATTTTCCACTTATAAACTAGAGCAAATCTTTTGACGGGAACCTGCTTCTGCCATCATTTAACTACTGCACTAGAACTTCCTGGTCATTTTTCCTCTTCTTTATAATTTTTTCTGTTAAACTAGGCTTGTAGCAGTTGTAGAACGCTTTTCTTTGCCAAAATAGAATCTTCTTTTGTATCTTTCGGGTCAAATCACGGTTTCCAAGCCAATATTATCCAATTTCGTCTTTTAACGTTTCAAATACATTCTCTAACAGCTCATATTTAGGTTGATATAGGCTTTTAGAAAACACGTACGCATTTTGAAATCTAAGTTCATGGTCGTGTTAAAGTAAAAATGTTAGAACATTGGTCGTGCCACAACTTTACGGTCTAGCGCAGGTCGCTCGTATGTTAGATAGGAACAATGCGCCATATTTACCAACCTCTTTTACATGAAATACGTATTGGTATTATAACACTTGCTTTACAGTATCTTTTGCATATTCGAGAAAATTATTCTTCTTTTGGAGATACAGTTGATCTGTATGTTTCCCTATCGTTTTTCTGGTTATACCATACAGCCTACTTGCAGAGCGAACACTAATTACACCCCGCTGGAATTCACTAAGTACTAATCGCTTTCACCGAAGATTTCTTGTTATACATACTTTAAGCTTTCTTTTGAAACTAATTTAAAATGAAAATTCAACTTCTTTTTATAATACCTTACATTTGATTTTCCAATGCTCCACCCGAAAGTACTAGATTGGCCAGAAAGCGAGTTTCTTTTTATCTGGAAAATTTTGAATTTTGCCGAACCCTTGCTGTTCCAAGTGAGGAACGTGTATGACAACACTCACACACAGGACCTCCATTTTACCTCTCATCCGAACGAGGGTGTATGTTTGTGAAAAATGCTCGCCTAACATTTTTCAAGCGGAACGTGTCGGGTTTTTATAGTACCTTACACGTAATTTTCCAATGCTCTACCTGAAGGTACAAACATTGGCCAGGAAGCGAGTTTTTTTACCTGGATAATTTGGAATTTTGCCGAACCCTTGCTGTTCCACGCAAGGTAGGGATCTTTAACGTGCGTGAGAGGATCTTTAACGTGCGGACCATGTCGAGATTCGAACCCAGGACCTTGGGCGTAGTAGTCACACACATACCAACTACGCCACGGAGCCGCCGGGTTTTTATAGTTCCGCAAAGATATTTGTTCAGAGCACACACCAGGCGCGCCGCGGTACGCACCAAGTGCGACGAATGCGCCGCGTGCGCCGGGGTATTTACCTAGCGCGCCGACCTTCTCGTCTACACCTCCACCCTCTTTCTCTACCTTGATCTCTGCCGACGTCTATCAATCACAAATATGGTCAAACCTTTAAGCTTGTTGCAGTTCATTAAACATGTTTTGGAAGTCTTATCCGAATAGTATTTATCCAAAAAATTGCATAAGACAGGCACGTCGGTAAATATTCGTTCTGTTAAAATCCAGCTTCTTCGACTTTGAGCAAAACGCTCGAGAGTTCAGATACAGCTTCACATTGGTTATATAGTATTAATTCTTATAGGCTTCAAAAATTCGAAAATGATCTTGAACGATATATCGCATGGATTCGGATTTCTATCCGGTGTGTAAGATAGACTTTGGTTCTGATTGTTTGAGGAATGTCAATAAGTTAATGGTTTGCGTGAATCCAGGTATTCGACACACATCGATTATGTACAATTGCAGTAAATTCGTCTACTTTGGTTGCACCTGCATCCCTTCTCAAATATAAAACTTTCATGAGGACAAGTATGGTTGCAACTGCTTTGTATTTCTATAAAAATCCGATCCTTGTTACCTGCATTCAATATAAAGAGGAGGTATGTATAATAATCCTTTTTTATTATGGTTTCGCCCAATCGGTAACTCCCAAATACATTTAATTTATATACATTCTTGTATTAGAGTCTACCCAGTTTAAAGTTTTCCACACTGGGTACGTCTAAACTTCGTTAATTTCCGCCAACCATTATTATCCACTTTTAATCTCAAGGATCGTAAAAAACGCACTTCTTCAAATGTGAGCCTTTTGACAACTTGACACTTTGAAGATGTAATCACTTTTGCTCCTCGAGGTGCTTGGTAGTGTGTTTTATATACAAAATCGATGAGCGTGTGGTTAGATGCTTTTATTTCCAGCATAACGCATGTATGGGTTTCTTGTGAAAAGTTTCCCCAAATGATCGACTAATTTAATTGTGATGTTATCGATCTCAACAACATCAATAGGTAATATACAAAGTGGTTAGGTTCCTTCTCCAGATTATACCTAGACAGTACATGAAGACCAAATTTGAATATACTGTAAGTCGTAGTATTATTTCTATACCACCCAGTGGTGATATTGTTTCCACAAAAATGTTCTGGTTAATGTCTGGAAGCATAATGAGTCCTCGTTTGAATACTTTCTGTATATATGCATCTATTTCTTCCAATTCGTGCGAGCCAGGCTAAAGAATAGTTTAATGCTGATCTGAATCGTAAAAGTATGAAGCATTATGCCTAGAGTGTACAGTTTGCACAGTGTTCGATGTATATAACACCATTAATCCTAAAACGCATAACCCATCCTGCTTCAATTTAATTAGAAGGTAAATGGGGCTCGTTGATATAGCATTGCGGTACCTAAACACAAACCCCCTATTTTAACCATTTTTACTACGAAACTTTAACACCAAATGTATGCAACTGTAAGTGTTGTAAGTCTGTTCCGACACACTGTTATGGTAAATATCGCAATCTCGAAAATAACTCATGAGTTCTTTCGGTAGTCTCAAGTCTCCAAACGAATTGTAGTGCAACACGCGTTTTTGGTATTCCACCCTATGACTACCTGATCCTCTTGTAGTATCCAAATGAATTACATCCGACTTTATGGTACGCGGTTTAATCTTCGCCTCCTATTAAGGTTCCAAGCACATGCAACTCGGCAGAAATCGGAACTAATGGGAAAATGCCTTCCTTTTGAGAAGTGGGTTTAATGTGTTGAAGTTTAGTCTTCTTTCTACCTCCAGAACTTTTTATTATTTTTTTCCAACATAAATGCCAGCGTCCATAATTTTTCAAATTGTCAGATCCAACGCGATCAATTGCAGAGGATATTTTCTTTAAGAATCCGCATTTAAAACTTATTTCCTTTTTTTTTATTCCCACTACCATTTTTTCCCTTTACTTCATTCCCATACCAATTTTTCTTATGGCTTTCGTTGTATTTTCCTTTTTTTTTATTCCCACTACCATTTTTTCCCTTTACTTCATTCCCATACCAATTTTTCTTATGGCTTTCGTTGTATTTGTCACGAATCAAGCTGCGGCCTTTTTTCCATTTGCGTTTTTAAGTTTTACTCTTTCATAAGCTCTTTTTCTAAAATTTTACCTGTATAATGTCTGGCCGGAAGATCGCCGGGTTACTTGGAATAAGCAATGCCGTGATTTCGAAACAAGCGATTGAAGTCGTTAATTACCGAATCAATTCGAGCTAACTACTCTTTCGGCCGGTTCACAGAAGTGATAAGACGGGATATGAGCCTCAAATGGTAAATTATTTATAGCTTTGCTAAACAACCCACCACCTGAATAATCAACCATGAATGTACCTACTTTCTCAAGCAACAACTAACTGACTCTTACTTGTAAAAACATCTCTTCATACTTTTTACAGTGTTATATAAACTTTTATACAATAATTGCAATTGAATAGTTTTTAGAAGACTTGTTGGCCAAGCATGTACTCTTAAGTTTAGATGTCCTGGCTTCTCTTTGAATATAGGCGTTCTAGGTTAAATTTTTGACGTAATATAAGATTGCAGTATTCACAATCACATAGTTGAAAGTTCCTTGATGAACCAATATATCCACCTCCACCGTCACCTCCACCTCTGCCTCACCTTCACCTCCACCTATACCTTCCATATCTTAATTATCAGTTTATTTTAACTAACTAGCTCGTTGCTATATAGACTCTGCTTACTACAAATACATCAATCTAGTATACAGTTTATTAGTGCTTACTAAAAAAATTTTAATATTCGGGTTTATTATATTCCAAGATATTTTCTTGCGAGATATGCTACGCAACTTCCAATCGTAAGAACAGCCTAAACCGTCATCAACAGAACTTGTGCTTATACCTTCTATAACTGCTGAGAAGTGTGTTCACTGACCAGCACCTGTCAATCAATCCATCAAACAACATCTGTGTGATGTCTTCACTTGCGATGTCTGCGGTTTCACGTTTAGCGGAAAAGATAATTTGAACCGTCACCATCGTGCTGTACATGGTCCATCAACGTCAAGTGGTGTTAAGCGTGGAGTTCCACTCCCAGCAGACGCACCGCCTCGAAGAATCCTCATGCAAGCATTAGACGTGCTGAATGCATTATTGGTGTACCCCAACCATCGTATGCAGCACACCTACGAATAAATTCCCACAAAGCAGCTGCTGGCAGTGGAATTGATGAGATTGCAGCAGTGGAAGTGATCCATATCACTTTTAAGACCAGCATCGTAACATACAGGGTAAAGAGTGTTGATGGTGCCGACGGCGTGCAAGATTTTTGCAGCGTCAGAAGGATCGCGTTTTGTTTAGTCGGTGAAAAGTTTAACATCTGCAGCAGTCAAGGCCAATTGCGAGTTGTTTGAACTTGACAGCAAGATGAGGAGCACAGAAAGTGTTGAAAATATAAAATCATTCAAAACTAAGAATCATCCGATTACCCCTTCGACGGACTTAAAAAGTGTCTACGAATGAGAAAGCAGTTGCAGTGTGGCCGACGCACTGCTTTATCAGCTAACCCTACATTATTTATGAAAAATTATGGTTTGAATCGCTTAATGTAATCAAACAATTTTGTCATACGTCTGATGTGCCTAAACAAATTCTTTGTTCGTGAAAATATCCTGAGATAATTGTCCGTATGTTAGGGTTAAGGTGTTTGATAGAGATGTCACTGGTTTTTGTATCCTGGATGTATTACTTTGGTAGTCGGTTCTCTTGCAATTCCTTTAGTTGAAGTTAGGATTCATAGTTCAGGAAATATTTTATTGGCCTAAAATGAGTGCAGATGTGTCGAAATTTTGTCGTAAGTGCTTAACATGTTGTGCACAGAAATTTTCAAATTCAGATCCTTTTGGTTTGAGGTAAATGGCGAAGAAAGTAAAATTTACATTTCAGATTATACCTGTCGAGCTCGTGAATTCGTTTCCTCGATCCAAAGCTAGTCATAAATAGTTGTTAGTTCTTGGAGATTGATTTTCCAAATATACATCACAATATATCCCGCGTAAAGCAAAAGCGTATGTTAAAGAACATTTCTTAGAGGAGAAAGTTCTTCCCGTTTTTGCTGTCCTAATTTACTGTTTGCGATAATGAGTCACAGTTGAGTGGCTGTATTTTTAAAAGCTTGTACGACAAATATGACATTAAAATATTTGGTATAATGCTAGTTGTTCTCCATAATGCAATTTTGTAAAAGGATTAATAAAACAGTCGAAACTGCGTTACGTTCGTATATTTATGATCACGATATGTGGGATCTTGAGTTGCGGCAGATACAGTTTGCTATTAATTCTGCAAAACATCAGTCACCAAGTGATTCCTTTAACTTTTTAGTCTTCGGACGTCATGTTCCTATTAGTGGTAAACTTTATGGCACCAGTCTCGTACGGGTAATATTGAAATAGTCTCTGCTAGTCGCCCTTTATACATTTCAGATCGTCAAGGCATTTTTAAAGTATTTGATGATGTTCGTTAGAACTTGCACCTTGCGTATCAACAGTCAAGCCATCAAAATAATTTGAGTAGGAGGAATCTTTGTTTTAAAATTGGTGATAAAGTTTGGAGAACAAACAAAGTACTCTCTAGTGCAGGTGAAAAGTTTACTGCAAAACTTACTTCCCAATTTGTGTTATGCGTGTGTTACGTCGTCATCGAACAATTCGGTATTTTGTGACAATAAATACTTTGTGCGTGCATCCTACAGTTTGAGTGAAACATTTTATATACCGGCAATAACAGTGCATAAAGTGACAGTCGTACTCGAGCCTTTAGAGAAGCAAGTCGCCTTCGAACCCTTGAAAGGGACGGTCGTATTAGAGCTTTCAAAGCGAGACCGACACCCGGTCGAGCGTGTTACTGGTTCTCCGTAAAAGCTTTTGTGCGTGAAAGTGTCTATTGCCCCCAGCGGCGCAAGACAAAGCTTTGTGCGTGAAAGTGTCTATTGCCCCCAGCGGCGCAAGACTTAAGGTATTTATACCCTTCCTTAATTAGTTGGTAGTTGTCTTTTTTTGTTATTACATAACCGCTCCACCATTATCGTTATTGCTATAAAAGCAATTGGTCCTTCATTGTAATTTGCATATTTTTATCACACATTTATATCAACCTCCTTAATCCCCAAGCAATCATTGGCCCTATAAGTCGATCCGGATTCATTAGTCCTGTGGTTACACATGTCCTAAATTAAATATTATTGTGCATTTCAGCGAGTTTTTAATTAATTAATATTTCAGTTTTAAATTTGTGCTTAAAGCCCATATTTAGCGGGTTAAAATGTGTAAACATTATTTATACTGTCTTTAGATTAAATTAAGCGATTTCGCCGTAATTGAAACCAGCAAGCGTTTTAATTACAAAGAAATTCATAATATAAAATTTGTCAGTTTTCAGTTTTTAAATTCATTTTAGCGGCATAAAACAGAAAGCAACCTGAAAACTATAAATCGCTTTATACTTCTTAAACAAGAAAGGTAAAGGGATTTGCTTTGTATTTAAAAGCTATTGCACGTTTTGTATTACAATATTGAAAATATCTGCAGAGGAATAAGGTTGTAAAGTTGCATCTTTCGGCAAATATGTTAAGCCACATGTTTTAAACGTTTCTGTGAGCTTTTGATGGTAAGCCGCTCGGGTTGTTAAGCGGTACATCTTATATTCACGCTTTTGTTTGACGAACCGTTAGTCATAAAACGTGATTTATTGGTTATACCCTATTTTACATTTTTCGTGCTTTGAACAACTCATAATATTTTAATATTTCTCAGTGCACATTTAGCTTTACCGTTTTACAACAGTTTATTGTAGTCCTTTCAGAATCTTTGAGAATGGCTCCAAAGAAAGCACATGTGGTAGAACTCCAATTACTGAAAACACGGATTTTAGAAATATTTGAGCTTTGTAATTCTATACAAAGTGACCCAAGTTTAAAGGCATTGTTCCTTATTCAAACAAGGGAATACATGACCTTTATGCAAATTTCAATACAATTTTAGTCGCTGTCTTGGCCTCATGTGACGAGGTAGACTCATTAACTTACAACGCTGTACGGAAGGAAGTAGATTCCGCTTATTTTTCATACTGCTGCATCTCGATACGATGCAAGAAATGAAAGCACCACAAATTACAGAAAATGCTCCAAGCAGCACGGTATCAAAATTGTTACCGTTAAAGCTCCAAATTTTTAATAATGAGGTAACTGAATTTTCATCTTTCATCGATTTATTTGACAGCCTGGTCTATAATAACGCGTCGCTGTCCAATATCGAAAAATTAAATTATCTTATCAGTTGTTGTACCGGGGAGTCTTTAAGAATCGTTAAATCTGTACCCATTTCGGGGATAATTTTATTATTTCCTATAACGCCTTGCGTGAGAGATTTAGCAATCCGCGTTTATTGGCAACTTTGCATTGGAAAGCAATGAAAGACTTTCTACCTTTAAAATCAGAAGACCCTAAGAAACTTAGGGTACTTATTGATTGTTTTCGGAGAACCTTGCTGTTCTAACTAACTTAAAGTTTCCCACTAAACATTGGAACTTTATTCTGGTCGATTTGCTTTTAGAAAAACTTGATCCGTTCACTAGAAAACGCTTCGAACTCCAATCGGATCCGAAGCAAATACCTAATTTCGAGGATTTGAGATATTTTTAACCCAACAATGTGCAGCGTTGAAACCTTTTCTTCAACCGCACCTGTTTCTTATTCGACGACTGTCCATACATCGCACACATCGGTGCCTAAGAAATCCTCAGCGTTTTAATTTAAATCAAAGGTTTCTTCTAACGTAGTTTCACTGGACACACCAAGTAGCTCCAGTGACTCAAATAATTCATTTTCGCACCATTGTCCTTCCTGCAAGGGCAATCACTTAATTTACAGATGTCAATCGTTTCTAAAGAAAACTCCGACAGAACGTTTCGACATTGTCAAACGCTTACGCCTTTGTTTAAATTGCTTACGAACAGACCATGCGTCCATGCAATGCAAATCTTATAATTCCTGTCGAACTTGCGCCAAGCCGCATCATACCTTGCTACATTTTGAATCGCAACCTGCTTCTAGCCGTTCAGCTGAACCGACCGCTACACACATGCATAAAAATGCCAATAGGACGCAGTCAGCCTCTCCTATTCCGGCAAATGTTTTGTCTTCACAGACGAATTCAAATCTTGGGGTTACTGTCTTACTCTCCACTGCTGTTGTGGAAGTTCAAGATCGTTCTGGTAGATACAAACCGATCAGGGTACTCTTAGATCCTGGTTCCCAAGCTAGCTTTATTCGAGACGATTGCGTGAGCAAACTTTGGCTTCCACGCATACGTTCTCAAGTTCCGATTTATGGACTTGGGCAGACAACTTCAGCAGTCAATAGGGTGCCGTCAGCTGCACCATTCGCTCTATGTTAGACTCTGAAAAATCTCTAGAAGTCACAACTTTTGTGCTTTCGTCAATATCTGGCAAATTACCTAGCGTTGAAGTTCCTAATAATTGGGAACACTTATGCGGCCTGCACTTTGCAGACCCGACCTGGAACTCCCAGGAACCATTGACATGCTCCTCGGAGCAGATGTTTATCCGTTCATCATCAATGGCGGTGTGATACATGGCAAATTTCTTCAGCCTGCCGCCATAAATACAATTTTTGGTTGGACTATTATTGGTCCCACAAAAGCTTGCAGTCTGATACTGTCCAAGCATTTTTACGTCTGTAGAAGATCCTATCGACCAGACCCTAAGGCGGTTTTGGGAGATAGAAGAGTTGCCATCCACGCCTTATACTTCTCCAGAAGAAGAAAAGGCAGATTTGATTTTTGAAAACACGTTTTCTCGTGACCCTAGCGGTCGTTTTATTGTTGCGTTACCGTTCAACGATACTTTGCCCGTTTTTGATAATTGCTTTGACATGGCTAAAAAACGACTATTTTCGTTGGAGCGCAAATTGCATGCTCAACCGGAGCTACGCGCACAGTACAACAATTTCATGCAGGACTATCTTGATGCGGGTCATATGGCATTACTCGATTCTCCGCCCGTTGGGAACGATAATTATTTTTTACCCCATCACCCTGTGTTTAAAGAAGAAGGTCATACTTCTAAAATTCGTGTGGTTTTGACGCCTCTGCAAAGGCTAAAACAACGTGTCACTTAATGACACTCAATTGGCTGGACCTAGTCTCCAAAACGACATTTCGTCAATCTTACTGAAATTTCGTACTCATCGTTTCGTTTTTACTTGTGATGTTCGCCAAATGTATCGACAAATTTTGGTTACCGAAGAACATCGAAAGTTTCAATTAATTGTTTGGCGGTTCTCCGCAGAAGAACCCATCCAGACATATCAGCTTAATACAGTGACCTACGGTATTAAGTCATCGCCTTATCTAGCATTAAAAACTCTTCAGCAATTAGCCATTGACGAAGGCAAAGGTTTCCGTTAGCCGCTGACGCTATACGGTCAAATCTATATATTGATGATTTCGTCGCCGGTGGAGATTCTATACAATCGGCCCGCGAAATTAAAGATCAACTTATTCGACTTTTACATTTGGCTGGTTTTGAACTTCGAAAATGGAGTTCTAATTCAGTTTCTATTTTGGAAGGCATTCCGTCAGATTTTTGCCAATATACTTCTCTCGATTTCGATTCGGACGAATCAATAAAAATATTAGGTCTTCAATGGTCACCTACAGAAGATATTTTCTCGTTTCGGGTTAAACCATTAAACCAAATATGTACAAAGCGCAACATACTTTCACAAGTTGCCAGAATATATGATCCATTAGGATTTTTAGCCCCACTAACACTTTTGCAAAACGCCTAATCCAGCATCTGTGGATGTTAGGTTTAAATTGGGATGACATCCCACCAGCAGACATTTCGTCTCAATGGCAGCAATACCAAGAAGAGTTGCCGTTATTATCGTCATTAAAGTTACCACGTTGTTTACCCCCTTCGGATCCTTTTACTTGTCATTTGCATGGGTTTTGCGATGCTAGCGAGGTAGGGTATGCAGCGGTAGTGTATTTTCAGTTCATAAATCAAACTACCGGAGAAATAACTGTACAATTTGTAACCGCTAAAACAAAAGTAGCTCCAATTAAGCGCATTTCAATTCCACGTTTGGAATTATGTGCCGCCGTTTTATTAACCGATTTACTTTCTTTTACCATTCGTTCTTATCAAGGCTTGATTGACATTTCCGATGTTTCAGCGTGGAGTGATTCTACGGTCGCTCTCACTTGGATACGTTCTCCACCTTTTCGTTGGAAAACTTTTGTGGCAAACCGTGTTAGCCACATTCAAGAAATCATTGCACCTAGCCGATGGTTTTATATTAAATCTTCGCATAATCCGGCTGATCCTGCATCTCGGGGATTAATGCCAAGCGCGGTTATTTCATGTTCGCTATGGTGGGCGGGGCCTGAATGGCTTCACTACCCTAGTGACTCGTGGCCGCCTCAACCAACATTGTCAACCTCAATTGCTGAGGTAACTACGGAAAAGAAGATCCTAACATTTGTCGCTCAAACAGATCCAAACGTCATTGACATTTTACTAAGTCGCTTTTCATCGTTATATAAAACCCAAGGCATCGTGGCTTACATTTATAGATTTTCTAAACCCATGGCTCAACGTCATACGGGTCCCTTAACAGACATTGAACTACACAATGCTCTCATGATTATCGTTCGGCATGTACAAAATGTTACATTTTAAAGGAAATAGCTTCGATTAAGGCAAACCGTAAATTACCTAAAAGCTTGCGAAAACTTTCGCCATTTGTTGATCCACAAAACATCTTAAGAGTAGGTGGGCGCTTGACACATTCTTCGCTTTCCTATTCCGAAAAGTTTCCTGCGTTATTGCCTCAGCGGCACCGATTAACCGAACTTATCATTCTGTCAACTCATGAAAGGTATTGCCATCCCGGTGTTAATACCACAGCGTATCTTATCCAACAGAATTTCTGGATCCTTTCTATTAAACATTCAATCAGAAATTATTTATCATCCTGTCATAGATGTTTTCGTACCAAACCGGTCCTGGTAACTCCTCCTATGGGAGACCTACCGGCAGCACGTATTACCCAAATCAAACCGTTCAGTATTGTTGGTGTTGATTTTGCTGGCCCTCTTTAATAAAGGCTAACCGCCTGCGAGGCTCTAAAACTCTTAAGGCCTATATTTGTATTTTTGTTTGTTTTGCCACTAAGGCAGCACATATTGAACTTGTTTCGGATTTGTCGGCAGACGCGTTTCTTGCCGCTTTGCGACGATTTATAGCACGTCGAGGACGCTGTTCTCAAATATTTAGCGATTGCGGTACTAATTTTGTAGGTGCCTATCGTCAGCTTACGAGTTATCTGCATAGTGCAGTAACCTCAGAAAGGATAAAGTGGTCGTTTAATCCACCTAGCGCCCCTCACTTCGGTGGCTTGTGGGAAAGCGGTGTTAAGTCGGTAAAGACACACCTATCTCGCGTAATCGGCGAACAAAACTTACCTTTGAGGAACTGTACACAGTTCTTACACAAATTGAATCTGTGCTAAATTCAAGGCCACTCTGCGCTTTGAGTTCGGATCCAAATGACTTGCGTTGCCTAACACCAGGTCATTTCCTAACTATGGAGCCTCTTTCTGCACCACCAGATGAGGACCATTTAACCAACGTTGTACCATTAAAAGCAGGTGGAAACTCCTGCAAAAACTCCACCAAGATTTTTGGGCTCGCTGGAGCCATGAGTACTCATACTCTGAACCAGAAGGTTAAATGGCACTCTAAGGTAGGTGTCCGACAAGTGGAAAAGGACACTATTGTCCTCGTCAAGGACGACCAGCTTTCTCCACTTCAATGGAAGTTTGGTCGTATTATTAATACTTTTCCCGGTGCGGACGGTATTATACGTGTCGCTGAAGTCAAAACGGCACATGGCACACTAAAACGACCTTTGGTCAAACTAGCGCCGCTACCGGTATTTTAATTTTATTTTATGTTTAGATGTATATACACATTTTTACATGTATAGTAGTATATTGTTTTTACATATTTGCTTATTTACATATATATTTTTATTTTTGCATAGTTGGTAATATCGCTCGCTGTAGTGCACCACCCTATCTTTCGTTACCTCCTTTCCTAGCAAGGTCAAATCCCATGTGATTTCCTTCACCCAACCTACTTCCTCCTTTTCAAAATTCTATGAATTTGGTGGGCGGTATGTTACGTCGTCATCGAACAATTCGGTATTTTGTGACAATAAATACTTTGTGCGTGCATCCTACAGTTTGAGTGAAACATTTTATATACCGGCAATAACAGTGCATAAAGTGACAGTCGTACTCGAGCCTTTAGAGAAGCAAGTCGCCTTCGAACCCTTGAAAGGGACGGTCGTATTAGAGCTTTCAAAGCGAGACCGACACCCGGTCGAGCGTGTTACTGGTTCTCCGTAAAAGCTTTTGTGCGTGAAAGTGTCTATTGCCCCCAGCGGCGCAAGACAAAGCTTTGTGCGTGAAAGTGTCTATTGCCCCCAGCGGCGCAAGACTTAAGGTATTTATACCCTTCCTTAATTAGTTGGTAGTTGTCTTTTTTTGTTATTACATAACCGCTCCACCATTATCGTTATTGCTATAAAAGCAATTGGTCCTTCATTGTAATTTGCATATTTTTATCACACATTTATATCAACCTCCTTAATCCCCAAGCAATCAGCGTGATTTGATAATAGATTTCAAGTTTAGTGTACGAATTAAATAATATAAATGGCCGTACCGCAGGTTGACATAAAACCCTAATCGCTCGGAGACAGACAATGGATCCAGAGAACTGAATTGTATTTTAGATGCTTTCTTTTCTGAAAGTGGGGATTTTTTGCATATAACTGTTTTCAGATTTGATTAATCTATGCAGACGTATGACGAAAAAGATTTTCTTTTGTTCGTGTTTTTCTAAGTCTTGAGGTGCGTATTGTTACAGTTTTAGTAATACCATTATTGTTTGATGTCCAAGTTGTTTTGTGCTAATTTTGGACGCGTTTATTCTTATATATTGTTTTGTTTGCGTACTAATGAAAGTTGTACTTCCTTTTTGTTTTTAGAGATGGTAATTTTTCTGTTTGAGAACCAGGTGAGTTCCATGTTCCATTTTAATTATTAAAGATTTTTATGAAAAACTCATGAAGTTGAATGAGCTGTAAATTTTGTTGAGTTTCGTTGCGTATAGAATGCTTGCTTCCAAAGTTAAGTCTTGAAGTGGGTTTTTGACCCCTACATTTGATTTTCCATGCTCCACCCGAAGGTACTACATTTGAATTTTGCCGAATCCTTGCTGTTGCAAGCAAGGTAAGGATCTTTAACGCGCGTAACAACACTCTCAAACGGGACCTTTATTTTACCTCTCAATCCGAACGAGGGCGTATTTTTGTGAAAAATGCTAGTCTGATATTTTCAAGCGGACCGTGTCGGGATTTGAACCCGGGACCTTGGGCATAATAGTCACACGCATACCAACTATACCGTTCATTTACTTTCCCAATGCTCCACCAGAAGGTACTACATTGGCCAGGAGGCGAGTTTTTTGCTGCCCGAAAATTTAGAATTTTGCCGAACCCTTGTCGTTCCAGGCAAGGTAGGGATCTTTAACGTGCGTGACAACACTCACACACGGGACCTCCATTTAACCTCTCATCCGAACGAGGGCGTAATTTTTGTGAAAAATGCTCACCTGCCATTTTTCAAGCAGTCGGCCGTGTCGGGATTTTAACCCGGGACCTTGGGATCCGTAGTCTTACGCTTACTGCATTGATCCACGGCGACGCCTTATACCAACTATACCAGGGAGCTGTTGAGAGTGGGTTTTTGCCGCGGGTTGAATTGAATTTGACGTAGACCTTGAATAAGTGTAATGGTAGGGGTGGTGCTGTGTACGTTATGGATTTATATAACTTAGAGTGGTTAAAGCTTTTATGTAGAGTTGAACAATGCCGCGGTGATTTTTATTAATGGTAACAAAGGTACGTTTCTATAGGGTAGATACGGTGACATAAAGCACATTGTGAACTATAACGATAACAAGAATAAATACAAAACAACATTCAGCCACTATCAACAATTGCAAGTTTCAAGTCTTGAACTGCCTACAGATTCGCCACCAAGAGATTCTAACTGATGTACACAAACCTAGCTTTTGCTTTACTTTATAAGGACCAATAAAAGTCGAAGTGAGTTTAACTGAAAGAATGTAGTAGCATCGCTTGGAACTTTATTTCGGCGCCAAACAAGTTGACGAGATTGATGCACAACTTCCCTTCTACGATATTGTATATAAGAGCGAACAATTGCTGCTCAAATGTTTGATAGTAGTTGTGGATTTATGAACTTTGGTTTCATATAGTTGCATGTCATAATGGTGAAACTGTGAGTTCAGATTTTGTATTATCATTGTCTGTTGTCAATGATGTTCTCTTTTAAAGTAGTAAAGAAAAAGAATTTTTTGTAGCTTTAACCATTTATATTGGAAGAAAGTTTAACTGGAGAGTGATATACAGCTATTTTAAGAGAACATTAATAGGTTTATTTGAAGATGTTCCTTGTTAACGAAGACATAACATGTGGTTCATGCATGACGAGCAACACCTCATTTTGCATTAACTGCAAGGGAGTGGTTAAATAAGAATTTTCCTGGCAGGTGGATTGGACGTGGAGTAAATGCTCTGGTTAATTCACCACCTCGGTCCCCCTGAGTTAAATCCTATGGACTATGAAATTTGGAGTATTTTGAAGCAAAAAGTTTATTTTGGACCTACTAATACTGTTCAGGTGTTAAGAGAGAGAATGAAATATGCTTTTTTTAGGGACTTATCCAATTCTAGACTTATTCTACAAAAATTATCCACCAGATTAAAAAACGAGCCCGAAAATGTATTCAAGTTAGAGAACGTCACTTTGAACATTTACTTAAACAATGAGCGATATGAGCTAATTTCAATTTTGTAGATTGTAGTGGCTTAGTAAGTAAATTTTAGCTTGTAGAGTCACATATTGTTCAGTTTGTAAACTCACACATGTTTCGAATCACAGAATAAACTTTTGCATTTTGGAAAGAATTAATAATACGTTGTTTTCATGCATAAGTTGAGTTTAAAATATCTCGAAAATGGAAAGTTCTACAGAGAATACCAAGAGTACCTTTTCTGTGACAAATTGTATGAGGAATAATTATGAGTTTTAATTTTTATGAAATACAGAGTGTGCAAAAAATATAGGTCAAAATTGTTTGATGACACCCCTAATTCTACACCAATGGATTATCATACTTTGCAGAAATGAAGTGTAATAATTCGTTTTAGTAAACAAAATTTGTACCTATTTTCCTTAAACGAAAATATTCTAAAACACATTTATTTTTCAATATCACTTCATCACCATGTATAATGGAAACGGGTGGGTTTACAGGAAACTGTTATCTAACTTCTCTTGATAAGTCGTCAAGATCTATATATTTCCAAATTTACGGTACTATATTCTAAAACACCCTCTATATAAAAAAATATTTTTGGTTTTATAATCAAGTTACTTGTCTCAAGATTTTTTTTCTTTTTGGAAAGAGGCAGTGTAACATATTTCATTCCTAGGAAAATTAATATGCTCAGATTTTTGTAATTTCATTAAGTTTTGTTTTTCTTCTATAATACTTAATTTAACTGTCCAATAGTATTTATTTGTTCACTGTCCATATAAAATCTAAGCATTATTTTCTTGCAATGCTGATTAAAAATATTCCGTCAGTATTTGTAATTTCAAATATCATTTTTATGTTGATTGGAACATAATTCTCTTTCTATCTAATAGAAATTTCAAGAATTTTTTTGTACTTACAGATTGCATGTACATAACTTATTTTGTTACACTATATTTGCATGACTTTCCAATATGATATCAATGACAAAATATGATCCGCTTAATTAAAGAATGCTTTAAACATTAGCGTGCTACTTACTGATTGAAACGCTGTTATTACTGTTTGCTATTTACAGTTCAGTGAATATCAGATCTAACCAACTCCCAGCGATACATGAATATTAGCTTAGTGGTTACCATGAACAGCCGTCACAACTACGTTAATCGTTGTTGAAATTGAGACTAGACTTCCGTGGGTACTTTGGTGCTGTAAACACAAGTGTATGAATAAACTAAAACGGTTAACGCAATTAGCCCAATTTATTACGCCTTGATAGGGATACTAGTGTACAGCAAATCAACATATTTAATCCCTTTTACATTCAAGTGGGCCAATTGCATGCAGTTGGTTTACAACGTATAATATAATTATACCATTTACAACAATAATACTTATAGACATTATTACCCCAAATAGCAATGTTTAGAATTAATAATAGAAATTATTAGAAGGTTAATAATAATCATGAATAATAACTTAGCTTGAACTGTGACTTGCCGTATAATGCTTCAACAAAAAACTTTATCTGAGCTTGACTGCTGTGGAGAATTAACTACAAATGGATAGGATTTCTTCGGTAGTCCTTTTATGATGATTATAGTAAATACGCTTTCTTGCCGGCTGTGGATTAAGCTGCTTTCAATTACGAGTTTGATGGATGAACAATCCAAATCTTTTATAAAATAACTTGACCTGCACGTGGCGATTACAAGTGATGAATCTGACTCCGTCGATATCCAACATAAAGAAACTTACGTGGAATTATGAGGATATTACCAAAATCCCATAAAACTTTAATGGATGATCCTACTATATTTTAATAAGATCAGATAACTAATTAGCATTCTCCCTTTACCACCTAACAATTTTTGCATCCAGCTTTTTTGGCGGATAGACACGAAAAGCCCCAAAACACCCTGTCTAGAACAAGAACTCTCCCAATGCGCTTCCGCAAACAAGGATTGAGAATACCACGGTGAAATACTAAAATCTCTGGGATCTCTAGCCTTCACGATGGTTATGAAACACAGAATAAACTAGTAAGAATCTTGAAATATGGATGTGTAATTAACCTCTAACTTTTAGGTTAACAGATAACCAACAGCAAAGGTGAACTTCCATGAAGATCACAGAGAACTTCCATGAAGATTATTGCAAAAGACTTCTTTTAATTATCACTATCATTATATACTAGTTTTAGATTTAAACTATGTAAATCATTTGAAAACCCTTGCTAAATTATTACTCATTGGACTTGATAAAAGAATCTATAAGTAGTAATAGGTACAAAAAAATAAGGAAAGTCATTCTAAACCAGTGGCATTACAAGTCTTGGGAGTCACAGTTTTAAATTATTTTTAGTGGAGAACCCAGATGTTTGTTTTGTTCATAAACATATTTGCACTCAAAGTAATAGTTTCAACGTGTGTTAACTTTTAATATATCATAACATAACATAAGTGTTCAAATGAATAATTTACATATGAGGTACTTATTTCTTGATTGGCCTATTTTAGAGAACACAAACATATGTGAACAAATACCAGTACTGGTATTTGACTTTAATTTAAATCCAAGTGATTAAATTTTGAGTTAGCTTCTTAAGTGAAAGTAATTTTAGATAAACTTGAATTTATGAATTTAAAGAGTTTAGCTGAACTTTTGATTTGTATATATTACTTACTATGTTTGTTGCCTCGGCGTCACTCAATAATACAAAAAGCCCCACTTTCTGGGCGCCAAAAATTGCTACGATCACAGGCTCCTACAATTTGGGCGTCATTAATTGTCACGACCCACTGCTATTATTAAATACCACTTCTGCTTTGGTGTAGTTTTTTCACGACTGCTCAGCTGCTTCCTGAAAATAGAACTAACTACCCAGAAACAAAAACGCTGCGACGGTAAATAGCCTACATTTATTAAAATACCGGATAAATCGTACACGCCAAATCAAAATTAAACTCCTCTTTCACTCATTATTTACATGTTACATACATCCCCTTTAAAATACTCCCTTAAAAGTACAATTCAAATTCGACCTTTATACCAGATAATATATCCAATTAATTATATAAGAGAAAAGCAATAGCGTTTTACCACATTATCTTACTTTAACCCAGGTTTAATACGAGCTCTTAGTAACCTTAACCTTTCCTGCTAATTATTGCACATCAATAATTAAAAAGATCCTTTTACCATGTTCATAACTCAAATATTACAAATGCCAAGGAGTGATTCTCCTTAACATAAATTCCCATATGTAATAAACATAATTCAAATTAAATTGTTCAATCAGAAACCTTTTTGATTGTTTGTCCTTTTTGTTCTTAAAATTATACACCTCAATGCACTAAGCCATTAAGCACCTGTTTATACACATATACAATGAAAAAAGCATCAGTTACCTGGATTCCATAACTGCACACGGGCCTGTCATCATTCCATCACTAACTGCAGCATTCAGTAACACTCCAATCTGGATTGCAATCACCGCAACTGCAAGGCTACAACCATATGACCCAGACGTCGCCTCGTTTACCAATTTGATAGGACTTCCAAACTCCCAAACCTCTTTTACTAATAACATAAATCGTTGGTAATCAACCAGACCGACTGACATCTACTTCATTTCCAAGTACATACTTTGCACACTTAGTGCAAATTAAAAGCAAACTGTTTGTACTTACATCAAATTAAGCTTTTATGCAAATCGTAAAAGTGTTCGAATTGTCAGCTTGTCAAAACATAATAGCTGTAAGGTAGTAGAAACTCAGCCAGCAACGTTCGCTTGTTGAGAACTTTGAGAGTACGCTTTACGCAGTTTGAAGACTAAGAGCCTAAGAGCTTGTCGAAGCCTAAAAGACTAAGAGAGCCTTCCATCTATGTTCGGTGGTCTATATTTTGTTTCTCACCCCAAATCTGTCAAAATTCTTAAAATTTTCTACAATACAAACACACTTCACCACCATTCTACGTAAAACTTCTAACGGCCACTCGTTTCCGCAAACACCTCCCAAACTTACACAATAATTCCAGAGATTTTCATTTAAGCAACACTCATAGCAAACATGCGCACGTTACTAAATGATATCCTTGTATTTTGGATCCTACCTTAAAACAACCTTGAACGAACCTTAATCAACGAGCGCTATGGTTTTAAACTACGCACTTTAAATTACTATATGTTATATCTATCTCACTCCAACATACTCGCTAAAAATCACTTATCTCTTACTTTTTTCTATCAGTGGTATAACTAACACCTGCTACTCACTCCACTAAACCTGGTGTTCCCTCACCTAATCCAACAAACGCTAACGTTCAAACTACACCTATCCCTTAAAACGTGTTATCTCACTTTTACACATGCTATCGAATACCCTCTCTCTGTTACCTTGTTTGCAAGTTTTATTGGAAACGGCCACATTTGCCGTTAACCCACACCATTTCTTAAGTTTTATGTCGTTTTAAGAGGTTATCAATTTCTCAAATTGACGTCGGAGCCAACAACTACCTGGAATTTCTGTTGTTTGTGCAATTTTATCGCTCCCCATACAGAAAAATATGCGACGGTTACATCTGTTTATTACTTAATGATACTAGGAAGGTTTCTTGAAAACATTAAATTTTTTTATTTAATTTAATACACCTGGCCAACTTTCTTTCATTTAACACTACTTGGAAACTAAAGCGGTTTAAAATATTAGAAATGGAACCAAAAGTTTTTCAGAAATTACACCTACTAAATACTAGGGTTAAAGTATGTTTATGATATGACCTTTTAAATGCTATCCTACACACGGAATGTTTCTAACATGACACACGCTATACTTAATAAGTATTTACATCTGCAGCATACTGAAAATTAAATTTTAGCTTCTTGAAATTTTTCAATAACATTATTAATTTCTAAACCAAATGCTTTTGAAAAGCGCTTTAAAATTGTTTGTTGTTCTTTCACATGATGAATCACGAACTAAATTACAACATAAATAAATAATGCCTTTTTAACCCCCAAATATCACAGTAATACATATTATAATGCTGTTTACATCCAGAAAATACATACAGGATATATTTTTGAAAATTTCAAAACTTAATCAAAATAGTAACAATAATACATTACTTTATTCGATTTAAATAATATTTAAGAGAAAGTTTTGAATTTTATTGTTGGTAACTAGGTCGTGGCTGCCTATAAACCTGAGAGTGATTATAGTTCTCTTGAGAGAGATTTGTGAATATTATTAAAGGATAAAAGAAGTGTGTTTACAATTTATTTCTTTTGTATTTTTGAATTTGAATGTTGAATTATGCGATTTTCCTCTCAGAATCAACCCTAACATCGAGTAGTAGTACGTTAGAATATATTTTCGTACGTTCTTAATATTTTTTATGAATCGTGTATTTATTGTCACAGGGTTTTTGCATCTCGCTTCAGGGTTAATTTATTTTTGAGCACGTTTAAAGTTGCGGTGGCGCCCTTTCTTTTTAATTTTTTTTTTAGTTATAATCAACACATGCCCAAATGCATATACTCTCGTGAATTGAACTTCAAGCAAATTGTTGATATGATTAGTGGGGAAATTTTGTTTATCTGAAGCATTGTCCATATCGCGTGTAACCCCCATATACGAGAAAAAGTTGCAATTTAACAGATATTGAAATACATGTGTTCTTTGGGTTTATCAGAAGGTTAGGATGCTGTTTTCAATATATTCAGAAAAGCTTTGTTAAGGCTTTCTATATCTGTTCAAGCGATAGGCATAAAACCATTTCAAGTGACTATAGTTTAACTTTAAAATGAACTGATTATAAAATTGCGTTTAAAAAAGTCCGCATTGCTTACAATGTCGCAAGAAGGTGGAATTTGAAATCTACGAAGTTTAAACCCGTTACATTCCCTATTTATATCTAACGTCTATTTATGTAAATAAAAAAGATCAAATAAACGGGGAATTCAGTGAACCAATTTAAGTGTCGGTCGATAAACCGAGGAAACGCGTTTGGAATTAAAGATAAGCACAAGGAAATTTCTTGTTGAAGTTTACTATCTTTACTATCAGTTCACATGCCATCACGGTCTGATAGCTTTAGGAAATCTCTGCTGCGTATCCCGACACAAATCACGAAACTGGCGAGAAGGAGAACAAATAATTCAGGAATTCATTTACGGTTACCAAAGGTCTACCTGAATGCCGATCAAGCAATCGGTGGATAAAACTCATCCAAGCGAAAGGACGAATGAAAAGGCATCTTTCAATGTTTCAGTGTTATTTATGAACATAGGCTATGAAGGAACATCTGGCTTTTATTATAATATTATAAAGCACGCGCTCCAATAGGATCGTTCTTAATAATTGGGTAACTTCTTTTGATTTGTACTTTTATGTCTGTCTGGACCACAAAGATTTAAGTTATATATGAATTATTACGGCCTTTTTATTTCTTTTGTTCTGGAGTATTAACGAAATTATATCTACTGTGTGTACATTACACAAAATTGAAAGCGCCAAGTACTTTCATAAAATCCGGCAGATTATAAATTTTAAAAAGCATCAATACTTATATGGCCACTACGATATAGCAACGCACGTTTTAAATTTTTGGGCGTAACTGCTCCTAATAATGATTAATTATTAATTGAAACAGTTGCTTAAATCGTTACTGCAGCTAATAACTGTCGTTTAAAAATTTGCACAGTACTAATAAGCTAAAATGGCAATCATTAAAATACCAATTTTCGATAGCATAGCAAAAGGTGAATGTAGTCATACTACTAATCTAAACCCAGGTATTAGCGATATCTACTTAAGCCTTCTTGAGCGTAGTTAATTGTACGTGCTCTTTCATGAACTTGTATAATGTACAGTTATCTTTAGAGTTACATAGAGATTAATTTCTTAAAATAATACGCCAATTAAAAGCAAGATTATAATGATCTTACATCTATAATCACATGTAGCTCTCGTTTCTTCGGAAAGTTCTGGTTACAATTGTTTTGTTTTTAAGTTAATGAAGAACTACTGAAGGAAGGAGCTGAGTGCGACAGCTACAGCATAAGCGATTCATCATATCGAAGCGAAGTGTATAACATAAACGGGCAATGAAGAATTCCAGGATCCTCTGGAGTAGCAAATTGTAACGATAGAAAAATGCAACTGTATAAAAAGATAGAGGAAATCGTCTAAATATGGGCAGTGGTCAAATTATAGTAGCATTTACTGCTGATACTATGGCCGCCACCTAGTTGGAAACACTTTAAACTTATTAGTACTATTATATTTCACAACCCCGAGTTGGATATACTGCTTACCCCACGTCTGCATGATTTGTGCTGAATAATAGTTTGGGAGATGAGATCCCGCTGACAAAATATTTAACGGATATGTAAATTTCAAAGTTTATTTCACTTCACAAACGTTTTAATGATTAAATATGTATACAAAGTAATTTGTTAATATGTCAGTAAATCATGTTTGCTGGGTAGTAACTTATATTGTATTTTAACTTTTTTTTTTACTTTGAAGTTTGAGTTGGCGATTGGTCTAAAGACGGGCTACTATATGCGGTCTATATATAAGCTAGCCCATATTTAGACATATTATTGTAGAATTTAAAGGTGCATTTTCTTTCTCCTTATACATATTATATCGTTTTGTTAAAAGTTTTCCAGACGCCCCTATTTTCAGCATGCCTAGAATTGCTCAAGGGTATATCAAACAAGGGACAAAAAATAGTTGGAAGACGTATGACATGAAGCAAGCAATTACGGCAGTACTAGAAAATAAAGTGACGACCTTTAAGGTTCCTTTAAGGTTCCCCGCAATACACTGCAACGATTACGACAAAAGGAGCGTTCATGCAGCGCAAGCTATTTGTACTAAGTCAGGTCAAAAACCAATTTTGGGACTAAAATCCGAAGTAGAACTAATTGCTTATCTTTTTGATAATGGAGCACTTGACTGACTTACGTCGAATGGCATTTATGATGGCAGAACGCAATGTAGTCGGTGCACTTCTAAGTCAAATGACGCTGACAGAGCTTTGTTGTGACCTTTTTCTGAATTGACACAAACATCGTTTATCCATTCGCAAACCACTTGGAACTTTATTTGCAAGACGGCTTGGATTTAACAAAGAAAACGTTAAACATTATTTTGAACAGTTACAGCAAGCTTATGAGAATCAGAAATACAGTGCTGAAAAATCTACAATGTAGACGAAACTGGACTTCCAATTGTTTAAAACAAGGTACCATACGTCATAGGGCGTAAAGATAAACGGCAAATAGCAGCACTAACTTTTGCTACCTTCACATTCACAGCTTCATGTGTTGTAATATAAATATTACAAGCGTGTATAGGGTAGAATTTAAAAGATAGCGTAGGGTAAATTAAAAACATCATTGTATAAAGTGTAATTGGTAAATGTTGGCATTCGTATAACTTTCAAAAGCTTAACTATAACATAGGGTAGAAACAAATACTTTCCTAGTATTGTTTGTAACAAGCGTGAAAGTGTTTTAAACAAGTTTAACGGTTACAGAGGGGCAGACAAAACATCGTGTTCTTAGTATTTGTATGCGAGTAGTTTAGTCAAGGATTTCTGAATATTGTTGTAAATATGTTCAACCGTCGTTAAATTTCTACGTATTTCAACAGGGAATGTGCATACTTTGGCGAAATGCAAGGCGACAAAGAAAGAATAGATTTAATATGTACGAGTGAGATGCCGCATGTTCTATAAACATCATTTGTAATATTTAATGGGGAATAAAAGAGATAACGTACAAGTACAAGCTGCTACACATAAATAGAGATGGAGTATCAGATAGAATATATGTGTAAATGCGACAGGATTATTTGCATATTGCTCGGAGAGTGCTATTGCGTCAAAGACAAGAGCAAGTTACAAAAAAAACAAGGGATTGAAAATTGTGTGTATTGGATCGAAGAAAACAGATAGTTTCGTAGAAGGGATGTTATTGTAAACGTTTGAAAGTAGTGGCTGGGATTCGACGCAGTGAATATCGGTTAGAGTGGGAAGCTTGTGCTTTCGTGGAAAGGAGTTTCTTTCTAACGTCAAAATTCTGAGATATTGGTGGCAGTTGATATTAAGGTAGAAGTTTACAGGGAATTGATGAAAGCTAAACAAGTATTTTTCGCAGTGGCAGTAGAGTAATTGTTGTGAGGAGTTTCAAGAAATGTGTTAACCGTTTGAAACTTGCCAAAAAACTGTTTTGTTTGTATCAACAAAGTTGCGAGTATTTTGAAGCTTAAGAGCGGGAAAAATGGGCTATATAAACACCAGCAGGAGATAGTAGGTCTCTCTCTCTCTCTCTCTCTCTCTTTTGATTTTCATCGATGCGTCTGTGAATAGTAGTGAACATGTAATAATATAATACTTGCAATAAAAGTTATGCACAAGTTGGTGTAAAATATTTGTACTTACAGTATTTAAATTATTGCAAAGGTAGCTCCGATGCATACGTTATTAAAGTAAGTACAAACTGGTTTTTATGTGGTTGTTGGTGCTAGGCGTGTACAAAATTGCAGCAGTAATTGTTGATGGATTGATTTAGTGGTGTATCCATGGTAAATTGGACCAGTGGCAGAGTTGGTGGAGTCTGACTGTACCGTTAAGTGGTGATAAAGAAAATAGAGTAGCAGCGTGCGGTCTTAAATGGTATCAAACGACTTGGGGAGGTTCCAGAACGTGCAGTCATTGATGAGGGCAACAGTCATCAATTGTATGATTATGGACACGTGTGGTGGTGCATTCTAAGTAACAGATTTTTGTGTATAATTGTTTTGTCTATTCATTTTGTGTATAATGAGATTTTATGCCTTTTGGGTATTTTTCTATAAATTTTAATGGACTATGAGGTACCGAATAAACTTTTATGATTTATTATTTGACCATATTTTGTATGTGGGAATTTTATATGTGCAAAATAATTTATGTAATATTTGTGTATGTACAAGCTAAAAGGGACTTATGGTATTTGGCTGTACGAAAATTAGCACGAGTGTTTATAGGTTTTACTATGAGCTTTTATTAAAACTGAAATAACGTAAAGGGTTAAGAAAAGGTCTTGTTACTTTAAAATAAAATTTAATCTGTGGATAGAAATTTAATCAGGAAATATTTGGAAAAATGTACTATTCCGAAGGTGAATGTTTGTAATTTTATCAATGTGTGAAATAAGGATTGATGAGGATTTTTGGTGTAGTATGTTGTTATGAATAAACCGTCACTGTAGACGCGTTTGCGTTTTAGTATGGTAGTATATTTCAGATAGCTGCTGAGCAGCCGTGGCAAATTTTCCTGATGAAGTTGCGATTTGGGAATAATAGCTTCGATTACTTCATAAGATGGATAGAAACTAGTCTACTCTGATGAGGCTCCAAGGAAGCCGAAACCGGTCAGTGGATGTTTCTTTCCCTTATGAAGTAATAGGGTTAGTGTTTTGTTAATGACTATACAACTACTAGCTCGATTTGTATTCGTAAATATTCCTTAATTATTTCCATAAAGATTTATTTACACATACATCTTAGTAATCTTTTGTTGTAGACAAATTTTTCAGATTGTAGACTGCAAATATCTTATATATATATATATATATATGTGTGTGTGTGTGTGTATATATATATATGTATATATATATATATATATATATATTGCTATGTTATTTAACTTTTTCCGGTATTCTCGCCCCACAATGTTGATGCGTCATATATCTTTATTGTTATGTTCGTACTCAGCATTCTTCTCTGCGTCTCTAAATTATATCCCTCTTTTTATATATCTGCCTCGGCTAGCTCAATCGAATCAACACAGAGTGCCTAACACCACAATAAAGACGGTTTAACCTCCTTTTTCTCTAGTTCTTATCTGTTAAAATAATTTAAAGAAGTAATCCAAAAATTCGTATAATAATCGAGAATATTTACAGTTTGTATTCTAGTAACTTATTAATTTGATTTTATATTCAAAAATTATCCCCTTAATAGAATATTAATATTTATTTGATTCCACCAAAATCATACTCCTTGAAAGTCGGCAAAAATACCACTATAATTAATTTGAAGCTCTTTTACACGTTCAGACGATTTTCTGTCTATTTTTATAAATTCCCAAAAAAATTTTAATGACCCTTACAAATATTTCGATATAAATAATAGAAAATGTGAAAATACAGTCTTATACTAATAAAGGATTATAAATTTCTTACCTGTGTTTTTTCTACTTGTTCCTTGGAACTGCTTCTGTATGTGGATCGTCAGCACCCCTGGATTGTTTACAATTTGATTCTCTGTTACAGCTTCTCCCACTTAATTCTTAGCGTAGTTTCCTCAATTTGTTGACCAAAATACAAACTTAAATTTGCTTGAATTCTCTCTTCGGATTTTACCCAGATTTTTGTTTAGTTTTATTTTTAATTGCTATAGTCTGCTTATTCTTTATAATTACTTGGAATGACTTGGAGTTTATATGTCGTTTTTTGAAGTTTATTTGGAAGTTTATACGTCGTTACTTGAAGTTTACTTGAAATTTAATTGAAGTTTAATTTGGAATTGATCTGTCGTTATTTGAAGCTTATTTAGAGCCCTAAATTTTTAAATATTAGAACTATATTTAATTAATAATTTACCTCACGTTTTTAAAAGCAAACGGCCGCTTCTATTGTATTTATTGGCACTTGACTTTGCACTTTGATTTCACTCAATTATTTATTTTTACTAAGTTTACTTTGCGTAGTAATTTACGATTCACTGACGTGGTTACTGCCTTGGTCGCATAGATATTGGATGTTTACAAGGTCGGCGTACTATTTAAAGACTCCGCCTACCTATTTTTCCTATTAGTTTTCCTCGCGTGTTCGTAGATTAAGGCGTTGCACTTTACGCTATCACTACAGGACTCGGGTATTTCTCCAAATTCCCTATCCAGACCTTTGGTAAAACGCTGTATTTCTCACGTAGGCATTTTATATTATTTAGCTTATTTCTCAGAAATTCGAATTTCTATTACATTTTGTCACGTCGTCTTGTTTGTGTTTGCTATAGTTCAAATTTTATCACATCACGGACCGTCTGTTATTTATTGTTTATTACTCCAAGTATGTTGGATTTTACAAAAATACAATGTCTTTGGTCACGTATTAATATTTCTATAATGACGTATTTGAATGCGTTTACTTATTTATGAGTTAATATTTTGAATGATGTTATTATATAGCTAGGATGCCAGGTTGTTTACCTTTACCGATTGCATTTTTTCTTTGATAAAATTCGTTGCATTGGAAATATTACTTTTGCTTGTTCCTTTTCAATTCTAGACTTGTGTATTTAATTTAAAACGTACTATACGACATACACATTATTATTCTTACTTAATATGATCTGGTTATTGCAGAATGAACTTCTCTTTTATGAATTAAATTAGTTATGATTTATATACAGTGTGCTCGCTATTGACTTTATGTAAAATTGTCGATGTGCTCCCATTTAATGATGGAGTTGTTTGGTTTTCTAAACGTTAATAATATTTACATGTATCCTACGTCCCCTATGACTTAATCTACCCTTACATTACCTTCTAATCATAGCAATATATATATATATACATATATATATATATATATATATATATATATATATGTATATATATATATATGTATATATATATATATAGCTGTGGAAGTCAGGATTACCTTCGAGTCCCACGCTTGGGAGCCATAAAATTGCAGTGAATTTCCCTAAAGACCAATCGAGCCCCCTTAAGTTGCATAAAATCTTTCCCTGAAAATAAAAAAAATCTTTCAGTATCTCTGGAACGCCTCCTTTATTTCAGCATACTACGGCTAGCTCTAAAATCTGCTTCTTCAGCGATACTTACCATCCTAAGTTTACTCTTACTCACTTATACTACCAAAAAATTATCACTCAAATAATGCAACGAAACATACGACCATTTATCCATACAAATCAAAATTTTACGTCACCAGTTCGATATTTACAAATTCGAATATACAACTTCATAAAATATTACAATCTCAACCATTAAAACCTTTTAAATTTTATGACTTCAATTTATTTCAACAGTTTTTGTTTTATATAAGTAGATGAGCCTATCTTGTAATCCTAAAATGAATTTTACTCTGCTCTATGGTGAGCTCAGTATAAACCCCGTTACTCTAAATGCATAAATAAATCGCATCTTTGTTTTTTAACAACCCTAAAGACCCGTTTACTCTTTACAACAAATTTTTTTGTCATCTATTTACACCTTTAAATAAGAAATACAAATTGTCCTTTTCATATACCCCTCAAATTAGCTATTATGTTCATAAAATACACACACAATGTGTCAAATCACTCTAGCACAAAATAACAGGCAAATATTGATAGACAGGATGCCCTTGTGGCTAATATTGAGTTACTTGCCAATAAATTTCATTCTTTGATATTATTTTAAGACTCGTTAAATTTACTTATTCTTTATAATAATAATCTTTGGCTATGGGAAAAGGCAGTTGAACCGGATCTCCTCCGTGCCGACTGTTGATAAAACCTGCACAGTCAGGTGAAACAGCACGAGGGCACAAATTGTGAGCTAGGTGATGCTGTACTTCCCATAATGTGTTCGTGTTACATATTACATCTTTGCTACTCCTGTCCTGATGAGCCCCAATTAGGGCGAAACGCGTCGACAGGATGCCCTTGTGTATATATATATATATATATATATATATATATATATATATATATATAAGAACGAAATTTATTGGCAAGTGACTGAAAATATATATATATATATATATATATATATATATATATATATGATTGTATGTTGTATTATGAACTCATACGCCTAAAATGCTTCTTGCCTGATCAAGATGATGTACTCCTGTCTGTATTTTAAATTTCATTAAAGGTCGCAACATACAAAAACAGTATCCAAATGTATGGATAGCATAGCGAATATTGATTACTATACCTGGAACGTTTGCTAGTGAGGAGAGGAATTGTTCGACGCTTAAGTTAATGAAAACCTATCTGCAATCGACAACATCTCAATCTAGATTGGCAAACTTGGAAACTTCGTTAATCGAAAATGAAATTATTGAAAATATGGATTTCATTGCAAAATCAACTTTAAATGTTTGAACCCTTATCAATGAACTGTTTAAATTTACAGTTTTTCAACTGGATTAATAAAACTTTGGGCTTAAGTTGCAGTTAGACTATTATGATTATAGCTATAGATTCTCAAAATTTTATTAATGCACTTGAAAAACTGTAAATTTACATAGTTCATTGATAAGAGTTCAAACATTCATAGTCAATTTTGCAATAAAACTTTTCTTGTGTATATCATTGAGAAAGAAAAAATTTTTTTACTTTTTAGTAGGTACAAACTGACGGGCCGGCCCGACCTGAAATTTCGGACCAGCCCGACTTTCATTCAGTTAATAAGAAGATATTTTTTCAGTTGTTTGCAACAACTTACTATCACTCTATTGTTTAATTTTGAGTTACAATCAAGATACTTATGGAACATACCGTTTAATTTTTTATTCTTTAAAAAATCCTAGAAATATGTAACAAAAGTACAAAATGTTTAGCAATTTTCAATGTTTATGAAATTGTTACAGACGGATTTTTATAGCTTTTTTTACTTTGAGAAACTGAAACTTTTGGAATTGAACTTGATCTATAATTTGATTGTCTTTGTTCTAGTTCTTTTAAATTTTTACTTGACCGACTGACAAATCGTGCCAAACTTCAAGATTTAACACTTTTGGTGAATTACTGAATGCTAAAGATTAAATAAATTGTTTATAGGTCATAGTAGAAACGGTATCAAACTTCATCGGCTAATATCTCAAGCAACTGAAAATTGGTACCTAATGTTATTAGAACTTAAGGAACCTGAAAGTCAAATAATATACCGAATGTTTCCTTAAAAAAAGTTGAATTTTCAAATTGTGGTATGTAAAGGATACCTTATTCTTAAATACATATTATCTATTAGAATAGAAGAAAATGAAATAATTGTTTTAGGTTGAAAAGTTTTTTAAAAAATTATTACCAAAAGGTAAAAATCAGTACATAGTTCCTTTTATATACCAATAAAATTTTATTTACTTTATCCTTTTTTTCCATTTTTTTCCATTTCGAATGGACCTTCACCTTGCCGAAGTTCTATATTACTAGAACAGGTGAAATGGCTTGCGTGTTTTAATGAGCTAAAGAGCCAAACTACAGGTCCAACCAAAGTAGTAGGGTCGTTAGTGAGGAACCAGACTAAGACAGGTCCCCGAAAGAGGGCAGCGGCTCTTTCGGTACTTAGATTGGCAGAGACCATAGGGGTCGGTATGGCAGTCTAAGACACACTACCGCGATGTGGAAGGCAACGGGAAACCACCACATTATCTCCCAAGTACACAGCGTACTTAAATTGTTATTATTGATGATGGCATCCTCTGGGGTAAAAGATTCCGGAGTTAAAATAGTCCCCCATTCGAATCTCCGGGAGGGGACTACTTCGGAGGATGCGATCGGAAAGTTAAAAATAAGAGTCGGGAACATTCTGCGAGTCGGAGCGTGGAATGTTACAAGTATGAAGCAAGTAGGTAAACTAGAGAACCTAAAAATCGAAATGAATAGGTTATCACTAGACATAATAGGGATCAGCGAAGTTCGGTGGCCAGAGGCGGGGGATTTTTGGAGTGGAGACTTCAGGGTAATTCATACTGTGTAG
This sequence comes from Platerodrilus igneus, assembly GCA_036346225.1. Taxonomy (NCBI): domain Eukaryota; kingdom Metazoa; phylum Arthropoda; class Insecta; order Coleoptera; family Lycidae; genus Platerodrilus; species Platerodrilus igneus. The sequence continues at coordinate 5,454,289 of JARFIW010000301.1, forward strand.
AAAATTACTTACAAAAGAACGAAAGAGTACTTATGGTTAGATTAGAATCTAAACCGGTAAACACAGTAATAATACATGTATACATGCCCACCTCTAGCTACAGTGACGAAGAGGTAGAAGCCATCTACAAAGATATCGAAGACATATTAAGATACGTAAAAGGACATGAAAATTTAATAATTACGGGGGATTTTAATGCAGTGGTAGGTGAGGGTAGGGAAGGAGCGGTAGTAGGTTTATTTGGTTTAGGCACGAGAAACGACAGGGGAAATAGGCTGGTAGAATTTTGCGACAAGAACAATTTAATCATCACAAACACATTATTTCAACATCATGCTAGAAGACGATATACGTGGAAGATGCCATGAGATATAGGAAGATATCAAATAGATTACATTCTTGTTAGACAACGGTTTAGGAATCAAGTAAAAAATTGTAGAAGCTACCCAGAAGCAGATATAAATACTGACCACAACATCGTAATTATGAAGGCCGCACTTAAATTTAAGAATGTGATAAAAAGAAACGGAAAAAGGCACTTTGGACTTAGAGAAACTAAAGGATAAAAATATTCAAAAAAGATTCGAAAAAAAGTCAAATGAATTGCTCAAAGATATCGGGAAAATATCTGATACTAAGGAAGTAGAAACAGAATGGAATAACATTAAATCCAGCCTAGACATGGCGGCCAGAGATATTCTGGGGTATACACAAAAAGAAAATAAGAAACCATGGATAACAAAGGATATCTTGAATTTAATAGAAGAAAGACGAAAATACAAAAATAAATCAGACGAAACAGGAAACAGAGATACAAAGCCATAAAATGGGAAATTATTTGAAAATGCAAGAAAGCTAAAGAACAATCGATTGATGAAAAGTGCAAAGAGGTACAAACGAAGATGGAGATAGGAAAGACAGACGAAGCATACAGATTAATTAGAATGAATTTTAGGGATATAAAACCGTATAGCAAAAATATAAGGGACGCACAAGGAAACGTCATCATAGAAAACGTAGAGAAAGTGGGTAGATGGCAAGAATATATAGGGAATTTATATGCAGGAGAGGAACTAACTGCATTAGAACAGGAATGATACATTAAAAATGATGACTTGGAATATCCTATACTTAGAGATGAGTTTGAATTAGCATTAAAGGGTCTGAAAAATGGTAAGGCGCCGGGTACAGATAAGATGCAAGCAGAAACTCTAAAAGCCGCTGGACAAGCAGTAACAGAACGTCTCTTCCAACTTGTAAGCTATATGTATGAGACAGGCGAGATACCCAAAGATTTCAAACGTAGCATCATAGTAACTATACCAAAAAAGAAAGCGCGGATAGATGTGAAAATTTTGGAACAATAAGTTTGACAGCACACGTGTCAAAAATATTAACTAGAATTGTGCAAAGACAAATGGAAAAACGAGTGGAAGAAATACTAGGAGAAGACCAATTTGGGTTTAGACGAAACAGGGGAACACGGGAGGCTATTTTAGCTCTGAGAGTGATAATGGAGAAAACAATAGAAAAAGGGGAAAGCGTGTATATAGGGTTTGTAGATCTGGAAAAAGCATTCGACAATGTAAAATGGAAAAAAATGTTTGAAATACTCAAAAAGATTGGAATGAGTTATAGGGATAGACGAATAGTACATAGCTTATACAAAGAGCAAACAGCAGTAATAGAATTAGAGCAGGAACGTAGAGAAGTAAACATTAGGAAAGGAGTGAGACAGGGATGTGCCCTATCCCCATTGATTTTTAACTTGTACATAGAAGAGGCAATGAATATGGTCAAATGCAGAAAGACATTTGGAATTACTATGCAGGGACAAAAAATTGATATGCTTAGATTTGCAGATGATATAGCGGTATTAGCATCTAGCAAGGAAGAGTTAGAAGCTGCTCTTAATGAAATGGAAACGGTTCTAACAGAGGGATATGGTATGAAAATTAACAAAACTAAAACTAAAGTTCTAGTATGCAAAGGTGGGGAAAATAAATCAAAAACAAGAATACAAGTATGTAACACGAACTTACAAGAGGTTAAGGATTTCTGCTACCTAGGAAGCCAAATAACGCAAGATAGGAAAAGCACAAAAAATATAAAACAAAGATTAGCACAAGGTCGTGCTACATTTAACAAGAAAAAGCAACTACTGTGCTCAAAGTCCACAAACATAGAAACAAGGAAAAGATTGCATATAACATACGTGAGGAGCACACCACTGTACGGCTGTGAAGCCTGGACAGTAGGAAAAGCGGACAAGAAAAAGGTAGAAGCCTTCGAAATGTGGTGCTACAGACGTATGATGAAGATATCATGGACAGACAAAGTTAAGAACAAAGAGGTACTAAAAATGGTACGGGAAGAAAGAAATATGTGGAAAACGGTAAAAAATAGGAGAGATAGGATGATAGGCCACATACTAAGGCATGAGGGAATAGTGCGGAATATATTAGAAGCAGAAATAGGAAAAAAGAGAAGAAGAGGCAGACCTAGGTTAGACCACTGCACACAGATAGTAAAAGATGTAGGCTGTAGGGGTTTCAGGGAGATGTGTAGGCTAGCCCAGAATAGAAATCAATAGAGGTACGCATCCAACCAATCCCAAGATGGATAAACTAATGACGAAAAAATAACTGTGCTTAAATATGATGACTATTATAAGTAACTACAAGAATTGGTTGGGCAATATTCTCGAATAATGTTAAGTGTGTCAAAGGATTTACTGGAAAACCATTACTTCGGTAAATGTCTAAGTGTTGGGGGATCTTGGTAGCCACAGGTTGCTTAACCCCCTTCACTGAATCTCGGTGAAATAGACCATAAAATTAGAAAACAATAGAAGGGGAACGAGCTGTATACACATGCTGTGTGAGAATTTCAGGGAACTATGTAAGCTAGCTCAGCATATAAATAAGTGCAGGGACGTGTCCAACCAGTTTTGAGACGGAAAACCTAATGACGTAAAAATAAGCGCAGATAAATCTGATGATTAGTATAAACAACTAGTTGTTGGTTGCGAAATATCTGCAACTATTGATGACTGTGCGAAAAGATATATTGGAAAATATATTAAATCTGTGAATGGTTAAGTGTTGGGGGAACTTGGCAGCCACAGGCTGTTTACCTCCATTCACAACCACTGAAGGTCGGAGAAATAGGGTATATAATTGTAAAACAATAGAAGGTGACTGAACTTCATCTAACAAGAAAGAACAGCGCCTATGAGGAAAGACAACAAACATAGAACAAGAAGAAAATTGTTGAAAGCATATGTGTGGAACACAGCACAGTATGCTTATGAAATACGGGCAGTCTGAAACGCAGACAGAAAAACGGTAGCAGCCTTTTGAAATGCTGTGCTTCAGATGTATGAGGACGATAGCATGGACAGACAAAGATAATAACAAATAGGTTATAGAAATAGTAGGGGAACAAGGATATCTGGGGAAAAAGATAAGAGAAATAGAAGGGCAGAATACGTTCTAAGGCATTTTTGGGGAATAGTATGGGATATATTACAAGCAGAGATAGGAAAAAAGAGGTAGATGTAGACCTAGATCAGATAGTTGTAGATGCAGACTGTGCAAATTTTAGGGAAATCTGTAGGTTAGTTCAGAATAGGAAACAATGATGGTACGCGTCTAACCAGTTCCAGGACTGAAGACCTAATGATGATGATATCCTTTTTTAAGGCAAGAGTTCGATAATGGCATTATTATACATTTTCCCGCAATAAATAGAAAACTATATTTGCACATAGGTAGAGGCTAGAGGACCTAGAAGGCTAACACCCCCCCAATATTCTAGCCCGCCCAAGAAGGGTGTTCAGAAAACGCTAAAAATAACGTTGTATTTAGAAAATGATTAATGGCTGTTTAGTCTGGACCCCCCTTCCCAGCAAAAGGCTAGTTACGTTACAGGTGATAATATCAAAGTATTCAAAGTATGAAATTCAAAATTTCAAGTACTCTAGCAGTGTCTGCTATAACTATTGTCTACGAATATACCATTAACGTATTGTTTTCGAAAGTTTTATTGAAATCGTTATTTTAAAATATATGCAGCAGTCAAGATTCTAACGCTAATTAATATATATATACATGGTAGCGTTTAAATAGCTATTTGTATATCAAGGCCGCGATATTGTTTTTTAGCGTACCGAGAGAAAGTTTTCGCATAGATTGCTTGCGACGGAAGCAATATAATCTCGATATCGCTAAAATAATTTCGTGGTCTAGGTGCAACCGTTTGCATGGTTTTATTACAAAAATTTTTTACTTAACTGATTAAGCTGTAGATAGAATTTATATGTTTATATAGTGGCTTTGCATTACACGTTGCTATTGAAATGATATATTTAAAACACCGACAATATTCTTAAAAATTCCTGAAAATTAGGCTGCGCTAGTACTACATAGTTCACTTTCCTACACTATTTCAAAGCAAGTGTTTTTTCCTTTACTCTTTATTTTCACATATATGTTTAGTATTCTACATCAATAGGTTATGTTTTAAAAATGAATAAAGAATTAATCTCTTTTGTGATAAGGTGACATATAATACATGTCTAACTATATTGAAAAAGATCAAAAAAATTCTATCCACACAAAGATGAACCTTCTTTTATTTTTCGAGTTTTTCATTTCCCACTCATTCGATAACATTTGTATGTGTTGTCACAGTGTTTTCACAAAATACTTTTTGAGTTTACTTCAAGACACTGTTTTTTATTTTTTCCCAAGCCTATAGTATATGTTTTCAAAAAGATTTTTACATCTTACTTCTAGAAAAAGCATTACTAAACAACATCCTCGTATTTAGAGCGTTGACGTTTTATATCTTTTTCGTGTTATAAACTTGGACATTATATCTCTAAATTTAATTATGGAAACAATACTACAAAAAGCCATTTAATTTCACAATGTACATAAAGCAGACAATTAAATGTAAGTTTGTACGTTAGGCATTTGGTATATGTCAAAATTAAGGCGCCTTAAATAAAAGCATTCCTTGCCTGTATTTAAATTAAATAAAGGTGTCATGTATTTTAATGCAGTACAAACATTAAAGGTGTGTTAATTTGTATCAAAAAAATTTTTCCCTCGTGAATATCAGATAGCAAATTGGACCACCATATACCACAAACCCTTACCTGATATCACAAGGTCGAGAATTTCTTGTTAATGAGGGAAGCCCAAGGTAAAGTTGGATGGAAAACGGCTTGAGGAAAAGAAAAACTCATTAGAAATAAACGGCTAGTAGAGTGTTAGCTCTGGGTAGATCATGAGCTTGGGTCATGCGTTAACAAATGACCAAAAATATAGAAAAAGAGCGCCACCGTATTTTTCAATGCAACAACATACGAAGACACATGTACTTATATTAGGGGAATGCGGAAACCTGAAGTCTACACCGCTTATGTAGCTACAAAACCTAAATATCAACCTTGCAAAGCACTTACCAAAATATCAACTGCCAGATGTATTACAGATGTCTCTGCATAACCTGTGAACACACAAATGCACAACATGGACACCGTTTGTGTCCTTAAAAATATTCACCAAAAAATAATATATCTGAATTTAAGTTCCAAAAATATATACATTAGGGTATTTGTTATCATAAGATAGAATAAATCTTTTGCTTATTAAGAACCAATAAATTTCCCTTGAATTGTTAATAATAAAAGAGTTAAGGAAAAATAAATTCTATTCAATCAAATTGTTTTAGCTTGTTTCAACATTAATATTTTCAACAAAAATTTACATGAAAAGAAACTAATATTGTTCTGTCTTCATAAAAAAACACAAACATCTTTAAACTCAATACTTCTACGTAAGTTTACTGTAAGGTATATGCTTTCTTAATTTAAATTTCAAATTTTAATTATAGCCTTCAGTAGTACTACAGTCGATTTTACAAGTGAGAAACAAGATTATTTTACGTCATAGAAAATGCATCATTCAAACAAAGAATAAGCTTTACTTTATATGCTACAAAAGTTCATCATGTTCTTTAAAATTAAATTGCATGACCTCAAAATAACCAAAGAAATTTTTAATGTAACACAAAATAACATGTGGTAATTATATTGAATAACTAGATATTTTTGACATCATATGTCAATAACAATTTTTTAGTGAAGCCATAACTGTCTGCTTGTGAAACAAATATGATAGGCAAACTACGGAGCCATCTTTAAAATTTTGTAAAGTTACGAAATGAATTTTAAAATAACTAAATCAAAGTAAAATTTCAACCTTCGATCATACGTAACATATTTAAATAAATACAACTTAAATTAAAGGTGCAATGTCACTCACGTGCTTGTACAGTTCAAACAAAGAAATTTGAACGTTTAAAGCAGAACCAAACATCACCAGTTGTCGACAATTCCATGTACATCTGCAATGCATGCAACATGAAAACACACATACGTGGGAATTTTCAAAAACCTTCAGAACAAAATATATCCAACCAAACAAAATCTCCGTTAAGTATGTCCAATTATTTTCATGTTTTCTAAATTTTAACTACATCTTTATTTCAGCGGTATTGCATGTTTTAATGATGGTTACTCCAATCTTCTTCGGTCTGCAGGAATCAACTAACTTTGCTGATCGTGGAATACAGAATAAAATCTTCACCAAAAGTTGTCAGGAACCACATTGAGACACGAAGGTATTCGTTAATCAACTTCTTTTACGAACGCGACAGCAGGCCATATGCCGGAGCATATTGACTTTTCTATGCTCCGAAGAGCTGCTTACTTCTTCAAGCGCTAAACAAAAAGTGCTTCGAAATGACAGACAAACAAACTAGGATTGTAGAAACTTAGACATCTAAAGTGAAGGAGCGCATAATCCATTATATACTTTATAAATTGTTTTTAGTGATCAGACAATTATAAATTATATTTTTATATTATCGAAACATGATATTAGATTTATAAGGAAAGTGTAACTAAGTAAAAAAAATACGTTACAAATTGCGCATGTGTAAATGTCAAAAAATGGAAAACTTTATTAAATAATTGATCAAATGAACGTTGCAATAACTCTCTGGTGTTTTAGGCGGTAGACATAACGCGATTGATAATATCGACATTCGCCGCATGATTGAAATTTGAAGTATATACATATACATAATACAAATCGTGCACACTTTTGAATTATGAATAAATCATCTAGTTGGATGTTCCTAGGCATTTTTAACTTGCCTAAAGTACAACATGAGGGACATTAAATAGGGCTAGAAAAAAATATTCGGGATAAAAAGTGAGTTATAATATGACGTCACCTTTACACTGAACAAGACGAAAAACTGATTATTAATTGGTTCATGAAGGCACTACGTTAAAATATAATTAAGAACGTTTACTTACTCAATGTGAGATAGAAGTGATAGGGCGGTGGAGTATCTACTTATGTGTTTTTCTGCCCGAAAAATTCGGGTCGGCCCGAATCGTTTGGCCCGGCCCGGCCCGTAAAAAGATAAGCCCGGCCCGGACCCGGCCCGAATAAAGAGTCAACGGCCCGACCCGGATTCGAGCCCAAAATCGGGCCGGGCCCGGGCCGGACCGGCCCGAAAGCCCGAGCCCGAGTCCATCCCTACTTTTCAGTGCATTTAATTTATAATAGTTATTTATTTTAAAAAATTTTTATATTTTATTTTCCCATGGCTTTGGATAGCAAATAGGGGCCTCAGAAACTTCGCCCAGTGCGCTGGTAGTGCTAAAACCGACACTGCCTTAGGGTTTGGTTCTTGTATTAGATTAGTAGAATTATTAGTAAAGAAATCGATTCTTGTTTATATCTTCGTGCAGTTTGTACGTAATTTAATTAGTTCATTAAAAGTAACGTAAGATGAAGTTAAGTCAAGAACCTCCTGTATTAAACCCTGAGTAAGAGTTGATGCCTCCTGTGTCTAGCTCAACCGAATATCTATCTCCAATGATTTCCGAGATCCCAATGCATAACATGCGAAAAAACTTACCTTGTATATGAAAATAAGAATGGCAGATAACGGAACCTTTTCCACTCTACAAACAACCGAACTATTTGCACGTTATTGATAATACATACATCATTCTCAAAATTTCTCTAAACAGAAGATAGTAAAATCCTGTAGAGAGGATTAGAACCGATTCCGCAAATTGGTTGAATCTGCATTTATACTATAATTAACTAAACAGCTTTTGTTGTTCTCAGTCAATTATATATATTGAGTGGTTTCTATCATGTATATAATAATATTTGTGCTACAGTTACAGCATGTAAATTAAATAGACGATTCAGTGGGTTACAAATACCGATTTAATTTGTTTCCAGAGAGCTTCCTCATTTAATTCTATTCCAAAATTTAGGAATATTAAAATATGAATAGGTAGTTAAATGTTTTTAGAATGATCTGGAACTAATAAACTCTAAAAGATTTTCTGACAGCAAGAATTGCCTATTAATTGCTTTGCGAGTACCTGCATCAACGATTTAATATTATCTTCCAATATCTAGTTAAACGTTGCATGTTTCCAGCGCGCTTTAATTAGAAATACGACGTAAATTTTTTTTAAGCTTCTAACACCGCAATACCAAATTAACGAACATCGTGACAGCTAGTACTAGTCTATTCTACAGTGAAATGTATAAACCAATTTAAACCATGGATTACATAGGGCTCTGGTCCTGTACGTCCGTCGGTTTAATGCGGATAATGTGGTATTTTATGTGCTCTTCAACTTTACCATAAATTCCAACATTTATCCGCTTTACTAATTGAATAACTTCTATTCCCACAAAAAGTCAATTATGTTTCCGGATTACTCGGTTTGTATTTGAAACTCGATTACATTACCGAGTTAGTTTGGTATAAAGATTTGGAAGTTATATATTGAACGTAAAGTGGCTTGATTTTGAAACCAACACTAGATTTTACAAAGACTTCAGAAGGACGAGAAGATAATGCTTAAGCTCAGAGGAAGAAATAGAATATGATTTAGTGTAATGTTATAACTTGATTTCGCAAATTTAACGTTAGACTTACTCCATAGACATATTGTAGACGCAATACGATTACACGTCCGTCCGTCAAGCAAATTTGATAACCTATCCAATTCACGAGCGTCTCGCGGTAGAAATAACGCGGCTGTAATGACAGTTGTAAACAGATTGAGGATACGTAATTTTTTTGTTTACATATAGTGAATGAGATCCATGGAAATTACCTATTAATTTTGTTTATCGTGTTATTTGTAAACGAGGAGTAAAAATGAATACTTGCGAAACCAGTTACTTTAACTAGTAAATTTTTGTGTGATACATGTGGCAAATCCTTGACCAGTAAAGCAACTTTACGTCGTCATTGCAGAACTGTTCATAAAAGTATTCCAATAATTCTCAACTCGTCAAGAATCAAGTGCTTTTATGAAAATTGTACAACACATCTAAAGGGATATAAAAAACTTCGACAACATTTGGCAAATGAACATCAAATTGAAACTAAACTTGATCAACTACATTTTAATTCACAATTAGGTTTGAAGATTATTATGCAAAGTGTTAATCATATACTAATTTTATTCTGTTCAACAGAGTTCAAAAACTGAAAAAACCAAGAACAGGAACAATCTTTGGCAATGTATATACTTCAGCTAAATTATTGTCTGATGGCACCAAAAAAGGAGTACTATAATTGCCATCGATCGTACAACTACATTCCAAAAGGCAAGGGTTTTAGAAGCTTAAAAAGCACAGGCACTAATAAAATTGGAAGTGTTTGTCCCTCAAGAATGAAAGCGACGATAAAGAACGATGGGTCTGTTGCAGTAGACTTCTGGACAACTCATGTTGGACATACCAACGATATTGGTCGAGGTTTTTTAAGTAAAGAGAGTAAAGCAGAAATTGCAGGTATTTTCGAACATAAAGTTCTAGTTTGAAATATTACAATTGATGTGTTTCAGGAAAATTAAAGCAAGGTGTTACATTTCAACATATATTGAATGATGTTTGTGATTCTGCTTTAAAACAAGAAAATTCACAGAGAATTTTGTTGTTAGAAACAAAAGATATGCACAATATTGTTAGGGACTTCAATATTGAGTATGGTGTTAAACGTCACCTAAATGATGCAATTAGCGTACGGCTCTGGGTAGAGGAGATGATGAAACTTAGGAAGCGACTGGCCAGTGTTATATTATAAAAGCCAAGGTGTAGAAGGAAACCCAAATGACTCAAAAATAATTTTAGATGTTCAAGATTTTGCATTAGTCATATTCACTTCTTTTCAACGTGAACAGTTGCTTAAATTTGGGAACGACAAGGTGTGCGTTGATGGTACACACGGTACAAATAGTTACGATTTTCAGCTCTACACACTTTGACAGTGGATGAATTTGGTTCAGGGTGCCCAGTGGCATTTTGTTTTTCAAATCGTGCTGACGAAATGATTTTCAAGTTGTTTTTTTGGAAAAATTAAATCAAGAGTGGGTATTATATCAACTACTATTTTTATGTCTGATGATGCTCCAGCCTTTTATAATGCATGGTCTTATGTTATGGCCAAGGTACCTCACCAGTTGCTATGTACCTGACATGTGGATCGTAATTAGTGCAAGAATTTGTCAAAAATCAATGGAGGGATTGAAAAAAAAGTAGTAGTATATAAATCCCTTCGTGTTTTATTACAGTGTATATCTATTGATGAATTCAATGACATTTTAAATCAGGTAGTAGAAGATCTTTATGACGATGTTGATACACAATCATTTGCTGAATATTTTCATAATAATTATGCAAATCGTTCAACATCTAGGGCATATTGCTATCGATTGGGTTTAGGAATAAACACTAACATGTATCTTGAATCGATGCACAAAGTTTTGAAGTATGTGTATTTGGAAGGTCGGAAAGTAAAACGTTTGGACAAAAGCATTTAATGCAGTAATGAAAATTGCTCGAGATAGCTTGTTTAAACGTATAATTAAACTTGCAAAGAATACTTCCAATGACAAAATTAATAGAATTAAACAAAGTCATAAAGCAAGTCTAACAATTACATCAGATTTTATTAGACGTCTTGAAAATGATAAGGAATTTTTAGTTACGTCGTCCACTTGTGCTTTTCAACAGTATCAAGTTACTAGAGTAGATGAGGCCTGTGAAGGTTCATGCCTAAGTTGTACAAAGTGCAGCATATGTGTTCATACATTTCAATGCACCTGTATTGACAACATGATAAAGCTTAACATTTGCAAACACATACATGCTTGTGCGATACAGTTTTACAAATCGAATCTTGACACCTTTGCATATTAGTAACGTTAATGAACTTTTCAGCAGTAATATTTTACATGAAGCAAAATCTTCAAAAAATGATATTAAAAAAAAGAGCCGAGCTAATAATAGGCCTATGTGACAAAGCTTCGTTAACTGACGACGTACATCTGGCTATAATGAGGCAATTTGATAAAATCATTGACATATTAAATAAAGCAAAATCTATTGATCTAAAAACTACAGAGGAGATTAATATTAATAAAAAAGTTGAACATCAGGTGCGGCTTGTTTCAACAAAGAAGAAATCAACAAGTAATAATGATCTTAAAAAGCCTACCCTAACAGAAGAAATTTTTATTAGGGATGGTTTGGTTAATAACTCAAACCTTAATGTTAATGTTCATACAAGATCTGATCATGCATCGCCTAATTTTATGTTAAGATAAGACAGTGTATTATCTCAGTAGAAAGTAGGTTTAATTAACACAAGCTTATAAGGTTAGATTTTGTTCTGCTTTCTCTTGTTTGGGAATAAAATCCGATGGGGAAACCACTTGCAGAAATACATGTACAAATTACGGAAAATTATTACAATCCCAGCGATTTTGATGGGAATCTACAAGTATGCGACTAATCTAATTTAATCCTCAGTTTTCACTTTGTTTTATCAGTGTTACAAGCGCTGGTAAGTTATTGTAATTTCGTCAAATCTGTCGAATTGAGTGTTCTTATATTAACAGTGCAGTATTTTAGTTTTACTTTTAGTCGGAGTACCAAAATAATCTTAATTTTCTACCTTGTTTTTTTACATATTTTAGTCGACTGACAGTGCAAACAAATTTCTCGACAAAATAAAATTAGTTTCTTTCTTAATTAATTTAGGTATTTATTGAGAATGTATATGGGTACATAACATGTTTACTTTTTAAAAAATAAAAATACAATTATTGAAACCTCTAGCCTCTATTACTATTATTAAACACATTTCACTCAAGTAATTAATAATTTACAAATCAAATTAAAGAAATCCCAGCAAAGTACCTTTAAACTACATATTGACACAAGTACGAAAGATACCTAGAATAGCAACAAGTTAGTACAAAATACCAAGTTGTTTACATACAAGAGCTAACATATATAGACAACATTCGTGTAAAGTTAATTTCCTTCATTGCACTAAATTTAACTTCTTTTTTATCCAAAGTTGGTTGCTTATAGAAACTGGTCTCTTATTCTCAAATCATGAAATTTTCTTAAGTGTCCATACAAAGTTTTATTTTACGTAAATTCAGAACCACAATCTAGGCAAATATTCATTTTTTACTTCTCCTATATAAATAAGGAGATAAACAATCAATTTAACATTAACACAGACCTCATCCAATTTATGTAAACAAAAAAAATTACGTAACCTCAATCTGTTTACAACTGTCATTGCAGCCGCGTTATTTCTACCGCGAGACGCTTGTTCCAATTCAAAGACACGATATAACTAGACTGCGCCTCGGAAATAGCGTGTATATAAAGGTAGTGGTGCAAGGATGTTAGGCAACCACCATTTCCGATTGTAGACAGAAACCGACAGTGTACCATAAGATTATAATGCGCAAACACTTAAAAACAACCAGAATTGTAATAATAAACAAAACTGCCTTTGATTTTTATCATTAGTATCAAACTATAGTGCATTAAAAATAGAAATTGAACAATAAAAAGTACATATATACAAAATTACTGATTTTTAAATAGGTAATATGAACTTGGTATATTTTTATCGTACTCTAACTTGTTCTTCGTTTTTATACTTGGTAATGTAATGAATTCTTATATTTGTCAACTGTAATAAATGATTGCTAAGAGCATCCTGAGATAAGATGTGATCGTGAATTTTTATAAAGTAAATGCGTGAATCAATCTCGCGTAAAGCATACAATATCAATTGGTTGACTGGTCGTTTACCACTACGTCCACGGCATGCATTCTCAGCAATACGACATAGTTTTATAACATCTAATGATGCTTTACATAACTTTTCGCGGTTTTTTGTTTGCAGCAGAAGTGATGTTGATTCCATAGAAAATAATAAATCGCAGCAATGAGAGCAGACAATGTTTCTGGCAACTTTTTTTGCCACAAATTCTGCTATATATTCAACAACGTTGTTCACATACTGGGAGGTATTTTCAGTGTAAATAAAACTATCGGCTGTAGATGTGGTAATATCTTTGATAATTAAGGCATTGACTTTTGTGAGCTTCAACTGGAAACGGTCAAAATACTCGTAAAATCTTGAACAACACAATTAGACAGTTCTGCAAACGTGACTTCATTATGTATTAAAAGTCTCTTGTATGCTCCTTCAAATTGCACCGCTGTAGGATTATTATTGAAGCCCCCTCTAGCTCTGATTACGGAGAAAAACATTTCTAAGTGATCTTGACTTAGTTTATATGTAAGCAATTGTATTAATTATTTTGACGATTTTATTGATCATTTATGTAATTTACAAAATGTATATTAGGTATAAAAATAAAGGAAACAGTTTTAGATTTAAGGCAACCAAAGAAACAAATGTACCCCTAGAAAGTATGAATTTTAAGAAATAAAAATTAAATGAATTTTAAGCTAAAAATCAAGAAAGGTAAAACCCTTAATTTTTAATGTACGTCGGAAGGAGTTATGTAATCCCCTAATTGATATATATGTATAAAGAAATAGAATAATTAGGAAATTATTAGAAATATTAAGAAATGCGCTAAGTGATGTGCAACATTGTAAATGAAGGACAATTCATACAGTTTATTAACGTTCATGGAAACGGAAGCGCTACTTTGTAGCACAGGCGATAAGTGACACTGCAGATGTCAGGTCACAGGCGGTCGCAAACAGTCACGTACCGAGATTACCTAGAAAGTAAGCTCGCAACATTGTATTATGAATAGAATTAACTGTAAGCAGACATTAGGTCTGCAAGTTCCCACAGCCATGTGAGGGGGTAGGGATATTATAAAAGGCCCGGGAGCCCCAGTCGACGACAGTCAGTAGACCATTTTCAAGAAATCTACCGCCACATTTGCACCAGCATCCACATTTGCACCCACATCTGGACCAAAAAGTTTTCTTCGACTAACCATTTTTCATCTTTTGAGATAAATGAGCATCCTCATTTCCACACACGAGATAAACCTATTTTTAAAATTTTTTTTTTTACCGCTAACATTCTGGACCAAATAGTTTTCTTCGTCTAACCGATGCATCTTTCGAGATAAACCTATCTTGTTTGATATCAATTGATATTAGAATTTTCTCAGCTATCCAAATCTCTTTAAATTTTTTTGATAGCATCATCCCCCAGGGAGCTACCCTCACTTTAAGATTTTTTTACCGGAAGCGATTTTCAGGTTTAAAATTTTTAATAAAGAAGTTTTGTATGTATTTAATGTCAAATAGCGCTAATCCAAATTGTAGTTAACGGTATTAAATACTTTTTGTTTCCAATCACCATTACACTTTAAAATCCGGGACCTCTAAATTTTTTTGCTATTCTACATATTTAATTCCATTTTTTAAAAACCTTTTTTTTCGCTACCCAAGGTATATGCTTTAACCAAACACTTAGAGATAGTAACACAAAAAATTAAGAACACAAATTTAATGTTAATAAATGTAAATGTTGATAATTAAGAAAGCGCATTTTTGATTGTATGAAATCTATGGAATTTCTCCTGTAATGAAAGAAGAATGCATTCGTAATTGAAAATACGTGCTACAACTTTCGCTAGATACCAGCCATGTTAATTAGAAATTTTGTGTATGACATCATTAACTACCTAAATTTCAGAATTAACAAAATGTAATAAACCAGATTAAGTACTGTTCAATAATAATCATAAAACAATATTAGAGTAAGTAAATGGGTCTTATTACATATTGAAATCCTAAATTACTTTACATGACGCGGTAGAAGCATTATAACGCAAATTCCGGAAACTTCCAATGTAGTATTAATTCATTTGTAATTATTTATAATCCAACAAATATTTTTAGATTCTTAACGAGCATTTGAATGCTGTATATAATTTTCTTTTCTTGGACTTTCTGTTAATTATGTTGAGAATGTTTCAATGACGCACATTTCAAATCGAGATATAATTGTTTGTAGATTACCAATAACACGAGGCGCTGAAAAGTGCGTATTTAGGGAAAATACAAACCTCATTTAGTAGTATAATTAACGGATTCAAAACGTATATAACGCGGTGTTATTAGAAAAAATTCTATTAGTTTCGCACGCTTTTGTGTAAGTTCGTTGAAATTTTCGTTTCGTGTAGTTATTTTTGTGTAAAGCCCGTCGAAATTTTAAACCGTCGTTTCGCGTAGTTATTTTGTGGAAAGTTTTGAAGGAAGATTTAAGGTAAGTTTACATTTTTTTATTAAAGTAGGACTGAATTTATTTGCAAACACCAATTATTATGTATTCTGTTATTGGTTCTTATTTGTATTTTAAAACATTAATTTTTCCAAAGTAATGCGCTGTTTTACAGATATATTTTTCCAAATTTTAAAGGTATACTTTTAGCTGGAATAAACAAAACAATTCTCACAAAATATTTTATTAAAAATTTAATACATTAACAAAAGACCTCAATAGCAATACGTTTTCTTTAGAACAGCTTAAATTATTCAAACAATGGTTTAAACAGTGATTGTACCTATCACCGAATCTTCTTAATTCTTTGAGCCTTGGAAGTGAGAATACACTTTCCATGTTTAAAATGTTGTTTGATAAATATTTTGATAGTAACTGTCTTTTCTGTTCGCCTTTAACATAGATAGTAGCATCGGGAGGTATGACTTCTTTCAGCAAATCGCCTACATTTGTATATCCACTTGTGGACTGTCCATCCCAGCTAAGCCCATGGATTCTTTGCTTTAACCACCGAACTTGCTTTTTGAAATCATCGTTCAGGGTGTTATACTCCACAGCCATGTCCAGTATCTCATGCCATATTACATTATTCGCTACATCCAAAATGGCAATCTCCTTGCAATAGAAATCACTAGTTTTGTATTGATATCCTTGTAAATCGATTATGAAACACATGCTTCCTGCTTCAAATCACAGATGGGAATGGGGTTCTAAGCAAATCTCTCCTATATATCCAGTTAAGGGACTTTACTCCCTCCTTTTATGATTTTTTCATCCAGGTAATTATCTGGATGATACTAAAGCAAGTCTGTTTTCTTAATCCAACTTTTACCATCCCCCAACCACGACACTAATAATTCGCGCCCGTGCTTCCGTTTCCGTAAAACTTTTTCCACTAAGTACGTGTCGGGTGCTGCTGTGAGCTGAATTTCATCGCTGTAAAAAGCACCTAGAATTGGCCGACCTTCCAAATCTTGTAGCAGATAGGTTGTCGGTCTCGTTTGTTGTACTTTAACAAATTTGAATAGTTCTGTACTCCAGTTTGGGTGAAATCCTCGATCGAATACTGCTTTATATTTTGATATACGCACAATGTCTCCAACCTTATACAACTTCTTGTAACTTTTAGAAACGCTGTTAGCGGTGTAAAGTTTTATTCTTTCTGGATGTTTTTCTGCTTCCATAGGTGTCATGTTAATAGCCCGATGCGGTGTATTATTGTATTCTTCCATAACCTTAGGCAAAATATTCAACCATTTATGACTGCCTTGCAAGTAAAATCTTCTGTACAATTTGTTTTTGATTGTTCTAATCAACCGCTCAACTATGCTAGCTTTTATTGCGGAATACGTAGAGTAATGGTTTATCTTATATTTTTGCATAAGATTTTTAAACCAGCGGTTGTAGTACTCTTTCCCAAAATCCGTTTGTAGATTGATTTTTAAGTTATTTTCTCCTTGCAGCATTTTGTCCAATATTTTTTTCATAGCATTTGTAACTTCTGATCCGCTCTTATTTTTTAAAGGTTCAGCTAAAGCATATTTTGTGAAACAGTCCACTGCTATTATAATATATCTGTACCCATTGTTCACACGCGAGTAAGGCTGCATTTTGCACAAGTCCGATTGGATAAGATCACGTTTCACATGTTTCAGATTTGTATGACGACGCTGAAAATTTTTTCTTGCAGGTTTAAATAATTCCTTAACGATGATTTCTTTACTCATTTTTGCTTAACACTGTTGCTAAACTAATAGGGTTATCTTTATCCAATTGCACCTTTGACATAAACTGAAGCTTTGGTTTGTAGTATTTGTTTTTTATAGCTTCTGGTGACGCCTCGTAAATCGATGCTATTGCAAGACCGAGCTCCTTCTCATTTGTCTCGAAGTTGCAGTCAAATTAATAAAAACTGTATAAACGTTTTAAAGTCAGATACAAGCTTATCCAATTTTTCATTTACATATTGTTTATTAACTGCATCAGATGGCTCAACTGGTTGAGCAAGCATTGCGATACGCTGGTTTCTTGCATTGAAGGCTTTATCTTTGCGTTGTATATCATCAGAACTTTTAGACAGTATGAAAAGGCTTGATTCACGAGCTTGATTACAGATTTCTTATTAACACAATCACTATCGTCTTTAGGATCCATTACATCAACTAGCCTTCTTTTACGAAAACTAATTGTTTCTTCTCCAGACTTGAATACTATAGTGCTTCTCTGATTAACACAATCACTATCTTCTTTCGGGTCTGATGAATTCACTAACCTTCTTTGCTGCATATCGTACCCATCACCATCCAACGTTAGCACAAATCCTCGACCTGGAGGACCTCGCCGAATATCAGCATCTTTACGCTCTGAACGTCCGAAGCGGTCGATAGGCATTTTAAAACTGTGTAATTATTTACTGAGCTCACTGTATTATACCTTCTTCTCTCAACTCTTCTATTATGGACACCATCTCGTTAATGTTTTCCTCGCTTGTATTTCCAGCTCGGTTGGATGCGTTCAACAATCTCAGTCGATCCACAAGTTCATGTACATTATTCCAGTAGACATATTGCACCGGCTTTGAATTTAAACTTTTGTAAAACCGATTAGAAAAGCCTAAACCCGATCCCTTAGACTGTTTTCTTCTCTTTGGCTGTTTTCTTTCGGGATTCCTCCGAAATTCGGTGAGATATTTTTGCACATATTTGTTAAACTTTTTGTTATTTGTTGGGAATCCGCTTAAATCGTGCACCGCAAATGGGCTAAACTTTCTTCTCAAAATCGAGGCAGATTTGATCATTTCCAAGTAATTCGGCAAATCTTCATGCAAATTAAAATCGCCATCTTCGGGGCTGATGTCTTTGTAAACCAGCAGATTGTATAAACCCCTCGTACCTGGATATATCACATTGTTTAATGTTATGTCGCTAGTTTCCGGGTTAATTATCAATACACTTTTCCACAAACTCCATGTATCGGTTTCCGCATTATACTTTACTCCATAAATTGATTTGTCAATATTTTCGTCTTCGTCTCTAGCTAACACATCCGCATAGTAAAGATGAAACGGTTCTTCTGGAACGAGTTGTTTAATTTTCTTTATAGGTACGTTCATGTCTTCGACTTTAACCTTTGTTGTAGGTATGGGAATTTTTTCGGTGATTGATTGCAACTGGGAAGCGGTTATTTGCAGGGGATCGATCAATTGTTTGTGCACCTCTTTGAATTTTTGCTGAGATGTAGCGTCTCCCTTTTTGTACGCTACAAACTTTTTTCGTACAGCATCCTGCATAAGATGAAGACTGCGTTTATTCGCAATAAAATTGTTAACGTCCGTCATCATGAAACTTTGGATGAGAACTAACTTTTTTTGAATAATGTCAAATATTTATATACTCGTCGAAATTCTTCCTATATCGACCATTATCCAAATCAAAATCTTTCACAACAGTTATAAAATTATGTTTTGAGTCACCCCAACACTGTAAACACATTTCTTTAAATTTCGGATATGTCATGTCACCACTTATATGATCCGAAAAGATATGACGAAGGTTTGTATCATCCTGTTTCCATAATGCGATTACATTGGCGTTATCTCTGAGTCTATGTTTTAAGGCACTAGCGTAAGTTTGACAAAAATAGAACGAATCTATTGCTTTATGTCGGCCGAACGAGAAAAATTGAGTGATTTTACTTTGCTCGTTTACAGGTATATCATCGAAAACCATAATTGAATCTTCTTTGGTATCTCTGGGTTCGATCAAATCATCGTAATTTTCAAACTCATGGTACCCAATTTCTTCTTTTAATGGTGTAAAAACGTTTCTTAACAATTCGTATTTCGGTTGATATAAACTTTTCGAAAATACATACACATTTTGGAATCTAAGACCGTTCTCGTGCAGGATCAACGATATTAAAGCGTTAGTCTTCCCACAACTCGATGGTCCCGCGAATATAGCTCGTATGTTAGACGGGAACAATGAACCATGTTTACCATCCTCTCTTGCACTAGCAATAGCAAAGTTATCATAATTCTGTATAAGTATTTTAAGTTCTTGTTTCGCAGTCTCCATATTGCTTCGTGCGTACGCTTGCTTTTGTTGTTGCTTGCGGTGATAGCTTAACGTCTCTTTCGGTATATTATATTTTTTACTGATGGAGTAAATACTTGATTTACCCCGTCGAACTTCTTCTATAGCTTTTTCTAATGCTTCGTTACTGTATCCACTATTTCGTTTTCTTATGTAATTGCGAACCATGCTAACCAATACTGTCGGGGACACTTTCACTCTATGGGGTAATTTCACCCTATGGGACAATTTCACTCTATGGGGCAATTTCACTCTATAGGGCAATTTCACCCTATTCTGATGGAGGTAAATTCGCTCTAAAATAACTAGAACTTATGTACAGAGTGGGAGATGCTCACCATTCGACAAATAAAAGTAGACTAATTGAAACAAATTAATTCCTTGCTTTTATACAATTTTATTAAAAATATATATATACAAAATATTTAATTGTGAATAAATCTATTAACAATTTCCGTAAACGGATTATATTCAAACATAGAGTCATGTATAATTAAAGCATAAGCCTTCATCGACGGTTCAAAATTTCTTGAAGCTTCTAATTCCATTCTTACATCAACCGTCGCATCCTTGATGCTTTTAAATTGATGACGACAGTCGATTACAAAGACAGGTGATTCCTTAAACCTGTTGTAGTCCATTAAACATTTATTTGACGATTTGTTCGGATAGTATTTTTCCATAAAAGATGCATAAGACAGGTACGCTGGCAAGTAGTCATTCTGCTCGAAGTCCAAATTTAATCGACCTTGAGGAACATCTGAGAGTTTAAAACACTTTGACATTGGTTATATTGGCATTCGTAAAGCTTGTAGCATTTTCTTCTTTCCTATCGTACTTCCCATTTTGCAGCGCCAGTAATATCCACCGAGCCTTCTCTGTTTCATTCGATACTTTAATTCTCCATACTTGTGACTTTGATTGTGTTAGAGACGGTAATTCGTGTAGTTCCCATTTTCTGAATGCAACCATTATAGATGTTTGATTTTGCATTTCCGAAAACAGCGATGCCTTGGCAAAGTCACTTAATGTTATATGCGGGACCTCCCATGAAATACGTTGTATTTTGAACGTTACTGTATTTCCAATCGACTTGTAGCAATTTACGTCCGACTTGGATCTGATTAAAATCAGCTCTTGAGGCATGTTGACGATAGTTTTCTTGTAATCTTCAAAAATCCCAAAATGGTTTTAGCGGTATAGCACAACTAAACCGTCCATCTTGGAATATGGTATCAGGCTTCCACCCGGTATGTGTAATAGATTTTGTTTCTGATTCTTCCATGGATACTAAACCTTTAATAGTTCTTGTAATTCCAGGGATTCGACAGACATCTATTATTTGATTATTACCCAATTTGTATTGAATTTCCTCAAACAGAAAATATGGTGCATTTCTAGTAAATTCGTAAGCTTTAGGGTCTGGTTCTGCTGCTCTAATCGGGTCTACAGTTGCTGACGCTTCTCTTAATGTTTCCGTAGGTTTATAGGTGCCCCTTATAAATATAAAACTTTCATGGGGGAATGTGATGTTATCACTGCTCTGGATTTCAATTGAAATTCGATCGTTGTTTTCTGCGTTCAATGTAAAGGGAAGATATGTATAATAATCTTCTTTTATTATGGTTTCGTCTAATTTATAACCTCCAAACACATCCAATTTGGGCACGTCCTCATATTTAAGCCTTCCAAGTTTAACGTTTTCATCACCGTGGAGATCTAAGCTGCGTTTATTTCTGCCTCCCATCATTTATAACTTCTAACCCCAAAGATTTTAAGAAACGTACTTCTTCTGCTGTAAGTCTCTCGACAACTTGACGCTTTGACGTCGTCTTCACTTCTAATCGTCTGGGGGGTGTTGTAACGTGCTTTATATACAAAATCGATAGGCATTTTCAACTACTTTTTATTTCCAGTCTCACACAGGTGTATGTTTCCGGTGAAAAGTTTACCAATTCACCCAAATGATCGACTAGTCTGATTGTAATATTATCAATTTCTGTCACGCTCAGCGGATAATATATGACGTGGTTAGGTTCCTTTTCCAGATTATACCCAGGTGGTACAGATAGACTGAATTCGAATATGCTGTGGGTAAGAAAATTGTTTCTGAACGATCCGCTGGTGATATTGGTTTCCACAAAAATGTTTGAGACCGATATTATGTTCACTTGCTGATTAGCGATATGTACGGTATCTGCAGCCAATTTGCGGTTGGTAAACCCCAAGATGCTTCCAATATTGTTTTACGGTTTGCCCCAAAATCAATCGGTATACTGCTTCGTATAGAACACTTTAATGTATTATTGTTGGCACTCAGTTTAAAATATTTTCAATGTTCTCGTTGATGTCCGGCTTCTGACTGAACCATTTTTTGAAGACGTCCTGTATATATGCATTTATTTCTTCTAATTCGTATGATCCAGGCTCAATGGTTATTCTGCGATGCTCTGGATCGTTAAAGTATAAGATGTTGTTTCCCGGGTGTATGTTTTGCACAGTGTTACAAGTGTACAGTCCCACTAGACCCAAAGCATATTCACCGTCCTGTTTCAATTTAATTGGTGGGTAAATGGATCCTGTCGATATGACATTACCATACCCGAACACGCTCACTGTTTTAGCCATTGTCACTAAGAAACTTTAACACTAAATGTCCACAATTGTATGTGTTGTAAGTCTGCTCCGGTGCGCTGTTGTAGTAAATTTTACAACCTCGAAAATATCTCTTTACTTCTTCCGGCGGTCTCAAGTCTCCAAACAAATCGTAGTAATACACACTATTTCCGCGTTTTCGGTACCCCACCCAATGTGTACCCGAACCTTTGGTAGTATCCAAATTAATCACACCCGATTCGTTGACATGCGGTCTAATCTTCTGTAACTGATCTCTAGAAAAGACGTTGCGAAAATGAGGAATGTTAAATGCGTGTTTCCTTATATCTACATCGGTGAGAGCTCTTCGAGGTAACTTGCTTAGTTTTTTGATACTTTTTTACAAATACCGCGCCCCTGTTTGTATGGTTTCAAGAATAATGCTGTGCCTTTTTTGTATGGTTTTAGAAACATCCCATTTCCTTTTTTCCCAACGGTAATGGCTTCCATAGATCTGTTGTGTCGTTCGCTCTCCTTAAGCTGTTCATTGGCTGTCTTGACATCATTTACTGCTTTAGCTATCCCCGCAGCACCACCTGTTAGCGCCCCTAGGGCACTTAGTCCCGCGAATATCGGAATCAATGGTAGAAAACCTCCTTTCTGTGGAACGGGTATAATACGTGGGACTTTAATTTTGCTTTTCCCACCGGCTCCTTTTATGATTTTTTTACCAATTAGAATACCAACATCTAACATCTTTTTCAAGTTGTCCGAGCCAACTCGGTCTATTGCGGATCGTATTTTCTTCAAAAATCCGCCTTTGAAACTTATTTTCTTCTTTAAGCCCATACCCATTTTCTCTTCGCTTTCATAGCGTTTGTCACAAACCAAGCTGCGGCTTTTTCCCCAAACTTTGCGTTTTAGACTTAACTCTCCCCAGGCTTCTTCTTCTAAAATTTTATCTGCTCGGTGTCTGGCTGGAAGATCGTCGGGGTACTTGGAGTATGCAATGTCGTGGTCTTTACACAATTTATCCAATTCGTTTATTCCAGGATCACCTCTTGCTAAGCGCTCATCCAACTTTGTACCAGGCCCGCAGTACTGATAACCTGGAATATGCAGCTCAAACGGTAACCTGTTTATAGCGCTGTTGATTAAACCCTCTCCAGAACAGATAATCATGTGTTTACTCAAAAAAATCTCAAACTATTCTAAATAAATAAACAACAACGAGTCTATTTATACTTTTTTCAAAAAATTTACAATATATTTATAATAACAATACATTTACATCCACGTCTCTTGGACTGTCTTTTATAAAATACTCTTTCTAGTTATCACCATAACCAGAATCTTCAGATTCCGACAAATTTAAACGTCTAAACATTTCCACTAATGTTCTTGTACGCATCACGTCTTGCACAAATATATCCGGAAAACATATAACCAGCTCCAATGCATTTAGGGCGCTCTGATTCAATTCGTTGTAGAATAAAATATTGCCAATTCGAACTTCGCCTTCAATCAAGATTTTAATTCGTTTCTCCCCTTCAGTCAGAGTATTAAACCGATCGCAATCATTTAAATTAGAATTAGCAACAAACCCTACTAATTCGCTGTATAATGCTGGGAAGTTGCGACTTTCCAATTGCTTAAATTGATACTCCAACAGCTCTCGCATATGGAATAGTTTACGGCACTCCAATTCATTTATAATTATCGAACTATTACCCATTACTATTTTTAACTGGAAAGTTTCGTCCTCGGTTGATCCAGACACTGGCGACAGAGTGATAAAAAACGGTGCTCCTAGTTGTATGTGTAGATCTTCCATTTCGGGTGCACCATTTAATCGAGTGTTTAGCACGTCACGGGAAAATACGTTGATTTGAAATTCCACTTGAAAATTTGTAAATGCCAACCAATTTTCGTATGTCAATTCCAGAACATGGCTGCTACAATATTTCTTGCTACACACCAATCGTAATACGGGTTTTATTCTCTGGTTTATAACAAACCCAATTTCCACATTATGAGGGTGCTCGCCCAATTCACTTAAACTATACGTAAACTTATTAATCAGATTTTCGGTATACGAAACTTGTGCATCATTAACATCTACAGACTCCATTGCTTTGCACTGATTTCACTGAGATGACTGAGAGGGGTCCTATGCAGGTCATCCTTTTAAATGTTTCAGGGTTGTTGTTGCGCATGCTCCTCATTATCATTTGCAGTATTTTACAGACAGGCATGAACTAGTTTGTAATCCGATTCAAGGTTAGTTAAGAATATTAGGTTTTACTGGTGTGATTAGACTAGTTTGGAATGTTACTCAAGGTTAAACGACGCTGGGTTTCTCCTAATTTAAAAGTAAACTAGCTAATTATACCAACAGCGTATAAAAGCATGGTACGAGGCAATATAATTCAGTTTCTGTTTAGTCTTTGACTAGTTACAACTGTTAAAAGTCTTTGACCAGTTTTAATTTCTTTATAGAAAATGGCTTCCTTTACTTGTAATGTGTGTGGGGTTGTCTTCTAGAGAACCAATAGCTTGAAGAGGCACCAGCTCCAACAACATGGATCGGTGCCTGAAACGAAAAAGGGGTTGTTCGCCTGCGATGCATGCCCGGCATCCTTCTCACGAAAGGATATCTTAAAACGGCATCGCGACGCTAAGCATGGTGTGGTGGAACTAGTTGCCGGACCATCTGGGATCAAACGACCTGCCGCACCAACAGTTGAGGGACCTGCTCCTAAGAGATTGCGGAGATGCGAAGAGTGTGGTGTGGATGTGGCCAACATGGTAGCCCACCAACGCACGAACGCGCACAAAGCTAATGCTAGCCGCGTCCTGGATGGCGGTGTGGAGGTTGTAGCTACCGCATTCAAAAGTCGAATTGCAACTTTCCGCATCAATCTTGTCGACTCTACAAGTATGTATTTTATAAGTATTTTGTGTTTGCTTAGTTTGTATTTTTAGGTCTGTTGGAATTCTTGCAAGATCAACGGGAACGATTTGTAAGCTTAGTCGGGGAACAGCTGGCTATACACACCTCCCTCAAGGTTAATTGCGAGTTGTTTGGTGGCTACACCAAGATGGCTGCGGTAGAGGGTGTTGAAGATGTTAAATCTTTCAACACTCGAAATGTTGTGGTCACCTCCTCCAGTGACCTGGGAGCGGTCTACAACACCTTTGTGGAGAGGATGTCGGCTAAGTCGGACGAGTTCCAAGAACGAGATTCTGGTTAGTTTCTACAATTATTAATTTTTTCTAATTTTTTAAATTTTAGGTTGGACTCTGAAGAAAGTGTTGTACTTGGAGGTAAATGTTAACAAGTACCAACCAATGCGGGGTTCATCTTATATCGAGCTTCCCAAATGGATTCAGGGGAAGCATGCCATCGTTAACGTGCGAAACCAAGACGACGCATGTTTTGCCTGGTGCGTGATGGCGGCGCTGAATCCTGGACATGTTCACGATCCGCAAAGGGTCAGTAGCTACCCGCATTACTCGACTGTGCTCGACGTAACAGGAGTACAGTTCCCGATGCCCATAAAGGACATTCCCAGGTTCGAGGAGCAGAACGACATCAGCATCAACGTCTTTGGGGTAGAAGGCAAGTCCATCATTGGACCGCTACATTTCACCGCTAATAAAAGGGTTCGGCATGTGAACCTGCTGTACATTCAGGATGGATGCAAGTCCCACTACTGTTGGATCAAAGATTTGGGGAAGCTAGTGGGTAAGCAGATCTCTCGTGATCATGCCCGCAAATGGATTTGCGATGGATGCTTGGTGTTTTTTCCATCCGAAGACAAATTACACCAACACTCAACAAACGACTGCAACCATGTGGTGACAACCATGCCGAACCACTTCAACAACATCCTCGAGTTCACCAACATCCACAAACAAATGCGGGTACCGTTCGTGATTTATGCTGACTTCGAAAGTGTGTTGAAGCCTATTAGCTCTGCAGTTCCGGATCCCACCTCTTTCTTCACCAACAGCACACAACACCACAAACCCTTCAGTTTTGCATACTATATCAAGTATTCATACGATGACTCGTTTAACAAATTTGAGCTGTACAGAGGACCTGAAGCCGCAAAAGTTTTTATGGAAAAGATGAAAGAGGAAGCCCAACGATTGGGAAAAATTTTAAAAACAAACACCCCCATGCTTCCAATGGAACCCCTAGATGAGTTGTTGTTTCATATGGTTGAGGAGTGTGGCATCTGCAAAAAACCATTGGGAGATGATCGAGTGAGGGATCACTGCCATCTTACGGGGGAATTTCGCTTTGCAGCACATAGCGCGTGCAACATTAATTACAGAGTACCTCATTTCATCCCGGTGGTGTTTCATAACCTAAGCGGTTATGATTCACATTTCATTGTGAAAGAGTTAGGGTATGATAAAGAGAGGGTTACTGTCATCCCGAATAATAAGGAGAGGTTCATATCGTTTACAAAAAACGTTAGATTGTCTAAGGAAAACGACGATGAAACTGATGAATCTTTTATTATGCTGAGATTTGTAGACTCCTTACGCTTCATGGCATCTAGCTTAAATAAACTAGCCTCCAACTTGAATGCTGAACAGTTTGTTGAACTAAAGAGCTGTTTCCCCAATGCCGAAGAGTTTGCTCTATTACATCGGAAGGGTGTGTTCCCGTACGACTACGTGAAAGATATTACCGTATTGGAAGAGAAGGCTCTACCACCACAAAATGCTTTCTACAACGGTCTAACCGCCACAGCGGTGTCGTATGCAGATTATGAACACGCACAGAATGTATGGAGAACATTCAAAATCCGAACGCTTGGGGATTACAGCGATCTTTATTTGAAAACAGACGTTTTGTTACTAGCAGACATTTTCGAGAACTTCAGAGACGTCTGCACAAAACCTATGATCTAGACCCATGCCAGTACGTGACTGCTCCTAGTTTGAGTTGGGATGCCATGTTGAAGCGCACTGGGGTGAAGCTCGAGTTGTTGACCGATGTCAGCATGCAACATTTTATCAAGAAAGGGATACGTGGTGGGTTAACCCAGTGCAGTGGTCGGTATGCTAAAGCCAACAATAAGTATATGGAAGACTACAACCCTGACGAGTCATCCAAGTACTTAACGTATCTGGATGCTAACAATTTATACGGATGGGCCATGTCCCAACATTTACCCATTAGCGGCTTTAGATGGTTAAACACGGACCAGTTACATCGTATAAAACATGAAATATTAAATATACCAAGCACGCACGAAAAAGGGTATATTTTGGAAGTTGATATACAGTATCCAGAACATCTTCACAACGACCACAATGACTTGCCTTTCTGCCCTGAATCGATGGTACCTCCAACGCCGTTTTCGAAGACGCCTAAGTTACTCGCCACCCTTCTGAACAAAACAAAATACATTGTTCACTACCGCAACTTGCAGCAGGCTCTGCGTAACGGTCTGCAATTAACTGTTGTGCATCGCGTGTTGGAGTTTGATCAGTCGACGTGGTTAAAACCCTACATTGATCTCAACACGAATCTCCGTACCTCTGCCGGTAACGCGTTTGAAAAAGATTTTTTCAAACTTATGAACAATGCGGTTTTTGGTAAAACAATGGAGAACGTGGACAAAAGGGTCGATGTCAAAATAGTCCCGCGATGGGAACACGACGGGAAAAAGTTGTGCGCGAGTGGACTAATAGCTAAACCTAACTTTAACAGTTGTACCGTGTTGGGGGGAAAATCTGGCGATTATACAGATGGATCGTGTTAAAGTTAATTATAATAAACCGATCTATGCAGGATTGTCAATTTTGGATATATCAAAAACGCTAATGTACGACTTTCACTACAGTACCATGGTTCCTCTGTATGGTCCCAGATTGTCCCTGCTTTATACAGATACAGACTCTTTAGTTTATAGTGTTGAGACGCCAGACTTGTACAGTGACATTAACGCAAACATAATGCATTTTGATACTAGTGATTACCCTCCAAACAATAAGTACAATATACCACTTGTGAACAAAAAGGTGTTGGGTAAGTTTAAGGACGAGTTTTGTGGCGATTTGGTCTTGGAGTTCGTCGGCACCAGGGCCAAATCGTATTGCATAGTAAGTGAGAAAGACACTGTTAAAAAATTAAGGGTGTTAGCCGTAGTGTGGTGGCGGGGATAAGTGTAGATAGTTTTAGGGGTGTGGTGGTTAATAATGATGATTCCCTTTTGCATACGATGGTATGCATTCGTACTAAGAAACACCAACTGTATACTCAGTTGATTAATAAAATTAGTCTATCAGGCGAGGATGACAAAAGATATGTCATCCCCGGAAGCACATCAACATATGCATGGGGGCATAAAGATATAAGATAGTTATTTATATTTGTATATATTTTATTGTGTATAGTAGTATGTAAGTTAGTTATAAGACATACCTTCCACCCCCATCCTTAATAATTCCATCGCTCCCGGCGGCATGTGTTTACCTCCACGTGGTGTCGCTGGACGGTAAAACATATTGTTAACGACAATATGTCTTATTGACCGAAAACACGTTTCCTCTCTTTTACTTTAATCTTTTTTTTTTTTTTGTTACAGGTTAAACTACTTGGATTCGGCTACACACAGGAAATAATGTTATACTTTGTAAAAATTGTATTCTATAAGTTTATTAAACTGTAAATTGGATAAAATAAATTATTAAAATTTTGTGTGCTTAATTTTTGTGTTACTACCTCTAACTGTTTGGTTAAAGCATATACCTTGGGTAGCGAAAAAGGTTTTAAAAATGGAGTTAAATATATACGAGCAAAAATTTTAAATAGGTTTGAGAGCTTAAAGTATAATTTTGCAGGGCGTGGTCCTATTGCAAATCTGTTTGCAGATTCGGGATGTGCGTAAAATTTTAGACTAACAAGATGTATTGCATGACTAAAAAAATTTATAAGAACGCTCAAAAGTCGCTACAGGTAAGAAATCTTAAAATTGGGGTAGCTCCCTTGGGGATGACGCAATCAAAAAAATTTAAAGAGATTTGGGTAGCTGAGAAAAATCTAATATTAATTGATACCAAACAAGATAGGTTTATCTCGAAAGATGCATCGGTTAGACAAAGAAAACTATTTGGTCCAGAATGTTAGCGGTTAAAAAAAAAAATTAAAAATAGGTTTATCTCGTGTGTGGAAATGAGGATGCTCATTTATCTCAAAAGATGAAAAATGGTTAGTCGAAGAAAACTTTTTGGTCCAGATGTGGGTGCAAATGTGGATGCTGGTGCAAATGTGGCGGTAGATTTCTTGAAAATGGTCTACTACAGTCAATCCATCGTTCAGCTTTAACATTGCAGTTCGTTAGATTACTCATTTTTGTACAATTAATTGATTAATTTCGGACTTAGAATAATATTTCAAGATTGTCAAAATTCCAATTAATTTCTGTATAAATAAATAAATGTGTTAAGAAGTCTTTCCTCTGCTCTGCAGAAAATAGTGAATACCAAACTGGATTCGATGCTGAGAGATGGGATCATTAGTCTCTCTTCTAGTCCTTGGGCCTACTCATTGTTATGGTTAAGAAGAAGGATGGTTCGTATAAGTTCTGTGTAGACTACCGTAAGGTGAACAAAGTGACAGGGAGAGACGCGTACCGCCTTCCTTTAATTTCCGGTACTCTTGATAAATTGCGTAATACCAGATAACTAACTTCACTGGACGTAAAGAGTGCTTACTGGCAGGTTGCAGTAGCCAAATCTTCACGCCCTGTCACTGCATTCAGCGTACCGAACCGTGGGTTGTTTTAGTTTAACAAAATGCCGTTCGGACTACATAATAGTCCGTCTACTTGGCAACGTTTGATCGATGACGTGCTTGGATTAGACTTGGAACAATGCGTGTATGTGTATTTGGACGATATCTGTATCGTTACCTCTCAATTTGACAAACACCTGTAAGTCCTTGAGAAGGTTTTTCGACGACTTAAGTCAGCGGGGCTGACTGTAGCTCGCAATAAGTGCAATTTTTGCCGTCCCGAAATAAAATATCTTGGATATGTGATCAATAGTAAGGGTTTCCAAGTTGACCTTGGCAAAGTTTCAGCTATTTTGGAATTCCCTCTTTCCAAAAAAGTTACGGAAGTACGCCGATTTTTAGGACTTTGCGGATGGTATCGCCGTTTTATTCCTAACATTTCGGCTGTTATTGCACCTATTTATAAACTTCTTCGAAAAAGTCACCAATTTTCTTGGAGTCCTGATTGTGCGACTTCTTTTTCGACAATTAAAGAACTATTAGTCTCCGCCCCAATCATGAATTGCCCGGATTTTGATGAGCCTTTTATTATACAGACTGATGCCAGCGATTATAGCTTGGGCGCAGTGCTGTCTCAAACGAAAAATGGTGTAGAAAATGTAATTAGTTAAATCAGTAGGTCGCTTGCCCTTAACGAACGCAAATTTAGCATTACTGAAAAGGAGTTCCTCGCTGTAGTATGGGTCATTGGAAAATTTTGATCTTATGTTGAAGATAGTGAATTTACAGTTGTAACCGATCACTTTGCCTTATTATGGCTAGATAATTTAAAAGATCCTGCAGGTCGTTTAGCACGCTGGAGCGTTCAACTGCAACAATACGACATTAATATAGTATATCGCCGAGGAAAGGACAACGTTGTCCCCGATGCTTTGTCCCGTGCGGTCCCTATTATTAACCAAATTGAGGCTAATGCGGCTTCCCCAAAACCTCACTTTACCGATATCCAAGATAGGTAGTACATAAAAATGTGTAAATTGGTGTCAGAAAATCCTTTAAATTTTTCGAATTGACGGTATGATACTGCTAACCTATTTAAAAATTGTAGATATTCGTATCCAGAGTTAGAACCCCCTACTACTGAGTGGAAAATAGTAGTGCCCAAATCTCACCAAATTGACCTCATGCGTCAGAGTCATGATAGCGCTACTGCTGGACATTTGGGCGAGTTTAAAAGCTATCATCGCCGTATGAATAATTACTTTTGGCCAAAAGCCGAAAGCGGTGTTCGTAAATATGTACGGAATTGCCGCACCTGCGTTGCGTGCAAGGTGGAACAAAACCCCTCCGCTGTTAGGACGACCGGATATAGCCCGTCCGTGGGAACCCATATTTGTAGATATAGTTTGCACTTTTCCTAGGTCTACTTCAGGTTGTAAGTATGTTTTAATCGTTAAGGATTACCTGAGTAAGTGCTGTATATTTCTCCCTATGAGAGAAGCGACGTTCTCTAAGGTGTCTAAGCTATTGGAAGATCACGTGTTTTTATTATTTGGTGTTGCGAAAACCGTGATCTGTGATAATGGCAAGCAATTTTAGGGTCGCCATTTCAAAAACCTTCTAAGAAACTATAACGTGCAAACTAAGTACACCCCGTACTACTACCCTCAACCCAATGCGGCTGAAAGCCAGCATCGATCCCTGAAGACTATACTAATAGTTTTTGTTAAAGATAACCAGCGCAGTTGGGCTTCGCTCTTGCAAAAAGCGGCTTGTGCAATCCGTACCTCACGCCATGAAACAACAAATTTGACCCCATATTTCGTTAACTTTGGCCGTGAAATCATTCTTGATGGCAACATTCACCATTTACCTCAAGTGCCGATGGAAGATGTAACCTTCCGGTCGACACTTCTGTGTCAGTATTCTATTTATATAATATTTCTAAATTCAATTGTCTGCTGATAGCATTGTCCTGCTATCTATATCGTTGTTACCTTTGCGGTTCATTTGTGTTAACCTTCATAATTACAAGTTATTGCCGTATACTCAAATTTACGTTACTTATCTGCATTTGAAATTACAAATATGATAATAAGCTGTACTTTGTTTTTGTCCTTGTGAATAAGAGGTATTCTTATTTCGATCGTTGTTGGTAAAAGTTGGATTCTGCCGATATAAACGTATTAATTACGGATTTAGGTAGAACCGACAAATAATTATTGAGTTTGGCAATTTTGGTTTTATGGTTCTAGAATACCTTTTGCAAGCTTCGATTTTCACTTGTAGTGGATTTAAATTCATCATCACCGTTCATAATTGGTATGAATTAAAATAGATTAAATTTTATTATTTTAATTTTTCTAGGTGCAGATGTTCGTTATTGAAATCTAAATATTGTAACGTCCTGTTATCTCTAAATCAGTTAGTGCACATTTAATTGACTCACTTACGTGGTAATTAATATCTCAATTTTTGTTTGCAACTTGATTTCTAATATTAAATTTTAGGGTTCTTCTACTTTTTCCTCCCTACGCCGTCTCATTGTGCGTTATACGAATGCGCTTCATTCTGGTTATGCTCCTGTCTCCTTTATCTCAAGAACGTTGTCGCACATCAATTTTATTATTTATCATTTATTGGCGTTGCCGACCAGCTGTCGTTACTCTGGGTTACCATTCCAGCAGCCTAGGACTTTGACGACCTTTGATGTGAGATAACTACGTACAGAAGCTAATTATTGAGTAAGATTATTCCATGTATTTATTGTTCGTTGTTAGTGTTTGTGCTTATTTGGTGCCATTGTGGTTTTATTATTTTCCTTTACTGGTACTTAATATTAATAATTTGAGCTATTGCTGTTCATAAGAAGTACATCTACTTCATTCACAATTCTGTAATAGTGATATACAAATTTAATATTTAAAAATCAACATTTAGTATATTTCTAGGCACCCTCTTTACTGCCTAGGGTGATTCATTAAGATAATTGTGAAATATTTCAACAGTAGTTTAAGGTATCTAATATTTACACTATTGTTAGAGATTGCTCCCACGAGGTGCTTATTTGAAATTGAGGTTAGAAGACCTAGCACTTAATTTATGGTGCATGTTACGTACTACTACATGCTTTCTTGGCCAAGGGTATATGAGTACGTGAGTAATAAATAACTTTAAAGTGAGTGAGAAATTAAAAGTTCTTCTTCCCTGATATGCACTCGTGCGGGGTTCCTTACGGTAATATTTACTAATTTTGTATTTTCTATTCTTGTGTTAATCATAATTGATGTAATATTGAAATTCAACTGGTGTTTGGAATTTTTGTTATTAATTGTTTTTGTGTTCCGATGCGATATTAAAGATAGTTATTTTGTGAAGTTGCGTGTTTTATATTTATGATCTGCAAGGGGGTTCTTCAAAGTCTGTTGGAACTAGGACTTTAGGTTTCATACGCTCCTTAAATGTTATCAGTTCCTGGCGCCTTGGCATTCCCTGTCCAGGCTCTGATTCAATACTAACCCTTATTAATATAATCTGTGCAGTACATTTTCTGATCTACCCTGAATTAGAGTCTCACCCTGACAAAGCCGGAGCAAAAGTTGTCACCACCCCCAACCCAAAAGCCGCTACCTAAGCACTTTTCTAGTGGCTGTTAACTTGACTTAAATTTTCCGTGACAAAGATAGTGACAAGGACAAACTACCTGAACCCGTCACACATCATAGTATGTTTTAGAAGGTTTTTATAGATATTTGAACCCGATTAAACAAGGCTTTTGATCGCAGTAAAAAGGTGTATGATCTAAAGCGACGTCCCGATAGTTACACTGTGGGTCAAGAAGTTTGGCACCGAAACTATGTGTTATCGGATGCAAGTAAATATTTCTCCAGTAAATTAGCCTCCAAATTTGTAAGACCTTTTACAATCTCAGAGTGCATATCTCCGTGGACATATCGACTTAGAGATAGTAATGGTAAAGGAGTTGGTATGTGGCATGCAAAAGACTTGCGCTTGGATCCGGTGGTATATAGTGTTGTGCAATTTTTGTTTTGTTTTATTTAGTACTAGTTTGGAGTATTTATGTCCTTGGATTCCACTTTGAAATGGTTCATACGACCTATAGGTCATCGTATGTTCTTTTGATTTGAGTACTTTCGAATATTATGAGTTGTTTTGGTGTATATGTTTTGACTTCTCATTTGCGGCGGAAGCAGATTTAAGTGGTTGCTATACTTTAGAATAGTAGTAGAGTGTTGTGGGTTTGAGCTGCACGTTTCAAAATTTTTTTTTGTAAAGGGGGGATGTTACGGTTCAATTTTTGCGTAACGCGTTTCCCAATTTTTAGATATACTTCGTTTTTTCGATTTTTGTTGACTCTCACATAAATTTTCGTGAATATTTTTAAATATTCAGAAATAAAATTAATAATGCAACTAAACATTTATAATGGCTAAGCTGTTGTCCCTTTTTGGCGTGTCTCTTTTCCCCAATTCAGACCAGTTTCTGCTCCAGTTATTTTCATGTATATCTTCTCTTTCTTCACATATATTCCTTAATCGCTGGTTCAGCTTCAGTTTATAGTTATTCCTTGAGTTACCCACATAGGATATAGAAATTCTGCGCCAGGTGGATTCTTTAGGTATTTATTTAAATACTCCAGGTCGGATCCAGAAATTTTTTGGACATGCTTGTTCAACTTTTCCAGGTCGGATCCAGAAATTGTTTGGAGTTCTTTGTTAATATAAATCTTTAAACCTATTGAGGATTAAACGACGAACCTTGTTTAATTATTCGTTTATTTAATTATCACCACATTTAGATTATTCATTATTAAATCACTAGCAATTTCACGTAAATATTTTATATCAGGTGATATGGACCGTGCCTCATTAGAGTCAAACGATTTGTTTATCAAGTTCTGTGGTGTTTAAAAAAAATGTCTATCTGTTTGTAATTGGTGGGTCAAGCGCATCATTCGTTGATTACCGCCTGTACCTTGCTTTTTACATGCAGGCTTGGGTATTCCTATGAAATTTCCATGTATAACGAAGTCCAAACGCTCTTCATTGCACGTAGGATTTCAGGTTATTTGTATAAATTAGTTGGAATTTAACATCTTTCATGGTCTTTTTAAATCACGTATGCTTTGTTTGTACAGCAAATTTGTTGAACTTTGCTTTATCCTCAAACTGTTATTATTTCTAAATTATCAAAGTGTTGGATTTTCATACTTTTGGTCACGTAGCTTTGTATTTATTGATGTACGGAATTATATGCGTTTATCCGTTTTACGCATTGACAAACCTGCCGGTTTAAATGGAATTTCTTGTATAATAATGATGTATTACTCACGCGTATTGTTTTATAGCTTCTCTCCATGTAGTTTTATGACTTGCAAGGTTGTATATTAAGTTGAATCTTTATGAATACTTTTTCTTTCTTTAAATATAATTATAATTATAGTTTATATACAGGGCGTTGGTATTTGCCTTTTTGCCTAATCGTCTAATTTTGCATTTTCCATTGGTAAAATGTCTAGTTTTCTGGACTCTCATGATGTTTATATAAAGTGTACAATCCTAGTGACCATATATACCCCTAAATGACCATATTATCATAGCAATATATATATATATATATATATATATATATATATATATTGTAAGGTACAAATATTAAACGAGCATACTTTTCTTCGTGCAAAAGAGTCTGAAATCAACGCTGTTTTCAATATGTAAGCAATCTTTTGTCAATTATTGTCAGTAGTTTAAACAAGAATAAAGCAATATGCACAGTTCAATAGATGAGATTTATTACTGCTTTGCGATTAAACGAAATCAACCGAGCTCAGAATATTTTTCAAGCAGCTAGGAAACTTATTTTCCAGGCATTTTCTCTAATAAACAAACGTAATTAATCTCGTACTGTAAATGAAAAGCATGCAGAAAATGTATGAAATATAACTAATTGCAGATCTGAATAAATTGCTTGATTGTTTTAATAAAGACATTATCGTGCGACAGACCATCGAAACTTCCAAACTTTTCTCCAAAGCTTTCCATGCAAACTTGAACAAAATTATTATGTAAATCCTTTAGATTGACTATAAAACCGCATTACAGCTTGAATAAACAATGCGACTGCTAGGGTTGCGCTGTCTTGGAGAAGTGCACGAACCGATTTAAAGCAGAGATTACTTAGATCTCTAGTTTTGTAAGTCTATCGACTTACTTGAATAGTTCAGAATATCCGACATTTGATCTAGACCATTAATACCAATGTTTACCATTATACCAACTGAATAAGCATGTATTTATTTGTACGTCGGTTGATTTAATTTTCAGGATTATTCGGTTTGTTATCAGGAAGGAATTCAATTACAACAGTGGAATGTTTGCTGTATTGAAATTTTAAGTTGCTTGAATATGCTAAACACAGTGTTGGATTTTATAGAGCTGCTATGAATTGCAAAGACAAAGCTGAAGCTCTATAAAGACAAAACAAGGGGATTGACCACTATATTATCGTATTCTGACCTGCCTGCTGATGATGGGAATACTCCAGTCTCATCTTTATTTCTCGCTCGTTTTTTTTAGTTTTATATTGATCTAGTTTGTGTTTTTGCCCGGTAATTACCGTAATATTTACATAAAATTGCAGCACATGACCTGGAGGTTATTAGAATAATACTATACTAGGTTTCAGCAATCGGTAATTTTGTCTGCGCATAGTCTCAACTCTCCGGGATTAGGATAAAATCTTAATCGGGAATACGGAGCAATAGAGACTTCTGATCTCTTAAGATAGTTTTAGTACTTCCAACACAAATATCACATTTATATAAAACAAACTGTAGATACCTAGCAGTTGTTTTCTACAATAGTATAAAAAAGACCGTAACTTTACAATAATGAGCTAATGTGCTACGTTCGAAACAACGGTTTGGTTTCGAATTCTAAATTTCCATTAGTTGTAAGATGAGAACAGAAAACTTTCATTGCCAATTAATAGGGGTAATTATAGTGTTTCTTAAAGTTCAACCGCCGCCATTAAAAAAATTTTGAAGTATTCTCTAGGAGTTTGTAGATGGAACATTTTCATGATGATTAGTTTGTTGGACATTGTTACTATTTTTTTAAACTCTGTTTCAATAGCTGAGGATTTCGGTACTTTGTTAGGTATTATGATTGTAGTAGTGGCTTCACCTATAGTATTGTAACGAGCTTCGTTATTTAACTATTCTTTTTTGAAATAATTAATACCCCTTTACCGTTCATTTACATTTCCAATGCTCCACCAGAAGGTACTACATTGGCCAGGAGTCGAGTTTTTTGTTGCCTGGAAATTTAGAATTTTGCCGAATCCTTGCCGTTCCAGGCAAGGTAGGGATCTTTAACGTGCGTGACAACACACACACGGAACCTCCATTTAACCTCTCATTCGAACGAGGGCGTAATTTTTGTGAAAAATGCTCACCTGCCGTTTTTCAAGCAGTCGGCCGTGTCGGAATTTGAACCCGGGACCTTGGGATCCGTACTCTTACGCTTACTACATTGATCCACGGCGACGTCAATACCCCTTTACCACAAAATATATTGTTAAAAACTAAATACGTAGTTCGTCATCAATAGTAAAGTTGTAAAGGAAACCCTTCTGAGGATATTGGCCTCACCACGTAGGCCGAAGTGATTCTTCCCAACAAACAATTTACTAAAATTTGTTTTGAACACCTGAGGATATTTTCCTCGCCAAGTAGGTTGGTGATCTCGACAAAACAGGTATTCAAAACAAATTTTAATAAATAGTGAAATTCCGCTACTGAGCTGATTACAATTATTAGAAGCTAATCACTAACAATATCGCTGCACTAATTTCTTCTTAAGTATCAGTGCGTAATTTTAATTGCTTCTGGATCTTCCTCTGTGTTACCAAAAATGTTTCGATCATTCTCGTTTGTAAGCTTTAAGTGCATCATTCTAACTGTCAATCATCCCATTGTTAGTTAATTTGCATTCTCCTATCCGATTATAGGCTCTTTAACGCCTTTGTTGCGGTATATGCAAAGGGTTTTTTCATGTTATTTTGCCTCATACGCATTTTCATTACTATTGAGACATAGAAAGCATCTTATAAAAGGTTTAGTGCCGATAAAAAATATAATAGCCCACTGAACTACATACACAGATGCAGACAACAAAATATACATTCATTTCTTCAATTGAACACCCTGAATATTTTGAAATTTTTAGTAGCCAGCGCATTTCCGAATTCCACATATACAAGATCGGGAAAGGTCTGACAACAAAATATTTTATCTAAAACAAATTAATTTATTATGTTGTTGTAGGTGAAAGAATAGGATTACCCATTGTTTTTCTTAACTAACATAACAAATTTATATGGCGTTAGCTTTTAACATAACGCCGACGTCATGATTTTTTTAAAATAGCAATTTAGTTTAAGTGATATACTATCATGCTAACGCATTACCTTAAATAAACACAGGGATTAACCATGTATTTATTAGCGCAGAGTAGATAGTTTAAGATTTTTAGTAAGGGTACAACCTGTATATTGGTAGTTGTACACTAATTGAGGTTTAGAGAGCAGTACAGATTACACACTTCTTTTGTTTTAATAATTTAGCAGGATTTTATCTAGTTACATAAGAATATTGATATAAATTGTATAACCAGTTGAGAATATTTTTAAAAACTCTATTAGAAAAGATTAAATTTAGAATCACATTAAAACCAGGAGAAAGTAGTTACTCTTTAAATTGTAACCAGACATAATAAAATTAATGAAAACGAATTACAACACGCCTAGACTTTAAAAGTCGCTAGTAGATGAAATCTATAAAAATAAGATAGGAAGCACTATAACTACCCAACACACCGGTATTAATAAAGATATTATAATGTAAAGCTGCAGCCGGATGCTGAAACTGTGGAAGAGATAGATAAAATTAGTATCTACGCACTTGCATTACGTAGAAACAAAGAGAGAACGCGTTTAAAGCATGACTTAATATAAAGCTGGACGTATATGACTGAAATACCCTGTATAAACACTAGTTACATAGCGAGTGGGGGTTAGTA
This sequence comes from Platerodrilus igneus, assembly GCA_036346225.1. NCBI lineage: Eukaryota > Metazoa > Arthropoda > Insecta > Coleoptera > Lycidae > Platerodrilus > Platerodrilus igneus. The sequence goes on from JARFIW010000301.1 coordinate 5,493,555, forward strand.
TAAAACGACCTGAGAGTCAACAAAAAAGAAACGTTTGCATATCGATAAGTAACAGCTCAAGTGTATGGACTGTGGGTTGCTTGACGTGGTCGGTAGGTGGACCGGAGTAAATTTTTCTGAAATTCGCTGGATAATTAAAACCAGAAAGCTCAAGTAAGTGTACCGTAGAATTAAAATCGTGTCGGTAGGAAATAAAGAAATACAGAGTTAAATAACTCGATACTATGGTGATGAACTTGACTCGCCCTACAAATAAGTTTTTGATTTTATGTTAACAGAAATGGTGTGACCTAACTATTTGGAAAAGTCGATAGTAAACCATTGGCGCTCTTAGACGTCATATATTTTTTGTTTAAGATAGGTTGTAAAATAAACCGCGAGTAAACATACTTTTTTAAATGATTTAGAAATATGTACATGTTAATTGGAGATGTAAGTTGTATATAGTTTGTTTCTTAGAAGTTGGCTTACTGTTAACCTTTATTTGTTGGACTATTGAATATTGACGGGCTGAGTTGCCTGGAACTAGAGCATTGTTTAGTTTTAAGAATGAAATTAGAACAATTTGAATAGTTAGACATTAGGCGCACTTAAATTTTTAATGTAGGTTTTATATATAGTTTTTAGTGCACTTTATAAATCAGCAGACGGTTGGTATTTTTAAGGGCCCACAGAATGTGGACATCAAAAGTTTGTATTAAACTTTGTTTCCGTTTATTGTTAAGTAAAACATTGCCAGAAATAGAACTCAAAGTATTATTTACCTATCAATATTTGTTAACTGGGACAATTGGTGTGGTAGTGGAATCCCTGGAGGGTGATGCTATCTAAAAAATTCGGGTAGCTGAGAAAAAATCTAATATTAATTGATACCAAACAAGCTAGGTTTATCTCATGGGTGGAAATGTGGAGAAAGATTTATCTCGCGTGTGGAAAGAATGCTGGTGTGGCGTAATCAAAATGGTTGTGGGGGTGTCCGAGCAAGGAGGAAAGCAAGGAGAGAGCAGGAGGAGATTCCTTAAAATAAGTCTTTATAGTGGGTTTTTATATGTAAATTTGGTCCAGATGTGTGAGGAAATGTGGATGCTGGAGGAAATGTGGTGCCAGGAGCCCCAGTTTCCATCTACTTCAGCAATTGACAAGAATGTAATTACGACTTTAGTGGACTATCCAGTGACCCTACTCGATCGACTGAAGACATATTCCAAGGTTTCAATAATACTCAATGATTGATCAAGCCCTTTGGTGAATTTTTGCTCGGGTTTTTGATCCAAATACACTCAACAATCATTGACGTGCCAATAAAAGGATTATGAAATTCTTTTAAAAGTTTTAAAAATATCTAAGTGATCTGCGGTAGACTTGCCATCGCATTCTTTCAAAATGACAGAATGTTGGTATTTAAACGAGTCTTTATTTAAATTGATGCCAAGGTACGTCAAGTCGGAAACCTACTACAAATACATCTATAGTTTCTAAATTTCTTGTATTTAAACTTAATAGGGTCACTCTCAGCATTAATTAACATTTTCTTGTACTAAAGATGCATTTGATATATTCTATATTACCTTTACCGAATTTTTGATATTCTCAGATTACCACTACCATTCTCCCCATCCAGATTCTGCTTTTGAATATTCCACTTTTAAAACATTTGCCAAAAACAATTTCTGAAGTATATATTGCACTAGACAGTATCGCCACGTGATGTCTACCTTGCTAGTGTAAAATATCGAAACTATACTTTTAAGGCTTTGCAGTCCAACGACTTAATGATCTGAATATTTTTGCAACATTTGAACTACATTAGGGAATGATGATCCGTGATCATCTTAAAACGAATTGCTTCAATGCAAAACCCCAGCCTACAGAATTTGTTGTTGAATTTTGGTGAGGGGCGTTTCAAATATTTCCAAATCGTATATACAAAAATGTTTCAAATGAGAGGTATGTGTGTTAAAATAGGAAAGGAACTTATGTTATAAGTTTCACCGTATAGAGTGCTGTTAACACTAGGCGAAGGTCGACTTTCTTTTTTCAAATGAGATATTCTATTTTTATTTACAGATTTGAATCTACGTTTAATGATAAACAAAAAAGTATTAAAGTTGCATTAATAATTGGTGAGATATCCGTAAATTATAATAGAGAAATTTGTAATTTTTAAAAATAAGTAAATAATCATAAACAAAACATTAAGTATTAAATATTCAAAAATATTTCCTCTTTGCAGCTGACGTACGGTAACTAATAGCACATCTCTATCCATAGGTACACCTCTGTAAGAGTAATAATTCCTTGCCTCATATCTTCAACAATTATCGGTCCTTGATTGTATATTTTATTTTGTAAAAATCCCCAGAGAAAAAAGTCTAAAACGTTTATATTCGGTGATCTTGGTGGCCATAGTACCGGCCCGCCTCGACCAATCCGTCGCCCTTGGTAATTATTATTAAAATGATTGCGACCCATAACTACAAAATGGCATGGTGCACCATCTTGTTGAAACCACATTTCTTGTCGTGTATGCAAGTCAACTCCTTCTAATAAATCCCCCATATCGTTTAGTAAAAAGTACAAGTACGACTGGCTAGTGACAGTGCCCTTGAAAATGAAGGTCAAATCGAATATCCATTCACTACACCATACTTAAGATTGGGACGCCAACGATTCTAATGGTTTTTAGATCTATGCCAATAGAAGTTTTCCTCAACCAATAGTGACAGTTATGGCGATTCATTATACCGACATTGCCAAAAGTCACTTTGTCAGAAAAGATCACATATCTAAAGAAACTTGGGTCATTTCTTAACATTCTGAGCCCATTGACAAACATTAACACGCAGTATCATATCGTCTTCATTTACAGTCTCATCAGAAAAGTGCAATAGTGCACCGTGTCTTTTTCCTAGGAGATATAGAGGGTAGGTGTACTACAAAATATAAAATGAGTATAGTTTGGTGGAGCTAGCATCGGCTTTTAACGGCTGGGGTTTTTTCAAAAGACTGATCTCAAGTGGAGGGTGTTAATTACAGATAACGCTATCAAGGTATTTGATATGATTACCTCTTTTTCTTTTTTCACCTTGCTGTAAAAGAATTAGAAATTAAACGTAAGTGGAAGTAAGAAAAGTACTAAACTTGTATATTGGAATTTCGTCATCAATAGATGAAAAATTATTTCTATAAAATGTGAGCGAACATATGTTGTTTTTATAAACATTTACACAAAGATTTTTGTAAACACAAATAAGGTAGTTATTTTAAAATATAAACTAGTTGCTTTTAAAAACTTTTTAACCATAAAAAATTTTATGAAATTTTCATGTTCACAAAATTACATTATAAGCAGTAACAAAAGTATTTAAGAGCACGTTTTATTTAAATGCAAGATAAGCAAAAGGCAAAATACTGTTGTGAATACTCACATAGATAATTTAGATGCACGTTATATAAGTGCAAGATAAGCAAAAGGCAAAATGCTGTTGTGAATACATACATAGATAATTTAGATATGTGTAAGAAGTTAGGTTATAACATTTATGTGCTATCTTTACACTAAATGAAAATACAGTAAAAATCATATCTGGAATAAGTAACTCTTTATAGAAAGTGACAAACTTCAGTTTCCTCGAGTTTCACATGGAATCTTGACTGCAAACATCTGCGGTGTCGTTCCTCGTGCTAATAACTGCTAACGAAGTTTCTTCATTCTGAATTGACCAAACGTCTTGTCCGCCGAATATTTGTAGTTACAAATAATTAGACTCCACCAAAGAAAAAACTCTACTCCAAGACATTTTTATATTGTTTAGGTAAAACGATTGCTTATCTTTAATTCTAATATAAAACGTTGTAAGAAGATTTGTGAAGGTATCTACGATATCTGACGTAACAGACAACTTTAAGACATGATCGTAAGTGAGAATTTATTTAAAAACAGCAACTGTATATATATATATATATATATATATATATTAAGTAAAATTGAAGATTGTATTTGAAGTTAAATTGGATAAAAATATATGTCCGAAGCAAAGTTTTGGAATAAAATGTATATCCGGAAAAGTTTTGAAGTAAGACATTGGAGTATATATATGAACCCTGCAAAATTAAAATGTGATACCAAATTATAAAACACATGGTTTGACAAAACAATCAAAAATTGATCTATTAATATCTTACCATCTTTAATTTACAAGATAGGTCTAAATAGGCAAAATTTTATCTTACATTCGAGGTAAGGCATGGTGATCAACAGATACGTCAAGCTAATCGACTTTTGCACTTGGAGAGAGTCAGATGTGAAAAGACGAATGTTGTAGTGATAACCACAAAATAAGAAAAAGGAATCGATAAATGACATTTCTGACATGGGTTCAGATCTACACTAGTTGTGTTTTGAAAAAAGGATCAACCAATCGGAAAATTACAGCAAACATATTTATTTATACAACGTAGATAAATAACAAAATAGTGAATAAATATAGTAATCTCTGTATTCTAGTAGAAGAGTAGTATATATATATATATATTCGGAATCAAGCTTAATTCACTAAAATGTGTTTTTAAAGTAAGGAAAAGAGGAATATTTTATAATCAAATATTTTGTAACATGGCTAGGCCTCGGTCGAATGGTATGTTACAAAGGCGCTATACTATGGATGAAATCTGACGGTCTATAAAATATTTAGAAATATAGTTATCGGTACACCTTACTCCATTTCAATTTGACGACTACTGATATAGGCGTGTGCGTAAACCATGGTGAAATCTGCAACAGTTCGTACATCGTCCGGAGACTGTAGCACCCAGATATCAAATGCAACAATGGGTAATTTGTAAAACAAAATAAACAGTTATTTAGCAAACAAATGCAAAACTTAGTTTATACAGAATAAGTTCTATTTCTTTATTGATTTAAGGATATCTTACAAATAATTAATTGTAACCTATGTAAGTCTAGATTCTTTAGATAATTTTTTTGTCTATCACTAAACGTAGAATCAAATTTGTAAATAAAAAATAGAATGTGTCATTTGAAAAAGGAGAATTGCTCTTCCCCTAGTGTTAGCAGTGTCTAGACAATGAAACTGATATAACCTTACTTCACCCGTTATCCCACAGAGCTTTTATTCAAAACATTTTTCCGCTAATTGGGGATTGTCTCTTTGCATACTGCCACAAACATAATATTTTATTATACATTTGTGAGATTCTAACAGTTTTTACTAAAATATATTTTGCGTTTGAGGTGCAAACTCGTAGGTGTGCCTATAGTCGTAATTCTTAATAATAAGTTGTAATCGTATTTTATGTATATGTATAATTGTTAGAGGGTTGAAAAATAGGAAAATATCAGAAGATTTTTAAAATTATAGGTTAGGAAATCTCTGTGCATAGGAACTGGCATCCGAACCTTCCCCAGCAACCTTGAAACTACTTCTTAGATACGTACCCAAGTGCCAAGTAATTCATATAGAGTAAAGTATCCTAATATGGAATAGGTTCTCAATATGGAATATGGTTTTATTTTTAAAGCTGTTGGTGACACCTAGTATTCTGTGTGTATACAAACGTCTAAATGCAGTTCTATTGTCCTATAATTACAAATGATAAGGAAGGTATCTAAATAATTACATGAATTATCAGAAACCAATTTTGGCATTTCTGAAATTATTCTAGTGAGCAGGTATTGTTTGTTTTCTAAAGTGTTAGTTGGTTTTGGTTTTAATATATTACTAATTTATTTTCTGGTAAGTGTAATGAGAGGTTATTATAACACTAGTCTTAATTAGATATAAACTATTGCCTTATATGGAATAATAAAACAGTTCTTAATATAGAATAGTATTCCTCTTTCTATTTTGTATATTGCTACATATTACTTGATTAAACTTGTTTCAATTTAAATTAAACATGATTGATGCCTCAGTAATTCCAAATAAAACAATTTATTATAAAGAACATTCTCAAACATTACAATTTAATGAATTTGTTAGGCGTGCCGAAGGTAAATGGACAAATAAAAAGTGGAACATGAAGAGAATGGCTGAGGCTATAACAATTGTTATAGAAGGACGGATAGAATATTTAAAAGCCACTAAGGAGTTTAAAGTACCACGCACATCATTGTTTCGACTTACTAAGAAAGATAAATAAATCAGGTGTGTTCATCATCATTTTATTATCGACCTTACTTAAGGTCGGTTTGACGCAGCTCTAACTTCCTTTCCATTCTGCGCTAATCTAAAAAGCCCTACACACCCTTCACAACCCAAACCTCCAACAACTCGACTAATATAGTTTGGTCCAGGTCTTCCTATATCCTTCTATCTTTTTCCTATCTAGCTGGCACTACATAGATATTAGCAGCCTGACGGTTGCCAAAGAACTCCAACATGTTCACATGATTACCATTTACAAGAAAACGAAATATAACCTGGTTATCCGCTTCAAAAAGGAAAAGTGTTAAACCACATGTCATGGCAAGGCTTAAGCTACGAATCGCTGTTATACAAAATTAATGAAGTCAGCTTTACTCTTTCATACAAAAGAAGAGTTAGCCAAATACTTGTTAGACATAGATAATTGCTTTTTTTTTTTGTTAACAAGGGCAGGCATTCGTAGAATGGCCTATCAGCTAGCAGTTTGTAATAACATTTCGCACAGTTTTTCCACAAATCTTAAAAAAAGCAGCTAAAAGATGGTTAAAAGAATTCGTGAACAGGCATCCACATTTGACAGTTAGAAAGTCGACAGAAACTTCTACTGCCAGAGACCTAGTTTTCAGTAGGGATTATATTAACCACTTCTTCGATCTTCTTGAGGCTGCAATGATTAATACAACCACCCTGCGGATAGGGTGTTTAACGTTGATGAAACTTGCCTAACTGTGATACAAACCAAGTGTAGTGAAGTTATTTTACTTAAAGATAAGCGTTAGGTGGGGGTCCATGGCATCTGCAGAAAGTGGTTCCTTAACAACGGCCGTTTGGTATATAAATACTGGTAGTACGTCTACACCTCCAATGTTAATATATCATAGAAAAAACAAGAGCACATAGCTCAGAAAGGTGCACCACCAGGTAGCATATTGGTATGCCATCCATCTGGATAGATCCATACTGCACTATCTACAAAAATGGTTTAAACATTTTCTCAGCAAAGTAAAGTCATCAAATGATGATCCAGTGCTGCTAATCTTATATGGCACCGCTCGCAGTACCCATAAATTATAACCCTTGACAAAACAACTATGGGAGTCTTAAAATTTCATTATAACGAAGAATCTCGCATATTTATGCGCACCGACAAATGTGCCATTACCCAGTTGATATAGCAAAATTATTCGGTAGAGCATACTTAAAGATACAGTGTGGATCTGATGCAGTTGAAGACTTTGTAGCTGCTGGCTTGTATTCTATTCGACATAACATTTTTCAGGAATCAGACTTTTTCCTATCTATAAAAGAAAATACCGCAGAGCAAGCAGGCATCATTTCCGAAAATAGGTCAGTTAATAATTGTCCTTGTGATAGCACCACAAAACACCATGTTTATTCCAGCTTTGAAGAAGAAAAGTGCAATTAGATGCAGAAAAACTGGACAAGGTAGTATAATGGCATCGTCCTCTTACTTTGAAGAACTGGAAAGCAGTTGGAAATACTCCAAGAAAAAACAGAAGAAAACTACAAGAAATATTCTAGGGGTTGCTAAAAATAAGCAAAATGAAAAAATATCATCTATTGATCCTAGTACAAGTAGAACCGTGGCATCAAAGTAGAAGAAAAGAAAACTTTCTGGTTCACCAGAAGATGATGCATCGTTAATTCTCCAAGATTCTTCTGAGATGATTTATTCCTTGAGAAAAAATTACAAAATCATTAAGAAAATGCACTATGCTCGTTCTGTGATGTTAGATTCTCAGAAGATAAGGTTGGCAAACTATAAATAACGTCTTTTATGTTCAAAATGGGCTCATGAAACCTGCTCTCAAGCGGATACAAGGGCTTTTGTTTATGATTTTTGTAAATAAGTAATAATATTTGTTCTGTAATTGATTAAGTTTGAAATAACCGAATGTAGTGTTTAAATGTAGTATGTACTTGTTTTCTCTATTCCATATCTACGTATTTCAAATCAAGCACCCTGTTTTATATGCTAGCAGAAACACAGTTTGTTAAATTTTTTGATGTTTTTGCGAAATTACAGAATAATTGATCTCCAAAACTGCAAAGTAAGTCTTCTAAATACATTACTGATTAGCTATATTATTTTGTTTTCCTCATAAAGTAGAATTTGTATCAAATATAGTCAATAATTAAAGTGGTATTCCATATTTGGCGCCTTTCCTTTCTACATATTAAAGTGGATGACACAGTACTCTAAGACTTTGTTCATCTTAAAGCATAAGCTTTATTTAATATTTGAAAAAGAAGCGTTACTCTAAGACGCTCTGAATACAAAGAATAGGAATTCGGAAATCGGGACAACAATCCAACAATACAAATCGTGATCGCGTAACGTTTGACGTCAGATGCTTATGATGGATTATAAGCTATAAAGAGAATTCGATGATTATTCAGTAGATTTATAATACGCAACAAACAATCGCCTCCAATTTCCGCGAATGCGGATAAATCAGCATTTTGATCGATTACTAATTTGTGTGAATTGTTAGTTAACAATTTTTGCGGTTAAAATAATGCAAAAATGGCTGCTAGCGGATACGAAAGTTAAGCACATGCTAATAGTTAAATCCGTTTGCTATACCATGTTGCGGTTAGGGTAACAAAATTGACAAAAGAGAGGGTGAAATATGGGCGATGAGTACTTGGGGTGTTAAAAAGGGAGGGACATTAATTGCTTCAACTTCAAACCTTAGGGCGTCACATTAGGGCTTGAAAAGGCCTCATTTTTTTGTTCTGTGGCTTGTACATAAAGCAGTAAATCTAATTTCAAGCAAAATGGCCGTAGCATAGTAGTTTGTTATAGTTTATAGCTACAAACCGTAGATAATAATGTGTATTTTTATCAGATAAAACCAAATCGAATGCTACAAAAAGCTATTGCGAGTAATGGCAATTCATCAATGACGGTGACAATATGAAATCCGAAACGATTTTATAAAATTTATTTGGTGTGAGATGTTTTGCATTTGCCGTTAACGCCAAAAGCCTTACATATCTTTATTGACATCAATAATAAAATTGAATTTTTGATTAAGAGGTGTACTTCTTTTTCTTTTCTATAGCTGACGTCCTTAGGTTTCTGTGGCCGTGACTGTTGTGCTGCACTTGTAAATCGTATACTGTAAAAAAGCAATCAATCTACCAGCATTTCTCTCGAATTTAACTCAACTTGTAATGGTGATTTAGTGTATTATTTTCCGAGAGTACATATTTGTAGTAATTTTAATTACACCAAAATAGTTTCTGTTAGAATTTCAGTCAAGTTACTCAGAAATATTGCAAGTTTGTATATTTTAATCGAAATTTTCCGCGAATAATGCTTAAGCGCATTTAAATCTTAGATGCCTTTTGGTTCTCCATTAGAAGGTACCATTCAATTTGGGTGGACGTGTTTATTGATTCAATCAAATCACGCAGCGTATTCTTACTTTTGTCTTAATCTAATGCGCCTAGAGATGTTCTCACAAAAAAGTATACACAACGTCAACAAATTCTTCCATTAAGAAAATATTGGGCAAGCATGATTGACTCCGATTTTAGATACATATGAGTTTTGTATATGGACTTGATACAAGTGGCTGAGAGTCAAATATAAAATTTATTTATTATGATATACCTAATTATCTTGTTTAAATCCCAAGTTAATTACGTTGTTAATCTAGAATTACTCTAGAATAATTTGGTGGGACGTAAATTCCTCCGCTGTATAGCGATGCAGTATACAAAAAATAGAGTGAAAGGTAGTGGGAAAATGGTACTAAAGTAGAAATGCGGAAAAGCTATTGGAATGTAATTCTAATAGGGTGGCAGTTAATGTACTATTTATTAAGTTCATAAGAGTCAACAAAAAATAACCCACACGATTTATGTCAAGCGATAATCTTCTCGGTATGCACTAATCGAGAATTAAAACAAGTGGTAAAGTTATCATTATTAAAGTTCTGAATTTTGTAAAATAAATATAACAACATCTACACATTTGGTTTCGATCGCAGTAATTTTAGCATCCATATGCTAAACGCACTTAATAACAAGGCGTTAGATGTTGTTGTCCTTTTGTGTCCATCACGCACTATCATTATTTATTTTGTAAAGCAATACTGAAATTTTGGCGCGAACTAAACAAAATTAGGGCAAACCTTTGGCGGTAGGAAGATTTGAATCCGGGCTCTTCAGTATATAAAGCCAATCAAAGCTACTCCGGAACCAGATCTGTAATATTGTAATGGTCGTTAAATATATTATATGTAGAATTGTTAAGGGAAAATACTAGACCAAAATTAAAAACAATCAGTTACTCATTCTCTTTGTTTGCGATGTCTAGCTTTCGAAATATAATTTAATTTTTTTATCATGACACTAAACAGGTTAAGTGATAACAACTAAAAACAGACTAAGAACTGCTTTTACTCTGTTTTTAGTTGTTATCACTTAACCTTTTTAGTGTCCTGATGAAGAAATTAAATTATATTTCGAAAGCTAGACATTGCAAATAAAGGGAATGTTTCACTGATTGTTTTCAATTTTAGTCTAGTATTTTCCTTAACAATTCTACATATACATATATATATATATATATATATATATATTGTCGTGGAAATTATAGGTTAAGAAGGATAGACAGGTCTAGATAATAAATTTTTAACGACTGTGTATATAGGAAATAGGAACAATTTATTTACGCGCCAAATTAATTAGTTGTGACATTGGTTACGGACGGATAATAATATACTTTGGTATTTCTATATTGGAATGTTAAATTTGCATAACGTGTAGAAGCTTTGGAGTACGTGAAAACTCAAGAAATCGTATAATTAGTTTTAATATTTTAAATCAAGCGCATTGGATAAGAAACGGAGCTTTTGGGGTATATAGAATCAATAATTTAAACACATATTTTAATTTAACTAAACTTAACGTTTGTCAAAATACAAATTCTAAGAAATGCTAAAACTCGGAATTATAATTTCAACGGGCGGTTGCTTCATAGAAAACCTAACAGTTGAAAAAAACAGGTTCAATGAAACTTGAATAAACGTTAGGGCAGAATTCTGTAGAATCGTATTTAACGCTTGATGCGAGAGCTACTAAAATAACAGATGCTTTGAAGGTAAAGTAAGACGAAATATCCGTCATGTAAAACAGACAGAGAACACGTATAATAAAACGTTGGTTAAAATACTCGTTTAAAGTACGCGGTAGATTTGGAGGTCAACCACAATATCGATTTTCTGTTGCTTGAGTGGGAATCTAAAAGAGACAGTAAATATGGGTTGAACGAGGCAAGGTAGCTAGGGGTGGAAGTTAAAAACGGGGGAAAGCAATATGATTGGTCGAATGCTAGAAATTTTGAGAAGCTCGCGACGGTTATATGTTGTTTGCAGTTTTCAATGTAAAAGCACGGTAGACTGGGAATTTTTGGATGTAGAAGTTTGTTACGTACAAAATTTGTAGAATCTGTTGTGATAAAATAAGCTTTTCCATGGAAATAGGGTCCGTGAGGGATGTACAAAATCATATAAATACACTAGGAGAGGTAGTAAAGCTCTCTTACTTGCTCTTACTTTTTACTGATTCTCGTATGTCGCTTATTCGTTGAATTATAATACAACATCCTAATTTAAAAGTGTGTAAAACGCCGTTAGTAACGTACATCGATAATGTATTAAAAGTGTGATTTGCACAAGTGGGTGCAGAGATTATAGACGGTGCTGTTACTACACGCAACGTACTAATGAAAGGATGGTACTATGGTAAGCGAGTCGAGAAATTTGAAACAAGAATGCGTGAAGTGTAGCAATTACGGAAGGTTTAGTTTGGTCGAGACAATCATTGGGGTAGAAACACTGAAGGCGATTGCAGAGATTTGGATAGCGAGTGAAAATGAGTTGGATCTATGTATAACAACAAAGTGTATGGACACAACGACGCGGGTTTTGGAACACATCTTCAGAGGTGATGGTGGAAAGAGCCTACTCCAAAGAACGAAATTAATTTCTTGCTTTTGCTTGAACATTTGTGCTGGTATTTTGTGCTTGAGTGATTTGACTTATTGGGGGTGTATTTTATCACCATAAAAACTCATTTGAAGGGGTATATGTAAGGGACAATTGATATTTATTATTTAAAAATGTTAGTAAATGACATAATCATTTTGTTGTAAGGAGTATACGGGTCTTTAGGTTTGTTTTAAACAAAGATGCGATGTTTATAAGCATTAAGAGTAACTGGGTTTATACTGAGCTCATTGTAAGACCAGAATAAAAGTCAATTTAGGGTTGCACGACGGGTCCATATACTCGTACAAAATAAAATTGTTGAAATAAATAAAAATCATGAAATTTTAAAAGGTTTAAGGATTAAGATTGTATCATTTTATGAAACTGTATATACAAATGTGTAAATATTTTCTTGGTAATGGAAACTTGTTAATATGTGTAAATTTAAAGGTTGTATGTCTTGTTGCATTATTTGAGTGGTAATTTCATTTGACTGTATTTGTGAGAAAGAATGAACGTAGGATGGTAGGTATCCAAGAAGAAGCAGATTTTACAGCTAGCCGGGGTGTGCAGAAATAAGGAGGCGTTCCAGAAGTATTTGTTTTTTTTTATTAATTTTTAGAAAAATTTTATGACGGCCCAACAACGCTGGGACTCGAAGGCGATCCTGATATTTTTAGAGGTATCCACTGCAAATTTATAGTGCCCAACACAGGGGCTTGATTGGTCTTTAGAGAATTTGTTTTAGAGGAATCCACTGCAATTTTATGACGCACAATCCTACTTATGTGAATGCAGCACACGTGAAAATATAGCAAGCAGCTATTGAGGATTTGTCGAGCATAAAAGGTCCCTTGGAAAAAGGTTAAAGATTAATCGTAACACACATTGGTACTGAAAAGATTTGTAGATCAGGCACTTTTACTTTTTGAATCGAAGAAAACAGCTGTGTTAAATTTGTTTCATTTCATGATTCCATTAAATGAATTATAGGGATTACCATCGAGATATGAATGGTGAAGTTTTTAAGCAATGACATCGAAAAATTTTACAAGTTTTGACGTTGATTGTGCGATGGTAATGGATAATGCACCTTATCATAGCGTCGGAGAAAATCCCAACACAATGATGGAAAAAGGCAGATATTGTGGATTGGCTTGTAAATAAAGTAATTATAATTCAAGCTCGTTATCTATAGCTTCAGTTATTATAATTGGTTGAGTAGTACCGCATTTCGCATTCCACAACATATGTTATTGATGTATCGATGAAAAATAATGGACGAGTAGTGCTGCGATTGCATCCCTACCACTACAGTTTTAATTTTATAGAATTGGATTGGTTTGGGCTAACGTAAAAAATTATGTTGTTGCACATAACACTGCATTGAAATTAAATGATATATAAACTTTGTTTCGAGATGGTATTACAATAGTAATTTCTAGTGTGTAGGTCCTGTTATTGGAAAGGAAGAAACGTCGATTTGGAATTTGGCATTGTAGAAGATGTGGTTTAAGAAATATTGATGAGTAAATTCGGATACAGGTAGTGATACAAGTGATACAAGTGATTACAATATGGTTCCGTTATAAATTACTTATACAACAACACCTACTTCTTTTTCTGATTTTTATTATAAAGTTTAATCAGATTCTTCATGATTTTATACATAGACATGGCTTTATGTCATTTAATTATTTACCATAGATGTAGTGAAAATTTCTGAAAATGACGAAGTACTGTATTTAAAAAATGTTTTATGAATAGTAACTATTATACTTGCTTTTATAAATTATCTTTTGTTTTATTATGTTGAATGTCAAATAAATAAGGCTAAGTAACTGTTTTTAATTTACCACTCCTGAAATTCTAGCGGTGTAAATGGCACTCAGTACCGACCTACCATCTACTTAATTGTCTCGTGGAACGGATTATAGATTAATGAATTTAAATTTATTGTGCGCAACAGAACACCTTTTATTTATTAACTACAGAACGGATCGACCGATTTTAATGATCTTTTCACTAAAAGACTTCGTTTTTCAACAGCTTTATTACCATGCAGTACAAAATGTAGGACACCATTTAAAATTTTGAAGTTGAGTAGGCTGTAAGTGGGATGGAAAAGTGTTATAATCTTACAACCCCTAAATCATGCTTCTCCTTTGACACCTAATAATCCCTCGTAAACCGTATTTCAATATCTTTACTAATTTTCTTTATATTACAGGTGGGAATTTTTCAAATAAACACACTGTATACAAATAGGTAGTGACTGTTGGTAATTTGGAGTTCTTTTAAAAATAAAAATTATAGCGTTGCGGAGAGCATCAAGTATTAATGCTCTTAGACACATATTATCCTTCATTTTTAACAAATCGAGTAATTTATTTACCTTTATAATTTCTAAATTAATAATTCTTATACTTTCCGTTAGAACTGAGGTTAAAATAATTGCAGCGTTGAATGAAGTTATTTATTCAAGAATTTTAGTTTGTCGAGCGAACTTTGCGTAGGGGTCTAGGACTAATGTATGTTTCGGACGGAAAATATTTTAGTTTTTAATTTTAGTTTATAATATGAGCGACTTGAAAGACTCTTTTCTACCCTGCTTGCTGCTATTCTTACCAATAGAGATAGTTGCAGTATAAATCACGAAAGAATGAATGTCCATTGATTTATTATTCAATTCAGGATCTACTTTTGCGTATAGCATAAGCGTAATAACACATACGAGAAAGGTGGAGTAAAAGTAGCACAGGTTTCGAGTAATGCATCTTAGTAAGGATATTCGCTGTAGAATTGACTCATTTTAATGCATACAAAGTGATGGTGTGCATTTATTCCTTTGCGAATTTGACTATACGTGGTCGGGGAAATAGGGTTTTTTATTCGTGTTGATTTTCCGAAGCGAAAGATCTTTCTACAATAGGTTCTGTAAATGGTGTTTCTTCTGGCTTCCTTTAAAATAGAGAATGTGAAAGCATAGACTTCAAATGGTATTATAACAGTACTGCATAAAAATGTAATTCTTTAGTATACTAAAACGCAAACATTTTCAAAGCAACATATTAAGTGCAAATGGAATTGTTGATGCGCATACACCGTTTTAATCTCGTATAAAGATGAATTAACTTTGCTTAGGAGACTAAAAGTATTTCTGAATATATGCTAAAAATTCAGTAGGTACGTGCTTCCTCGTTGAAAATTATGAGAGGTCTTTTATATACAAAATGTCTCTGCCCACTCAATTTCGAACAAAAGACTACAATACAATAGCACCATTTTCGTGTGTATTACGTGAAACAACGTATTGAATGTGAAACAATAGAGATGTGAGGAAAACAGTAATCTATCTACAGTAAAAGTTAAAAGTGACCACTTCCAGCCTACTGTTTTTGTTTTATAATTTGAATTATATTTAAAAATAAGGACCCTATATAATATTGTATTTTGTTTCGTTATAGAAAACTATTATTTCTTCAGAAATCAAAATTTTTTTAAAAAGCAACAAGAATACTAAATTGCTTAATCATATTTTTACCTTATAAAGTATAACCCCATATACACAACCCCTTGTATACAACTGTAATATTGAAAAATACCGATAATTACTTTTTCACGCGTGAATGTAATTATTGTAATTTACAAAATTTCAGGTTTCTGCGATAACTCATATTGGAGAATAAAATTAAATACTCAATTTTACTCATCTTCTTTCGTGAATAAAATAATTTCTTTAAGAGGTAGTCTTTCTGTGCGTAAAATGGCGAAGAGAATTATTCTCTGCAACCCAATTCACACCATCCAATATGTCTATTAAACACTATGGGCAAGGTACAGGAACGACTGCTTATAAACAGAATACAAGAACACAGAGAAGACATTTCGGAATATCCTGGGTAGCATGAATTTAGAAAGGGAAGATCTGTTAAGGACGCAATAAACCTTGCTGCTATACAAACCATAAATAACAACCCCAGGCAAATATTGCATTGCAATGTTTGATGATATTAAGCGGCATAGTGAGTCAGTTAAGAGAAATACGCTGTCCGGTAAAACACTACGAAAGCATCAGAAGCTATTGCGAAGGACGAGAGGTAACATTAGAATACGATACGGAGATAGTAACCAAACAAATATACAAAGGATGTCCACAGGAGTCGGTGTGTGAACCAGTCCTGTGAAACATAGTCATAGAAAAACTTTTAGAGCTCCTCAGGGGACGGAGTACGTGTTGTCGGTCACTGCTTACGCCGATGATATCCTCGTCGCTATCAGCGAGGACTAAGTGTGACTAAGAGAAAGAGTTATAACAACAATGAAAATAATGGAGAAAAGGTGTGGAGACAATAAGTTAACAATCTCGAAAGAAAAAGCAACTTACGTCGTCTAGAAGGGAGGCTAATACACGGTCCAAACTTTAAGCTAGAAGACAACTCCATTCGAAGTACGCGGAAAACCAAACGTTTGGAAGTGCAACTAGATGAAATCCAAAACTTTTGAGATAACAGAGTAAATAATGAACCAATCCGTAGAGTTCATACATGGGGTAATCACCCTTGTACAACGCGACTGCAAGTTACTTGGCAACACTATAAAACTGTACATGAGTACCATACAAGCGTGGATAGTATCGCATGCAAACAGCACGTGGTCGCATAAACAGCTTTTTATAAGACCCCAAATCAAAATTAACAAATTCCAGCGGACGATCCTGATGTGACTCACTGGTGCATTCAGGACTACGCCTCAAGATTCACAGGTGATAGTGTCGAGACTACTGCCTCTAGACTTCTTGATCAGACAAAAAGCCGCAATTTACTGGGTTAAGAAAGGAGAACAGCCAAAAGTCAGGGAAATAATTGGTATTAACGCACAAGACAAAAGGGTCAGGAAAAAATCATAAAAACCTGGCAAATGCGGTGGAACAACGCCACAGTGGGCAGAAAAACATACTGTCTTCTGCTCAGTGTACAAGAACGGCTCGACATGAAGCGTCTACAACCGACATACGGTACGATCCATTTCTTAAGTTTGTAAGACCTTACAAACACAAAGAGCAGGTGTATACTATACCGTGGTGGCTCATGTTTAAATTTTTAATTATAAATGGATGAATACATTCAAACCATGTACTAGGTCTTTAATTTTTATCTCTTTATTACCTCCTGCTACCGCACCGCAACCAATTAGTTGTGCGCCACGTCTGGTGTGTTATTTAATACTGTGGTGGGTGAGCATTTGTGATTTATGTATTTTAGTGGTTGTGTTCAAGCTTTAACAGTCGGCTAGTAGTGCTCTCATCAGACCTATGGACTCCAGCTTATGGACCACGACTTTTATGAGTTAGTTCATGGAATTATATCAAACATTTCCTGAAGTCTGACGTATGAAAAGTAGGGAGTACAGTAACCTCGATGAGAAGAACGCTGCGCTCAAGAACCTCCTCTTCAAGTTACAGAAAATTGAACTCAATGCTACTGTTGCTGATGTGAAAAGCAAAATCAATTCATTGCGAGCTTCTTGGATTAAGGAACACAAGAAAGTGTTAAACTCCATAAGATCTGGCAAAGGGGCCGAAGATATATACAAATCCAGTTAATCGTAGATCAAGAAACCACAAAGTCGTTCAAATCGAACGCTGCAGGTAAGGATTTTTTTACTTAATCATATATATTATTTCTCAAGTCAATATTCCTTTTTCTCAACCTTGAAACAAATTTTATTTTATTGTCCTATGATTACATTTACTTTAGTTCACATTATGATTGCATTTACTATGCTCCAATTGGTAAAGTCACAAAAATAAAGTTTTATGACGTGATCTACAAACCAAATGTTTTATCTTGTCTCGGAAGCGATTTTTCATTGTTGAAACATTGTAGGCGGCTCCGTGGCGTAGTGGTATGTGTGTGACTACTACGCCCTAGGTCCCGGGTTCGAATCCCGACACGGTCCGCTTGAAAAATGTTAGGTGAGCATTTTTCGCAAAAATACACCCTCGTTCGGATGAGAGGTAAAATGGAGGTCCCGTGTGTGAGTGTTGTCACGCACGTTAAAGATCCCTACCTTGCTTGGAACAGCAAGGATTCGGCAAAATTCAAAATTTTCCAGGTAAAAAAAACTCGCTTCCTGGCCAATGTAGTACCTTCGGGTGGAGCATTGGAAAATCACATGTAATGTTGAAACATTGTAAAAATGTTTTTCCGGAAGGCATCTGGTGACCTTTCATCTGTTGGCACCCTTCAGTAGGTTAACAACATTATCATTGTTATGAGCAGCTTGTAATCCTGGTTCAGAACAGCCAGCGTCAATATTGTCTTTGTCAATATCATTACTGTGTATGTACGTATAGGAGTTAGCCGCACTCGACTGAAATCCAATTTCAGACGGAGAGGACTATGGAACACACCAAATCGTGCAACCAATATTTCAAACACAGTTTCTATAACTCATCTGGCTCTTGATAAGCGGTAGTTACAAATCGTACGTTTTCTTGACAAATCTTTTTGCGGAAATGGCTTAATGAAATTAGCTCGCATTGCAAAGGCATTGTCACCAACAAAAATATAAAGCAGTTATTTTCTAGTCACATGTAACAGGCTGGATTTTGACAGGTTCAGAGAGCCGTTTTTCTATTTGTCGTAAAGTACTGAACTTTCAGTCACGTCGCCATCCGATACTCTCCCATTTGTGCCGAAGTCACTCATAATGAATTCATAATTTCCATAAGCGATTGCCAAAAGAACCAAACTGTTGAGTCCTTTGTAATTGTAGTAGAACGAACCGCCGTTTGGTGGAGGTACAATACTTACATATTTCCCATCCACAGCACCAAGAGAGTGGGGAAAGTTCCATTGTTTAAACGTACTTATCAATCTCAACCAATCTGACTCAATTTCGTGAAACTGGAACATAACAGAAATACACGTTAATATGTGCCTAGTAATATTCAATTGAAATGGTATAAAGAAAGCCATTTGAGTAAACTGAATACAATCTTTTTTCGGGAATCGGACTCAAAAAGCTCAGATGGAGAAATATAAAGTGACAGTGAGTCTGCATTAGCTGCCTCTTTATTTCTCGACACGCCGTCTTTAACTGACAATTCTCAGCTACCATCTGGCTTTACACTGCCAGTAACAAGAAAGCAAGAGAAAAAAGGAGGTGGAAAAAATAACCTGCAGGATTCACATGACAAAGTTCTTTAGATCATTGGGGAACAAATTAATAAGCAGATTAAGAACCCAACTTCTTTGGACAGGTTGGACCACTTGGGTAGCAACTTCGCAGACAAATTATAAGATCTTCAAAATGATAAACAGCGAGTAATCGGTGAAAAACTAATTTGAGAGATTCTGTTATAAGCTGAATTTGGAAACTTAACACATTTCTCATCGATTCGGGTTCAACAATCCAACACATGGCACCTTCAATTTCTTAATTCTCCAGCAGGATTAATTGAACCACTACATTCAAACTACAATCGTGCAAAACCGTGCACATATGGTGGGTCGATGGAATTGCGGTCCATCTTGTAACCTAATAATGAACCACAACCACCATGATCCAATTTGTCCCATTTTCTTCTAATGCCGATCCTAATGTATTGTAATGTAATTACTTCAATTGTCAATTATATAACATGTTAAATGCAAAATTTCAAATAAAAATTTTTTATTTCGCTCATTTTTGAAAAAAAAATTTGCAATACTTTCGCAATAGCTTGACATGTCTTAGGAATGATGGTATCCAATGCCTGCGGCGAAATAACTATTGAAAATTTCATGTTCTCATAGCATCTGGCTATTGCCATAACACGCAGAGTTGCAGTCAATTATTTGTGGGCGGAAATTGAACTCATGACCGTGTTTTCTTTTTTATTTTTGTAGCAACCAGAGAGAGCAAATATAAATGTGTTTCCTCGTCCATCCTCATGTGGTTGTGCCAATTTTACGGGGCGCAGTTCAGCTCATTCAAGAGGAACCTCTTTTCAGTAGCCACTGTTTAGTCTACACAGTCTTTCGATTCTGCCTACGGCGTCGTTCTCTCTTGGCTGCTTCACTCTTTTTCATCAGGCAATAAATATAAATAAATTGATTAAATCCATTTTATAGTTACGACCAACTTACCTCAAGCACCGACTACTTGAAACTGAAACTTGTTTAACAGAAGTTCAACAATCAAGTTTGAACACATGGGTGAAAAGTCAAACGTCAAACCAGGTTTGACAAGTACGTTTGACAAGCCATGTTTGTCAAGCCAATTGTGCGTGAAGGCCTTAAAGCTTCAATATTTAACGAAGTGGAAAATAAGAGCAAGACCAGAATATATTTAGATAAGCTTAAGAAAAAAGAATTAAACGAATCGGTGGTGAATCATAAAGAAGACTCTAATTATACTAATAGTACTAAGTCTGCGACAGCCCAATCGCAGCCATCGCTGTGTAGATTTTTTGATATAGGTGACCCTAATTTTGACATAGATCGATTAAAATTTCCCCATATCCCAATGCCAGAACATTCTCTTGAAGACTACAGGTTTTTCTGTGCCAATTTTGGTATTTAAATAAGAAACACAAATAATGAACTCACTACACGAGATAAGCTTGTTTGGAGAAAAAGTCAAGAAGGCATTGCACTGCTTACCTTATGGTATAATCGGCACACTGCCTTGGCCACTGCGTTCTTCGTTGGCACTCCCTGAAGAATTTTCTCTTTGAAAGATAAAGTACCCGAACACTAAAATGGCTATGGCCATAAAAACTGCTTCATTCAATGGAAATCGGAGGTAATACGAGGCATGCTCGATATGTATCGGGAATAAGTAACAAAAACAACACTTAAGGTGTGAAAACTTCTTTAATGTATTTCAAAATATTCTTCACGATGATTGATACACTTTTGTATACGTTGGAAATAGTTTTCATAGCATTTTTTCCATTCCGATTGAGATATCTTTAAAATATGAATATTAAACGCATCAACCGCCTCTTTTGGTGTCGAAAATCGTTGTCTACGCAGTTTGTTCTTCACGTGTGGGAACGAAAAGAAATCATTATGTGCCAAATCAGGACTATACGGCGGCTGATCTATCAATTCGATGTTTCGAGTGTTCAAGTAGTCACTTGTTTGAGCCGATGTGTAAGAGCTCGCATTGTCATGATGGAAAATGATTAGGTGTCGTCGGTTTATTTTTCTTATTTCTCCCAAAACTTGTGACAAATAAATGATTGTATACCAAGCAGAATTAACTGCTCTACAATCCTCTAAAGCAACGGCCGTGGCATGTCTCTTTATTCTGTAAAAACAGGCAACCATTTTCTTCGAAGTGCTTCGAGCGCAGACAACTATTATTGAATTTCGTTCCACTTGGAAGACTCATACAGTCGACTGCTGTTTACTTTGGGGTTCATTCGAATAGATTCAAGATTAGCCACCTGTGTAGATGTTATGCAGTGCGTTTAATATACCGCAATCGTATTTTTGAGCATTTCTTTGTACGCTCTCAAGCTCGCATTGTTACTTGCCGAAAGGGTTTTTGCATTTAGAGAGGATTACGAAAAAATCGATGAAACAACAAACATAAACTTTTTGGGTGTCTTAGAACTATGATCCAATGTTGAATGAACGTTGAAATAAAATTTGCAACTTTCAAGGCCAAGTGGTGAAAATGCAAGTGCATTGTTTGTCTCGTGACATTCAACACGAGTTTATTAATTTATGTGCTGTCCTAGTAACTAGGAAAATCGAAGAAAGAGAAAAGCGAGGTACTATGCTGTAATTGTTGACGCGACATCTAATTCAGCACATGTTGAGCAGACTACATTTCTAATAGAATATGTCAATCGAACTGAACAACAATACAACCATACCAACTTGAAGAAAGACTGCTATGCCTCACTTATTTTTCAAAAAAAGTGCAAAAGCCATCACGAAACTAATTATGAATGAGTTGAAAGAACATAGAATTCCACTGAAAAACTGCAGTGAGCAAGGGTATGGAAATGGCAGCAATATTAGAGAAGCCTATAAAAAAGTTCAAGTTATCATACTCCCAGCAAACAGTGAACCTGTGTATTCTGCTCGTACATGTCACTCTATACATCTCTGTAGAGGAAAAGCAGTTAAGGGATATTCAACGGCAAAAATCTTTTTTGAATCTGTCGAAAAATTATATAAAGTTTTTATCTCTAGCCACCAAAGATGGAAAACCTTAAAGGAGAGAATAACTAGTTCTCTTTACTTAATGTCACTGACACGTTAGTCTGCTAGAGTTGATAGTGTCAAACTATTTGCTGCGCATTTTCCGAGTATATTAGATGTCCATGTTGAATTAAGGGTTCCTAAACCTAATGGCAGCATGTCATCGGGATTTGAATATTTTGATAGAAGGTTTAAAGAAGTTTCGTAATGAAGGCCGGGATCAAATATTTAATCAAACTCTAGTAGTAGCTAGCAACACAGTGACCTTAACATTTTCAAGAAGAACAGAAGAGAATAAGGAAACAAAACAGTCAAGCCGATGAAGAAGACGACGATGATACTGATAACGATCCTGATCCAAAAATAGTTTTCAAACTTGGAATGTTTAATGTTATCTTAGAGAGTATCATAGGAAATATGACGGTTCGCTTCAAATCAGTGCGCTTTTTGTGTAGCAATTATTCTGTATTATGCAGTACAGAAAATGACAGGCGACCAGATCCAAGAATAAGCAACTACGCTAGTGCAAAATGTTCGAAGGATTTAGAAGACGAGCTTTCTGATAAAATCCAAAGTCTTAAATTAATATATTCGTCCAACTTCAGTGAGAAAATGCTTTCACCGTGCGGTTTTCTGGATAAATTTTTTCAATTGCAAAGTGTTGATTAATGGATACTACAAATATGGCCAACAATTTAGACCAGCATAGATGGCAATCTATGCAAAAATACCCTATTCTCGTCCCCAAGTATGTTATATTTCCTCTCGAACCAGGTTTGATAATAAACATTCAAGTCCAAAATATTATAGATATTTATCAAGAACAGTTATAAACGTTTACATAAACCTACAAAACTTAATAATGGTGAAATGATATTCAGGTTGTATACTGAATTCTTATTATAAATAAATAATAAGAGTTATTTATGTACAATATTGCAGTGTTACACGTAAGAACAGAGGGCCAAGAAGAAAAAACAAAATAAGTAACTAAGTTGTTTGCCCGAATTACGATAATAGAGAAGGAAAAAGAAGAAGATGAATCTACTCTAACAAAGTTGGAGGTTGTGGGGGTTTAAGAAACGAAACAAAGAACATAACCCAATTGCCATGAAAAAAATTATTAGTAGATATACAGTATATACATGCGGACAAAACAGTAGTCTATACAATACAATAAAATACAACACTCAACTCATAACACGGAAAAATAAACAAGATAATTTTGGGATTTAATCCAGCATGTTTACACATATTTTTTACCTTGTAATACATACTGATAAAAAATATCACTAAAATATAAATATAAACATTTAGTAAACTCCTGCCTACTTATTTACTATAGTGACTATGACGATCTCGCCCCAAGAGAATCTACTAAACCTAAGAAACAAAATAAATATTTACTATAGTGCCTTTAGGTGCAATCAACAAACCAGCACCTATAAATAATCAAGAATTATAGCTGATGGATAATTATCAAGCTTATATATAATTTCGAAACCAATTTACTAAATTATCCATCTATATGAAATCAATAACACACAAAACCTACACTAATATCCTTATTCTAAAAGTAAGAGCAATAAATAGGCAAAAATGGTTTGCTTATCTATTTCTTAATATTTCTATGATAAAATAAAACTTGCCTACCGTATGTGCGTAATATATTCGTTACCTGTCGACCATGATAACATTCATCCCATAGATATTCAAGGGTTATTGGTAACTGCAATATATCCATTTTATCGTAACCCAATCTGCGTACAAATGGTAATCAGACAAAAAGTGTTGTAACGACAAAGTCAGGTTTTCAAAGAACCTAAGAATATGGGTTAGAATCCCGAGAATGTGGGCTAAAATTTCAGCTGAACGCATTAAAATTTCTATTATAGAAAAATCGCCCTTCAAATACATACCGGTCACATAAAAAGGAAGCAAGTTTTCACCATATAGATTTTGTAGCTGCTCGGTTTTATAATATTTATCACAAAAAACACACGTTTACCAACACTCAAAATATACAGAATCAGTTCAACGAATGTATTATAAAATTGTTTTTAAAGAATACTTACTGAAAATTCAATATATAATAGCTACAACTTTAAGCATATTTCTAGCATTCTAAGATAACAGAACGGTTTTATCTAATTACAATTAAACTAGGTCATTTAACTACAATAAATATTGAGTGCTAATGTATCATAGGTGGCTCGTACCATTGAGCAGATTTCCGAATGTGAAAGCAAACATTTATTAAAGCAGAGTACAAAGTGTAGAATACAGAAAATATTTAAACTACGAAATGGAACGTAACAGCAGATGAAATAATGTTGAAGAGGCTTGACTTATTAACATAATTTTCAAATATCATAATAGGTTAATGTCATTTAAATAAAAGTTGTGTAAGAAAAACATATCCTTTTACACATTAGTACACCTAATCTAATTTAATTATTAAAATTGTGTATTTACATCGTCTGTAACAAATAATTTCGTAAATAGCGATACTACAAAAATAGCTTTCAAAGATACGCCAGGGTAAGATTGAATTAAACCGAAAATTATAATGTGTGTATAATAATGAAATCGGCAAATTCCATTTAGAAACACATTTTTACATAGAAAAGAAAGTAGATTTATATCTACTTTTATTTATATTTATATAATATATATAATATATATATATATATATATATATATATATATATATATATATATATATACTGGTGCTTCAAAAATGTATACACACTTTAAACTATTGTAGTTTTCCCGCACTACAAGGCTAATGTTATATTTCTTCGTCAGGTGCCAGCATAATCGTCCCTCTATGTTATATTATCAGTTGGAATTTGTAATATCAACATGGCGGACGTACGTTTGAGTTTTGAAGAACGAAAGCAGGTTATTAAGTGGTACTGGAAGTTTGAGAATGTAAATGAAGTTCAAAGACAGTGGAGAAGGGAGTATGATACAGAACCACCTTCAAGATTAACAATTACACGCATACGAGACAAATTTGAAGTTCATGGAACAGTGTGTGATGTGCATAAAGGTCATTCAGGTCGGCCTCGAACAGCTACAAGTGATGAGTCATCAACGACAGTCTTGGAACTGTTTCAACGCTCTCCTAACAAATCTTCAAGGCAAGGGGCACGTGAAAGTGATGTAAGTGCTAGCAGCGTGCTACGCATTCTGAAGAGAGGCAAGTATCGTGTTTACATTCCAAGGCTGGTGCAACAGCTAAATGACGACGATCCAGATCGAAGGTTGCAATTTTGTGAATGGATTCAGAAGATGGTGATACGTGAACCGGGATTTATGGGTAGCATCATTTGGTCGGATGAAGCCCAATTCAAACTTAATGGAACTGTCAATAGGCACAATTGTGTTTACTGGTGTGAAGAAAATCCTCACATTACAATTGAAAAAGCTGTAAATTTGCCTGGTGTAAATGTGTGGTGCGGTTTGTCTTCAAGGGGACTCATTGGACCTTTTCGATTTGAAGGCACTGTAACTGGTATTAATTACCTAACAATGCTTGCTGATTCCATATTTCCTGCCATTCGTGCATTATACGGTAATGATGATTTTATTTTCAACAAGATGGTGCTCCGCCGCACTATCACAGGGACGTACGAGCTTACCTGGATCAAAATTTGTCGGGCCAGTGGATAGGACGCAGGGGCCAATCGAGTTTCCAGCACGCTCTCCAGACCTTACACCACTGGATTTCTTCTTGTGGGGCACAGTAAAAGATGAGGTGTACAAACGTAAACCACGTAACCTAGACATTCTTTGGAATGAGATTCAAGCAGTGTGTAGAGAAATCTCATTGGACGTTTTGATACGATGTACAGAATCTGTGGTGACTCGTACTCAGAATTGTATTGATGCTGCAGGTCACCAATTTGAACAGTATTAACATTTGTTATTTATGTTTCATTTACATTGGACTTTCAGCTTTCTATTTTCCTGAAATTTAACTTTGTAGAACGGTAAATAAATTTTCTATGGAAGTTCAAAGTGTGTATACATTTTTTTGAAGCACCCAGTATATATAATATATATAATATTTATATCTACTTTTAGATTTATATCTACTTTAATTGGATATTTTTATTGTACATAAATACTCGTTTTTCATTTGCTCTTGAAGTATTTATAAATGCCCATAACGTTAAGATACTCAAAATTTATTACCGCATCTTAACTAAGAAGAATAGAGCTTTAAAATTTAAAAACATACCGACTGCAAGAATTTACTTTTTTCGCGTGGTTGATTGATCACTCTTTTAGCTTGTAATACATATTTTGACAACCCTTTCGCTTTAAGCTTTTCTATAGTTTCTGATTTGTTTTTCTAATCAATCAAAATATGTCATCAGTGCAATTCACTCAGTATGCGTGTTCTGTTTCCTCAACTATTGTAATTATAGAAAGTTAGTTTTGATTCCAATTCCCTTTAAAAGGTATATGTACCTGGATCCGTTCATTGGATTGTTATAACAGAATTAGCACATCTATATTTAACCGCAAAACGAATAGAATCAAGAAGACAACCGTGCAAAAACGGTAACACACGTCAAACTTTTAAGTCACATAATAGCCATATAAGGTTGAAAGTCGTCTAAAATATACATTTCATTCAATAAATACAAAGAGGGTTAACTTATTGTAACAGTAGCTATCCCCTCTTGTCAAAAGGACAACCCTCATTGCAAGCTTATATACCCTTGTATAGTTTAAATTTGTTTAGTTTAGCCATTGTCCTTTCAAGTGTCCTTAAGGCATTAAGTTAAGTGCCTTTGCAAATAAAACGATGTATAATAAATTCTATAAAACGCAAGAAAAGGAAGTTATTTCAAAATGCACAATCTTTAGACCTTGGGACAACACTCAAGATGCTACAATTTCAACAACAACTACTAGTGAAGAAGAAACTTTGGTAGTTGATGAACCCATTGAACATACAGTTAAAGCGTCTAAAGGAACTGATTTGCATCCTGCTGCTATTGATTGCTGTCCTGCTAATTTAGAGAGTTACCCTTTATACTCTGAGTATCTACATTTAAATTTAGCGCAGTCCTTGGGTTTAGCACCAACAGACCCTTTATTTTTAGAATGTGTAAATCAAGGTTATACGATTGAGGAATATTCTCGAATCTTAACGCAAGAACAACAAGCTAAAATTTTAAGTGCGCGCAAACAAAGACCTAAAAAATATAAATGTCCGCACTGTGATGTAGGATTTTCTAACAACGGTCAATTAAAAGGACACATCAGGATTCATACAGGTAACTTATACAAGTTTAAATGAGTAATTAAGTATATCTATAATTGTTAGGCGAACGTCCTTTTCGCTGCGATGAAAATAGTTGTGGTAAAACATTCACACGAAACGAGGAACTTACACGACATAAAAGAATTCACAGTGGACTTCGACCTTTCCCTTGTTCGCATTGTGGAAAACGATTTGGAAGGAAGGATCACCTTAAAAAACATTCACGTACGCATTTTCAACCACGGGGGCTGTATGCTATTCCCATTATGTTTCCTTTTGAAACATGGACATCTTCGACAACTGCTTACCCGTATGTTCCTCTGTTTACATACTAGTCCAGTAAGTACAAAAGGTAATTTAGAGTTCGCCAATTTTCCAAACCTAGTTTACATCAAATTCAAATTGAAATACTATTATATGCAAATTTAATTTGTTCTGAACTAGCGCCGCTTCCACAAATCATATAATTGCTAGTCCACTTCTAGATTTATTGAAAAAAATTGATGTGTACATTGTGAATAATTCATTGAGATTCTTAGCTAGGAAATTGATTTTTGAAAGCCCAGAATTTATAATAACGGCAATCGCAGTAAGCAGACTAAAAACGTATTATCAAGAATTTGTCGGAATCAGAATAGTTTAGAGTTAATACTTTGGTAACACTCAAACCTGTGAATTAATAAGAGCGGCAAATTCTAAATGATAGGTTAGAAATGATTTTAAAAAACTATTTATGTAATAAAACACAAGTATCCAGAGTTTATAATCCTGGTAGTGTCGCCTCTCTATACGCTGCAATTTTTAGACTACATCATAATTAAAAAATTGGGAAGTATTCAACGCAGGTTAAAAATAGAAGACCTTTGCATAATAATTTTGAAAAAGAAATGGTATTCTATGTTTGTCATTATTAAGAGCCTAGGTCTCGTCAAGATCGTTCTTAATTTGGTTTTCACTAACAACTACATATTTTATTTAAAAAATTTCAAAGTACTTTAACAAAAATTTATAATACTATTTATGAAAACCGTGAAGGTGTAAATTGCCATCGCCTTACTGTCTTTAAAATACGTCGCTTGCTAAATGCAATAGTCACACAGCTCAAAAAAAAAACAATCTGAAATATCTAGTCGAAAAGCTTGCTGAAAAGTTAAGACATTTGTCTCACTATTATATTTAAGATGTTTAAGCTAAATTTCGCGACATTTATTAAGAAATGTTAACAATGATTTAAATGTTAAAACTTTAGTTTAGTTATTTCAATATTACACTGAAAGATGCATCTTTCTTTTTAACACACTGGACGGCTCTTCTGACGAGAAGACTACGGTTATAAAAAAGTATCTTTATTTTAAGAACAAGTAATTGAAATGGCTGAGAAAATAAAATCACATTAGCGGATTATAACTAATAATGTCTGATTCCATTTGTTATTCTTCAGTTCAATGCACAAGCACTTACTAAAAAATAAGCACGCACCTACATATTTTAAAAACAGAAATAAAAATTCAAAGTTAACATTTCCTTGCAATTATTTTTAAAAAATTGTTGATAAAAATCGCATTACGTTGCATGATTACAGGTCTTCAAATTCTTTTTTTGTTATTGTAATAGAGACGGAATAATTTTATATCGCCTGTGTTAAGTTCGACTAAGTATCACCTAGTTTTTTTTACTTTTTTGTTTAATATTATCATTTCTTGTTTCGTTTTGAAACACAGACATCTTTGGCAGTTGCCTACCAGAATGCTCCTATATTTATATTACTCCAGTAAGTACAATAGGTAATCGTGAAGTTTATCATCTTTTCAGTCATAGTTATATCAAATTTTAATTGAATTACTAACTATTTTATGTATATTTAATTTGGTTCCAATGAATCTGCACGAAATCTGCTTCCACAAATGATGGCGTTGCTGTTAGAAGGCTCGTATTCAGGTGACGATCACGGGGAGAGGGCGTACACATCCCACCCCCGTGGTCATAGCGTCGCTGATGAAGAGTATCTGGCTTATTATTATTGTCTATTATAATAAAACTACAACTCTTGGACCATCTGTCTTAAAACATACCATCCGTTTATTTCTCTTGTTACAAATGTGTTCTAAAACATCCAGGTAAGATTCTTCTGCCGTACAATGTCGTAGACGTTAATTATATATTATATATTATAAAATATTTATTATATATTTATTATATATATATTTATATATATTTATAAAATAATGTTTTAGTGCAGCTATATTCGTTGTTATTAAAATTAAAAATGGCTACCCATATTTTGGTTTTCAGTTAACTGTGTGAATGAATCAGTATATTAAAGACAAAAACATCATAATTTACCAATATATTTCACACACACTGTCTAAACTAAATTGTGACACCCGAATTTTTCTAGATCGGCGCCTGTCTCTTAACTTGTACAATAGTCAAGACGAGAACGGTATGCCTATTATGAATAATTTATTTGATCTTTGTAAAAAAGAATATTAGTTGGCATGATCTAATTTTAAAATGCTTTCAACGTATAATATCTACCTTTTCTTCATTATATTGGAAAACCCCTACTAAAAATGTGGAACTGCATACATCTTTTAATAAATAAATAAAAAGGGGACTCCAAAATTTGTTTACAATTAGTTTTCAAAAATTGTTATGCTTGAAACTATGATATAAATTTGTTGGTAATTGAAATGATTGGAATAGCTACAGTGGATGGATTGCAGTTCATCGATTTTTTTTTAATATTAGAATCGATATATAATATCCTCTTTTAAATCAGTTATGTCAAAATTTACTAACCCTTTTCTGGTTTTATTTATTTTAGGGTTGCTTATCTAAAGTCCGTTTTCAGTTAAACATGGACGTGTTCGAAAATTGTTCCCTGATTTATATATTACCTCAGAAACTAAGAAAGTTAATCATCAAGTTCCAAAATTATACAGTCATGGTTTATGTTAAATTTAAATTGAAGTATTACTTTCTACAAATTGTGATTTGTTTACAACGCTGCTACCAAAAATTAAGCGTTGCTAATCAACTCCCAAATTTATCGCAAAAAATTATATACTCATTGTGAATCTCATTTATGTTCTTTACAATATATTTTATTCCTAGAACATTTTGTATAAATAAATTTATTTTTATAGCAAAATTGGAAAAAATACATAAATCAAGTGACTTTCTTTGATTAAGAAACTTAATATAATAGTGATTGAAAACACGAAGAAAATAAAAGCACATAAAACGATTCCTTCCAATTTTAATTTATAACTGAAAATATCTCATTTTATTTGTTAATTTTCAGTTCAATGCACACGCATGTACTAAAAATAAGCACACGCGCACATATTTTAACAAGCAGAGACAAAAAAACTTCTTTCTTTGCAATTATTTTTAAAAAATCATTCATGCCTTTAGCTGTTATAAAATTCAGGATTACAATGCATGATTGCAGATCATCAAATTTTCTTTTTGGTATTGAAATAGACATGGAATATTTTTTTACATCGACTGTGTTAAATTCAATTAATCAACTCCTAGTTTAGCTGTTTTGATGCTAGAAATTTTAAATTCTTGTATTCTTTTGAAACATAACATGTTCGGCAACTACTTACTAGAATGTTCCTATATTTACATTACTCCAGTAAGTACAAGCAATAATTATGAAGATTATCAACTTTTTAATCGTAGTTTATATCAAATTCAAATTGAATTACTAACTATTTCATGTAAATTTAATCTGCTTCCTATAAATCTGAACAAAATCAACTTCCACAAATGATGAAGTTGCTGTTAGTTGTAGGTACAATATAATTGAAAATTCCTATTCTGAATAATTCATCTGAACCTTGTACAATGAATTTTACTTGGTAAATTGGTTACAAAAGCCTGGAATACAAACTAAATACAATGTTTGCCATTAAGTTTCTGTGTTGAAAGAAAATCGCGAAAAGTACACGAACAAGGCGATAGTGCGAGTCACCCTAGTTTAAGATCTATATCACCGTAACACTCGAAACTACGAAATAATAGGGAAAAAAATGCAAACCTTAAGTTGTCATTAAAAATAATGCTTTTTTTATGTAATAAAGTGTAAGTATCCGAAGCATATAATCGTGATAATAATCAATATTGGAACAACTGCCATATTTGTATAGACATATGAACGCAGTTAAAATGTTTATAAATTACTCAATGTAGGACAAGAATTGAAAAGTGTTGTATAATTACTTTAAAAGAAGAGATTACTGCTTATTTTCGTAGTTACAAACTTTCTAAAACTGATTAAGTTATTGGATGATTTCGATCGTTTACAAACATCTAGATATTTTATTAAAAACGTAAAGTCCTTATTAGAATACACGCCCACATACATATGTTCATAAATGAAAATGAAAACTCAACCCAAAGATTTGCTTACAATTAGTTTAAAAAAATTCTTTCTGCTTGAAACTACAGCAAAAATTTGCTTGGCACTTGAAATGGTTTGAATAGCTACCGTGGATCGACTGCAATTCATCGAATTTTCTTTTCAATATTAGAATCAGTATAAAATAATCTTTTTTAAATCAATTATGTCAAAATTTACTGAATCTTCTGGTTTTATGTATTTTAACGATTACTTATTTGAATTTCGTTTTCTTATAATCATAGACGTTTTCGAGAAACATTTACCCTTATCTTTCTTTACTTCTACATTAGCTCAGACGGTATGTAACATTATTTTGTAATGTTAACAATTAAACAAATTAATTAATTAAAAATTCAGTAACTTGAATAAAGTATAAACAAAAATTTACACCAATAAATCACATCATTTTATTTAGGATCCTTTATAATAAAAGACCACATTTACCGATAGCTTCAGGCTAGTAAATTCCAGCGGCAGGTCATCATTTAAAGCTTTAGACCATCGTAAGTCAAATACAATAAACCTCTTAAAAGTTTAGGTCGGTAGCAGACTAACAAATCCGATAAAATTAAAATGTAATAGTACCTTTTTAGCGTAAATAATGAAAACCAATTTCAGTTTGAAAAGCTTAATACTTTCGTTGATTGACATCGGGTTAGACAAAACAAAACATTATAAATAGCGAGAACTGTTTCCAATTTGATTTGTTCAAATATTACAAGTAATTTTAAGTAGTCTGGAGACATCCATTGTATTTAAAATCCATTTCGGCTCAAGTAGGTTAGCCGGTCTTTGTTAATAGCAGACTACTGTCTCCATAGCACATTGCAATAACTAAGTAATTCGTAGAAAGTAAAAGATAATTTAAACCCGTGGGAAAATAATTGCTTCCGTGATTCTCATCTAAAAAGGGGTTGGATTTGGTTTCTGAAATCTTGTTTTGTGGGAGGTTCTGTTCAGTCATTGGATAACAGAAAATGACGTAGATAATTATTAGAGTAGGAATTTAGTCTATATATTTGAAGGCTTTAGCCAAAGACAGGGGGTTTTTCCAATGGGGCCGTCCGTGATCAAGACGTAGAGAGAAACGTAGTTTGCGGGTAGCGTTTCTCCGGCATGACAGCTAGAATATTCCACTTCGTATCACGTTAATAAAAAATTGGAAAGAAGTGTTACTTTTCCAGTTTCGCGAGGGTTATGCCCATATGTTCGCGGATTTATAGTGATGCAAGATAAATATTAAAAACTTGTAGGCGTGTTACGCAGCAAGTAAGTGATATTGTCAAAAATTCTGCCGAGTTCGTGTGCCAGTCAATTTTCTTAAACATTACAAACAGAAGCAACAAGCGAGATTCTCTTCCCAAATTTAAGAACTGCTCTACGTTGGAAAACAAACCCTCAAATAATGGACAATCTTTAGTAAGTAAGTTTTTATAGTTAAGTAGCATGACCAATTTTTAGTTAGTTTATTTGTTAGGACGTTTTGACCATAAACCGTAGGATTAAATTAGTGTACGATTTATAATATTAGTTTCTTTCATATACAAGTGTTTGATAACTACTTATGTACACAAAATTTTCATAAATTCCATAGTCACCTATTCACTTAAATTTATAAACTAAATCAATGAATGTAAGAGGTTCACGTTTATTGCTCTGTGAATTAAATAGTTTTGTTTGCCGTTGATTAAGTCAATAGTTTTTCTTATTTTTTTATATATAAGAAGTAACAAAGTGAGGAATTGATTAAAAGAAACAATTGTCCTCCTTGGGATGACAAGTCTCTCAATGTTTTGTACGAACATTTGGACATTCTCGACTTGTCTGGCGCCCTTGGCAATTGTCATTAAGCCACAATATTTTATGAAAGGTAAGTGCCACATCTTTGTAGTATATTATAAAGTAATTTAACCCTTTTTTTCAAAATTTTAACCCTCTATATGATCCACGACCTTCCGCTAGCTAGTGTCGGTGACCCTCCTTTAATTTTTGTTTTACAGGGCGCCCCCATTTTATAACTTTGCATACGTAGTAGCTTTTCCGCCTGTATCAGGTAGAAAATTTAATTACTAACTACAAGAATTTTCCAATTATGGTTAATGTTAAATTTAAATTAATATACTGTTTTCCACAAATTTTGATTCGTTTGCGATAAATCGAAACAGGCGATGCTTCCAAAATTCAATTTGTAGATTTATCGCAAAAAAGCGATGTGCTCATTGTGTGTAATTTATTTGTTCTTTTACAATAAAATTTTTATTCGGCAAATTGATTTTTAAAAGACTAGAGTTTAACCTAAATATGTTTTTCACAAATAAGTTTATTTTTTAAAGCAAAATCATATAAAATACGTACATCAGGTGACTTCGTGCAATTAAGAAATTCACTATAGTAGTAAATGATACTGCTAAGAAAGTAAAAACACATTAGCTGAATTCTCTAATTTTAACATACATATAACTGCCATGTCTAATTTTATTTGTTATTCTTCTGTTCAATGCACAAACACCTACTAAAAAATTAGCACAGACGTACATATTTTAATAAACAGAAACAACAAAACTCAAAGTTAAATTTTTCTTGCAATGTTTTTAAAAAATTATGCATACCCTAAGCCGTGATAAAAATCTACATGACAGATTGAAAAATACACCGAATGCTTTTTTATATCGACTGTGGTAAGTTGAACTAAACATCTACTGATTTTTGCTATTTTGATGCTTAATATTAAAAATTCTTGTTTCTTTTTGAAAAACAGACATCTTCGGCAACTGCTTACCAGAATGCTCCTATTTTTATATTACTTCAGTAAGTACAAACGATAATTGTGAAGTTTACCAACTTTTCAATTGTAGTTTATATCAAATTTAAATCTAATTATTAACTATTTCAAACAAATTCAATTTGCTTTCGATAAATTTGAACTAAAGCTGCTTCCACAAATAATAGAGTTACTGTCAGCATGTACTGTAATTGGTGCGGTTATTGTGAATAATTCGTCTGAACTTTGTACAATGAATTTTACTTGGTAAATTGATTTTGAACGAATGAAATGTAAACTAAGTACAATTTTAACTATTAAGTTTCTTTACTGACGGAAAGTCGCGGAAAGTACACAAATAAGGCAATTTTATGCGATTATATGAGTCACTATAGTTTGAGATCTATATTACCATAACACTCTTCACTGTGAAATAATTGGAAAAGAATTAAAAATAATAGTTTTGCTTTTTATGTAATAAAGCTTAAGTATCCGAAACTTATAGTCGAGATAGTAATTAATAATAATCGAACAGCAGTTAAAACGTTTATAAATTATTCAATGTAGGATACAAATCGAAAAGTTTTCTATAATTATTTTAGAAGAAAAGATGGCCACTTATTTTTGTCGTTATTGACATTCTAGGCCTGACTTTAAGTTTTGGATGATTTACAAACATCTCAATATTTTGTTAAAAATATAAAACAACTGTGCACCAGAAATTCAAAAATAATATTTTTCTGAAATCAATCAAGAATGTTTACTTTGTCAGCTCAAAACTAGTGTCAAAAATGTAATACATGCTTATACAAGCTGATGCACTAATAGTTCTTAGATTTTCAAAAATACTGAATGATATTTCAGAAAAAATTATATGTGCACCTCGTAGTAAAAGTACATTCCCCGACTCTCAATGCTTGTTGGCCGAGGCGCCGAGGATACATTGTTTTTACTGCTAAATACACAAAATACTATTATCTCTTCGTGTCTGCAGAAAAATATTTAAATACTACAACTTGTTTTTTGTTTTTAAGATTTATCGCTTGTCGAATGCTATGGTCAGACAACACAAGATATAAAATAATGAGATATGCCCATCCGCGGAGCGAAATGTTTAAAAAAGAAATAAAAGAACATTAGTTGATTTGATCTAATTTTAAAATACCTATAACGTGTATCATCTTTTTTTTCTTCATTATTTTGCTCAAGTCCCTACTAAAAATACACGACTACATACATATTTTAATAAATAAAAAAGTTAGCCAAGAGCGAGTCGAGCTCGCACTATTAGGGTTCCGTACCAATACTACAGCGAGCAAGCAATAAACCAAATTACGCTGTTTTTATTTTTTATGTCTATTTAAATCTTATCCAAATTTGATTGTGATAACAGAAAAATGAATATATTGTCCCATATTGTACTGGTACATTATTAGTAAATACGTTCTCTATTACTGTGTTTAAAAAAAATTTTCCCAGCAACTATTACGCTGTCAAAAAAATCTGCAGTTTTCCGATAATCTATGACTCAATAGCTACTATATTAAAATCAAAATTTTAGCTTTGGAAATGTAGGAGAACAGGGGGGGACGTTTATTTTTGGCACATTTTGAGCTATGTTATGAAGACTACTGGACCGAAAATTATTAAAAAAATATTTTTAAAATCTTTTTAAAATCCTCTTTCGAATGACACCTCACACGATATATTTATAAAAACTTTTTTTCTTTTGACCGAATGAACTTCCGCCATTTTAATCTAAAAATATTTTTTCTATTTTCTGACTGTCGATATATATATATATATATATATATATATATATATATACTCCCTGTATGTTTGTTGTGGTTTGTTTAGCATTCTTCTTAAGCTTCTTTGGGAATTAAACCACTCATAGTTTTTAAAATGATCTTTATTTATGCTAGGTCATGGATCGAAACGTAAATAAAGATCATTTTAAAAACTATGAGTGGTTTAATTGCCAAAGAAGCTTAAGAAGAATATATATATATATATATATATATATATATGCGCGCCATAAAGACCTAGCATTGTGCCAAATTTCAAAATCCTACGTTGCATATTTTATATACAATTAATTTTAAAATAAATTTTATGTGTGAAACTATGATACAATTCGCTTTGCAGTTGAAGTGGTTTGATTAACTTCCGTGGATGGATTGATATTAGAATTGATATAACATCCTTTTTTAAATCAAGTATTTTCTCACCATCCTCTGGTTTCACCTATTTTAACAGCTTCGTTTTCTTTTACTTATGGACTTCTTCGAGAAATGTTTACCCTTATGCTTCGTTATTTATATATATTAGCTCAGAAGAATGAAAAGTTAATTATCAAGTTGTGGAACTTTTTACTCATTGTTTATGTTAAATTTAAATTAACTTACTATTTCATACAAATTTTTGTTTGTTTACAATAAATCTAGGCGTGTTCTGCTTCCAAAAATCAAACAGTTGCTAGTCAACTTGTACATTTATCGCAAAAGTGGTGCACTCATTGTGAATTACTCATATGTGTTTTGTTCAATAAATTTTATTCGGTAAATTGATTTTAAAAAGACTGGGAGTTTAACCTAAATACATTTTTCACAAAATTTGAAAAAATACATAAATAGGGTGACCTTGTGCAATTAAGCAACTCAATATAATAGTTCTGTGTATTTCCATAACTCTCAACTCTGTGAAATAATATAAACTAAATGCAAATTTTAAGTGCGTAATTCCAATTTTTATTTAATAAATCCTAAGGACCAAAGCTTATACTCTCGATAGTAATTAAAAATAAAGCCTTTTAATAAAACAAGTACTACCTCTTCTATAGACAGTAGTTTTGCAATATTAATAAAGTATTGAACGCAGGCTAAGAATTGTAGATCTTTAAAGAATATTTAAATCCATATATCTTTTATTTTCAACGTTATAAGCAGCCTAAAGCTGGTGAAAATTTTTATTCACTTTACACTATCCCTATACATCTAAATATTTTATGTTTTAAAATAATAATTCTTATTATCTCTTCATGAAAGCTAAAAGCATTTAAATTAATATCGGTCGATAAACCTGTGGTTAGCATCTTTTTGTTATCTCTAAGAATTAGCGTTTGCTAAATATAATTGGTGATACAACTTAAAGATGAAATAATAAGTGACTTTGTTTTTAGAAACATTAGTACATATTTTAATAAACCTTACCAAAGACCCCAAGAACAAATATTTTCTTACAATTAGTTTTTAAAAAGTTTTTATGCTTGAATCTATATTAAAAATGTGCTTGGCATTTGGGTCGGTTTTGTTAGCTACCATGTAGTTCAATTAATCAAATTTACTTTTTGATATTAGAATCGATATAAAGTATGCTTTTTTAAATCAATTGATCAAAAATTAATAGCCGGCTTCCATTTTCATTTGAAACATGCATTTCTTCGACAAATTATTACCAGTTTGTTTCTTTATTTATATGCCAGTTCAGTAGGTAAAAAAACAGGAATTATGAAGTTCGCCAATTTTACAATCGTAATTTATGTCAAATTCAGATTGAACTAATTTTTACAAATTTTAACTTGCTTACGACAAAACTAATCTGACGCAGCTTCCACAGATCAAAAATTACTTGTCAACTTGTAGATTTTTACTCATTGTAAATAATTCGTTTGGGTTTTATACGGCAAATGTTACTCGCAAAACTAATTTTTAGAAGACTCGAATTCAAACTAAATACCTTTTTCAAATAAGTTCATTTTTTAAAGAAAAATTTGCGGAAAATACATCAAGAAGGCATGTTTTAACTTCTAAGGGTGCTTAATGTTATAAACATTCCTTGCTCGGAAATATTGCCAAAAATAATAATATAATGGACTTTGATGCTGGATCTTCCTACTATGCTTGTTGATCTTGCATCCTTACGTAAAATTGTTCAATTTAATTGAAGGGGATCATACGGGATCATCTTAAAACAAAAATGCGGCCGAGAGCACTTATTTCACGCACTAGGATTATGCATGCATGTGCGATATCATCTGTAGCGAATAACGAACTAACTTATTTCTAATCCGCGTCACATGTCTATAACAGTTCTTGAGACCGGTCGGAACGGCACAAAATGATGTTGCTTGTTAATGATCAATATTGCTAATAGTTATTTGATTATCTACTTCACTTGAGGTAAAATGCTGGGGGAAATTATTGGTAGCATGAAATGGATTAGGACGTGCCCTAAGTAAACAAAAGCAAATAAAAAAGCAAAACTAACATTATTTCACGCGATAAATCATTAACGTACCGCCCACCAAAATAAGTATGAAT
The DNA here is from genome assembly GCA_036346225.1 of Platerodrilus igneus. Classification (NCBI taxonomy): domain Eukaryota; kingdom Metazoa; phylum Arthropoda; class Insecta; order Coleoptera; family Lycidae; genus Platerodrilus; species Platerodrilus igneus. Next base: position 5,532,737 of record JARFIW010000301.1, read on the forward strand.
ACTTATTATTAAGAATACCAGGATATATCAATAACAAGGAAGAAATAAAAAGAAACTTAACGATACTCAGTAGTATATATAGCAATAACTGACGTCTGTGTGCGTTCTTTAAAGATAGAGGACACAACTTGGCTAAAGGTCGTTTGACAACACTATGTGCAGTTCTCACCTTAACTACTTGGACAAGCCTGGCAGCCCCGGAGTAACATAAATAAATACGACCTAACATCCATGCAAGAGATGGCGAAAGATTATCCTTTAGCAATACCAATATTCCCTTCTTTACATCAGAGGAGTGAGTCAACCATATAGTTTTTTGTTGTAAAGTAAGTAGAAACTCTGTATGCCATTGTTTCAAAGATATTTCAGAATTCTTTGAAGAATTTGACATTGGTGCAGGGGTCAGGTAAGACTAAAAATGGTTCCAGACCAAGGGAGTGGCATGGGTTCAAGTATGAAAAATCATCAGAATTGGTGCTTAGTGGGCACAGAGGCCTTGAATTGAGGATTGCCTCAATTGTATTGAATTCTTCATACGATAACACCTGGTCACCCACAACCCTTATAAGGTGTGATTTCATTGACTTTATCCCAGCCTATCACAGATCACTAAAATGAGAAGCGGAGGGGTGCGCCACAAAAACCTTTAGATGCGTCACAAAAACCATGTAACTGTACATCCCTGTAATTATTATAAAGAATAGAGCTGGGGATTTGAATTTTATCAATTCTGTCCATTGATCTAAGTAATTTTTCCATTTGGAGGCAATATGAATCGCTATATAATATGTATTAAGCAATAATCGTTCACAGTCATACCTTTTCAACAAAATCGAAAATGCCGTTTCAAAATTACTACACAAAATTTTTATAATCAAGCACATTCAATAAGACATAAAATTTCTCAACATCAAAAAGGTTTTGGTTGTCATAAACGAGGTTTTTGAACATCCCATGGAAACTATTCCAGTCGGAAATTTGACCACAAAACTTTCCCACGAAAGCTTTAAGTAATTAAATGTTTGACGTACCACCTAATGCACCAAAAAATCAGGGCATTTTGAAAGAATATGACCTTGACTGCACATGTTGTTAGTAATGGGATTATTGCCAAACTTTTGCCTTTGAGTAAAACGTTCATTATACAAAAGCGTAAATAAAACCATGTCTAAAAGTATTGTTAATGTTCTAAAGTGAAGAACTGATTTTGCTTGTAGTAGTATTTACAGATTGTATTGGCCCAAGCGTCTTGAATTGGTTTTCGAGAAGTAACATTAAATCGTCGAAAGCTGGAATATCTATTTGACTATATTCCATGTCAAAATCGATGAGTGTCACATTAATTTTTTGCAAAAGAATGTGCAAAAGTAATGGTCTCACCTTTCTGTTTCTAAATTTAAAGCTTGTAAGCTTGAAATAAATTCAAAAAACATGCTTAGAAGATATCGTAAATATTTGTCTATATGAGCTTTTAAAGTAGTAAAAGTCGTTCGTTTTGATATCTTTTAACCAACTTTTCGTATGCAAAAGAAAAATTATCTTCTGTGATAGAAATACCCGAGAATAATTTTAATGGTTCTCCTTCAAGAAACAAAAGGAGGTACAGAACTTTAAAATGGGTGCCAAATTAACATTTTTTTATTATATTTTTGAAAATAAACGCACATGTGTTTCTTAGTGAATAGCGATAAATAATTAAATCTAAGAAATTTATATTATCACCTATGAAATTTAAAATAACATAATAATTAAATTAGTTTTTTAGAGGAAAGCACCATGTACTTATAAATAGCAAATACGAGATACGATAAAATTCTAAATTTATTTATAAACGGAATCACAAGTTTACATTAGCAAATTATTGGTTCTTGATCCGGTTCGAAATGAACTGCTTGGGTGTTCGCAAAGGTATGCATCGAGAGAGATGATACATGCAAATGAAGCGTTAAATTAATAAATTTGGAATTGCCCAAAAGGTGTGACAATCTTGATACAAAATTAGGACGCACTGGCTAACTACAGTTGTGCGGGAGTAGATCCCTTGAGAAACAATAAAAGAAAATCGACAAAAAATTTGGAAAATGTAAAATAACTAGGTGCAGTCACAAGATTACGTTACCAAATAACACTTATCTTGAAAGATTTTCAATACAGTCCTTAATTTTATGGACGCCAACTCGTCTAGTGGACGAGTATTCAGGAGAATGCTAATTATGCCGACCCCTGCTGAAATGTGGTTCTTTTTACAAAATCCTGAACTATATATTTAAACAAAAAGAACAAGGAATTTTAGCACACTACGTCACCTAAATCTATTTGAGTACAAGCATCATCACATTTTTCTGAAAACGTGCATACAAAAAATAGTGCAATTTAGTTTGTCAGCATTACGATCTTAAAATAATAATAATTTAAAGCAGATCTTCAATCTTTCAATAAAACTAATAATGTCCAAACTTTATACCTCTAATAGACTTAACAGTATACTCTAATGGACGTTGTATAATTTTATCAACATTTAGTTGAACAAGCGCCATGCATAAATGCTATTAGCAATCAATAAAAGCAATTTCTAATTAGTAAGAACTTGCAGCTGCGTCTTAAGGCGTATAAAAAATTGCAGGGAGCCAAGATTGAATTAATGTGCTATGTAGTTCGCATTTCCAATATCTGTTGATTTGGAACGAATCCGCACCGATTCTATCAGTGTTGTTTGATTCTGTTGAAAATCCGCGGATTTTACTACGTCTAGCTGCCGTTTGCTAATTTGTAGCCAAAGTGGTTGACCCGACTACCCTCTCAAAATTCACCTTCATATGTATTGTCGTCTCATTAATTGTTTTCCGTCCGTTGTCTAACGTTGTAACGAATTTTCCTGGCCAATCCCACACATGGGTGCCAGTGAAATGTTTTCCTATATTTCTCTGGCCGACACTACTTTATTATCACCATGCTCCAAGTCAGGTGTCTGCAAAACAAAGTCTTCCGACGTAACTAGGGGTCTATTCCTTGGGTAGAGCTATGAGCAATGGGGGTAAGTCGAAATCTGTAGGGGGTCACACTCAAACTAAAACAAACAGGCGCCACCAAGTCCAGATTGATTTATGTTAATGGCATGGCAAATTTCTAAGGGCGGACGTGGAGACCCAAAGAAAAAAAGATCGCCTTCGCTGACACAAAAACTTGTCTTAACAGAATAAGACGCTGTTCCTGTAAGGAAAAATAATAATTAAGTCACATAGAAAATGGGAACACAATTTGCGTCCCTCAAATATACCTAAAATGCATAGAGAATATTTTCTACATAAGGGTGTCATAAAAATTTAACTCTTATTGCTTTTTGTTTATCAGGTCTGATCAAACTAGATCAGAATAAAAAGACTTTAAGCGTGGATTATAAATTTACTAGAGAGAATTTTTTCAGTTTCTGTAAATAAAATTCAATGCTATAAAATAAAATGAATACTTGAAATACTTGCAAAGTTAATGTAAGGTTTATCAACTTGATCCTTACTCAAATATATTACAATCCAGTGTGACTGGTTATACTAAGGTTTCATAACCCAATCAGATCTGTGTAGGTCATTTACAAATTAATATACAAAATTTTCTCTTTAAGTTAACGGTATTAAAATCAATTTGAAGTCAAAACATTCACAAAGATATTCTCTAATTTTATCAAAGGTGGTAGTAATGTAATACTAAACATCTGTTAGCAATTGTGCAATTGTTGACGGCATATTTCAAACAAACAGGTGACGTAACCGCAGCTGTTAATTTATGTTGAAGCCACGTGTAGTCACATATCTACGAAACTAAGTGAAATTAAATTTGATACTGGAGAAAACCAGCTTAGCTACAGATAAACTGAATAACAAATTTGTACTTCTATAAAACGAAACGAAATAATGTGCTTTCAGAATGAAGTACTGAGGAAGTTCTCAAATCTACTACGAACCAAATCCCGGGCTGCTGTCCTTGGTTAGATTGGGAACTGCATCGCCGTGCGGAATCTGCAGCTAATTATTCCTGCTTTCCATGCTTCAAATACAGGTGTTGCAGCGAAGTGTGTTTCTTACTTTGATTCAAAATGCATAAATTTTGTAGCGTAATCTTCCATTGTCTAATCTTCGTTATAAATATAATTTTCCATTGCGTTGTTTATAAGTCGTAGTTCGTAAGTTGTAGTTGCGCTAAACAAATTGTTAAATTAGGTACTATGATAACGAATATACAATACCAACCGTTACTCAGGAAGTGTGTCACATAAATAATGCGACCCGGAGGTCACTCGCCATTAATTTCAAATGCATGCTGTCGCTGCTCTTACCTATCGACGAGTGCTTTTGCCGCGTTCTTCTATCGTGGGAGGGTCCCGAGTGGGGTTGTCAAACCTCTCACGCGCGCGCCAGTGGCTGTGGAATACACCGAACTCCGAAACAAATAGACTAACGACTCTAGATACTGTATTAATGTAAGGATTTGATTGTTACACGTATTATTACTTTAGTTAATAAAGGTGTTTTAACATTCGTTGTACCTTTCATGAATAGATTTTTACTGCGAAAATAAAATTGTTACACTACCCCTTTCCTAAAAGAAAAAATTTTTTTAAGGAATAAACTTCAAATATAACAAATACAAAAAATTTTTAACTTAATAATACTAGCCTTTTCTACTTTCCTAACTAACTATGCAATTTTATGAATTTATTCAAATGGGGAGACAAATAATTACAAATGCGAGTGTGTTGGTAACTACGTGTACCTGACGTCCATTGGGAGACAAAATCGGGGAGTCACAATCGGTATTAATCAAAATTGGGAAGGGTCAAATTAGAAAGTCAAACACTCCACGGGACAAAAGATTAAATTCACAATGATTTTTTTTTTAACCTGGGGTCCTTATTCCTAACAAGGCTAATATTTATTACCTATAACCAAACATTTACAATTTATTTCTAATTCCAAAAAACTTCACTTCCAGGAGCTCAATTAGCTCTATCTACAAAAAAAAGGAATGCTTCCTCATCAAAACAGCATAACTATCCAAAGTATCATCACTATAAGATGACAATCAAAAGGAAGACCTTACTAATAGGTCTAAATTTAAAACACTATTATCACAAAGTGATAATCAAAACAAAAGTGACCTAACCAAAAGGTTACTTATCAAATCCAAATACAAAGTATTATCACTTTATTACAAAGAGATAATCAAAACGAAGGTAACCTAACCATAAGGTTACTTAACAAATTCAAATACAAAATATTATCACTTTATTACAAAGAGATAATCAAAACGAAGGTAACCTAACCATAAGGTTACTTAACAAATTCAAATACAAAATATTATCACTTTATTACAAAGAGATAATCAAAACGAAGGTAACCTAACCATAAGGTTACTTAACAAATTCAAATACAAAATCGAACCAGTCAGGGCTGTAATATCCTACACCCTACTGAATATCCTATCACTAAGTTCCAACAAACAACAGATCTCATTAGTGATGGACCAAATGGTGAGACTCACCAAGCCAACCTTGACCTTATCAAACCAAAGAATTTCGAACGGTCAAAAAAACAAGGAAAGAATAATCTAATATTCTCTCTACCTAGATATGTAGAAATCAGGACCAACAATCAAATAGCCCACTTACTTCTACATTGTAAAGATATCTGTTAAAGACATCTTCTAAACACATCTCTGAGTAACGCGCGAGCAAAATGACCAGCGTGCACACCAAGGCACACCTCAAACTTACAAAATCTACAAAATCTACAAAATCTCTAACCACTTATTTCACTTCTCAAACAAAATACTCAAAATTAGTGAAACGACACTAAATCAAAATCTGGACAAAACAAAGCAAACCACTACTGCATTACTTAACATCAAAGAGATGACCGGACCGGAACTAATCGTCAAGATCATCATTTTCCTTTGGATACGACGCTTCAACTGGTTTCAAGTCCTTTACGTGCCATTTCCCTGCTCTTGTCCCATCTTCGTTCTCTAACTCATACACTAAATTGGAATGTTTTTTTCGAACTTTACTCATAACGAACTTTGGAGCTAACTTAGCGGAAAACTTATCACTAGCACTCGGGAGGACCTTATTAGCTCTCCAAACACACTCTCCGACTCGGAATGAAATGTCTCTTCTCCTAAGATTTTAACGTTTACTCGAACGTTGATAAGCTACATGCAAATTTTCACGGACATTTCCAAAAATATCAAACAAAGGTTGACGATCCAAAACATAAGAAGGTCTACTACTGGAGACGACATCAACATCCTCACCAGGTATAAAATTATCATTATAAGCTTTTCCACTTAAAGGTACCTGACGACCAAAAACTAAAAAATTTGGCGAATAGTTGGTGGACTCATGTTTTGCTGAGTTGATTGCGTATTGGATCTTTGATATCTCAATATCCCACGTATCATGTTCTTCTACGTATGAACGGATTGCTGTACCAACTGTCTTATTGATTCTTTCCACAAAATTGCATTGGGAGCATAAACAGCATTATACCAAATCTTTTGAATTTCGTACCTTGCACACAAAGCTTTAAAAATACGTCCAATTAATTGTGGACCATTATCACAAATAACAAACTGTGATACTCCGTAGACAAGAAATACTTTTTCTTCCAAAAATTTCTCGATCAAATGTGCCGTGGCACTACGCAAAGGTTGCAAAATCGAATACTTCGAGAACCAATCACCAACAACTAAGAGCCATTTATGTCCGCGTTTGGAACGAGGAAACGGACCCATCAAATCTAACGCAATGGTTTGGAACGGTAGTCCAACCTCTTTCTCCTTTCCCATCATCCCAAGGGGACCTTTATTGGGTGGTTTTTGAGCACCACAAATCAAACACTTCCTACAAAATTTACGTACGTCAAAGATCATCTTTGGCCAATAATATAATTCTTGAACACGAGACAAAGTTTTAAGGAACCAAAATGTCCTGCTGAAGGGGGGTCATGACATGATTTAATGACATCTATACGCTGAGATTTTGGCACTAAGTACTTCCACTCTACAACATTCGCCGAATGCGGTAATAGGGAAGGTATAAACTTATAAATAAACCCATCTTCCACTTTCCATTGTGGGTAGCTTCTGGGCGACAACAAAATTTTCTTTCTCAAAGATTCATACCACAAGTCTACGCCATCAAGTTTAATCTCTACTAAATTAACTTCTGGATTTTCTAAAGGAACACCACGACTAAGACAATCTGGGACTATATTAAACTTTCCTTTCCTATGCACCAAATCAAATGAATGTTGCCTTAATCGAACAGACCATCTGGCGAGTTTTCCAGTTGGATTCTGAAGATTACTCAACCAAAGTAACGAAAAATGATCGGTGACAACTGTGAAGCGAACTCCTTCTACCCACGGACGAAATTTCTCAATTGCAAAAATAACTGCTAAACACTCTCTCTCTGTGGTGGAATAATTGCGCTCGGTACGGCTCAGGGTTTTACTTGCGTACGAAATTACACGCTCTTCTCCTTTTACATTTTGAATCAACACAGCTCCTAACCCAGTGTTACTTGCGTCACACTCAACAATAAAGGGTGCCGAGTAGTCTGGCTGCGAAAGAAGAGGTGCAGAAACTAATGCTTGCTTGATCAGCACAAATGAATTTTCTGCTTCCGCACTCCAGTTTACAGTTTGACCTTTTTTCTTACTCTTAATGAGGTCATTAATAGGCGAAACTAAAGACGAAAAATTCTTTATAAAGCGACGGTACCAGCTGCACATTCCTATAAACCTTTAATCTCCGTTGTGGTTTTCGGACGAGGAAAGTTAACCATTGCCGACACCTTATCGGGATCTGTACGAAATGAGTTAGAACCTACTATATAACCCAAAAATTTAAGTGTCTTTTTAAAAAATTCGCATTTACTTATGTTTATAGTAAGGTTAGCTTCTTTTAGACGTTGCTTAACCTCTACCAATAACTTTAGGTGTTCTTCAAAAGATGACGAACATAATATTATGTCGTCCAAATAGCAAAATACATGGGGTTCAAAACGTGGACCAAAAATCGCATCTACTAAACGCTGTTGTGTCTGCGCAGCATTCTTCAACCCAAATGGCATGCATGTAAATCTAAATTGTCCTCGTGAAATAACACTGAAGGCAGTCTTATCTTTAGACGACTCACAAAGGGGGGATTTGCCAAAACGATTTTCTCAAATCCAGAGACGAAATGTAGTTCGCACCTCTCAACATATTGAGAATTCTATCTACGTTCGCAAGGGGGGTACGAATCATGAACAGTTAAGTCGTTCAGGGTTCTACCATCGAAACAGAAACGATATTCTCCATCTGCTTTCTTAACCAACAAAACTGGAGAGGACCACGGACTAGTACACGGTTCTATAACTTTAAGTCTAAGCATGTCGTCCAACTCCTCATTCAATATCTTACCCATATATGGTGACATGACATATGGTTTCTTGTGGAAGGGTTTGGCATTGCCTGTGTCTATGTCCATTTCGATTAGGTGAGTTCGTCCTAATCTATCGTCGCTGCTAATCTCACTAAATGAATTTATTAACTCTTGTGCTTGCACACATTGAGCATCTGAAAGGTCATGTAAACCAAATAAAGAATCTTCAGTGTTCAAAGGGATGGAAGACGAACCTATATACCCAATTTCGTTCCCAATGTTACTTTGGATAAACCAATTATTACTTCTAAAGTCAGCAACTACACCAAATAATTTTGCAAAGTCACTACCGAAGATAAATGTATGCGGTAGGGACGGAACCACTAATGCATTAAGGATGCGGCAGTCATTACCTATACAAATTGGCAAATCTACTGAGCCTACAACAGACTTTATTGAACCATCAGCTGTAGTGATACCCGTTTTTGCTGAACTAAAATTTTCAAGTCTAATTTTCTAACAATTGAAAGGGCTAAAGATCCCACCACTGAGGTAGTGCATCCCGAATCTAGAAGACCGGTAATGTCTCTATCCATTAATTTCACCATAATGTAAGGTCGATTATCACACTGCTTCTCAATGAACAAAGTATTATTCTTAGGCTTCGGAGAGTCCTGACAAAAATTTTTAACAACTGTAAGCCATCTTGACCACTCGTCTTTACAAAAGTATTTTTCTTGTTTACAAATCATAACCATGGCCTTATTACGCGGAACAGGATGCCGACCACTATGCGCCTGCCGCCTTACTGGTTTTTTGAGCATTGTGGGCATGACGTAGCCTTAACGCCATTTCGACCACATCCAAAACAAAAAATCTTTTTAGTTGCTCTACAATCTCTGAACCAATGTCCACTACGGGAGCAATTCCAACAAACAAAATTATTTCTCTTATCGGGACTAAAGGAATTACAAACTGAGGACTCCAAAGAGCTCTTATCCGCTACTGTTACTTGGGGATTAACTAATTTATTCTGAAACACCCTACTCTTAACAGCACAAACTTTTTCATTCAACCCAGGAGGTTTGTTCTCAAATTGATGCTTAGGGGGGTTGCAAATCTTGTTAGGTTTACTAGAAGTTGCTGAAACCAAGTTTAGTTTCATCAAAGAAGCTTCTTCTAACCTTTACACAAATTTACTAAGGTAGACAAATCTTGAATGTCCGACAATGCAAGTGCTGAAATATATTCAGGAACCAAATTTCTTCTTATCATCTTAACTTTAGTAACTTCTGCTGGTTCGTTGGTCAGTCTACTAAACAAGGTTTGCATATGCGCGACAAATAAAATAATCCTTTCGTCTTTACCTTGGCGACGATTTCTGATCTTTTCCCAAATGTCATCATCTGAAGAACCAGGTAGGAAATCTTCCTCAAACGTTCTAACAAGGAGTTCCAGTCTCTCAATGAACTTTTCACTGTTCTAAACCAAACTAAAGCGTCACCCACAAAAAGTTCACATGCTGATCCAAATAAATCAGCTTCGGATACCTTACGAGATTGTGCTAAATCACTAACTCTATCTAAAATGAATATAGTTGTTTGGGATCACCTGAGAATTTTACAGGCCATGAACCTATAGGTACGGAAGGCGTTACATACGAAGTCGAATGAATAGGTGCACTAGCAACTGAAGGAGATACTACAACGGACCGATCCAAATAGGTGGACTCTGTACTTTTATTGATTTTATCGTATAAGTCAGCTTCAAGGGTTAATATCGTTGCTACTGTCTCATTTCTGAACTTAATTGCTTCCTCGGAATTTACTGAAGGGATTTTCATGCGCTTAACTCGCCCCGAAAGGTGGTTTAACCTTGAACAAGCTCTCCTAAAATTTGAGTCTGATGAGTCACCTTCAAATTCGGACACAACATTACGAACTGACTCGACTGAAACTGAAATTTCTTTACTTTCCGTTGCAAAGTCTACTTCATAACACGAAAGATCAATCAAACAACCAGGCTTATCTATTTCTTTAGCCAACAATCTACCTAAAATTTTCCTTTTCTCCAACACTTGTCTCTCACTCACCACTCCTCTGATTCTTAGTTCATACTCCAATTCTTCTTTAAGTAGACAAACAATTTGGAATTTTTCCGACATGATTACTCAAGCCTAATGGAATCAAACCGATAAATCTAACTGATCCGAACCTTACAAAAGTTATCAAAACAAATTCGTACTACTAAAGGTAAAAATCAAAAGATGTTTTTGGTAAAATTATTTTTGCCAAAACGATATCAAAAAAAATTATAAGGGGTCAAAATAGAATGAAAGCCAAAAGTAAATTTGACCAAATTAATTAATTGACTGTATGGGGATTAACATTACAACCAATCTTTTATCAAAAGCGAACAAACAAATCTAAATGTCAAATAGACTTTAAGCGAACAAATTTCGGAGCAAAATAATTTTTGGACAAATGGACTTCAAAGCAAAATAAATTTTGAGCTAACAAATTTCGAAGCAAATTAAATTTTGAACAAATAAATTTCGAAGTAAATCAAATTATGAACAAACAAATTTCGGGGCCCCAAACGTTGCCGGCGCCAGTGTAACGAATTTTCCTGGCCAATCCCACACATGGGTGCCAGTGAAATGTTTTCCTATATTTCTCTGGCCGACACTACTTTATTATCACCATGATCCAAGTCAGGTGTCTGCAAAACAAAGTCTTCCGACGTAACTAGGGGTCTATTCCTTGGGTAGAGCTATGAGCAATGGGGGGGTAAGTCGAAATCTGTAGGGGGGTCACACTCAAACTAAAACAAACAGGCGCCACCAAGTCCAGATTGATTTATGTTAATGGCATGGCAAATTTCTAAGGGCGGACGTGGAGACCCAAAGAAAAAAAGATCGCCTTCGCTGACACAAAAACTTGTCTTAACAGAATAAGACGCTGTTCCTGTAAGGAAAAATAATAATTAAGTCACATAGAAAATGGGAACACAATTTGCGTCCCTCAAATATACCTAAAATGCATAGAGAATATTTTCTACATAAGGGTGTCATAAAATTTAACTCTTATTGCTTTTTGTTTATCAGGTCTGATCAAACTAGATCAGAATAAAAAGACTTTAAGCGTGGATTATAAATTTACTAGAGAGAATTTTTCCGTTTCTGTAAATAAAATTCAATGCTATAAAATAAAATGAATACTTGAAATACTTGCAAAGTTAATGTAAGGTTTATCAACTTGATCCTTACTCAAATATATTACAATCCAGTGTGACTGGTTATACTAAGGTTTCATAACCCAATCAGATCTGTGTAGGTCATTTACAAATTAATATACAAAATTTTCTCTTTAAGTTAACGGTATTAAAATCAATTTGAAGTCAAAATATTCACAAAGATATTCTCTAATTTTATCAAAGGTGGTAGTAATGTAATACTAAACATCTGTTAGCAATTGTGCAATTGTTGACGGAATATTTCAAACAAACAGGTGACGTAACCGCAGCTGTTAATTTATGTTGAAGCCACGTGTAGTCACATATCTACGAAACTAAGTGAAATTAAATTTGATACTGGAGAAAACCAGCTTAGCTACAGATAAACTGAATAACAAATTTGTACTTCTATAAAACGAAACGAAATAATGTGCTTTCAGAATGAAGTACTGAGGAAGTTCTTAAATCTACTACGAACCAAATCCCGGGCTGCTGTCCTTGGTTAGATTGGGAACTGCATCGCTGTGCGGAATCTGCAGCTAATTATTCCTGCTTTCCATGCTTCAAATACAGGTGTTGCAGCGAAGTGTGTTTCTTACTTTGATTCAAAATGCATAAATTTTGTAGCGTAATCTTCCATTGTCTAATCTTCGTTATAAATATAATTTTCCATTGCGTTGTTTATAAGTCGTAGTTCGTAAGTTGTAGTTGCGCTAAACAAATTGTTAAATTAGGTACTATGATAACGAATATACAATACCAACCGTTACTCAGGAAGTGTGTCACATAAATAATGCGACCCGGAGGTCACTCGCCATTAATTTCAAATGCATGCTGTCGCTGCTCTTACCTATCGACGAGTGCTTTTGCCGCGTTCTTCTATCGTGGGAGGGTCCCGAGTGGGGTTGTCAAACCTCTCACGCGCGCGCCAGTGGCTGTGGAATACACCGAACTCCGAAACAAATAGACTAACGACTCTAGATACTGTATTAATGTAAGGATTTGATTGTTACACGTATTATTACTTTAGTTAATAAAGGTGTTTTAACATTCGTTGTACCTTTCATGAATAGATTTTTTACTGCGAAAATAAAATTGTTACAACGTTCATCATTTTCTCTCATTCTTCGTAAGTTCGAGGAAGTTATGTCATTACATAATATTTCTATAGCGCTTGTGAAGAATTACGTGAACAATGTGTGAGTCCATATAGTATAATTAAGTAATAGTCACATGCCCACGACTACTTCATATTTTCAGCAATCTGAATGGATACATTGAAAACATTTTTACATGGTATTTATTTTGTTTCTGTCGAGGTTATGTTTAATCTGATGATTGTGAGTTTTACTAAATAAGCGTTTGTGCTTTTACGTAATTAACTACATTTTACGGATATGCTTATTATATTGTCTGGGGATTTTGTCGTATTATAACTACATGTGCTCCCATGTAACGCTAATTTTTTCTTAATTCTACTACAAATTGTAAAAAGCGCTCCTATATTTGGGACAATTCTTATATGGAATATGCACATTAATAATTTCACGGTTATTTATCTCTGAATTATTCTAAAAGCTCTCTTAAGATAACATAACTGTGCTATGAAAATTTACTGTTATAAATTTTCTGTTTAACCGCGAACTCCATTAATTAGTCATGTTTATATCTTAATATTCAACTTAATAATACGTAATATTGAATTCCGTTATTCTCTTGCGGTTTTCAGAAATATTTATTGATCCGAGTTGCGTTCAATTATGTATTTTACCACAAATAACTTTCTGATTTTATGGTTTGAGTGTATTACTCCTGATTAAACCAAAAATTTATGAAAATTCCCGATTTAACACTACATTTTATAAAATCATAATATATAGGGTACATCTGTATTTATTTCATCCGTTTTAAATAAGTTTTCTTTTTTCTATTGGGCTTCTATTTAACGTAACTCTATTAAAAGTTCCCTCAATAGCGGAGTACCATGATATTCACAACAAACAATAAATGTAAATATGAACAATCAGTTAAGAAGTTGTTAGAATTCGTATCACTAAGCACTCATCGTAATAGTTGCAGCTCCAGTTGTACCGTAAGCTTTGTGCACTGTGAGGAAGTTAAAAAAAGAGAATAGTAAATGAATATATTTTGAATGCTACACTACCACTAACACTGCACTACCGCTAAAACTGCACTGAAATTATGAGTCACCTAATGGTTATCGCTCGATTGTCCCATACCAGTTTGTTATCCATTTGACGTGAACGTAATAACAACAATACTGATTTAGCGTAAACTAAGAGCAATATTGGCACTACCCAATGGAGTGTCAAAAAATAATAACAATGTAACGAATATTTCATAAAGGTAAATACGCATACGTTGCTGTAACAAATGTCATTTATATGATCTGCCTGTGGATGTTTTAATTATTCGCGTATTTTCATATGCATATTTTTAATTATTTTTGTATTACTGGTATTGTATCTTGAATTGAAGTCGGTAATTTCCAAAGAAATATATTTAACAAAGGATCATCAATTCGTTTGCACTGAAAAGGGACGTTAGAGTTAGTAGATTTAAAGGTATCACTATTACTGATCCAAACTAAGCAATAACAATATTAGCAGAATTATAACTTACTGAATTTCAACATTTTGCGTAAGACAACCAACAATACTAAGAGCGTTACCCAATCAAGTATTTTGATTTTCCAAATTAAATAAATTTTGATTTTTAATTACAGCCCTTAATAAAATATTTACAAGAATAATTCTTAACGGTCCGTTCTAAATTCAAAATAACCACCAAGTTCATTTATTTAATTTAATTAGTAACAATAATGAGGCACATATCCATTGTACTAGCCCTATCAACTTTCAGATTTAAATACTTTGCAGATGGTTAATAAAATTTTTTAAATACTTAAGGTCAACCTAAAACATTAATAAATTGTTTATGTTAACTATGTATTTAGTATAAAGAGTATTACTAATAATTAAAAGCAAACTTGTTACTAACCATCAACAAAAAGATCAATAGCGAACTAACCAAGACCCATTTTATTAAATTCAGAGGGCAATTCTCATATTGCATGTCTTCCAAAAAAGCTTGAGTATCTTCACAAGGTCTTATAAAAACACACAATGCTCATTAGTATTCCTTTCCAGAAAACGTTCGTTACACGCGCAGACATAATGGAACACAGGTACGACTGTGTTTTAATTGACACACAAATGTTTATAATATGCGCAATGTACCGCTTGAATATACACAACTTCACAGTAAGTATAACTTGAAAGCTTTTTAGTTTATTCAATACTAATTTTAGAGCCCTAGAGGATATAAAGTAATTGATTATAATTATTTAGAAAAAAAATATTGCTATATAAAGAGTGTCATTTATACGTGTTAACTAAATATGAATTTTTAGCTTGTATTTAAACTTCTTCATTCTTTATCAGTTGCTAAAATATCATTATTTGAGTCAAGTTATTAATTCTACAAAATTTCGTTAACCAAAAGGGCTTGACTACGCGATTTTCTATAGGATTTCCGTAAAACTCAATAGAATTCGCCTGTTCCCAAATTTCATTAACCTAATACACTAGTTACAGAGAAATAGTCTTGTTGGTAATCGATTTGTTCTGAATTTTATATTGAAAATAGAATTTTTGTAAAGACCTGGACTTAATACCTTTTCTAATGAAACACTAAAGAGCATTAGCTAGCCATCAAGTTTCGCTAATATTTTCAACAAAGCGTTAAGTTGGCACATGTTTTTGAATATAGAGTTTTCCAAATACATTTGGACGGCAAAACGTTTTGTGTGTAGGAACGATTAAACCTATTTAACCGGTTGTTAGTGCTTTCAGGTGACTATCAACTTGACGGATCTTATTTAAATACCATTTTCATGCAATTAATTGATCTAGATAGTCTTAAGTTATTCTTAATTTTACTTGTCTTCTAGAAATAAATATTTCTATATGTAGCGTTAGCTGACTATCACATTAGTTGCATTGTAGACACTTTATATGGTTACGATGCAATGAATTCTTGTTTGATTAATGCTGGCCTTTTACGATTTGAATGTTCTCTCTCCTTTGATTTTAAATCTACAACTTTACGATGCTATAACCGTTCTGAGTTTCTCTTTATGGTGACAATGTAAGAACTGCAGACGAATCCTAACTGATAAAACCTTATCGGTGTTATAATAAGCACCGTCTGGGTTTTTCTAACCAACAAGCTGTAATTTCGTATTTTCGCGCTGTTATACGTGAGTCGCAGTTATTTCACTAGATTTAACTTATTTAAGGAATAATATCTCTGTGGTACATTTACAATAAAAAATAATTAAAACCCATTACTACAATAAAAAATTTTAAAAGCTAAATACGCATTTAAACTACTATATTGTCATCATCAGTAGAAAAATCAGTAAATAAGTTTAAAAAATTTTCAGGAACACTTCTGAGGATATCTTTTTCACCACGTAAGCATACTGAAGTAAACCTTTCCAACATTCAATTTACCAATGTTGCTTTGATAATATCCTCAAAAGTGTTCAAAGCGACATTAGTAAATTGTATATTGGAAAGGTTTGCTTCAAGCTACGTGGTGAAGAAATATCTTCAGAGGCGTTTGGGAAGCCTTTTTCTACTTTTTTACTGAATATTTCTACTGATAATGACCACATTGTAGTTAGAATACGTATTTCATTTTTAAGTATTTTATTGTTGCGAGAGGTTTCAATTATTTTTATAATTTAACTATAATTAAAAGTTGTAGTAGTACACGCAAAATAGACATGAACAAACTACCAAATTTAAGAATGTTGGTAAATCATTAGTAAGATAGGGCCTCGGGAATAAGTGATTTAAGCATTATTTTTGCTTTAGAAAAATATTATATTTAGAAGTATTTCCAGAAATAAGCTTGCACGTCTAAAAATACTAAATTATTTAGCACTCGTTTCTGCTACGTTCATTTTTACGATTTCTTATTTTTCGTGTAAGAACTATAAGAAAAATTGGTTTATTGCCGAATAAAGACTTATTTTTAGTTTAAACTTAAAAATATGCATTTAGTAATAATGTTGAACAAATCCTTAAAATTATACTTGCTTTGCGAGTTGACTAGTCAACATTTATCTTTTATCTTGAATACAATTTTTGCATGCCTCGTAATAAAAATTGTTAGAAATTTTATTCTTTCTATGTTTTTTATTAAAATTGTTGTACTACTATTCCAAGCAACGTCCAAATTGTTTTTAAAACAATATATGGCTTGGGTTTTTAGTTTTTCCAGAGTAGGGTATTGTGAAATTTGCCAAATAATTATTAAAAATTTAGAAATAGACAATGTTTATCCTTATCTGTAGTTATCAAATTTTCGTTTAATTTACTTTTTAGCATTCGTTTTCTTATTAATATTTAAAGCTCCAAAATGCAATTGACATTCACCAAAAATGTAATAAATCAAACTAAACCTAATACGACTCCCAAAAGGTTGGTTCTCCAGTAAAATACGCTCGAAACTACAGAGCAGTAGGTTCCGAAAGGAAGGCACAATGAAAACGACCACTATAGGTCAGTTCTGCTTGCCTATGCGACTTGATGGTCGATCTATAACATATATATATATATACGATGCCCGACGTTGGACGACAATAATCGGACCTCTCAGATGATTCTAGTAAAAGGGTTGTCCCAATTATTTTATTAGCTCAGTTTAAATAAAACAACTAGAACCAGACATCAAATTTATAATGACATCAATAATTCTTCAATAAACAATCTTTCAATCAACAATTGCTAAATCCACATACAGTTTTCTTTAACAAACAATATCTTACATGTAACCTCAGAAAAATGCTTTCATACAAACATCAAAATCTAAAGCTGGAGTTCAATATTACCACTACGGCTCTTTCTAACAAACAATATCTTAAGTCAAAAATTTATAACTACTACTTGCTTACACTAAAATATAGTCCAAAAATCTCCCTTTCTAATTAGAATATTCATTTACAAATTATTTCATATTTAAATCGTACTATGTACAACATTTTAGAAATTAAATTGAATAATTTTAGTAACCTCTTTAAATCTGATTTAAACGTAACTGATCAGTTATGTTCAATAAGTCTCATTATATAATGGCCAAACCTACCGAAATTAATCCCTTTCAATTTTCATTCTTTCATACAAAGATTTACACACAAATTCTTACGTAATTTAACTTAATTAAATTATGAAAACGGTATTCTATTAAAGAGCTAAGAACAATATCAGTACTGTTTTACCGATTAACATGTACTGGTCGTTCTTTTTCTATATCGTAAGCTTGCATCCATGTCCAAAATCGTTAAAAAAAATCCATTAAAACTGCATTTCGAATTCATATGCAAAGATTATGCAAATAGTTTAAAATCTACCATTAAATGTCATTGAATTTCATATATGGTTTCCAAATTTATATACAAATATTGTCCAAATCGTTTAAAATCCAACCATTAAATCTATTCAAATTTCATATACGCTTCCATTTAAATTAAAACATCATCTTGCCGTAATTCATTATTGTTCATTCGTTTAAAGCCATTTTAATTACCTACTTCAAAATCCTAGTTCCTTCAGAGTAGCAATAAATTTTCAAAGTAGTCTGTTGTATTACACTAGCATAGTGACGTTTAAGACGACTATTAAACACTGACCACTGACCATATTTTTCAATTGATTATATAGTATTCAACCCTGCCACGTCATAAATCTAAAAAAATCTCGTTGTCTGGGTGTTACCCTTGTTCTGATTGCCTTAAAATAACGGTTCGTCAGCTTGCATAAGCATCTCAAATCGTCTCTTTGATGTAATTATTAGCAGTATGGCATCAAATTGCCCCGAGTTATTGTTAATTAATACATTCACCAACGCGTTATCTTATTGCCATGATTAATCGTTGTCTTTCCCTCATTTATACGACCTTTATCGCTTGATTTGTTACCTCCGTCCGTCTAAGTGGAACAAACGTATAAGGGCATTATCTTATATAATGCACGATGTCATATACCTATGAATTTTTCTCTAAAGTTTTTAATGAATCACGCTTTTTAATTTAAAATTTACCATGAATTGAAATGAAAATTAAATATCCGCAGTTTAGCTGCAAACCAAATACTTTTAGGACCCGTTTTGTTTACAGGGGTGAAAGTGCTTCTCTTTCTTTGTATGTAAACACAATCAAATGTAATCTTTTATATAGATCTCATAATAGAGTACTTCCATAACAGATAAGTAACTTTTTGTATAAAGCTCTTAAAAGACAACTTCCTTCTACACGCAGAATATTCTTTATTCTTATCTTAAGACACTATTAAGTTACATACTGAAGTTACTACTGAAGAATGCCCAATCACGGGATTTATGCATTTATAATATAATATACTGGTCGCTTAAATACGTTACTATAAAAATAAATATTTACAAAATATGAGCTTCTTTTAAAATTTTCTATTTTGCACTTTGGGAACATAATCAGAAAAATTGAGACCTATAACGTGCGCTCATTCAAGATTCATTCTTAAGGCATTCAACATGTAAAATTCAAGAATTGTGATTCATTCTTTAGGCATTCAACATGTAAAATTTAAGATCTATGATTCATTTTTTCGGCGTTCAACATGTAACTTGAAGCGTTGAACATAAGTTATGAGACACTCGATCATTGATAGATAATCATTTTGACGAAGTACAACAACGATTTATTGTTTCAATATAAATAATCTTAGTACAAGGTCACGCGCTACGTAAATCTGTAAAAAAGCACTTTCCTAAACGGATGCAAGATATTTCAACTTATGTAGATTAATCAAAAATGGTAGTGTAAGGATTTGCAACCAGAAACGTTTCAATGCAGTTAATTTCAAAGACAAAGACATGTGGTCATAAAGATAAGAATATCTCTAGGTATGTGACGACCCACAGCACAAGTATAAACTTTATTTTGTAACCTAAAAATACATTTGAGGATTATTAAGTAGATTGAGCTAGTATAAGTTTTTATTACGTATATAAAAATTATTTGTAAATAGATAATTTAATTTTAGCAATCGTCAGGTCAGAGCTCGAGGCGTTTTGGCCCTTACCAAAAATTTCCAACGTCGTTAATCAACTACAGTGACACGGTTAAATCAGAATATTTCAATTATCCATGAAAATTTTTAAGAAAATTTTGTGGTTCTTTAATTATTAACAAAGATTATGTGAAGATTGTTTTAATACATAAGTAATGGTAAGATAATTATTCTTCCTAAACTTAACTGTAATTTGTATTTATAAGCGTTATCTATATCTGTGTGTATAAGTAGATTACTTAAATAATTTGTGTAAAAGAAAGATGTTTTGAATGTATCGAGCATTGTTTATAATGTTTCTTGAGATTTCTTTGTTTTGTTTCATTTCGAAAAAACCATAGTATATTTGTTGCTAAGCTAGTCAGAAGAGAAAGCGGGCACAGTAAGTAAGAGTTCACATTTTCTATAAGCCAAAAGAAGATACAGGCATTTAGAGACTGATTGTCGGCGACGGTAGCGGATCTGGTGTTTCCACTGCTAATTGTGGTACGACGTGGATCCCCAAACAAGATCTAGCGGGCTGATGACGTCGCCGCAGTGGTGTTCTGCGTTTCGAAGTAGTAGCAAGTAAGGTGGGGTCAGAATTCAATTACTTACTCTGTGGTTTTGTGCCACCAGGATACAAATCACTGACTATGTAATAAGTAATAGTGTTGTCGGTATAAAAATTGCCGACGGTAGTGTTAGAACTGGGATAAATAATCACCAGCGCTGTAATGAGAGAGTAGTGTATTAACCAGAATAACAATCATCGGTTGTCTGTAGTAATTTTAATTAGCGTAGACGTACGTAACGTAATACTAGATTGCTTGGATAATCATCACAAGCGTGCTAGTATGTATTGTTCCTTGGATAAATATCGACAAGGACTGAATTTCAGGTCGATTCGGAATTGTTTATGTGTTTTCCCCCTTCTGATTGCAAGAATCGTTATCGTGGTCGGAGCAAAATGAATCACGTTCGTCTTGTTTTTCGTTCACTTGTTATATCGGTATTTTAAATTTCCATTTCGGTTCTCTCGACTGTTAGTTCACACATGCACAACGCTGTTCTTAACAACGTTCGTTTTGGTTTTTATATCTGGTAAACATGTTTTTACAGTCTGTTTCACAGGTTTACGCACAAATTTCACGTTTTGTATTTAACAGCATCATAGACAAACCCATATTTTTAGGCATAAATAATTCAGTAATACTATGCAACACTATTGCGTGTTATCCCATTACCTTCGGTGTTTTTTAAGATTTTTCATCCTAGGAGATCTGATTATTTCATTTTCGTAAAGTTACCAAGCGCGATCTTTTTCTCACCTTTAGTCAAACGATAAGAGGTTTCCAAGGAAGCTTTACCGAAGTTGTACTTCCAAAAATCCTTCCAATCTGTTGCTTGCGTTTTTTCGATTGGTAATTTATACTCTCAGATACACTGGTTATACCAGATGCTCCGCTGTTTTCTTGTTTTTCGTTCGCTTGTTATATCGGTATCTTAAATTTCCCATTTCGGTTCCCTCGACTGTTAGGTCACACGCCCACAACACTGTTCTTAACAACTTTTATACGTGACATGGCGTAGACGCACGCTTCTACCACCACGGCATTTAATTTCTCTATCAGGTTTTTGACGCCAAGGATATTCTGCCAAAACCACGACTGATTAATAAGTTCTGAAACCCATTCGCTAAACTCTCTATGCTAATTTTTTCCGATTTGATCTTCATTACAGGATCGCACATTGTTAATTAAGTTCTTGTTAGTTTATGCCCATAATTCCGTTTTCCGAGTTAGCAACATACGATGGTAATGCCCAATTATGATTTACTGATGTTATATCTATATAACTTGTACCTCATGATAGCAAATTTTTTACAAATGCACTAGTTTCTCGTTAATCTGAAGGAGTTTGTGTAGTTTTCAATTGCAAACATCGTTAGGCTCCTTAATAATTAGATTCGGGTAGCTAAAAATAAAAAGATTATAACCAATTTGAGTTAGGTGGTATTAACTTTGTTCTAAGCACCAGCTGCAGTGGGGTTCTTTAAAATTCCCTCCGTCATTTTATTGCGCGGTAAAAGCGCCATGCCCGAAATTTGAGTAGTTTATTATAGATAAACAAAAATAATAGCAGCAGTTGCATACTAGTAAAAATTTTACAAATTTTAGCACAAAAGTAAAAATAATTTTTAAAGAAAACAATATTTCCATACTTTTGAATCTATCAGGACGAAATCAGCATAAACTAATTTCAACTACGCATATTATTTTGTTGTTATTAATTCATATTTGTGTACTATATATTATTATTATTATACAGGGTGTCCCACGAGGAACCCGACAAACTTCTAATGTGGTCTCCTCTCATCAAAATAATGAAAAAAGTTCATATAAACATATGTCCATAAATGCTTTGTTAACGAGTTGGCTAGCGAAATAAAGCCAAACTGATTTTTTATGACGTTAAGTTAGGTGTTAAATTTATTGGATTTTATATAAAATGAACTGAAAAATTGAATATAACATGTCCCAGACCTCTAGGATCGCCCATGTCTGAGATATCAGAAAAAATTCGCAAAATTCAGTGTCGAATGCCATGCTTCGTTTAGATTTAAACTACATTAACTTCGTTAAATGGGTAATAAATACGAAAACTTTTTAAACAAAAGTTGTGGTGAATTTAATTCTAAAGAGAATGATGTAAAATAGACTAATAATAAACAAACATAAAGTTTAAAAAGTTAATGTTTAATTAACTTAACACATACGAAGTTAATGTAGTTTAAATCTAAACGCAGCATGGTTTTCGAGACCGAATTTTACGTTTTTTGTCTGATATCTCATATATGGGTGATCTTAGAGGTCTGGGACATGTTTAATTCAATTTTTAAGTTTATTTACCATAAAATCCAATAAATTTAACACCTAACTTAACGCCATAAAAAATCAGTTTGGCTTTATTTCCATTTTTTCCAGAAAATCGGGCGAAATATTTCTCTAACCGTAACTCGCTAACAAAGCATTTCCGGACATATGTTTATATGAACTTTTTTCATTATTTCGATGAGAGGAAACCGCCTTAGAAGTTTGTCGGGTTCCTCGTGGGACACCCTGTATATTGGACTTGATGAACACCATAATATTATTAAACAAGTTTTGAAGCTTAATATTTTACCAAACTAAGGGCTTGCTTCCGGAATCTAGTATCATTCAAAATTAAATAAAATTTTTGTATACATTCTCGTTTTTAATATTGTCTTTTAATAAATGCACTAGACAGTATTTCAGGTGTAAGAAAATTGTAAACGCGCCTGTTGTTTACCGTATATGAATTTAGAACTGCGTAGATAATTGTTATCCCTATTGTTTGAATTTTACAACGTATTAAATCGTACATCGATAGCAACAAAGCGAGGAAGTATTTGAAAGAGCTTAATGTAGTACTGAGCATGAAAGTTGATGCTAACCATCTTTAAGTTGTTTAATTTTAGGACGCATTATGAGGAATTTTGGACGCAAAGGTAAGCTTCTTTTAAGAAATATGCCCTAAGTCTAGTTCCAACTTTTTGCGTGTGGGTGAATCATATTCAGAATCGTTTTGATATAAATTCAACCTAGTTCTTTCCAAAATTATCATTTAGAATTTAAATTTAGCTAAACTGTTTGGAAAACTGGTGAACCTAAAAGTGATTAAGGCAAAGATTATTGTATACTAAATAACTGACATGAAATGTATAAAATATATTTATATTTTTAATAACTGTATTTATTGTAAATTTTGTAAATGTAGTAGATAAAAAGTTTGAATAAATAGCTTGTATATATGGTTGATTGACTTCATTTTGTTACAGAAAAATTTAATTATAACCAACATGGCCGTGCATTCTAATTCATTGAGAAGGGTCGTACGATCACATAGGACCACTAGCATTTTGCTTTTCCCCTAGATTCTCATTGCTATGAGTCACATTTACTACTAACCCTTACAATGTCTGTCCTTACTAAATTGCATGCTATAATTTATTGTATAAATGACACTTATACTAAACGATGCTATTTTCATTACAGCAGTTTAGATCTTATTCAAACTATTTGGAATTATTAGGTTTCAGTCGGAACCTCTAACAAATTTGGTCTTTAGTTAAGGAACAACGTACGAAAATATTTTCAGTTTTATGATTCTTTATACTATTATACTGTTAACGAGGACCTGAAAATTTTACTAAACGTTTGTTGGTGTTCTAAAACATTCTGCAGTATTAAGTTTATTTTGGACGTTGTGTTAGTAAAGCTATTTAAAGATAAGGAAAAGCATTGCTTAGACCTTTCACGGTTAAACAATAAACCAATTTTTTACTTATCTAGTTTGTTATTATACAACTTCGTTTCAGTTGACTTTTTTGTTGTTCAAAAATTGTATCTCGAATACATTATTAAATATATGGATTGTTGTTGAGATGTTGTTGCGGGTTAAATGAACGGTATATTAAAAAATTTTCTTTTACCCTCAAGGAGTGGGGACCCCTTAACAATAAAAGGGCGTGTCGACTAATTGCAGTAGCGTGGAAATACGTTAGTATGGAAAAATTATAAAAGAGAATAAAGAAATTCAAAATAAAAATAATAAAGAAATAAGAATAATAAATAAAATGACAAATTCAAAAGAATACCTAATTTACACTAATCACTTACCTTGAAAAGTTTTCTCTGTCAAAATTGAGGGGCTCCAGACCGTCTGGCACAGCATTACTTTTGATACTATTTCTACGCGGAAGACGGTTATTCCGCATAGGTCTCCCTTGCTTCGGTATCCTAAACTTTGCCATGTTATACGTTCCCTTCTTCAAAAATATCTTAAAATCTCTTATTAAACTTCTGTTAAATTATATAAATTCTTAAAGACAGCGCCTTTCCCAAATACGATTTCATCGTTGGGTAAGTGGGTATTCTTTACAAATGTCTGTATACCCAATTTTGAAAAAAAAATGTATAAAAATTCAACCGAAACTTAAGTTCTATTAATATAATATAATTTCAATAAAGAAAGACAAATAACTTTCCAAAAAAACAATTTCTTAATTTCAATTCTACCCAGGTATTACTAAAAAAAACCCGAACAGATCTTAAATCTAATTCATAAACAAGCCATTATCACACCAAATTTTTCTATTTCCTATATTAAATTAGACAAAATATGTAAATCTCAATATCTGAAAATGTCGTTAATAAGAAAATAGTTCAACATCACCTTTTCGTTATATAATTTCATTGTTTGTTCCAAAACACTAGTTTTTTGTGCTCTAACTAACGTTCAATTGTACCAATAAAGGTTTCATTCAATTCCCATACGTACATATTCCTCAATATTTCTAAGTGTTCTAAATTTCCTTGTACGGTGATATTATACTTCAATTTTAACCATACCTAATTTCGTCGGAAATTAATCGCTCAATAAAATAATCAGCTTCATTTCGCTTAATTTTCTACTACATAGATGTCAACCAATTTGCATTTGAAATTTACATATAAATTACAATGAGGTTTTAAATTCCATCTTTTAAAAGAAAGTTATTATTACAGTTTCCACTTTAAATTCGTATTCCTTTTGGCAGATTTCATCGATACAGTGTAAAATTTCAATCTATTCTTAATAATGAGGTTATTATTCGGTTCCTTTGAATCTAATGTGCATTTTGTTGTGACATGGTAATATTTTAATGTCCTTGGTGGTCGAGACGGACGGTATCTGTCTGTTGTAAATTATCTTGTTTATGGGAAATGCGTACGCAGTATTTGTGTCATTAAGATCAGTTTGCATTTGTGATTAATTCATAGTTACAATGTATTTAAATAGATTAAGGTTATATCTAATTTTTCTGAAGTATTTCTATACGAAAAAAATTTGAAATATCATGGTTAAGATTAAATATTAGTGAAATCTATTCTACAAAAAACGTCTCTCTCTCTCTTTTTCTCTCTTTTCTCTCTCTCTCTCTCTCTCTCTCTTCTCTTCTCTTCTGTGATATCCCGCTGCTAGTAACAAATTCCCGTTTTTAATTAGCCCCTCTGTGAGTACTTGTAAAAAAATGTCGCGCTGGCGATGGGCCACTGGTAGAGCCGCAAACCCAAAGTTCAACGCTAAAAATTGACTGAGGAGGACTCACTGGAATCAAACATAGATAGGAATAATAAAAATTGGGAAAGAAATTTTGATTTGGAAGATAGTGTACAGAGACAAGTATTGTCAGGAAATAAAGAAATGGACCTATCTAGTCACGCAAACAAGACTAACAGGCGTCGGTTGAAGAAGTTCTTTTTCAGAGGAAGGCCAAGGGTAAACAACCAAGGATTAGTAGGTTAGTGTTGTCGGGAGAATGTTCGAAAACTGTAGGCGATGTGTTCCCGTTGGGGGGAGCGGTTGATAGCGGGATAAAAGTAAAGTATCTTCCAGACTAGATGTCAAGAAGTTGAATAAGAAAAATTATGCTGTCAACCTGTTGCAGAAGACAGTTCAGTGCGTATGTCATAGTCAATACCTAAGTTCCTATTTTAAAATAAAAAAGCTATCTAAAGTTACTAAAATACCCTCAAATAAAATATTAATCTTCCCAAAATAAATAATTTAACTTAAATTAAGTAAACTTCTGTGCTAATCTATGTTTCGGCTTCAAACTTTTTTAATCTGAATTGCCTTCTTGCTGTTTATTACAACTTCCGTTTGATTTCAAAATTTTCGCTGCCAAATCCCTCGGTATTAATTGACCTGTATTATTACTAACTCAGAAATCTTTTTATAAAAACTTTGTATGGTAAATAAATCTAAAAATTAAAATATTCATTCGGCTTTGAAAAAGTCCGTCGCGTGTAAGAGCAAAATACTTACCCCAAACATTTTATTTCCGACTCAATAACTAACTTCATATAGTCGTACGTCATAATCATGTTTTCTCGAAATATATCTCAATCCGGTAACTGTCAAATCCTTAATTTTTTTCACTTAATAGCTCATAATTTCAGTTTTGACTATACAGTATACAGTATACGTATATTTCACTTTAATACTCAAAAAAAATTCCCGATTTTCAAGTCACGATCAGCCGACTTTTGTCTTAAAAACCTTTCAAGATAATTTTCAATAAAAATTTTTCAAAAATTTTTTTTATTGACTAAATTTTAAAAAAAAAGAAATAATTTTTCAAAAATTTACAACTTAAAAAACTCTAAAAAAATTTTCGGTTAGATGATTAAAAAAACAAAATGTTCAGGACCTATATGTTAACGCTAAGAAAAGTGTTTTAACAATTTTGATAAACAAAAAATAACAGTCAAGAAATAAAAACTGAAGTTGAAAAAGTTAGTTTAAAATAATGAAAAAATTACTTCGTGTTAAAAAATACCCTAATAGTGAAGAAACGGTCCTGAAGTTAGGCGCAAAAAATACTGTTACGCGTTAAATGAGCAGTAAATTAATAAATTTTGTTTTTCACGGAAGGAACGGGGAACTCAAGAACATAAGGATGCGTCGGCTAACTGCGGCGATACGGAAGTGGGTTTCAATAGAAAAATTATAAAAGAAAATAAAGAAATTCGAAATAAAAATAATAAAGAAATAAAAATAATAAATAAAATGACTGAAATACCAAAACTACGTTATGCTATCACTTGCTTTGAAAGGTTCTTGTTGGTTAAAATTGAGTAGTGCCAAACCGTCTAGCACAGCAATCCCTTTAATAATATTTCTACAACGAAGACGGTTATTTCGCATACATCTTCTTTGCTTCGTTATCCCAAACGTTACCATGTTATACGTTATCTTCCTCTAAAACATCTTAAAAATTCTTTTTAAACTTATATCAAGTTACATCAATTTTAAAAATCAAGGCTTCCCGAGATTCGATTCTATCACTGGGGGTAGCTGGATATTCTTACAAATGTGTATATATACATAGTTTTTAAATAAATTTAAATGAGAATTCAACTTAAGCTTAAGATCTACTAACATAAAATTATTTCAATAACAAAAACAAACATACTTTCCAAAAAGAAATTTCTTAATCTCAATTTTAATTAGGTACTGCTAAAATCCTAAAAAGACCTAAAATCAAATCCATCAACAAAGCAATTATTACTTCAAATCTTTTTCCATTTACTATATTAAATTACATATCATTTATAAATCGTAATATCTGAAAATGTCGTTAATAACAAACATAGCAAACAGTTAAACACTAGCTTTACGTTAATTCATTTGTTTGTCTATTCCAAAATACTAATTTTCATTTTTTAATTAGCAATAAATTCTACCAATAGAGTTACATTTCAATTCATATACGTACATATTTCTTAATATTTTAAAGTGTTCCGGATTTCATTGCACGATAATATTATTTTACGACATTAATTCCGTCAGAAATTTGTCGTTCAATAAAATAATCAAATCACTTTCATGTTCGCTTAAGTTCCCACACTATGAATATCAACCTATTTACATTTAAAATTCACATATAAGTTATAAAGAGGTATAAACACACAAGCTTATAATAGTATCCACTGCTTTAAATTCCATAATTTTTAAAATGGTTAAGGATTAGCAAAAATCATTAGTAATTTAAATTTCCTACAAAACAAACTCATAGCTCTCTTGACATACACAACCCACTCGTTTGAGCTATCCACGCAGGTACCCTATTTATTGCAACACACATGAGCTTTCAAAATCCGACGAACAAAAACATATTCCTTGCCAAAGCTGTAAACAAACTTAAAAAAAACTGGCGGATCGTTTAAATTTTCCCTGAGGAGAAGGTCACGTAAGATACTTGAAGCTTCAATCAACGCTACGTTTAACTTAACAATATACCAACCCCCTGCCCCCAACCTCGCTGTTACGACCGCCTTATTTACGTCTTTGCATGACTACATTTTCCATGTATTCTAATCACTGGTTTGCGATTAATTAAACTTTCATTCTTTTGTGTCGAGTCCAATAAATCTAATTCTTCCCACTGTAAAATCATTCAGTGGTACCAATCCCGATTGCGTAATTGGAAAGTGCTAAAGATACAGGTTCGAATCCTGTTCGAGACCTTATATTTTCCATCTTTCAATTACTGGCTCGATTTGAAATGAATCTCGTGCTTTTGCATAAGCGTCTAAGTTATTATTTTATCTTATTAACTAGTATCTTAGTATTTATCATCTTGCCTTGTGTAATTACCGAATATGTATATTTAATAGTTTCCTTTCTGTATCTTACATAAGTTAAAAACTTGACATTGTCAGGATATGATTGACAAAAATGCCAAAATTAAGTGAAAGTGAAGTTGATGTATGGTGGGATACATGATTTGGATTTGTAAACTTCACCAATTGTCATCACCAATCCCTTTATGTTTTTCATCTTTCAATTACTAGCTCGAATTTAAATGATCATTTAGGTTTTGCATCAAAGTCTAAATTGCTGAGACAGATGTGGCTATGTTTGTCTAAAATGCGCTTTTTAGGATTGTTGGAAAGTAGTACATTGTCCTTCTTTTGTTCTATCAATTTTTCTTCTTTTTTAGAATTTCTAAGGGTTAACTAAAATATTTTGGTTTAATAAATTCAAGAAGCATAAATCATAATACTTAAGCGATATGGAATCCGAATATATCACAATAATTAAAACCGCTAGTACTCTAAAGCTAAATAAAAGATAAGTAAATTCTAATAATGATGTATTCTTATGGTTAGAGTTAGGGCAACTTGTTAATTTGGGTCTTTTAAATAAAAATGAAATAAAGATATTGGTATTTGAGACAAAAATTTACTTAAAAGGTAATTTTAAAGTTTTTTTATTTTTGGATAATAAATTGTTTAAATAGAAAATTTGTTTATGCGTTTAAATTTGAATCGGATGGCTAAATTAGATTCTGTATTTTAAATTTGGCCTTGTCGTAAATCTCAAAAGATTTATTATAACGGTTTATTTTGATAATTTAAAAAAATTACAAACTTGATTAGGGGTTCTTCTAAAACAGCTTCAATGGAACCCAATCCTAATTTATCAAAGCAATTTACAATAGGGTAAGTACTCTTATGGTAACAAAACAAAAATTTATACAATTATCATTAGTGTAACAAGTTAAACCACAGTACTGAGCAGTATTTAAATACCATTATAGATGGAAGGTAAGGTGTCCCCAAATTTCTTTAAAAGATTTTCTCGGTATATATGATAAAAATGTTTTACGGGCGCAATAGCTTTGAAATCGGGAAAAATATTGTAAGATAAGTAATATATATAATAATCGTTTGAAAATTGAAAATTATGAAATTATCTATTATAATGGTAGAGGAAAAACAAAATTGTATACACTATTTATGCACAAGGTAGACACACTGTGAGACAAAATCTTCTACCAACTAAAAATATATATAATGCGCATAGGAATGTCATCCACAACACCGCATGCTTTATACCGGTTTTTTAAAACATCCAAACAAAGAATTTTTTTGATTAACCCCCTCTCTTCTCTTAATCTAAAAAAATACCTTATCAGAAATTCAGGAATACCAAATTTTCGTTTTTGGTGGTTTTCAAATAATGTTTTGGAATCCATTGAAATTTCTAACAGCTTTTAATTTGGGACAAAACTACATTTGCCTATAAATCTTTACTTTCGAAATTGAATTTTATACAAAAACAGTATCGAAAGCAGATTCACAAATAAATCTAGATTATCAAGCACATTGATAAAACTTTCCAAATAAGATCCAAATATAAAGAGTTGGTTATCATATTCAGCAACAAAAATTTCATTAATAAGTAAATGATTTTTCTTTGAATTTTTCTATTTCAATATGTTTATAAAATTCTTATTATTCAAATGTTAATGTAAGGTAATATGACAATAAAATTTTTTACAATGAATTATATTTGTATAAAACATTTGTCCTTTTTTA
Source organism: Platerodrilus igneus (assembly GCA_036346225.1). Classification (NCBI taxonomy): domain Eukaryota; kingdom Metazoa; phylum Arthropoda; class Insecta; order Coleoptera; family Lycidae; genus Platerodrilus; species Platerodrilus igneus. The sequence continues at coordinate 5,563,464 of JARFIW010000301.1, forward strand.
AAGCAAACCATATTGCACGTCATCACACTGAGAGATAAACATTTAAATTTTTGGCAACATTATCAGAAAAAGTGGTAACTAACCCTATTCTATCTACACTTTGTTCAGCCTATCTACAGAATCTATTCATCTTTTTTCTAAATTTCCTATATTTTTGTCTACTTTTTTCAGTTGCAAGACTTATATCTCTTATTTTTTTATTACTAAGTAGCAAAATTACAAAGTTTTTCATTCCTTCCTAGCTATAGGTACTATTTAGTTCCTATTATAATGTGTAATTTTTCTAATACTACTCCTTAAAATAACTGCTAGTTTTCTTGTACGTTGCTGCTAACTTGAGTCATTTAAATATAGATCCTATTATTATATTCTTCAATGATTTTGATATCGTTTAATATATCTATCTCCAGTTATCGCATCCATTTACCCTTGTATGTCATATAGCTTCACATCACCAACCTATTTCTGAGCTTGTGTAACTTTTAGAATCCATATTCAGTCAATATGGAAATTAATGATGTTAGCTTTTGATTCATTTTTAAAATTTGCTGTGATTAGCATTAAAGAGCATTTATTACTTTTCAACATAACAATAATTTATTATGGCATGTGCTTTGACTATCTACAATACAGTATGTAATAAATTTAGCAAATAAGAAACATTAAAATTGGGACCTATTAGGACTTTTATAGTATTTTTAGTTTAAATTGTATTTAAATGTAAAAAAAATTAGAATTATTATTGTTTTTAGTAAAATAACACTTATTTCTGTTTCACGTGAATAGTTATTGTAAAGTATATACCCAAAAGGAAAATGATGCAAGTTGTAATGCCTCAAATGTGAATTTTACAATTGTAATTAATAATAAACGAAAAGCAAGATTTCAGTACCATATAGAACTTCTTGCTGTATACAAATGTTTGTCTGCACTTTATATTTAAGAATAAGATTTGAAATGTCAATGTAGAATAGTGATAAGCGAGTTTAGTTAAATAGCATAACAAAGACGCCGTAGAGCCTAGAATTGAAAGTGCGAAAACCATTAAACCAACAACGGATTGATTGACAGACACAAGGGTGCTTTTATAGAACCAATATAAAACTAACAAAAGGAATCGAGGATTACCTTGTAACCTCTAAAAGCCTTTATAAATTATGTTAGTTACACATATAAAACGTACGACCTGGTGGCCACGGCAGTCAAAGTATGAATCCTCAAGTATTATGAAATAAATTATTGGATCTACTATTAAAATAGATACGTTTAATATCTATATAAATGCACTGCTTGTGTAGATAAATTACACATTTGAAGTTAGTAATTAGCATAGTATTATGGCCGTGTTAAAAAATTTATTAGTGTTAGTAAACATTGTAGTAATTATTATCAGCAACTTTTTAGCTGAATCTTAGTAAATAACTCGGTAAACAATTATGTGTAGTCAGACTTATATTGGACCTAATAAAAAACATTAAATTGAGGTTTTTTACTATATTAATCATTGACTGTTAGCAGTACAAGTAGTTATTTTTATTTGAATTAGTATTAAAGAAAACTAAAACGAATTAAATTTGAAACAATTTAGTGACCTAGAGTTTAAAAAAAATTCTAAAGTTCTGATTTTGTGTATTAGAACTACTTTAAAACTAGCTGAAACCAAAACTCGCATTAAATTCGCAATTCACTTGTTTACTTAAATCAAGAAACGCCTATTTCTACAAACAATTACTGCCTTGGAAAATTTTGACTTTATACGTGTTTTGTATTTTGTTTGTTTTTATCTTTATTTTTTATTTATTTTTATATTTTACTAACTGTGCAAATGTCATTTAACAATAAAGTCTATAACATTTACTGTGCAAAATTCAAATCTTATATTTCAAATATTTTAACACGTTTTAACCAATTAAGGACCAATATACAGATAATTTCAAAAACTAAACCAAATAATATCCCATTTTTTTAGTTACGAAAACTTAAAGTCTACATTATTTTTTGTCTTATTGGCAAATATTAAATACAGCAAACCTTTTCTTTATTAAAAAAAGGAAAACCTCAAAGTATATCCCTCCCCTATCCGAGTTTATTCGTATTACAAGGTATTGAAAAATAATATCAAATATTTCGGACTGTGTGGTAAATTGTAAAACAAAAATTTATACATAACGCCACATCGAAATCGGGATAGTATAGTAATATCTTAATTATCTCCGAATATTTTACCAACGGCATCCCTGACTCGAGAATACCTCTCACACTGTTTCGTTGGATTCTTATTTTTATGTGTAGGAGTGTATTCAGGAGGATGGCGCTCAATCAGTTTTGCAAGATTGAAAGTTGTACTTGGTCTTTCTTTTATTGAAGTGTATTGCATAGTCTGGCATTTTTCTATAGGTGTTCGTATAACTTCCATTCTATAATCCACGTTTTTGATAAAGTTATATACAGTGTGTTCCCGGATTGAGCTCACAATAGGTATGATGGACCAAAAATTTTTGAATTGAAATTTCATATTTTGGCATTCCGCCCTGCTTGATTTGAAACTTATTTTTAGTTTACTTTCGATTTGTTAAAATCAAGTAGGCTTTTATAGTTGAGCAAAAATCCGTTATTTGTCAATTTCGTTTCAGGTAAAGTACTTTTTCCGTTCATAGTACGCCAAAGTGTCACTAAGAAACATTGTTAAAAAGGAAAAGTTATGGCGTTATGCAATTTTTAAGAGTGATCGGCTTACTTTGGTAATAGAAGTAGAAAATAGGAGAAAAATATTTTTATTATTTACGATTACATTATAAATCTTAGATGAGAAAACAGGGTGATTAGTAACTACAATTACTCTATTTGCCTTCCTCCAAAAACTGCACATTTTTCTATCTTAACTTTAAAATTGTCGTATACTTTCACTATGGTCATTGGGTTAATTTCATCTACAGCATCATTAATTTTTTGTTTAACAAGTCGATGTTATCATGAAGATCAAGCAATCGCGTCGTAGTAAAACAAACAACTTACTTTCATCATCTTAGACAAACTTCAAAACTTTGACGTATTTGTTCTAAATCGCCGTGCAAATTACTTATTCTTTAGTTTTTTGTTTCGTTTTTAAGTTTTGTGTGGTTTTGTGTATTAAAAATGTTGACTCTTGAACAGCGCATTCATTTAATACAATGTTATGGACTTGGGGAAGCATCTTATGCTCATGATATTAGTAAGTTTCACGAGCGATTTCCAATGGTGGCAATTTCTGTCAATGGAGTAAAAAAACATTGTGAAAAAGTTTACAGAAACTAGAAGTGTGCAAAATTTGAAGTAAAAAAAGCAAGCTAGCTCATGATCATAAAGATGCTGCTGTAGTCTTGGTGATAGAATCCGTAAACACTGATAATCAATTATCATTGAGAAAGCTATCTACTGAATTATCAATAAATATATCGCACATACAAAGAATTCTCAAAGAAATTTAATTATGCCATATAAACCCATGTCCATTCAAAATTAGGAGCTGGAGACGATTCCACCGATTACTGTTTTGCTTATGTGTTGGAGAAAAGATTTTGAACGACAGATATTTTAATAAAACAATTACTTTTTCGGATGAGTAAACTTTTACAACGAATGGCATCATGTCTTCACATAATAGTAGGTATTGGTCTCATGAGAATCCACTTTTTCGTATAGTAACTAATAGTCAACGGTACAACAAAGTAAATGTATGGTGTGTAATAAAGTGCGATAAAATTATTGGCCCATATTTTTTTGACAGTAGTTTAAACCAACATTCCTATTTGGATGTGCTGGAAAACTTTTTTTTACCTGCCATGGAAGACGTGAATTTAGAAGATTTTCATTTTGAACAACACGTTTGATTACAAATTTTTTTAATCAGAAATTTCCTGAAATGTGGATTGGATGACATGGTCCAATACATTGGCCAGCAAGATCGCGGGATTTGACCCCTATACTATTTTTACTTAAGGGCAAATTTGAAACAAAAAGTCTATTCATATGATCTTCATGATAACATCGCCTTATTAAAACAAAAAATTAATGATGCTGTAGATGAAATTAACCCAATGACCATAGTGAAAGTATACGACAATTTTAAAGTTAAGATAGAAAAATGTGCAGTTCTTGGAGGAAGCCAAATAGAGTAATTGTAGTTACTAATCACCCTGTTTTCTCATCGAAGATTTATAATGTAATAGTAAATAATAAAAAATATTGTTCTCCTATTTTCTACTTCTATTATCAAAGTAAGCCAATCATTCTTAAAAATTGTATAACGTCATAACTTTTCATTCTGAACAACTTTTCTTAGTGACACTTTGGCATACTATGAATGGACAAGGTACTTTACTTGAAGCGAAGTTGACAAATAACGGATTTTTGCTCAACTGTAAAGGCCGGCTTGATTTTAACAAATCGAAAGTAAACTAAAAATAAGTGTCAGACCAAGCAAGGCGGAATCCCAAAATATGAAAATTCAATTCGAAAATTTTTGGTGCAACATACCTATTGTGAACTCAATCCGGGGACACGCTGTATATATACATTCTATAGTATTAGATCCATCAAGTGAAAAAATAATTTTGTGTATTTGTTTCATTTATTTGTAGCTTGTCAAATACTAATCGACCCTATCTACCCATGCCATTGTGTCATTATAGTCATTGACTACTTTTGGTTTTGCTCTTTTCTTTGTTTTACCAAAACAGTTTCAATGCAATGAAGAGAAAATATGAGAAAAACGTCTTTTTTGTCTTCCAATTTAATTACGAAGATTTTACCTCTTTGGTAACAAATTATTTCTCCTTTGTTGATCCTTCGTTTTATACCAAGAGGAATTTGTTTTCTTGTAAACTTCACTGTGTCATATGCATCTGTACCGCTTTTCACTAGCAAATCTGTTAGTTCTGAAGAATTATAAAAATTGTATATTATAATTCAGGAATCTTTTTGAAGTAACGATTTTACTAATGTAATAACGACTTGAGGTGAAACTGAGAAACCTTCAACCACAGCATGCATTTAAGTCCCTTTTCAAGTGTATATATAAGGAATTCCACACATAATTTCCTTTATATTCGCATAACATATACCGACTGGCCGAGAAGTCCTTTTGCATATTATTAGCATAGAAAAGTTAAATAAATATATAGATAACAGTGTTATGAATGCAAAAAAATGTATGAGTTAATGTTAACATTTGTTATGAATAACATTTTAACATTGTGCCCATAAGGGTTCGAGGTTTATTGCTCATTTATCCCCAACGTATGTGTGCATTCAGCAAGTAGGAGTGATCTCTTGGAATCCTATACGACCCCCCTCTTTCAGTTGATCGTCGTTCACGTATCGTTATTTAGTATATTCTCTTAATATGTCTCAGGATGCATTGTCTAGTGTGGTGAGGTACGGGCGTCTTGGAGCTCATGGTGACAGTGCAGGAAGATTTCGTGCTTTACCTCCAATCCAGGAGCTTAGAAACAGTTCATACGGCCATGTGCGGACACTCACTGCAAAATGTGGTGAAGTATCATATTCTTGAAGCATTACAATGTTCGCTATTCCTCTGCTGTTAATTCTTGAAACAACCATGTGTTAATCATATGCAGGTAACTATGCTGGTTCACTGGGCCTTAAAAAAATATGGTCCATGTAGATGACCCCGTGTCATCCCCGTCCAAATCACAAGAGGCAGCAGATTGCGTTTGGTATGCGCCAAAACCGATTCCCAAAATTATTTTATAAATAATGCTTGTAGGAAGTTTCATGTATAATTAATTTAGAGGTAGTACATATATTTGTGTAATAGTTAGAAAATCAGTCGATTGAATTATCGTCGGTTTTTTTAAAAGTAGCCTTATTATTGTATACTACCGTGTAAAAAGAATGTTAAAAATAACATCTCGCGGTTCATAATTGAAAAATGTTGCCTTTCCGACCGATCAGGGCGACAACAGAGTAGTGGTTGAACTTATTGTTGTCTGCGCGTCATGAAGTTATTCCTGTATTGACTACCTTATCGTTAACTACTAGTCCGACCACCATTCTATATCCTGATTAGTCGGGAAGGCGACATATGTCTATTACGAGCAATGAGAAGTTTTCTAACTTTTTCCTGCCACGGTATTGTACAATAATTAAGCTTTTTCTAAAAAAAATTTGTACCAACCATTGAAATCCTCATAAGGAGGATCCGTGCATCAATTCAAGTCACTTTTTAGCCCAACACCCTAACGGGAGAGTCTATTACATTAAGTTTTTAATAATAGGATAACATGATAACAGATATTGTTGCGTACGAACCAGGAAGTATGTGGCGTTTATCATCATGCGGGCTTAGGGCAGTCTTCTCCTGAGCGATGGTGTGAACTAGATGCTTGGATGATTGAATTAGATTCTGCGTTACCAATACTTCCTTGTAATCTTGTACACAGTCGACATATTCCTCAAACGTAATTCTATTCTTTATCACCGATCTTTTAATTCCTTTAATTTTCTTTGTAATACTAAGGTCTCGGATGCCAGGTGATTCTTCCTTTTCTCGTAAGAGTTCAGCTTCTTCTTCCTCCGCTGTATTAAAAATCCTCGTTGCATACATCTTTGATCATAACCCACTGAAATCTGTCATAAGTCGTCCATTATTTTCGTCTTTCATCATTCCAATACTTTTTTGTTAATTAGCGGAATTCCATAATTGTTGTTGGAAGGATAGTCGAAAATATTGAAACGTTGCTGACAGTCCCGCTTCATAGTTTCATAAGGATCCCGATTTATTATTTTATAAATTAGGCTATCCGTATCTGTGTAAAGAACTCTGCACCCATCTCCAAAGACTGCGTTCATATATCCATAGTAAAAATCGTTGATTGTCAACTTGACTGTATTGAGGATACACATACCAACATACATAGGTTTATTAAAATATATTTCAGATTTATAAAGTTCCACTGCCACAAGGTTTTCATCGCGACAATTTGAATAGCAGGCTGGAGATCCTGGCTACGGCCTCATATCTACCATCCCAGTTTTGCAAAAGTTTCACATTACAACGTTTGCGTATATTCTCCATCGTCTTCTCGAAAACTTCATTATTCATTAGCTTGAACAAGTTCTTCTCAAATTCATTCTTTGCTCGTTTTCGAAGTTCAGTATTGAGGTCAATGTAAGATTTTAGCCAGCAGCTTTGTTTAAATTTTAGCCTCGATAAATTGCAGATAATTTAAGTCCATCTTCCAAAGCTTGTTTCAGATTTCTATAATGGATCACATATCTTCTTTTAGCATTTGGTGTAGCCATTAATTTGGTACTTTGAGTTTTTGATACAAGCGGTTTTACAGTTTTGCTTCGCGTGGTACGTAATGACAACATTATATCCAGTCAAACGAGATCCTCAAAGAGTATCCAAATATTTACATTATTCTTCAGTTTTAAATCTGAAAGGTGCCCAGTTTTTAACGATTTTTAATCAAATCAAGAACTTTGAGTCGCAAAATGACATATCAATTAACGTTTACACCTTAAAATTAAATAAACACAAGTTTACTACTGCTCCAATATCAATATCAGAAAATTGATTGGATAAATATGTGAACCCTTTTTCGATCCACCATCAGTATATGACGAAGATATTGATTGTTTTAAATACACCGATGGAATTGAAACATTCAACACACACTATGTATGTATTGAAAATCTAAGTAGATTGGTTCCATCGCAACTAAGTTCAGATCATGCAAAAAAAACATTTCTGTAATCGCTGTCTACACTACCAAATGTTAGGCTAGCATTTTTCACAAAAATACACCCTCGTTCGGATGAGATGTAAAATGGAGGTCCCGTGTGTGAGTGTTGTCGCGCACGTTAAAGATCCCTACCTTGCTTGGAACAGCAAGGGTTCGGCAAAATTCCAAATTTTCCATTTAAAAAAAACTCGCTTCCTGGCCAATGTAGTACCTTCGGGTGGAACATTGGAAAATCACATGTAATGATGTCTACACTACCTTAGTACCGTTGCTTTAAAAATTTCAAAAAGAAAGTAAAATTGCGTTTGTGATATATGCAGATCTGGAATCGATACTAAAGTCTACTGGAAAAGAAAAGAAGTACCAAGAACATGTACCATGTAGTGTTGAATATTATGTGAAATGTGACCATAATGACTCTTTATCGTTTTACCGTTCATATCGTGGCGAAGATTGTATGAAGTGGTTTACTATGGAACTACGACAGTTTGCAGAAAACGTTGAGACGGTATTTTTATGTTCCTATGATATGACTCCATTGACACAAGAACAAGAAACTGCTTTTACTACCGCTACACATTGTTATATTTGCAAGGAGCTCTTCAGTGCAGAAGATTAAAAAGTTTGGTACCATAATAATTTATTGCCGACTAATAATTATAAAGGATCGGCGCATGAGAGCTGTAATATCACATATCAAGATTCTCATACGATTTCGAGAGTTTTCCACAACTTAAGTGGTTGATTTGGATGGTCGTGTAGAAGTGTTTCCAGTAACAAAGGAAAAATATATCTCCTTCACAAAATATATTCCTGAAAACGTGGTCAACTGTAGATTTATTGATAGCTTTCGTTTTATGAGCTCATCCTTAGAAACATTGGCTTCATGTCTGAACGAATATCCGTTAATAAAAAAAGAATTTTCTGGTTTGAATAATGAAAAGTTTGAATTACTTACTGTTCCATCTTTATGTAAAATAATTAAAGCTAAATTTTATCTCATTGAGTTTGTTGCTTATTTTTAAATCCGTTGCGCGTATTCAAAATTTAGTTAGAGTGGAAAATCCTTGAGTTTACCATAACGCACAGCCAGTGCCGTGACTTCGGAGCGCGGTTGCTAGCGCGCATCCTTCAACAACTGGGTATCGATTGGAAAATCCACGTTTCTACAAGTTTCGTTTGGCTTTTTGAATTGACCGCATCGATCGTGTACGTCCTGCATGAATAAGAGTTTTCGGTTCGTAGTGAAAACCAGTTTGTTATGTAATGTGTGTTGGAACCGCTGTTAATACCCGCATATAGTTTGTTCCACGTGTTACATGCTGAGTTTCGACTACGCCGCCTAGTGTTCACACATTCTACGTGGAGTTAATTAGATGCTACATAGTTTTTTTCGCATTGGAACCACATCGTAAACAACCACAGGTAAGTGCTATAGTAAACGCTTTGATTGAGTGATTTGTTTAAAAGACCTTTAATTATTTTGTGCTTGTTCACACCTCTTAAATTAAATTATACAGTCCACTTCTAAATATCGCTTTTTGAGCTTTCGAAAATTACCGCAACACGTTACATTTTTGGTTGCGTTCTCACCGGATTATGAAATAAACAACAATCTCATAAGTAATTATACCGCTCGTCAAAGCAAGGATAGCCAATTAGTGTAGTTTTATCGTTGAGTTGTTTACGAGTTTCCTTATCTCTGCCATGCAATTAGGTTCGTCTTTGTGTTATCGCCGCGATGTAATTAATATTGTCAGGTTTTCGTGCTTTGTTTTATCCGCATTTGTTTTATTCATATTGAACCATGGTAGAAAAATTAAAGCGCACGTGTTTTCTTCGTAACATTGCCATTAATGCGCTGGATGAAATGTTTGATATTGCTCAGAATGCTACCGTCGATCTCGCGTTATTAGATGTATTTCGCGTGAAATTTGAGTCATTGGAGAGCTTTAGAGAAACGTTTTTTACGCATCACAATTGGATCGTGGGTTCCATTTCTCCCGTCTGGAACGCGGATGAAAAATTTTTACTCGAAGACGTTATACGAAAACGTTTTGACAGTAATTATTTTCAGATAAAAGCTCTATATTATAAGCTGTTTAGTACTCAATCTTCTCAAGTTGATGTTTCCTCGCCACCGCTAGATACCTCAAGATCAAAGGTATTATTACCGCCGCTGACCCTGCCTACATTTGATGGTGAAACCACGTTGTTCGAAAGCTTCATCGATCGGTTTGATAGCCTCGTACACTTTAATAACGACTTGTCCGATATAGATAAATTTTCGTATGTTCAATCATCATTAAAAAATTCCGCTTTTGCAACAATTAAAAATTGTGATATAACTGCAGCTAATTATGCTATTGCATATACAAAGCTTCGTGACAAATATTGTAATATTCGACGCATTACCGCTACTCTATGGAATAATATTGATAAATTTCCTAAATTAAACTCTGATAACCCCGCCGGTTTACAGAAATTAGTGGATACCTTTGTGGACAACTTACAAGCGCTGAAAAAATTTGATCTTCCCGTGGAACATTGGGATTTTATTCTGGTACAAATGATATTGAACAGGTTGGATATACACACTGCTCGGAGTTTCGAGACCCTACCGCAATCCCATCTTATAAAAAGTTAATTGCTTATCTCGAAGATACCTGTAAATCCTTATCTAATTTGTCGGTAAATCATAAAACTGATTTAAATAAAGTTATTCATTTTAGCAATCAGTCTAAACCTCGAACCGCAGTTTCTATGTTAGTTCAAACAAAAACTAATTCCAATAAATGTCCGCTTTGTAGTCAAGATCACAATCTTTATCGTTGTAATGATTTTGTTAAACTTTCGTCGCAAGAACGCTACAACTTTGCAAAAAATCAACACCTTTGTATTAATTGTCTGAGTAATTCTCACATTTTAAATAAATGTCAGTCTACTTTTTCATGCCACCAATGTAATGAACGTCATCATTCGTTATTACACTTCGATCGCGTTTCGTCTAAACACGTTTTCGCTGCTAAAAACCAGGCTCACTTGAGCTCGGACACCGCCGCCTCTAAGGTATTACCTCGTACTATTCCCGCAACTCAAGACCGCTACAAGCCTTCCGCCCCTCGTGTTTCTGAGGAATCATCGACTTCGTTCAGCTGTAGTGGTCCGTCAACTTCGAACGTCGTTTTGTTTAATTCTTTAGCTAAACCTTCTGTCGTTTTACTTTCCACCGTTCAAGTGGAAATTGCTGATTGCTCTGGTTCTTACCAGCAATTTTGCGGTTTACTCGATTCAGGAAGTATGACTTCTTTTATTTCGCAAAGTAGTGTGAAACGTTTAGGTTTTCGTACCACTCCACATTCGCTTACTCTTAGTATTTGTGAAAATTTGCTTACTTCTAATATTTCTTTGAAACATTTCAATCATCTGGCTAACCTCAAGCTAGCTGATCCGTTTTTTGCGCAATCTGGTCCCATTGATTTCTTACTTGGCGCGGATATTTTCCCCAAGTGTTATTAAACGGTCGCATCCAGGGTGATAGTGAGAAACCTGTTGCTATTAATACCATCTTTGGCTATGTTCTAATGGAAAACATACCTTCTTCGCCCGCTTCTGAAATAACTAGCTTGTTTTGCATGACAGATTCTACTTTCCCATTGGAAGATATCGTCGCTAAGTTTTGGGAAGTCGAAGCTGTCCCCGCCGCTCAACCCTTCACACCTGAAGAAACTCTTGTGGAAAAACATTTTGTCGATACATTTCGCCGCAATGAACAAGGTCGCTATGTCGTCTCACTGCCGTTTAGAGATCATGAACCACTCTTTCCAGGTAGTCGTGATCTTGCCTTACAACGGTTTGCCGCTTTAGAAAATCGTTTACTCAAGCAACCTCGTGTTTACGAACAATACGTTTCGTTTATGCGTGATTATCTTGAGTCTCAACATATGCAGTCTGTTGTTATTGGGTCTCATTCGGACTTTTCTTATTACATCCCGCATCATTGCGCTGTGAAACCCGAAAGCGTAAGTACGAAATTACGAGTGGTTTTCAACGCATCCGCTAAAACTCTTTCTCAATCGTCCTTAAACAATCACTTATTTGTTGAGCCGAAGTTGCAACCCGATATTACCGCCATTTTGTTACACTTTCGTTTACATCCTTATGTCGTCACTGCCGATATTCGTCAGATGTACAGACAAATTGTCAATTGTCAATTGTCAATCCCGCTCAGTGTGACTATCAACAATTCTCCCCTGAGGAGCCCATTCAGGATTTCAAATTAAATACAGTTACGTATGGAATCAATTGTGCTCCCTTTCTTGCAATATGAACGCTTCAGCAGTTGGCCGTGGACAAAGGGAATTCCTATCCGTTAGCCGCTTTTGCACTTCGCCACCATACTTATATTGATGACGTCGCTACTGGTGGAGATTCTATTGAATCAACCCTCGCTCTAGGAGGTAACCAACTAATTGCTCTTTTAAGACTTGGTGGTTTCGAACTTCATAAATGGTCAAGTAACCATCCCGCATTATTAAAAGATCTTTCCGTTACGCAGCAATTCGCGCAACCCCGCTCCTTTGAGGATCCTGATACTCGATCCTTAAAAGTTTTAGGTCTTCAATGGAATCCCGCTTCAGATAATTTTTGTTTTCTAGTTCAGCCACTAAGTACCTCCTGTACCAAACGCAACCTACTTTCTAACTTAGCCCGCATTTTTGGTCCCATGGGACTCTTATCCCCTCTTACTTTTTTGGTAAAACACTTAATTCAACGTTTATGGTCATTAAAATTAGATTGGGACGCTCCCCCTCCCCTTGACCTCCGTTTGTGGGAGAGATACTTGCATGAGTTACCGCTTCTTTCAGATTTCGCTTTACCCCGCTTGCTTATCCCGCCACAGTTTACTACGTGCGAAGTTTATTGCTTTGCTGACGCTTCCGAAAGTGGTTACTGTGCTGTCGTTTATTTTCGCTTTGTTACTCCCTCCGCAGTTGAGGTTCGCTTAGTGTGCGCTAAGTCTAAAGTCGCACCCCTTCGTACAATCTCTTTGCCTCGTCTCGAATTGTTGGCCGGCACTTTGGCATCAAAATTATTAACCGTTATCCTCAAAACTTTTGATTCGAACCTTACTTTTCATCAAATTTATTGTTGGTCTGACTCCATGGTAGTCCTTTCCTGGATTCGTTCCCCGCCGCAGCGTTGGAAGACTTTTGTCGTCAACCGTGTTGCTTACGTTCAGGATAACACGTCTCGCGCCTCTTGGCATCACATCCCCTCCACCGAGAATCCTGCCGATGTATATTATTCAACAATATCACAATCTTCGGCGAAAACCTTGTGGCAGTGGAACTTCTTAAATCTGAAATATATTTTAATAAACTTATATATCTTGGTATGTGTATCCTCGATATAGCCAAGTTAACAATCTACGATTTTCACTATGGATATATGAACGCCGCCTTTGGAGATGGGTGCCGAGTTCTTTACACAGATACAGATAGTCTAATAGTAAATCTGGATCCTTATGAAACTATGAAGCGGAAATGTCAGCAACGTTTCGATATTTCCGACTTATCCTTCCAACAACAATTATGGAATTCCGCTAATTAACAAAAAAGGATTGGGAATGATGAATGACAAAAATAATGGGCGACTTATGACAGATTTCAGTGGGTTACGATCAAAGATGTATGCGACGGGGATTTTTAAGACAGCCGAGGAAAAAGAAGATCAACTTTTACGAGAAGAGGAAGAATCACCTAGCATCCGAGACTTTGGTATTACAAACAAAATTAAAGGAATTAAAAGATCGGTGATAAAGAATAGATTTACGTTTGAGGAATATGTCGACTGTGTACAAAATTACAAGGAAGTATTTGTAACGCAGAATCTAATTTAATCATCCAAGCATCAGGTTCACACCATCGCTCAAGAAAAGATTGCCCTAAGCCCGCATGATGATAAACGCCACTTACTTCCTGGTTCGTCAAATGTAGAATATTGATTGTAAATATATTAATCTCAATAAAATTTTATATAGTTTATATTAGTGTTATCATATTCTTAAAAACTTAATGTAATAGACTCTCCCGTCAGGGTGTTGGGCTGAAAAGTGACTTGAATTGATGCACGGATCCTCCTTATGGGGATTTCAATGGTTGGTACAAAAAAGTTCAAAATGGACCTTAAATTTTTCCGAAAATACATATAAAAATTGCACTTTTTGCGCTAGAACGAATGTAGCTATTCTACTAATGTCAATTAGCACTTTCTTCCTCTTCTTCCTTTAACTTCTTGGTTATATAAAAATTCACACATCCTGTTTGAAAATTTTTCCATAAATGCCCACCTATAGTATAATAAGTGTTTTTTTCAAGGTTTAAAATGCACTAACTATTTAATAAGAGAATGGCTGGATACCACCTATAAAAATGCGTACTATAGCTTCGAAAATAGCTGTACAAATTAATATTCCATTATTTGTATTAGAGAAAATGAACAATTGATATGTGGTTTTCATTAATAGTTTTTAGGGAATTATATTGCGAGAGCATAAAATCAAAAGTGTTGAATGTGAACAGATTAAAATACCCCAAAACCTTTTTACAAATTAGTTTCTGACCGTATTCATGATTAATATACAAATTGTAGATAGAGCTGGAGATTAAATCTACACGTATACAAATACGTCATCCAAAAAAGTGATGTTCAATGAAAGTTTAAATCGATTCTCTTTCTCCCCCACATTACCCTGGAGTTCATTATTCTATGTATCAACAATTTAAAGACTAAAATGAACTGATATTGATTTAATAGTTTTAATTAATGACTACGTTTCTGTACTCCGTTTGCCCGAAACCAAACTTTGAGCTTTGAACTTCTGCGTGTGAAATATATACAGAGCGGTACACCGAAAACGAAACATACATGACTTTTGCCACTTTTGCTTATTTTAAAAAATCGCTTACACACTTAAATTTTGTTTATAAGAGAAAAGCTTTTTGTGCAAATTTTCAACTCCTCAACTTCACTAATTGATCAAAAGTGGCAAAATTAACCCCAAAAATTTTAAATTGCAAGAAGTATAAAATATAATATCGTTTTAAAACTAGCAAATTCTCCTTTCAACGATGTCTTACGTTTTGATTTACCATGATAATTTTGGAGATAATGCTTATTAAAATTGATAGACTTGCTGTTTCATTTATGGATTTTGTTACAGTAATTTAATATGACATTTGCCTTTAGACACTAGGCTTTCTATTGTTATTTTAAAGCATCTGTGTGTCCGTGAATTAATAGCTTTATTTTTCTTTATTAAGGGCCAATAATTTACCTTACATTGAATATTACTTGAATCATTAACATAGTTTTCATTTTATTTATTATGTGTGGAAGCTTTTAAAGGCTATACTACACTCTACCGTAAAAAGGGTTGCAATTATTTTTTTGCAGCATAATGAAAATAATAACATGGAAATTGCAACATCAAGGAAGGTTATGAATTTTTTAACCAAACTTGGCAGATATGTTTAATTACTCAAAGGTAATAATTAATTAAAATTTTGTTGCGATAGATCAAGTGTTATAGGAATATCTCTGGCACTTCTATCATTTCATTGTTATTAAATTAACGATTTACTATGAAATTTACTTATAAGCTAATTTTAACGTTGCCTAATAACCTAGGAATAATTATTCATGTAAGGTCAGTTTTGTAAATTATTTGAAAGTGAAACTCGAATAATCCTAGCAGATGATTAATTGTATTTACCGGAGATAAAAATTGCCGCCGGCCTTACTACTCATTTTGAAAAAATTCCCGTACAACTTTCCATACTATTAACCGCATATTTGGTGACGCTAAAAGAAGTGCAGTTACCGGTTACGCCACTTTAAACCTAAGAATAAGAAATAAGATAGTTTAATACGTCTATTAATAATTGTATTAATGGTGTGGGGGTTTCTCGTGCATATTGGACATTTGGGTATAATTATCATGTTTTTTTTTTAATATCAGGTTTTGGTTATGCTCGTATCCTTACTCACGCCAAGTCAATCTAAAATTTTTCAATCCTCCCACCAACCCCACCGAATTTTTACACGCGGTTGTCATTGATTGTCTAATCTCGCGACCCTTCCCGCGAATTCTTTTAAGGCTGTCCAGAACGCCTTCTGGTTAACCACTTCCCCGACTTCCTCTAAGCTGTTTGGCCATGCCAGACCTAGGATAGCTAGTTTGCTATCAGTCAACCCTCGATTTCTCGCTTCAAGCGGGCAGTCGAAGAGCACGTGCTCTGCGCTTTCCGCGCCCTCACCGCATTCGCAGCGGTCGCTGTTGGTTAGTCCGAACCTTTGTAAATACGCCTTTAGGGCGCCGTGCCCTGTTATCAACTGCACCATTTTGTGATCGAGCTTGACCTCGATCCTACCTCTAGCTTCTATGCTCGGTATGAATTTGTGGGTCAACCTGCCCGTGGCAGCGTTGTTCCACCTCTCTTACCATTGTCGAATTGATTTTTCGCGCAGCTTTCTTTTGATTAAAGACCTCGGTATCGACGAATGTGATATTCGAAAGTCGCCCGTCGCGGCCTCTTTAGCTAATTCGTCAGCCCTATCGTTTCCTACGTTACAATTGTGCGACCTGACCCAACAGAACTTTAAACGTCGAAACTCGAGCGCCGTACGCGCTATCTTCCAGACTTCCGCTTGGAGGTTTGTCGAAGTGTTCATGTCTGTTAAAGCCGTCAGCGCCGATTTACTATCACTGATTATATAATACTCGTCTCTGCCCGTATGGTTTATTACGTAATCGATAGCCTCTCGTATGACTACCAATTCGCACTGGAAGATAGTGCACCAGTTCGCGAGTTTGGTTTGAAACCGAAACACCTCCCTTTCCTGCTTATACACGACAAACGCTGCGCCTTCTTGCCCATCGTCCATACGTGAACCGTCCGTATAAATTCTGATACCCATCGCGTCCTCATCATCTTCAACAAACTCGATTCCTCTAATATCAGCCGGGTGCCCCAACTCAGATACAACGATCTTTCTTGCAATTTCCCTATTACCAAGATTAAGATCTTCGATAATTTCGCGCCCTTTTCCTATATTTATTAATCGTCTATCTCTAATCTCCCTAACGACATATTCGATAGAGAGAGTTCTACTGATCACCAGGACAGCCTCCGTGGAGGTGGTCCTGTACGACCTCGTCGCTTTTACCGCGGTTATGCGTTGTACGCTCGTCAATTGACGCATCTCCCGGACTTTACAACCTTCTGCCCATACAGAAGCTGCGTACAGTATTGCCGGCTCAATTGCTCCGGCATAAACCGTCCTCAGCGATTCGCCCCTGAAACCCCACTTTATTTTAGCCGCCGCCATCATTTTATTTGATATTTCGCCGCCCTTACTTTTTACGTATTGTACGTGCGCTTTTCAATTTAATTTATTGTCGATCTTGACGCCGAGGTAGGTAATACAATCTTTAAACGGGATTTTCTCCCCTCCTAGCTCTAACCTAGGAGGTCTCTGTCCTGGTTTCGTGCCGAAATAAAGCGCCTCTGACTTCGCCGTGTTAAATTTTAATTTTACAGCCTGCGACCATTCGTGTAATTTATTAAGCGCCTCGTTCGGTTTTGTGCGCATATCCATTAACAATCTCGATCTTACAATTAAAAGTGTGTCATCTGCAAACCCAACGATTGAGCATCCTGCGGGCAACTTGACCCTAAAGATGCTCTCATACAACAACTTCCAAAATGTGGGACCAGAACATGACCCTTGCGGGCATCCCCTTTCCACCTCACGCGACAGAAGTTCACCCGGAATTTCAACCTGTGCCAATCGCCCCGAGAAATAGCTCTTGACCAAAGACATCAAGTTTCGCGGACAACCCCTACGATCTAACTCGCAAACGATTAATGGCCACCAGGCAGCATCAAATGCTCCTGAAATGTCCAAAGCAACAACGACACAGTACTCTTTAGCATCTCTTGCCTGCTTAATTTCCCCGACAACGAACTCTAACGCGTCGATAGTCGACTTGCCATCCACGAAACCAAACTGTCGGTTATTAAAACCGCCGTTGTCTCGCACTAGGTGCTCAACACGCGTAGTCATAACGCGATCTAAAACTTTCCCCAGCACCGGTAGCAAACTAATTGGACGATAGCTGCCCGGATCTGACGCATCCGCCTTTTAGGTTTGGGTATAAATTTCACATTCTGGATTTTCCAGCAACGCGGAAAACGCCCTTTCTAAACAAAGATTAAACAACCCAACAAAGACACACGGGGCTAACAGGCACGCCTGCAGAGCTGCGTCTGAAGTGATTCCATCATGCCCCGGTGCCTTCTTAGGTTCATCCTCCTAAGAGCCCTGACGACCTCGTGAACTAGGATTGCCTTATCGGCACCTGTTCCTTGCGCCTCTGCAGCTTCCCGACGTACTAAATCGTGCGACCCTTCATCCCCCTCGGGATTATCCGATGGGAAAAACTTCTCTAGTAAATATTCCGCTGTGGTTTTAAAACCTTCCGTGTATTCGCCATTTGTTTTCTTTATATTACTGAGCGCGATTTTTTGTTGTTTTCCTCTAATTACGCGGTATGCGGTTCCCCAGGGTTCTTTCTCTGAGTTTTGCGTGCAGAATTCTTTAAATTTATTCGTTCGCGTTTCTTCTATTAATATTTTATATTCGCGGTAACTTTGATTATATTCTATTCTCCGTTGTTCTCTTATATCTCCCGAGGCGCGTTGATAGCGGCGCCTTAGGTTACGCGTTTCTGCCCGCTTGGTGGTTAGTTCCCGGGTCCACCAGGGTACGCTGTCTTTAAATGTTTTCTTTTGCGGCATGGAATACGACGACGCGTCTACCACCGCGTCGTTCAATTTTTTCGCGAGTGTTTCTACTTCGTCTGCCTCTCGGCAGTTAAATAGCTCATTTTCGAACGCAAGGATACTTTCGCCAAATTTTTCTTTAAACCGCTCCCAATTTGCTTTTTTATTACAGAACCACGGAAATATAGTTAGCTGCTCGTTTGCGCTTGTTTTGGTTTCAACGTCCCATGTTATTAATTTATGGTCAGAGAACGTTTCCTCGTCCGACCTTAGTTTCCAATTACAAATCGTTTCTAACATTTCGAGCGAGACTGCAGTAATATCTATAAAACTGCTGCCTCTATGCGTCTCAAACGTAGGTGAATCATTAGTGTTTATCACACTAAGGTCCCATCCCGTAAAAAGATCAGCAAACTTGCGAGCCTCTATCGTCTTCGATAGGGCTGCCCCATAATGCCGACTTAGCATTAAAGTCTCCCGCGATAATTAAATTTCTATTTCTACCGATTTTACGAAGGATTCCTTCAATTTGATTTATTAAGTCCTCTGTTTGAGGATTCTCCCGCCGGGAATAGATCGGCGGAAGGTAACTTGGTAACTGTAACTGCTACACCGCTTAATTACACCAAAATCGATTTTAAAGGAACTTATAAGTACGCGTGTACTTAAATTACGGAAAATTTATATTAAAATTGTTTTAAAATTTACAGTATTTGAGTTATTTATTTGATTTAAAAAGGCTTAGATTTTTGTTTTTTTTTGGTTATTATTTGATTATACGCGCACTATAAAAATTTCACACACTTTTTGGTTGTTTTACCCGGTTTTTTACTCGATTTACGCGGTTTTTATTTTAAATTTATTATTAAAAATGCCTTTTTTAAGTTATTTCGAAATTATTTTGAGTATTAGTTTAGTAGATTTTTTGTTTTATTGACCCGAAATTTAGTTAGTTTATTTTAAAACGCGGATTTGGTTTAAATTACGAGGAAAACGCGATTTATTTAGTATTTATTTAATTTAAATTCTGTTTTAAAATTTTATTTTACTGCCCTGTATTTAAAATTTGATGCCACACAATTATAAAATTAAAACACAATAAAAAACAAAGCTTCAAATAAAATAAATTAAAAATAAATAATAAAAACCCTAGATAAAAACTTACCTCTTAGTTGTTGAAGCGGAGCTCTGCTAAACACGTCCGCTCGCTTCAAGCGGTAACTAGAAAGTGGTAGACAGACGTCACCCGGACTCTTATGTAAGAGGCAGTCGATGAGCGTCCAGGACATGCTTCTGGATGCTGTATTCGACACTCCCTCAGGAAGCTTTGACCCACCTCAGTTCGAGGGTGCTAGGTTTGCCGACGGTGTCTTTGGCTGACCGTGCTAACCTAGAGACTAAAGCGTGGATCAAACACAACGTAGAGACCAAGGGAGACCTTTGAGGAAGTGCGTGTCTAAAAGTAGTGGACGCAGCGGACCTCCCGAAAAAACCCAAGGTTATAGTATGGGTCCCCGACAGAGATGTCGAGGAGAAAGTTGCCAGGACCCGACTGCAAAAGCAGAATCCCAGTAAGCAACCGGGTGGTTGCGTATGCTTTTTCGGAAAGCTGATAAGGAAGGAACAATCATGGCCCTTTCAGTCGATCCGGGATTCTATGAGGTACTTTAACAAGCCAAGTTCAAGACCTATTACGGGCTGAGAACGGTCTAGTTCAAGCATATCAAGGGCAATTCACCTGATGATAAGGGTGGTTCAAGTGAACCTGCAGCACAGTAGGGCAACAGTAACTGCGGCCTAGCCCTTATGCAGGAACCTTGGGTTTGCAAGGGAAAAGTGCTAGGACTGTGTTCAATCGGTGGAGCACTTGTATATAGTAGATCCTCTAATAGACTCAGGACTTGTATACTAATCAACAACAACCTTAAGTGGTTGCAGCTTACAGAATTCTGTCAACAAGATCTTGTGGCAATCAAGGTGGGACTAAGTGGGGGTGGGCCAAAGGAGATTGCACTTGGATCGGCCTATCTTCCGTGCGACTCCCCTGGCCTCTCGCCCTCAAGGGAACTAGTGGCGCTGCTGGCTAGATGCAGAGCGGATAGATCTCACCTCGTCATTGGTAGCGACGCAAATGCTCGACATACAGTATGGGGCAGTACTGGGACCAATCCTAGAGGTGTAGCAATAATGCAATTCATAATGACAAATCATTTAGACATTTTGAATAAAGGTAATACTCCAACCTTCGTAAATAGACGTAGAATGGAAGTCATTGATATAACTATATGTTCGCCATACATAAGCAACTTAGTTAAGAACTGGCACGTGTTTGATGAGAAGAGCTGTGCAGACCACAGATACATCAGATTTTCCTTCACTGGACTCAACCAAGTGAAGGAACTTGATCGCAACCCAAGAAAAACTGACGGGTAACTATATGTTGGACCTGGATCGGTACCTTGCAAGCGAAGTTTTAACAGTGCAAAGCTGTCTGGATATTGAAGTGGCCGCGGGGAGTACTACCAACGCGGTTACCTCAGCATATAACGGAAGCTGCCCTCAGTTGGGAAAGAGAACTACCAGGAAGGTTCCGTGGTAGCACTCTAAACTCATACAACTGAGGGGAGAGGTAAGAACTTTATTTAATAAAGCAAAAAATCAGGAAATTGGGAGGTGTACAGGCGGACTCTTACTGAGTATTACAAAGCTCTGAGGATGGCCAAGAGAGAATCATGGAGAAGCTACTGTGAAGATATCGAAGAATTCTCTCAAAGGACACCCAGAAATCTACTGGTTCACTGTCCATGGGAGACAGTAGTTTTATCAGGAATGAAAAGAAGACGATGGCTTTTTTGCTCCAAACTCACTTCCCTGGTTCAACCGAACTGGAACAAGCACCTTTTGAGTGGCAAATCCAGGGGCCTGGGGTCCCCGAAAGGAGGGCATCTCAGGAAGACTGGACAGTATCGAAGAAGGTGATTACCTTCCAAAAAATTAAATGGGCGATAAATACTTTCAAACTATATAAATCTTCCGGCATTGACGGGATTATCCCAGCCATGCTACAAAACGGATCAAACCTTCTGCTGAACTGGATTTGCAGAGTTTTGAGGGTTAGCTTGGCATTCCAATAATTCCGCGCAGTTGGAGGTTAACTACAGTAGCCTTTATTGCTAAAGCTGGTCGTACGGACCACTCACAGGCAAAATCCTACAGGCCCATCAGTCTTATGTTTTTCTTCTTAAGACGATGGAAAAACTGCTTGATAAGCATATCAGGGGCAGTGTTTTAACAACTAACCCATTACACCCGAACTAGTTTGCTTTTAGAGCAGGACTTTCAACAGAGTCAGCTATTCATCACCTGGTTTCCAGGGCTAAAACGACTCTAACTAACAAAGAGATCCTTCTATGTGCCTTTCTGGACGTCGAAGGAGCTTTTGATAATACATCCTTCAGCTCCATCTCGACGGTCACCAGATTAGTTGGGATGGTGAAAACTTGCTGCAGGTGGATAGACTGCATGTTAAATAAAAGGGTGGCAGTCACAGAACTGCTTTGCGAGACCATGGCAGTCCGGGTGGCTAGGGAATACCCGCAGGGGGAGTCTTGTCTCCCCTGTTGTGGAACCTAGTCATGGACGGACTGTGGGAGCTGAGCACAGAAGGGCTAAACTCGCTGAGATATGCTGAAGATTTAGCAGTCTTAGTGGAGGGTAAATACAATAATATTATCAGAGACCGAATGCAAGAAGCTCTGAACATAATAGAGAGATGGGCAATGAAGGAAGGCCTTCGAGTCAACCCCCAAAAATCCACCTTGGTACCTTTCACCCGGAGAAGGAAGATTGAGGGCATTACACCCCTCTTCCTTAACGGTAACGAAATCGGCCTGTCAGGCGAAGTGGTGTACTTGGGAGTCACTCTGGACTCCAAACTTACATGGAGCCAGTAGATCGATAAGACCGTACGCAAGGCAGAAACCTCCTTAGCAATAGTTAGACGCATTTGCGGCAAATCATGGGGGCGAAGACCAAAAGTGGTACACTGGTTGTACACTAGGGTGGTCAGACCAGCAATAACATATGCAGCCTTGGTATGGTAGCCCAAGGCTGAACAATCAAACACCAAAATAAAGTTGGGCCTATATAAGTATTACAGGGGTTAGATTGCTCGGGAAATTAGAGATCAGATCCAATTAACAGATGGTCCTTTTAACACAAAAAATATAGTTATAAAATCTATTAGTAATCTGGAAAATATGTACGAGTTCTTAAACGAAACTCTGAAAACGAAATCAGAGGAATTTGAAGCACGTGGGTCCTGTTGGTATTTGGAAAATGTGCTCTATTTAGAAATAATTATTAATAAGTATAACCCGAAGTGAGGGTCCAGTAGAATGAAGAAAAGAACTTAGCAATACCAAAATGAAAATTTAAATTTTATACTTAAATTACGTCAGAAAATTTCTGTTTGTAAAAATATAAATGTATGAAAATAGATGTTAAGTGTACACTGTATATTTATAATTTAATAAAACTCGTTTTAAAGGAATGTGTACTACTTTTTTGCTTACACCAATTTTTTTAATCGAGTTGACCTCATCATCATTAGGTCTTCAGTCCTGGAACTCGTTAGACGCGTACCATCATTGTTTCCGATTCTGAACTAACCTACAGATTTTCCTGAAATTTGCACAGTCTGCATCTATCGCTATCTGATCTAGGTTTACATCTACCTCTTTTTCCTATCTCTGCTTGTAATATATTCCATACTATTCCCCAAAAATGCCTTAGAACGTATTCCGCCCTTCTATTTCTCTTTTTCCCCAGATATCCTTGTTCCCCTACTATTTCTATAACCTATTTGTTATTATCTTTGTCTGTCCATGCTATCGTCCTCATAAATCTGAAGCACAGCATTTCAAAACGCTACTACCGTTTTTCTGTCTGCGTTTCAGACTGCCCGTATTTCATAGGCATACTGTGCTGTGCTCCACACAAATGCTTCGAGTTGACCTAAGGTTAAAATAATAGTAGATTCAGACTTCCAAGAAAAATTAAATCGGTATTACCATACACGATTGGAAACTGTTTATAAATTTAAAAGTTATAAAATTGGGGGTTATAACTCGATAAGGGTTGGTCCTAAATTTTAGGGGTTATATTATCGATCCTTTAGGGTAGGGATCGTTGGGGAAAAAATCCCTTCAAGGAGGTCCACAAGGAGGGAGCACGGAGGAAATCCTCCTTATGGAAATTTACATGTAAAACCTAGGTTAGATAGTGGCGCGGTGGCGCAGTGGCGCTGTCCTCAGATGCACCAATCCTACCACTATGACGTTATGCTTGTAGTTAAGTTAATCTCAAGCTGTTTCAAAGTAAAGACAAAGAGTTTTTTTATTATTTCAGGAGAGACATGAAACCAACAAGTGTATTAGCATCTTGAGGTAACGGGTTCGAAAATAAAGAAATATCTACTTACAGGACTGGCTAACACATATCAATAATCATTAAAAATTTTATACAAAATAAGGCCCGTGCAAACTTCGGATGAACTGCCATGAACAATTCCATCAAATAATATCCAGATGTTCGTGTAACTATCCAGCGTGATTGTAAACTAGCTTGAATCATCTTTAATTTTTGAATACCTTCATGAAGTAGAGCAGAAATCTTGAACCGAACGATAACCCCGCAGAACATTCTTTTGTTTAAACTATTTTACAGAAATAAAAAAAATTACTAACATTCAAAATTTATTAACATTCAAAGTTTATAATTTTTTGTACACGCACTGAAAAGAAATCACGCAAAAAAAATATATTTACAAATGGACGCTTATTATGGAAAGTATAGTTTTCTTTTAAGACCATAAACATTTATACAGCAGCACGCGCCTGACCCGACTAAAACGCGTTCACTCGACCATGGCTTGTTTTTAAGTTCGCACGGTAAATCAAAATGACTACACCTTTGAGAGGTATCATTGAACAGCCAAAGAAAGTTTGTTGTTTCTCACAACCGTAACTAGCATATCTTAGACAATGAAACATTATCGGTCGCGGTGAGTTTTAATATTAATAAAATATTTAAGCTTACCATAGAAAGTATAATAATGCTTGATACTTCTAGAACTTACTTGCCATCATATACCCGCCTTCAGTGGTTTCAAAGTTTATGGACTTGAGGATTATATTCTCTAATATACTTTTGTATCGGATTATACATAGATCTTTGTAAATTAGACCATGCTGCAATTTCTATATTGTCAGAATTACAGCAATAGATTTGCAGGAGCTTAAACATAGCACAAGTGCTAAAAATCAATTATCTAAAAATATGCTCCAGATTCCGCATTAACCTACTTCCTAGATGATATCCTTTAACATTTATCCTGAATCTTAGGTAATCTTTTACCTACAATACTCAATAAGGATTGCACAGAATGCAGCACGAAATTTCTGGAATAAAGTGGGCTTTGTAAGGTAAAGACCTCCTAGTGAGAGGATCGAACGGATGTTTTGACATTTTCGCAATAACGGAAGTCGAAAGTTCAATTGTTGTCAACACTCAGGCTCCCGACTGTGTCGTAACGATACTGGACAATTCTATTTAACATCCAACCGTCATTACATTTACATTGTTACTTCATGATTTGTGATTACTGTTATAGCTGTTTAGAGAATTAGAACTATTAACTTCTATGAATCGTTGAAAGTTTAATAGAAATTCAGCAAATTCACACGTTTGTTAAGAATTGTGATTTCGAAAGGCGTTGCACACTCAAATAATCTTTGTGTTTTAATTGGATTATATTGTAATTGCAAAACATATGCAGCTCTGTATCTAATAAAAGAAACGTTAGTGGTTCTTTTTACGACGGGATCGTAGCACACTATTAGGTCTTAATTTGATATTGGGGCAAATTATGTTTTAATATTATAGTAAAATAATGTATGTATTCGGTACACTTCGCAAAGTGCAAAAATGTAGATCGCAGATTGTGTGTTGAAGAATAAATCCAGAAAACTTATTACAGCAGCATAAGTTTTAAATGCGGTACAAATCGCATATCAAAAATAACGATAGTTCCGTGCCCTCGCACAGAAGTATAACTAAGATACGATCCTAAAGCTTAATTTGTGTTTAAATTTATTCCTGTAGACTAATATCCCAAATTTAAGGTTTACTTCTTTAAAATAAGTCTAAATATTATCAATTTTCAATGAACTATTTAAATACCATTGCTGCTTAATCTGTTCTTGGATTTTAAAGTCCGCATTATAACAAACCTTTATAATGGGCAACTTTGGATGTTACGGAAGTTGGCCTGCGTATTAACAGTAGTGAAGTCGTACTTGTCTCACGACGCAGTTGATAAAGTGTTTTAGGTAAACATTTATTTTGCTAACAAGGTTTAAATGATTAACGAATTATATTTTTGAAAACGTACGTTTCTACCAAATAACAACTGTCCCGTACACTGAAAAAGCCCATTGTATACGCATTATGCTTAAGATTTATAACATGATTAAGGAGCAAATAAAATCAAAATAAACAAACCAGTTGATGTTAGATTGTCTGTAAATACTTATAAGATAGTAAAAGAAAGGATAAAAGGAGCCCATATATTTTACACTTCACTTAAAATCTTTAAATTGTAAGATAGTTGTGACATTGAAAATAATTACATAATCACTCGTGCATTGTGAACGTAAATTTGGTAATGTAGTCTGCAATCTATTGGATAATCATGAGTACTAAACTACAGAATCAACCAAAGAAATGTATATCTTCCAAATCAGCTGTAACAGAAAGAACAGTACCTTAAGCCAATCTGTCTGCGTCTCTGATACCATCTTAGGATTTTAAAATGCGTCGTTATACATAGTACTCTAATATATTTAAATTCGTTAACCCAACATCCAGTCTATTGACAAATGCAGGCCGCATTTCCTAATCTTAAGGTGGTACCAGAGAGGCAGACAGCTTGGCTTAAGGTACAATTTGAAAACGATGGGTGAAAATAACGAAAAATCATTCCACCGATATTGCGTGAATAATTCTGCGAAACCAGTGTAAAAGTATATTTTCCAGACGACAGCTGCAAAGTGTTCCTAGAAGGATAGTCAATTAACGCAAACAAAGAGATAATAATACTTTCCATTACATTTTGTGTTCGCATGGAAAAGTAACCCATATTTTAAACGTTTAGGCGAGTATACAGCCAAAGGAAGCAACGTATAGCCGGTTGCCTAACTTATAGAAATGTATAGAGATTTGTTTGTTTATCGATCCACAATACGGTGAATGAATTAATTAGAGGACGGTTGTTCGCTTGTAAACAATCCGTGTAATATAACGAACTAGGATTTCTTAGTACTAATCATTAAAAACGTTTATATTTTTACACTGCACCTGTTTTGAACGGGGTTTAAAGAATAAACTATTGGAAATAAGCCGCTGCTGGTTTATTTTTATGAATTTATATAGAAATTGTTTAGCGATAAGCAAATGGTGTTTTAGAACGTATTTCAACGAACTTTTAAAATAAAGTTTTTGAACATTAAGCAAATTTTCCCAGAGAATTTTAGGACGTGGTTTTAAAATATATTCCACATATTTCTACAACTAAAGAAGTTTTTCTATAAGGTTTTAAATATTTATTTTAACTGGAATAGCATAAAAAGTGAGCTGTCACTTAGATTAGAACATGTAGGAAGTGCTTAATTAAGGTGGCTAAAAATTAGTGCAGAAATCACTCGATTTTAGAAATCTAACGTAACCAGCTCATACAACAAACGATATGTAGTCAGCAACGTGATTAGGTTAATGTATGTCCATCTCTCCTGCACTCACATCTAGTCCATATATAGACAATCACCATGTATTTCTTATAGGAAAAAGTTGCTTTATTTTTACATGCCACATATGTAAGGGTTATTGATCATCGTAACCGTAGTATAGGACTATTCAATGCAAATATTGTTTACTGTTACGTTCATCAGGCAAACCTTGTAAGAGAATTCTTTTTCAATTTAACCTTTCTGCGCACATTTTTTTCCATCTCGCGTCAAAGAACTAAAATATTAAACGATGTTATCCGTAAAAGACTTGTCCATGCAGTTCAAAGCAGGTGGAATTTGCAATTACGCGGCATCCTAACCGGGGCGGCTCCGTGGCGTAGTTCGTATGCGTGTAAATACTATGCCCAAGGTCCCGGGTTCAATTCCCGACACGGTCCGCTTGAAAAATCTTAAGCAAGCATTTTTCACAAAAATACGCCCTCGTTCCATGAGAGGTAAAATGGAGGTCCCGTGTGCGAGTGTTGTCACGCACGTTAAAGATTTCTACCTTGCTTGGCACCGCAGGGGTTCGCAAAATTCAAAATTTTTCAGGTAAAAAAACTCGCTTCCTGGCAATAGAGTACCTTCGGGTGGAGCATTTTAAAATCACATGTAGGGTATCCTAACGGGTTTGATTCCCCATACAGACCGCTTAAAAAATGTTGGACGAAAATATTTTACAAAAATATACCCTCGTTTAGCTGAGAAATAAAATGTAGGTTTCATGTGTATTATTGTTGCGCACGTTAAAGATCTCTACGTTGCTTGGAACAGCAAGAGTTCGGCAACACTTAAAATTTTCAAGTAAAGAAAACTCGCTAGTTGGTTAATGTAGTACCTTCGGGTGGAGCATTGCAAAATCAAATGTAAGGTGTCCTAACGGTAGCAGATCTAAAAAAAACTCAACACGATAAGCAATAACGACACTAATGTAAATGTTGATATATATATATATATATATATATATATATATATATATTACTGTGATTGGGTAGGCTTAAGTGGGTGTAAATAGGCCAAGAAGTTATTTATTTGTAGGTACTCTGTACATAAAAATCAATAATTTATTTAAAACGCTTCAATAATTAGATTAGGATTAAATTACAATTTATAATGTAGGTTTAATTTGTACACATTAATTTAAGACAAGGACAACAATTAAGATCGACGACAAAGTCGAAAATCGTGTACATCTATTAATAGAATCAAAGCCTTTCAGTCGAAAAATTAATAATTTACGCAAGGTACATTTATTTAATATAGCATAAGTTAAAAGCTTTCAAAGAACGCTACAAGCTTAATATTCGAAAACACGTTAAAACATCAAGGACTTCATAGAATAGACGATTGGGGTAGATAAACGCTTCTGGTAAGAGCCAGTGTACGTTGAGAATAATTCGAGGTAGTTTGTGTAAACGGACAATGCAAGCTTAACAACAACAGTCGACTAGTTCAAAACATATCAATACAATCATGAGACAGACTATGTGTAATACGTAACAGAGGAAAATGAAAAATAGCAGGTGTTTAAGTACCATTTTTCAAGCACGTGTTAGACAAGTATACTTTAAAAAGCTATAAGAGGGACGCAGATGCAACATGTTTGTGGACGGTATCGATTTTTCAAGGCACACAGAAAGGATGGGAGAAATAGCCGTGAACAATATTGTTATAGAGGAGCGACAAGCAAGACGGAAAACACAAGACGGAAAGAGATACCAGAAAAGCACAAATAACGTAGGCATTCTAAGTAGGAAATATATTCAACACTGAGAGATGTGATTATGTGAGTTCAAGAGAGATAATTGGATGAACACGCACACGATAGGCGTATTTGTATTTCAGTAAACTTGACGGAAAGGGATAAATTTCATAAAATATCTGAACGGTTGGTGGTTGTTAAACAGTTTTCATGGTAAAAGAAGTGTTATGTTGTCGATTTCTTGGTTCTTAAAAACTGTTGTGTTTACGTGCAGCTAGATTTTGTAGAATTGAGTGACGGTTTACAAAGTTACAAGAATCGGATAACAAAATATACAGGCAACTAAAAGGGAGTGGATATTATATAAGCGTTGCTGAAAGTGGCATTCGCTCTCTCATTTTCCAAGTCTACAAGAAGGACATACTAGCTTTAAACCAAGTGACAAGTGAAGTCTAATTTAAAATTTATAAGTGTTTAATGCACAAGTAAAATGCCAGTTAATTTGAAACGGAGTGAGCCGTAGTAAACGATTGTAATTGAAGCAGGATAGCTCGTAAGTAGAAATATATTTACAAATTGAACGAGGGTGCTTGATGCACATTGCTTGGAGAAAGTGTGATATTTGAATCTGGAGCGGCAAGAATTGTTGATGATTGAAATGAACAACGAGTTAGCGATGGAATTGCTGTTAAAAATGAAAACCTGCAACATGGAGTAATCCTGGTACGTGCAGTCGTTTGGAAGGCATCTACATAGGTATTGATCTGGTAGCAGTATATTCTCCAGGTAACGATTTTTTTTTGTTGAAACTGGTGCGCTGGTGTGGATTTATTTAAACTGATAGTGATTTGTGAATTGTTGATGATTGAAATGAACAACGAGTTGGCGATGGAATTGCTGTTAAAAATGGAAATCTGCAACATGGAGTAATCCTGGTACGTGCAGTCGTTTGGAAGGCATCTACATAGGTGTTGATCTAGTAGCAGTATATTCTCCAGTTAACGATTTTTTTTGTTGAAACTGTTGCGCTGGTGTGGATTTATTTAAACTGTTAGTGATTTGTGTTGTATTTGATGAAAATATTATTTATGAACTGAAAATTAATTTATTGACATAAGTAAAGGACAATTTTCTTATTATAAATCTGAGGGTGTAAATAATGATATTACTGATGTAAGAGGTAAACGGGTCTGTTGTTTAATTTTAGTGTTAAAGTTTGAGCACACAAATATGAAAAGGTTTATACTGAACTCACCATAGACCAGGGGAAAGTAAATTAAGGTTCCAGGATAGGCCCATCTACTTTAAACTGACATAATGAAATATAGAGGAGCATAAAATTGGGGGATATTAAGTTGATTTCTTTTGATACCGAGTAGGGTTATAAAAAATGTTTCACGTAGATTCATATTGTACATATTGAGATGGCGTGATTTAAATTTTTATCTTGTTAAAATAAAAGGGTTGTATGTTTTGTCGAATTATTTGTTTATTTTTTTATTATTAAGTATAAAGGTTGTTGGGAGAAGGAGTAGCAGTGGTGTGTTCCGAAAAAGGCGTGAGCAGAGCTAGCCGTGGAATGTCAGTTTCGGAAGCATCTTCAGTAGATACTCAACCAGAACATCTAGTAATCAAAGCTGGGATTCAAAAATTTATTTAGGTGGAAAATTAGTACAGTTAAATTTTATTTTTTAGCAAGTATTTTATTTTCAACCGAAATGTGGGACCCGATTCTGAAAGGAATCCACTGCATTTTTATATTTTTATATTATGATTTAGGGCTTCCTTCCCAGGTAATCCAGGGCAATATATATATATATATATATATATATATATATATAAATTTTAGCAACCGTGTATATAGAAAAAAGCAAATTATTTACGCGCCAAATTCATTTAATTCATATAGTGAAAACCGACAAGTATTAAAATATTTTTATATTTAAATAATTGGAATGTTAGAATTACATAAAGGAAGAAAGCTTTAAAGTACATAGAATTTCAAGTATACGCATAATTAATCATAATTTCTTTTAATCAAACGCATATAAGCAAAAAGGGAGCGTGCTTGCATAAGAAAATTAATAATTTCTAACGCAAATATATTCGTTTTAAAAGCCAACGTGCATTTACACAGATACGGCGAAGCTGAGAATCTAGGAATTGTTATTTTCAAACGGTCAATAATTACCATAAACACCTGTTTGTTAAATGTTACGTTCAGAAAATTTGAACAAACGTTAATATAAGATTCCATAGAAATTATTTTCGACGGTCAATTTGTAAAGCAGCTGGGGTAACAAACATCTTAAGGAGCGAGTGGAATGAACAATCGGTAATATACAACAGATAGAGACAAATATATAGAGCAAGCGTAGGATTGAAAGTCACGTAAGATATACACGTGGAGTTGATGAAGGACGTCGACAATATCGATTTTCTGTAACTCAAGTGGGACTTGAAAGGAGACGACAAACATGCATAGAATAAAGATGAATAGCGGTTAGGCGGAGCATTGTGACGACAGAGAATTTTGTCATTGGTTGAGAGCCAACAGTTTTCGAACAGAACGCTCACGGGAAGGTAGAAAACCAATTCGATGTAAATAGCACGTAGGACGCGAGAAATTTTGCAGAATTTAGAGACGGTTACGTTCAAAATTTTGAGAAGCCGCTTTGGAAAATAAGCTTTTCAAAGGAAACGGGTCCAATAGGGTTTGAATAATAATACAAATACCCGAGCGAAGTTATTAAAGCTCTCTTCTCTTTTACTTCGAGTTCTGAATACGAATTCAGACCAACATAATAGTAAAGCTTTTGGTTAGTATTTTGTGTGTTTAGTAAAGTTACTTTTAATATCTTATTGGCAAATACAAACTGTAGTAGCGGACCTCAAGTTAACGTGATGCATGAGTTAGTGCGTTTTTAAACAAAAGGACCGGCTATTACAAAAAAATTATTAAATGGATGCATGATATATTGGGGTAAGCAGAACTGGAGATCAATTTTGTATGTGTGATATATCTAGTCTGGAATGGTACTGTGAGACGAAGCGAATATCTTGCGGAGATATTAGATGGTAGAGATCTGTGGATCCGGCAATCAGCGTAGTAGATGGAAACAACGACGAGGGGTTGCTGGTAGCCATCTCTTGCGGGACTGAAGAATGAAGGTGTCTCCAGGTAATTAATTTGAAATTTCTGTTTTATATAAACATTTTTGAAATTTTGTGTTGTGTGGTTGACTTTTTTGTGGCATATTTATTGTTTTAAAAACTTGCTTTAAAAGATACATGTACAGGACGATTTAATAATTTTGAATATGGAAAAAGGGTGTATTTGGGATATAGTACAAATTTATTCAGGCTATAAATTGTGTTGTAAAGGGTAAACGGGTCTGTAAATTTGTTTTCATTAATGCAAGGTTTAAAAGGCATATACAAACAAAACTGAGTTATAATGAGCTCACAATACTCCAGTATGAAGTCAATTTAGGGTTACATGCGGGGCCCATCTACTCATATCTAATCGAATTTGTTTAAAATTATTTTAAAAATCAAGGACTTTAAAACATTCAATAAATTGAGCTGGTAATTATTGTATCAAACTGTTTGGACACATGTGTAAATATTTTTTATCTGTTAATAGGAGTAAACAAAAGGTTGTATGGTTGTCGTATTATTTTGGTAATTTTATTTGATGGTGTGTGAGTGTGAAAGTAGTATGTACGTAAAACTAGGTATTCAAGAAGAGGCCGATTGCTGAGCTAGCTAGGGAAGCAGAGGAATTCGAAGGCGTCCTAATAAAAAAGTAAGGAATATTTTTTTAATTTTTGAAAATTTTCCACGGTACTTTTATGACGCCCAATTCGTGGGGCTCGATGTCAAAAGCTTAGTTCACGAATGTTGGTGACCTTCCACGGCAATATATATATATATATATATATATATATATATATATTGTAGTGGTTTTAAAGGGCTAAATCTACGTATAAACAAGGTAATTTCAAACACCCTGTATAGAGGAAACAACCAGAATTTACGTGCGAAATTTATTTCATTTAGTTCATTTTAAAGTAACAAGTATCAACATAATTTTACAATTAATGAATAAAATTTAGTTAGGTTCGTAAAAAAAAATAAATTTTAGAAGCCAATGCAATTTATTTATTAATTTAATGGAGTTTAATTAAACAGGTAATTACGTATAATACGCATAAAAGCATGAAAAATCGATAATACCAAGGTGAAACGCTTTGCTAACACATAAACAGCCGTTGAATATAAAATACCTTGAAAAGCCAACTCTTAAAAATGTTGTGTTAAAACGTCGGTTAATTGAGCACCTGCATGTTTTCGAAATGTCAGGTTTCCCTTATTTTTATAGATAGCAAACAAGTTTCAAAAAATATTGGTTAAACGACAATCACAACGCACGTATTCAATCCACATGGGGTAAATTTGAAACGCGGACAGTAATATCGATTTCTACCACTCAAACAAGGTTAGAAGGAAACATATAATATGCATAAGAAAGGAACAGCGTTAATATAGGCGGGGTTTTGAAGACGTCAATGGATATACTATTGGTCGATATAGTTAGTTGTACATCAGACAAACACGGGAATATTGAATGTTAATTTTTCGGAAAATATCGTAACGACGCGCTAAATTTCCGAGATTTCGAAAATGGCTGAAACAAAATTTGAAGAAGTGTTATTTTAAATTAGTTTTTACGGGAAGAGCGGCCTAGAGGTGGCATTCGGAATCATATAAATACTTGAAGAGAATTAGCATCGCTCTCTCTATTAACTTCAATCTCTTAGTATTTTCACCGCTTCAGAATACGAGTTTGTAAGTATACATATTTTTAAATTAAATAGTACAGTGTTGGCCTCATAATTTGATACGTGAATAGTGGCGAGTCTAAAGATGTATATAAAGCTTATTAACGTTCCATCAGGAATTTAAAATTTTTATTGTTACGAGTACATGGGTTTTTTTGTTTGTTGTAAGAGTATGCGCAGTACAAAAGCATACATTATTCATAATTAACTGGGTTATCATGAGCTCACCATACTCCAGAGTATACTAATTTAAAATAAATTATAAATAAAGAAAGAAAATAAGGTATTATTCAGGGCCCATTTACTCCGGGTATATTCAATGTGTTTGATATTTTAAATTAAAATCCAGGACAGTACAAAAATAGGATTTATTGTGGTGTAGCTTGATTTCTGAAATGTGGATAATATTGAATTTTATTTGTAAATAGTGGTAAATAAATATTGTATGATGGTTGTATTATTTTGTGGTTTTATTGAGAGTGTGCGTGAAGGATACAGAGTATAATAGTAAATCTAGGTATCCAAGAGGAGGCCCAACTGAGCTAGCCTGGGAACTGAAGAAGAATTAAGGTGACGAAGAGAGGAATCTGGGTAAGAAATTATTTTTTTATTAAATTTTTCTACTGTGTGCAATTTTCGATTTTGTAAAAATGAAAATAAATTAATTTTCGAATCTACTGAGATTATCCTGAGAGAAACACGGCAATTTATGACGGCCTAACGTTAGGGCTCGAATGTCTTTTTTTACTCTGGTGAGGCTTTTACCAAAGAAACACGGCAATTTATATATATTATATATAAAGAAGAACCCTCAAAACAAAAAATAAAGGACCAACGAGAGCGGAGTAAGAACAAGAAAAGTTTTGGAAGTTTGCGATACACTGATAAGACAAATAAAGAACAAACTTACCTTAACTGGTCATTTGGTAGCAACAAATCTATTTATTGCGGACAACTTAAGGATTACTGCCAAGTATTTCCCGAAAAGTTTTCAGAACAAACTGTCGAATGTTACCGTTTTGGAAACAAAAAAGTATTAAGAATTGAGCTTCAAGCAATTTACCAAAGGGAAGAACTAATACAACTTCCTGGAATCGTACCTCGTTTAGATGTTATTTTTACAGGCAAACCTGCAACACTGCCGATTGGCAGCTAGCACACTATGCAGACACCTGAGCAGCAAGCAGAGTATTGTCCTCATCCAGGAACCATGAGTGGCTCGCACTGGTGTTTCTGGACTGGGTAGCCTTCGCTATAAGAAATCAACCTAAGTCTAGGCAAATAAACGCTCTCTTCCTGCCACAACTGAGTGGCCATGATGTCACGGCCGTTCAGATTAGTTGCAAGGCAGATACAATCACAGAGATCATTTTAGTTTCGGTATACTTTCCGATTGAGTCAGACACTTTTCTTTGGAGTTAAAGGCGATCATCGACAATTGCGAAAGTCAAATAAAGCACCTCAATATAGGATGATACGACTCTAACGCATACCACACGGTATGGGGTAGTTCTGACACTAACCCTCGTGAAAGAGTGTTAATAGAATACATTCAGAGCAAGAACTTGGAGATTTTAAACTGCGATAAAAAACCTACATTAGTGACATCTTGCTGACAGACAGTAATCGACATGATGCTGCTTCGGCAGGTATATCAAAACATATCGCGAACTGGCAGGTGTCGTCGAAGGCGACCCTGTCCGATCAAGATGGTTGAACTGCAAAATAAAGGCAACGGATGTTGTCTGCAAAGAATACAGGAATATAAAAGTCACCAACAAGTGGGTGTCTGTAGACCAACTGTCTAGACCGCAAGGCGTTACTAACCCTACGACTAAAGAGGAGCTGCAAAGAAATTCTTATTTTCTACAAGCCCCTATTATGAAATCTTTTGAGCAAGCATGCCCAGTAATGACAGCCTCTACTCGATCTCCCATCCCATGGTGATGCGATGAGCTTCAGAAGCTGAAGAAAACTGTTAGCAGGTTGTTGACTGTGACTGGGAGGCTTACACAAGCCACCTGAGACAATATAAAGCGGAAATCAGGAAACGACAGAGAAACTCTTGGAAAACCTCCTGTGATTCAGTAGAGTCTGCAAAAGAAATTTCTCGAATCAACAGAATTCCTTCTAAAGATTCTTGCCACTTACCATGCTGTCTGAAATGACCAGACGGATAGCGAGAGGGAAACTGCGGAACTACTTGCAGATCCACACCTGGCAGTGTACCTTTTGTCTACAGCTCCACCGCGGACCTACCTACGTCTGCCCCATATGAGGGCAGGGTAGTGGTCAAAGAGAAAGTAAAATAGACCATTTCAACCCTCTAACCGTTCAAGTCCCCTGGTCCGTACAGCATTTTTCCTGTCCTATTACAGTGGAGCCTGGAGGGGCTGCTTCCATTCCTGGTGGTGCTATACAAGGGCTGTATTGACTTTAAATACATTCCCAGCGGCTAAAGAGATATCAGGGTGGTTTTATCCCCAAGCCTTGTCAAAATGACTATTCCCAGTCGAAATCGTATCGTCCAATTGGTTCCCATATTGCTTTCTGCAGTGGTTTCTATGCTAAAACTGGCAACCATTCGCCGTCATACCGACAGGTAGGTTAGCATAACAAGCTACCGATAGTCAAAGTTGTGTATCATGTCCCCTGCGACCAAAAACGAAAAATTTTGCTTTATTCTGCCGAGACAGAAACTACGGTTACTCTTGGGAATCCTGACTGGGCATGATAATTTCAAGAAACACTTAAACAGAGACCTAGACGAGACGGCGGCACACATTCTGTGCTGTCGGCACTCGCCAAACTTCGAGGTTCCATACTAGGAGACTTCGGGTGGCTGAGCGAAGGAAGACTAGGTTAGTGTAAGGAAGGCATCACAGCGGGCCCACATTGTGATCTAAGTGCGTGGCGCGCAGGTCACTCTTCCAAATTCAATAGATTTGATGGTTTGAAAAAATACTTAAGGAAACAGAATTACGAAAAGTGATAATTGACGTACCGAAGTCAACAGTAGAAGCGGAACTATGTTTCTATGCTGAAAAAAATTAAAACATTTTTAAAGAATCCAATGTCAGAAGAAAGGCAAAGTGCATTAGTAGTGTTATCTTTTGAAAAAGTATTTACTAATTCTATTGACAATTTTAACAACAGAGTAATTGACATTTTCGCGACAAAGAAAAGTCGCTGAATGGACTTTATGGCAAGGTCATTACAAGGAAGTAATTTTGGTTTTAATTACATTTACGTTTATGCTCCTCCTAATTTCAGAGGCATGAGCCGCCACTAATTTTTACAATGAGATATGTATAATTTGGCATTCTGTTCCAAGGGAATATTCTCCTCTCAATATTCCAAAATATATAATTTGAATAATGTGACCGATATTTACTCAAATATAGCTATTGTACAACATTTTTTATTGATTAACTTCGTTACCATTGCTTCAGTGAAGAGATTACTCTCTATACTAAAAATTAATAAAAACCATTTGAGATTCTCTATGACCAAAAACTTTTTAAATACTTACACTTTTTGTAAATGAGATAAGTCTCGCTCCTCTATTCTGTTCAGGGCTCCGCAAAGTATAGCGTCGATCCTGACTGTACCTCTTACGGTTACAGTAGTCATTTTCGTTCTGCAAAACAAAGTCTAGCCCGTATTTTAAAGTTTTAACTTTTAAAATTTTTATATTTAGTATACTTTCGTGAAAGATAAAGACACAAATTAAACATGTAACTTAAGATTTATTTGTATGTATATACAACCTATAAATATAACGGGATTTGGAACTGAGGACCCATTCGAATCATTAAGTATATTTAGGTGTATAATTACTAAGAGCTTTCCTAAGTTTACATTGGAAAGCTTTTAAGCCACAATTTATATGTTACTATTATCCAAAAGGGATCGGTTATTAATGCTGCAAAAACTAAAAGCATTGGATTTGAACTTCGGTTGTTAACCTTAACACAAGTTTTACCATCTTTGGAATAGAAAATTTATTGGGGTATCCCTAAAGTTATTCAATAATATTTGGCAGACAAATGTTCATTGCATAATAAATTTTTAGTGTTAGGTACTTTGTGGTTTCCTAACAAAAGGATGGTCTAGCACCCCAGAGTGATTGCTAAATATCATGTCAGTATGGTGTTGTAAATGAATGAACCGCAGGGAACAGACCTCACGCAGCGATAGGTTACTACGCGAACCCGACATATTTTGAATATGATTGTTAGAGGTTTTGTATATGCAAATTTACAATTGTCAACCACTAACAAATCGCGCTATTTTTGACGCTATTATTCACTTTGAAATAGGAAAACGAGCAATATGAAATGACATACGTGGAAACATTTCTGCATATACGTATAAATCGACACTTCCTCAGTTCCTCCACTCTAGTAGCAATAGAAATATTAATAGGACAATTCTCCTATGAATGTTTTGATAAACTAATCTATTTATACGTATAAAGTTTACGCTAGAAATAATTACCATAGATTGCCATATAACAATGTTTACTATTTGCGCTGGGATCTAAAAAGTCGTATAATTTAGACAACTTGTTGAATAACTTTTTAAAAACACCTATCTAATACTACTTAAAAAAATATATATGCGCTTTTTTTTTCGTAAAAAACGTCGTA
Source organism: Platerodrilus igneus (assembly GCA_036346225.1). NCBI lineage: Eukaryota > Metazoa > Arthropoda > Insecta > Coleoptera > Lycidae > Platerodrilus > Platerodrilus igneus. Next base: position 5,602,109 of record JARFIW010000301.1, read on the forward strand.
CTCATGTGGAATCACTAGACGTAACACAAAATGATAGTATAGACAGAATTTAAGCTTCTGTGTGAAAGCAATGCAAAGTCATACATTGTACGTATTGCCCACTGTACAGCCTTTTAAATCGCATTTTGGAACAACATATTTTTTTCTTTTTTCCTTTGGCACTGAGACAATCCAGTGTCCAGAACAGTTACATCAAACAGTATTCTAAACACGAAAAACTTTTCCGGCTGCGCTTGGTATCCGTTTGAATCTTTTGGGCTTTGTTTCACAAACTGTAAAGTAACTGTAGAATGTGTGTGTATATATATATATATATATATATATATATATATATATATATATATATATATTAGGTAGTTAATTACACAAGGTAAGTTGATAAATACTAATGTATTATAGTGAATAAGATGAAATAATAACTTTGCATAAAAGTCTAAGTTATTATTTCATCTTATTCACTATATATATTGTTATGTATGGTGATATTTTATGAAATGCTGCTTTAATATACGAGTAAAAAAATAATAGGTGCAACCTGTAATGTGGTGTTGGTCTTTAAATGATTAAATAAATACTCTTTCAATTCAATTATGCCACGGCTTTTTGAAACTCTCTCTCAGGGAAACTGAATCTAGTATTTAAACTCTGTAAGGAAACATGGGTTTTTTGTTCCCTCACAGGTATTGAAACACAGGCGCCTAAAGCGTATGAGATCAAAATCAACTTAACCTCTTAGTTGTGCTTACGTATACCGGTTAGACAAAAATTGATAAATCTATTCAACAATTATTTACTCTAGTTAACGTTTGAAATTTAAATTATTCCAAATTACTTAAATATGAAGAGTAGATAAAATTAACTTTGATACCTGCCACTCCGTTGAATGTGTCTGGGTGTACAGGGGTTGGAAACAGGATACCACAAAGTTGCCTCGAACGCTTTCAGTGAGTACCTAATAAATATATGTTTTAGTTAAATACAATAAGGATTTTCCTATAGTTTTAGGTTCTACTATGGAATACTACTTCAACCACTATATGCTTTGATTTCTCTACAACTACGAACACTAATACTTCACCAAATAAACTGAGCTGCAAAATTCACTATTCCAGCTGCACTCTTTAACCACAACAAAGGATGCCCCGATGTTGGTATATTTGAATTCTTCCTTTTGTAATTTATTTTCGTCGTATAAACCTTTCACTTTCTTATTATAATATTGAATTAAAGTGCATGCACTTTTACATGTATATTAATTTTTAGAGAAATTTTCAGTACAAGCTCTTACGCCAAAACAATTATTCAGTGTACAAAAATTTTATGTATCTTACTTCTTCAAAATTTTATTTATTAATTTTTTTTCAAACAATTATCACCTAGGACAACTAAACAAAAAACTTATTTCTAGCCTACTAACTAATATTACATAAGGGATGCATTCAACATATTAAACTTAATTCTACTTAGTTACTATTTTAGAACAGCTTTGGTAATTTTACATTTTATTTTGACATTTCATACTATTATTTAGCTTTTTAATTAAACTGTATTAAACATCTTTCATTTTAGGTAATTCAAACTTATAAATGGCCTAAAGTATCCTGCACATATTACAAATGATAATTTTAAAGACAAAACCTATACACATTCAATCGAAGATACATTAGATACCCTTTTAGTACATAATATTCTATGTATGCATTCAACAAGTAATTATCAATCAATCTTTGTTAACCGTAGTGTTTTTAACTTTTAGTATAACTTGATAAAAGTGGTAAATTGATGTTTTTATCCGTAGTACTAACAACTATCTTTTTAAGTCCTTTAATAATGTCAAATACTGTTAAGGCTTTATAAGAATTTTGTTTGCAATTGTATTATGCCAATGACAATTAATTTAAGTCCTTAAACTATTCCCCAGTTAGAACCCCTCCATTATCCCTACCTTTAGTGCAACGACATAAAAGGGTTGGTAATGTACGAGTGGACGACTATTCAACTTCGTTCTCGCTTGGCTTTGGTTCGTGATTTAGTTCGGTGCATCGAGCATCAGTAATTAGCAACAATTAGTGAACATTATACATACAGTCCATAATTATCTGATAGCAGTGCAAATACAATCAACCACTACAACCAGTGAAAGGTAGGTGATATATTCCTTTAAATTATCATTTCCTTTATGTGATTGTAAATGCAAATTAACATTTTCATTAACATTTTTGGTCCTTTGAGCAAATATTTGGCTTATTAATTGGTTTATTATTGGCATTTATTATTGGCATTCATTTTAACTACATTGTTTATTGCTCTTCGCTTAAATTAGGGGTTGACCGCATTTAGAAGAAAAGTGTAGTCACACCACCAGGTTCATAGTCAATTGTGTAAACTAACTTATAGTAGATGCAATCTCGCATTAAATTTGAAATTTTGTACTGATACAGAATCTTATAAAGCCTTAAAAATGACAAATCTTTGTAAATTTTAGGGATAGTTAACGTAAGAATTTGTAGTCAGAAAAGTGTTTAAGCAATACAGTTATTTTAAACTTGTAATTCAAGTTCGCTAGAGAATTCAGGTATTCGTAAAACCGGGTAGAATAAAACCCTTTGCTCTTTGTCATATTGAAACTTGCAAGCTCCCGTTAGGCACGTTGTAGTAAAAATTCTTTAACAGGTAGTTCAACATTACCCTTGGTATATCCTATTATTAGGTGAACAAACCCTTCATTTTTGTAGCTGAAATCAATATAAAATCGATATTAGTAACCTTGTTCGTTAGGATGGCACATATTTCATCGGATAGGTTGATAGTGGATTTAAAGGCCGCACTCGATAGATTATCTGATATATCTGGTGCGATAGATAAATTGGAGCATATTAAAGGCAATTGTATTTCTGTTAATATTATGGCTGAAAGCGCCTTTGATATCAAAAACGATGTAGATACTGCTTATAAAACGTGCATATTGGATGAGGACAACTCTGAATTATTAAATGCAATTACAACACTAAGAATTGAAATAGATAGGTCTTTGTTAAACATTAAAATTATTAAAGCTCAGTTTGATAATATATCCACTGCTGAAAAAGGCTTGACTGGAAATATTACTGGTATTGGCTCATGTACTAATATTCGTCTCCCTCGGATAGAAATGAAAAATTTTCTGGAAAAATAGAACATTTCCAAGAGTTTATTCAATTTTTAATAATTTAGTTCATGAAAATAATCAATTGCTACCGATCGAAAAGTTCTATTTTTAATTGATGCGTTGGATTTTAAGTCTAGAGAACTCATTAGACATTTGCAAATTTCGAATAATAATTATATGCTAGCTTATTCAATTATTGTGGAAAGGTTTAATTCAAAACGTTTAATTGCAAACACGCATTGGAATGCTTTAGAATCGTCACCAAAAGCAAAATTTAATTCACATACAGATTTAAGAGAATTGCTTAATTGCTTTACGGAAAATATATCAAGCTTACGTCAAACTAAGATTGATTTGCTCGACTTCGTATTGTTTAATTTGTTATCAAAAAAGGTAGATACAAATCTTTTGAAAACATTTGAGTTAGAAAATACATCAGACATTCCATCTTATGATCAATTAAAATTATTTCTAGAAAAACATTGCAAGGCATTAGAAATTAGCAATATGGTTGTTTCCGATACACCGTCCAAATTTAATACGTCCATTAAACAAACCATATCATCTAGTGTACCTTCTAAACGTTCCTTTGAATATTCAAAACCCCAAGTTCGAAAGTCATTCGTAACAACTTCATTCGCTCAGAAATGCAGTCTTTGCAGTGGTACTCATAACTTATACCAATGTGAAATGTTTCTGAATAAATCGCCACAAGACCGTTATAACTTTGTTAAAGACAAACACTTATGCATTAATTGTCTTCGCAACTCTCATATGGTTACACGCTGCTCTTCCAAACTTGTTTGTAAAAGTGTGCAAGGGTCATCATACTTTATTGCACTTTGAAAACCCTACAGTTGCACAGAAACCTGCAATCACTCAGGCAACAGATCAACTTCCCGAACCCACCTGCAACACTACTACAAGTACGTTGTTATCATCTAGATCGTCCAACACAATGACGTTATTAGGCACCGCAAGAATTTCAATTACAGATGGGTTTGGTAAAGTTCAGACAGTAAGAGCACTTGTAGATAGTGCATCAATGGAAAATTTCATGACTGATAAGTGTTGTCGACGCTTAGGTTTAAGAAAATCGAATATTTCAATGAAGGTTGAAGGCTTAGGTCTATCTGCTTCTCATGCGTATGGACAAGTATCGTGTAAAATTAGTCCTCAAGGTAAAACTGTTCCAGAGTACAGTATTGATTGTTTTGTTTTACCAGACATTTGTGGAACCCTTCCTTCATCAAGGATCTCACCAAATAGTTGGCCTCACATAGTTGGATTAGATTTAGCAGATTCGGACTTCGACAAACCTAGCCATATCGATTTATTGTTAGGTGCAGATTTGTTCGCGCGTGTTTTATTAAACGCAACTCGCATTGGGTCACTAGAAGAACCCGTGGCAATTCACACTACCTTTGGGTGGATATTAACAGGAAGGTTCTTTCTTCTGTTACATCTCGTATATCATTAGCTGCACTTGTAGAAGATGCTAACATTACTCGATTTTGGGAACTGGAAAATATTCCAGATTCTAACAAATTATCTCCTCATGCGGAAATTTGTGAAAGGCATTTTGTGGACACTCACAAGCAGGATGACACCGGTCGTTTTATTGTTTTGTTACCTTTCAATGGTCCTGAACCGCTATTTGCTGGCTCTCGGGAAATAGCACTTCGAAGATTTCTTTCACTAGAACGCCGTTTGGAAATAAATCCTCAACTGTATAATTCGTACAGAGAATTTATGCAGAATTATATCGATAGTGGTCACATGTCTCGTATTGTATCGGATTCAACTCGATCGTCTACATTATCGCCGGTATATTACATACCACATCACGCCGTGTTCAAACCAGACAGTACAACTACAAAACTTCGTGTCGTATTTGATGCTTCAGCCAGCGCTCAAAGTGGAGGGTCTTTAAATGATCATTTACTCGCAGGCCCCTCTTCAAAAAGATATCATGGAGTTGTTATTACACTTTCGTTTACATTCTGTAGTTTTAACTGCGGACATTAAGCAAATGTATAGACAGATTCTTATTTCTACTAGCCATCGAGACTATCAACGTATAGTTTGGAGATTTAAATCCTCGGAGTCTGTTATCGATTATCAGCTAAACACTGTTACATACGGCATCACATCATCACCATTTCTAGCCATGCGTGTAATTCAAGAACTTGCAAAAAGTCAATCGTTACGTTTTCCTATTGCTTCCAAGATTTTAGCGTCGGATACGTACGTGGATGATTTGATTACAGGGTGTGATTCGATAGAGGATGGCAAACGACTCGTGTATGAATTAAACCAAATTTGCCAATCAGGTGGTTTTATGTTGCGAAAGTGGAATAGCAACGTGCCAAGTGTCATTGGCCATTTACCTGATTCCGTTCGGTATCAGCAAACATTTTGTTTGAAGAGGTAAACAATACTTCTCAAAAATTTTAGGACTGCAATGGCAACCATTGAGTGATATGCTGTTTTACAATCTTAATATCGTTGATCGGCCTTGTACCAAAAGGAATATGGTTTCGAAATTGCAAGGATCTTTGATCCTCTGGGGTTATTATCACCATTGGTCTTCTTCGCAAAACATTTGATTCAATCTGTATGGATATTAGGAATTGGTTGGGATGAACTCCTCCCAACAAATTGTTTTAAAATGGAATCTGTATCTTCAACAATTACCCGAGTTATTGAAAATTGAAATTCCTCGACGGATTCTTTGCGATAACCATCAAACTGTACAAATTCATGCATTTTGTGATGCATCGGAAGCTGGATATGCAGCAGCAGTTTATCTCCGCTGTGTCGATGAGAAAGGGAACATCCAAGTATCATTGGTCTGTGCCAAATCTAAGGTCGCACCAACCAATCGTATATCATTACCTCGATTAGAATTGTGTGGTGCAGTGTTGTTGTCGAACTTGGTCGAGTATGTGCAAAATACGTATAGAGATAATTTAGTATTGGACGATACATTTGCGTGGTCAGATTCCACAGTAGCATTAGCATGGATTCGATCTTCGTCGTATAATTGGAAGACCTTTATTAGCAATCGTGTCTCGCATATCCAAGAACGAGTGGCTCCATCATCGTGGCATCATATTAAATCACAGGATAATCCTGCTGATTGTGCATCAAGAGGATTATTAGCTGCTGAGCTTGTTAATCATCCTTTGTGGTGGACGGCTCCACCATGGTTACTATTACCTAAAGAGAATTGGCCTGCTCATATGGAACCAACTCTTACAGATCACACTCAGATGCACATTGAAAAAGAACTTTATCCCTTAATATACACGTTGCAGATCATTTCGTAGACTCGATGGTAAATCAATTTTCAGATTTGCGAAAAATATGCAGGATTCTGGTATATATTTGTCAGTTCATTCGTAACTTGAAAGTTCGTGCAAATTTGGATATTCGAAACTTAGAACAATTATTGGTCTCCCCGAACAGTATGCACTTCATTTATTAATAAAACGGGTTCAAGAACAAGTTTTCAGTCAGGACATTGATATCATTCGAAAGGAAAACTTAGTAATAAACAACTTCGACCTCTCAGTCCTTTCCTTGACAGTGATGGGTTGTTAAGGGTGGGCGGCCGGTTGCGAAATGCAGACGTATCTTATGATACAAAATTTCCATTGCTACTTCCTCGGTCACACCGGGTGACAGAGCTCATTATTCGAGATTGCCATACGAAATATTTACACCCTGGACTTAGAACTACTCATTTTTGTTAGTACAAAATTTTTGGATTCTGTCTGCAAAAGGGCTATTCAACAGTGCCTAAACTCTTGTATTCGATGTTTTCGTCAAAACCTATTTCGCTATGCCCTCCTATGGGCGACTTGCCCCGCTAGACTTACTGCCGGTAAAGCGTTTCTACATACTGGGGTAGACTACGGTGGACCCTTTTCTATCACCATGAATCGTATTAGAGGTGCCAAATCATTGAAAGCCTATGTTTGTTTATTTGTTTGTCTTAGTACAAAAGCGATACATCTGGAGTTGGCATCAAACCTATCTAAAGAGGCCTTTATTGCAGCTTTACGGCGGTTTGTAGCACGTAGAGGTAAATGCTTGCAAATTCATAGTGACTGTGGAACAAATTTTATCGGAGCATCTCGGGAACTAATCGAATATATGAAGCAGTCATCTGAAACGGAAGGTATTCACTTTGTTTTAATCCTCCGTCGGCTCCTCACTTTGGGGAATGTGGGAAGCTGGGATAAAATCTGTAAAGTCCCATCTCAAGAAGGTGGTAGGCGAACAAATTCTCTCGTACGAAGAATTTAACACCATTCTAGTTCAAATTGAAGCCATCTTAAACTCCAGACCTTTATGTCCAATGAGTAACGATCCCACTGATTTTCATTCTTAAGTCCTGGTCATTTTCTGAACGTAGAACCAGTGTCTGTCATTCCCGACCCTAATGTCTTAGATCTGAAACTATCTTCCTTAAATCGTTGGCAACTGGTTCAACGTATTCAGCAATCATTTTGGAAACGGTGGCATTTGGAGTACCTACACACACTTCAACAGAAAACCAAATGGTTTCTGCTAATTATTCGTTAATGGTGGGAACGTTGGTGTTGATTAAAGATACTCAAGTGTCTCCATTACAGTGGAAAATGGGACGTATACATACGTTGCATTATGGAAAGGACAATGTTTGTCGTGTGGCTACCGTGGCAACATCCCAGGGACTATTTAAAAGGCCCGTGGTAAAATTGTGCCCTCTCCCATTTCAGAGGCAACTTAGTATTATAGTTAGTATATTAGGGTAAGTTAACTTTTAAATTTACGGTATATATATTTTTTTGTTCGTTTAGACACACTTAGAAAATAAGTTCCTAATACTTATTTTGGTGGGCGGTATGTTAAGGCTTTATAAAATTTTGTTTGCAATTGTATTATGCCAATGACAATTAATTTAAGTCCTTAAACTATTCCCCAGTTAGAACCCTCCATTATCCCTACCTTTAGTGCAACGACATAAAAGGGTTGGTAATGTACGAGTGGACGACTATTCAACTTCGTTCTCGCTTGGCTTTGGTTCGTGATTTAGTTCGGTGCATCGAGCATCAGTAATTAGCAACAATTAGTGAACATTATACATACAGTCCATAATTATCTGATAGCAGTGCAAATACAATCAACCACTACAACCAGTGAAAGGTAGGTGATATATTCCTTTAAATTATCATTTCCTTTATGTGATTGTAAATGCAAATTAACATTTTCATTAACAAATACTAAATATATATATATATATATATATATATATATATATACCCTATTCTCGTTAAATATGGGATGACGTCATCATTCAAATAAATGCTGCGTTGTCATAGTTAATGTTATTTTATGATCAGTGTAACCATTTCTTGTGCACGCGAATCCTAATGTTTAGGCATTCTAAATGTCAAATACTCGAAACTTGCAATGTATAAAGTGTTTTAGTTCTGAAAAGAACTGTTTTATTTAGCAAATATGAAGCACAAACGATTTACTACAAAACTAAACAATGACAATAAAATGAGAAATGTCAAAGTATTAGAAGTAAAAAATGTTGCAACACCGAACAGAACTGCAAACTACTACACACTAAATTGTAACATCATTAAACCTAGTTCTTAGTTACGTTCACATTTTACAATCGCTATCACTTTATTACTGTTTATGACGTCATCCCATATTTAACGTGAATAGGGTGTATATAAATATATAAATATATATATATATATATATATATATATATTATTATTGTGTAAGGGAGGGGGTTATAAGGTTTCTAAAGGTATATTTGTATTAATAGGGGTGTATGCCAAACAATAGGATTAATATTTCAGATTTAATAATTTAAAAACTATAAATTTTGCTATACTTTACATACGTTAAAGTATGTACCATTTCAGATTGAAACTTATATGCCAAAAGGTAGTAACATGACTTTATGACGTTGATATAATGCACGGTACTTGAGGTTTTATACTGAGTTGATATTTCATGAGCCAGTTGAGAGTACATTTGCCGTCGGAAAGCCGGACGCATTTATGGATATCTGCAATATAACAAAGCGTCCAGGTCGTGTATGAATTATTTGGCTTTTCCTTTTTATAGAATCAAACTTTTAGACGAATTGTAAATCAAAATTTAAAGTGAATCAAAATGTAAAAGGTTATTGGAGTTTAGTGAAGTGTTTTGGACCAATGGTAGAAATTTAAAATTATTATAAAGACTATAGCGAAGGTATGTTGGACACTGAAAGATAGGAGATTTGTTATTGGATGTTATATATGTAAAAAATGTTATTGTAGTAAGCTAAGTTTGTTTAGTTAATAACTAAGCAATATAAATAAGGAACTTCTTTTTTAAAATTTGTTCAGATACAGACCTATTTATGAAACCTGCGTTAAAAATTGTAAAATAGTTTTGAAATAAAAGTTTATTTGTGTATTTATCGAGTATTATTGAATTCAAGTATAAAAGGAGTTGTAAAAAGTTTTAAAAGTGCAAAAGGGAAAGTCAGCGTGTATTTAAAGAAGATTTTGGAAGTGGTTATTGGTGTAAAGGAGAAAGCGACGGATATTATTTGAGAAGATTAGTGTTGGTTTTGGGATAGATTTGGGTATTACGGCAGCAGGATATTGGAGTGGATAAAGAAGGCATCGACGACGTAAAGAATTTTGGGATTGATTTGAGAAGATATAACGGCAGAAGGACATCGTATGGATAATTGGTATAGCAGGATTAGGAGTGATTTGTATTAAGACAGCGGGATTGATTTGGTTGTGCGAAGAGAGAAGTAAGCGGGATACGGAGCAGAGGAACAGGAGATAGGAATACGGCGAGGAAGAATTGACGCAGGAAAGTAGATAAAGGTTTTACTAAATTCTAAATTGGGGTAACATTATTTCAGGTTTGGGGCATCAAAATTGTTTTACAAACACCTGGAGGCAGTGCGCAAGAGGACAATTTTGGAGAATCTTGTGTAAAAGTGCGTACGGCAATTTCGAACTTGAGCCAGCAGTCAAAGGAAGGTCTTCAGCGCAGTATATTTCTGGTAAGTACCGTGAATATATTAGAACGTCAGAAATTAAAGTCATAAAAGTTACATAAATTAATTTGACATCAGGCATCGTTGATCTATTAAGATTTGGCATATCAAAATAAATTTAGTACATTTCAAAAGTGGTAAAACAAACGAGGGTGCAGTTTGGTTGGGTATTGCACATCTACTCACGATTGAACCCACGGTGAGTAGGTGAGAAAACCCTGAGATTAAAGTTTCAAATAGTCGAGGCATATAAAATATAGTAATTAGTAAAAGAAAAACCAACCAAACGTTTGCTAAAGCACCTCGATTTGAAATCATAAGGGACGACGACCAAAGGTCGTGTAATAAAATCTTGTTTAAAGGAGGAGTAATTATATTATATAAAAATATAGATTACAAGAAGGTTAAAAATAGTAGAGAAAAAAAAAAACATAGTAATTAAATTCAAGAAGGTGGCGCCCAACGTGGGGCTCGAGAAAAAGGGTAAAAAGGCGTTAGAGCGAAAGAGTAGAATCCGGGAGCCCGAGTTAGGTGGGGCCCGCAAGTTTTTTTTTTTTATAATTTTTTCAGGAAACGAGTTCAAAACAAGGAAACAGAGATGACGGACGAGGACACAAAAAGAATCACAAGATCGGGACTAATATACGGGGTTGAAATGGATGTAGGGAGACAAGACATAGAGCTAGACGCAGGGGGCGACCTACAGGAGACGGACACGATGCAGACAGAGTTGGAGATGACAGACACGGACTTGGACCAGGCGACGGTACCGCAGGTGAGAGCAGCAGAAGCCGACGGAAACCAGGACCTTAGGAGATTTCTGATGAGTTTGCAGAAAAATTTAACGGACAAAATGGATGAATCACGCAGGGAACAAAAAGAACTAAAAACGGAATTAAAATTAGAATTTAAGACATCACAGACAGAAATAAAGAACGAGCTGACAGACAAAATTACAGAATCACAGACGGAACTAAAAATGGAGTTTAAGACATCACAGACAGAATTAAAGAACGAACTGACAGACAAAATAAATGAATTACGCACGGAACAAAAAGAAGCGAATGCGGCGTTAGCCATAAAAATTGTGGAATCACATACAGAACTGACATACAAAATTACGCAATCACATAACGAGCTAAGGGACGAGTTTAGGACAGCGCACGCGGACCTGACGGCGACAATGAACCACACACAGGAATACTTACTAACGCAAATACAGATTGCAAAAGACGACGTGCGGACAGAGGTCCAACAACAAATAGACAGGGTTGACGACAAGTTAGAACACACACGGGCACATTTGCAGGGAGATTTGAACGCGACACGGACTGACTTAAGAACTGAAATTAAGACACGGGTCGACACAGTGGAAGAAACAATGATTAGCGGGTTTTCAAATTTAAGCACAGAAATAGAAACATGTGACAAACGACATAGAACCAACTACAAAAATTTAGGACAAACATTAGAAACCATACAAAACGAAAACGTACACGGTAGGACAAAACTGGACGAAAAACTTGACGACAAAGTTACGGGATTAGAAACCAGGGTAGGACATGACGTTAGACAAATTTACGAGAAACTCGACGACATAGAAAGGAGGCGAATTGGACTAGACTACGGACCGCACTTTCGATTAAACCGGGACGCTTTACCGAAGTTTGAGGGACGTAAGACAGAACAGCCCATGGGATTCCTGGACCGACTAGACGAGATCGTAGGGACAGAAAACGAACGAACAAAATTACAGATTGTTGGGGCAAGTTTGACAGGAAATGCCGAAAAATGGCATAACATTATTCGTAAACAGTATGACACGTACGCGGACTTCAAACGACTATTTATAGAACAGTTTTGGAACACTACACATCAGACCGACATAAGGACGAACCTAATTACAGGACATTATAGCAGGACTCACGGCACGCGCGAAGAATACGCGATTGACAAGTTCAATCAGGCGCAACACTTAACACCGAAACTGAGCGAGGACGACATTGTACTTCTACTGGCAGGTCATATGGAACCGGAGGTTACCAGAGTTGTAGTGGTACAAAATGTCAAGACATTGAGGGAATTCTTGGGAGTAATGAGAAATTTTGACCTAGCGACAGTGCTGGAAGCGAAAACGCGGACACACCATTGGGAACAAAACAGGGGTTACAGGGAAGACAGTCGACGACCACCGTACCACGAAAACAGACAAAATTATAGACAGGAAAATTTTAACTACGGACATAGGAATCATTGGGGACACGAGGTACATAGACGACCGTATTTCAATAGGGACCACCGGGATAACGCCTACAATGGACAGAACAGATACCGGCACGACAACGGCGAGGATGACGGCCGGACGACAGGAGGCGGAATACAAAATGGAAATAGCCGGACGGACAGGGACGTAAACGTCCAACATATGACGACGAGCGCAATTACAACGGACCCGAATAGGATTGAGGTGGTGGAAATTCACGAGTCGCCTCAAGAAAAAAAAACGCGAATTTTTGGACGACCGACTGCTTAGGAGTAAAGATTGATGTTTGCTATAGTATAAGGGATTTGTTGTTAAACAGTTACATTTTAATAAAAAGAATTTGTTATTTATAAATATTAGTTTAAGGGACCGTGTTTATGTTGCTTTAGTGGATAGTGGGTCACAGTTGTCGCTGGTAAATGATAGGGTAGTAGTCGAACATGGAGAATTTTTAAAGGGAAGAATAGGAACAATTGAGGGGGTTAATTTATGGTCAGCGATGAACAAAAAGCTTACGACGATTTATAATGTTATCCGTGTACCGATATATATAGGAAATAAAGAAGCAGGAATGCAGAGTTTTTAATTACGAAAGGGTTACAGTTAGACTTCATATTGGGTATGGATTTTATAGAGGATTTTGGATTGAATATAGATGGAAAGGATAGGTCAATTAGGATATTTGATAAAGATAGGTCATGGGTGGTACCTACGGTTAGTGAGGAAAATAGGAATGGAAATGATATAGATAGTACAGGATTAGGAATGATTAAAGAGTATAATGATGGACAGGTTAAAGTACGATTATGTAATATGTTTGTAAGATTAATTAATGATGAACAGATAGGAAAGTGAGTATTGATACTAAGATGAAGCTAGGAGAATTATTTAATAAATATGTAGGGTTATTTAATGAAGAGCCAAGATTTGCGAGGCGGTACACACATAAGTTGGAGGTCACGGAAGACATCGGATTTAATACAAGGGTGTATCCAATTCCGTTTGCCATAAGAAATAGGGTTAAAATAGAGATAGACAGGATGTTAAAAGAGGGTATTATAGAACCAGCGAGAACTCAATATGTGAACCCAGTAGTTATAGTACCAAAACCAAATAAAAGGGATATAAGGATTTGTTTAGATGCGAGGAAATTGAATGCGATTACAAAACCGCAGTATGAGCAACCACAAGGGTTGGATAATTTATTGTATAAAGTATATGAAATGAAAGTTTTCAGCAAATTAGATTTAAAGAATTCGTTTTGGTTAATTCCGTTGCATGAAGACAATAAAAGTTTACAGGATTTAGTATCGAAGGCGAGATTTATATGTTTTCTGTAGTTCCATTTGGTTTAAGTAGTTCTTCAGCAGCACTTGTAAGAGCGATGCAGAAGTTGTTTAATGAATATGAATGTTTCTGTTCGCATTATGTCGATGATTTGTTAATTTTTTCAAGGGACGAGCAAAAACACTTGGAGCATTTGGAAAAGGTGATCCAACGACTGGACGAAGGAGGTTTAAAGCTGAACGTAGAGAAATGCGAGTTGTTTAAAAGCAAGGTTACATACTTAGGGTTTGAAATTAGCGAACAAGGGATAAAAATTTGCAATAAAAGATTGGACGAGTTGAAAAACATTCAGCGACCAAAGAATGTGAGAGGACTGCGAGGATTTTTAGGGGTGCTAAATTATTACAAACGGTTTATACCGAGGTATTCTGAAGTGTGCGTACCGTTGGTGAGTTTTTTAAAGAAAAAGGAAAGATGGAAGTGGACTGCTGAACGAGAAAAGGCGTTCCAGGATTTAAAAGAAGCATTTTACAAGGAGTTAGCATTAAAATATCCCAATTTTAAAGATGATTTTATTTTGAGGACGGATGCGTCGAAATATGCAATCGGGGCTGAGTTGGTGCAGATACAGGATGGAGTTGAAGTACCAATTGTTTTCATTTCTAGGGTGTTGAAAGACTGCGAAACCAGGTATGCGACGGCAGAGAAGGAGATGTTGGCCATAGTATACGCGGTGAAGAAGTTGCGTTTTATTTGTTAGGTAAGAAATTTCTAATAGAATCCGACAACACGGTGGTAACGTTCATGAAGAAAAAGGAGTTTTAAACAGTAGGTTGTATAGATGGGCATTGGTGTTACAGGAATACGACTTCGAAATTAAGCATAAGCCAGGAAAGGAGAATGTGACGGCGGATTTTCTGAGCAGACCGCAGGTGGAATCGAATCAGGACATAAACGGGTGTTTAATTGCTTTGCAGGAATTCAGGGATGTTGGTCGATGGACAAACACCAAACTTATAGAGGCGCAGAGGCACAGCGAGGTGAGCTCGATATGAGAGAAACTTACAAGAGAAAATATGGAAGAGTACAGGGGATTTACCATCGTAGGGCAGTTTGTGGTGAAAAAAATAGGGATGCAGAGCTGGTAGTGCTATCAAGAGACGTTGCCGCTGAAATCATAAACGAAATTCATTTAAAATTCGGACACATAGGTATCAGGAAAACATTTTTAGTATTCAGAGAGGCGTTTTATGCAAAAAATGATATCACGGTGATAAAGGAAAGGATAAATCGGTGTGAAATTTGCATTCTAGGTAAAGACAAGAACGTGGTGCTGCAGAATATGCCGATGAGCGTGAGCGTAAATGGACCATTGGAATTGGTGGCGATTGATTATTTAAGCAACCTGATCACGAGTGAACAGGGGTATCGACATATTTTGGTGGTGGTCGACGTTTTTTCTAAATTTGTAAAATTATTTCCTGCAAGACGGAGTAACACGGTGCATGCATTGCAGTCAATTGGAGAATTTGAAAGCCAAGTCGGGAAGATAAAAGAATTTTGGTAGACAACGCAACGTATTTCAACAATCAAAGATTCAGGAACGGGTTAAAAAGGGCAAATATTAAAGTATCATTTAGTAGCATACGACATCCAAAAGCTAATCCATGCGAACGTTACATACGAGAGGTGATAAAATATTTACGATTGGCGACACAGGAGCATCACGACAGATGGATTAGGTATCTACCACAAATAGAAAATTTTATGAACAGCGTACCGAGTTCGGTTACGAAAACATGTCCGGTAACATTAATGCGAAGGATTATACCAGCTAGACCATGGAGGGAGAAAGTCGAGGTACAAGACATAACAGAGTTGCTAAGTAATGCCAGGCGCAGAATCGAAAGGATGCAGCGTAGGGACATCGAACGAAGGTGTAGGAAAATTAAGAAAAGAACGATTTTTGGAATAGGGGATTTGGTAGTCGTCAAACGATTAAGGGTTTCAAACCGCGACAAAAACATTTGCGCGAAGCTGTTGTTTCCTTATGAAGGGCCGTACAGGATCACGCGTAGTTTTGCTGAAGGCAATACGTTTGAGCTGGAGAATATGACAGGGGGATATCGCGGGCGTTTTCATTTGGAGAATTTGTACCCATATAAGGTAGTACAGGAAGAGGGTTTAATAGGATAGGTTAAAATGTGGTTCATGCAACGGAAAGTTTAGTTTGTGTTTTGTTTTGTTTTGTTATAGTAGTATAGTATAGGTTAGATAATAGCGTAGTGAAATAGATGTGAGAGAAAGGCGAATGCGGGTTGCCAAAGTAAAATAGAAACATCGAAAGGATGGTTTTGAATGAAAATCAGAAATTTTTGCACACCAGGGGAAGAGAAAAACATATGAAATTTCCAATTTCATTAAAAACCAGTGGGGCCAAATATTGTGTAAGGGAGGGGGTTATAAGGTTTCTAAAGGTATATTTGTATTAATAGGAGTGTATGCCAAACAATAGGATTAATATTTTAGATTTAATAATTTAAAAACTATAAATTTTGCTATACTTTACATACGTTAAAGTATGTACCATTTCAGATTGAAACTTATATGCCAAAAGGTAGTAACATGACTTTATGACGTTGATATAATGCACGGTACTTGAGGTTTTATACTGAGTTGATATTTCATGAGCCAGTTGAGAGTACATTTGCCGTCGGAAAGCCGGACGCATTTATGGATATCTGCAATATAACAAAGCGTCCAGGTCGTGTATGAATTATTTGGCTTTTCCTTTTTATAGAATCAAACTTTTAGACGAATTGTAAATCAAAATTTAAAGTGAATCAAAATGTAAAAGGTTATTGGAGTTTAGTGAAGTGTTTTGGACCAATGGTAGAAATTTAAAATTATTATAAAGACTATAGCGAAGGTATGTTGGACACTGAAAGATAGGAGATTTGTTATTGGATGTTATATATGTAAAAAATGTTATTGTAGTAAGCTAAGTTTGTTTAGTTAATAACTAAGCAATATAAATAAGGGACTTCTTTTTTAAAATTTGTTCAGATACAGACCTATTTATGAAACCTGCGTTAAAAATTGTAAAATAGTTTTGAAATAAAAGTTTATTTGTGTATTCATCGAGTATTATTGAATTCAAGTATAAAAGGAGTTGTAAAAAGTTTTAAAAGTGCAAAAGGGAAAGTCAGCGTGTATTTAAAGAAGATTTTGGAAGTGGTTATTGGTGTAAAGGAGAAAGCGACGGGATATTATTTGAGAAGATTAGTGTTGGTTTTGGGATAGATTTGGGTATTACGGCAGCAGGATATTGGAGTGGATAAAGAAGGCATCGACGACGTAAAGAATTTTGGGATTGATTTGAGAAGATATAACGGCAGAAGAACATCGTATGGATAATTGGTATAGCAGGATTAGGAGTGATTTGTATTAAGACAGCGGGATTGATTTGGTTGTGCGAAGAGAGAAGTAAGCGGGATACGGAGCAGAGGAACAGGAGATAGGAATACGGCGAGGAAGAATTGACGCAGGAAAGTAGATAAAGGTTTTACTAAATTCTAAATTGGGGTAACATTATTTCAGGTTTGGGGCATCAAAATTGTTTTACAAACACCTGGAGGCAGTGCGCAAGAGGACAATTTTGGAGAATCTTGTGTAAAAGTGCGTACGGCAATTTCGAACTTGAGCCAGCAGTCAAAGGAAGGTCTTCAGCGCAGTATATTTCTGGTAAGTACCGTGAATATATTAGAACGTCAGAAATTAAAGTCATAAAAGTTACATAAATTAATTTGACATCAGGCATCGTTGATCTATTAAGATTTGGCATATCAAAATAAATTTAGTACATTTCAAAAGTGGTAAAACAAACGAGGGTGCAGTTTGGTTGGGTATTGCACATCTACTCACGATTGAACCCACGGTGAGTAGGTGAGAAAACCCTGAGATTAAAGTTCCAATAGTCGAGGCATATAAAATATAGTAATTAGTAAAAGAAAAACCAACCAAACGTTTGCTAAAGCACCTCGATTTGAAATCATAAGGGACGACGACCAAAGGTCGTGTAATAAAATCTTGTTTAAAGGAGGAGTAATTATATTATATAAAAATATAGATTACAAGAAGGTTAAAAATAGTAGAGAAAAAAAACATAGTAATTAAATTCAAGAATATATATATATAAGTATTTTAGATTAAGGTAAGTTGATAAATACTATCGTATTACAGTGAATAAGATGAAATAATAACTTAGACTTTTATGCAAAGCCCAAATGATCATTTCAAATACTACTTGAAGCACGTTGAACGTTCATAGATCTTCTTTCCCTTTTACGTAATTTTCTACGTATAAAAAAGTTTTCGATGACCCTATACATAAATATCTCAATGCATACAAAATTAAAATGTTCAAAAGAAATTAATATCTTAAGCTATTAATGAATTTTTATCTCTAACCTGTTGTTCGTCCTTGTTGAATTCCTTGTTGTGAGTACGCGTACGCGTTCCTTGGATAGTTTTCAGTTAGATTTTACTTTTTGATTTTATTTGGTTATTTAATTTATTTAATTTTATTTAAATTTATTTAATATTTATTATTTAAATTTATTTAATTTATTTAACTACGTAGTACAGCTTTGTTAAACTCTTAATTTAATTCTTGGTGGATCATAGATGCTCAGTTCAGTTCTCAGATAGACGCTTATATAAATTCTCAGATAGATTCTCAGATCAATTCTCTGGTAGATGCTTTAATCCAGATATTACTAAAGGGGTTTTTTATGGTTAGAGAAGGATTGAATGGCAGAAATAATCAAACATTATCTTTAAACTATCAAGTTTTAGCTAAATAAACCAGTGCGCACATTTGTTTTAAAAAATGGCGGTGTCCTTTTAAAAGGACAGCAGGCTAAAAGGCTACTATAAAAATAAGCTGTAAATTTAGTGAATAATTGAAAATATTGCTAAACTAAGTCAACATCAACCTAATTAAATCTTAGATGCTATAAAATTAATAAGTGTATTTATTGCTTGTGATATAATTTGAAGCACTCTTTTGGGTGTAATGCTACTTCACATTTTCACACCTAAATTGCACACAATCGTTAACAAGAGCCAAGCTTCAGTAGTATTAAGAACATCATCTAAACAATTAGGCTAGATAGCTCAATTGGTTAGAGCACTGATCCGGAAAATCAGAGGTTGCAGGTTCAAGTCCTGCTGTAGCCGTTCTTTTAGTGGTTTTCAATTACTAGTTCGATTTGAAATGGTAATTCAACTTTAAAATACAAAGTTGGGTTTTTATTTCATCTTAATAACTATTAATATATATTAAGCATTCATTTGCATTCCAAATGTGGATTATTCTTCTCTATTAATAATAATATAATTACATGTTTGTATTATTCCGAACGTTGCAAAAATGGGATGATCAAGTTATTAGTACATGAATTATGTATATAACTAGATTCAATTTCCTTAAATGCAAGACGTAATTGAAAATCGTTAACAAGAGCCAAGCTTCAGTAGTATTAAGTATAACATCATCTAAACAATTAGGCTAGATAGCTCAATTGGTTAGAGCACTGATCCGGAAAATCAGAGGTTGTAGGTTCAAGTCCTGCTGTAGCCGTTCTTTTAGTGGTTTTCAATTACTAGTTCGATTTGAAATGGTAATTCAACTTTAAATACAAAGTTGGGTTTTTATTTCATCTTAATAACTATTAATATATATTAAGCATTCATTTGCATTCCAAATGTGGATTATTCTTCCTATTAATAATAATATAATTACATGTTTGTATTATTCCGAACGTTGCAAAAATGGGATGATCAAGTTATTAGTACATGAATTATGTACATAACTAGATTCAATTTCCTTAAATGCAAGACGTAATTGAAAATCGTTAACAAGAGCCAAGCTTCAGTAGTATTAAGAACATCATCTAAACAATTAGGCTAGATAGCTCAATTGGTTAGAGCACTGATCCGGAAAATCAGAGGTTGTAGGTTCAAGTCCTGCTGTAGCCGTTCTTTTAGTGGTTTTCAATTACTAGTTCGATTTGAAATGGTAATTCAACTTTAAAATACAAAGTTGGGTTTTTATTTCATCTTAATAACTATTAATATATAAATATATATATATATATATATATATATATATATATATATAATAATATATATTATAATTAATGGACTGATTAATATTAAATATTTAATGCTGAATGGATGTATGTAGTGGGTATCAAGTCCAATGAATAATTAAAGATGTTATTAAATTTTATTTAATTTTTTGACGATTCGGCGACATTTTTGTGCCTTTGTCAAAAGATCTATAAATTGAGGTACATAAATAACAACTTGATAGTATATATGAATACACTTACTATAAATAGTCCTAATGGTTTGTAAATAAAATGAATTTAGACG
This sequence comes from Platerodrilus igneus, assembly GCA_036346225.1. Classification (NCBI taxonomy): domain Eukaryota; kingdom Metazoa; phylum Arthropoda; class Insecta; order Coleoptera; family Lycidae; genus Platerodrilus; species Platerodrilus igneus. The sequence continues at coordinate 5,622,326 of JARFIW010000301.1, forward strand.
AAAACACAAATTTTTAAACTATTTTGGTGAAAGTCTGTCAGCGATATAGGTGGAGACAGTTACAATTGAAGCGTATATGTTACGAAAATTTTCTACATCTTGTTTATTGTTCATGCAGTTAGCTTCTTTATTGATGTAAAAGGATTCGAGATATAATCTTGTTTTATATTCAGGTTCCTTATCTAATATTACGCATTCTTCAAAATTAGGAGTATGTTTGGTGTCATATACATGCGTGGATAGAGCACATTTCTTAGATTCAAAACGGCAATCGCTTCTGTGTTAAGTTAAACGATTTTTTAACCATTGTGAAGTTTGGCCAACGTAGCATTTGTGGCAACTGCAGACTATCTTGTAAATTAAGTTGCTATCCAAAAATTTAGCTGTTGGATCTTTTAGTTTGGTAAATTGGTTTTTAAAACAGTTTGTGTATTCAAAGGCAATTGAAATATTTGGATGTTTTAATGTTCTGATTAAGTGTGGTGTCAAGTTAGTAATGAAGGCAGTTTTTTATAGATAATGTTGTTATTGTCATTAATAGTGTTGATATTTAAATTATTATTGTAGATTAGTTTCTGTAAGAGAGCAAACTTATCCTACGATTTACACAATAGAGAGTAAAATTATTATTAATAATCATTTGTTTATATCTACATCATTACTTTTTTATTTTCTCGGGACTTTTATACTTCGAAATATGAGTGGACTAGAAATATTTTTTGTTGAATCATATGATAAATTTGACCTCTCGCCAACAGAGCAAGAAATATCGATTGATTTATCTTATGATACTGGTAGCGACGGGCAACCATCCTTACATTGTTGAAAGAAGAAGGGGTTGCTTGCGCTAAGAACAAGGCAGTTGCGGTTTGACCATGCTCGGATTAGCACGTTCATTATAACGGCGGGTCGTGGTTATATTGCTCTCACATTAAAATTTGTATTATAAATTCATTTATCGATGCACATATGTTGTGTTGCACGGTAATGTTTATATTCAATTTATTCAATCTTTTTAATAAACATACAGTCCACTATAATAGATTATCGATTTATTTTTCAAGCTTTTTTATTTAATTAAGCACAACTTAAATATGGTGAAATACGAGCCTATGGAGTCGCTAAATTGAGTGATAAGAATTCGTGTTTATCATATTTATTGGTCCTATTCGTGCTATCGGATGCGTAGTGAATTATTACGTGTTTTTAAAGATTGTTCAATTAAGTCGGATGTGGTATTAATTTTCACCATATTATAAACAATCCGATTGAACATTCAAAATATTATTGGAAAGAATTTTAAGTGTTTTAAAATTAAAAATTGTGCAGTGCGAATTTGTATTGATTTAATTCCAGATGGTCATATCTTTACAAATTTGTATAAAGTTTTGCTGATTAATTCCGAACGGTCATATCAGTGAAACAAACGTTTTAACTTGAATTGTGTATGCAAGGAATTAAAAGCATTCATTTCGTTTGTTGTCTGTGCGGTAAATAAAGATAGGCAAAAGGCACCTGCACGTCGTTATATTGGAGGCGAGCAGAGACCTTGGTATAGTATACAGCTGTATTCGCCTGGAGATAAGAAAGGTAGGCCAAACAAGCAATTATATTTTAATGTGTTGGTTCTGGAATTTCCGTATTATACAGAATTACTAATAGTTGGGTTTTGTACGAACTGCAAGTATATTTACTTATTATTTACTGGTAGCAAGAAACGTTAGGTTACTCATTGCAATTAAAATTGTGTGAGTGAAAAATTTATATTTATCATCATGACAAAGGGTAAAAAAACTTTGTTAGGTGAACGTTCATTTTTGAAAAATAACATAACTAGGGCGAATAATTACATTTTAGAGGCAGAAGCGATATCTATTGCGGAATTAGATTTTGAAGAAATAAATATTAAATTCGAGCTTATTAAAAGTAGTTTTGATGAATTTATGCATGTTTGTTGTCAGTTGCAAGAATTTGAAGTAGAAGATAATTTTGATGAAGCAGAGGTGGTTGAAAAATTGTATACAACGACTTACGCTAAGCTTAAAAGATTGTTGAAATTGCAGGGCAGGTCTGAGGGATCTTCTAGTGATAGCACAAATAATGTTGTCAAAGGAAATATTAAATTGGAAGCCTTACAATTACCTGTATTTTCGGGGCAAATTCAAGGTTTTAAATCGTTTTTTGAGCATTTCATAACTCTTATTGATAAAAATCCAAATTTGGAAAATATCGAAAGATTAATGTATTTACGCAAACATCTAAGGGATGAGCCATTGCGGTTAATTTCTGCATTGCCCGTGGAAAATAATTCTTATACTACGGCACTGAATATTTTGCAAAAAAGGTATAAGGATGATTATTTGATTATTGATTGTCATATCAAAGATTTAATGGAATTATCAATTGCAAATTGTAATGACTCGGGTATGTTACGGGATTTTGTAGCCAGAATAAGGCAAACTGTAGCTTATCTAAAAAATTTAGGGGAATCAATTTGGGATGCTATGATAGTTCATCTTATACTTTCCAAGTTAGACATTTATAGCAATCGAGCTTATCAAAATGAGAGAAAACCTAATTCTAGGGCTAATTTGGAAGAACTTTTAGAATTTTTGGATAGGAGGGCTTTGAATTCGGAATTAATTAAATCAAGTGTCAAACTTCAAAATAATAGTAAAACAATTAATAAGCAAACACATTTTAAACCTGTAACTAACACTATTACTGCTGTACCGAATTCTGGTAAATCTTTTAAGCAAAAAATTGAGAAAGGCAGACAAAGAGTAAATTCAAACTCAGTAAATTGTAAATTTTGCAAGCATGGAGGTCATCCAATTTTTAGGTGTGATCAATTTAAAAATGCAAGCATGCAGGAAAGAGAAAAGTGTATTTCGGAAAACAAAGTGTGTAAAATATGTTTAAATGTACATGTGGGTCAACCCTGTTCTGTTGATCTCAAATGTTTTATATGCCAATCCAAGGAGCATCACACATACTTGCATACGGGTGTTCAGTTAAATGCGGTAGATAATGTGGTAGCTGCTCAGGGGATAACTAAAGTAAAGTCTACTATTTCAGAATTTGTTTTATTGCCTACGGCATCAATATTAGTAAAAAACGCTGAAGGTGAATTACTTTCGGCACGAGCCTTGTTAGATTCAGGCTCACAGACTAGTTTTGTTACAGTTAAATTTCGTGACAAATTGGGATTAGACACTTGTCGTACAAAGAAATTAACTCAAATTTCTGGTATTTGTGATAATTCGACAGAGTGTTCAGAATGGATCGACTTGTCGATTCGTTCGAGATATGGGAATTATGAAATTTCTCATGATTTCGGTGTTATTCCGAAAATTACAGTTGAATTGCCTCAACTAAGTTTTGATTTCAGCAGTTTTAAATTGCCAAGGGGTTTGCCGTTGGCTGATGACAAATTTTTTGAGTCAGCTGAGGTAGACATCCTTTTAGGTGCAGATATTTTTTTCTCGGTTTTGCTTCCGCAAAATATAAAAATGGGTATAGATCAGCCTAATTTTCAGAATTCTTATTTTGGTTACTTTGTGAGTGGAAAAGTGCCGTTCACTACAAAAGTAAGATGTGGTGCTAGTTTGCACGCAGTGTCCTTACATAGTGTGGTAATTGATGCTGATGAAAATTTAAATCAGTTGATGGAAAAGTTTTGGGAAACCGAAAATGTTTTTATTAAAAATGACCAAGAATCGCTGACAGAAAATGAAATAGCAGAACAGTGTTTTGTAAATAAATTTACAAGAGTTGACGGGCGGTTCCAAGTCGATTTACCTTTAAAAGTAAATTTAGAAGAGTTCCAATTGGGAGATTCGGCTTCTACGGCACTCAAACGCTTTGAAAACTTAGAACAACGATTTGGAGCAAATGAAAGTTTATATTTAAAATTTTCGCAATTTATTAAGGAATTTCTAAGTAGAGGTTTTATAGAAGATGTGAAGGTTAATCCCTTTACATTACATAATGAGAATTGGTATTTTTTGCCTTATCATGGTGTAGTAAGAGATGACAAAATTACGACGAAACTTAGAATTGTAATGGACGGTAGTGCCACTACAAAAACTGGTGTTTCTTTGAACAGTATTTTGTGCAATGGAGATATTGTTCAGCCTGAGTTATTTGACATTTTGCTTTTATTCCGTACGTCTGTATGGCGGATATAAAACAGATGTATTTGCTAAATTTCGATAGAACCCGCACACAGAAAACTTTTAAATTTTCTTTGGAGAGAGAGTAGAAATCAACCGCTGCAGGTTATGCAGTTTAAACGGTTGCCTTTCGGCTTGAAATCCAGTCCTCATTTAGCTACGAGATGTTTATTACAATTAGCTATTGAGGGAGAAACAGAATTTCCGTTAGCTTCGTTTATTTTGCGTTTTAATACTTATGTTGATGACTGCCTTTTTGGTGCAGATCATAAGGAAAGTTTGTTGCAAGCTCAAGCTGAACTTATAAAATTACTGGGTTTAGCTAAATTTGAATTACATAAATGGTGTTCCAACCATGTGGAATTAGTACGAAATATTCCACGACAACTTCAACATTTTGAAGAAACAAATATTACTAATGAAAAGGGGAGTATTTTAAAAACCCTAGGTCTATCGTTTGATGTAAATACGGATCAATTTATAATGAGTTGTGGAATGAAAACCGTTCCTGCAACATGCAACAAAAGATTTGTTTTGGGCTTTATTGCCAGGTTATTTGATCCTTTTGGCTTTTTGGCTCCAGTTATTACTGTGGCAAAATTATTGATGCAAAAAATATGGGCTGCAGGTCTGGATTGGGACACAGAATTACCTGATAAATTGAAAGAGGAATGGGAATCATTTTCACAGGGATTAAGGTGCATGCCAGCAATTAAAATCGATAGATATTTAAATTTTTCCGAGGCTGTTTCCATTGAACTTGTTGGATTTTGTGACGCTTCGCAAATTGCACAAGGTGCTTGTGTTTATGTACGTTTAGTTACGGTCAGTAATACAGTGGAAATAAAATTGTTAGCTTCCAAATCAAAAATAAATTCGTTGAAAAATAAAACAAGCATTCCGCGGTTAGAATTAAACGGGGCATTGATATTAGCAAGATTAATAAATCGAATTTTTGGTATGCTGAAGGATAAAGTACAAAAGGTTTTTTTGTTTTGCGATTCAAAAATTGTATTAGCATGGTTGAAAATAGAATATTGGAAACTTAATACTTATGTCGCCAATAGAATTAAATTGATTCAGGAATTAACGTCCGAATTTATGTGGTGTTATATCCGTTCTAATGAAAATCCTGCTGATCTTGTTTCGAGAGGAGTTTTACCACGCAATATAGAAAATTGTATCTTGTGGTGGAAGGGTCCTGAATTTTTAGGGACACTTGATTGTACAGTTGATAAATACCTTCGGCCGTCCGAGTTTAGTGAAATGTTACCAGAAATAAAGCCCGTAGTGAATGTTGTAGTCCAAAGTAAAGATAAATTAGCATTATTCGAAAAGTTTTCAAATTTTATGAAAATGAAAAGAGTTTTGGCATATTGCTTGAGTTTTATTTACAATTGTAGGAATAAAACCAACAAAAAAACTAGTAATTTAACAATAGAAGAGATAGATGAATCGCGTACGATTATATTAAAACAAGTACAAACGGAGTATTTTACAAAAGAGATTGCAGAAATTAAAGCAAGTAAATCTTGTACTTCGAAATTATTATCACTGAATCCGTTTTTGGATTCGCAAGGATTGTTGCGTGTAGGAGGGAGGCTGCATAACAGTGCACTTTCGTTTCAACATAAATTTCCAATAATTCTACCTACTAAAAGTTTTATAACAAAAATTATTATAAATAACGAACATTTACGGTTGTTGCATGCCGGTGTAAAGTTAACATTGTCAGTTTTGAGACAGCAATATTGGATATTAAATGCTATACTAGAGAAATTAAAAGTGTTATTGCTAAATGTTTAATTTGTTGGAAGTTAAAGTCTGAAGCTTCTAAGCAGCTAATGGGCAGTTTGCCGTACGATCGAGTGAATATATCTCGGCCGTTTGAGAAAGTTGGGATGGATTTTGCTGGACACTTCTATATTAAGCAATCAAGAGTCAGAAGAGTGATTCTTACAAAGGGTTATGTAGCAGTTTTTGCTTGTTTTGTAACAAAAGCTATTCATTTAGAAGTAGTGTCAGATTTGAAAACTGAGACATTTATAAATGCTTTAAAGAGGTTTGTGAGTAGGAGAGGTGTACCGCGAATGATTTTTAGTGACAACGGGAGTTAAAGTTCGGGCCTTTGGAGCTGGTTTTTTAAAAAAACTTCGATACTTTAACAAATTTATTTGAAATTAAAATTTAGATAACTTGTACATAATACTAAAAAATAATTATTGTACTAGTGAGTAGCTTGAACAACGAAGTATGGAGTTCGAAGACTGACTGCCGGGCATTGAGCTCCCGGGCCTTTTATAATAACCTGCCCCTCACACGGCTTGTGGGAACTTGCAGATCTCATGTCTGCTTTACACTTTGTTACAATGTATCAATCTTAATTCTAAGTAATTGTGGTCTGTTGACCGCCTGTGACCTGCCACCTGCAGTATCACTGCCCTCACGGATGCAAAGTTGCATGTCCGTTCTCATGAACTGTCGATAACCTCTCTGGGTTATCTTTGTGTTACAATGTTGCATTGAACTTATACTTTTACTTAATAATTTCTAATAATTCCTATTAGATTCAATATATCAATATATATATATAGGTAATTGGGGGATACATAACTCCTCCCACCGTAAATGAAAAATTAAGGTTTTTCTTAATTTTTAAATACATAAAATTCATTATTCAAATTCATTTAAAATTCATTATTTCTAAGGGTACACTTATTGTTTCCTTTTTTCTCTTTGTTTCCTTAAATCTAGAACTGTTTCCTTCATTCTTATATCTAAGGTACATTTTGTAAAATACATATATGATTACAAAAATTATTAAAATGATTAATACAATTGTCCAAACACTTATATTATTATAATGTAACTTTGGCGTTTTGAGTTCACTTAATTGTTCTTTATAACTTTCCACTAACTTCACGGCGTGGTTGAGATCGTCTAAGTCTAGATGCTCTAGCTTCATAGGTTTCTTGATTATTTCTTCGTCTTCTTCTTGTATCTTGAATTGTAGTTCCGGTAGGTTTGCAAGTTTCTTTGTTGCTATGGGATCTTGGTAAACTCTGATTACTTCATCTTTCAAATTTCACATAACAATCTTCTTTGAGGGTAATTAGTTTGCTTCCGATTAATGCTTGGTTATTTTCATTTTGGTTGCAGTGGATGGTTGCTATTACTTCTGTTGGGAAAATGGCTATCCATTTGTTATCTGTAACTTTTTGAATTTTCATATTAGTTATTTGCACTTGTTTGGATTCACAGTTTTCGTAATGATTTGAGAATTTTAATAGTTGTACTTCACAAGGGCTGTCTTCTTGAATGGTCGTTGTCGTCATCGATTGACATAAATATTGGTTTGGTGTTACTTCAGTACATTTTTCGTTTGTATAACCATATCTCAGTTCATTTAGGGATAGGAATTTGGTTTTGGGTATGATTACTTGGTATGTGCTAGTAACTTTTGTTGGAAAAGCAAATAAATGATAATAATTATAATTGTTACTTTCTACTATCTAGATTTCTATTAAAAATATTATTTCGTTATTCTTAATGTAGCCTTTTACTATAGCTATCTTTTCAAATATTAGAATGTTCGATTCTGTTACATCAAAAGGTAATTTACTGTTAATTATAAGTGATTTAATTCTTATTAATTCGTTTAATAAATCGGTTGGTTCAATAATACTAGAGTGTAGGGTATTTAATTTTTGAAAATGTTAATTGGGTTTTGCATACTGCCTAATTTAATTGGTAGTATACCGGGGTTGTTTAATTTTTATGTTATTACTTGGTTGTCCGTTCTACCTGGGTGGAGGTTGACGGTAAGGGTGATGACTATCCATCTGAAATTACAGGGTGTCTTAGGTTTTTCAAATGAATGTACTTTGTTATTTTACCGTTGTCTACTACTGCTATGTTTTTATCTGATATTTTCTTAATTTTAAATGGTCCTAAATTTCTGGGTGCTGTTTTATGTCGCTTGCTTTGAAAGTTTTTCTCATACACGGTTTGTCCTATTAAAAATTTATTTGAGTCGGTATTTTTGTTTCGGGTTGTGGTGATACGTTCTTTATCGTTTTCTAATTTATCTTTTACTTTGTCATAAGTTATTTTTAGTTTTTGTTTGTGATCTTTCGCATATTGTTGATATACTTCTTTATTGTAGTGTATGTCATAGGGATTTCGTGAATCTGAATGTCCTAATATTAATTCTAAGGGTGTAAAATTTGTTGATGAGTGAATAGTGTTATTATAGGCGATTAGTGCGTATGACATTAAATTGGTTATATGTTCCTTTTTATAATTTATTCTTAATAATCGAATTTGTTCTAACAGGGTTAAATGTAGTCGTTCAATTAGTCCGTTTGATTCAGGGTGGTTTTCCGTTATGAAATAAATTTTTATTTTGTGTAGTTCTAAAGTGTTTTGTATCGTCTCGTTTTTAAATTCGCTACCATTGTCTAGAGTTATTGATTCGGGTGTTCCGTAAAATGTGAAATATTGTAAAAATCCTTGGGTCACGTCAATGCTATTTTTGAATGTGATTGGTATTGCTTGGCCTATTTTTGTAAATGCGTCTACAATTGTTAGATAGTTTTGTGCTTCTACTACTAGAGTATCGGCATGTAGTTTTTGAAATGGTTTGTCGGGTGTTTTGGTTAACATTAAGGGTATCTTTGGGGGTTTCCTATCGTATTTTGCTTTGTCACATAATTCGCATTGGTTAATGAAATCTGTGGTCAAGTCCTTCATGTCTTTAAAATAATAACGTCTTATAAATTGTTTTATTGTTTTGTTAATTCCACGATGGTTGGTTTTTCCTTCGTGTTGATTTCTAATTACATCGTTTATTTCGTCAGGGTCGTCTAGTGTTATTAGTTTTCTAGTACATCTGATGAGTTCAGGTCCAGAGTTGTTGAATAGTTTAATGTATAATTCTGAAAATCTTTGGTATAAATGTTCGGTGTTGAAATAAAAATAAAATCGTTTTTTCTCGGGGGTGTATTCTTTTAAAATTTTAATTATTTGTTCCTCGTTGTCATCTTTAGTTATTTGAATTTGATATATCTTTTTGTTATCTACTTTTGTATATTTTACTGGGTTGGGGTTATTTAAAACTTCGGTTATTATAAATTGATTGGGTTTCATATCGATTGCTTCGTTTAAAATTTTAATCGCGTTTTGTGTCGAATGTATCGTGTCGATCTCGTCTGGATCTTCCCTTATTTCTGCTTCGTCTACGTTTCCTATAATGGATTCAGTTTCTAATGCATTGAGTTGAATTCTACTTAAAGCGTCTGCGTTGTTGTTATAAATTCCTTTTTTGTATATAATTTCGTAATCGTATTCTTCTAGTCTGATTCTCCATCTTTGTAATTTTGAATTCGGTTCTTTCAGTTTGCATAGCCATACTAGTGGTCTATGATCGGTGTATATGTAAAATTTTCTTCCGTATAAATAAGGTCTAAAATATTTTGTTGCCCAAATTATGGCTAATAATTCTTTTTCTATGGTACTATATTTTTGTTCGGTTTCATTCAGGGTTCTGGATGCGTAGCTGATAGGTTTATCGCTACCTACTTTTCCTTGGCTCAATACTGCGCCTAATGCTACATTCGATGCGTCTGTCGTCAGTATAAATGGTTTTGTAAAGTCTGGGTATTCTAATACAGGGTGATTCGTTAATATGTTTTTAATTTTGTCTACGGCTTTAATAAATTCCGGGTGTGTTCAATTTTGTTTCCTTTTTAAACAATTTGTCAGGGGTTTGGTTATCTGAGCGTAACCTTTAATGAATTTGCGGTAGTAACCACTAAGTCCTAGAAATCCTTTAATTTCTTTGGTTGTCTTTGGTAATGGGTAATTTAGAACTGCATTTGTTTTGTCTGGATTTGGCATTACTCCTTGGGGTGTTATTACATGTCCTAAAAATGATACTTCTTTTTGTAAAAATTCGCTTTTGTCTAATTGTACTTTAAAATGTGCTTGTCTAAGTCTTTCAAATACTTCTTTCAATCTTTCTATGTGTTCTACCAATGATGTGGAATAAACTATGATGTCGTCAAGGTATACAAGGCATTTTTCATTGTGTATTCCTCGTAGTATATTGTCCATGACTCTCTGGAAAGTAGCGGGTGCGTTCTTTAATCCAAATGGCATTTGTTTGTACTCGTAATGTCCTCTAGGTGTGCTGAAGGCTGTTTTTGATGTGTCTTTTTCTTCCATCTCTACCTGATGGTATCCTGATGCTAGGTCTAATGTTGTAAAATATTGGCATTTGCCTAATTTGTCTAAAATTTCGGTTATATTTGGTAGTGGATATTTATCATCTATCGTTTTTTCATTTAACTTTCTATAATCTATTACCATTCTGTACTTTCTCTTTCCGGTTGCGTCTAATTTCTTAGGTACTATTAGCACGGGGCTGCTCCATGGTGAATTGGAGTGCTGGATTATGTCTTGGTCTAATAAGTCTGCTACTTGTCTGTCAGCTTCTTCTTGGCTTGCATGAGGTAGTCTATATGCTTTTGTAAAAATTGGCTTGTTGTCTGTTAACTCGATATTATGTTTTACTGTGTTGGTGAATGTTAATAGTATTCCTTCGCAGTGGAATATGTCTCGGTATTCAAAACATAAGTTTTTAATTGCTCTTTCTTCTTTTTGATTGATGTCGGTATTGGAGCGGATGTTAGTTAAATTTTCTCTTAACATTTCGTCATGTTCTATTGGGTTGTAATCGTTTTCTAAATTTTCGTCTATTTCCATTTCGTTAAAATTTAGTTCTTCTACGTTAATTGGGTCTGTCAATGATAATTCTACGGGATAGTCGTTTGAATTTAATATTGTTGTGGTTGCAAAGTTATCTTTTATTTGTACTAAGGCAGTTGGGGTTTCTACTCCTTGTTGAAATGTCATATGATTTATTATTCCTAAATTTTTGTTAGATTTTACTGGGATTTTTATTTTTCTTTCCGTTCGGGGTTCTATAGTGTATTTTTGTTCAATTTGTGTGCTTTGAAATTTAATGGGGATTTTTCCGTATTTTGTCCTTAATAAGCGTTTTTAATGTCAATGTTGGCTCTAATTTTCTTAGAAGGTCCATTCCGATTAATCCGTCATATTTGTCGTTAAATTCGAATACACAAAATTTATGTTTCATTTTAACATTAAATGTTCTCGGTAAGGGTATATTTGCTACAAATTGGTGTAGTGTTGTTTGATGGGCTGTTTTAATTTTAAATGGTTCTCTTTCTACATAATCTAAATAATGTTTTTGTACGGTTCTGGGGCTAATTAATGTTTTCGATGATCCAGTGTCGAATAATAGTTTGAATTTGGCGTGGGGTATTTCTATGTATGGTAATACTAAGTGATTTATATTATTTAAGTTTATTAAGTTTGGTTGTCTATGAATGGGTCCATTTGAAAATTTGAGTTCGAGTTTTCTTCGTCGTACTCCTCGTAAGTTTCGTATTGTTCGTCACGTTCGTAAGTTTCTGCATGGTTTGGTTCATTGTTCGTAGGTGTCTCAATGTAATTATTCTGGTCAGTGTCAAATTTTTCTATTTCTTGATGGAATAATTCTTCCGATGTAAAATTACGTTTCTGATGAGGGTTTGGTCGGATATGTGTTATCTTTGTATTTTGTCTGGTGTTACCAGATGAGGTATCCATTGGTGTTGGTTTGTAATAATTGTTAGGGTTGTTATTGTTATTAGTCATTGGTGTATTTCTGTTGGGGTTTGCGTTGAATACCGGTCTTTGTTGGTTTAGGTTTTGATTAAATCTAGGTTGGAATGTTGGTTTCGTAAAAGTTGGATTGAATGTTGGTCTTGAAAAATTTTTATATTGATTATTAAAATTTGTATTGTTAAAACTTGGGTTATTACTTCGCGGTTGATTTGTTTGTACGTTAAAGGGTGTGAATTTTTGTTGAGGGATTGTTTGTCTTGTAGCTTGTATAGTTTTTATTGGTGAATAACTTTTATTCACGTTGGGGTTGTATAGTCTGTTGCGGTAATACATTACATTTTCTTCTTCTATTACTAAGCTCATAGCTTCTTCTAGATTTTGGGGTCGTTGGAATCTGATTTTATCCGATAGTCGTTCTGGTAAGGCGTTTATATACGTGTCCAGTGCCATTTCGTCATACATTTTTGTTTTTAAATGTCTAACGTTTTGATCGGGTTCTTCGATTTTTAATTTTGTTAAAATTAAACTTCTCACGTTTTGGCATTTCATTCCGAATTGGTAAGGGGATCGGTTGTGTTCCATTCTAAGGTTTATTAGGTCTCGTACCAGGCATTTTATGTTACGTTGGTCTCCAAAATATGCAATTAGTAGCTGTTTAAACTGTTCCAATTCCTGTAAATCGTCCCTACTGGCGATTAAGGTTAGTGCCCTTCCGGTTAGTTTACTTATTACCAAGCGTATAAGCAATGAATTTCTTTGGTCATCTCTGGGTTTGTAGAAGGTTTTTAGGAACATTTCGGCTGCTCCAATGAAATTTGAGAGATGGGCCTGTGTGCCCTCAAATGTCTGTATTGTCTCTAAATAGAGTCGCATGTCTGTGTTACTCATGTTGGTTAAGGGTTGTTTTCGATTTTGGAAAATTTTAAAAAAATTATTATTTTTTTTGAATTAAGGTTTATTTCGCTATTTGTATTGTTATTTCCGCTTCGGATTTACTAATTTTCCGTTTGGGTTGTGGAATTTCAAATTTTGTAAAAATTGGGGTTGATTTTCTATTTGTAACGTTAATTATGCTTGGGATGTATTAATTTTTCTTTTGGATTAAATAATTTCGAATTTTGTAAAAATTGGGGTTGGTTTTGCTATTTGTGATGTTAACTTTGCTTTGGTTTTATTAATTTTCCTTTTAGATTGAATAATTTTGAATTTTGTAAGGATTGAGATTTATTTTGCTATTTTCGGCGTTATTTTTAGTTTGGAATTGTTAATTTTCAGTTTAGATTGAGTAAATAAAAAATGTGGTAAAAAATTGAGATTAATTTCGTACTTGTAGTATTAATTTTGGTTTGGATTCATTAATTTTAAGTTTAGATTGTGGAAATAAAAATTTGGTTATTTTTAGAATCGTAGTCGCTGTTATTTATTTTAGTTACACAGTGCGGTGATGTACTCGTGAGATTTGTATTCAATAATGTTGAATTAAGTACCGTAGTCTTGGATTTGCTTGTTTTTATGCAGCTTTTAATTTATCTTTAGTTTTTGCTTCTTAAAGAATCTGAAATGGATGGATTTATTCTCGTTTAGCGTTGTTTTAGTTAAATTCTGTTACTTTGTAATTAATACTCTTTCCGTGGGTTTTACTGAGTTGCGTAAACGTACAGTTCGTCTGTCTTGTGTTCTAATTATGACTTGAGGTTAATTACTCCTGCACTTTATTGTTGAAATTAAATACTTAAGTTGTAATCTTTGTTATTTAGTCACGTACGTTGAGGTAATTGCACTTACAGGTGTTAATAGGAATCAAACACTTCACTTTGGTACTCGCTAATGCTTGCATAAAGTGTTACGTCTATTTATTTTTAGATATCTCGGTGATGACTTGTAATTGAATCTCTCCGTAATGTTAGTTTTCAGCGTTTTAATTAAAGCTTCTTATGATGACCGTTTTACTGCACTTTATAATTGATGAGTAATTTTTTAATTGAAAAACGTTTTAGCTTTTTATTCCGTGTTTGTTGCAATTGTACACGCTTTTATGGATTAATTACTTGTAGGTATTAAATGCAAAACTGCATTGCTTTATTATTCCGTGATGGATTTAATTACTTATGATGCGAATTGCGTTGTTGAAAGTTAAATTTTAGTACTGTGCAAAGATTCTGAAAGCGATTTCTCTGAGGTTTTATTTGTATAATAAGGATGCTTTCTTCGCGTATTCTGCTTATCTTAGGTGGTTTTAAGTTACCGTAGCAGAGTGTTTTGCTAGAATTTTCTTGCTGTGGTTCATACAGTTTTATAGAGGTCAGTGTTTTAAATAATCGTTTTTGTGATTGTTTTAAAGGATTAGCTTTAGTTTTGAAATTAATTTTGCGTTCTGTGTTTTTATTTTACCGGATTGAAAACGTGCTTTTGAATCGCGCTGGTTAATGTTTCTTATTTTGGTGTTAGTGAATGTGCGGCCGTTATTTTTTTGGATTATTTTCGTTCTAACTATTGTGGTAAGAATCTCTTAATATCAATTCTCATTTGTTCTTTAAGAAAATCTCTTTGTAAATAATCAAGTCTCTTTTTGCTTTTTAAGAAAATTTTTTTTTTTTAAAATTCAAGTCTCATAGAATGTTATACAGTCTCGTTTTTTGGAAATAATTCACTTTGTAATTATTTTCAAAACAATATTCATAAAAATAAAATTCATAAAACAATAATAATAAATGGTAATCAATAATTATAATACTAGCATATATCAATTATAGTTTTTGGTTAAAAAAAAAAGGTATGGAAATGAACTTACATTAATTTCATCTGTTTCTTTGGTGGGTTCGATCGATGCTGTATCTTGTCCACCTTGGTTTGTTTGTTGGCTTTAGACGATTCTTGTTCTTTGTCCAACTTGGTTTGTTGCTGGATTTAGACTATGCTTGTTCTTCCTCCAACTTGGTTTGTTCTGCCGTTACGACTGCGCCAGTTAAAGTTCGGGCCTTTGGAGCTGGTTTTTTAAAAAAACTTCGATACTTTAACAAATTTATTTGAAATTAAAATTTAGATAACTTGTACATAATACTAAAAAACAATTATTGTACTAGTGAGTAGCTTGAACAACGAAGTATGGAGTTCGAAGACTGACTGCCGGGCATTGAGCTCCCGGGCCTTTTATAATAACCTGCCCCTCACACGGCTTGTGGGAACTTGCAGATCTCATGTCTGCTTTACACTTTGTTACAATGTATCAATCTTAATTCTAAGTAATTGCGGTCTGTTGACCGCCTGTGACCTGCCACCTGCAGTATCACTGCCCTCACGGATGCAAAGTTGCATGTCCGTTCTCATGAACTGTCGATAACCTCTCTGGGTTATCCTTGTGTTACAATGTTGCATTGAACTTATACTTTTACTTAATAATTTCTAATAATTCCTATTAGATTCAATATATCAATATATATAGGTAATTGGGGGATACATAACTCGGGAGCACATTCAAAGGAGCTGATAATGAGTTGAGGAAATTATACAGTTGTATAAAAACTAATCAGCAGTTTCAAAGTTATATAGGGGAATTTCGTATAAAGTGGTCTTTTATCCCACCATATAGCCCAAACTTTGGGGGGTTGTGGGAGAGTAACATAAAGGGGTTCAAATATTATTTAAAAAGAGTAATTGGACTGACTAATTTGACTTATGAGGAATTTAACACGGTCTGTATTCAAATAGAAGCCATGTTGAACTCAAGGCCATTGTGTGCCCTTACTGGAGATCCGTCAGACTTGTCTTGTTTAACGCCAAGCCATTTTTTAATTGGTGGATCTTTAGCTTGTATTCCAGAAGGTAATGTTTCAGATGTGCCAATAAACAAACTTAAATTTTGGAAACTTTGTACGCAATTACAATATAGTTTTTGGAAGGCTTGGTCTAGGGACTATTTAGGTCAGTTGCAAAACAGACCAAAATGGAAAAAGGTTATGCCTAATGTAAAAGAAGGTATGTTAGTTCTTATTAAAAATGATAAGTTACCGCCATTAGAGTGGGCGATAGCGTGTATAATTAAGGTTATACCAGGTAAAGACAATAAAGTTAGAGTTGTTCACTTAAAAACTAAAAATGGCACTTTTGTCACTTCAGTGTCTAAAATTGCGATTCTTCCTATTGAATCGGATACTTAGTAATTAGTTTGGTCTGAGTAGATATTTTTTATGTTAATAATTTTTTAAGGGTTATTATGAGGATTATTATCTTTAGTTTTATTTTTAAGATAATGTTGCATACTCTTTTGCTTGCATCTTTGACTTTATTATTTGATTTTTGTAGGTGTTAAATTAGTTATTGTGAAGTGAGTGATTTTGTGCTCGCGGGCAGTTTATGGTAGCGACGGGCAACCATCCTTACATTGTTGAAAGAAGAAGGGGTTGCTTGCGCTAAGAACAAGGCAGTTGCGGTTTGACCATGCTCGGATTAGCACGTTCATTATAACGGCGGGTCGTGGTTATATTGCTCTCACATTAAAATTTGTATTATAAATTCATTTATCGATGCACATATGTTGTGTTGCACGGTAATGTTTATATTCAATTTATTCAATCTTTTTAATAAACATACAGTCCACTATAATAGATTATCGATTTATTTTTCAAGCTTTTTTATTTAATTAAGCACAACTCAAATATGGTGAAATACGAGCCTATGGAGTCGCTAAATTGAGTGATAAGAATTCGTGTTTATCAGATACCATATCACAACGGATATTTCAACAACACAACATAAACCTTTAAAAATTTTATTACTATATTTGTCGTCTTACTTGTGTGAAACTGAATTTTCTACTCTTGCTGGTTTGAAAAACAACATATCGTTCCCGTCTGGTCGTTGAACAGAAATAGCGAATAGTTATATCTACAATCTTTCATTAGGTTTGACATGCTCACTTCTGGAAGCCAAGACACATTATCATACTAAATATTATCGTATAAATACCTGTATTACATTTATGTGTAAGAAAATCCATGATTGTATTATAGATTTGTATTACAAAGCTTGTTCAATTGAAACCCATCTTTGGTTCAAGAAAAATTTATTGACAACTAAATTTACAAATAATTACCACTACGATTAAGCCACATATCCTATTGCTTCGTCAACCTATGTATACCCTACCTAAACAAACCTTGTGGCTGCTGCTCGAAGAATTCTTTCACGGTGTTTTGTACTTCTTCGTCCGACTGAAAACGGTTACTTTTTAATGCTTTTTTCAGTAGCCCAACGATGTGAAAATCGCAAGGCGATAAATCGGGATTAATAGGGTGGATGCTCTAATATCCTCCATTTCTTTCGCTGTAGATTTTCTTTCACTACGTTAGCAACATGAGGTCGAGCATTGTCGTGAAGCAGAATGACACCACGTGAAAGCTTCCTTGGACGTTTTCGTCTTATTGCTTGATGGAGCTTGTTCAAAGTTTCATTATACAGGTTTGCGTTGATATGCACCCGAGATTCTGTAAATTCTATCAACAAGGGTCCTTCATGGTCGAAAAAAGATGTCAACATGACCTTACCGACAGAAGGTTGAACTTTAAACTTTTTTCATAGCGGAGAATTTGCGCATTTCCATTACATCGATGACAACTTACTGGATGGTTCAAAATAATGACACCAAGATTCGTCGCCAGCAATTATTGACGAGAGAAAATCATTACCATCATTTTGTCTGTATTCCGTGAGGTGTTGCAAAAATAAGCCCATTTGCAAGCTTTTTTGGTTCTCTGACAAAAGGCGAGGAACCCATTGGGCACAAACTTTGCTGTAGCCTAGTTTGTGTACAGATCCGATACTTACACCAACATTTTCTGAAATTTTTCTGATTAAAGCTCGACGATTTTCTTTAATCAGACTTTCCACACATGCCATATTCCTGTCTGTTGACACAGTACACCTTGCACCTAGTCGCGGCTTATCATTCGTCCCTTCGCGTCCATTCTTAAATTTTCGACACCATTCCTTGACAGTTGGATACGCAAGAAATGCGTTTTCATACTCTGCTTGCATTCGTGTATGAATTTCAAATGGTTGCAAACCTTCAGCACACAGAAATTGAATGGCCGCACGCTGATCACATGTAGTCGGATTGTTAACAACAAACGTCATTTCAAAGTCACAATACTTAAAATCGCTGTCAAATATATACGAGAGAAACTGACCAGTGGGAAGTTTACAAACACCACTAACGTTGCAAAACTGAGTGATTACAATTGTTTCCAAGGCTAACCTACCAAAGAAGGATTTCAATTGAATAAGCCTCGTATATCGCACTACAGTCAAACTATAATATAATTCAGAATGTTTTCCGAGCGGAGGCTGTAACTTTTTTTGTGTGGTATTTATTGTGCTAATTCTTTTTGTATCATGTTTTTGAGAGAAAAAAGATGAGAATTGGCAAACTACGCTCTTGCAAGTCAAAATATTGTCTTTTCATTATTTCTTAAGAATGCTTTCTTCTGTGCGGCTGTCAATGGAGCATTTTTAAAAATTTAGCGTGTCCGTTTTCATCCTACACCCAGGAAAACGATACGAAAAGAATCAAAACAAAAAAATTACAGCGCCCGCAAAGGAAAAGACTAATTTCTTCCGTAGGGGCGATGTAACTTTTTGTGTATAATGTTCGTTGTTATGATATAATGATATTTTTTTTATTGTGTTTCTCGGAGTGACTAGCTGAAAACGGACAGGTTAAATTTTTGAAAAATGTTTTATTTTGGTGTTTATGTGTATTTTTGCATGTTGGACAAATTTTTGAGGAATATTTTCTCCTGTGTGTGCAATGTAACTTTTTTGTGTATTGTTTATTGTTCTAATTCTTTTTGTATCGTGTTCTCGCTCGTGTGTAAATGAGAATGAACAGAATGCATTTTTGAAAATGACCTTGGCAACCAAAATATTGTTCTTTTGTTTTTTTAGGGATGGTTTCTTCAATGAGGAACAGTATTGTGACTGCCAAGTGGCCATTTTGAAAAATTTAGTCGGTCGATCTTCATTCTCATACACCCAAAGATACGATAGAAAAAGAACTAAAAACAAGAAACAAAACGCAGGAATCAAGTTTTATAAAACTGAAATCGTTCGTGTGGGTGCTGTAACTTTTTGTAAGCTACTCTTTTTTCTGAGACTTTTTGTATTGTATTTCTGGGTGTAAGCTAAGGTTTTGGAAAATGTGTTATTTTGGTGTCTATGTGTATTTTTGCATGTTGTACAAGTTTTTGAGAAATATATTCTTCCACGTGGTATATGTAACTTCTTTGTGTATTGTTTATTGCTCTAATTCTTTTTGTATTGTGTTGCTGTGCGTGTATAGATGAGAATGGACAGGCTGATTTTTGAAAATGTTTTTACAGCCAAAATATTATCCTTTTATTATTTTTAAAGAGTGTTTCTCCGGCGAGGAACAGTATTGTGACTGCCAAAGGGGCATTTTCAAAAATGCAGCCTGTCTATTTTCATCCGCATACACCCAAAAATACGATACAAAACAAATTAGAACAAAAAACAATAGACAAAAAAGTTGCAGGGTCCGCAAAAGGCTGATTTTTACAAGGCTGATTTCTCTTGTGCGGGTGCTATAACTTTTTTGTATACTATCCTTTGTTAAGATACCTACTTTGTGTATTGTATTCCTGGATGAGTGTGTGTGTGTAGATGAAAATAAGCAGGCTAAATTTTTGAAAAATGTTTTATTTTGGTGTCTGTGTGTACTTATGCATGCTGTACAAGTTTTTGAGGAATATTTTCTTCCATATGGGCACTGTATCTTCTATGTATATTGTTTTTTGTTCTAATTTTTGTATCATGTTCCTGTGCGTGTGTAGATGAGAATGGGCAGGTTGAATTTTTAAAATTGTCCTTGGCAGTCAAAATACTGTCATTCTATTATTTTTTAAGAATGCTTTCTTCTGTGAGGAACGGTATTGTGAATGTCCAGGGGGTATTTTCAAATATTTAACCTGTTCGTTTTCATCCACATACTCCCAAGAATACGATACTCAAAGAATTAGAACAAAAAACAAACAGTCACAGCTCTCACAAAAGAGAAAACATCTATAAAACTGGTTTCTTCCGTGCGGGTGCTGTAACTTTTGTTGTGTATTGTTTATTATTCTAATTTTTGTATCATGTTCCTGTGCATATGTAGATGAGAATCAACAGACTGAATTTTTGAAAATGATCTTGACAGCCAAAATACTCTCCTCTTATTATTTTTTAAGAATGCTTTCTTCTGTGCGGAACAGTATTGTTGCTGTCAGGAAGGCATTTTCAAAAATTTAGTGTGTTCATTTTTATCCGCACACGACCAGGAATACGATACGAAACGAATTAGAATAAAAACCAGAACTCAAATAAGACTACAGCACCCACGAAGGGAAAATGTTCTTTATAAGACTGATTTCTTCCGTGCGGACGCTGTAACCTTCTTTTGCATACTGTTCTTTGTTCTGATACTTTTTGTATTGTGTTCCTGGATGTATGTAGATAAAAGTGATCCGGCTAAATTTTAGAAAGTTTTTTGTGTCGGCGTGTATATATATTTATATATATATATATATATATATATATATATATATTATATTTATATTATATATTAGAATGGAGAAACTGAATTTATAAAAATGCCCAAATATTGTCCTTTTATTATTTTTTAAGAATTCTTTCTTCTATGCGGAATAGTATTTTGGTTACCTAGGGGACATTTTTAAAAATCAGCCTGTCAATTTTTATTTGCACAAACCTAGGAATACGGTTCAAGAATAATTACAACATAAAACAAAACACAAAAGAAGTTAATGAATAATTTAGCCTGGCATGGGAAAAGTAATTCGAGCATAGGGAACGAAAATCAATATATAAATTGTTGGTTATTTTGAAAAAAGAAAAGCCCATGACCGGTTTCACTATTCTTGCAGATCATTAGACGGGCGCATCTCTTTTTGCAAAAGAACCAACTAAGTTCTAAAATAATACACAAATTAAAGTGTGTTTATAGTACAAATGGTTCTCATGCGCCCTCTATACTGGAGTATAAGCAACTAACTATCGAAGACTCTTTCCGGTCTTCGACGTGATAGTGTAGATGGCATGGCCAGACAAAATTTTAATAGCGAGTCAAAAGACAAGATGAAAATTAAATAAACAAATGACCTATTACCTATCTAACACTGGCGGACCTTCTAAGAAGATACTGCACCCAGTGCTAAACGAGGAAGTTGGTCGACGAAAACCAATCCGTTTCCAATTAAATATTAATGAATAATTTAGCCTGACATGGGAAAAGTAATTCGAGCATAGCTAGATAAGTAACAGGTCATTTGTTTATTTAATTTTCGTCTTGTCTTTTGACTCGCTATTAAAATTTTGTCTGGCAATGCCATCTACACTATCACGTCGGAGACTGGAAACAATCTGATGATCTGCAAGAACAGTGAAACTGGTAAGGGGCTTTTCTTTTTGCAAAATAACCAACAATTTATATATTGATTTTCGTTTCCTATGCTCGAATTACCTTTCCCATGCCAGGCTAAATTATTTATTAATATTTAATTGAAAAAGGATTGGTTTCCGTCGACCAACTTCCTCGTTTAGCACTGGGTGCAGTATCTTCTTAGAAGATCCGCCAGTGCTAGGTAGGTAACAGGTCATTTGTTTATTTAACAAAAGAAGTTGTCGGCGAAACTGACTTGTGCAGCTAGTTTTAAATAAATATTAGTATTCTAAAGTTTAATAACTGTAGGATATTAAAACTTGTTTTGTAGCAATTATCATTACATCACTGAATATGTTTTAAAATTTCCGGAAATCGTTTTTGGTCAAAAGGAAAAGTTTGAAAGCCATTGGGTTAAAGGATAACAATTCTCAGTCCTGAATCATAAATCTCTTTAACAATTTAGTAAATTCTTCAAACTAAACAAGCTCTGTTCTTAAAATATACAAAAATGTTTAAAATAGTTGGTTTAAAAATTGGTTAGAATGTACTAACCACATTAATAAAATAAAATACTTTTATGATGGATGTATATATTTCAATTTTCTGTCGATATCCCATCTGTGTACTATACGACAGAATGTAGATACCCAAACGATGTCGTTAAATTTAAAATTTAAATTTCCTTGGTATCTCATAAAGCTTTAGGACACTACAACGTGTGATGACCTCCACGTGTCTGCATCCTACTAAAATACACTCTTGCTGACATTACTGAAGAAAAGAAGCTTGGCGATAGATTAATAAAGACAGCTCATGTGTAAACAGATCCTTCACAACAATAGTAATTCCTTCCGTTATTAGTTGCAAATACATACACAATCATTGTAAGGTTATCAATTTTCTTTCCCTGTTGCCACGTAATAAAAATTAATGTTTTGTGGTTTTTTAAAAAGCCCTTACTACTATAACATCATCAAAGTTAAAAAGTTATTAAGAAAAGAAACATGAAGCTGATGGATAGAAATTAAGAGCTTTTCCTTCGAATTTACTACTAAAACCTTAGAACGAGGTGTATATGATATAAAGTTATCGCTCGAGCTTAAAGTAGCTGCTGAAAACTTTGGCGAAAATTGTAGGTAAATCTTTGTCTAAGAAAATACTAGGTTGCCTAATATCTTATTAATAAAGTAGGGAATTGTTTCTCCTAATAAGTAATCGCTTGCAACTATGTAAGGTAACCCAATCCCAGCCTTTAATTGTTTAAAACAGCTAGTATTATACGTTTGGCATGCTGTCTACGCATGTAATATAGCTGGTTTTAAGAATATTTCTAATTCAAAAGTGTGCATTGTTACAAAAGAATTCAGAGAAAGTGACAATAAAAGGTTATACCAGTTTAATGTGAAAAATACTGATAAGATGGATAACTATTTTTGAAAGAAAAGAGCAATGTACCTATATATATATATATATATATATATATATATATATATATCTGTGATATACGAGCCCCACAACTTGGGCGTCATAAATTATGCTGTGATAGCCCCTGTTTCTCTCTCACAGCCCCTTTTACCACTCAAACACTTGTGAAAATGTAAATTTATAATTTTCTTTTGCCTCGACTAGCTGATTCAATTAAATAAAGCACTTCTATAATACATGGTATAATGATTGAATATTTACAACACTTTTAACTATCTTCTCCCCTTTTGTATCATATACATCTGTCAAATTATTACAAAATCAAGCCAGCAAAACGAGCTTTTTATTACCTTTAAAGACTTATTAAAACGTTTCAAGCTGTCTGTAACTTTTTATAAAACTTTTGCAAGAAACCCCCAATTTGTCGGCTTTTACACTTTAAATTATGATTGAGGTAAAACAGTAAAAATAAATCATATCAAAAATATTTGAGATAAAACAGTTTCAAAAATAAATCATATCAAAATCTCTAACCTGAATAATTTTCATAGGTGCTCCGAAGATAACCAAATCGTTATTGGTACGTTTATTGCAATGAAAGGTTTTTCATTTTCTCCATAGAATAATTACCATCAATTTGCTTGAACAGGCAACATTCTCCAAAATTGTATTTTGATCGTAATGTCTCGTAATTTATGGTTCTACAGGAATCGCAACATTATTTTACTTGTAGTTTGTATTTTATATCGTAATTGAGATGGTAAATTCAGGTTGACATTCCGAGAGCAATTCAGATCGACATTCAGATCGACATTCAGATCCGCATCCAGATCGACATTCAGAGAGAAATTTAGATCGATATCCAAATCAACATTCAGAACCCTGTTTTATGTATTATTAGAAATGTTATAATTTCCTAAATCTTATTTACTTACGTCTCAGAAATACGGCATAATTTTCACAATTCTACACTTTATAATTCCACTGTTACCAAATATCTATTATTCACGTAAATATTTGGCACTTTCAATTATAGTCACTGCCCAGTTTCAAAGTATACTAACTTGATATTCAATTCTCCAGATATTTATAAGATCGTCCCACTCTTGTTTGTGATTTGCTGGCTTCACGTGCTAGGCGAAGGCAAGTATATTATCACTTGTTATGTTTGGGAAAATTTACTAATTGTATGTATTTTAATTGTGTGACGCGGTGCTTGAAGTCACGTAATTCAATTGATATACCTTATATTTACTTCAAGAATCCCAGGAACTTCGTACATATCGAGCACGTAGTCTTGTTTGTTAGCTTTATTCTAATCTAAATTGAATAAATTTGGTATTTGTTAATTTCCCAATAAATTGGATTTTCGAACAACTATAATTCTCTTAGATCACGTACTCTTTTAAATAAAGCATAATTTCTGGGTGCGTTTACGATAATGTTTTTACACACTTTATGATGTTTATGTAGCCACTTCATGCAGGTTTTTCACTGATTTAATTTTAATGCGTTTCGTTACCTTTTTAAATTTTATTCTCTGCTCGTAGCTACACTTGGATGTGTGTTTTAATTGTTTGTACTACTATATACAGTGTGCTCGCAACTAATAATTTTTATAATAACCTATTTACTCTCCTAATATCTATAATTTTGTGCTTCTGTTGCTTGGGAGTTTCCCTTGCTTATTCTACGACCCCCAATGACTTAACCTACCCCTAAATTAACCCTATAATTACAGCATTAAATATATATTATATATATATATATATATATATATATATATTAGTCGCTCGATTTGAAATAATCATTTGGGCTTTTCATGAAAAAATCTGTTATTATTTTATCTTATTGATTGTAATACGTTAGTATTTATCAACTAACCTTGTGTAAAAACTAACTAAAATATTATATATATATATATATATATATATATATATATATATAAAGGAACAAGTTATTTTCAGTCCGCAATAAGGAATTTTTGTACAACAAAATAAAACATAAGATCTACCTGTAAATAAACTTTTATGAAAGTCATAAACGCCTGTTCACCTATACAAATCGAGCTAACAGTTGTATAGCCATTAGCAAAACAATAGCTTTATTATTTCACAAGGGGAGCAAACATCCACTTACCGTTTTCAGGTTCCTTAAGCTTCGTCAGAGTAAATTAGTTTCCAACAACCCTAGATTACTTGCAGGTACTTCGTCCATATAAACCCAAAAGAAAGCGTGAACGGGGTCAGTAGTTAATAATCGGTCCAGTTAATGATGAGTTGCTATTGAAACCTTGCAATGCCGTTGAACTAAGATATTATATACGTTTCTTTTTAATAGTGGAAGTTTATAGTGATGGAAAACTATTTACAATGTACAGCAGTAAGAATTTTGATGTATATTGAACTGGTTTTGAATAAATGAACAATAATGACTTAAGGCAAGGTAAAGTTGTAATTTTAATTGGGAGCATTTATGAAGCTGGAATGGATCTATTGATAAATTGATTATAAGATTCTACACGATTTAGACAATATTGGTGTATGGATTTGGAAAGCATATATGAAATTTTAATGCCATTTAATAGTAAATTTAAAATAATTTTGACAATATTGGTATTTTCAACAGAAACGCAATTTTGATGTAATAATATTTAATGGAGAAATTCAACCATATGAAAAATGAAGACAAGCATAATTTAAACGATAAAACAAGAATATATTGTGTTAAAATTTTTAAAAGGATATTTTATTGTTCGTTAATTAAGTTAAATTACTTAACAGTTTGTGTGTAAATCTTTGTGTGAGAGTGGATAATTTGAATTGAGAGTGGCTGATTCCAGTTGGTTTGACTATTATATAATGAAAATTATTAAACAACTGATCAGATACGTTTAAATCCGACGTTGAAGGGAGGTTGTTAAAATTGTCTAACTTATTTTCTAAAATTTTGTACATAATAAGATTTAAATAGAGAACGATTGGTGAATGAAAATCCTAATTAGAAAGAGAGAGATATTTGACCCTATTTAGTGTAAGCAATTGAATAGCGATTCAGTAGTTACCATTTTTTTTATCTTAGACTTAAGATATTGTGTGAAAGATAGCCATTTTGGCAATATTAGACTTTAGCCTTAAATTTTAATATGTGATTGAAAGGATTTTTTTGAGGTTACAGGAAAGATATGGCTTGTTATAGAAAGGCTGTTGTAGATGTAGCAATTGTTATTTGAAGAATTGTTTGTCAAATAATATTTCGTGTGATTGTAATTTGATGTCTCATTCTAGTAGTTTTATTTAAACTGAGCTAGCAAAATATTCAGGGCAACACTTTTACTAGCATCTTCTGCAAACCGCAACAACTTCTACTGGTTCCAATCGTGGGGCCGCATCACTACCCAACACAGCACTAAAACGTTTTTACTTTCTTTTATTGAAAGTAATAATATAATCCCCAAAAAAAAGGCAAAGAGACTCGCAGAAACTACTACGAAGCCTCGCACTACACGAAAGATGTAAGTTTTCCGTCGGAATCCTTTTTGGGGTCCTCGGTCTAACTCTTAACTCTAACTTTAGCGGATTTTGATGAGACACAGGCAGGTTTAGAAAAAGGACGGATGTCAGGCGCGACTACGCCTGTAGTGATAAGATTTGTGATAAACAAACACGTAAGGAAAGTGTAGAAGCCTTCCGGAGTTTTAACACAACGATTGTTACCAGAGTAACAGTTAATACCTGAAATAATTTTACTTGGATATAAAAAATTATTAGAGATAGCTATTTGCGTCTCAAAATCAGAAAGCACATATGCTACAATATTTCACTAGGTTTTTACCTTCGTGCAACACTCATCTTTCATAATTCTAACATACTAAATAAAAGTTTTATAATGTTTGACCATGTATAATATAAATGATTAATTTCTCTTTTAGTTTCATGATGTAATTATGTACAAAAAAAATATTCAAGATTATTAACACATTTAAGAATTTTCATGAAGTAGTCTTAAGGACCAAAACTTAAGTTTTCAAGAATTTAATAACATATTCATTCTAGTTCCCCAATTTCAGATCTGACATGTTGGTTCACAAAGGTATATAAATATTTTAGTGCCTCTAATTGAAAAGCATACTGCTAGACATGTGTAATATCTAATATCCAACGGTCTAAGCCACTCAAAGTTAATCTACCTATCTGTGTGAAGCACATTTGACTTATTTGTCAGGCAAACAAGCTTTTAAGTTTTCTTATCTTTTATATAATTCACTCTTTAAAAAATAAGTAAACAGGTGTTAACATTACACGTTCAACTTTTAGTCTATGAAATTTTTTTCATAAAATTTTCTAACCATAATTTTCAGCTCTTTCCAACTGAGCGCCAAAAAGAACAAAATTTAATACTGGGATTTTAATACTGGTAATTAAATTGGATTTTAAAACTGATATGGAAAATGTTTTAATACCGAGATTGAAATCGTCTTGAATACCATCATTTAAATGGGATTTTTATATCTACATCGAAGTTGTTCTCACACCGATATTTAAAATTGGATTTTAATACGTACATGTAATTTGGATCTGGCTTGTAATTTTGGTTTTGATGTCGACTTCTAAATTTGACTTTCAACGAAACAACTCATGGTGAAGCATATCACAGGCTGGGTAGCAACTACAGAACCATTCCAGGTTAGCAATCTTGATACAATTTATTATTGAAAACTGTTTTTAAATCAATATTTATCAGTTTGTATCTGTAAGAGTCAACAAAACATAGTATGTTCATTGATCAATTTATGACAAAGGTAATAGGCACTTGGAACGTTTAAAGGTCCCTAAAAATAAGTAAAAAGATAGTTTTGCTGGCTTCAAGTATCATAAATTTGGTATATGTAAATATTCTGAAAAAGGAAAAATTTTGAGAGTTGTATATATTTAATCATTATATTGTGTATTGTAGATTGTAGAATTGCTTTATTTAATTAAATAAGTTAGTCGGGGCAAAAATCATAACTTAACATACCACATCGTAAATGCTTGATTACTAGGGGTAAATTTCATAACAAAATTTATGATGGCTCAACGCTGGGATTAATATCACAGCATTTTATGATATGCTCAATCGTGGGGCCTAATATAAAGGGGATATCACAGCATTTTATGACGACGAGCTACCAAAGGTTCTAAGGGTTATTTAGTACAAGGTAGTGTATGCCAAGTAAAATAATCCATATATTTGATCACATAAATTAAAAATGTATGTTTGCCGTATTTTACATATGCTAAAGTACAATTCAAAATGGTAGTTGAAACATAAGTGCCAAAAGGTAAATTAAAATGACTAAATGACGTAGTAAGATGTACAGTGCTCAAGGTTTTATACCGAGTTTGAATTTTATAGGCCATTGAAAGTACATTTGCCGTCCAAAAACCGGATGCGTCTATGGATGTTCACTATCAACCATGCATCCAGGTTCAAGTGTGATTTATTTTGGCTTTTTATTTTTTATAGAATCAACTTTTGGACAAAATTTGTAAGCTCAAAATTATTAGTTATAACAACGTCAAATGTGATTGAAGGACTGTAAATATTTAGGACCAATACTAGAATTTTATGTGAATTATGAAAGTGTAAAAAGACATGAATTATGGTATGTGCGACACAAACGTAGTGTTTGGATATTATTGGACGATTTTAGTTATGTAATTTTATAATTTAGTAGGCAGAAATGTTATAATGGTCGCCTTGGAAAGAAAACAAGAAGAGATTTTTTCGAACTTTGTTTGTAAAAAGACGTGTTTTTATAGAACTGCGCTAATTTGCGTACGATTTAAAGAGATATTTTCGAAAGTTTGTTGTATAAAGACGTGTTTTAATAGAACCGCGCTAATTTGTGTACGATTTAAAGAGATATTTTTCGAACTTTGTTTGTAAAAAGACGTGTTTTCCTAGAACCGCGCTAATTTGTGTACGATTTAAAGAGATTATTTTGAAAATTTTTTGTATAAAGACGTGTTTTTATAGAACTGCGCTAATTTGTATAACGATTTTAAAAGTTAATAAACGTGTTTGATTTTGAATAGTTTTGATTGAGTAAAGAAGGGTAAAGAGCATCAACGAAAGATAAATATAAACGACGACGATAATAAAAAGTGTAAAGATTGGTAATAGTGCGACGGCGAAGCGACGAATACTTGAATAGATTTGGAACGATATTGGGAAAGGCGGAAGGAAAATAGAGTGGTTATACATAGGGACGAAGTTGGATTTGGATAGAAATTAACAGGCGGAAGGACATAGAGTGGTTATATAAGCGACGGCGAAGCGACGAATATTTAAATAGATTTGGGATTGATTTGGATAGCGATTTAAAGGCAGAAGGACATAGGGTGGTTATTTAAAGGAACGAAGATCGATTTGGATAGAGATTTATAGGTAGCAGGACATCGAGTGGATATACCGAGGAACGAGGATTGATTTGGATATAGATTTATAGCGGGGCATTGAGTGATTTGAAACAGGACGGCGAGCAGATTTGGATTGAATACGGAAAAGCGGACGGATTATTTGAGAACACGAGGAGCGAAATTAAGAGAGCAACAATTGGTAGTGGAGGATTCAAAGCAGAAATAAGGACAGAAGAATTAGCGCAGGGGAAGTAACATAAACGGGTATTCCAAATTCTAAATTAGGGTTATTTATTTCAGATATTGGGGAGCATCTAAAATTTAAGAACGACACCTGGAGGCGATACGAAAATTCTATCAGATAGTACAACCGTGTAAAGGCGCATACGGCGACGAGGATTTTGAGCCAGCAGTTAGAGAGGCCGAGAACGCAGTATAATCCAGGTGAGTGCTGAAATATCTTAAAACGTCAAAAAAGTCATAAATTTGTGGTAGTAATTTAATTTGGCACAAGGCAACGTTGATCGTAATAAAAATTTGGCATATACAAAAGTAGATTAAAAAATTTAGTACTAAAACAAAAGAGTGTGCAGTTTGGTTGGGCATTGCACATCTACTTATAACGGAACTCACTATAAGTAGGTGAACACCCTGAGAATTAAGAGCTTAAATAGTCGAGGCATTGTAATAAACAGTTTAATTAAAGAACCAACCAAACGTTGCAAGTACGGGGCGTGCATTAGTTGTACACATTACATAAAAGGCGCGACAAAAAAAGTGTAAAGTAAAATAAATAAAGAATTAAAGTAAAGAAAGAAAGGGGGGGGGGGTAGAGAGAGGTTAGATCAGAAAAATATATATATATATATATATATATATATATATGTGTGTGTGTGTTTGTACATCACATATTCAAAGAATTAAAAACTGGTCATCTTGTTTCCGGTTGCCTCGTGTTACTAACGAACAAAAATTTTATTACATCATCTTATCTTAAGTTATTTTATTCGTTATTCCGTATTTTGCGCTAGAATTTAAAACTTTTAATTTAAATGAAATTCAACTATTATATTCATACCATTAATAAATTGAACTTCCAACTTAGAGACTTGCTGCCTTTATTTTTAAGGTATGCGAATATCACATCTTGACACCTTTTTAAACATGTTTTCGGCTTCGGTGTCTGACGTTAAATCCTGTTAAACCATTGGACGATCTTGTTTAGTGAATGACAAGGCACAAACTCTTATTTCATATATATTGATGCGTTCCGAAAACGGAATGTAATTATCAAATACACTCAATAATTATTTTTAAATATAACAATGACTTATCAAAGTATTTTCATAGTAATGGAAAATACGATAGCTTTTTTATGCTATTATAAATGGGACACTTACACTTTAATTTAATATGTGGCATAAAAATATGCTACACTGCCTCTCTCCAAAAAGAAAGAAATCGTGAGATCAATAAAAATTTCAAGATCTAAAAGATTTGTTTTTTCTAATATTATACTATCTGTATGAATTCGTATCATACTCTTTTAAATACATAAATTTCCTTATATCAAACTAACCATATTCTTCTATTGAATTGTACTTAAAACAAACAATGTAGTAAAACAACAAAAAATATTAAAAAAATAAAAATTAAGTCTTATGGGGAAATTAAGATAGGAAGAAAGAGTGCTTTAGTAACTACGTGTACTACTCGTCACTACGGGAAATAATTCCGGGAAGACATAATCGGTAAAAGACGTAATCAATAAAGTCCAACACTCCATATTTTTAGAACGGGAAAATTAAGAATAAGAAAAATTTTATTATTATAGCGAAAACCAAGACCCAAACTCTTTTCAACACTATTTACAGCAATACTAAAATTAAAGGTATCTATATATACACTCATGTCAAATATGTGACATTATAATCGAATTTCATAAAAGAATTCGCTACCAATCTTAATCAATTTATGTACATTAGATAAATGGTTATCTATCTAACACGAACTAAATATAAACAAGAGTGCATAATCTTGCAGACTACTGCCACAAACAACATGACGACCACTTATGGTCAAGTGACATAAAAAAAAACTCGTAACGAAATTTGCTTAACTAAGTGACTTAATATCATTAATATCATTAGTGCACAGATCACTAATAACATTTATGGTTAAGAGCAAAAACCAAAAATACAAACTTTTAATGTGCGAATGTTGATTTTCATGTATGGTGATAAACGATGTAAGGACACTGGACACTTTTCGCATCCGACTGTTTAATAATAAAAAAAATAAAGACTATGATTATAGTATGTTTGTAATTGTTACCCCAATGTTTGAAGATTCACCGCAACAGAGAACGACTGGATACCCTGTTTCCGCACGAAGATAATATTCAAATAAAAATATAACTGACTCACAGATCACTGGAGTTCCGAAGCTAAGGGGGTTTTTAATAACTTTTACATGCCTCTGCTATTCATATCCTTCGAAATATTCTAACAGAGCATTGAACCCTCAGCATCGACAGATAGTATTCCATCGCATTAGTTGTATTTTATGTAGGGCTAGCAGAGTAACTTTATAGCTAAGTCGTTTCGTAGAAATTTAAAATAAATGTAAGTAATGTTAATAAACGCAACGCAAGTTTGCATAACGGCGCCAACTTTTTCTTGAATTACGTTTATTTTTTAATTTAATGTGTTTCAGTTTTCGGTGCTGTCAATTTCAAGAGTGCTGCTTTGAGCAACTGCCCGGTTTGCCCCCGCCCCTCCACAACAGGTACTGATTGTTACAGAGTTACCACCCCTTCAGGGCAAATCAAAATTTAATTCATTTAACGCCTGCTTCAACAGTTATCCACAAGAGTACCATGTATTAATTACTTACATTAGAAACTTTGTTCCTTTATAACGATCCTCCACAATCTCCAACTTCTTAACCGTATAGCGAAAAAAGGTTTTTAATGAAACCGTCTAGTGAACCCTAATACAACACTAACCAAATTCTAACCGTTTACTTATTTTAGCATAAAAATGTAAATCTCTAGTAACGGTCTAGTCACCTTTGTCATTTATTATCTCAGCCGCGTCTTTCTCCATGCTAAAAACGACATCCTCTTTGGGAATTTGTTATGAGCACTACTTGTTGGTAGTCTACGGCGGGGGGGTTATACCTTTAAACGCTACAGAATGACTACTATTTCCTTTACCTTACATGGAATCTACAGGGTCGCCTTTATTAACCCAAGGATATAATTCGACTGGCTTACTTACCGCCGTACAGCCTTCTACAGTAGTGGAAGCTTAGCAAACCGCTTCTATAAGATCTATTCCTCCTCTATGTGATTAGAAAGAGCTGGCCCAAGTGCATTGGTTCTTAAAAGTGTGTGGAGTTTAATCCTCCGGAACCGTGAACAAACCAGTGTCTAATGCTTTTTTAAAGTTTTTTGTCAGACCCTCATTTGATTCTATAAGGTTTTAGGCCTTTATGAATCAGTAACAACTACATAGATTTGACCAATTGCTGCCTTTTTGTAGCTGATCTAAAACAATCTAAAACGCTCCTTTTTCACCACTCGCTGTACTGAAAGAGTGCCATCAAAACAAGTCTTATTTTATGTCACCATAGTTGATTGAAGGAGTATGTCAGTTGATTAATCTCGCATTAGACGCCTGGACAGGCGATATAATAGTTGAAGGTAGTTGAGAAGTGAGAGTTTATCCAGAAGACTAGATAGTTTTTATATTAGTCTATCTACTAGGTGTAACCCCCCTGCTAATAATTTTTATTTTATTTTTACGCCCTCTGATTTATGCCGATTCTTTGGCTGGTGCTATTCTTGCTGTTGTTATTCTTGTTGAAGGTGTCCCCAAAGGATTTCCTGATGTAGTTATTTCACCTACCTTGTTTTTCGGCTACCACACAGACTATTCCGGGACATCAACCGATTAATCAAGGTGGGTTAGATTCAACTTTTATCCAGTTTACGTTAACACGGTTTCCTAACACAAAAAGAACATACACACCGTTAGCTGCAGGAGTAGCCGTATTTTACCACGACTAGGCTCTGGTCGGTGAGGAGGAGTGGAAATTTGCACCAAGGTACAAATAACCTAAGATCGACACGGCGAACAAAAGTCTTGAAGAGCGCTACCTAAATCGGAACTGTACGCCTCCCCCGAAATCAATCTAGAAAATTTCTCACCCACTCTGTAGATGTTTAACGGACATAAAACTCGACAACAAGGAAATACAAATAGCATACAATCGTTTCCTGACGCAGTTATGGTTTTTAATATTCATAGGGTTTAACATAAACATCAATTTTACATCATAACTAGACTTAAATTCAAGCGCTTGGGTTAATGAAACCAACGTACTTTTCAATATGTAACTTATACTTTAAGAAATTAAAAAGCTGCAGTATATTTTAATTATGTTCACTTGTATAAATTTAAAATCAGTCGAACGCTGCTCGCGGTGGTACCAACGCTTATGCGCACGATTAAGTAGATAAAACCGTCTATTAAACGAATGTGTACAATAATTTGTTGGTTAAATTAATTCCGACGCACAGACTATTACAAAAATTATATTAAAATAAATTACAATATCAGTTATAATATGAGATGGCCCTCTAATATTATCTTGCAGGTGGAAATGCTAGCATGGGTACCAAATTAGCGGCACGTACAATCAAAATATAATATGGAAAGATCTTACCAGAACAGGTCCTGAGCGCGGATATCGTATATTACAGGTACGCTTGAGTTCTGTTTTGATAAAATACGTACACAATGTACCAGACTAAATAACAAACAACTTGAATTTAATACTAACGGTATTTTTAACACACAGCGGTATCACACCGCAAGACCGCAAAACTGCAAAACTGCAGCCTGTTTTGCGGTTCCTTTACAAAACGGGCTTAAATCATAACAACGAAACGCGATGTAATAAACGAGTTTTCAAATGTGTGTCCTCGAACTTCTAGAAAATTCTGAAAAGAGCAGAGCAAACAAAATTTCCACTAATAATTTGCTCTAAAACAACGGATCATCAATTCCCCAATTAAAATAATAAGGGCGGAACTACAAATTAGTTCACAATAAGATGCACATTACCAAGCATCGAGGATCAAATCTCAAGAAAGAATAAATAATCACGACTTGGATTGAAGTGATAAGAACTAGTTTTATGCACGCTATCAACATACAAGAATTAAAACTTGAATTTATGACCAAAACTTGATAAATTACAAGAAGGAAATAAACCATAGGCGTCGTGTTTGGGAACGAAGTATATTTAAAAATTGGGAGACGCGTTATGCAAAAATTGAACCGTAACAACGTCGCAGCCAAAATCTATGTTACCGTTACTCAAAAAACTGGCATGATTCCAGGGGAAGCTTAACCACAAGAATGCCTCTTTGTCCTGCCAACACGGACCAGCTTTCACGTCACAAATACAACGGTGACTTAAATCATGTAAAATTCACTACGCAAACACCACTCGGCGGATAATGTGAACAAGGTACCACACCCGTATCTACCTATTTATAGTGAGATTTTGTTGAGATCGTTCCTTGCTAGTCTAAACGGCAAAGTATAAAGCATAACCACAACGACAAGGGAGACATGGTGTGACAAAGCCAACAAGCAACTTCAGCGCCGTCGTCCCTAATGAAGCTGCTTGGAACTAACATGACAGCTGAGTGTATGGATTTTCAACGACCGGTAATTTAGATTCACAAAGTTTAGTTTTAACAGAACCACAAATACGATGGGTGCAATCTTAGATTGTTGAAGATGATCCTAGCTGCTTTCTTTAAAGTTAAGCTTAGTACACAAGACTTGGTACTGTTCTAGCGTCCGTTCGAAGTTTATAGATTTTGACTTCTTATTCCTTTTGGTCCCGGCACAACAATAAAAACTTCGACAAACGACATTTTTACAAAATATTAGAGCAACACGCGTTAGACTAAATTTATCAATCAGTTTTAACGTAGAATAACGTATTAGCAAAACTTTACTCATTCAAAATTCCTCAGTTTATAGTTAAAGTAATTTTTATATTTTAATTATTCAGATACAGTTAAAAATCCTTTAAATTTTTCAAATTATCTCAATAGATCGATTCAAGTATATAATTTTTCAAAAGAGGAACAGGTGGAATTGAACTGGAATGATCCACAGGTAAAAGTGGTTAGAAAATGAAATTGTAGAAACAGCACTCAGAGAAACCTTTAAGGCTTTACTTTCTAAAATAATTTCTATTTCTGAGTTACTCAGTCATATCCTGTAATATAAACTAGAGTTCAAGAAAAATATGAGACGCAGATCTTTTCTTCAGCTATACTTTTGTTAATTGGAATAGTACAAGATATCTCTAAATGGTTTAAAAGGGTGCATATCTTATGAACAAATTTATTTAATTAGTTAAAAATACATTAATGATGTTTTAAAGAAACCGGTATACCATGTAATTATTATGTTACCTTAAATTTTCATTTATTTTACAGTAACGGTGTAGAAATACAAATAGAGTTTTACTAAACACAAGTTCCATTCATCGATTCCACGAAACCATTTGTATACATCAATATATATTTCTATAAGTTATTTGTTTTAAGCATTCGACAAAAAATATCATTAGGAATACCAGTGCGATAGATGCTAGAAATTTTTCATCGCTGCTCAAGCGGTGTTTAAAGTTTCCTCCAACAAAACTTTAATAAGTGTTTTCAAACACTTTTGAAATATATTTACAAATCCCTTAGGAAAAATTTTTTGTAAAACAACAGTGGGTTAAATCTGGCATTGTGACAAGTAAATTTATTGCACAGCGACAAACTTATCTCAACCTTTTCAAAGTGTAATCAAATCAGAATTACGGTATTTATTCGCATGGCTGATGCTCCCTGTGATCACCATAGTTATTTGTGTATTACAACATAAGTTATTTTGTTTCAAGTTTGCAAAACAACATTACCACCAGCGGCAGCTCTCGGCATTAAATTAAGTAGACATTGTCCGAGTGCTTTATTATTTCGGGCGTAAAAATTACTGGCATGTAGTAGCATTTTTAAAACAAAACTAACAAAATAGATATATTTTACGCATTAGAACTAAAACAAATAAAATAAATTTCATTTTTGACAATATTTTTCGTTCCGAATGGACCAACACGTTGACGAAGTTCTAGATTACTAAAACAGGTGGCACGACTTGAGTGTTTCAATGAGCTAAAACACCGAACCAAAGGTTTCGCCAAATTGGTGGGGTCCATGGTAAGGAACCAGACTAGGCCAGGTCCCCGAAAAGGCGCAGCGGCTTTTTCGGTACTTAAATTGGCAGAGACCATAGAGCTCAGCAGCTACTTCAGTACTTAGAGTGGCAGAGACCATAGGGCATTCTAAGTCACACTACTGCGTAGTGGACGGCAACGGGAAATCGCCACATTACCTCCCAAGTGCATAGCGTACTTAAATTGTAATAACCATGATAGCATTCTCTGGGGTAAAAGATTCTGGAGGCAAAAACACCAAACCAAAGGTTTTGCCAAATTGGTGGGGTCTTTGTTGAGAAACCAGACTAAGCCAAGTCCTCAAAAGCGGGCAGCGGTTTTTTCGGTATTTAGATTGGCAGAAACCATAAAGCTCAGCAGCTACTTCAATACTTAGAGTGGCAGAGATCATAGGGCATTCTAAGTCACACTACTGCGATGTGGACGATAACGGGAAACCACCACATTATCTCCCAAATACATAGCGTACTTAAATTGTAATAACCATGATAACATTCTCTGGGGTAAAAGATTCTGGAGTTAAAATAGTCCCCTATTCCGATCTCCGGGAGGGGACTACTCTGGAGGATGCAATCCGAAAGTTTAGTTTAGAGTAAGAATCGGGAATATTTTGGGAGTCGGAGCGTGGAATGTTAGAAGTCTGAAGCAAGTAGGTAAGCTAGAGAACTTGAAAATTGAAATGGATAGGTTAGTAAGGATCAACGAATTTCGGTGGCCAGTCGCGGGGAATTTTTAGAGTGGAGACTTCGGGGTAATTCACACAGGAGCACAGAAAAGAAATTTGGGCTTGGGGGATAGTGATGCGATAAAAGAAAGAACACTGTGTAAAAAATTACTTACAAAAAGACGAAAAACTACCCATGGTTAGATTGGAATCTAAACCGGTAAATACAGTAATAATACAAGTATACATGCCCACCTTTAGCTGCAGAGATGAAGAGGTAGAAGCGATCTACAAAGATATCGAAGACATACTAAGATACGTAAAAGAACATGAAAATTTAATAATTACGGGGGATTTTAATGCAATGGTAGATGAGGGTAGGAAAGGAGCAGTAGTAGGTTTATTTGTTTTAGGCA
This sequence comes from Platerodrilus igneus, assembly GCA_036346225.1. Lineage (NCBI taxonomy): Eukaryota > Metazoa > Arthropoda > Insecta > Coleoptera > Lycidae > Platerodrilus > Platerodrilus igneus. The sequence goes on from JARFIW010000301.1 coordinate 5,659,873, forward strand.
CGAGAAACGACAGGGGAAATACGCTGGTAGAATTTTGCGACAAGAACAATTTAATCATCACAAACACATTATTTCAACATCATGCTAGAAGACGATATACGTGAAAGATGCCAGGATATATAGGAGGATATCAAATAGAATACATTCTTGTTAAGCAACGGTATACGAATTAAGTAAAAGACTGTAGAAGCTATCCAGAAGCACATATAGACACTGACCACAACATCGTAATTATGAAGTCCGCTCTTAAATTTAAAAATTTGAAGAAAAAAACGGAAAAAGCCACTTGGACTTTGAGAAACTAAAAGATAAAGATATCCACGAAAGATTTAAAAAAAGTCAAATGAATTGCTGAAAGATATCGGAGAAATTTCTGATACTAAGGAAGTAGAAAGAGAATGGAATAATAATAAATCCAATTTAGACCTGGCGGCCAGAGATATTCTGGGATATACACAAAAAGAAAATACGAAATCATGGATAACAAAGTATATTCTGAATTTAACAGAAGAAATCAGACGAAACATGAAAACGGGGATATAAAACCATAAAATGGGAAATTATTCGCAAATGCAGAAAAGCTATAGAACAATAGATTGATAAAAGGTGCAAAAAGGTACAAACTAAGATGGAAATAGGAAGTCTGATGAAGCATACAAACTAATTAGAATGAATTTTAGGGATATAAAGGACGCGGGTGGAAGCGTCATTAGCGTCATTAGATGGCAAGAGTATTAGGAAATTTATATGCAGGAGAGGAAATAACAGCTTTAAAACAGGAATTAGACATTGGAAAGAACGATTTGGAATATCCTATACTTATAGAAGAGTTTGAATTAGCATTAATGGGTTTGAAAAATAGTAAGGCATCGGATACAGATAAGGTGCAAGCACAAACTCTAAAAGTCGCTGGACAAGCAGTAACAGAAAATCTCTTCCAACTTGTAAGGTATATGACTATTCATAAAAGATAAGCTTTGAATGTGAACGAATAATGTAATAATAAAACACGGGAAATGAAACTTAATTGTAATATTTTGTAAGTCTTTTTTATACTTGACGAAACGAATTTACATAACATCTAAAAAAGTAGTTCACTTCCATTAAGTAAAATGGAAGGCTTGAAATGTAAGAAATCGAAATAACTTTCCAACCTTCGTAGTAAAGCCGCTACGATAATCTAATTTTTAAGCGAATGTTAACTAATAAAATCAAGCAGATTTCCAAATAATTCATCATCATTAGGTCTTCAGTCCTAAAACTGGTTAGACGCGTACCCTCATTGTTTCCTATTCTGAACTAACTTAAACATTTTCCTGAAATTTGCACAGTCTGCATCTATCACTATCTGATCCAGGTCTACATCTACCTCCTTTTTCCTATCTCTGCTTGTAATATATTCCATACTATTTTCCAAAAATGCTTTAGAACGTATTCTGCCCGTCTATTTCTCCTATTTTTTTCCACAGCTATCTTTATTCCTCTACTATTTCTATAACCTATTTGTTATTAACTTTGTCTACCCATGCTATCATCCTCATACATCTGAAGCACAACATTTCAAAAGTCTGCTACCGTTTCTCGGTCTGCTTTTCCTACTGACCGTTTTTCATAGGCATACTGTGCTGTGTTCCACACATATGCTTTCAACAATTTTGTTCTTGTTTCTGTTTGTTGTCTTTGATCATAGGGCTGTTCTTTTTTGTTAGGTGCAGTTTAGTCCCCTTCTATTGTTTTACAATTATATACCCTATTTCTCCGACATTCAGTGGTTGTGAAGGGGGATAAGCAGCCTGTGGCTGCCAAGTTCTCCCAGCACTTGAACTATTGCCGATCGAATATTTTTTCCAAGATATCTTTTCGCACAGTCAACATTAGTTGCAGATATTTCACAACCAACACTTGTAATTGTTTATAATAATCATCAAATTTATCTGCGCTTATTTTTTCGTTATTAGGCCTTCAGTCTCAAAACTGGTTGGATATGTACCTCCACCTTTTTATATTCTGAGCTAGCTTACATAGTTCCCTGAAATTCCCACACAGCCTATATACAGCTCGGTTTCCCTTCTATTGTTTTCTAATTATATGCCCTATTTCACCGAAATTCAGTGGTATGTGCAGGGGAGGCGCCTCCGTGGCGTAGTGGTATGTGTGTGACTACTACACCCAAGGTCCAGGGTTCCAATCCCGACACGGTCCGCTTGAAAATTTAGGCGAGAATTTTTACAAAAATACAACCTCTTTCGGATGAGAGGTAAAATGGAGGTTCCATTTGTTAGTGTTGTCACGCACGTTAAAGATCCCTACCTTGCTTAGAACAGCAAGGGTTTCTGCAAAATTTCAAATTTTCCAGGTAAGAAAACTCGTTTTTTGGCCAATGTAGATCCTTCGGGTGGAGCATTGGAAAATCACATGTAAGATATTTGGAGGGGGTTTAGCAGCCTGTGACTGCCAAGATCCCCTAACACTTAGACGTTTGCCGAATTACTAGTTTTGCAGTAAATCTTTTCACATAATTAATATAATTCGAGAATATTGCACAACCAATACCTGTAGTTTCTTATAATAATCATCATGTTTAAGTACAGTTATTTTTTTCGTCATTAGTTTATCCATCTTGGGGCTGGTTGGATGCGTACTTCCATTGATTTCTATTTTGAGCTAGCCTACACCTATACCTGAAATTCCTACAGCCTACATCTTTCACTATCTGTGTGCAGTAGTCTAACCTAGGTCTACATCTACTTCTCTTTTTTCCTGTCTCTGCATCTAATAGATTCCGCACTATTACCTCATGCCGCCGTATGTGACTATCATCCTGTTTCTACTATTTTGTACCGTTTTCCACATATTTTCTTCTTCCCCTACCATTTTTAGTACTTTTTTGTTCTTAACTTTGTCTGTCCATGATATCTTCATCATTCGTCTGTAGCACCACATTTCAAAGGCTTCTGCCTTTTTCTTGTCCGCTTCTTTTACTGTCTAGGCTTCACAGCCATACAATGCTGTGCTCCACACGTATGTCCTAATAATTAAAATACATGAATTATAATTAACGAAAAACACCATCTCCTAAAACTGATGTTAGCATGATTTGCCAAAACAGGCTGTTTCACGTATTTCGGATTTTGATTGGAACTCGTTCCAAAGTACATATTTTTCACAACTTTCGAAATACCACGCTTTTAATAATATTTATTGGTATTGATTGGTAACTGTTTTCAGTCTTTTAGGAACTACCTATCGTGCGGAACTTATTATTTGCCATTCCACCTGGAGCTACATCGCGCAAAGTACTTTTCCTCTCTCTCCTCACTTTCTCTCTGTTTCCCGACCCTCCCTGCTCACTGTTTTTTCGCTTTCACTCTGCCTCACCCCTTTCCCTCGCCCTGCCAACCTTACGCTCCCTTTTTCTCTCTTTTTGGATTTATAATTAATAAAAGATAAAAATATCATATGAGTTATTTTAAGATACAGCAGTAGCCTATGCAATATATTTCAATGTGATAGTTCTTCAAACATTCTTCATCTGGATTTTTGCCCCTACAAAACATCACACGTTATTAAAACACCCTACAATTTGTCATCTTTCTAACAAAGTTGCCTTCAGCAAAATTAGTATTCCAAAAATGCTGGTTCAAATTTAAATAATTTACATTTTCCAAAGCGTTTCAATTTCTGCGAAGTTTCAGTATGACGTCTCAGTGGAGACAACATTCCGCTAATAAACAGTATTGATAACGTATTTATTTTACCGGCACATCGGCTTCCAGAGGTTTTGTAGAGAGCAGAAACTTGCCTGACCTAGATATTGTAAAGACGTGAAAGAAAATTCAGTCGAATAATGATAGCTAGTGCAGATACAAATGAGGATAATTAAATTATGTTAAGAGAAATATTGAATGCGTCAACGAACGGAGTTGGTTGAGAATATATGTAAAAACAAAAGCAACTGAAATCCGCGTGACTAACTACCTAGATGCAATACTTAAAGCATGCTAGTGCCGATTGCTTCTATCCAACTCTTTAGTAGAAATTTTAATCAAATAAAAAGTTAGAAACACATACGTGACCTAATTCCGGATATGCTCTTGGGATAGACATCTTTTTAGAATTAACTATATTAGCAGCGATGAAATATTGTAAGTTATGATATAAAGATTTGTTTTAGCGACAATACTTTAAGAGTATATAATTATTTTAGTGCTTAATGTTTCTAGTTGAATGCTGACAAGTTCATTATAATGTGGGGACTTCAATAAGCAGTTTACAGTAATTACACTGTCTACATGACCATTTTGAATCAGAAGTGCCAGGGATGCGGCGCACACGGGTAGCTAACTTGCTTAGAACAGCAAGGGTTTGGCAAAATTCAAAATTTTCCAGGCAAAAACTCGCTTCCTGGCCAATGTAGTACTTTCGGGTGGACCATTGGTAAAAACCAAATATAGTATCCGCATTTCACCGGTGGCTTCGTGACTTATTGGTATGCGTGTGGCTACTGAGCCCAAGATCTCGGGTTCGAATTCCGACACGGTTTACTTGAAAAATGTTAAGCAAACATTTTTCACAAAAATACGCCCTTGTTTAGATAAGAGGTAGGATGCAGGTCCCGTATGTGAGTGTTGTTACGCACGTTACCCTACCTTGCTTGGAACTGCAAGGGCTCGGCAAAATTAAAATTTCCAGTTAAAAAGAGCTCGTTTCTTAGCCAATGTAGCACCTTCGTGTAAAGCTTTGACAAATAAAATATAGTATCCGTATTTCACCAATGCAACGTAGTATCTTTGGGTGGAGCATGAATAATGAAATGTACTCATTTCACATATAAAAGGCCGATCGCTTCCTCTAGTGTTAATTTAAAAATATTTGTGTATATATAACCGTTTATAATTAAGTTAAAAATGGCGTATACGTAATTTTACATTCGTTTTAGCAGCACTTTAAATTATTTGAATGTTGGAAGATTGAATCAATGATATCAAACCAACTACAAATTAGACACGGCTAAAATTCAATAGTTGCATTTTCCACTGTGCTCTTAGAAACGAAGAGAACAAAGCTAAAATCAAGAGGTGAATGAAATTTGAAACTAATCATAACTCCTAAATATAATTCATATGTTACAAGTTGAAGCATTTTAATTTTATTAATGTAATTAAACAGTTTAAAAATATTGAATTTGAGTATTGTTAATAAATCACCATGTATACGGCAAGTGTAGGGTTCTAATTGTTGAAAACAAATTTGGTCAACATATTCAAATGTTTAAATTAACATTCGTTAGTTTATTTCGTAGATTTGTAGAAGCATTAAAAAGTCACCTTCGATTTATTTGTTGAAATAGAAAACGTTGTTTAGTTAAAACACACACACACACACACACAACACACACACACACACACACACACACACATATATACATATATATATATATATATATATATATATATTGCTATGATAATAGGATTATTTAGGGGTATATAAGGTCACAGGGGGGCATACTTTATGTGAACATCATAAAAATAAAGAAAGCCAAACATTTAAGTCATAAAAGATACATAATTCATCCACTATGCAAAAAGTAAATTCCAATCACCTTGTATAAAATCAACAATTAACCACAATTAATAGAAGGAGGCTCATTCTGTAGTAACTTAAAGCATTAATCAAAATAAATAATTTTGGAAGACATTTAATACATCTCTAAACATTTAAAACATTTTCAAGCGCCAAAGCAAATACAAATCACCTTGAATAAAATGAAAGAAAGCTCATTCTGCAATAACTAAATCACATTTAGTAAAATAAATAGCCCTAGGCGCAACGCAATTTATTTTAGAAACATTTAGAGCATTCATAAACTCCAAATAAATACAAATTATGCATATTTAAACGTGAAACAAATCTCTTTCAAACTTTAGGCATTGCGTTAGGAATAGAAGGTAAGAAAACGCATAAGAAAAACTTTTGAAAAACAAGCATATTTCATAACGCCATAAGGTATAGATATTGGGGCAAAAGGCGTACGTGACATTATAAATGTAGAAATTTACCACATTTTTGTAAAGCCCGGCATGGGTCAACAAGATATGGAATCATAAGTTTTGGTATACATGCAGAATTAAATGGAAAATTTAATAAAATCTTTTACAAAGTGGATGTCTACATGATGTTTAAAGCATAAATAACAACACTTGTTAGCAAAGCCCAATACAAAGCGTTGAAATACGTGCAAAGTTTAATGCAAAGAGCAAGCAATTTTGAATAAAACCCAACAGGTTAAGAGATAGGAGCGAACAACGAACTTGTTCTATATAAATAACCGTAACTGAAAAGAGTCATTCTATTCCATTAACAACGCACGAATATATACCAATCTAGACGAATTTATTGCGTGAATCTGAAATTAAGTGAAGTCAAAAGTGACATAAAATAAAATTCAAGTGAAAAATAGTAGAAGTGCGCGTGAATTCCGAGTTAGTGAAAATCTGCCGTTAGTATTAAAAACGTTAGTTTAAGTTTAGTTAATGTAAACATAATCTTTACCATTTATTAATTTAGAGCTCTATGTTATGTTCTAAGAAAATATCTAAGTATTGTTCTAAGTAGTCTGCTGAGTAAGGATCTGAGTAAGGATCTGAGTAAGGATCTGAGTAAGAATTTGAGTAAGGATCTGAGTAAGGATCTGAGTAAGGATCTGAGTAAGGATCTTGTTACACTTCTTTTTATTTATAGTAAAGTATAACTACTCCACCTTATAGGCGGCAGAGCCTTTTAAAAATAAGGGGGCTCCTGTCTAATATTCAAACCCAGGGTAAAATGTATGGAATGCGGCTTTAAGTATTAAGGACCCTCTATAGAGTTTTTCCAGCTAGCTAAGTTTTTTCAACTTAGGGCAGAGCTATGAGCCAGGGTCGTAGGATGGTATACAATAAAAAAGAATTTTTAATTGACGCCACCGTATTTTAATAATAGCTATAATGTTTAACAATCCGAAGATAAGATACGGAAATCTTCGAAAAGAAAAAAAATCTCTTGAACAACCAAAACGTATAAAAATATTATTTACTTCCTTGTGACACTACAAGCTTGGATTGGAACGATGGCCTCGTACTATCTGAAAATATAACCTCCTTAAAATTTCTTAGAACTAGGGCTTTACTAGACCCTAGTCAATTTATCACAAACTAAATTTCAATAAAAATAACAATTCAAACATATAACCCTAAAATATCTTACCAATATAATGTAAGTGATCTTCTTTCTATACTCAAAAATTTTTATGAAATTAGTGGAATGCTTTAAGTAAAATTATTTTAACTTCAATGAAAATAAACTTTAAAGTAACTTAAGTCATTTTCTATTGTGATAAATATATATATATATATATATATATATATATATATATATATATATATACAGTGTGTCCAAATTTCGAGTCTCTACATTGTGATTTCAGTTATTATAAGAGATAGAAATTGGGTTAAATGGGGAAAGATTTGGAGGAATCCAGGCCAGTTTTGTATCCGTTTACAAAATTGGTGTAAGTTGTCTGGTTTTGGAGATATTTGAAGAAAACTAAAAATGGCGGATTTTGTTTTTTGATAATAAAACATGAATCATAAGTCGCACCATCACAAGACTTGCACATTATTAAGACACTTTTCTAAAAGGAGTATTTTAGCATAAACAGAATCATTCGACTGTCTTTTGTTTTCGAGGAAACGCCCACAACTTTTTTTTTCTTATGGCCGCCATTTTGAATATTAAGTGAATATTATGCGCCTTAAAATTATCTTTTCAAAAATATGCCACATGTCTATAAAAAAATGCAAAACTATCCTAAATTTTAAAAATAACTAAATTTGTATGTTCTTTAACGTTTGGTAATCCCAACAGGGCAAAAATTTGATTTCTACTTTATGAAAAGTACAATACACATTTTATAATGTACACAAACAGCATTTGTCAGAAATTATTAATTATGGTGGTACTAGAGTTAAAATGATATCGTTTTATAATAGTAGGCGGTGGTATGTGACAAAACCAAACAATTGAATTACAGTTATATGCCAAACAAATTCTAAAATTTAGATAAACTTGTGTGTGTTGTAAGTTTTGGTACCGGTGGTGCTGCATTTTTAATTTAAAAAATGGCACATGTCTACAAGTTTTCGAATGAGGAAAAGTTTGATATGTTAAATACTTATTTACAATCGTTTCGGAACGCTGATACGGCATCCGCCAGATATTTGGAATTGTATCCAGAAAGACGACAACCGCATAAAACATACATCAGAAAAATTTTAATGAATTTACTGAATTATGGTGCTTTTGAACAGACTAGGGAACAATACGACTTAAACAATAGGGAACGTGTTCTAAGCATTACTGAGGCGGTAACACGAAATCCATCCACATCCGTAAGATCTGTAAGCCGTGAACTTAATATTCCAAAATCAACTGTTCATAATATTTTAAAAAAGGAAAAGTTTCATCCTTATAAACCTACTATTGTCCAAGGCCTCAAAGAGAAGATTTCGCCAGACGAATGCGTTTTGTAATTGGTACATCCAAAATGCGAGGAAGAACCGCACTTTCCAGAATTGATAATATGGACAGACGAAACGCGGCTTACCAATTGCAGGGTGTTCAATAAACATAACACGCATCACTGGAGCACTGAAAATCATCATCTGACGGCGCAACGCAAATTTCAAACGAGGTATGGATTTAACGTTTGGTGTGGTATCTTAGGTAGTTAATTATGATATAAATATTTTAGTAAATTAACCAATGTAATTAATACTTTTATAGGTAATAATTTGATTGGACCCTTTTATTTTGTCAATAACCTCAATGGCGACAGATATACGGAATTGTTAAGAGACCAAATAATTCCGGCTATTAGAGGACTTGTACCAAATGATGATGATTTTCGAAAACTATGGTTTCAGCAAGATGGTTGTCCAGCTCACAATTCCCGAGAAGTTAGCGCCCTTTTAGCTGAACATTTTGGCCAAAATATTATATGCAATAGTGGACCAATTATGTGGCCGGCAAGATCACCAGATCTTACACCACTTGATTTTTATTTATGGGGTTTTGCTAAAAATAATGTATATGAGTTTGAACCGCCTCATAATATAAACGAACTGCAGGAAAGAGTCCGTGACATTCTTAAGTCTATAAATTTTTGTTTTTTTTTTCTCTCTTGTTTAATTTTATACTTATTGTATTTACTTATTTGACATAATTCCTTTTTTAATTTTTGTATTAATGTATTTGATTTGGTGCCTACTTTGTAATTGGGTCTAACCTGTTAAGTAGTGTATATAAATAAATAAATAAATAAATAAATAGGCGCACGTTAAGCAGAGTTGTACAGAAAGTTTTAATTAATTGTCGAATGTGCCGTGATGCAAACGGACAGCATTTTCAGCATCTACGGGAAGGAATTTAGATGATAGTTTGCTGTTTCGGTCACATTTAATTTTGTTCCCTAAATTAGATAAGATAGGCTACAGTTTTATGTTTAAGTTAATTTTAAGATTTATATCCAATACTTTACGAGTTCTACTTAACAAAATGTATGTGGTACTACTACTACTACTACTGTTTGGAAAGTAGATATCAAATTTTTGCCATGTTGGGATTACCAAACGTTAAAGAACATACAAATTTAGTTATTTTTAAAATTTAGGATAGTTTTGCATTTTTTTATAGACATGTGGCATATTTTTGAAAAGGTAATTTTAAGGCGCATAATATTCACTTAATATTCAAAATGGCGGCCATAAGAAAAACAAAAGTTGTGGGCGTTTCCTCGAAAACAAAAGACAGTCGAATGATTCTGTTTATGCTAAAATACTCCTTTTAGAAAAGTGTCTTAATAATGTGCAAGTCTTGTGATGGTGCGACTTATGATTCATGTTTTATTATCAAAAAACAAAATCCGCCATTTTTAGTTTTCTTCGGATATCTCCAAAACCAGACAACTTACACCAATTTTGTAAACGGATACAAAACTGGCCTGGATTCCTCCAAATCTTTCCCCATTTAACCCAATTTCTATCTCTTATAATAACTGAAATAACAATGTAGAGACTCGAAATTTGGACACACTGTATAGTACAGAGATTGTTTCGAAATTATAACAGTATAATAGCTTCGATTACTTTATAGGGTTGGAAACTAATCTGCTCTGACGAGACTTAACAAATCCGAAACCGTCGGTCAGTGGATGATTTTCATAAGTGTTTGTTTACAGATACATCTTATTTTATATATTGTTCTATATATATATATATATATATATATATATATATATATATATATCTCGTTTATACCTCTTTACATGTGTAAGTGTTTGCTAACCATCAAAATATAAAAATGTTTATACGTTATCTCTTATTAAATTTCATGTATTTAAAAAAAAACGATTTATTAAAATTCTCAATGAATGAAACAACTTTTATTGTTAGCAAAATAGGATCCTTTTTGGTTTACAAGTGAATAAGTAAATGAATTGATTTTTCATATATTGTTGATCTTATATTTTTAGAAAAATGTATTCTATGTATGAAAGGTCAAATTCCCTTATGGTATAAAATAGTCTGCATAATAATTATACTTCAATAAAAAAACTGGTTCTTAAAACTTGACAAACAAACTCTAAGATGTCACTTATTTTGTTACAAACAACTTCTTGTGCAGCATATTAATTTCTTAGAAAGCTATCTTTAAATTTTTTGTGTTCTTACGAACATCAAACTAATTAATCTTAAACAAAAAAAATTTCAAACGCCAATTTAAACTACTATATAAAATTTACAAAAAGGTCACTACATTTTCACTATGGTGTGGAGTTAAATACAAAAAACACCATTAGATATTGTCAAATATATCATTACTTTCAGTATGAAATAGTTGCCCTTTTCGTATGAACTTGAACTTTGTACCTTCGTCCATTAAACTTCGTGTACAATTGTAACGACAGATGTGCGATCTTCGCCTGTTCTTGAGATTACAAACTGAATTTCCTCTTACAAAGAGTGTGCATTTATTCTTCACGATAAGGATACTAATAAAACATTTTTACTCAGAATAAATAATAATCGAAAGCTTTGCAATACTCCATAATCAATAATTAAAACTTCCAATATCCCATAACAAAAAATATTCGATACTTCGTAACACGTAATTAAAACTTGCACTATAAAAACCACGGAATTAATTTAAATACAAAAATGAAAAGTTACCTGCCGTTGATGATGTTCTTCAAACCCACTGTATTTGTTTTATCTTAGAGGCCGACTGACCTGGTGATAATTTCTATTTCGAAAAGACCAAGCAATCCTCCGGGACCAAGCCACCTGCTGGTCGGACAACATCTTGAAACAACCTTTCGAACACGCGTCAAAAACTTGTCTGTCTTAATTACATCCTGCTGTTAAAAATGGAAACAAGTATTCTCATGTTTTACTACGCGGGCAGGCGCAATGAACCAAAGACTCGCATCAACACGGATGTCAAAGAAACTGAAATGTAATTTTAAAACCATGAACACAGATGGAGTTCTATGTGACGAATAAATATTATTTTAATGAAGTACAAATAGAAACTTCCAATACTGAGAAGGATCCTTGTGAATTAAATAATTATAAAGAAGGTGTATATTAACGAGGGGCGAAATCGTATTTGTTACAATCTGAGTAAGGATTTGAGTAAGGATCTGAGTAAGAATATGAGTAAGGATCTGAGTAAGGATCTGAGTAAGGAGCTGAGTAAGCATCTGAGTAAGGATCTAATTAATTATCTGAATGATGATGTTAACCTAAATAAGCAACGAAGGAATTCATTAAAGAACGTCTACAAATTATAGGAAAACTGTTAATTACTGGGATAAAACTAAGCCAAGGGGCAACGACTGGAACGAACAATCGATCTTGCTCATGAATCTTCCGTAGGAATCAACAGAAATGTACAAGGTCAGAATTTAAATTCATAATTTCTTGAACGTTGCATGGCTTATTTGAAATATTCATAAGCATAAAACTCACATGTAATATAGGTAATTTTTGTGTAAAAGGTCAACAAAAAATCTTGGTTAGTATGTACAAATTACGTTAAAAGGAAAATAGTTTTTTTGAACGTTCAACGAAGCTTTCAACATAAAACGTAATTATTTTTGCTGGCTTTAGTTGCTTAAAATTTTGTTAGTGAACACATTTAATAAGAATATTTATTTTCATGTGATTCAGAAGTTTTTATAGTTAATAATATTATAAAAACGTAGAATTATAAATTGTTCATTTTCTTAGCCCATTATACAAAATTTGATGAATTTCGTTTGTCTTATTCAGGTACATGAAGTGTTGGAGGGGAGTGGGTAAATATTCTCGGCCATCATATTGTCGTTCGCTCTGTGCAGAGTATAACTGAGCGAATCGAGGTATATATTTAATTATGTTAATTTTAAAATTATTTTAGATTATTGTAGAGGCACAGAGAGGTGGCGCGCTGAGTGTTGAACATACACCTAGCGGACGGCAATATCGTAGCATATATATATATATATATATATATATATATATATATATATATATAGATCTGTTGGTTTCTTGGGATGCACTCGTTCGTAAAATAAGAACTATAATGTCAAATTGTAACGTTTATTCTGACGTTTCGGCATGAATATTTTTGCCTTAATCATAGACTAAAATATGATGAATTTAGTTTTGTAAGGTTAAAAACAGTATAGCTAATCTACTTACATAATTACCATGACTTAAAGAACTTCTACATTTAAAAACTAATACATAAATTACAGTTATAACTTTTGACAATTATGAAAACAATAACAAATATTTACAAAAGCTAACTATGTGTACAATGCTAATTTTAGTAAAATAAAAATTATAAAAGAAAAAATAGAAAGAGCTTAAATAACTAATATGAGGTTGTAAATTTTATAAAATTATTAGTTAGTGATAAGTATAACGATTGGAAATTGACTTGAAATTAGAAACGTAAAAACGTAGAAACGTAAAAAAAAAAAAAGGGGGGTGGTAAGATTTTAGGAACGAAATGTTTGTTTTATTAGTGGAATCTAAATTAACGGTCTGTGAAAGTGAATATTATTAAATTTATATAGCGAAGAATATACTATATTTAAGTTGTTGGTATCTTGTTTGCTGTTGAGTGGGTTAGGTTGTTGTAGAATGTGAAAGGATTCCAGGAATAGTCTTTTGTGGTAGTTGTTTTCAATGTCTAAAATTTTGGTGTCTTCGAATTTAGCAGTGTGATTTGTTGCATGTAAATGTGATGACAAAGCACAACTTAGTTTACCAAGTCTGGCATCACTTTTATGTTGAATTATTCGATTTTTTAGCCATTGTTTTGACTGACCCACATAAGTCCTATTGCAAATACATTCTACCTTATAAATAACATTACTGCATAATGTTTTTTCGGTGTTATCTTTTAATTTAGTGAATAACCTATCTATTGATTTTTCATAAGTATAAGCTATTAGAATATCAGGTTGTTTCAAGATTTTGGTTAGTTGAGGGGTTAAATTTTGAATAAAAGGTAATTTTCTGAAATTTGTAACTAGTGGTCGGTCTATTGATGAAGTTACAAATTTCAGAAAATTAGCTATACTGTTTTTAACCTTACAAAACTAAATTCATCATATTTTAGTCTATGATTAAGGCAAAAATATTCATGCCGAAACGTCAGAATAAACGTTACAATTTGACATTATAGTTCTTATTTTACGAACGAGTGCATCCCAAGAAACCAACAGATCTATATATATTACTACCGTTCGAGAAACTACCTATTTTATATATATATATATATGTGTGTATATATATATATATATATATATATATATATATATGTATATATATTGTAAGGAATACGATTATCTGCTTCTTAAATATACGCTTTTGTTCCATATACCTATTCAATAAATATTAAATTCCAATAAAAGCAATATATTACGAATTCATACATAGAGCTCCACCTATGTTTAAATATTCAAAGTAAAATTTAAGAACTCTTCTATTTGTATGTATCTTGATACAATATTCTTTGTTTTGCGCGTGCTTTTATAGCAACGTAGCCTCGTGGTCAAGCTTCTTATGATATCGGGATGTAATCAGCGAGGCAAGTGTTAACGTGGGCCAGCAGGTTTTGATAAAACATGCCGTCCCAGAAAGAAGTGAAGTGGTGTCAACGAATACCATGGCTTTATTTTTAGTTGTAGTATTGACCTAAGTATAGTCAAGAAAATATATACGGTAGGTGAATAATTCTCAAACTTACCTTTAAAATCATTTTCCCCATTTCTTTTCAGCGTAAGTACGAAATTATGTCGAAGTAAAGTAAAGCAAGTATCAAATTATATCGAAGTAAAGTAAAACAAGTACGAAAGTATGAATTTATATTGAAGTAAAGTAAAAACAATATGGATACGCAAACACGTAATAAACCCTTTTGGATGTTGGTTGTACTGAAAGTGCAGTTTTAAATGTTGCCATGCGAGAGGGTGGAAATTTCCACATTTGTTTGGTTAGTATAGAGGTCAAGCTCGGTCACATGTATCAGCTGCTCGCACCTGCCACTGTAAGTACCTAGACGTTTAAAGAATTTGGTTGCCTAGCAGATATTCAGAGGTGAGTCATCCTCAATTTTAGAGCTATATTCATTTCATGGAACCATCATTTACGATGTACAAATAATTTTTGAAAATTTTATATATGTTTACTTAAATTTAATAAACGAAATTTTTGTTAAATTTCTATGGTCATTTAAATTGATACACTTAAAATTTTGTTCAAAATTTAATAGTCGAATAGTTCATAGATATTCTTATTATTTCAAAGACATTTCTATAAGATAATTTTGAAGTTACAAGCTTATACTAAAATATTTGCATAACTAAACATGTGATACGTTGATATTTGTTTGTCACATTATAGTGTATAATTTTTTGATAGTACACCTGAAGAACAGCGTAATTCAGACAATTAGTGTTTTTTGACCTTTGATTCCATCAAGTATATCAGTTAAAAATATAGTTCTGTAATCTACAAAAAAGTCTGAGCATTTAACTTAATTTTTGTAAACGCGAACAGGATCCTATTCAAGTATCATAATTAAACTGTAATATAAAAATGAAAACCATATAGTTCTTATAGAAAATTAACGTAAATTATTGAATTATAAATGTCCTATGAGTCTTCAAAGATTAATACTAGATCTTAATAAAGTAATTGTTTCTAAAGTCTCCGTACATATAACTTTGTACAAGCGATGAATATATTTTTTTTTAATTAATAGAAAGGATACAAAGTTGTCGTAAAGCTTTCTTTTATTGAAGTGAGCAGTAATTGTTCTATAGAAGCAAACAACCACATTTATGAAGTTTTTGTAGTGAAGAGAGAGATGTTATTGGCGTTGGTTTAGATTTTTTTTAAAGCATAATTTTTACTATTTGATCTTTCTTTACTTTAATTTTTTTGTGATAAAGTGACTAGGCTCTAACGTAGCCCTAGTCTTAAAGTATGTAGAAGTGATTAAATTTTTAAGTTGTACGAGAGCGTCGTTCCCATTCCAGTTTGCAGAGTCAAAAGTAAGTATTATTTTTTTTATATGTTGCTCGTTTTAAGGATTGTTTCCTTTTCGAAGATTTCCGTATCTGATCTTCGGATAGATTCTCATTATAACATTCATCAAGATACGGTGGCGTCCAATAAAATTTCTTTTTTTATCGTATACCATCCTACGACCCTAGCTCATAGCTCTGCCCTAAGTTGAAGAAGCTTAGCTGGCTGGAAGATCTTTTTAGAGGGTCCTTTTTTTCTCAAAGCCATTTAACATCCTCTTTACCCTGGGCTTAAACTTTAAACAGGAACCCCTCATAATCTATCGAGGCTCTGCCGCCTATAAGGTAGCGTAGCCACACCATTTACCTTTTGAGGAATTGTGTGTGTAACAATATATGTATATATATATATATACATATATATATATATATATATATATATATGCTATGAACTACTGGAATTATCGAGCCCCTACGTTGGGCTGTTATATTAATTATGCTCAGCTCCCTAAATTATTCGCGCCCCATCATTTGGGCGACCTTATTAATATTGCTATGTATAAACAAGATTGTAATTATCGTTTTCAGACGTTGGACTGTCTTATTAATATTGCTATAAATTCCCTCCAGAAACTTAACTGGATTTTATCTTGAACCTACCTTGTCAACTAATAACAAAATTTGATACGTTACCGCCTTACTCGTTATCTGTTTCGTATTCAACTTATAACTTCTCCTTGATTGTTTAAATTATCAAATCACTCCCATTAACTTTATCTTATGACCTCGACTAGTATTTATTTGGAATTATAAAATTCAGTTAATTTGATTCTATATAATGAAACAAATATTAAGTACAGTTTTTGTAAATTATTTGAAATACACTTTTCAATTAATTAATGTTGTGAATCTCATTTATTAAAAATCATATACCTTTTTACTCAAAACCCAAAGTCACCAAAAAACCTATTATTTTTATAAAAGAAGAAGTGTGGAACGTTCGAAACCTCTTTTCATATTACGCACTTTATGCGTATTGAAGTCCTTCTTTTGTTGACTTTTTCACATTCATATTATATTAAGCAAATTCAATATTCAAAATAAAAAATATAGAAAAATAAAATGTCTTATAACTAAAAATCTGACCTGGTCTATTTTCTTCGCATTGACGCATCCATTTGAATAAAATTTATCTTCCCCCAATTCAGGATTATTACATGCCCATTCGAAATATTGTCTATCCACACGCTTGAACCATTGCATTTAAATTATTGCCATCACCCTCTTGACTACCATTAACTTATGCACCCCAATTTATTGTCATCTCATTCAGACTTATTCCTTCTTATCAATTTTCCCAAACTTAGAATTGGATTATCATCATTTATTTTCCCTTGACTTAGAAATTGTATTATTCTCCCCCAGGACTCAGAACTTGGATTTTTTCCCCGGCTTTAGGATAGAATTCTTATTATCATTGTCATTACATTTATTCTCCACGGACTCGGAAATCGTAGTTTATTTTCCCCGGACTTAGAAGCCCTATTATTAATATGTTTTAGTTTAAAATAAAATTCCCCTTAATCTACTTACGTTTAATTGGCAATCATAATTTTCATCTTGGCACTTATACTATTTTTCACTTTGAATTATTATTACGTATCACTTTATTTCATAGTGGCGCACTTCGGCCTTTGTTGAGTTGTAAATTGACTTCGTTATCACTGTACCTGTTAATATATCTTTTCTCCCCTACTCCGTCAGTGGGTATGGTCTACAAACTCGTCGCTCATTATAACCAATCAAATATTTGCATTTAAAGTAGTTTCTGATGTAATTTTCTATGCTTTCCAATAATTGTGACCTGGTCGCAGCTGTCTTCGTTATCAAACATGCGGTGTTTTGATGAATCTAATTGCTTTTCCATAAACAACTGATGCAATTCGACTTTTAATTTTCATATCTGCATGTTATTTACGCAATTTTTAATCTTCTTTCTTATCAAAAATGGTTAACTATTTGTACGCATTTATATGCTTCCTGGAGCTCTATTTCTTATCTCCGTATTAACCTAATTGTTTGGAACTCTTTTGAATGCGTGTTTAATTACACTTTATTATGTTTACATATAAATACGCGTGCTTCCACTGAAAAATATCCTTATTTGCCTTACCTAAATTAACTAAAACTTTATCTATAGGGTATTAAATATTTACTATCTACCTAATGCATGTGTTCCTGGTTTCTACGCTAACTATGCGTCTTCCTATGTTTATTTGCGTCACTTAAAATTACTTATACTTTATATACAGGGTGTTGACTGCTTACTATTTACAAACTATCTCCATTTCTCAATTCTTTACTAAATGAATGCAGTTTTCTGCTGCCTATGATGATTTCTCATTTCTAAACAACCTTTACTATAAAGTACACCCTTAAACAACCCCTTATCACAGCATAATATATATATATATATATATATATATATATATAGTTACGATATCGCCGCTCGCCAGATGTATAGCGACCAATTGATAGCCACCTCTCTGTGCCTCTTAAATAATTTAAAATTAACACAATTAAATTTATGCCCCGACTAGCTCAGTGATACCCCTCACAAAGTTAATGGCAATATGATAACAAAGAGTTTTTACCCATTCCCCTCTAACACTTCATATACCTGAGTAATACAAGCAAAATTTACCAAATTCGCATTATAAGCGAAGAAAATTTACAATTTACAACTATACGTCCTTTTTAATATCATTTACTATTAACATACTTTTAAATCAAAATAAATATAATCAATCTTATTAAATTTGTTTATTACGAAATTTATAACTCTTTGTAAATCTTTTTATAGCAATTAAAGTCGGCAAAAAGAATTGTATTTTACTGTGAATGGTATCGTTGAACGTTCAAAGAACTATTCCCCTTTTTAAACGTACTTTTATGTACCAACCAAATTTTTGTTGACCTTCTACACCAAATATCTAAATTAGATGCAAGTTTTAAGTTCATTAAATGTTTAAAATAATAAATGTAACGTACTATGAATTGAAAAGCTAATTCTGACTTGCTACTCCTACTGCTGCTTCTTATTAGAGTTTCCTGATCCAAATCAGTTGCTTGTTTAGTGGTTTCGAGTCGTTGACCCACCGCTTGTCGTGTATTTCTGTATTTCGAACTATTTTCCAGCAACCTGTAGTCGTTTAGCCAATGATTTGAAGTACTAACGCTGTACTTCAAGTAACATACCATTTATTTAGAGCTTTATCCCAGTATTTTACTTTTTAGCGTCGTAATTTAGTCTTATTTATTTAATTATTTAGTTGGTTGTTTAGTTTAAAGTTCAGTTTTTAGTTGATTACTAAGTATCCGTACTTGGAGTCAATTTTAATTTCCCATACTTAGAGTCGATTTAGCTTTGATATAGTTGAACGTCATTATATAGTTTCCCGTACCTAGACTCGATTTAGCTTCGACTTTAATTTCCCATACTTAAAGTCGATTTTTTCTCTATTTTAATTTCCACATGCTTCGAGTCGATTTTAATTTCCAATACTTAGAGTCATAAATTAATAAATTCTAAACGTTATTCATATCAATTAAATCTACACTTAAGTTTTATACCAACGGCAGAGTTTTATACACACATATTTCAATCGCGCACTTTTACTATTTTTCACTTGGATTTTATAATTAATACGACTTTCACTTATAACTTTCAATTTAACTTCACCAAATTGAAATTTACATAATACTTTTGTTCCGACTATTATAGTGCGTGCGTTGTTTGCAATGAATGTCCTTTATCTGCTTAGGTTCGTTTTATAGACAAATTCCTTCCCTCCTTTTATCTTAACCTGTTGGGTTTTACTCAGTATTGCATGTTATAGATGTTTGATTTTGCACGTACATCAGAGCTTTGTATTATGGAATGTGGTATTTTTCTACCTTTCAACTGCACGTAGTCTTAATTTTAGTGTCCAGACTTTGTTTACATATGCTGGGTTTCATTAAATGTGGCAATTCTTACATTTTCCACGGCACGTACGCTTTCGCCTCAATTCTTTATACTATATGAAATACGCCCGCTTTTAAATGTTTGCCCATACAAACTGGTATAAATTATATGCGATTTTTTGACTTAGATTTCTTGCACAAATGCATCTATGTTAATAGAATTTTCATTTTACTTTTATTTTACGTTAAATATGACGAAATTGTATTTATTTTGAGCTTAGGAATGTTTTAAATTTTTTACAGTGTGATTTGTATCTGCTTTTGTATAATGAACAAGTTATTTACTTTTTATGATTTAAATGTTTGGTTTTCTTGATTTTTATAATGTTTACATGAAGTATTCCTCCCTTGATAATTTACATACCCTTATATAATCAAGCAGCATGTGCACTTTTGAACGCTCACTGAAGTGTAGATTGCTTTTCCTGTAAACAGCCAGTCGTATTGCAACTATCATGTGAGAAACATGCCTACCCTGATTAACATGTTAAAATGCGACCTCCGTAGAGCCTTTTAAAATAGTTCTTTCGGAATCTTCGTCTACGATGTTGAAAATAGGACGATATGCACAATCACCATGATACCATATTTGCTGTTATTTAATCTACGTTAATTTTCGCTGTTATTTAATTTATGGACGACCTTTAACACTATGAAACTTGAAAATTGTATGGAAGCGACTACTGTAAAACTGAGAGATACTAGGATGTAATGGAATCGACCGTCTTTAATTAAAATAAACTCGGATATAGATGGTTCGACGTAAACTTCATTTCGATTGTTGCCAACACTACAGTTGTTGTTGTTGAAATATTTCAATCACACGAGAACGCTGTTAATCGCGATAAATTGTATAGCTTCTTAACATATTTTTTCGTTGTTATTATGAATTAATGCCGTAGTCCTCGGTAAGTCAAATCTTTTAATTATTTATATGAATTATTTTAACCCACAAATTAATGTTATTAAAACCTCCACAAAAGTTAGAACTTGGTTAATTACAAAAACATTCATGTACGCTTTATTACTCATAATTAGTCAATGTGTATTTTCTACAAGAAGTATAAGCGACGATCAGTTTCCCACCTGATTTAAAAAGTAAAAGTAGTATAACTTATTTGAAGTCTATTTTAAGATCTCATGTGTCTATTTGAAAATTATATACTATAAGGAATAATTAACATCCTTTAAGATCCACTAATAATTATATGTACATCGTACTCAAATCTGAATATATGATAAAAAAAACTTTATTGAATACATTAATTGACGTTTTTAATGTAACATTATAACTTGACATAAATTCCATCTTCAGTAACAATACTTAAAGAAAATTTAAATTAGAATTGTAGATACCTGTAACAACAAGAGAATAATCTTTGATTTAATAGATATATTTCCTTCTTCACACTTTTTATTAAATTACTAACGTAACAATTTATTAAGAAAGTAACCTTATGATTAAATTTGATATAAATGTATATTTCTTCTTCAGATGCAACCTATGATCTATTTGGTATTTAATGTATAACTACTTTTTTTTTCTGAAATAATTTTGCATAACTTAATAATGTTAGCCTGTGTGTTTTAGGTGCGAATAATCGTTGCTAAAGTTCCTACACTTGATTTAGTGACGCTGTCTTGCTTATGTTAAATCTTTGAGTTTAGTGGCGCCTGTCATTTCCGTATTTATGAAGACCCCCTGCTAGTCTCATCCCGCTGAGGTTAGAGTTTAGAGTTAGTTCGGAAGTCTTTAGAAGTATTTATTTTTAATACGGAAGAACTTCATCTATGTTTAACTTCAGAGGGAATTAAGGTGGTTCTGTACTTATCTCGTAACACCCTAATCAATATCTTTATACAAGTTACTCCACCATATAACATCTATAGAAATTGAAACAACTAAACGAAATAAATATAAAGTCAGATTACAAAGTAACCATGGTTAGACAGTTGCACGTTTAAAGAATGGTTGCAATAAAAACCAACAGATGGCTGCACGGTTTTGAAAATTGTGTATGTGTACTTAGGATGTATACTCTAGCTAACAATTAGTAAAAAAGTATAATATATTCATGTATCTTGCAGGCCACCCAGCATACTTGTATAGAGTTAAATTTTAGTCTTGTCGAAGTTAGAAATTGTTAATTACAATTAGTGATATATGGTTTGTTAGCTGTCCAGCAGATATTAAATGTTAGCAAGTATACCACATAAATACGGAGAATGTATGCAAATATAGGCAACATGTCAAACGTATGTGGTGTACGTTTAGATATATTAGTAACTGGCAATGCATTTTTAGTGCATGCAACAAGTGTGTTATTAATGTATTAAATAAAACTCCCATGGTTTTAGTATCTAAAATTTTCAAACCTTTAAACATGTCTAGCGACGTACAAATAGTGTGACGTCACCCGTAAATTGCAAAATATTCTAAGCCCATTTTTATAGAAATTAAATATTAGGAACTATATCATATAAAATTTAAAACCTTGGTACCTATAAGCAACATATCGTACGTCTAATTTGTAAAACTAATGTATAGTTTTTGATATTAACGACTGGTAAAGCAAGCAAAATGTGCTACGTTCATTTAATATTTTTTGATGTGCGAATATTTACTGGAAAATAAATAAAGTACAATTAACGTAACTGTCTAAGAAATATACTTTGGCAATAATACTAGATGTGCTAAAAGGAAATCTAGCCAAAAGGTTAAAGGTTCATAATTTACAGAATGCTGTTATTCGTAAATTGAGAAATGTACTGAACCCATTTCTATAAAAATTATATGTTGGCAAGTATACCATATAAAAATAGAAAACCTCGGCACCTATAGAAATTACATCGTACATCTAACTTGTAAAATAATGTATAATGGTATATGTTATTCGAATGGCTTCAAAGATTACTTTGTGCAAATGTTATCTAACATGACTTACTCTAGGATTAATTTAAAAAAATATGTGCTGAGCCTATGTCTGATATAAGTAATAAGCAGACAAAGAGTTTAAAAGATTACTTTGTGCAAAAGTTGTTCTCTAGGGTTAATTAAAAATATATATGTGCTAATACCGCAAGACGCTTTAGGATAATTATGCAAATTTGATCACACAATTTAAGATTTTAAACGTATTAAGCGATTTGCATTAATCTTGTCAACAAGCAAAATAAGTTGCTAATGAAAGAGGTACAATAAACATTTATGCAGAAAAATTACAGTGATTAGCCAACAGGTCATTGAAATTTATCAATAGTAAACAACGGATTTTACATGGTAGTTTTGTTATAAAACCTAATTATCGTAATAATTACCGAAAATTTCCATATAACTGCAGAACAGTTAATGGAATAGGTTCACCTGAATCTAGGAGTATATTTAACACTCCATTAAACTATTTTTAGAGAATGAGGGTATCTTTAAAAACAACTTCTTTTTGATAATGATAAAACAGCTCATCGATCAATTTAATAATCCGACAAGACATTAAACTTGTCTAACGAAGAGGAAAAAATAGTCTCAGTATTACAAAGCAATCGATATAATACGATGTTTTCCAATACACTTTATTAAGTTTAAAAGACTTACAGCAAAAAAAGTCCATTCTGACAAAATAAAAATTTCAAATAAAGCAAAAAGCAGCGAAGCATCTGCATTCTCACGATGGTTCCTTTAACTTACGTTCAACAGGTGTAATACCATACCTGTTTTATTGAATGTTTTGGGTGGGCGTTAATTCACAATTTTTATAGTAAGTGATGAATAACAATGAGAAGCAATATTGAAAACGTCCTTTAGATTTTCAGAATCGTTAAACCTGACATAAACGCTTTAAACTTTATTCCGGTATATTAAAGCTTTACAGACTGGATGGCAAAAGTTTCCAGTATTTAAATCGTAGAGTATGCAAAAGTTTTCTAATCTTTTTTATTCTGTTTTGTACCTAAACTTGTAACAGCAGAATATTTCTACTCATACCTGGCTCTCTTCTTATAAAGGACGCACGTAATTATTTGTAATTTTAAGCAAAGCCTTTAAACCTTTCAAATCATACATTAATCCGGAAGTTATATGTAACTGAATATAATACAAATATGTTTATGGAATAAATTTTTTGACATTCGTACATATTCGGATTAACATTGGCTGCTATCGATCCTAATAAGTATTAAAAAGGCGAAATTATTTCTTAAAAGGTGGATCATGGTTTTCTCACAAGCGAAACGCGTGATTTTGAAATCGAGGTTTCTTTTTCAGAAGCGTAGTAAATACAGTTTTCACACTGAAATTGTGTTCAATACATAGAAGCATCTCCTGTTTGTTGTCCGCCAAGTGGCTGGTTTGATGCAACGTTCCAAACCACTTTATTCTGCGCTAACTGCTTCATGTCAAGATACCTAACACAATTTGCATCGTATGCGTAGGGTTTCAAATTCTGGTTTACCTATGCAAATTTTTCCTAACAACTCTTGCTTCCATCGGACCTGCATGTCATAAGTAATGGCCAATCAGTCGATCCCCTTTCTTTATTGTATTTCCCCAAATAGATCGTTTTTCATCAATTTTGTTCATATCTCTTCATACTTTAGCCTGTCTGGACAGGTAATATTCAATATCTTCGAACAGCACCACCATTCAAAACCTCCAATATTTCTTCTCTCTGTTTTTTATAGTTGGTGTTTCACTACCATAAATTAATGTTTTGTTATATGCTAAATTGACGCTAGTTACAGGAATCAATATATCTACAAAAAAGACGTAACAGTATATAATGCACCGACTATCGTTCTTGACGAGAAATGGATTCTATAAAAGCAAATGCAAATTTCAATACTTTCAATTACACCTACCCGGAAGGGTCTTTGAACTTTCTGTCTAAAAGAAGTCGTTAAGCTCCAACTCGCCTGATTTCAGTTTCGCTAGAAGATAAATGTTCTAAGAGACGATTTGAATGTTTTCTTTTCTGCAACACAGGTTAGTGGAGCCCGCAGGAATGTATTAAAAAATTTAATGGAAAAATATAAATCCATAATTATTTTTGACGCTTTTTATTACCTACAAGCGAATTCAATTGAAAGACTAAATCGCGTTTTGAAAATAGTAATAGCTTCATATGTAGCAAAAAAACAAAAAGTTGCGACAAAGTCCTTCCTATGGGTTCTTATGCCGTTCGTACAGCAAATTTTGGTAAAGAAATGATTTTTAAGATACTTCATTTGGAGAAAGCCTAGAGTCAGAAAATTTAACAGATATTCAGTTCCCCGATAGAAAACCATTAACTAATCGTAGTCCAGAACTAAAAAAGGTCTACAAGAAATCTCAAAAACATTATAAACGGCGTATCAGAAGTCAAAGAACAATTCGGATCTAAAACGACGCGAAGATAATTATTCAGCTGGAAATAAGAAATAAGAAGAAATTTTGCTATCTCAGACGCAAATAGATACTTCATGGGCACCTACATTTGTAGGTTTATTTAAAATTGTAGATAAATCTTCTATAAATACTTATGAGTTAGTAGATGACGCGGGTCAATACCGAATGAACTTTTTAAACGATTATAAATTATGGCCCAGAAGGTTGGGATATTATTTGACTGAGGGATGTAGCTTACTCCGTTTCTCAGAGGTCAATATCCTAATAATCCAGCACCAAGGTTCAAGTACCATGATCCCTGAAAATGTTCTATTACCTTGAGGGATAGAGAAAGCCGCTTCACGACCTTTCGTTTTCAGCGGCATTTACAGAGTTAGATAAAGAGCCCTTAAACTTCTCTTTTCTTGTAAAAATTACGGTTTGGCTGGAAAAGAATTTATTAATTTCAGTTATCTGCTATCTAGGAAATCTAATAACGCAAATATAAAGAGCACAAAAGATATAAAACAAAGATTAGCACAAGGCCGTGCTATATTTAACATGAAAAAGAAACTACCGTATTCAAAGACAACAAACATAAAAACAAGGAAAAGATTGCTTAAAACATATGTGTGGAGCACAGCACTGTACGGCAGTTAAGTCTGGACAGCAGGAGAAGCGGATAGCGAAAGGTAGAAGCCTTTGAAATGTAGTGCTACAGACGTATGATGAAGATATCATAGACAGACAAAGTTAAAAACAAAGAGATGCTAGAAATGGTAGAGGAAGAAAGAAATATGTGGATAACAGTAAAAAATAGGAGAGATAGGATGATAGGACACATACTTAAATCATGAAAGAATAGTGCGAAATATATTAAAAGCAGAGATAGGAAAAAAGAGAAGTAGAGGGAGACCTAGGTTAGAGTATTGCATACAGATAGTGAAAGGTGTAAGCTGTGGGCATTTCAGGGAAATGTGTAGACTAGCTCAGAATAGAAATCAATGGAGATACGAATCCAATCAGTCTCAAGATGGTACAACTAATCACGTAAAAAATAACTGTACTTATACACGATGATTGTTATAAGCAACTACAAGTATTAGTTATGCAATTATTCTAGAATAATGTTAATTGTGCGAAAAGATTTACTGGAAAATTATTAATTCGGTAAACGTCCAAGTGTTGGTGGATCTTGGCAGCCACAGGCTGCTTAACCCTCTTCACATTCCACTTAATGTCGGTGTAATAGGGCATATAATTAGAAAACAATAGAAGGAGAACTGAGGTGTATATGGGCTGTTGCGTGAATATTTAGGAACTGTTTAGGCCAGCTCAAAAAATAAATAAATGGAGGCACGCGTCCAACCAGTTTCAAGACGAAAAACCTAATGACTAAAAAATAAGTGCGCTTAAATCTGATGATTATTATTAACAACTACAGGTTGTGAAATATTTTTAACTAATGTTGATTGTGAGGAAGAATATATTGGAAAAACTACTAATTCGGCAAATGTTCAAGTGCTTGAAGAACTTGGCAGCCACAGGCTGCTTACCCCCACCCCCCTTCACATACCCTACATGTGATTTTTCAATGCTCCATCCGTAGGTACTACATTGGCCAGGAAGCGAGTTTATTTTGCCTGGAAAATTTGGAATTTTGCCAAACCCTTGCTGTTACAAGCAAGGTAGAGATCTTTAACGTGCGTGACAACACTCACACACGGGACCTCCATTTTACCTCTCATCCAAACGAGGCTGTATTTTTGTGAAAAATGCTCGCCTGACATTTTTCAAGCGGACCGTGTCGGGATTCGAACCCGGGACAGTGGGCGTAGTAGTTACACACATACCAACTACGCCACGGAGCCGCCCTCCTTCATATATCTTACATGTGATTTTCCAATGCTCCACCCGAAGGTACTACATTGGCCAGGAAGCGAGTTTTTTTTACCTGGAAAATTTGGAATTTGCCAAACCCTTGCTGTTCCAAGCAAGGTAGGGTTTTTTAACGTGCGTGACAACACTCACACACAGGACCTCCATTTTACCTACATTCGAAGAGGGT
The DNA here is from genome assembly GCA_036346225.1 of Platerodrilus igneus. NCBI lineage: Eukaryota > Metazoa > Arthropoda > Insecta > Coleoptera > Lycidae > Platerodrilus > Platerodrilus igneus. Next base: position 5,686,948 of record JARFIW010000301.1, read on the forward strand.
GTATTTTTGTGAAAAATGCTCGCCTAACATTTTTCAAGCATACCGTGTCGGGTTTCGAACCCGGGACCTTGGTCGTAGTAGTCGCACACAAACCAACTTTGCCACGGAGCCGCCTCCCTCTCCCCTTCATATACCACTGAATATCGAGAAAATAGAGTATATAATTGTAAAACAATAGAAGGGGGCCCAACTACATCTAACAAAAAGAACAGCGGCTATGTTCAAATACAACAAATATAGAAACAAGAAGAAAATTGTTGAGAGCATATGTGTGGAGCACAGCACAGTACGTCTATGAAGCGGAGGCAATAAGAAAAGCCTACAGAAAGAGATAGAAGCCTTCTGGAATGTTGTGCTTCAGATGTATAAAGATGATAGCATGGACAGACAAAGTTAACAACAAATAGGTTATAGAAAGAGTAGAGAAAAAAGGTATCTGTGGAAAACAACAAAAAAAATTGGAGAAATAGAAAAGCAGGATACGTTCTAACGCATTTTTGTGCTATAGAACGGGATATATTACAAGCAGATTGGAAAAAAGAGGGAGACGTATACCTAGATCAGACTATCGCACGCAGATAGTGATAAATTCAAACTGTGCACATTTCAGGAAAATGTGATGGTTAGTTCAGAATAGGAAACAATGAGGGTAGGCTGGTACGCGTCTAACCAGTTCCAGGACTGAAGACCTAATGATAATGAAATTTTAGTCTTACAGCTTCTGCAGTGTTTCTAATTTCAGACAAATGTTAGCGATATCAGCACTGTCGATACTTTCCATGTTATTGTCTTAATTAACTAGATATATACAAATTATGAGTAAAATTTCGGAATTTTGTTAGATTTGACTATTATCAAATTTGATGGACGCTTATTTATTGTTTGTCATAGCATAGAGGACGCACTTTTTCTAGCTTTTATCACGCGCCGAACATAAAATGACATGTTTTCAGTCAACGCCAGCCTTTCGTTGTCAATATCAAGCAAAAAAACTTTCTTTAATCATTAATTATAGAAAAAATATAAATCAGAGTTCTCATTAAAAAATTATACAACAATCAACAAATGGGAAATAGCTACGGCTAAAGAAATTATTCGATGTTTTCTAAGTTGTAGACTGACTTAATAAGAATTTAGAATCTAAGGTTGAAATTGCAATATAATGCTCAATTTCATAAATGATCAGAAATCGTTTTTTCTAGTCAAGCATACAACCGTAGTACTAATTCGATATTTCTGTACAGATTAGAGTTATTAACGCTCTAGGTTCATAATTGGGTTTCTGCTACAAAGTATAGGTTAACGTCTTCCGTAATCTGATTTAATTCACTTATCGTACGCACAGTACTTGATTCTAACTATTTTAATTAAAATATTAATGTAAATCAGGGCTTACTAATCCGCATGACTCATATAATCCGGTAATAACTTTGGCAATTTCTTAGACAAGCCAGCCCTTATTGAATCTCTAGATATTTGTTAATAAATCTTTGTACCTTAAATTTACAGGGCTGAGAGGAGGTTCTGAGAGAAAATAATAGCATTGCGGTCAGTTGTGGTCGCCAGAATCACATAAATTTATCTTCTGCTAGTAATACCTCCCACATTGTGATAAAGGAGCTCCCGAAATAATAGAAGAATAAGAAACATCTTTTGCACGTCGAAATTATGAATCAAGACTGAATGGGATTATATACTAAAGGAATGAACATACCTATTTTTCGAGGTGAATAAAAATTCAATAAATTGTAGTAAATTCGTCACTCAGTAAACTTTATTGCTTATTTTCTATGGGATGTTGTCGGTTGAATAGCGTTTAGATATTTGTAATAGGAATTTTAGCTGTTTATCCTAGAATTGGCTTTTGAACGTTTCTCAAATCAAGAAGAGAGCGTATAAAGCGTCTCATTTATGTGCTGCAGCATACTTAGATATTTTATGGTTATTAAAATTTCAAGATTTTTACAATTTTTGTATACTACTCATTACATACAATTAATTGTCGAAAACTCAACATTTGCAATCTTTTCAAGTTTTTGGTATTTTACGAACGTATAGTGCAACTAATGGAAAGCACATTCGTGGTATGATACTTTTAATTTTAACGTTTATGAAAAAGAAAAATATAATTATTACTCCATATAGTAGGGGACAAAGGATACTACTATAGTAAGCCTGCTTATCGTAAAAGACGATTAAAAGGCGCAGCCTTGCTGGCTAAAAGATATTGGAAAAGAGTCGGTTGGTGTCTCGGGCAATCCTCATTAATTTACAAGATTGTTGGGAGTTGGCCCTAACAGATACGGTTTTTTTGCTAAAATATTTAAAAACTGCGTTGTGGAAAGATATGGGAACCTACCACCATATTTCCCAGGTATGCTTGGCCTTAAAATACAAACTATGTATGATTGAGAGCTCACAAGTAAAATTCTTATCCAGAGGTAAAATACCCTCTCATTCGGATCTCCGGGAAGGGGTACTTAGGGCTCCTCATCGTAAGAATTTAAAACAATGGGTCGATTTAGTGATAGGGACTTGGAGTGTAAGGTAATTACTTAGAGTAGATAAGTTAACGAATTTATTAGTCGAAATGAGAAAAGGAAAGCTGGACATTTTAGGTATTAGTGAGGTGAAATGATCAGATAGTGATCTTTTGGAAAGATAATTATAGAATAATTACAACTTCTTCAACTAATGGACAGGCAGGCGTAGGAATAGTGTTAGATAAAAGATTAGGGCATAAAGTTAAAGAGTACTTACAATTTAGTGATAGAATAATTATGGTTAAATTGTATATGAAACCCGCAGACACTGTTTTAGTACAGGTTTACATGCCAACAACTCAGTACAAGGATGAAGAAGAAGAAAAAGTAAACGAGGATATAAATAGTATAGTGAGGAAAGTGAAGGCAGATGAGAATTTAATAGTTATGGGCGAATTTGGGTATGGTCGACGAAATGATAGAGAAGAAAGATTAGTTGAGTTTTGCCAGCAACATGGATTAGTAACTGTAAACACCCTATTCGAACAACGTGTTAGAAGAATATATACCTGGAAAGCGCCAGGTGATAAGGCTAGATACCAAATAGGTTATATTTTAGTTAAACAAAGATTTAGAAACCAAGTTAAAAACTGTCGTAGTTATCCAGGAGCTAACATAGATAGCGATCATAACTTAGTTAAAATGAAGTGTAATCTAAAATTCAAAAAATTGAGAAAGGCTAAAAGAGAGGGATATGATCTAGGTAAGCTTAATGATAGTGAGGAATATAAATAAGTATTAAATAATAAGATCAAAGAGATAGCTATAAGAGGGAACGTAGAAAATAGATGGAAAGAAATAAAAAGGGATGTACATGATACAGCAACACAGACTATAGGTAAGAAAAAAGTAGAAGCGAGAAAACCTTGGTTAACAAAGGAGATATTAGATTTAATAGAGAATAGAAGAAAGCTTAAACCCTTCAGAGAAGCGGATAGTGAAAGTAAGCAAAAATATAATAGAGTTTGAAATGAGTGTGAAAAAGCTAGAAATAAATGAATGTAGGAGAATTGTAAGGGAATACAAGATAATTTGAGAGTAGGTAAGACAGACAGGGTTTACAGGGCAACTAAAAAGTTTTGCGGGGAAGATAGGAAAAAATATAATGGTATTAAAGATAAGAATAATGAACTTCTAATAAACAAAGTGAATGAGTTAGAGAACGACCAAGAAGAAGATGTAGAAATAGGGTTCTCAATATTAAGAAGAGAAATTTGATAGATAGTGCCGGAGATAGACGATATACGCGCAGAATTAATAAAATATGCAAGTCAGAAAACTAGACAGATTATATGAACTAGTAAAATTAGTATATGACATAGGTGAGGTCCCAATAGATTTCGAAAAAAATATTATTATTCCAATCCCAAAAGAGTCAGGAGCTGATAGGTGTGAGAATTTTAGAACGGTTAGTTTAACTTCCCACGCTTCAAAAATACTAACAATGATAATTAAAAATAGAATAGAAAGCTTTGACTGAGAATTATTTAGGCGAAGACCAATATGGTTTTCATAAAGACAGAGGGGCTAGAGAACTAATGATTAGAGTAATTATTGAAAAAAGTTACAACAAAAATAAAAAGACTCATTTCGCGTTTGTAGGTTTAGAAAAAGCGTTTGATAGGGTTAATTGGATCGTTATATTCAAGGTTTTGCGAAAAATAGGAATCTTTCATAAGGATAGAAGAATTATTTACAGTTTATATAAAAACCAAAGCGTAGTAATTAGATTTGATAGAAAAGGAAGCTAGAGAGAGAAAAGAAATAGGAATAAGTGTACAGGGCCAGAAAATAGACATGTTACGTTTTGCAGATGATATAGCCATTATAGCAGAGTCTAGAAAAGAGTTAGGAGAGTTTTCAAATATTTTAGATGAGATACTACAAAGTACCTATAGTATGAAAATTAACTCAGGGAAGACAAAAATAATGACAACTGAGTTACAGCCTAGTTCTAAACGAAAACTCAAAATAGGGAATATCGAGTTAGAGGAGGTAGATGAATTCTGCTATTTAGGAAGTATAATTACAAAGGACAGACGTAGCACAAGGGATATAGTAGCTAGAATAGCTCAAGCGAGAAAAATGTTTCTAAAAAAGAAAGACTTACCAATAGCTAATAGTATTAGTTTAAATAATAGAAAAATTTTTTTTAAAGTCGTACGTAAGGAGCGTTCTATTATACGGTAGTAAGAGTTGGACAATTAAAGAGGTAGATAAGAAAAAGATAGAAGCTTTTGAAACTTGGTGTTATAGAAGAATGTTAAAAATTAGTTGGACAGATAAAGTAACAAATGAGGAAGTTTATAAAAGTAACCCTGTATATGGAAACAATAAAAGATCAGGAGAGATAGAATAAATAGGGCACCAGTTAAGATATGAGGGACTATTTAGTAAGGTCATAGCTTATAGGCTACCAAAGAAAAATAGAGTAAAAAGACCTAGACAAAGCTATATTAGTCAAATTATTAGAGATTTAGGGTTGTAAAGGGTATGTAGACCTTTTTAGACTAGCTCAGAATAGAAAAGAATTTAGAGCTGCGGCAAACCGACCTTAAGTAAGTTCGAAAACAAAACAAAAAAAAAGAAATAAATAAAAATCAGTTAACTAAACGACACCATGACATAACTCACAATTAGTTAGAGGTCTGGCATGCTGGCAGCGATTCCTTGCTTAAGCCTTACCATAACATATAATTTAATAAACGTCACCATGACAAAACTCACAATTAGTTAGCGGTCTGGTATGTTGGCAGCGATTCGTTGCTTAAGCCTTACATATAATTTAAAACTTTTTTTTTGGAGGGGATAGCCAGGTAATATTTCATTTCCTTATAAATGGGAATCATGTCATAAATGCCGGAGAAAATCATGCCAAACTTCATTTTGAATTTATTGTGTGAAAAAAAACGCAAGTTGTTAAAAGTGCATATTGTTGCAGAATTTCAACGTGTGAAAATTTTAGGTAAGTACAATATTTTTTATTTTAAAACACATATTTAAATTGCGATTTTTTATTATTATTTAGCTACTTTGCCTGCAAGACACCTTTAGGGTTTAAATAAGGTAACTTTTTCTAATTTTTTATGTACATACACGCTCTTAATACATATTTTAATAAAGCCATTTTAATCAAAAGAATCAAATCAATATAACAATTTATTTAAATATATTGTTCTTTAATAATTTTTTAATGCAATAAACAATGGTGAGATTGGTCATCCTTTCGTAAATGCTTCAAATTTGGAACACCAAAGATTCACAACTTCGTTAGCTGGAAGGTAGCGGCTTATGATGTTTTTCTTTAACAAACCCTTTTATATAAATGGTTCCATTTAAAGGAACTATTTCTTGCAAAAATAAACTTAAATATTGAGCTGATAATTCATTGATCGCAGAGATGTTCCAGAACAATCCGGTTAGGTGATTTTTACAAAAATTGTTGTCTATGGAAATCCTCGTCCAAGTTTTCACTTCTTAACGACATATTCAGAATTTTCGTGCCATAACTTGTCTATTCCAACATTAAGTACAACTATTTCTTTCACAAAAAATTTGTACTGGAAGTCCTGGATATCCAAAACACATGTTTCCCTTCGAGAACTGGTTCATAAATGACCAAACTTTGAAATAAAGCCTCATATAACTATGCTATCTTTATTTTCCCACGTTGAGGTCTTGAATACTTACCGTTTAATCAATAATTCTCGCCCCTTTCTTGCCATGTTGACCAGAGAATATGTAACGAGCAACTGCAGGATTGAAACGACGATGTCGAGATCGCAAGGCTATGACAGAACAAACATACGCTAGATGTTGTTAATGAACTCTTATCGCGATTTAATGAAACGAAAACGATTTATGTACTTTGTTTTTAATGAACTAAACGACGAAAACCAGCAACATGCATTAACTTATAATTTCGCCTTGATATAAAGCAACAAACATAATACAGTGTGTGTCGTCTACAAAATGAATAGGAACCAAAATATATTTACGATTTTAACACGTTACAATCTTAAATATCTAATACCTATGAACAAAAAAAACTTGCAAAATTATAATTCACTAACCTAACTTACATTACACGAGGTATTCCGTTTCAATTAAAAAAAAACACTTCTTCCTTATTGGTAGTACGTAACGTGAAAAAATTTAATTTGTTCACTATAGCATATTTATTAACATGGTAAGTATTTCCATTCGTCTTGTAGAACTTAAAATGGTGTTGTATGTAAATGTTATGGATAAAAACTCGTAACTTTTCCATATACTATCTTTAATGATCTTTTAAACTTTAAATTAAAGCAACGCTACCAGTTTCGGTATCTTCCTGACACCATCAGCAGGCGTAAAAAGATTAACAGTAACTACTGCAAACAACGTATATAGGTACATAAAACCATGGAAAAATTGACTTACCATAGGGAAAAATATTTAACTAATTGCACAAAAGCTCAATAAAAACTAGGAATGAGAAAGAAATAATACATCTGCCCATGATATCAGATCCAACTTGTTCACATTCAATATTTTAAATTTAACAAAAATACTGTTGACGAGAGTCATCATAAAGATTAAATTACTGTACCTGACAGCACGCGACCTGTCAACCACAAAAGAACAAAAGAATAAAAGTGACATGACAACATTTGACAAGCTTATATTAATATTACAGAAGAAGAGAACAATATGTAATAGTAGACAGTGTATAGATACTGCGATCAGAAACCAAAAGGTAATAAATTGATAGTATTTATGAAAGAGGTTTACTATTGGTTGAGTTAGACGACTTTTAAAAAAAAAGTAAATTATTATCGAAAATTTTAATTTCGTTAACACAGTCAACTTTATTATTTTTTGTGATTTCTACGATTTCTAAAAGGTCTCTACGTATATTTTTTATTTTCAACATGGAGAATACTAAAATCTGTTGTTAAATCGAAATTGTGGTTATGTGTTAATATATGATTAGCGAAGGCAGATTTTGTGTTGATCTTAAACGGTAAGTCAATACTGTTTTTTAGTTATACAATTTTTGGTTTTAGGAACCGAATGCTGAACTTTCTATCCGTTTCTCCTATGTAAAAGCAGGAGCATCAACCACATTTTAACTGATATTAGTAAAAACTATGTTGATTTTGTATTTTTTTAAAATATTTTTGAGCAGAGAAGATATGTAGTTGTAAAAAGGAAGAGTGAGTGTAGCCAAAAATCTTTTCAGTATAAGTGATGGGAATTAAATTCGAATTTTTTATTTGGTTATAAAGTTTGTAATAAAGTTTATTAATGATAGTAACGGGATAACCATTGTTAATTGCTATTTGTTTTATTATGTTTAGTTCATGAAGGTATTTTTCTTTTGATGAAGGGAATATTATATGACGATGGAATAAAAAATTGAATGTAGCTAGTTTATCAGATAATGGGTGGTTGGATTGAAAAAGTATAAGGCTCTCTGTGATGGTAGATTTTCTATAAATATTTAATTCAATATTGTGTGCGTTGTTAATCTAACAAAAAGAAGAGATCTATTATTTAACTGTAAATTTTATATTGTGATGTTATGAATTGAGTAAGTTGAGAAAATTCATGCTCCGTTCATTGGTGTTTTTTGTGATGACCGGAATGTCCTCTACATAACGCCCAAAGTATATAATTGGTTCTTGGAAAAAATTATTTTTATTAATGTGTTCAATTTCTAAGTTATTCATAAACAACTCTGAAAGAAGAGGGGAGAGGGTGGAGTCCATGGATAAGCCAGTAAGCTGTGTGTAAAATTTATTTTATTCCTTCAGTAGATAAGCTACCTTCGTACGAGGACAAAAAGTGCAATTTTTACATGTATATTCTTATGGAAAAATTTAAGGCGCATTGCACTTTTTTGTATCAAGCATTGAAATCCCCATAAGGAGGATCTTAAGATCAATTCAAGTCACTTTTCAATCAACACCCACGACGTAGAAGTCTATTACACTCAGTTTTTAAGAATAGGATAACACTAATATAAACCATATAAAATTTTATTGAGGATAATATATTTACAATCAATATTCTACATTTATAATAAGTATTATATTTCTTCTTGCTCCATAATTGAATAATGTCCAACAGGTGTTGCATATGAACCAGGAATGAGGTGGGGTTTATCATCGAGCGGGCTTAAGGCAATCTTCTCCCGAGCGATGGTGTAAACTTGATCCTGGATGATTGAATTAGATTCTGCGTTACAAATACTTCCTTATAATCATTTATACAATCGACAAAGAAAATTAAAGGAATTTAAAGATCGGTGATAAACAATAGAATTACGTTTGAGGATTACCTCAAACGTAATTCTATTGTTTATCACAGATCTTTAAATTCCTTTAATTTTCTTTGTAACCCCAATGTCTCGGACGCCAGGTGATTCTTCCTTTTCTTGTAAGAGTTCAGCTTCTTCTTCCTCGGCTGTCATAAAAATCCTCGTCGCATACATCTTTGATCGTAACCAAATAGAATCTGTCATAAGTCGCCCATTATTTTTGTCTTTCATCATCCCCAATACTTTTTTGTTAATTAGCGGAATTTCATAATTGTTGTTGGAAGGATAGTCGAAAGTATCGAAACGTTGCTGACAGTTCTACTTCATACAAAAGCAATAACTTTTGCTTCTCACCAACGGATTTTGCATTTTCAGTCGCAGTGTTTATACGAGGAATTTTCATTCGGCATTCACAAGGACCATTTATAATTATGACATCATCATGTGAAGTCTGCACTAATCCAAGCACAGCAGTTATGTAGTGCACCAAATCACTGAAGAAAGACATGTTACTCGTTCAACGTTCAAAACCAGAATGACATACTAGCACATGCTTCCGTATTTATACTATTTCTTTCCACTCCAAATAAAAAATCCAAGGTGATCTACTTTAACTATTAATTGAAGTGCCGGATTGTGATTGGTTGAAATTTTTCGTTTTTAAAATTTAGGAAAACAGATTATTAAAAACGGTGTACCTTTGACTAAAAAAACTGTAAACTATTCTACTCTAAAGATCGACTTGCTCGGTAAACGTCTGAATAAGAACTGAGGCTCCGCTAACCAGCAGCGGTTTATATACTCATAGACGAGCCGCAGGCAGGAAAATCTAGAGATAAAATAATTATAAACTCAGACTTTGAACCGGTTATCAGTTCTATAGTAACTTTCAGAATGTTTACCAAATAAGATCAGAAAATAATCAACTAGGACTTTGAACCGGTTTTCTTGCAGGCGAATGTATAGATTAACTAACTTAAACTTTTAACCTGTTTTCCCATCAATACTTGAATAGGAATTTCTAGAATATTTACTAAATAAGTTTAAATTTAAACAACTTGACCTTTGCATCTTTTCGAATCAATGCGTGTGAGTAAATTTCCAGAATATACAGCTTACGGGATAAATTTATCATATGGTAAGGTTAAAGATTAGACAATTTGAACTTTGAATTTTTATTTTATAGATGCTTGCATGAAAATGCATCAAGTGTTTGTCATATATTCAGCAGTTGTTAGGTAGAGCTTTTGTGATATTGCAATAATATTAAACTTATTCTTTATTTGCATAATCAGATCTAGGTCTGGTTGTAGGTGCTTTAATGGCAAAGTTCCCTTGACACCATAGTCCATCCTCCCCGCCTGCCCGTAAGCCCGCCTGCCCATCCACCTCTTATTTAGTAAAAATTCTAGAAATTCTTATTCAAGTATTGATGGGAAAACAGGTTCAAAGTTCAAGTTAGTTAATCTATACATGCACCTGCAAGAAAACCGGTTCAAAGTCCTAGTTGATTATTCTCTGATCTTATTTGGACATTCTAGAAGTTACTATAGAAGTGATGACCGGTTTAAAGTCTGAGTTTATAATTATTTTATTTCTAGATTTTCCCTGCCTCCGGCTTGTCTATGAGTATATAAACCGCTGCTGATGAGCAGGGCCTCAGTTCTTTCAGACGTTTACCGAGCAAGTCGACCTTTAGAGTAGAATAGTTTACAGTTTTTTTTTTGTTATAGGTACAGCGTTTTTAATAATCTGTTTTCCTAAATTTTAAAAACAAAAAATTTCAACCAATCTCAATTCGGCTATTCAATTAACAGTTAAAGTACATCACCCTGGATTTTTATTTGGAGTGGAAAAAAATAGTGTAAATACAGAAGCGTGTGCTAGTATCAGTCATTCTGTTTTTGAACGTTGAACGAGTAACATGTCTCTCTTCAGTGATTTGGTGCAGTACATAACTGCTCTGCTTGGATTAGTTCAGACTTCATTTAATGATGTCATAATTATGAATGGTCTTCGTGAATGCCGAATGGGAATTCGTCGTATAAACACTGCGATTGGAAATGCAAAATTCGTTGGTGAGAAGCAAAAGTTATTGGCTTCCTATGAAGCGGAACTGTCAGCAACGCTTCGATGCTTCCGACTGCTTCCAACAACAATTATGAAATTCCGCTAATTAACAAAAAAGTATTGAGAATGATAAAAATGATGATCGAATTATGACACATTTTATTGGGTTACGATCAAAGCTGTATTTGACGAGGATTTTTATGACAGCCGAGGAAGAAGAAGCTAAACTCTTACGAGAAGAAGAAGAATTACTTGGCGTTCGAGATTTTGGTATTACAAAGAAAATTAAAGGAATTAAAAGATCGGTGATAAATAATAGAATTACGTTTGAGGATTATGTCGACTGTATAGAAGAATACAAGGAAGTATTTGTAACACAGAATCTAAGTCAATCATACAGGCATCAAGTTCACACCATCGCTCAGGAGAAGATTGCCCTAAGCCCGCATGATGATAAACGCCACTTACTTCCTGGTTCATATGCAACACTACCTGTTGGACATTATTCAATTATGGAGCAAGAAGAAATATAATACTTATTATAAATGTAGAATTAAATATATTATCCTTAATAAAATTTTATATAGTTTATATTAGTGTTATCCTATTCTTAAAAACTGAGTGTAATAGACTCCTCCGTCGTGGGTGTTGATTGAAAAGTGACCTGAATTGATCTTAAGATCCTCTTATGGGGATTTCAATGCTTAGGACAAAAAAGTGCAAAATAAACCTCACATTTTTCCATAAGAAAATACGTGTAAAAATTGCACTTTTTGTCCTCGTACGGAGGTAGCTTATCTACTTGTGACTTCCTTGCAAATATTTATTAATGTACGTATGTATTTCTTTTAGAACAAACCTTAAGTTATTGTCATGTTATACATTGCGATTATTATAATTTTAGAGTTACTAATTATTTAAATGCATGTTACTTATCATAACTAAATTTTACAATAATTGAAATGTTTGGAAATAAAATAGAATTGACAATGCTGCTTTTTTCCTAACGCTTCTCAATAAATGTAAATAGGTGGTCATTTGGCTTTAGAAATTCATATTGATTCAGACGAATACAAATCTTCACGTGAGGTCTTCTTTCGCGGTCCTTACTATATATTACTTACGGTACCATTTTTGTTTTCAGAACAGTGAAAAGATAACCAAGTACTAAGAACTAAAGAATTTGCTTTTGTTTGGAAATTTCTGTATATTTTTTAAATTAATAGGTGGGAAATAGGGCCACCGGTGAACAACGTATAATGAAAAGTATCGCTCCACCGCAGTACTTCTAGATAACGTGTAACGCAAAAATATTTTCATAGAATATCTGTCTGTTACTACAACTGGCGTTACCATAAACAACGTGATTGTAAATGGTCAAAAACTGTTTAAGAAATGTTCTAAATTCACTTTCTGTGTAATTAAAAAAAAAAAAGCTTGTGTAAACTCCCCGAGTAATAATGTTGCCGCCACATACTACATTTCTTACCATGACATTCCATTGGATTTGACACTCAATGCCAAATAGTTATTGATTTTGTCACGTTCATAAGCCATTCTTTTATCAATACGTGAAATTAGCATACTAGTTGTGTTGGTTTACATTTTCCACATTGTTACCCATTTCCTGCTACAGTTTGATCGATACAATGGTAGCCATGACAACCCATTAAATATCAATGTACTCCAAATTTTTGTCAGTTTAAACCGCAAAAATGTCATTCATTGACGTAATTTCAGATAATTCTAATAAAAAATTAGTGTACGTGCCATCACATATATTGGAAATGTATAATCTAAAAATGTTGTATTTGGAAGGAAATTTCATTCAATGCCTGCCCGAGGATTTTTTTAGCAAATTAAGTAAACTTACTTGGTTAGATTTGAGAAACAATAGACTTAAAACTTTACCAACTGGCATTGCTTATCATACGAATTTAGAGACGTTATTGTTACAGGATAATGGAATTGAAGAATTACCATATGAAGTAGGTGAGTATTAATTTAATATTTATAATTTTTAATAATAGAATGTCGGGGGTTTCTAAACGAGGATTACATTTTATACATTTATATTTTTATTTTCTTATGCTTAACGGAACTCTATGACATAACTTGCTAGTCAATGGTGCATAGATGATAGACTGTGGATTTAATAACACTATAACGTTTTTTGCACTTCTGACGTACTCCAATTTATCTTTAGTCGGTTCGATACAAGAGTCAAATTATTCAAAAATATGTTACGGTAATCAGTGCGGACAAGAGAGAAAGTAAAGTAAACAAAGAAAATTAGCCCACACCAAGTACCGCAACAAAATAAAGAGAATCTAAAGAAGTAATGTCGGAGTAGTTAAAACATCATTGAGTGGTATGGATCACACATAAAGAAAAAGGAAACCTCAAGAAAGGAAATTTTATTTACGTAACCTCTAGTTAACAAAATGCATGATACCAAAAAGAACATTTACATGACCTCTAGTTAAAAAAACGTATTACCCAAAACGTATCCCGAAAGATTTACACAGTATAGAAAAAAATCTACGCCATAATAATTTATCGCAAATATAATAAGGTATACCCTTTTTTAATTATCTAGAACTAAATAATAACATAAACATAAAGCAAAAGTTAAACAAAAATACATAACGGACTGCTTTTCGGTTCTATGGTAACCACAAATGTAAAATATTTATTCGAAAGTTTAGACTTACAAGACTCACACGGGTGATTACATTTTAATTTGTATATAAAGTAAAAATTACACAAAAATATAGAATGGGCTGTTTTCAGTCCTGTGGTGACCACGAAGTTTAAATATTAATAAAAAGAAGGTATTAATTTACATAGTTACAGCGGTGAAAGACCCAGCTACCGGTTGAAATGTATTTCACCCATAGCTGATTCCAAAAGTAGTTACTAATGTCACTCTTAAATAGTAAAGTAACTGAAAAAATATTATTTCGAAAAACTTTTGAGCAGACAGCATTAATAATAATTTCTACATAAATACCCAAGCACTAACAGTCAAAGTCCTAAACACACTCCGACGATCTGAGCGAAGCAAGTCAAATCGCAACACCTTCAATGTGCGATGAGTAACTTACAAAATCCAGCCTCAAATTTACTGCTGATAAAGCTATCGAGCGGCTTCGTGGCGTAGTTGGTGTGTGTGTGTGACTACTATGCCCAAGGTCTCGGGTTCGAATCCCGACACGGTCCGCTTGAAAAATGTTAGGCGCGCATTTTTCACAAAAATATACCCTCGTTCCGATGAGAGGTAAAATGGAGGTCCCGTGTGTAAGTGTTGTCATGCACGTTAAAGATCCCTACCTTGCTTGGAACAGCAAGAGTTCGGCAAAATTCCAAATTTTTCAGGTTAAAAAAACTCTCTTCCTGGCCAATGTAGTACCTTCGGGTGGAGTATTGGAAAATCACATGTAGTGATAAAGCCATCGACCGTTGTAAAGAATTTAAAAACTGGGGATGATTTTTTGTATCTCCTTAACCATAAGCCTAGAGCTGCCAACACGCCAAATTCTAAAACAAAACACACAGGATTGTAAAAATGAGATTAACGTTTTTTAGTATTGCCTAACTGCTCCATCTCCAAAGTTCAATATTAAGGATAAGATTTACTTTCAGAATAGACACGACAAAATTTTCCTAATGTCGGGCAAATGTCATTGTGCTTTCAGATTGAGGATTTAGTACCCGTGCAGAATTTACACCGCAAAGTTATCACTAAACATTCCATAAAATTATATTTTAACGAAGAGAGTGTTACGTTCAAAACCCTGCAAGTAATTTTTTCTGCTTTCAATTTTAAAACGCCCTAAAATTCCTCAAAAAGCTCGATTTCCCGCCATTTGAATTAGTGTTATTTTATAAAATTTCTCAAGTAATTACTTTATACAAATGTTTGCTTTGTTATAAAATCAAACAGCTGCTTAGGAAACATTACGTTACAAAGTAGTTGCAATATTTTCTACCACCTGCAGTGATTACATTTTAATTAAAAGCTGCATGTAAATGCACAGCTTTCTTCTAAAAGAGAAGATCACTTACCACCTGCCTACATCTGCTTACAATGGACTTGTTATCTGGTATTCTGCAGCTGTTTAGATGTTACAAAGTAACAAGATTGTTTTCCTTTGTCTAAAAATCTTTTGATAATTGCGTTATTTGCTTGTTGGCAAGCTGTTACAGTTTGTACTTATAAAAACTCATTCGACTAACTATTGTTTGTTAGGCGTAATTTTATCCGTAGACTTTTCTGTGATTAAAAATCTGGTATGCTGCACTTTCAACTAAAAATATACAAACCTCAAACCCGACACGTAATTCAATACTTCAAGGATACTACAATGATACTTTGTAATTACTAATTAACAATAAGCGTTACACTTCTAAAGGATCTGAGTAATTATCTTTTGCTTATTCGACATTTCTTTTTCGCAGCTGTCTCTAAGCACGCATACAAATTAATAATCACGAATGCTTGCATGTTAATTATAGTGTGATGAAATCTAACATACCTTCCTCGAAGAGATTATGTTACTACTGAAATTACTATTGACTTTTGATTTGCCGAGTTACCAGAATTGTGTTTTTGCTGGCGACTCAAGTTTATTTTGTGAAAACTATGGCGCCCAATTTCTATTCCTAGATTTACGTTGTCTTAATTCGGTGCGTTAGGACTGCAATTTCCTCCTTCGCGTATGTTCTAACGTATTCTTTTGATGTCATATTTTTTGATCGTATTTAAATGGCAGACTTTAAAATGGACATATATTGGTTACGCAAAGATGAACTTAACTTTGAACTTTTGATTAGAACACCTGTTTTGGTCACAGACACCGTGGAACACCTAGGAGCACGTCTTCGCGTTCTGCTCAAGATCGAATTAGTCGATAAATCCTATATTGATCCCCTTTATGAAATAAACCCTAAGGTCGACGTAAACCCCCCCTGATATGTCAACCATCCTTCAATTAGAAAGCTTTCACTCTATGGTTCCTAGCCCACTTGGTAAATCCTGTTCGCACCTTGTAGTAAAATAGAATCTAAAATTTAGTGGCGACCCTAACGTTCTTACTGTACATGACTTTCTTGACAGGGTTGAAGAACTTAGATCAGCCCGTAACGTGTCTGAACCCCAATTATTGGAATAAACAGCCGAGCTCTACGAGTCGAAAGCCTTACTATGGTACCGTGTAAACTATATAAATCCCCCGCGAATATCAGATAGCAAATTGGACCTCCATATACCATAAACGCCTACCTTACCTGATATCACAAGGTCGAGAATTTCTTGTTAATGAGGGAAGCCCAAGGTAAAGTTGGATGGAAAACAGCTTGAGGAAAAGAAAAACTCATTGAAGATAAACGGCTAGTAGAGTGTTAGCTCTGGGTGGATCATGAGCTTGGGTCATGGGTTGACAAATGACCAAAAATATAGATAAAGAGCGCCACCGTATTTTTCAATACAACAACATACGAAGATACATGTAATTGTATTAGGGGAATGCGGAAACCTAAAGTCTACACCGCTTATGTAGCCACAAAACCTAAATATCAACCTTGCAAAGCACTTACCATTAGAGATTAAATAGGTCCAGACAATAAAATTTTAAACACCGTGTATATAAGAAATAGGAGCAAATTATTTACGCGCCAAATTAATTAATTTATATAGTGAAAACGGATGATTATTAAGGTATTTTTCTATATTTAAATTGGAATGTTAAAATTGCATAAGGGAAGAAAGCTTTTGAGTACATAAAAACTCAAGGATACGCATAAGTAATTATATTAATTTTAAATCAAACGCATGGAAGCAAAAAGGGAGCTTGCATGCATAGAAAATCAATAATTTTAAACGCAAATGTCTCCATTTTAAAAGCCGAGTTCGTTTATACAAATACTAAGAAGGAAAGAAACCGAAAATTGTTATTTTAAACGGTCAGTTGTTTCAAGAAACACCTGTTGATTAAATGTCACGTTCAGGGGACTTAAATAAACGTTAAGACAGAAATTCTATAGAAGTTGTTTGCAACGGTCGATTTGTATAAGCTGCTAATATACTAAGTGCCTTGAAGAATGAGTGAAATAAACGATCGATAATGTAAGACAGACAGAGAAGCGTATAAAGTAAGCGTTGGTTACAAGTCACGTCTAAATACACGGGTATATGTGATGGACGACTACGATATCGATTTCTGTAACTTAAGAGGGGCTCTAAAGGAGACAACAAACATGCATGGAACGGAGATAGATAGCGGATAGGTGGAGCGCTGTGACGAGGGAAAATCATATCATTGGTTGATGGCCAGCAGTTTTCAAGAAGAGCGCGTTCGTTGAGGTGGTAAACAAAATTCTATGTAACAGCACGACGAAAGTGGGATTTTTTAGAAGCTAGTGTTCGTTACGTTCAAAATTTTAAGAAGCAGCTTCGAAAATAAGCTTTTCAAGTGAAATAGGTTCCACCGGGGGGTTTTGAAAATGATATAAATGCACGAACAAAATTATTAAAGCTCTCTTTCCAATTAGATCTGAGACCGTGCTTAGATCTACAACGTAATTGTAGTAAATACTCTTACGGTTATTAATTATTGTGTTTAGTCAGTAAAGTTGCATAGAACATCCTGTTTAGAAATTATGAAAGCTGTAGTAGCTTACTGCATGTTGTAAAGTGATATTGCACGAATTGGTGCTCTTGTTTAGATAAAAGGTGCCATTACTACAACGAAGCTATTAAATGCAAGGATGATATTTGGGGTAAACGAAGTCTAAACTGTAACTTATATGCATGACGTATATTTGGTATGGAATGTTGCGTTTGAGACCAAGCTAATATCTGGGGAGAAGAACAGTAGTGGTAGCGGATATTTGGATGGTGGGGATCAGTGGATCCTGGCACAATCAAAGTAGATGCACGCAACGACGAGGGTTTCTGGTAACCATCTTCAGTGGAGACGAGGAACGAAGGCGACTCCAGGTAAACTTAAATTCCTGTTTTTGTATAAACATTTGTGTTGATATTTTTTGTGTTTGTGTGTTTTGACTTATGGGTGGCGTATTTATTACCATAAAACTTGTTTAAAAAGGTACATGTGCAGGACAATTAATTTTGATTATTAAAAAAGGGTTTATTGATGATATATAAAGGTTTATTCATGCTATAAATTGTTGTTGTAAGGAGTAAACGGGTCTTTAAATTTGTTTTCAATGAAATGCAAGGTTTAAAAGCATTTACAGAAACTGGGTTATAATGAGCTCAAAATAGACCAGAATAAAGTCAAACTAAAGTTGCATGTGGGGCCCATCTACTCGTATCATATAAAATGTGTTAAAATATATTAAAAACCAAGGACTTTAAAGTATTTAATAATTGAGCTGGTAACAGTTGTAACAAACTGTCTGTACCAAGGTGTACATATTTTAGTAAGAATGGAAACTTGTTAATATCTGTAAATAAAAAGGTTGTATGATTGTTGTATTATTTGATTTCATTTGACTGTGTGTGTGTGAGAAAGGTATGTACTTAAAATGGTAGGTATTCAAGAAGAGGCCGATTGCTGAGCTATCCAGGGTGAGAGCAGAAATACGAAGGCGTCCAAAAGGTAGGGTAGGAAATTTGTTTTAATCCCTTACCGGGATTTTTATTTTTCTTTCCGTTCGGGGTTCTACAGTGTATTTTTGTTCGACTTGGGTATTTTGAAATTTAATGGGGATTTTTCCCTGTTTAGTTCTCAATAAACGATTTTTTATATCAATGTTGGCTCCTAATTTTCTTAGAAGGTCCATTCCTATTAGTCCGTCATATTTATCGTTAAATTCGAAAATACAAAATTTATGCTTCATTTTTACATTGAATGTTCTCGGTAAGGGTATATTAGCTACGAATTGGTGTAATGTCGTTTGATGGGCTGTTTTAATTTTAAATGATTTCTACATAATCCAAATAATGTTTCTTTACGGTTCGGGGGCTAATTAATGTTTTTAAAAATCCGGTATCGATTAATAATTTAAATTCGGCATGGGGTGTTTCTATATGTATGGTATAGTACCAGGTGATTTATATTGTTTAGGTTTATTAAGTTTGGTCGTTTATGAAACGGTCTATCTGAAAATTTGAGCACGTATTTTCTTCGTCGTCCTCTTCGTAAGTTTCGTATGGTTCGTCGCGTTCATAGGTTTCTATATGGTTTGAATCATCGTTCGTATCTGGCTGAATGTAATTATTCTGGTCATTGTCAAATTTTTGTACTTCTTGATGGAATAGTTCATCTGAGGTAAAGTTACGTTTTTGATGAGGGTTTGGTCGGTTGTGCGTTATTTTTGTATTTTGTCTGGTGTTACCAGATGAGGTATCCATTGGCATTGGTTTATAATAATTATTAGAGTTGTTATTATTATTCATTGGTGTATTTCCATTTGGGTTCGCGCTGAATGCTGGTCTTTGTTGATTTGCGTTTTGGTTGAATCTTGGTTGGAATGCGGGTTTCGTAAAATTTGAATTAAACGTTGGTTTCGGAAATTGTTTATATTGATTATTAAAATTCGTATTATTGAAATTTGGGTTATTGATTCGCGGTTGATTTGTTTGTGCATTGAATGGATTGAATTTTTGTTGGGGAATTGTTTGTCTTGCGGCTTGTATAGTTTTTATTGGTGAATAACTTTTATTTGCGTTGGGGTTGTATAGTCTGTTTCGGTAATACATCACGTTTTCTTCTTCTATTACCAGGTTCATAGCTTCTTGTAGGTTTTGGGGACGTTGGAATCTGGTTTTATCTGATAATCGTTCTTTCTTAATTTGTATTACAACAGTCCCAAAAATAACAAAAAATTAAAAATATAAATCACTTCCGTTTATTAAGAATCTAACACCCACATTCAAAAAAATTCTTGCTAACCCCTCTTGTACAATATCTTTTCTATATAATAATTTGCTTAATTCTTTGTTTTCTAAACTTAGACCCAACTAATAAAATGCCACTGAGTAATGTATAATACCAAATTACTTGTAGTTGCAGTGCCACTTATGTGGGCCACACTAGTCAATGGCTTAAAAATCGCATAACCCAACACAAAAATAATGCCAAGTTACAAAAGACCACCTGCACCTTAGCAGAGCATGTAAATAATACGAATCATATACCGAATTACACCGACACAAAAATCCTAGAAATAGAACCTAAATACAAAAATCGTTTATTTCTTGAAGCGTTACATATCCAACAACAAACTAATGGCCTTAATGGAAAATCAAATACTCAGCATCTAAGTGCAGTTTATTCTTTTTTATATTCTATAAATAATAATAATTCCTAACAGTTTATTTATTTATTTTTTTTTATTTTTATTTTTTTCTCTTTCTTTTTCTACACACCCTTTCAATTTTTTTCACACCATACAATAGTTATCAATATTCTTAATAGTTTTGGATTTTTTAGAGTTGGTTGTTTTTGCTTTTTAAATATTTTAACCACAACATGAAACATATGCAACAGATTAATTTTTAGTAGATCGGTTCATTGCACTCTTCTTATTAGTTAGTTTTATTTTAATTTTGTGACTTTTCAAATCAATCATTTGTCTATCCTTATTTAATACTACTTGATGTTTTATCCGTCAAACTGACACTTTAATATTCTATTCAATGTCTGTTATGGATTAGTGTTATTGATCACATTGAATGTAAGTATCGTATATAATGCTATTTTCCTGTTTTTGTTAATTGCAATTTTTAGCTCATGATTAGGGTTTCATATTATTTGAAACGTTGATATTCAATAAATGATTATCCAATAATTAATTTTTTATCGGACGCCTTTAGCCCATAATGATTTTCCATCAACATTACTTCATTAATTTCAAGTCCGTAAATTTGATTTTAATATATATATATATATATATATATATATATATATATATATATATATATATATATAATATATATATGTAATTATAATTGACTGGTCAGTCTTATGAATATACACATGAAAAATGTTTTTGAAATATAGTCCAATAATAAAAAAGAATTAGCGATGGAGAAGTTTTTAATCAAAACTTAACGTTTTGGTAAGTTTTTACCATTTTCATAAGTTAAGATGAAAAAAGAAAAAACAACATGAGCAAGAATACATACTAAGATGTTGATTACTTACTATGATCTCACTGAATTCGTAAAATTTATTTGAGAAGATCTAAATGATTTAAATAATAAATTCGAGTCAAATTTATAAAATTAGAATGTGACATAAGGGCACGTCTAGCACTAATAGCGGTTAAAAACCGAAAGGAAAAATGAATCTAACAAATTTATTTGAAGTTGACAGGAGAACGTTCCAAAAAGTGACAGCAGTGACACTACAATGAATATTAACTCCTTTACGATGTTTGAAAATGTCATTATTATATAGAGCAGAGTAAACGTTATGTACTTTATCAACATCCATTTTGTTATTAATAGGATTGATTTTCTTGTTGATATAAAAAGACTCAATAAACAACCTAGTTTTGTAATTGTCCAAAATGATGGTATCATCGAATAGGCGTCGCCGTGGATCAATGTAGTAAGCGTAAGACTACGGATCCCAAGGTCCTGGGTTCGAATCCCGACACGGCAGACTGCTTGAAAAATGGCAGGTGAGCATTTTTCACAAAAATTACGCCCTCGTTCGGATGAGAGGTTAAATGGAGGTCCCGTGTGTGAGTGTTGTCACGCTCGTTAAAGATCCCTACTTTGCCTGGAACGGCAAGGGTTCGGCAAAATTCTAAATTTCTAGGCAACAAAAAACTCGCCTCCTGGCCAATGTAGTACCTTCTGCTGGAGCATTGGAAATATAAATGTACGGTATCATCGAATAGAGGTATATGTTTAGTTGAAGAAACATGTAAAGACGCACATTTGGCAGAGTTTTTTCGACAGTCACTCCTGTGCTGGGTTAAACGACTTTTTAGCCATTGACTCGTAAGTCCAATGCAATGATCTTGTAGACGATGTTACTATTTAACAGTTTTGGAGTACGGTCCTTTAACCTAGTGAATAAACTTTGGATGGAATAGTTGTATTCGTAGACGATAGTCGCCTTAGGTTGTTTAAGTAATCTTACCAACAAAGGAGATAGCGTTTGTATATACGGAAGCTTTTTATATGTCATATCTGCTATAGTAGTGTTAAGATTTATGAAATTACTATACATTTACTATTACACTACAGTGATGCAGGATGGGTTTTTATAGAAATAAATGGAAGAAAATAGAACAAAATTGAACAATTAAAAATTTACATAGGTGCAATTTCGAGCTGTGTTACTAATAACACTTACCTTGTAGAGTTTTTAACCAGTCAAGTTTACCGGCGCCATCTCATCTTATTTAGTGAAAATCCCTTTAAGACGACGAGCAATCGTAGATGTTTAATCATTCCTCTCACAACTAATAGATTTAGTCAATCAAGAAAAATACAGTTTCACTGCGTCACCTAAATTTATTTGTAATACATCACAGTATTATTCTTATAAACATGTATATATATATATATATATATATATATATATATATAAAGGACAAGTTATTTGCAGTCTGCAATAAGAAATAGTATATAAAATAAGATGTATCTGTAAACAAACTCTTATGAAAATAATAAGAGCTATTGACAAATACAAATCGGGCTAGTAGTTATATAGTAATAAAGCTAATGTTTTGTTAATGGCTATATAACTACTAGCCCGATTTGTATTTGTCAATAGCTCTTATTATTTTCATAAGAGTTTGTTTACAGATACATTTTATTTTATATATATATATATATATATATATATATATATATATATATAAACTTTAAGGTTACCTAAATAATTTTCAACAAATAATAATGTTCTTGAAAACATAAAAATTTATTTGGATAACTAAATTATCCAAATAAATTTTCACATCCTTTAAATAATCTTCCTGAAAACATGTCTGTACAATGTTTTAAAATTACCTAAATCCAAATAAATGTAAATAGCATAACAACACCTTATAATGAATCCATCTGCATACAGCATTTGACTTTACATAGTTTAGTCACTTTTGGTTGTCACACCCTTTGTTTATTTTCGTATAACCATTGAATTATATCATTCACTTTGTTAAGACTGCCAATGAAGAAAACAATATAACCTACAATACAAGTGGACGTTTTACACTTTTAATGTCCAATTAAACAGGTTTTATCCCCAATACAAAAGAACAATTTATAACTATATAACTAGTCTTTTAAATGCGTGCTAATTTAACTAAGGTCATACATTTCACCAGATGGACTCCACAATACAAAGATTATTCAAGTTTCCACCAAAGTCGTATGGGACTTGTCGACATCCGTGAATCCACCACGTTGAAAACCAAATTGTTACTCTCGAGCCAATGAGGTTTGTCAACTTCCCATTTTTTCTTAATAACCTTACATATGCTTTCTTTTCGTTACTGGTTTGTGAGTAATTAATTAGTTAATTTCTGGGGGCTGTCTAACTATGTCATTCCTCTCTCTACTTGCTCTCCCTCCAAGGGGTATGTCATTAACATCCCTCATCCTAAACCCTCTTTATAGTTTATTTCAGTTAACATCACGTGTAAATAAAATATAAATGAATACATTAAACTGCATGTAGATTTCACTAACACATCGACTCTTTCTTTGCATTTATCATTATTGTAGTAACCTGATTTTTATCGTGTCTTGAATACATTGTATACTGTAGCTGTAATTATTCCGGTATATTTTTTTTAATGAAGTTATTTTCTAATGAACAACGAAAAAAAGCCATGTAAAAATTGCCTAATACTAAAATATTTTCGTTTTTGGTGGTTTTTAGATGAGCTACTGATCTGAAATACGTTCAAATATATATAAAACGAGGCCTTTGTGGTTTCTGACCTTTATTATGACCTAAATTTTCTTTAACAAAATGTCAAACTTAATGAACACTATTTTTTATGAAATCAAAGTATACAGGGTACATCAATATTAGATTGTCCATTTTAGATTAATTTTTCCTCTTTTTCATCCGGTATCTGTTTAACGTAACGCCAAAGCGTTACATATCATTACAACTGGCAATATACTGGGAATGAGTTTTTGTAGTGATCTCTAATAAATGATTTTTTTAACTTTATACTAAAAACTTTCTATGTGTAATATTTTAGGTTTGGTTCCCAATTTAAAAGTATTACAACTCTCTGGAAATCCTTTAAAATTCCCTGCAACAAAAATTATTGAAAGGGGCGCAGAAGCAGTACTGTCTTTTCTTAAACACGAATACTATAAAGCAAATCCAGATGCAGAAAGTGAAGATGAAGAGGAGATTGATATTATACCAATTAAACCTAAAACCAATTTTGAAATTAAAAGGCCTAAACGAATGACAATCCAGGAACTATTACGCAAAACTGCCAAAAAATATATGATAAGTCGTTCAAATGAGCCAATCATACATATAACCAGTTTAAGTAAAGCAGATACTGATGCAGATGGGTTTGTGAAAAAGAAAACTGTAATGCCCATAAAAAGAATTGAAAAAGTTACTAGAAGTTGCTCAAAAGTTTCATTGCGTTCTCAAGGTCCAAGGAATGCTAAAAAAAGAACTATCAAAATTAAATGCTGTAGTCAGGAAGAATTAAAAGAATTATGGTTAAAAAAGTTAAGTGATCTTCTAGCAAATCAAGAGAAAATTTTACAGCAGGAAAAGTAAGTATAAACTTCACAGGTATTTTTACAGAAGAAACTGAGATTTAAAAAATGACGTATGAAATTTGTAGCTAAACTATACGTATATACAGAATAGTTAACATTATGAGCTGAAGAAGCTTACAGGTAATAGATGTTTTGAATGCCCGAATGCATGTATTAGTTATTTATGTACTAAGGGTATCAAGTAGATGATTATGCCCTCAGGACGACAATGTTACAAACCAGAGGGCCTCTGGCATGAGGGTTTGTAATTCACATCTATTGATACCTGTCGAGCATACACCTTTTTATGTGATACTAGTTCGTTATTACATCTAGAATATATATGATATTAGGAAAAATCCTACAACTTAATTTGGTCTTCCTTTTATCATAGCGGCCACTATCAATGCTAGGTAAATGTCATACGTGTTGGTGTTAACATATTTTGTTAGTGTTAAACTTAGAAAGTCAATATGTAGGGAAGTTTTAAATTTTTTGACGCAATTGTAAAAAAAGCGGAAAAAGCAACACAAACCTTACTAATAAAGAAATCGAGAGACGTTGTTACGTTCAAAACCCTGCAAACAACTTTTCCTGCATTTATTTTTAAAATGCCCTAAAATTCCTCAACAAGCTCGATTTCCCGCCATTTGAATTAGTATTATTTAATAAAATTTTTCAAGTAATTACTTCGTATTAAAGTTTGCTTTAAACAGCTGCTTAGGAAACATTACGTTACAAAGTAGTTGTAATAAATCCTAGCACCTGCAGTGATTACATTTTAAGTAAAAGCTGCATGTAAATGTGCAGCTTTCTTCTA
The DNA here is from genome assembly GCA_036346225.1 of Platerodrilus igneus. Classification (NCBI taxonomy): domain Eukaryota; kingdom Metazoa; phylum Arthropoda; class Insecta; order Coleoptera; family Lycidae; genus Platerodrilus; species Platerodrilus igneus. Next base: position 5,712,414 of record JARFIW010000301.1, read on the forward strand.
AAAGATAAGACCTTACCAGCTGCTTACATCTGCTTACAATGGACTTGTTATCTGGTATTCTGCAGCTGTTAAGATGTTACAAAGTAACAAAAGTGTCCTCCTTTGTTTAAAACCTTTTGATAATTGCGTTATCTGCTTGTTGGCAAGCTGCTACAGTTTGTATTTCGGCAGCTGTTGCCTGGAAATTGTGCACACATAGTAATTCGGCGATACCTTTGAAAATCAAATACCCTACCCCCATACGTGATTCGGACCTTATATAACAGAGACAATGCTTTGAAAGAGACCATTAAAAGATTAAAAGATTAACCATTACCGAAAAGATACCTGTTGTAAAGTCGCGCTATTAGAAATGCTCTCTGTGCTTGTATAAGTGAAGTTGGTGGTTCCAGCATGCAGCCAGCCCATAGAGAAATGCAGCCGCATTTTTTTTGCAGCCTTAAGATGAGACCAGCATGAAGCTGATTGCTCAAGGTACGGTTTTCCTATTTCCATAATTCTTTTTTTGCTGCGTGAAGAATATACTTTTCATTTGCTGCTATGGCTTATATTATCTGATAAATTGGCACCACCCCGTTATAAAAAATACATACACGATGCACGAACAACTAAGTTATTATTCTGTAAATTAAAAATTAATTAATTAATTAATGTTTATGTTGGAATCCGGTTTTACTGTTTTTTGTCTTTCTGAACTTATGTCTCAATTTAAAAGTATTTAATATATGATTAATTTAAGTTAGGGTGTCTAATTGTCAATGTTATATTATTTCTGCGGAGGTGCACTTCACAAAGCAGCATGTACATATAATTTAGGTATATTTCTTTTTCTAGATTTACTGTATAGTTTGTTTTATTTTCTTTTATATGTATTTAAGGTAAACCATTAAGTAGGTATTTAGATCATAAGATGTTATATTTGCTTACCAATTTTTATATGTTATGACACAATCACGATTACGCAACTTATTTATTTTATTGCTTTGTAAATAATCTTCCAAGATGCGATGTTATCAATAGAGTATCTCAGAGGTTTCCAATGTGTTTTTCTGTTTTCACCCACGCCCCTCTCCGACGTTTTTGAGCTAGCCCAATTCTACCATTCTATACCCCGTTCTGTTGTGGTATTCGGCGTAAACATTTCTTTACTTACTTTTACTGTTTTCTTTTGTGTTTGCGCGGAATACCGTAACAACGTCTACGACAGAGAATATGACAAATTACTAAACTGGAGGGCAGAAAACTGTGTAAAACTAATTAATGAAACTGTGCTGCTTGGATACATGATGATCTCACTACAACATGTTGTCTGAGCTTTTTATGGTTTCTCTTGTGTTTTTATGCTCATGCAGCCCATAAAGCACACTTTATACCCGTATGGTCATAAGTACACTACTATGTAGATGGTAACTAAGCAGTAAAAAAACATATTAATGAACTAGTATTACAAAAAATATATTAAACTTTTCATTCTCCTCTCAACATTTAATAAAGTACGATGATTTAGTGATTAAAATAAAAATGGTTAAGCTGACTTGTTGTTAAAGTTATTTTAACATTTCGAATATCGTTGAATACTTGATCATAATTTAATTTAACATGGTTTTCATTGAAGAAGCTGCAAATACTGAATGCAGAAGTTTATTGCCTGACAAATCAAAAAAATAATCAAACTTATGGAAATTTCATGATATGGTTTGCACAGAACGATGTTTCCACAATGACTGAAGATGTATTACGAGGATCCCTGCTAAAATTTCGGACTCTAGTACAGTTTGAATTTCCAGAGTTTTGCAATATGTGAAAAATTTTGTTCGTTATTTGGGGGATGAAGCACAATCCAAACCTATGGTTTATAAATAGTTTGCAGTATTCAAATGTGGAAGACCAACACTTGATGACGATGTATATAGGGAGGTAGAGGCATTCTAGGACATTGTGGTAGAAAAATACATACTATTTTACATGATCAGTTCCATGTCAGGAAGCTTTGCTGAATACTCAATTTGAAAAACCTGTAAAAACAGAAGTGGTTCAACGTAATGATGAAAAAGTTCAACGGTGGTTGTTTAAATCCTGTGCAGATCAACAATAATAGGTTATGTGTATGAGCTTGAAATTATATAACAATCAACTATAATCGATATTTCAAAGTGAATTTAAACCAACAAGAGTATGTTCGTGAAGCGTTAAAAAAAATAGTTGCTTGTCTTTTCGAAAAAAAATGAATCAGATTTCAACTCTTGCATTAGCATATCAATTGAAGAACAATTAATGCGCGGTGGTATAAGAATTTGTTTACCAAAAGTTATCACTTAAATAAAATAAAAAAAAACATAAAGCAGTGAATCATTGTTCATGACAATGCAAATGCACACACAACAACGGACTATAGAGTTTATGACCGGGAACGTCATCAAAGTAATGACTCATTTCCATATTTGACAGATTTATTGCACAATGGCTTTTTCTTATTCTGATATATTAAAAAATACATAGTGAGGGATTTTCATTGCTTGAAGAAGTTGTTGAAACATTTAATTTGTTTGTTTAGAAAGTACCTTTGTTCAGAGTGGAAGAACTGTTTTGAAGATTGGTTTTATTGAAATGCGACAGTGTGTAACCACAAAAAGAGAATATTTGGAGAAGCAATACAGTTACATAACACTACGTGAATTTTTTTCTTATATTTTCCACAAATTTTAGCAGTGATCCTTGTATTGACATTTTTGTAGAAAAATTAAAGATGTTGTCTCTTGCTACATTATGGTCAGAGCATTCCATACCAATATTTACTATTTCTATAAATAAAAACCAGTATACATCGAAATTTGGCTGCTTAGAGGCATTTATGAAAAAAAAAAGACTAATGGAGATGGGCATAAATTAAAAGTTGCTAATAAAATCATTGTCAAAAATACATATAAAGTCAGCAAAACAAAAATCAAAGAATGGTTCAAGAAACGTCGTCTGATGAGCATGGTATGCAAATCAATGAAGAATTAAATATATCCAGTGCACTGGCCTTCGGCCAAGAGTTTAATCAACATTTGCCTTTAAATATTTGTGTAACATGCAATAATTGTAATTTTACATTTTTATTTTCGTTCAAAATAAAATAAAAATATTAATCAGAATGACATTTTTACTCTTTTGTCATTCATGGCACAAAAAGTTTTCATAACAGGTAACTAATTACCCAGCATACTTTACTTTCACTTTCAATTATCTTGTCAAAATAGAAAAGTGAGATTGCAGTGAAATAAAAATGAAAATATCATTTCAGATCTGTCTTATAGTAATATAGAAAGAGACCAATAAGCATTTTGGGAATGTGAGAAAGACATAATTTTGCAGATATTGTAACCTACATTTGGCATTCAAAAAACAAATTAAATTATTAATGGAAACAATTACAATATTTGTTCATAAAATAGTAGATATGCCTGTGCTTCTAAGATCTTTTTTTAGGCACTTCTGAAATATCAGAATCGCTGACATAATTCCACTTTCCTGGTGGGATTTCAACGTTAGCTTCATGGCTTTTACATTGCGTAGACGAGAAATGTTTTTTTAAGTTTGGGTAATAAATTTCAAAGATAATTATAGTTTTCTAATGGAGGAATCATAATGTCTACCATGAATTGAAGAGCTACATTGCACAACACAGTATAATGTATATAGCACCTTAGTTTGATTAAATTTGAGCGTTTAGGGTTTATGGCATTGTTTTGACCAAAAAGGCATTAAATCTAGTAACATGCAGAAGGAAACATAATTATTCACCTTTACAGATCAAAGTTGTAAGACCTGGAATCGCTTTAAGTGTAAAATCAGTGCAACAGGCGGTTTGTTGACTAAAAGTTGCTTCGTGGCATTAGTGTACACAATTCTTTTATCGGCGTTACCATAATGTCTTTTGGTGCACAAATCACAGCTTACTTTATTACTTCCAGTAAGTAATTTGCATGCCGTAAATTGGTTTAAACAATATTGTACAGAACATTTGCCTTCTTCACCTTGGTGTTTTGATACTTTAGTAGGACACCCCATGGATCATATTATGTATTATGAACGTATTGACCAGTGTCGGAACAACCGTGTGTACTATCTATTCCCTTGTAATCGTTTAAGAAGGATGACATATTTTCGTCCAATGAAAATATTTTTGGTGAATCTTTTGTTCTATTTTGATGGATTTTGTTTGATTCTTTTCATGGCTTAATACTGACGTATTTGATTTTCCGGTATTGGCAAACTCAAATCAAGGAAGAACTCATATTGTCTTGTAATGTGCTTACAATCCTGGCACTGTATTGTATTGCATAATGCACCTTGAAAAACTTGTTCTATAAGTAATGATAACTCAGATGTTTATTGCTATTGGAATTTTCTAGTTTTGTGTTTTTTAGAACCTTTAAAGGCTGATAGATCTGATTTTTCTGGAATTAGTTCTTGATAATTTCTCAGATCCTCGTCACGTAATGCTTGTAGTAAATGACGCAATAATTTGTGTGCATCGTGTTGCTGGCCTCCACTGTACTGTGGGATTATTTGTGAAAGACTCTTAAATAACATGTTAAGGTTATAAACTTCAGGTGTATCACTTTGTAGTTTTTTTAACGTTTGTGCAAAGGCAAGTGTTATAGGTCGTCTTTCATTTACGGTTCCGTCATGTGAGTCTAAAGTTAATGAATCTTTATCATCTAAGCTTTAGGTAGAATAAAGTGATTCTCAAGCTCTGGAGTGTCAGGAGTAATTGTAATAAATAAGGAGTTTGTCCAAGAGCTTGCATAACCGAATTGAAAAAACAGGAGTTGCCCAAATTGGTTAAACCACGTGTGCTTGAAAAATTAGGTAATACACATCGGGTGCCATTCTTTGGTTTGCAGGAATCTGTACGTTTCTTCAAATATTCAGTGACCTTCAGTAACTTTTTATTATATGTAATGTTCACTTCAGCATCACAGTCTGAACACCGCACTGGCCAAAAGGCTGTATTTACACTCAAAGAGTGAAAATCGGGTTCTGGGGTGGTAAATTGATGTAGGATTTGTTTATTTTTAGAGCGGCCCCAAGTTTTGTGTCCGCATTGAAGACACATCCATAAGAAAATATGAAATTCGGAATCACCGTCCGATATAATGTGACCAGAATGGGATCCACATTTATCACGTTTAATATTGAGATGAGTGTTCTGCAATAATTTTTTAATCTTAGAAAAGTCTATTGCTTTGTTTATATGAGGACATTTGACCGTTTTTTTTATTTTCGTCACTGGCGTGGATGGGATTGTTGAAACTTTTAATATTTGGTTTCCCTTGTATTTTTTCTTTTCCTGATTGGCATTCTTGTATATTTAGTCTGTGGTTGTGTTGAGTAATTAAGGGAGATATATTTAGTTTTGGTTTGGTGTGACCTATTGGTTTTGAATGCTTCATATTCCCGTTAAGGACTTTAGCTTTGATGTTATTCTGCTCCCAAGAATTGGATAAATTAACTTTATTTTCAAATAGAGTAAGAGAATCATAATGGATTGGTTAATTTGAATCTTATATGTTGAAGTCATCTTTTGGTGTATTATTTTCAAAATCAGAATTTGAGTGTCTAGTTGTAGTTAATTCACATTTAGTATATGTTCTGTTTGTTCGATACATGGTTTTCTTGTAATTAGGAAGACATAAGAATTCATCTAATTTTTTTGAAGGTGGGGTAGTTCCAAGTATTGAAATGGTGTTTCCTCTCTGAATTGCAATGCTAATTCTGTGTAATAAGAAGGAAGTAGCTCTACTGTCAAAAGTGTTGTGGGATATACGTCTGCCTATTTCTTCAAGAAAACTGAAAGATTCAAATCCAAAAATACCTAATGTTTCAATTGCGACTGGGTGGAAATGGTAAAAATCAAATAATGTAGAATATTTTTTGTTTTAAAATTTTTCCCATATTTTGCTGTGGCTTCCGAGTTAGTAGCACATGCTTACTACAAGTTAAGGGGCAAGAGTGTCAATACAGGTAAAGTCCCACATTACAGCTCTGCCGCGTTTCCAGGGACTAAACTGATCTCGTCTGGTTGTTTGTTATCGTCTCGGAATATATGATTGGGTTCCAGGATGGAAGGTGTGTCAGCGGAGACTAAAACTCCTTTAATAATGTCATTTACAGACCTGTGTCTGGGAATGCGTCCAGCACTGAATCGGCAGCTTAGACCGTGAATTCCTAGTTCACATACGGATATACAACAAATACATGTGTGTGGTATACATAACTTTATGCAGAGTCTTTGGCCGACAGCGATTCTGAAGGATTGATTGTCGAGCAGAGTTCCTAGAGAAGAAGCTGGTAGTGCTTGTAACCATGCGCCTGAGTGTTTGGATGAAACAACTCGAATACGGGCCATATCGGTGATATTAATAGCCGATGTAAGCAAATTGTTGAAATCGATTTCAAGCAAAGGTAGATCCCAATCTTTTTGAATATTTTTGTCATGACTGTTATCAGGTTGATTTGTTTTTGACAACCATATTGTTTTACCAGCTAGATATGTCATTATGTGAGGTACTTAAGAATTTGGGGCATGTTTTATGAACCAGAGGGTTGGATTTGTGGAAGGAAGATAATCATGCTCTCAGCGAAAGAGATATAGATGAGCGAATGCCCAAGCCTCCTTTTTTATAGGGAGAGTGGCTTGTGACCATTCTTTAGAAGTAAGTTTAATGTTAATAAGTTTTTCGAGCATGTCATGTAACATGTTATCGAATTGCGATAGCATGATTTCGTATTTCCAGGTAGGACTGCACCTGAGTAAGTAAATTAGTTTATAGATTGCAAGGCAATTTTTGATGAGGACATACGAAATGTGAGTTGGGATTTTAATATGTTTTAAACGAGATGATATACGTGACAATGTGTGAATCTTCTCGTTTATGCAATTAGGAATTGACTCTAAACAGAGGGGAGCTCTAAGTAGAATCCAGTTTTCCTTATCAGAAATCTGGATATTTGGAGAAATTTTGTTGAATTTTTTGGGGATGTCGTCACTGTAAATGGGTGAAGTACATAGTAATTCACATTTGTCAAAGTTTAGATCGAGGCCTAGTGTTTTTGAAATGCTTATGTATTTTAAGTTATCGTATACAGAATCTGAATCTCCTCGAATGCATCCGTCATCCAAATACCAAGCATTGAATTCACAAGTAATTGATTTTGTCAGATTGTTAATGGCTAAACAGAACAAAGATGGAGCTAAAGGGTCTCCTTGTTGGACCCCGTTTTCAGACAAAATTATTTTGGAACCAAAGTTTAAAAAGTGGGATATTGATAGCATTGTGAAATGAAAGGGTATAAGGATGGAACATGTTCAATAATACTTTTAGAAACAATTTCTTTGTGAATACTATTGAAGGCATTGCGGAAGTCTAATTTAAACATGATTTTATTGCATTTATTGGCACAAGCGTTAATAAAAGCTTGAGCTGAGTGTGAGACTATTTCACAGCCACCAGGTGTGCCAAAGCCGTACTGAGTGGGTCTAGAAAGGTTCCCCAAAGTTGACTGGATCTCTGTACAACATAGTTTGGCATTAGTTAGATTTCTTAAATTTATATAGTAATTCCAGTGTCCTTGATCCCTAAATTTTTTATATCTAGCCTTTGCTTTGTCCCTCATCTCATTAGAAGTTTCACGTTACTGGTTAGCTATAATGTTTGTTTCTTAGTGAGTCTGACAGATCTAATTGGAACTAATTTATCAAAGACCTCATTTATATATTTGTTAAAGATTAAAACTGTGAATAATATCCTTAGTTTTATAAACATCTTTAAAAGGTAAACACGTTAAATATGTCATAAAGTTTCCCAGATCCATGTTTTTCAGGTTTCTATATGATTTGAACGACTGGTTTTGTAGAGGAGAAAAAAGTGGCTGTGATGATGTAAAATTTATTTTGAAATGTCTTTTCAAAAAATCCAATTTTCAAAATTTTGGTTTTTTGCATATTTCTATGTTAGTATTAGAACTTCTACTATTTCTGAATGAAATTTTTTTGCATACCAAAATGGGCAACTTTCTATTCTTCATAAGCACAAAACAGATCATCATACAAGTCCAACACAGCATTGACATGGTGTGGGCTTGTGCCAAAGGTAAAGACAGCTAATAAAGAGCGTTTGAAATAATGATTCCAAAAATAGTTGATATCGATCACTAGGGGGTCAACTTTGAACAGCAAGGGGTCATGCAAGCAAAAACAAAAATTGGGGACGCATGAGAATGCATTCCATTTAAGCAGGTCCTAACCCAAATTTTTAGTTTCCATAATCGAAAATTTTATTAAATTAATCACATTCTGAAGGGGCGAATAGTTTTGTTGATGGCTTCAATTTTGTTTTTTTTTTATTTTTTAGAAATTCTTTTAGCAATACCTGCCTGGATTTGCGGGTAAGAATTAAGTTTAGATTGATTTTTATTTTAATTGATTAAGCAATAAATGATGTCATTGATTTGTAACGGATACAGTTACCCCAGTGATATTCTTATTGGGAAGGAGAAGTATATTTTAGAAAATTTTTTAGTTATGACCAACTGTAAGACGCCAAAGCAAGTATTTTGCGGAATAACAGTCTTCCGCATATAAATCACATAAAAAAAATTGCTGTGACAGATTGTTTGGCGCATCTCGATTTTGACAGTAAGGAGCCTTTTCAATTAAGTGTTAACGTAATGTAGAATTTTTGAATTAAGCTTTTTTATTTATTATTCTTGTATTTCTTTATTTTTCTGTCTTCTATTTTCTCATTTATCCACAGGAACCCACTCCTGTGCCACTGCAGCTAGTCGACGTACCCTTATATTGTTACGAAGTCCATATCCTTGCAGGGCAAATAAGAATTTAATTCTCTTAACGCTCATTTCACACATAACAGATCATTCTCCTGTCAATGAGTCAAATAAACAACTTAGTTGCTTTGAATTTTAATGAATACTCATTGATAGAATATCCTCTTGATTTCAATCAACCAATTTCGTTTTACTTATAAAATTATTGGTATACTTTTGTTATTGAAATTTAAGTTATTATTTACTTGTACATAAAACTCTAAGAATTATTATTAAAATTTCATAGTAAACAATTATTTTATTTACTACACTCAACTGCATAAATTAAGTATTTTTCATAAAATTGTTCAAATGGGCACTTCGTTGAATTCACAACACTTGTAATTTGTAAAAACTTGCACCGTTGGTACATAATCAATATGTCGTGTGCATACATGAGGTAGCAATGCTGATCCATACTACCAGAGCTTTGTAAGGGCGGTCCAAACTTGTACCAATTGTACTTGACGGACTTATTAAATTCGTCAATTATAAATAAAACATCAGAGACAAACACTATTTATTTGAAAAAAAGTGTTAAGCAAATGTTTTTAGATTGTAAATAGGTAGAAAGGTGTATAAGTTAAAAGTAGATCAATACCCTCCAATTACATAAATACACCAATTATAACTTGACGTAATAGCCGTTCAATTTTCTAGTTAACACAATTATATGAGTATTCCTCAATAATTCTTTTCCAAAGTTTTAGCAATCGGTATTATATATTTCTGTATCTCTAAAAACAAGATTCTATGGTACATGATTCCTCTCTATTTACATACAAAAAGTATCTAATGTTAAATTAAAATAAGATTTTACACTGGGAATCAATTTTGAACGCTATCTATGTTGTATCATAATCAAATAGCTTAATCTTTGTCCACAGGTAACTGACACTACACATGGCCGAATCTCTAAAGAAGTGTACACAGTACAGTGTTGATTATTTGAAATTTGACTTCTTTCCAACATTGTCATGCAAACGATTCCCTAAGTGCCTTTTAAGCAAAAATTTTTGAGGATCATTTAAGATGTCACCCTGATAAAAGGATCCGAAATACTTTAAATACTTAAAGAAAAACTTCACAGCGGATAATATATTTGTTTCGACGTCACAAAGAAGCGATGATGGTGGTGTGAGCATCTTAAATAATATTATGATAAAATCAATGGAAGGGATTTTAAGAACTGTTCTACACAAATCTGTATATGATATAATCCGAAAAGGTCCTTTGAACAACAACACAGTTTAAAGACGATTTGATAAAACGAGGTAATATTGAAAGCTTCTTATGTAATTATCTGCAAACAACCCACTTCTCTACACAACTGGGCAAGCCAACCTTAGCTAGCAATAAAGCATTATTATTCGCATATGTTCATTTTGTTATGGACCAAAAAATTCACTCTTTGCAGTAACTTTGACAATAGACACTGGAGGTATATCAATATGTAATATTTTGTAGGATTACTTCATCGAAAAAGCAATTACTTTGTCAAATATAATATCAACGACAGTAGATGGAGAACCTGCCATATTTAGATGCTGTCGTGGATTTATAAGCCATTTAAAAGGGTGTTTGTAAAACACTGTGCCATCCAGCGACAATATTTAGTTGCTAGAAATCTGAGTGGTAACTTGCATCAATCTCTTCAATTTGTCATTAGCGCATTAAACAAAATTCGAAGTAACGTGTTGGATACTTGGATATTTATGCAGCTGTGTGAAGAAAATGAGAACTTTCGTCACATTGATCCTTTACACTGAAGTACGCTGGCTGTCAAAAAAGGTTGTTTGACAAGATTTTTTTCACTTTTTAAAACAGTTTTAGAGCTTTTCTGACAAAAATCCAAATTTAAGTTAAAAATTATTTAAGGGGTAACCAGACGTTACTTATTTAACAGATTTAATGATGTTATCTTACAGTTATAAGGGGGCAGTCTATATTTGATAAAAAGAGTCCATCATTTCAACTTTTCTTGTCAGAATTAAACTAATGAAGCAAAATATTAGACGACCCAAATTTTTCCAGTTTACCAATTTAGCATAGACAAGCTGCCAGGATGATGATGTTTCAACCTTTAAATATACTTCACATGCATTTTGAAACTAGGTTTAAAGATGTTTTGACGGTGGATATATCACAGTGGATTATCGATCCATACAATGACGTAGGAGAAACAGATGTCATATTACAAGAGGAATCGATCAGAATATGCACCAATGAAAAACTTAAGGTACAGTTTAGAAAGAGATATCGGCAATTTTAGCATACCTATTACTTATCCAACATTACTGACTATCGAGAGAAAGTTTTTGAAGCTTTCCATCTTCATTCCACGTGGAAACGGGTTCCAACGAGGTTGTCAATCTCCTTACAAAGAAAAAGAAATAGATTTATCAATCACCGATCTAAGAGACTTAAGATTAGAATTAACCAAATTAAAGTAAAATATGGGAAATTTGTTATTAAAGCATTGGGCTCATCCCTCCTATTAAGAGCATTATTTCGTGTGTAGTTCTTTTATGTTATAATTTTACTAGAATTGTGCTTTATTTGTTATGCACAAACATCAAATGTTGATAAACAATATTCTTTTGATATGCAAAAAAAACTGTAACATACCTCCATGTGTCGAAATACTTATCTTTCACCTAACTCAGATGAAATGAAACATCTACACATTCTTGATCTCGCTCACTGATGAATGATAACAATAGTAGCAAGACTCATTAATGTTACAAACATAGCCGCACCAGTGGACCTACGCAAAAGAGCTAAAAAGAAATTCCTTTTAGTCATTAATGACCACATAAGAAACCTACCAATGCACAGAGAATGTAAATTTCTTGGAGAAGGCGTGCATCGTTCTTGAAATAATAGAATCAGCAATGCAGAAAATACATATCAAGACGAAATGCATAATGAAATTGAACCCAGTTTAGGAAACGATGTGATAATCGATTAAAATATTTGGATACCGCATGCCAAATGAACACTCTAGCATATTTGATATGCATAGCATGTGTACCTGATTAAATTAACCATTGCTCGAATTATCGAATTGAACATATAGAATGGATTGCCTAATCGAACCATGTACATTCAGAAAATTGAACAATATTAGAAAAGCGATTTTAAATGCAAGGGATGTTGGTATGGGCTAAATATGGAAACAATTGCACTCAAACAATAATGTAGAATGATAGTGAATTTGGAATGGTTACTGCTATAAAAGTACAACGGTAAAATGTCAAAGCGCTAGAATCCCCAGAAGTAATGTTTAACAGAACAATACATGCAGGTATTGTATTAGAATGAGTTTCATGGAAACAAATCGAGTTATTAAATTATAATACGTGATCAGGGGCATTTCCTGTAACAGATAGTTATACAAAATGTTGAAGTGAAAGTGTGAGAATATTTGAGAAAGTCGTGAATCCAAACGAAAATATTTAAAAGTGTAAAATTGAACGTAATAACAAATTCAATGGAGTCAATTTTTTAAATAGATTGAGCATCAATACTTATTGTAAATTTACATAGTCGTCAGAAAAGGATGTTACCACTAAACCTTGTAACTACTCTAATGCTGTATTGTTACAATTAATAAACTTATTCCTTTTTTTATTTTTTTATAAAACTTTACTAGTAAGTAAACATTTCCACAAAATTTTGAAAACACAGAAACCAAATTATATTCATACACGATACATGTGACCACGTTTTGATTATTTTCCAAAACGTAACTCATTGTGTTTCTTTTAACCAAACGATTGCCCTTAGCTCAACCAAAAGTAGAAGATGAACTACAGATGAAGCTGGTTTTTAAAATTTTTTTATCATAACATAATATGATAATAAATTTGTATTATCTTAAATCGCTAAATGTAGAGAGTGTCATTGTAACAAAATTAATGAAAACCCATGTTTAACCACTGCACAAAATTACCTACACAAAAACTATTTAGCTTGTAACATCATGTACCATCAAAGAATAGTATTTTCAAATTAACTAACTAAATTTAAAACTTAAGTTATTTTTTTATTATAGGAACTTACGAGCACTTAGTAAATGGCGCATTGAGAAGAAGATGGAAGCACCTAAATCATCTATGGATAAAGTTTCGGAAGCACCATTTGCAATTGATCTGAATGAAAAAATGTTAAATAGAAAAGAATTAAGTAATCAAATTGATCAAATGATAAAACAAAGTAAACGGACCACAAAGAAATTCTCTCCTAAAAAAATTGATCTTCAAAAATTAATTAATGAAATGGTTGATCAAATGAAAAACATGGAAACAAAAATGGATAAATCAAAATCTTCAACTGTAGGAGAAAAGAACATCGCTGCTCAACAAATTGAAAGTGTAAGTGTCCATGATTTTTATGTTATGCAGTATTTTAGGGATGCAGTAAAATCTAGAATCATTACCTGTTTAACAAATCACATTCCCTGTTAAGCCGATGTGGACTGTTGTACTCTATTCTAGTTTTTTAATTCTAGCAATATTGAAAGGAGATATTCTTGTTTTGATAAACGGCAAGTTTTTGTATCAGTCATTAAGATGCACCAAACACTTGAAGCTGTAGATGATTATTTCTAACAAATGTTTAAGTTCTGTCAGATATGTATCTGTCTGTTCCTTGCCCCCCAATCAAACTATGCCAACACAGGCTTAATGAACACATGGTATAAACAGGTACCCAGGAAAAGCAACACAAGATATGATGTCTCTGGCAAGACAAAGAATAATTGGATGATCCATTACAGCCAAAAATATTGCGAACAACATACTGTTTCAATCAATAAGATATTTATATCCATTATACTATCAAATGTATTGGATATGCCAATAAAATAATAAATACAAATAAAATATAAATATCATAGGAACAATAATCGTATACATACAAAAATAAAAGGTCGGGTATTACACCATTACATGTATCAATTTTAAGAATATAGAAGAAGTTTCTGGAGATGTAAGGCCTTATTAAAGTATTCTTTAAAGGTTGTATGGAGGCACCACGTTGGACTTACTATAGCTATTAAAATTATATGTGTATGTTCTTTTGATACGTTGTGGTAGGCGAATATCCTAAATTATAGTTATTAGTAAATCAAATTTTATTCCTTTAAAAGGTGAGCGACTTAGTATAGGAAGTGCAAAGTGTGGTACAATAAAACGCTTGATATGAAGTAGAGGTGCAAAGAACTCTAGACTAAAGGTAATTGGAAATATACAGTAAGCATAATTGAATAATGATTATTAGCTTTTAGAGCGAGTATGCAATACGAACATTCGTAGTCACACCATAGTAGGAAACTATGAGAGACTCCCCAAGAATACGACAAGAACACTACAACATAAATAAATTTTTCTGAATAAAAATTAAAGATCATATTATATAAATACATGAAAGTGTAAGAATATTAAGTTTTGCTAAATGACTACAGCACTCATCGCAATAATATAAATGCAACATGGCATGAATTGCTCAGTGTTCTAAGTAAACTATATATATTTGCTAGATGAGCAATGACCCCATACTTCAGTTGCATAAGACACACGACAGTGAAACATGCCAAAGTAGCATGTTTTTAGGACATCTAGTGATACCAAATTTTTTAATGAACTACCGAAATGAATGTTTAACAGTTTTTGCTTAGACTCTGGCAGTGTTTATCCCAACTTGTAGTTCCATCAATTGTTACCACCAAAAAGTTAAAAGACTGCTACGAATAAGATTTACTTGTTTTCAGTGGAGTAACCACATGTTCGGTCTTAACTGTTTAGACAAAGCTTATTATTATGAAACCAGTTTTGCGCCAAAGTTAAGGATGTGCTACTACCTTGTAGGAGCTGAAAAATTTTCCCCTTGGCGATGCAGTGTAGTATCATCGACTTAATGAATAAGATTAGTATTGTGTATGTGTACATAAGTAAATCATTAATAAAACATAAGAACAGAAAAGACCACAAAATTGCACCTTGAGGCACACCTGTGTAAACTGATTGAGATTTACAGATTAAGTATGATCTGATACACATGACACAACTTTCATCACAATTCAAGGAATACAACTTATTTAAACCCCGTACCACAGCAAATGGGACGATTTGCACCAGTAAATTCAACCTGTACTCAACGAGTTTCCTAGTTGAAGTATAAAGATACAATGACTATAAAGTGAAAAGATAAAAATTGTATAATAAGGATTTTTACCTTATTTTGCCATCCTTCTCTTGCTAGCGCAGCGATAAATATGTTGAGGATTTTACAAAAATGAAATAAAACAATGAAATCTCAAGAAACATTTATGAACAATCCTCAATACATTCAAAAACATCTTTCTTCTACACACATTATCTAAGAAATCTAGTTACATACACAGATATAAAAAAAGCATACCAATGTAATTTACAGCTTAAGTTTAGAAAGAAACAACATTTTATTACTACCTACATATTAATAAACTCTTTACCTAATCCTGGTTATTAATTAAAAATCCCAAAACATTTCATGAGTCACAAAATTTTCTTTATAATTTTTATAAATAATTTAATGACTTCGTCTCAGTGTAGCTGATCAGCGACGTAGAGCAGAAATTTTTGTAAGGGTCTAAACACCTCAAGCTCTGACTTCAAAATTGCTAAAATCAAACTATCCATTCAGAAATAATTTTCTATATGAAAATAAAAACTTATACTAGCTTAATTTACTTAATAATATACAAATTGTCTCTGAAGGTTTAAACCATAGGTATACTTGCGGTTTTGACTATCAAATTCCTGCTAATGTTCATATACCCAGTGACCATCTGTCTTTGTTGATACTTGCTATCCATTGGATTTAACTGCTTCGAAAAATTCCTGGTTCTAGATTTTTAAATCTCCATTTTACTCAATCTTCATACTTCATACATCTTCAGTTTACAAAATACATTTGTTTTTAATAGATCAAAAATAGCCAGTGACTTGGTACCAAGATAACTTATTATTTATATTGGAGTAATGTTTAAAATTTCAATGCTAAATCTTGAATGAATCGCACTCACTACTTCCGCGTTTTATATAAACACATCCTTAATATATCATTTATCTTGAACTTCGACCATATTCTCGACTGTAAGCGTTCTTCTTAATGTAATAATTAATCACAATTCTGCGTTATCTCTTTAATGATCCGTCAGCGTCAGTTTAAATTTATGGTGATCATAAAAATGTCCTATATTTATTACTGCATGATCCTAATCGTTGGCTTCTCTTTCCCTTTACGAGCTTCTGTAATTTTATAGCCATTAAAACAACTATACCTTTTTATTTTCAATTTGACTGAAATCTTCTTCCCATATCTGTACATTTTTAGACAATAAAATTTTATTAATGTCTGATTTTGTGTAAACCATATATAATACCATATTTATTGGATACAAATAAATACTGATACTCTTCGACTCTGTTACATCTTCACCTTGTATGTCCCTCATTCAATCAGTTGTTTATATAAAATATTGGTCCACCCTGCTTTTGAAAATTTTATATTTCACCTCGTAATTTAGTCATAACACCTAGAATACGAGATATGTAATCATATCCATAACAACCGGGGCGTAATGGAGGGCATAATGGTTTCATAACGCCTGCTCATTATGCCCTCAGAAGCAATTCAATTTTTTTAGCTTTTATGCACCAAGTGCGTTATTAAGCTTTCTCATAGCTCTGTATAGATTTAATGGGTAGCAACCTTTCAGTTGCTTTTAGAACTTGCTTTGCAATTATTGCTGGCAACTCTTGATCAGCCATTTTGCACTATTAATATTAAATAAATGTGACAAATGTCCAAAACATAGGAATGCCAAACTGTTTATTGTCATCATGGAAAACATCATGTAGGTGTATTTAATAGTTATATAGTAAAATCCAAGGTAAATTCTAAAATAAAAAACTTACCTATCACCTTTTTTATTTTATATGAGGTGAAGCATAAAATCTTATATGCACCACTTGTGTTACTAGATGATAACACCCATCAGGCGACTCAATCCATCCCTCGGGCAATAGGCAATCGGGCTGAATGAGTTGCCCTCCGGGTGTTAGCATCTTAATAACACACTTGGTGCATAAATAGCTATTGAATTTGTCCTAAATACTTATGTGTCAAGCAAATTATGTTATCACGATTAATGTAATAATGACTTCTTTTTATGACCTACAATCAAGCTCATTACAAATCAGCTGCAAATACAATTTACTTACAATGCAACAGCTTCATCAATGATTCATTTGTGAAAAAGTATCACTGGTCTTAATTTTATTTAAAACTTTGTTAAGCACTGGTGACTCTATTGAAAAAAGGGAAAGGACCATTTACCACACTGTGGATTTACCATTTTCATCAAACTTTGCTATTACATCACTGGATATGGTGTGTACAGTTGCGTGTTCCTGATGATTTCCTGTATAAATTTGCATTCCAAGAACCAATCTTAAATGCAAAGTTTTGACCAATAAATTCAAACCACTCCTCAGAATTAAAAATAGACTATACAAATAGTGATGTATAGAGCAAATATTACCAAGGTGATGTTCGCGAAAATTACATAAGTTATCGCCTGCCTAAAAGCGAATATTACCGCTGGCGTAATTCATTTTGAAATATTTCTGAGAACATTCATGCTAATTTTCACGAGAACATTCGCAGTAACTTTCACCAGAACATTCCCTCATAATATTACATAATTTCGGTAAGTTATTTTCAAGATTAAAAGCACAAAAGTGTCAATATCTTGTGCACTAAAGATGACAGATTACAGCTTTTGCATAAAAACGCTGAAACAATGCTTGTTTGAAGAAATCCTTAAATAAAATTCATATATCTATATGAATTACACAGTGGGCTGAAAAGCAAAACTATAAAAAATTCTAATTTTTCCTACCATGCAAGCATGTTCTCAGTCATTTTTGTAGTCTAAATGTATACACATATTATTTCTGTACAGTACAGTAATGAATATTTCCTTACAGTGATTTGTCGTTGCTTGGCAATGACCAAATACTTGGAAATGTTCAACTGTTCTTTAAGAAATTTCTGAACGATTTGCGGAAAAAGCTTTTATTGTTTGGCTAGCCCCGTTCAAATTTGATTTATGGCTTATTATATGGATTCTGAAAATTTAGTTTCCCTTCATAGTTTTCTTGTAGTCAAATTCTCTTTAAGTAGGATTAATATAAAGTTAGTTTTATTGTGTTTTGCAATTAAAAGTCCTCTGTTCTGTTCCATCAATCCTTTTTCTGTGGCAATATTATTGCAAATACTGCACAGCAGCAGCATGTTATAATTATAAACAAAGCTGAATGCAACAACATTATCAAAGCTTATTTAGTTAAAGATATCGTGTATTCTCTAGGAGTTGATTGTTGGATGTGGAGTTGCTGGCCAATTATACTGAATATGGCGATGGATGATAAAATAAATTCCATTCATAAAATATGATGACCTTTTAGTTATTTAACTGTACCCTGCAATCTATTTCTGAAAGACTAAGATGCTGATAAAGTAAAGTAAACATTTCTACCATGACATTTCACTTTGAGTAATTCTCAATAGAACAACTTTTTTCACCTGGTCCTGCATTTTCATTTTTTTGTTTAGAAAATGGGAAAGAGTAAAGGTTTACTGTGGGAATATTTTAAGGCAAAACAAAATAAAAATGGTAGTTGAACTGTAATGTAAAATAAAAGAAAAATGCTACGCGAATGGCAACACGTTTAATTAAATGTTAAAGTTGTCCAAATCAAATAAAAAATCAAATAACTAACAAACATTCCTATGAAGGTAATAATTTTTAAATTTAAAACCACTGCAACTTTTTTACATAGAGTACTTGTTGTTGAAAAAAACAAACTCTATTAGAGATGAAGCAATCCAGGAGAAATATTAATAGTACTGCTAGTACCAGTAGTGTAACTAGTAGTACAGTAGGTCAAAGTTCAAATAAGTCGTTGGATAGATTTGTTGACATAATTAATGACAATCAAAAAAAATGTTTTTAATGGCAGCGCAGTTGTGGTTAGCACTGGGTAAGTTCCAAGAAAAGTGTAAAGAGGCTCTCCACGTTATTTTGTAATTGGTTTATTTGGTATAGTTTAGATAGCGATCGTCTATTTGGAATAAAACATGGTTTAGAGGACATTTGTAGAAATCCATTATTTTATTTGATCTGAATAATATGAAAGTTTCATAGTTGAAAATTGTCTGTAAAATTCATTTTGGACTCCATGATATAGTTTGGTGACCTATGGATAGCAGATTTTCAGGTAGACATCTTGTTGGTGACGTGTTTAACAGCTGAAATGAGCTAGAAAGATAACTACAAACATCCTTTGAGACCAACAATGAAAATTATTAAATAACATGTTCATATTGTACCCTGAAAAGAATTTAAAATTAACTATTAGGATTAATCCTAAAGCTCTTTAGATTCAAGTATGGTTTTGTTAAAATAATATCCATTCATTCGATTAGTATAAAATTAATTGTTTTGACCTAAGAATGTCGAGTATAATTTTGAACTAACATTATTGATAAGTAAATGTGTATTGGTGAAACAAAGATATCTTTGCTTAATTTCGTAGGAAGTTTAATATGCCATTATCAGTTTTTTGATAGTAAAGTAGAATGACTTGATCTGAATTTAATTTGCATTATTTTGTTAAAAGAAAATAGAATTCCTAGACTGATCAATTGAAGTGAAAGGAATAATATTTATACGTATATATGGCGTTGAATTAATTTAATGTATGTAAAGTTTAGACAAGAGAATATTATATGATTTAATATGATACTATCTTTATTTGCATAATACTGTTTTGCTTATTAATTCATCGAGACATAAGCGGTGCTCTTATTTAACTAAATTTGTGATAAAAAATCCAAGAACATTTATTTCAAGTTGAAGTTGGATGGTTCCTGCCAAAATATACACTGTAAGTTTGATTAGAAGTACAACGTAATTGTTTTGGTTAAAGGGTTTTCTGCATTATCCTTTAAAATTTATTTTAAACACGGAGGCGCCTGTTGATAAAGTTTTAGAGTTACAAAAGTTATATTTTTTTATATAGACTCATCCATGCAACATCATGCCACTGCAGGGATAGAGGCCTGGTTGGTTCAGGAGAAATCCATTTTCCCTTTTACATTCTGCTACGGGAATTGGATGGTGCCTTTCGCTCAACATCTCAGGGGAAAAAGAGAGTTCAAACTACTGAAAGAGCTGGAAAACTTATATATCGCACACAACTCCAAATTGTTCTGTGAACAAAGACAAGAAAATGCTAATACTGCATTAGCTTTACCTTCGGATCCTCTACGAGGATGTAACAGTGTAAATAGCGGAACACAAACTACAAATATTTTACAAAGTCGTTACCACAATTCAAAAATAAAGATAAGTAAATCTAAACCACACCGTTCTGGAGATTCTGATTCAGGATCCAAACTTGAAGAAATATCTCTTCATGACAAAGACTCGGTTTAGTTGAAGAATTTTCTGATTCAGGTGATGAATAAAAACAATTGATGATTGGTTGAGATATTGCATTGGTGACTGTAGAAGAGTACTAAGTAGTAATATTTAAATATTTAGTGTATTTTAAGTTTGAAATTAACAATGTTGCTTACATCAGATTTTCTGCATGATGCATTGAAGTATATATATATAACGTTTTAACTAGAATAGGTGGGATTTAAAGCAGAATATTATTTACCTCAATAGTAATAAAATGTAAAGATGCCAAATAAAACGTTTCTTGTTCATATTTCCCATTATAACTTGAAATATTCCGTAAATAAATTCGGTGATGTACTATATACACTGCTAGAAGTGTTTGCCTTGCTGCTGCAATATTCAAAGTTTAATGAGTTCGTGCTCAAGTAATAATTTTGAGATTATGCGTATAGAAATCAAACGCAAAGTTCAATCTGAATTGACAGTCATGAGTCCCAAAGAGCTACTTATAGAGTAGATATTTGTAAATGATCTATTTATAAATAGGTTAGCAGAACATATATCGCAACATATATCGGAAACTTTCCAACTAAAGGTTAAGCAGCTGCACGAGATTTGGAAGATAGTGTTATCAAATTAGAGCAGGCTTTGAACGATAAGGAACAAAATGGCCGTCTAAACAGTCTCAGAATATTTGGGGTACCTGAAACTCCTAATGAGGATACAAAAACTACCATAAGTACCCTACTAAAGTCTAAGCTAGGAACAGATATACAAGATTACGGCACAGACATTGCACACAGATTGCCAACTTTTAATAAGCATAAATTATTTCCCATTATCGTAAAATTTACTCAGCGCACCATAAGAAATTTGGTATATGGAAATAAAGGCAAATTAAAAGGCTCTGTCATAGTTATAAAAGAAGATTTAACAAAAAAGAGAGTAGAATTGTACAGGAACACAATCTGGCATGTCTCTAATAAACAGGTTTGGACATCAAACGGAGTCATCTACGCTAAAAACGGTTATAACAAATATAAAATTATAAAAAGTGCAGACCTTACATCATGTATTAAAGCACGTTAAAGCAGTGAGCAGACCCTACAATTTACACCTTATAATAAATTATATTTAGACAGTTTGGTAGTTAAATTGAATTTCTTTAAGTTTATAGGATGTAATCTCCATTTATTCTTGTTTGTAAAACACCTATAGTGGATTAGGAACAGTCCATTATATTATATCGAGTCATTTAGTTGTGATCAACAGCTGATTATTTTAATTAATATTTAATACATTCAATAGATTGGTTATTCCATTTAAATTGTTTCCTTGTATATTCTAATCCAAATATAGTTAGTTAGTGTGCAAGTCAGAGTTTATATTATAGGAAAATGTTCGTTTGCATTATAGTGTGCTACTTGTAAAGAAAATATGAATATTAGAATTGGCCATTTGAATATAAGATCTCATACCAAAATTTAATGATTTTAAAGAATATTTGATTAGCGGTAATTATGATATATTTTGTTTGACAGAAACATGGCTAAAATCTGATATACCAAATGAGGTGTTAAATATTTATGGTTATACTTTATGTAGGCCAGATAGAGATGGGCGTGGTGGAGGAGTTTGTATCATTTTAAGCAATAAATATCATTATGAAATCATGCGTAGCAGCCGTATCATAGAACAACTATGGTTGAAAGTAAAATTGGGAACAAACACCTTAGCCATTGGATGTACATATCGTCTGCCTATGCAAGACTACAAAATCGAAGCGATAATAAGACATATTTAATTTAATCGGGTTCATGCAGGTAATTAAAGATTCTACAAGAATTACAAGTGCTACAGAACACTAATAGACTTCTGTTTAATTTCTAACTATCATTGATTAAATAAGTGATCTACTTACTTACTTACCCAATAGCTTTGCGTATCACGAGATTATTGACTGTATACTGCAAATGCCAAATACTGCAAAAGCTTGTATATTTAAAACAAATAGAGACCTCAAATACATACATTTAAAATGCTTTAAACTATAATTAGTGGTGATATCATGGCGAATAGTTTTTCACATAAACAACGTAGAGAAAAAACTAATGAATTTAAACTCATGTATATTAACTCTCTTTGATCGTTTTGTCCCTTTGAAAACGGTAAAATTAACTTAACCTAACTCGCCATGGATTACTGCAAATGTAAAATTTATGAGCTTAAGAGATAAGGCATATATAAAATTCAAAAATACCAATCAAATCAAGCATTTTGAATATTATGAGGTTAAGAAATCTAACAAATTACACAGTAAAGCATGAGAAACGAGCATATTTTAAATATATATCAAAGCATTACTCGCCTAAGCAAATATGGAGTAATTTAAACCAACTTACTGGTAGGATATTAATGGTATACCAAACCTACCGGCAAGTAATACTACCTAAAGTATTATAAAACCAATACATTAGCAGCTGGAATGAACAAGCTATTATTTTGGAGAGAAATCGAAATTGTACAATATCTTAATGAAATAAAAACTCAAGTTACTGGTTATGATGAAATAAACATATTTATGGTTAGGATGTGTTGTCCAGTCATATTACCTTACCTCACTCATGTGTTAAATGAATGTATATTAACACAAACATTACCTGATTTGCGGAAAAGGCTGTAGTTATACCAGTACCCAAATGTAGCTTTCCTACTACTTTTAAGGATCTTCGTCCCATCAGTATCTTGCCTATATTATCAAAAGTGCTTGAAAAAATTATTAATAATCAATTACGCACTCATGTCCATAAATATAATATCATATCTTCTTGCCAATCAGGGTTTAAGCCCAAAGGTATCTACACCACTGCTTTGCTTAATTTGATAGATGATATGCTTGAAGCTACCGATAAAGGATTTGTTACTGCTTTAGTACTTTTAGACTATGGTACGGCGTTCGACACCACTAACCATGAATTACTCTATTGTATACTTACATATATTGGTCTGTTACCCTCCTCTATACAATTTATCAAATCTTACCTTACCCAAAGAGAACAGTGTGTTAAGCTACCTGATAGTATGTCTGATTTAAAGCAGTAAATAAGGGTGTGCCCCAAGGGTCAATACTAAGACCTATTATTCATAATTTATACTTGCTGTATTTACAAATCATGTATAACATCTAAAATACACTCATATGCAGACGATACTCAGATTTATTATTCATTTGATATTACTCAGTCGCAACATGTGTCTGAGGCTATATCACAAGATTTGAATAGAATACTCAAAACTTCTTCCGATCACTCTCTTCAGTAAATACTCCCTGTATGTTTGTTGTGGTTTGTTTAGTATTCTTCTTAATCTTGTTTGGGTATTAAACCACTCATAGTTTTTAAAATTATCTTTATTAACGTTTCGATCCATAACCTAGGATCGTTTTCAAAATAATAAAAACTTCAAGTTTGACATTTATGACACAAATTGAAGATGACTTTGATTTATTGATGTTTGAAATATTTGGTTTGAGTACACTAAGCAAAATTTTAAAGTTTAAATGAATAATTGCCTTCAATTTGTGTTCTGACCTGGGACCGACTTTTTAGGTATGTCGCTAACGTGAAATCAGCTGATTAATTTTATTGTAAAATTCAATAACTTGGGAATTGGAAGACATTTTTAACATGTTTCTATTTATACAATTTAGAGGATGGTTATTAAAGAAGTGTGCAATTGTATTATTAAAAGGCTTAAGTAGTCGTTTTTTTATATTTATTTTGAAGGGGAAATCATTATGATTGAGGCTACCTCTTTGGTAGATTTTAGCATTGTTCTGAGGTAACCTTATGATGGGTTTACACTTGTCAGATACCAATGTTGTTCTATGAAGGTTGTATATGGATCTGAGGCGACCCTATGGCGGGTTTACACTTGTCAGATACCAATACTGTTTAACCGAGATTGTATATGGTTGTGAGGTAACCTTATTGCGGGTTTACACTTGTCAGATACCAATGCTGTTTTACAGGGGTTGTTAATATGCTTCATCATCATCTTTATTGGATCTTCATCTCAAAACTGGTTGGACAGGTACCTGCACTTATTTATATTCTGAGCTAGCTTCCCTTCTATTGTTTTCTAATTTTATGTTTTATTTCACCTAGATTCAGTGAAGGGGGTTAAGCAACCTGTGGCTACCAAGATCCCCCAACACTTAGATATTTGCCGAAATAATGGTTTTCTAGTTAATATGCTTATTGTTATATAATTAGTTATTGTATGTATAAATAGAAATCATGTATGTAGGCTGTATTTCATGTTAATATCTTGGTAGCCACAGGTTGCTTAACCCCCTTCACTGAATCTAGGTGAAATAAAACATAAAATTAGAAAACAATAGAAGGGAAGCTAGCTCAGAATATAAATAAGTGCAGGTACCTGTCCAACCAGTTTTGAGATGAAGATCCAATAAAGATGATGATGAAGCATATTAACAACCCCTGTAAAACAGCATTGGTATCTGACAAGTGTAAACCCGCAATAAGGTTACCTCACAACCATATACAATCTCGGTTAAACAGTATTGGTATCTGACAAGTGTAAACCCGCCATAGGGTCGCCTCAGATCCATATACAACCTTCATAGAACAACATTGGTATCTGACAAGTGTAAACCCATCATAAGGTTACCTCAGAACAATGCTAAAATCTACCAAAGAGGTAGCCTCAATCATAATGATTTCCTTCAAAATAAATATAAAAACGACTACTTAAGCCTTTAATAATACAATTGCACACTTCTTTAATAACCATCCTCTAAATTGTATAAATAGAAACATGTTAAAAATGTCTTCCAATTCCCAAGTTATTGAATTTTACAATAAAAATTAATCAGCTGATTTCACGTTAAGCGACATACCTAAAAAGTCGGTCCCAGGTCAGAACACAAATTGAAGGCAATTATTCATTTAAACTTTAAAAATTTTGCTTAGTGTACTCAAACCAAATATTTCAAACATCAATAAATCAAAGTCACCTTCAATTTGTGTCATAAATGTCAAACTTGAAGTTTTTATTATTTTGAAAACGATCCTAGGTTATGGATCGAAACGTTAATAAAGATAATTTTAAAAACTATGAGTGGTTTAATACCCAAACAAGATTAAGAAGAACACTCTCTTCAGCTTAATCCTTTGAAATCCGTATTTATCCTATTTGGTCTACCAAGTAAACTAAGCGTATTGAAACCATTCTTTAGAAAAATTAATGACGCAACCATTATTTCGCAAAATGTGGCAAAAATTATGGGTGTGTGGCTGGATAACACGTTTAGATTTGTTAAGTAGCTTAGTAACAAGAGTAACAATGTATATGTTAATCTGAAGCTGATATATCCTCACAGACATGCACTAGGGGCAAAATTAAAAACAGTCTAAGTGAAACATTAATATTGTCTCAATTTTCATATGTAACCGAAATCATTAACCCTTGTATAACTGTTGATATGCGGGTTCAAAGTGCTTATATAAGACACCTTTGGAATATGGAAGTTTGAACATGTTTCTCACAAACTAAAGGATTTACAATGGCTAAGTATGAAATATAGAAGATATTTACTAACTGCAAGTTTATTTCACAAAATTATAATTAATAAAACTCCTTCTTACTTGCACAGAAAATTACGTTACAGAAGTGATGTGTACAATGTTAATATCTGAGCAAAAGGGATACTAACTCCTCTACTACATCACACATCACTATTTAAAAGATCTTTTCAATATCAAGTACATTTTATATATAAAAGTTGCCAGAAGACTTAAAACAGTGCACTTTTAGAAATTTCAAAATAAAACTAAAGGAAAAATTAGTATGGAAGCTACTTTAAAATCACAGGTATTGCTGTGGTCATCTTATATATTGAAAAATATTAGCACCAAAATCATAGAGTATATAGAGAAAAAAATATGTATGGTGGTATCTTATTAAAATGTATTTTAATTTAATTAGAATTAGAAGTAACATTGTTTATTATAGTCCACAGTCTATAGTTGTTTATTATAAATTTATTTATTCTTTTCTAAGGTTTAAATTGAAAACCATCTAGTCCGTTATGGGCTTGTTGAAATTACTCCTTAAGATTTCAATATACTATTTTTAGTTACTTACACTAAATAAAATGGGAAATAAAGGCTATTATTATTATAATGATTTTGACTTCTCCAATTGGAATATCAAAATTACACAAAGTTCTCACAAAAAATAAATTACCTGTAATATTACAAATACTGTGTGCTAGTCATTTCTTTGATCGGTAACATAAATTTGTCTACAAAAATTGGAAATTCGATAGTTTTCAGTTTAGAATGTTTTTTAAGTTTAAAAGCTTTGTTGTTATTTATAAATACTTATTTTATCATCACAGGTATTAAAATTGCTTCCAAAATTTAATAACAGTAAATTGAACCATATATTTCGCACTATGTATAGAGCTTTCCAGTATAAATCCTTATTCAAATACTCAAAATACACTAAATACCTTCGGAATACTTACAATGCAACTTACATCACAAGCACTAAATTCTGAAATGAATATTATTTGATTTGTATACTACTTGGAAGATTATTGTAGGTTTATTCAAATAGAATCATCATTAGGTCTTCAGTCCTAGAACTGGTTAGACGCGTACCATCATTGTTTCCTATTCTGAACTAAATTTGCACAGTCTGCATCTATAACTATCTGATCAAGGTCTACATTTACCTCTTTTTTCCTATATCTGCTTGTAATATATCCCATACTATTCCCCAAAAATGCCTTAGAACGTATTCTGCCCTTCTATTTCTCTTATCTTTTTCCCCAGATATCCTTGTTCCCCTACTATTTCTATAACCTATTTGTTATTATATTTGTCTGTTCATGCTATCTGAAGCACAGCATTTCAAAAGGCTGCTACCGTTTTTCTGTCTGCGTTTCAGACTGCCCGTATTTCATAGGCATACTGTGCTGTGCTCCACACATATGCTTTCAACAATTTTCTTCTTGTTCTATGTTTGTTGTCTTTCCTCATAGGCGCTGTTCTTTCTTGTTAGATGCAGTTCGGACACCTTCTATTGTTTTACAATTATATACCCTATTTCTCCGATCTTCAGTGGTTGAGAAGGGAGGTAAGCAGCCTGTGGCTGCCAAGTTCACCCAACACTTAACCGTTTACCGATTTAATATATTTTCCAATATATCTTTTCGCACAGTCATCATTAGTTGTAGATATTTCGCAACCAACAATTAGTTGTTTATACAAATCATTACATTTATCTGTGCTTATTTTTTCGTCATTAGGTTTTTCCATCTCAAAACTAGTTGGACACGTACCTGCACTTATTTATATTCTGAGCTAGACTACATAGTTCCCTGAAATTCTCACATAGCATGTGTATACAGCTCGTTCCCCTTCTATTGTTTTCTAATTTTATGCCCTATTTTACCGAGATTCAGTGAAGGGGGTTAAGCAACCTGTGGCTACCAAGATTCCCCAACACTTAGACATTTGCTGAAGTAATGGTTTTCCAGTAAATCCTTCCACACACTTAACATTATTCGAAAATATTGCCCAACCAATTCTTGTAGTTACTTATACTAATAATCATGTTTAAGTACAGTTATTTTTTCGTCATTAGTTTATCCATCTTGGGATTGGTTGGATGCGTACCTCCATTGATTTCTATTATGGGCTAGCCTACACATCTCCCTGAAACTCCTACAGCCTACATTTTTTACTATCTGTGTGCAGTAGTCTAACCTAGGTCTGCCTCTTCTTCTCTTTTTTCCTATCTCTGCTTCTAATATATTCCGCACTATTCCCTCATGCCGTAGTATGTGGCCTATCATCCTATCTCTCCTATTTTTTAAAGTTTTCCACATATTTCTTTCTTCCCCTACCATTTTTAGTACCTCTTCGTTCTTAACTTTGTCTGTCCATGATATCTTCATCATACGTCTGTAGCACCACATTTCAATGGCTTCTACCTTTTTCTTGTCTGCCTCTCCTACTGTCCAGGCTTCACAGTCGTACAGTGCTGTGCTCCACACATATGTTTTAAGCAATTTTTTCCTTGTTTCTATGTTTGTGGTCTTTGAGCACAGTAGTTGCTTTTTCTTGTTAAATGTTAAATTGCCAAATAGACAAGCTACTTAAAATAAAGCTGTTTAATAAAACTAGTGCTAACCCGTGCTAACGCGCGCGCAGCATCTTAAAATTTATAATGTTATCTCTATGGCGTTTTTTTGCATGTTTGACATATCATAACTCCGTAGTAGTACAATATTTTCCAATTTTAATAGTTTTTGGCAAATCTACGCTTCAAGCTGAATTTTTTGATGTATAATATGTGTATATTGCCCTTCTAATATTGAAGCTAAAATTGGAACAAACTAACTGCTTACGCTGTTTATATATATAGATGCTTCTAGATTACCCAAAGTTTCCAATACATTTGAAATGTATTTTAACTTTAACAGGCACGTATGAAGTAGTAAAAGTATTAATTGTTGTTCTAATTTTCAGATAATCGAGCTGCACAAAAAGATTATTGCCCTACAAGTGGCCAATGACCATACCTAAGGAAGACAAGAAAAACAAAGTAAAAATGTTATTTTATAAAAGTCTGAAATTGTAATACACTATACAATGTACAATGTATATACAGTACGCTACCATAAAAGTAAATAAAAAAATAAGCTATCATTGTAATGTTTATCACCTATATGTTAATCAAACAATAAATATATTGGAATTCACATAAACTGATGACTATCTTCATTTACCAACTCCAAAAACAAAATAAATATTTTCTTAAAACTTGCTTACTAAGTATAAAATAATTCAATTCAGTCAAAGTACTAATAGTTAAAATGTTCGACCCATCACAATTTTGCCTTTAATACCATCTTGAGTGTTCTCTACAAAACCCAGTTTTCCATAAAATGCATGGGTGTAACTATCAGTTATATTCATGGTGGCATGAACTCCAAAAATTCCTAAAAATAAACAAAATATCAATAAGTGTTTGGAAAAATTGTAAACAAGGGATTATTTGAAGTTAAACAAGCTACTATACTTGATCCGTCGGGGTCATGATGTCATATGATTAGTTGTCGACTATGTTGCCAAATATTAAAATTGTGTTCAGTATTTATATACAGAGGGTTCCAAAATAAAGTACTGAAAATTGGGGAAATATAGATCTTGAAAAGTTGGATAACAGTTTCCTGTAAAACCACCCGTTTCCATTCTACAGAGTGATGAAGTGATATTGAAAAATACATGTTTTTTAGAATATTTTCATTTAGGATAGAGACTTTAGCTTGAAAATAGGTACACGTTAGTTGTTTACTAATACGAATTATTACACTTCATTTCGACAAAATAGGATAATCCATTGACGTAGAGTAAGAAGGATTATCAAATAATTTTGTCCTATACTTTTTGCACACTCTGTATTTCATAAAAATTAAAACTCATAATTATTCCTCATACAATTTGTCGCAAAAAAAAAATACTCTTGATTAATCTCTGTAAAGCTTTCCATTTTCGAGTTATTTTAAATTTCATACTCAACTCATGCATGAAAACAACATATTATTAATTCTTTCAAAAATGCAAAGGTTTATTTTATGAATTCGAAATTGGTATCTGATTTAAATCAAGTACAGTAAGTTGACAAACATGTACATATTTCGTAAAAATAATGTTTCATTCATATTAGTTTAAATATTAAAATACAAATAATTACAAACTGATACTGAATCTAGTAGGTTTCTCTTACTCGGTGTAGTTCTCAAAAGATATACTCGTTCTATACGTAACTACAGCTTGCTTATTTCTTATTATTTTGTAAATACTCAAACACAAAAATGGTAACATACGCATACTCTGAATATGCTAACATGCATTTGGTACTACGAGAATGCCAAGGCAATTATGAAAAGGCTGTAAGAAGATATACAGAGAAATACCCAGAATGCATTGTTCCGAATAGAAAAACTTTTGTGGCAGTAGATAGACGGATAAGGGAAACAAACTGTTTTACATTCTGTTCAACATCGTGGAAGTGAAAGTGCAAAACGCACATTGAGAAATGAAGTAAATGTTTTAAATTTAGTAGGAGACTTTCGCTACAAACGGGAGTTTCTCAGGTAGCATATTGAAGAATTCTAAAAAATAAACAACTGTATCCCTATTACCTGCAACAAGTTCAGGACCTTTTAGAAACCAACTACCAACCTAGAGTCAAGTTTTGCGACTGCCTCTCAAAGACAAATTAACAGAGATAATGAATTTGTTAACAATATTCTTTTTACTGATGAAACAACCTTTAACAGAAATGGCATATTCAACATGTGCGGTCAGAGGAAAACCCACATATCACAAAAACCAGCAGTTTTCAGCATAAATTTAAAACAAATGTTTGGGCTGGAATAATACACGATCAGCTGATAGGACCATTTATATTGGAAGAAAATTTAACTGAAGAGTGATATACATCTTTTTTAAGAGAACATTTAATAGGTTTGTTTGAAGATGTTCCTTGTTATCGAGGACTTAACATGAGGTTCATGCATGACAGGACAACACCTC
This sequence comes from Platerodrilus igneus, assembly GCA_036346225.1. Taxonomy (NCBI): domain Eukaryota; kingdom Metazoa; phylum Arthropoda; class Insecta; order Coleoptera; family Lycidae; genus Platerodrilus; species Platerodrilus igneus. The sequence goes on from JARFIW010000301.1 coordinate 5,743,446, forward strand.
ATTTTGCATTAATTGTAAGGGAGTGATTAAATAACAATTTTCCTGGCAGGTGGATTGGCCACCTCGGTACCCTGAGTTAAATCCTATGGACTATAGAATTTGGGTTATTTTAAAGCAAAAAGTTTATTATGAACCTATTAATACTGTTCAGAAGTTAAGAGAGAGAGTGGAAAATGCTTTTAAGGACTTAGCCAAATCTAGGTTTATTCTACAAAAAACTACTCACAAGATTAAGAAACTAGCCCGAAAATGTTGGAGGTTCAGTAAGTAAATTTTAACTTGTAGAGTCAAATATTCTTCAGTTTGTAAATACTGAGAAGTTTATTACATGTGTTTTTTAACTAAATGTATTTGATTTAAATCGGATACCAGTTTCAAATTCATAAAATAAACTTTGCATTTTTGAAAGAATTAATAATATGTCGCTTTCATGCATGAGCTGAGTATGGCTTAAATTAAAATATCTCGAAAATGGAAAGCTCTGCAGAGATTAACCAAGAGTACCTGTTTTTATGGCAAATTGTACGAAGAATAATTAGGAGTTTTAATTTTTATGAAATACAGTGTCTGCAAAAGTATAGGTCAAAATTGTTTGATAACCCCTCTTATTCTACGTCAATGGATTATCCTATTTTGTCGCAATAAGGTGTAACAATTCGTATTAGTAAACAACTAGCGTGTACCTATTTTCAAGTTAAAGTCTCTACCCTAAATAAAAATATTCTAAAAACATGTATTTTTCAATATTACTTCATCACACTGTATAATGGAAACGGGTGAGTTTACAGGAAACTGTTATCTAACTTTTCTTGATAACTCGTCAAGATATAAGATATATATATATATATATATATATATATATATATATATAAAAACTACAAAAAAGTCATTATGGGCATCAAGCAATATACAATAAGTAGTTACTAAATTGAGGTTAAATGCACATCAATATCATTGAACTATATAAAACTTAAAGTATACATCAAATTTTAAAATTGAACAATAAAACATTTAAAACTGTAAACTATAAACTATTTGCCTTGTGAACATGTATATCGTTGAAGGTTATTTACAGTATACATGTTCACAAGGCAAATAGTTTATAGTTTACAGTTTTAAATGTTTTATTGTTCAATTTTAAAATTTGATGTATACTTTAAGTTTTATATAGTTCAATGATATTGATGTGCATTTAACCTCAATTTAGTAACTACTTATTGTATATTGCTTGATGCCCATAATGACGTTTTTGTAGTTTCTTTAATAAAGGTTTGAAATAAACCGAAAGCTAAGAATATAATAAAGAGTACGCTTAAATAACGAGCTGACCTACAACCTGTTAATATCATTCTATGTATATATATATATATATATATATATATATATATATATATATATATATACAGGGTGAGTTTTTAGTGTGGCAACGGTCGATAACTCCGTTATTATAAAAGCTACGTAAACCAAATTTGGAGGCATATTAGGCATGCCTAAAGTGCACATTTTAAAAATATCTGGAAGCATACAGGGTGTTTCATAATTCCAGGGCATATTAAACTTATATTTTTTTAAATGGAACACCCTATATATTATTACATTTTTGGAAAGCCCATAAAAAGAGCTTTAATTTGATATGAAATTGTATCTATCTATTCTTTTTAGTTTTTGAGATATTCAACTGTCTTTAGAAAAAATAACCCTGATTAGATACAATGCCACTGCACTAATACACAACTTATGTTAATTTTCAAGATGCAGAAAATTTTACTATATACCATAGTATATTTGTAATTATCACTTTTTTGAAATTTCTTCACAGTATACGGGTGTGTCAGGTTTCGCAAAATGCAATTTTCAATTTTTTTTTTTAAATGGCACCCTACCAATTTTATTGCTACAATGGATAGTTCATTAAGTGTCTTTTCATTTTTGTTAAGCATTCCCTATACCTAAATCCATTACTTTCTGAGATATTTTTGATTTTCTTCAAATTTTAAGACTGTTTTTAAGTTACATAACTAAAAATAACTTACTATTGGAGAATATTATAAAACAATTAATACATTTTGATTAACAATTAACTACACTTATCCAATAACAATTTTCACTACAATAAACACTATCAACAGAATTCTGCCAGATCAACAATATGCATTTTATAGAAAATGTTCAACAGGAAATCAGGCAGGCTTTGAAAAAAATAACAATTACAATCAAAATGTCATTTAGGTTTATTAATTGTAGTGTGTTGTCATTTAACACATTATCAGTTCTGTTTTAAATGTAATCTTTGAAGGAGTTATCAAAATGAATTTTACAGTGGAAGAACAAATAAATATGATTTGGGTATTGGGAGAAATTTTAAGAAATTTCCTACTAGTATCAAGAATATACCAAGAGAGATATCCTGTTAAATGACAACACACTACAATTAATAAACCTAAATGACATTTTGATTGTAATTGTTATTTTTTTCAAAGCCTGCCTGATTTCCTGTTTGAACATTTTCTATAAATTGCATCAGATTTCTGTTGATAGCGTATTATTGTAGGTTGTTATATCTTTAGTGAAAATTGTTATTGGATAAGTGTAGTTAATTGTTAATCAAAATGTATTAATTGTTTTATAATATTCTCCAATAGTAAGTTACTTTTAGTTATGTAAATTAAAAACATTCATAAAATTTGAAGAAAATCAAAAATATCTCGGAAAGTAATGGATTTAGGTATAGGGAATGCTTAACAAAAATGAAAAAACACTTAATGAACTATCCATTGTAGCAATAAAATTGGTAGGGTGCCATTTAAAAAAAATTTTAAAAATTGCATTTTGCAAAACCTGACACCCTGTATACTGTGAAGAAATTTCAAAAAAGTGATAATTACAAATATACTATAGTATATAGTAAAATTTTCTGCATCTTGAAAATTAACATAAGTTGTGTATTAGTGCAGTGGCATTGTATCTAATCAGGGTTATTTTTTCTAAAAACAGTTGAATATCTCAAAAACTAAAAAGAATAGATAGATACAATTTGATATCAAATTAAAGCTCTTTTTATGGGCTTTTCAAAAATGTAATAATATATAGGGTGTTCCGTTTTAAAAAATATAAGTTTAATATGCCCTGGAATTATGAAAACCCTGTATGCTTCCAAATATTTTTAAAATGTGCACTTTAGGCATGCCTAATATGCCTCAAATTTGGTTTACGAGCTTTTATAATAACGGAGTTATCGACCGTTGCCACATTAAAACTCACCCTGTATATATATATATATATATATATATATATATATATATATATATATATTTAAAATTATATAATTTATTGAGGATTGCAGCAATTTGGGAAGTCTACTCTTTATTCTATAACTCGAGCTTTCGAGAATTTATTTTCTCTTCTTCAGGAGCAACTAAATACATATAATGGTAAACAAATAAATAAGTTTTGGAAGTTAGATACTTACAAATGCGAGGTTTGACTTAAATTAAAATATTAATTCTAAATTACAAAAATTGGTTTTCAAATTTTGAAGGTATAAATGTCAATGTCAATCGTGCTACAAGATTTAGATTTTAGTCATATAAAACACTAACTCCCTGGATTAATTTTAAACATATAACAAGTATTTAAATAATTAACTAATTAACAGGTATAAGTTAATCGCAAGTGATGTCAGTCTAAATTAGATCATTAGTAAAATTAGTAGGAAGATGTAGTAGTAATTAAGTTACATTCATTTACATTGTATATACATACACAAATATATAGACATACATATGTGTGTGGGTACATAGACATGTAAATACATTTATATAAAAAATACATAAATATCAAACAAAAGAAAAACTGGACAAAAGAACGAATGTTTACATTTACAAACATAAAGACCTAAAAACACAAACAAACACACCTATATACAAACAACCCACCCTCACATACATACATATAAACACAAACACACACGCACACATACACACACACATATAGACACAGGCAAACAAAAACACATAAATCTAAGAAGTATAAAACCTAATGCGATTTAAAAACTATGTTTGTGGTTCTGTTGTTGTTCTTATTTTGGAGTCTATCTTTAGTAAATATGCGTATATGCAGCTAAGATTATCTATATCTTTCTTTAAGTTTAGTGCTTCTGGTTCTTGTGCAATCCTAACCATTTCTATAAATTTTCTTTTTGTAGTGTCTTTTTCTACATCTAGAATTACTGCTTCGGTATAATTCATTTTGTGGCCTGTTTCTATACAATGCGTTGACAGTGCTGAAGAATTAACGTTTCTTCTCGTATAACTTTTATGTGAAGTAATTCGTTGATGGAGCGTTCTTGATGTTTGGCCAATATAGTTTTGAATACAATTACAACAAGGAATTTTGTATACTATGTTAGATTTTAGTTCTTTGGAAGTTGCATCTTTGATTTTAGTGTAAAGACTTCTGCTTAATTTGACATTTTTTAATGCTATTTTAATTCTAGGGTTTTTGATCAAAGATGTTATCCGTTTAGTTAGATCTCTGATATAGGGTAAGCTTACGTATTTTAAAAGACTATGATCTTGTGTTGGATACTTTTTGATAGGTGTATTATATATGAGTTTTGTTATAAATCTTCTAGGATAACCGTTTTTTTGAAGTATTTCATGAAGGATTTTTAAATTCTTATCGATAAAGGATTGATTTGATAATTTCACTATTCTTGTTTTTAAATTTAAAATGGTATTGATCTTCATAAACATGGGATGGTATGACAAAGTTCAGGTATCTTCCAGAGGAAATTGGTTTTTTGTACCAGTCTGTTATAATGGTTGTATTGTTCCTTATTAATTTCATATCTAAAAAGGATACAGATTTGTTTGTTTCATTTTCAACGGTGAATTGTATATATTCATCATAGGCGTTGAAAGTATTTAGTATGATGTCCTGTATTGGCCAGACATCAAGAACGCTCCATCAACGAATTACTTCACATAAAAGTGATACGAGAAGAAACGTTAATTCTTCAGCACTGTCAACGCATTGTATAGAAACAGGCCACAAAATGAATTATACCGAAGCAGTAATTCTAGATGTAGAAAAAGACACTACAAAAAGAAAATTTATAGAAATGGTTAGGATTGCACTAGAACCAGAAGCACTAAACTTAAAGAAAGATATAGATAATCTTAGCTGCATATACGCATATTTACTAAAGATAGACTCCAAAATAAGAACAACAACAGAACCACAAACATAGTTTTTAAATCGCATTAGGTTTTATACTTCTTAGATTTATGTGTTTTTGTTTGCCTGTGTCTATATGTGTGTGTGTATGTGTGCGTGTGTGTTTGTGTTTATATGTATGTATGTGAGGGTGGGTTGTGTAACTTGTCTTTTAGTGTTTCTAAAATGTGTAACGTGTCATCTATCATGTTCACCTATCAATCTTTCTTAATAGATATTTACTTTGTTACTTAAATCTTCTGGGAGACCTTATCATCAGGGCTAAAACCGTGGGTTCTTTGTTTTATCTCTGCGATAGTATACACATGGAAATAATTTATCCAACAAAAACTTCACTGATTTAGTTTGAAATAAGACAAAACAACATGTGATATAAATACGTATAATAATTGTAATTGAACTAACAAGATAATCAAGCTGCAAAATTATTTTAGTAAAACTAATAAAAATTTAATCTTTAAACAATTTTAATTCTCTTAGAACTTTAACAAAACTGTAAATTTTACTTCAGTAAATTTTCTTTCTTTTCTGTTTAATAAGTACAGTGTAGCAAAAGGCTAACAAAATAAACCGTCGTGATATGAGCTCATGTCCCGGAGGTTTTTACAAGATAAAATTTAGAACGTATTAATTCAAACATAAATTAAAGCATTGCATCTTCACGGTGCAATTAGTATATAAACATTTGAAACAAACAATTATTATAAGTTTTTTTTTATAAAATGTAAAATGGATATATACATAAATACCTGAATAAAGTGTTTTCAACGTCCTTTGACCTCAACACACTTCAGGGCAAAACGCGATCAATGGAAATAACAACATATGGTGTGACCTCATGGCGGACACTCGAACACCTGATTCTCTAACCCAAAGAATCTTAATCCAAAAAGTGCAAGCTTTCCAGTAATCAATCCAAGATATAAAAGCAGTGTAAATTAGTTCAATATCTCTGCTGATAATTTCTAATTTATTCGTTTTATAATACTCGAACAAGTATTCAAATTCACTTAAATGGCAATCTAACCAAAACCATATTGAAGTGAACAACACGTTTTTAAATATTAAATTAATTTGCCCTAGCCGGCGATTTAATTTATTTTTAAGAAGGAACGCTTCTAACAAGCAAACTAACGTTTGGAAAATAACACGCTGCTTCGTGTCCATCTTCCACCAAAAGTTGAATAAGATAGCCCGATGTTATCAAGTGCGCAGAATACTAAAATATGCCTTTTGATCCCTACCTAACAGAATTTCGACTCATAAGACAAAGGAACTTGCTTTTCCGTTTGACGTATAATCTAAATGGAGGTAAATAAAGTTGCCTAACGTCCAGATTCGTAGCAGTTAAATCGAACTGTTACAGTTGTTTGTATATAGGTGTGTTTGTTTGTGTTTTTAGGTCTTTATGTTTGTAAATGTAAACATTCGTTCTTTTGTCCAGTTTTTCTTTTGTTTGATATTTATGTATTTTTTATATAAATGTATTTACATGCCTATGTACGCACACACATATGTATGTCTATATATTTGTGTATGTATATACAATGTAAATGAATGTAACTTAATTACTACTACATCTTCCTACTAATTTTACTAATGATCTAATTTAGACTGACATACACTTGCGATTAACTTATACCTGTTAATTAGTTAATTATTTAAATACTTGTTATATGTTTAAAATTAATCCACGGAGTTAGTGTTTTTATATGACTAAAATCTAAATCTTGTAGTACGCATTGACATTGACATTTATACCTTCAAAATTTGAAAACCAATTTTTTGTAATTTAGAATTAATATTTTTAATTTAAGTCAAACATCGCATTTGTAAGTATCTAACTTCCAAAACTTATTTATTTGTTTACCATTATATGTATTTAGTTGCTCCTGAGGAAGAGAAAAATAAATTCTCGAAAGCTCGAGTTATAGAATAAAGAGTAGACTTCCATAATTGCTGCATCCTCAATAAATTATATAATTTTAAATTAATATTCATCAGCAAATAAAATTTGAAGATTATATATATATATATATATATATATATATATATATATATATATTGCTGTGATAAGGGGTTGCTTAAGGGTGCACGTTGTAGTAAAGGTCGTTCGGGAAGGAGTAATTAGAATAGTCAGCAGAAAACTACACTTATTTAAGGAAATAATTAAGAAATAGACATAGTTTGTAGATAGTAAGTAGTCAACACCCTATATATAGAGTAGAGATAGTTTTGGGCGACGAGGTAAACATAGGAAGACGATAGTTGGCGAGGAATGAGAAGTACATGTATTAAGTAGATAGTAAATATTAAATACCCTGTAGATAAAGTTTAGTTAATTTAGGTAAAACAAATAAGGATATTTTTCAGTGGAGGCACGCGATATTGGGAAATGAATGATAAAGTGTAATTAGACACGCATTAAGAAGAAGAGTTCCAGACAATTAAATTAATACGGATATAGAAATAGAGTTTCAGGTAGTTAATATAAATGCGTACAAAGATCTAACCATTCTGATAAGAGAAATGATTAAAAATTGCGTGAATCGCATGTAAACATGGAAATTTAAAGTCGGGTTGCATCAGTTGTTTATAGAAAAGCAAGTAATCTATCAAAATACAGCATGTTGATATTGAAAGACAGATTCGGGCAGGTTGTGATTATGGGAAAACGTAGAGCATTGCATCAGAAACTGCTCAATATGTAATTATTTGATTGGTCAGAGACAAGCGACGAGTACTAGACCAAACCCACGGATGGAGTGGGAATTCGAGGTTATATTAGCAAGCACCTTGATAAGAAAGTCAGTTTTGAACTCAATGAAGGCCGAAGTGCATTGCCAGTAAACAAAGTAATAGGTAATAAGTATAAAAGTGAAAAATAAAATGAGTGCTAATATGAAGATTACAATTGCCGTTTAAACGTAAGTACGTTTTTAATGAATTTATTGTAAACTAAAACATAAAAATAATAGGGTTTCGAGGTCTGAGGGAAATAGACTAGGATGCTGATGTTACGAAATACAGTAATACAATTTAAATGTCAAGGGGAAAAGAAGAATAATACAATCTTGAAGTACAGGGGTGAAACAAACTACAATTTTAAGTCTGGGACAAGGATGATGAAAGTCTAAGTTTGAAGAATTGAAATAAATTGGTGTATATAATTTAATGGTGGTGGTCCATAGTGTAATAATTTGAATGGAATCCAGAATTGGGGAAGATCATTTTTATTGGAGGCGTCGATGTGAAAAAGATAAAACCAGGTCAGATTTTTAGTTATAGGACATTTGTTTTTCTATATAAATTTTTATTTTTAATATTGAATTTGCTAAATATGATATGCTTGTGAAGAAGTCAACAAATGAGGTTACATACACATTGAATGAGTAATAAGAAAACAGGTTTAGAATATTCTACACTTTGTTAGTAAAGATAATAAGTTTTTTTTGGTGACTTTGGGTTTTGAGTAAATGATTGTTAATAAATGAGATTTATAAAATTAACTGATTGAAAAGTGTATTTCGAATAATTTCAAAAGCTGTACATAACATATTGGTTTCATTATATAAAATCTAAATTTACTGAATTTTATAATTGCAAATAAATGCTAGCCGAGGTCATAAGATTTAAATAGTAGAAAGGCGTAGCCACAAGTTGAATAGGAAAGAGATAACCCGCAAGGCGGTAACGTATCGAATTTTGCCATTGGTAGATAGAGTTGTTTAAAGATAAAGTCCAGTTGATAGCAATATTAAGAAAACAGCTGGAGGAGGAGATAATTACACTTAATCGTGAATATTAAAATGGTGGCACAATAATTTAGAGTACGTAAATAGTATAGCAAATAAATATAACAACCCAACGTCGGAGCATGATAATTCTTCTAATATCATAGCAATATATATATATATATATATATATATATATATATATAATATCATGTAAATTATATGTAAAGAAGGATAGATAAGTCAAGAGAGTAATTTTGTACAGACCGTGTATATAGAAAATAGGGATAAATTATTTACACTCCAAATTAATTAGTTTTGATCCTAAAACAAACGGATAATAGCATACATTTGTATTAATAAATCGTAAGGCTAAATTTGCATAGTGTGGAAGCTTTGTAATATGTAAAAACTCAAGGATAATACGAGTATAATTAGTTAATATTCGAAGGTTGTAAATTGAGCATATCAAGTAATAAGGGAGAACTTTTGTCTATATAAAATCGATAATGTAAACACGTATGTTCATTTAAACTAACAAAACGTTCGTTAAAAATAAATCCTAAGCAATTTAAAAGTTAAACAACATGGGAAAGTACAATTTCAAACTGGCAAACAGTTCATAGAAAGACTGGCGGACAAATAAACAAATTCAAGAAACCAGAATGTACGTTGGAACATAATTCTTTAGAAATTTGAGTTAACGGTCGAAGCAAAGGCTGCAAAATAGCCTAGGGTAAACAAAGATGACAAGTAACAGACGTTGGATAAAACAGCCATGTAAAGCACACGATAAGTTGTAGAGGCTAACCACAATATCGATTTTAAGTTGCTGTAGTGGGATTTTAACAAAGACAACAAATATGAGTTAGACGAGAATAACATAGTTGGATGATAGACCTACGACAGGGAAAATTGTCTGGATTAGCTGATTGTAAGTGGAGTGAGAGAAATTTCTAGGACCATTGTGACCGTTGTGCTTGATAGCCAGTGTTTTCGGACTAAAGTTAAGTGGAATGAGAAATTCTGAGTTTTAAAAGAACGTTAGAGTTTGGATTTTCAGAATCGGTTACAGTGGTGGTGTTTCGATGGTAACGGGTTACAGGAGGTAGGTTTCAACGCTTATAAATACACAAAGAGACGTAGTGGGGCTCTCTTACTTCTTCGGTCCGCTTCAGACTTATATGGTAATATCTAAGTTAAAAATTTGTAATAGTGCAGTCCGTTTAATTTAAATTAAAAGTGTTTGAAAACACGAGTAGGTGCTAAGTTATAAACGGTGCTGTAAATAATGAATAAAAGATGTTACTGAGGTAAGCGAGCCTAGTTATTTTTCTGAACGAGGGTGCTGGTTGTATGGAAGATTCAGAAGCTGACTAACATATTTGGACAATTATATGGGTAGATGTATTGAAGGTGTCTGCAGAGAATTGGATAACGTGTGGAAATGAGTTTGATGTACATATAGCAGAGAGAAGTTGGATGGAATGCAACGACGAGGTTTGGTTGGACGACATCTTCAGAGGTGACGGTGCAAAAGGTGTACACCAGGTAACGAAATTTGTTTCTTTTGTTATTGCTTGAACATTTTGTGCTGTTATTTTGTGCTAGAGTGATTTGACATATTGGGTGTATATTTCATGAACATAAAAGCTAATGTGAAGGTTATATGAAAAAGACAATTTGAATTTATTATTTAAAAGTATAAATTTATGATGTATAATTTTGATGTAAAGAATAAACGGGTCTTTAAAATTGTTGAAAATAAAGATGCGATTTATTTATGCATTTAGAGTAACAGGGTTTATACTGAGCTCACCATAGACCAGATTAAATCTCAATTTAGGGTTTCAAGATAGGCCCATCTACTTGAACGGTATATAAAAAAATTGTTGAAATAAATTAAATTCATTAAATTTAAAAGGATTTAATGGTTAATATTGTAAAATTTTATGAAGATGTTTATATCCGATTTTGTAAATATTGAGCTGGTGACGTAAATTTTTGATTTGTGTGAATAAAAAGTTTATATGTTTCGTTGAATTATTTGATTGGTAATTTTTATTTGGTAGTCTTAAGTGAGAGAGAGAGTAAGCATAAGATAGGTAAATATCTCTGAAGAAGCCGGAAGCAGAGCTAGCCGTGGTATGCTGATTTAGGGGAGCTTTTCCAGAGATGAAGTATATTTTTTTAGGAAAATATTTATGCAGCCCAATTCATAGGGGTATGATCCAGAAGGTCCACAGCAATTTTATGACTTCCCAAGCGTGGGACTCGATTAATAAAGCTAACCTCAAAGCAATATATATATATATATATATATATATATATATATATATATATTCCACAATTTACGGTACTTTATTCTGAAACATCCTGTATAAGATCTGCATTAATTTCAATCCAAACAACATAGGCTTAGCAACAATGCATTGCAATACCAATAGCAAAAAGCAGAATGCTATAAAATTTAATGTCAACATGCTATATCTTTTACATGCATAAGCATTAAGAATTATGCTGTCCGACTTACTATTTATGACGGCATGGTCTTGATTCGTCGGATTGAGTATAAAAGAGAAAACTGGCAGGTAAAGTTCATTATAACCATTAGGGTAAGTGCATAATTCATTAGCCGTCACATCATTTTCGATATTCATTGTACTTGTATGAGCAAGTCCTCTTTCAAAATTTAAGGAACAAAATAATTATTGTAATGTGTCGTGTTATGCTAACAATAAATTAGATGTGAAAGAAAAAAATTAATTAGTAAAGGATTAACCATATGGCGCCTTGTATAAAAGATTTCATAAATAATCATTCTTAATTAATCAGGATATTTCAATTTTTGTAGCTATAAAAATAATTCAGGTAAGAAAGTACAAATTTATTCTTTTAACTATGTTGTATGGTAAGAATGAAGAGCATTGGCATTAAAAACCATAACCAGACATTGAAATATACTTAACATTTGCATGTGCATTTTCTACAGATAAATACATTGTAATAAACTGTAAGTATGAGAACTTGTGTGGTAAACATAGAGTACACTCGGCACATTGAATTAACATATGCGGACTGTAATAAAATGATTTACAATGAGAGTATAATAGATTTGTTGGATGCAATGGAGAAAGAAAACAGTCTGTTATATAGAACTCGATTACCTGAAAACAAAGCGTAGAGATATACGCGAATAGAATAATGTGGTTTGGGGTTGATAGAAGTGCGTTTTCGTATGAGAATTTGATAGAATGTGAAGTGAAAGGTGAGGTTGAATGTACAGAGCACCGAGAAAAAATAGTTGTATTCCTGAGGGGAAAAGACGACGATTGACATGTAAAATGAAATATATTTGCAAGTGGCAGGGTATGTTCACAAACGCACGAGCATGTATATAATGTCGGTGGGTCATCCCTCCATTCAATTGGAACTTTGTGGCACATTCTGAGTCAGAGAGTTACTGTTTGAATATATAAAAAATAACGATAGTAAAAATACTGATGGTTGTTGGAGATCCTGGAAAAAACTGAATACTCACAAACTTTTATGTAACATATTACGGGTAATGTTATGAATGCTTAATGGTTGTTATTTTGGTAATAAGAAATTAATCAGTTGAAAATAATTATTTGGCTGGACTGATTAGTGACAGAACTGTATATATTAAGTATAAAATATAGGCTTTATTGATAAAATTTAATGTTAGTAGAAGTAAAAACTTAGGAATTTTGGAATGAACAATAAAAAGATACAGAAAAGGCCGTGATTAACTATTTTTTTCTTTTATTGTAAACATTTCCAATAATTTGGAATTTATGAATGTTTCATAATTAAATATAAAATCAGGAAAAATTGGGAGTGCGAAATAGTTTTGTCAATAGCTTAGACTAAGTTTTTTTTAAGATTTTTCATTAGGATTTATTTACTTGGCCAAATTTGAGTGTAGGAATTTGTTTATAGGATGGGCCGCAAAATCCTAAGATACAGGTTCGAATTCTGTCAGGGACCTTTTCCATCTTTCACTACTAGCTTATTATTAGTTAAGTTTCAGTTGTGTGTAAAAGTCAATTTAATTTAATTTCAAGGGTAACTGTCAAACCTACGGTACAAGCTTTTGTCATTACACAAGGTAAAAATTGAACATAACTGAATTCAGATACATTTAATACAGTTTTTAAGGGGAAAAATATTAAACTACATGACTTCCAAAGTTAATTATTGTGCATATTAAGAAGTTGTTGATGAATGATCATCCTAGGTTTAAAGAGATACTCTGGACTCTATATTTAATACATAAGATATGTGTTATGAGGAAGTTATTTTCATCAACTTTATATTTAAGATATTGTTTGTAGGAAGATTATTTCGTATTATTATTATTACAATGGTTTAATTAATAGAATTAATAGAAACACTTATTCATGACATACAGTTTTGAGTGACTGAGAATATTTTGACAACAGGAATGCAGTAGTTAACAAAAGTAAACTAGATGTAATAAATCATATTGGAGAATTTAAAAGCTAAAGGGTAAGCATTAAGATAAACATAAACTAAACTAACCATAATTAAATGGAAAAAAGTAATGGAAGATTAAACTGCGATAAATAATTGTTATAAAAGTGTTGCGAAAATGAGTATTGTTGTCACTTGAATTTGTAAACAGTGGAAAACCGGATTAAGGTTGTTAATATCGTTAATATTATCAAGTTCACGACATTACCATATATTCAAAATTTAACACCTCAAATTACCAAAATATTAAAGCAACCAGATATTCTTATAACTTATACCTATAATAAATCAATAAAAAATTTATTCACTCGACTTAAAGATAGTACTGACAAATCAATGTGTAGCAACGACTTCAGAGTGCTGCTCAACGGTCTAATGTCCTACCAGGAAGCGCTTTCTGCTCCAACCTTCTAAACCAGAATGAGTCGTAGGTCTTTGTTATTCTCCTGCTCCGTTCGCATCTGTATGGGCTACCAATCGTCATTGATCACGGTAGTCCATCAAGAAGATCCTAATTTGTTTCTACCCGTCAGCAATAATTACAGTCTTCGGTTAAAGCCCGTCTCAAAAGTGTATCTGCACTACAATGACTTGCACCAGTGTTGTAATTGGGGGCAGAATGCAGAAATTTATGTACTGTATAATAGATGTTTATTGATAATAATTTTCATATATGTTACACAATCTTCTATTCTGTAGTAGACGAATCGTGGAAGTGGCAAAAATGACCCCACCGGTTTCCGCTTCCCATACCAATCCTAGCACAGATACATTTCTAAACTAGAACGTACAAAAGCACATTTACAACAGTTCTCCTCCTCCTTAGAAAATTCAACACATATTACAAATCCAGCCTTATAGGCGGTTTAATATTTCTTTTTGATCGTCTAAGGCCAACTGGAGAAGTATCAGGTAAATTTAATGTAGGTTGTTCTAAGGGTAATTCCTGGTTCTCTGTTTGCATTAAGTTGTCTGAATCATTCTGCAAAGAATCGTTCAAATTGGTACCATTACCACTATTTGAACAATTTGCAAGCTCCTGAACTGAATATCTGATCTCGGACTACTAAGTGGATACTGTATTACACCAAGAAGACCCCGGAACAGTTTCAGTAGGGTGTATATGTGTACTTTTGTATTAGTTATGACTGGTGTATGTTCACCAATTTTACGAATTTGATTGACGTGTCTCCGCCAATTCCGACCGTCGTCCAAAAGAATTAAATAATGCAACTTTCCCAATCGCTCTATTATATACCCAAATTCCCATTTACTATCATGGATATAATCTCGAGCCGCAACTCTCTCTCCGACTGCAAATTCGCGTATGGGTTCCTCTGGAATTAAATCAGTTTTATCTTTAACATTTGGTTTAAGTAGATCTAAACGTGATTTTATTTCTCGACCAAACATTAAATAAGATGGACTTAAGTTTGTTATAGAATGAGGCGTTTTCCTGTATGTTAACAAGAACTTTAAGATTTGACGATCTCTATCGCTTTCATTGCCTTTGAATGTTTGTAACGTTTGCTTAAACGCCTGCACATACCTTTCTGCAAGTCCGTTTGTTGCAGGATGGTAGGGTGCACTTAGTTTGTGTATAATACCATTCAGTTGTAAGAATTTTTAAATTGACGACATGAATGTTTGAGCATTATCCGAAACTAAAATGTTCGGAATACCAAACGCATAAAAATCTTTCGTAACATTTCAATTGTATTTTGAGATGTTATATTTTTAACACGATGAATTTCGGCCATCGGGTATAGGCATCTACCATGATAAGATAGTAACTGCCCATAGTTGGTCCCGCAAAATCAATGTGCACTCTTTCAAAAGGTGCTGTTGCTCTTTCCCACGAATGTGTAGATATACGTGGAGCTTCATTTTCAGCTGATTACAGACTGCGCAATTATGACATAAGTCTTCTATGTCCTTTGCTATGTCTGGCCACCAGCAATGTTCCCGGCTAAGGATTTCATTTTATTAACCCCAAAATGCATCTCGTAATTCATCTAAAATCTTTTACGAGACTTTGAGGAATTACAACTATCTGTTGTCTCATTATACAACCAGATTGTAGCGAGAATTCTGCTTGTGGTATATTAAACCTATTTTTTGAATCAATTGTTTTACCACCCAGCAATCCCTCTAATAACGGTTTTAGTTGTTGATCACATAATGTTTCATATTGTAACTCTTTAAAAGTTACTGGTAGTGTTTCGATTTGTAAAATTCCGAAACTATCAGCAACATCATATTGGTACTGATTTGTCGCATTCACGGGCAATCTAGATAATGCATCCGCGTTTGCATGTTGTTTCGTATTCTTGTATTTAATTTTATACGAAAACCCTTGTAAAAATATAGCATAATGCTGCATGCGTGTAGTTGTAAGTGTATTCAATGTTTTTGAAGGTGAAAGTATTTGCATTAAAGGCTGATTATCCACCAACAATGTGAATGGTCTACCGTAAAGGTAGTAATAAAATTTTTTAATACCGAAAATAATAGCGTAAGCTTCTTTATCGATCTGCGCATATTTTTGTTGAACGTTCATAGCGCTATGGCAAACTGAATCGGACGCCCGAACCATCAGGATAAATGTGTGAAAGCACTGCTCCCACAGCATATGGACTGGCATCCGTAGCCAACACCAATGGTAATTTAGGATCAAAATGAGCAAGAACTCTCTCAGACAAGATTTCTTTCTTGACTGTATCAAATGCGTTTTGACAATTACTGTCCCATACAAACGGTACTCCATCTTGTAATAAATGATAAAGTGGTTTTAATGTGTGACCTAAATTTTGTAAAAATCTGCCGAATAATTTATTAAACCAGCAAATGCGCGAACTTCGGTTTTATTAGATGGAATTCTAGCATGTAAAATTGCTTCCATCTTTTCTTTAGTTTTGTGAATACCAAATTTATCAATTTTATATCCACAGTACTCTATTTCGTCAGCAAAAAATTGACATTTATTATAATTTACTCGAATATTGTGGTTAGCTAAAGCTTTAAGAACTAATTCTAACTGCTCAAAATGTGTATCATCATCTGGACCCGTAATTTTTATATCATCGAGAAAAACTGACACTGTCGGAATGTCTTTAAAATGTTTTCCAATGTACGCTGCCAAATTGCAGGTGCACTTGCTACCCCATATAATAGGCGAGTGCTCTGATATAGTCCCTTATGAGTACTTAATGTTAAGTACTTTCTGTCTTTAGGCTGAATTTCCAATTGCAAATAAGCCTGGGTCAAATCAAGCTTAGTGAATTTTTCACCACCAGCCATAGAACAAAAAAGTTCCTCTATTGACGGAAGAGGATGTTCATCAATAATCAGATTAGGATTTAAGGTACACTTAAAATCACCACATATGCGAACTTCCCCATCAGCTTTAACGACAGGTACTATAGGCGTTGCATACTCCGAACTATTGACTTTTCTAAAATACCCTCTTTTTCCAAGTGATCTAATTCCATTTCAACCTTCGCAATAATGCGTATGGCACTTTACGAGCTTTAATGAAATATGGTTGAATGTTTGGCTTTACATGAAGCCTGGCTTGTATGCCTGTAATTTTTCCTATACTATCGCCAAAAGGTATAGTGTATTTATTTAGTAACGTCAGAAGACGTTGATTTCGCATGAATTAATAGTTTTAATTCATTAGGTAGATTCGGAAAAGTTAATCCTAACTGTCGAATCCATTCTCGACCTGCTAAAGGTTCCCTATTGGAATTAACGATATACAAATTAAGTAATTTTGTAATACCGTTGTATGTAACGCTTACATGTATGTAACCTAAAACCTCTAACTTACTGTCACAATATGTAACTAAATCTAAACTTGTATCTTGCAGTTTTGATTTTAAAGAAACGTTTGAAATACTGTAAGTTAATTACTGAAACTGCTGCTCGGAATCAATTTCAAATGGTAACTCTACCCTCTCTACATTTAATGAAATTATATATTTATCACGAAACGCATTATGTTCCGCATTAATTGAAAGGATATTACCAACCTGCATTTCATCCACCTGTCCTACTTTCTCTTTATTAATCTTCAAACATACTTTACCCAGATGGCCTCTTTTTTTACATTTATAGCATGTTAGATTTTTCTTTCTACAATTATCTGCTAAATGTTGAAAAGAACCGCATCTAAAACATTTGATATTATGATTAGGTACATTAGAAGATTGAACATTAATTTTTGGTGCATTATTTTGTACTTGTACTTTACTTGCGTGTGTAACACTGTGAAGATTCGCTGTAGATTTATGAAGTTGTGCTGCGTCTTTTGAAGAAGTTTCCATGCTCACCGCAACATCCAAGGCTTTGTCAATTGTTAAATCTTTAATTTCTAACAATCTACTTTGAATATTTTGTGAACGTAGTCCAAACACAAATTGATTGAAGGGCTTTCTTTAGGTACTCTCCAAACTTGCATGTAGTAGCGAGGCGTTGTAGAGCCGTTAAATATTCCCTAACGCCTCTCCTCATGTTGTCTTCGTTGCAGAAATCGAAAATTTTCCGCCACTTCTAAAGGTTCAGGATTGTAGTGAAGTTTCATCAAAATAACTAGTTCCTCGTAAGTTTTATCACCAGGTTTATCTGGAGAAATTTTGTCACAAAGAACATCATAAGCTTCCGGTCCCATGTAATGTAGAAGATAAGCAACTTGTTTATCAACAGGTACTGTAAATACCTTAAATGCACTTTCCAATCGCATTAACCAACGGTCAAATTTCTTCAAACATCGTAAGTTTCAATAGAAAATACTGTATAAATGGAATGTGCTGTACTGGGTGTTGATACGGAAGTTTCAGGCATTGTATGTAAAAAAAATTAAGTAATATATTCGAAAAATTTGAAAACGTGCCACGATGCAGTTTAACCTCACTTTTTCCGTTCTTGTAATAACAGAAGTATTTACCTGAAATAACGTGAATTCTTCCTTGTCCTCACCGCCAGTTGTTGTAATTGGGGGCAGAATGCAGAAATTTATGTACTGTATAATAGATGTTTATTGATAATAATTTTCATATATGTTACACAATCTTCTATTCTGTAGTAGACGAATCGTGGAAGTGGCAAAAATGACCCCACCGGTTTCCGCTTCCCATACCAATCCTAGCACAGATACATTTCTAAACTAGAACGTACAAAAGCACATTTACAACAACCAGCATGGTGTTCCGTGTCAAAATCATACTGCTGAAGAGTTTCTATCCATCTGGCGACTTGCACTTTGGGCTTTCTAAACTGCAATAGCACTTTCAAAGCGGCGTTGTCGCTTCTCATGTGAAATTTTCTTCCGTAGAAGTGCTTATAAAAGTGCTCTACAGATTGCACCACAGCCAACAGTTCCCGTCTTGTAATTCAATAATTCCGTTCTGGTTTTGAGAGCACCCTGTAAGGTTACTTTCTCTTGGCCGCTTTGCATTTGGGATTGTCCACTTGCGATAGTCCCATTGCTTGCATTTGCATCCAAGATGAAGTTGCTTTCCAACCGATGATAATAATTTAAGATCGGTGCAGTTATTAAAAACTGCCCTAGTTATTGGAATGTAGGCTGGCAATCTTCATTCCAAACGTAACCACACACATCTTCAGCCAACTTCATCAAAGACTTGGCAATATTCGTAAATTCAGAAACGAATCTTCTACAGTAAGTGCACAATCCCAGAAAGCTGCATAGCTAATGGTTGTCTTTTGGCATCCGCTACTCTTGTAGCGCCTGAATTGTTTTCGGGTCAAGTCTGACTACATTGAGTGAAACTGCTTGACCTAGGTATTTCACATCATTGCTTAGTCGATGACACAGCTTTGGGATCTGCTTCAGATTAGCTGGCTTCTTTGAGTCTTCGAAACACTTCATCTAAATTTCCCAAATGACTTTCCAATCACAATCACTGCACACAAATATACCAGACACGTTCTCCACGAGAGCCCAGGCAAGATGCTATCTATTAAACGTTCGAAAGGTAGCAGAAACGTTGCAGAGTCCATAGGCAGGTGCCAATAGTGAAAAAAGTCTTGTCTCAATCTTTGGATTCCATATTCATTTGCCAGTAGCCACTCTTCAACTCAAAAATTGAGAACCATGGCTACCTTGAAAATGTATCTAGGATGTCGTCATACCTTGGAAGTAGGTATCTATCCTTTTTGAGCATATAATTCAATCGCCTGTAGTCCAAACAATATCTTGTTAGCCCATCCATCCTCTTAACAAGCACAACAGGCAATGTCCAAGGGTTATCAGAATGCTCGATCACTCCTTGCCCATCCATATCTCCAATAATCTTCTCGGCCTCCTCGCGTTTGGCCAATGAGAGTCTCCGTGCCTGCTATTTTATTCACCAGACAGCTCCTGTATCGATTTTGTGCTCCGCTACTGCGGTCTTTCCTAATCAGCCACCATCAAATGTGAAATCTTCTAAGTACTGTTAGATCAAGCTCTAAGTCCTGCCAGTTGTTGTTACTCAAGAAGCTGGCACAGTTTCGTCAATTGATCCAATAACTTTGGGGAATACTCCTTGGTGGGTTATTCTTTTTCAACACCGGAACACCCAGTCACGTGGACAGCCGGAGGATACCACCCAACCGTTGAATTCTTTTTTAGCACAATAAAAGTCATGGGGCATTTAAGATTCTAACAGATACACCATCCGTCACTTTTAGGAAGCTATCTGGTGTTGTTAGGTAGGGTAGCAGCCAAATTTCTGCGCTTGTAAATTCTTGTTATCCTTTTGGTAACAGTCCTTTCACTAGAGCGTGATACACTTGTTGTGGAGAGTCGTCGTACTTCATTTCTAGCCTTGATGTTAAGGCTCCATAGCTTTTTTGCTCATGATCTGGTATGGCCTGTAGAATATTCAAGACCACGCTTCGTAACGCGACAATTAACGGGGTTGCCCTTTCACCATCGTTACAGCGTTAGCTCTCACGACAACCTCAAACTGTTTAAAATATGGCTGTAAAGGTGACGTCCTATCAAATATGGGCGGTTTTATTCTGAACCAGTTCGCGTTCTCTGACATTCTTATATACTAGGACCTGCCGTTGTATTACCGGCACTAGGTGCTCTGATGCTTGTACTGTTTTCAGCGAGGCTTGTGGCATTTTCCTGTAATTTCTCTCATTTCGCTGCCAGGCTTGCAGAGTTTTTTTCTTGTTTCTTTAGGTGTTCTTGTAAGTTTTCGAAATGTTTAGCCAAGCTCTCCGCAAAGTTTGACTTAAACCCCTTCGAGAAAGAAAGGATTTCATTACCCATCTTCTGTTGACTATGAGTTTTTGGCATGCAAATAAAAATCGTTCTAAAGTTATTATCCCCACTAACATTCCACCAGTTGACGCAAATGTAACGAAAACTCTATTTGGGATAACTGGTCTTTATTCTCAAACTGATTATACGATCCCCTTCAAAACTCGCAGTTACAATAAAATTTGTAAAAGCTTGCACACTAATTTACTTTGACGTACTTGCTAAAAGTACAAGTATTATCCTCAAAAAATTACAATATCTTCTTAATTAACTTAATCTCGCAGCACTATAATTAATATATGTAATCACAACAGTAATGTATTTGAATTAAAGTTCTTAATCAGTTAGTAAACGACGAATTTGTTTATTCTTATTAAATTCAATTATTTTATTTTGGCGTACATTTTTAAATTTGTTTAAAATCGATTTATCTCAAAAACAATCATAGATAGGGATACGGGCATTTTAAGAAATATACATAGTTTTTTAATTTGTAATTCAAATATGCATAAAAAACAGGGTGCTCCATTTACAAAATACAAGTTTGATAGGACACATATTTTTTCAAAGATATAGCACTAATCATTCTGCATATACTTTGTTAAGAATTATTTTTTATATTACTTGTTGTTTAAATGACAGCAAATAGTTCGTATGTAGTGCCTCATCCAGTACCTACGAATAAATAAAACGTAACGTAAACTAGCAAAGCTGTTGTTTTATAATGATTGGTATTCTTCTAATATTTACCCGAAGCATGTTGTTCGAAGATCTAGGTGACTCAACAGGCATACCATGGTAGCCAGCCAAAATAGTTTTAAAACAAGATTTGAAATTTTTAGGTCAAGGACAGACGAGTGTTGTTCAAAGGATCAAACGACAGCTGGAACCCAGGACTTCGACTTAAGTATGGGTTACGGGTATATCCAAAATATAAGATCCAAAAACCGGGAGCTGGGCTAAAAATAGTAAACATTTCCATTAGGAAAGCAATAAAAATATTAGTCATTTACCAGTTACACAGAAAACTAAAGGTATTTAGCTAAAGTAAATTTTGAGATATAAGTTCTTAAAAATGTAGTAAATAGAAAAATATTGATCACAGTTCAAACTTTAAAATAGTGAGACTATACAGTTGAAATAAAAGTGCAAAAAATCCAAATACTTTAACGAGCACTAAGCTGATGAAACATATGGCAACTGTTGCTCAAATTTTTAACATATCCAAAAATGACCTTAAACAATTGGCCACATTCATGGGATAGACAATTGGTATTCACGAGCAATATTACTGTTTGGCCAGCGATATATATCAAACGACTAAGATATCAAAACTACTTATGTTAATGGAAGATGGAAAAGCTATGCAATTAAAAAAAACATTGAACGAAATTAACTTTGACTTAGAGAACGAACCAGTCATAACAGAAAATCACATAAATCATGATGAAATTGATGTCACTCTATTTAATGAAGATATAGAAGTGAGCTTAAAAGACTGTAAACTTAGAAGAGGACCAAACCAAAAAGTGTAAAGAAATATCTACAAATACAAAGTTAATAGTAAAACTTGAAAGATGTCAACAGATAGTTAAGCCAACAATGAAAACGAACACAATAAAAATTACACAAAGAAAAAAGAACAACTGGTTCCTTGGACTAATGAACAAAATTTACTCCACTTTTACTTTTGTTCATGCGTTAACACGGTACTATTAGTTTAAAGTTGTTTCGTGTGTTGTAGTTATGTATGCTTTGGTGTGTCGATGGATGCTTTTGTAGTGTTACAACATATTTGATGCACTTAAGAACATCTATTGCCGGCAATGTTAATATTCCTAGCTCTCAGAATAGTGGTTTACAGTGAGTTGTTATTGGTACATTAGTAAGTAATCTGATAGCTCTTTTTTTGTAGAATGAATGTGCACTTGGCATGTGGAGAGGTGTCCCATAAATCAGGTGGCTGTGTAAGAGTGCATATAAGCAGACTTAGTTGCAAATTGTGTGCTTATGTTCATTACTATGCAGGGACAAAAAATTGATATGCTTAGATTTGCAGATGATATAGCAATATTAGCATCTAGCAAGGAAGAGTTAGAAGCTGCTCTTAATGAAATGGAAACGATTCTAACAGGGAGATATGGTATGAAAATTAACAAAAATAAAACTAACGTACTAGTATGCAAAGGAAGGAAATAAATCAAAAACAAGTATACAAATATGTAACACGAACTTACAAGAGGTTTAGGATTTCTGCTACCTAGGAAGTCAAATAACGCAAGATGGGAAAAGCACAAAAGATATAAAACAAAGAATAGCACAAGAAAACGCAACTACTGAGTTCAAAGACAACAAACCTAGAAACAAGAAAAAGATTGCTTAAAACATATGTGTGGAGCACATCACTGTACGGCTGTGAAACCTGGACAGTAGGATAAGCAGACAAGAAAAAGGTAGAAGCCTTTGAAATGTGGTGCTACAGACATATGATGAAGATATCATGGACAGACAAGGTTAAGAACGAAGAGGTACTAGAAATGGTAAGGGAAGAAAGAAATATGTAAAAAACGGTAAAAATTAAGAGAGATTGGATGATAGGTCATATGCTACGGCATGAGGGAATAGTGTGGAATATATTAGAAGCAGAGATAGGAAAAAAGAGAAGAAGAGGTAGACCTAGGTTAGACTACTGCATACAGATAGTGAAAAATGTAGGCTGTAGGAGTTTCAGGAAAATGTGTAAGCTAGCTTACGATAGAAATCAACGGAAGCACGCACTCAACCAATTCCAAGATGAATAAATTAATGACAAAGAAAGTAACTGAACTTAAACATGATGATTATTATAAGCAACTACAAGTGTATTGGTTGGGCAATATTTTCGAATAATGTTAATCGTGTGAAAGGATTTACTGGAAAAATATTATTTCAGCAAATGTGTAAGTGTTGGGGGATCTTGGCAGCCACAGGCTGCTTAACCCCCTTCACTGAATCTCGGTGAAATAGGGTATAAAATTAGAAAACAATAGAAGGGGAACCGAGCTGTATACATGCTGTGTAAGAATTTCAGGGAACTGTGTAGGCTAGCTCAGAATATAAATAAGTGCAGGTACGTGTCCAACCGTTTTTGAGACGAAAAACCTAATGACGAAAAAATAAGCGCAGATAAATCTGATGATCATTATAAACATTTACAGGTGTTGGTTGCGAAATGTCTGCTACTAATGTTGAGTGTGCGAAAAGATATATTGGAAAAAATATTAAATCGATAAATGTTTAAGTGCTGGGGGAACTTGGCAGCCACAGGCTGCTTACCCCCCTTTACAACCTTACATGTGATTTTCCAATGCTCCACCCGAAGGTACTACATTGGCCAGGAAGCGAGTTTTTTTTTACCCGGAAAATTTTGAATTTTGCCGAACCCTTGCTGTTCCAAGAAAGATAGGGATCTTTAACGTGCGTGACAACACACACACGGGACCTCCATTTTACCTCTCATCCGAGCGAAGGTGTATTCTTGTGAAAAATGCTCACCTAACATTTTTCAAGCGGACCGTGTCGGGATTTGAACCCGTGACCTTGGGTGTAGTAGTCACACACATACCACTACGCCACGGAGTCGCCTCCCCCTTCACAACCACTGAATGTCGGCGAAATAGGGTATATAATTGTAAAACAATAGAAGGGGACAGAACTGGATCTAACAAGAGAGAACAGTGCCTATGATGAAAGACAACAGACATAGAACAAGAAGAAAATTGTTGAAAGCATATGTGTGGAGCACAGCACAGTAGGCCTATGAAATACCAGCAGTCTGAAAAGCAGACAGAAAACGGTAGCAGCCTTTTGGAATGCTGTGCTTCAGTTGTATGAAGATGGACAGACAAAGTTAATAACAAATAGGTTATAGAAATACTAGGGGAACAAGGATATCTGTGAAAAAAAATAGGAGAAATAGAAGGCAGAATACGTTCTAAGGCATTTTTGAGGAATAGTGTGGAATATATTACAAGTAGAGATAGGAAAAAAAAGGTAGATGTAGACCTAGATCATATAGTGATAGATGCAGACAGCAAATTTCAGGGAAATCTGTAGGTTAGTTCAGAATAGGAAACAATGATTGTACGCGTCTAACCAGTTCCAGGTCTGAAGACCTAATGATGATGATGATGTTCATTAATTTTCTTATTGCATATAGTGATCGGGCTATTGTAACACACATTTTGTATATGTGCATTTTCAAGTTCAATTTAGAATCTATTGTGAACCCTAGAAATTTTATACTTTCAGTGTCATTATGATGATTTACGTGATGTGAGAAAATGTGTATGTTGTTTTTTCTTTATTGACTTTAAGTTTATTTGTATTAAACCAGTCCATTGCCGATAGAAGTCAGCCGTTTACATCATCCATGATTTGTTCGTAGCTTTCACCTGTTACCAGGATAGTTGTATCGTCTGCATATAAGCATGTATGTAGGTCTATGTTCTGTGGTATGTCATCAATAAATAGGAGGAATAGTAGTAATCGAAGTGTGAATCCTTGAGGGACTTCAGTCTGGACCTTTTCGATTTCTGATTATGATTGAGCAGTATAAGTTTTCTGCAGCCAGTTCTCAAGGTAACTTTTAATTAGTTTGTGTGCTGTATCACGAATACCTTTTCTTTCTAGTTTGTTAAATAAAATCATATTCTGGACGCAGTCAAAAGCTTTACTGAGATCCAAGCATGCTGCTATGGTGAGCTTTTCCTTTTTGAAACCTTCATAGATGTGCTCAATGTTTCTACTGTTGCACTAACAGTGGATCTTTTTGACATGAATCTAAATTGGTTGTCAGATAGTAAGTTGAAATTGTTTAGGAAATGTATCATTCTTGTGTATATAATTTTCTCCAATATTTTGGACAGTAGTACAAGAGAATAGTGTTTGGTCGATAGTTTTCTGGAATTTTTGGGTCACCTTTTTTATAGATAGGTGAGAGTGCTGCAATTTTAGTAAATCAGGAAATATTCCTTCATGGAGACTTTGATTTGCTGCATAGGCTATTGGTGTGCTGATATATTCGATTATACCTTTTATTAGGTTAGTACTTAGACCATAAACATCATGACTAGTTTTGCATTTGAAGCTTTTTATTATTATTTGGATCTCGGTAGGTGTTGTCGGATATAAATAAATAGTATTTGTCTGCATTTTTAATTGATATAAATAATGTGAATATGGTTTTGCCGCTGTTTGTAAATTGGCTGCCATTTCCTAAGCAACGTTGACAAAGTATGTGTTTAATGTGTTTGCATCTACATCTGCTTTATTTTATTTATCCACTTTCCTAGTTTCGTAATTTATTATTTGCCAAACTTTTTTTTGTACTACCTTACACATTACTAAAACCGCATACTGGCGATTTGTTCAAAAGATCTTTTGCCCCTCTGGGTTTGTCACTACGTTGAGTTTGGGATTCAAAGGAGGTGGTTCATTGCATTGAAACAAGTCTCGCACATCACCTTCGAAACATGTGTTACCTGAACAAGCATAATATGATAAAGGCACAACACATTTGTCATCAACTTTTCTCCCATTTTGTTTAAATGCTCCCCTTAACTTATGCAGAGTGGTTGTGTAAGATGTTACTTCTACAGCTCCATCCTTTTTTATGTACTTGACTGATATCTCTTTGAATCCCATAACACGGAGACTATTATTCTTTCCAGCCTCTTTAATGAGTTTAAATTTCTTCTCTTCAAGCGACTGCATGAATTCCTGCTTATTTTCAAAATCATAAAAAAGGCAAGGTTTATTTAAAGTAACAATCTGGGTGAAAATACTCAATATATCGTCACAACAAAGCTTTAAACATTTCCTACCCAATTAGCACTTGTTTCTGAGGAAATGAAATCTTTATGGAACATTTGATAAAAGGGTATTGAAGACACAGCTAATTGCTGAAAGCGGTACCGTATGGAGATGTTTAGGTCCTGTAACATACTTTTCTTTACTGCAGCTGTTTTCTTATGCACGATCAGGACAACTATGCACAAGTGGTTTTGTCTTTAAAACAAAAATGTTTAAATTTTTTCAACAAATGTGAAATACACTTGACAGCATGACATGATTTCTATAGAAATGAGAACATAATTTAAGTTCTGTGATACTAACTTTCTTCATTTTGATAATTAACAAACGATCAAAAGAATATTGTGTCGCTTTATAAATGGTAATGCGTTATCATGACGATTTAGAAAATATAACCGCTTGATGTTACTAGAACTCAAACGGTGGAATTTTTAAAATGAAGTTATTGAAACCCCCCTTATAAGGTAGTTACACAAGGCAAGTTGATTTTTAATACTACGATATAAGTCAACAGTATAAAATTATAACAGACTTTTATGCAAACCCTAAATGATTATTACAAGTTGGGTTGATAAGTAAAAGAAGGAAAATATAAAGCATTGGACAGAAATCAAACCTGTAACCATTCAATTGTATTCAAATGAACAATCAATTAAGCCACACAAAACTACTAATTCAATTGGAAATATTTCAATATAGCTTTCAATTACGTTTCAATTACTTTCTTGTGTTCTATAATTATGGAATACATGATCTATAGAATGCTGTTTGCAGAGGAGAGGTTTTTGAACATAAATACAAAATATCTAAGCATATTCAAAGATAGTTGAAAAGAAGTTCATTGATTCATGTATTGAACGACTTCGCAAATGTTAAAAAAATGTCTGCTCAGAAAAAGGTATCTATTCTATGGAGATGTTCGTTGCGAGAGATTTCACTGTAAATAAACTACTTTGTGTTAATTTATGAACTTAATTAGAAACATTTACTGTAATGGACTTATAGCACTTGTATCTTTCATGGGATTTAAACATCTTTACGAAGTTAAACAAATTATTACCGTTGGCTCTTAAAGCAGCTAGCATACATGCGATTAATCGTTTACTAACAGACTGGTCCAAAACTGATGGAAGTAAACTGCAAATCATACTAGCAGGATGTGTGGAACTTGATACAAATGGTTCATCTTGAAACTGATGAAAATGTGCAATGCTTTCCTAAAATACACATATATTAAATTTTACTATAAAAAGTTATTCTACCTGAGCTAATTTGGAAAGCTGCTTATCACTATGTTGTTTATATTTTGCACACATTTCAGGAATCCATGTTATTTCCTGATTAATTCTAAATTTTTTGAAATCAGGAGCTGCACACACATAACCAACAACCCCCAAATCATCTTCAACAACCATACAAAATTCTGGGTGCAAAGTTAAATAAGGACCAACTAGTCTATCAGCATGTAAGTTTTTAAATTCTTCTTCATGATTGTGATTATCCATCACACCATCCTTACACGTTTGAGTACAAATGTTATACACTTGATCTTTATCTTGTGCAATATAAGGTCGTATCGTATAAAAATGTGAAGTAGGTACATCTGGAGCTTTGTACATAAACATATCACTTCCAGAATCAACAGGAATTAATCTCTACAAAAATCACAATTAAATAATTAAAATACACCATTCTAAGAATACCTGTAAATCTGCAGTTAAACCACCTCTAAACACCCAAGGTTCCTGTTCACCACTCATGAAAGTTTCTTTCCAACCTTTTGAAAACCCTATTACAAATTCAATAATTAAAATCAATCTAATATGCACAGACGCATAGCGCTAATGACATTAAAAATTCTATTTACGCCAAATCCGGCACTTACCAACACTGGACAGCAACTAATATTTAAAATAAATTTTTACGCTTAATAAAATATTTACGCTAAATATGCATAAAAATAACGCAAGCGC
Source organism: Platerodrilus igneus (assembly GCA_036346225.1). Lineage (NCBI taxonomy): Eukaryota > Metazoa > Arthropoda > Insecta > Coleoptera > Lycidae > Platerodrilus > Platerodrilus igneus. The sequence continues at coordinate 5,772,041 of JARFIW010000301.1, forward strand.
ATACTATATTGGCAACGATGCATACATGTATAATTCCCTTGTGTGTAGGACGGCATGGACACAGGAAAATATCCTCCAGCTTAATAAAATAAATAAATAGGATATTAATAAATGGTAAAAAGCACATAGCTAGTAAAACACTCAAAATTAAACATTATTCAGTATTGAATAATGGGCTATTTTCGTAATTACATTATTCACAACTGTAGTGCTAATCCATAATAGCATGAAAAAATTTGGATGCAACTGAAACTTCAATATTTATATATTTATAATAAATAATCTGTAATTACTAAAAACTGAAATTTTTATGTAATCTTTGGAAAAAATGATTGTGTTTAAAAAGGTTAAATGGACACTTTGTCTTAACAAGCCTTCCAGCTGTAACGTGCACTACTTGTTAAAGTACTTGCAGGCATTTTCAATATATTAGTTTCTCTGATTGTCTTACATTATTTATATGTTGTCATTTCTCTAAAGTTCTTAAAGAATTACAATAATTTGATAATAAACTAAAATTTGAGAATTAATTTTTATTGATTAGATTTAAATAATGTTGTAAAGTGATTAGAAAAATAAATAAATATAGTTGAGCACTGACAAATTAAAACTGGGACAACATAAAATCACTGGATCCAATATTAAATATTTAATTTCCAGATTAAAAAACTATTTTTCATTTTTGGCAGAAAAAAACAAGTTACTATGACAATTAAGAATGTAAAATTAAACTGTTATCATAGAAAAAGGTTTACGTTTGGGCACTATTTATTCAACAATTCAGTGTATCACCCGCCGTCAAATGGGAGAAGCTGAACGTTTTGTACAATAAAAAAATTCATAATACGTTGTGTTATATCAAGTAAATTAAAAGGCATGTCTATGAAAGATCGTTTAGAAGCTATTTTATTTAGTTACCACTGTACACCTAGTACTGTAACAAAAGTATCGCCGGCAGAATTAATGTTTAAAGTTCTCTTTCGTAATGAATTATTGATGTTAAACCCTAGGGATAAGATAGAAATTAGAAAATCTAAGGGCATATTTAAGTATCGAGTAGATGATTGTGTTTTATTTTTAAATCCTGTAAAATCTATGTATCGATGGATTCCTGCAACTATTGTGTATCCTTTTAGTCCCTTAGTGTAAATAATTAAGCTAAATAATGATTCGATTAAGAAGGTACATAAAAATCAGTTAAAACCCAGTAATTTAGCGGAAAAAGTGCGTCCAACTGGGAGATTTGTAAATTGGTGGCAATATCAATTACCCAGTGATATATCAGTTAGTAAAGAAGAAAAATTAGAGGATTATCACCCTAAAGGTATAATAAAGAGATCCCCAAGACCAAAAAGAAATGTAAAAACCCCAGTACGTTTTCCCCCTGAATTAATTAGATAAGTTTTTTTGTATTTTGGCTTAGGATATATGAACGATTTTGTTTTGTATGTATTGTTTGATTTAGTGGAGAGAAGTGTGGTATAAGATAATATAGCAATATGTAATATCGTATTAATGTAAGGGTGCCTCTCCCAAATTTAATAATAGGCATGTGTGCTTGTGGCACGAGAGTGGTGAAACAGATAATTAAAATGGAAGCTGGGCGTTTAGGGATGGCAAGTGATTGTTTTGGTGTTGATCTAAATAAATGGTATTAAGGAGGCGATGAGATTTTATTTATACATGTGCAAGTGTTTGAGTATACCAGTTTGCCGACAATGATGTTAGTGGACCCAATAAGAAACATAACACCAGCGTAAATGCCTACTGGGACACATATTTCCCAGTTTTGTTTATAATCGTTATTATAAAAAACTAATAAATATTGATATTTCTCATCTTTTTGCTTATTATTACACCCAGCTCATAGAAATCTTAATTATTAACGAAGAAAATAAATCAGGGTTGAAAGGGTTATGAGGGAAATCAATTACAGGTGAATTGCTGCTACTAACAATACTCTACCTTGTGATTTCTCATTTATTTTATGCCAATTGTTTTATATAATAATTTTTACTTTGTGTACTTAATACATATCATTATTTAATTATTAAATTGAAATAACTTAACAGATGGTAGTCTTTTTAGTATAACAAGAAGTGAATAAATCCTTAATGTAGAATGTTTTACTGTTTAAACCTCTAACTTAAATAATAATTCCAACGGCAAACATCAATTCACTCGATAAAATTTCCTACAAACAATATTTTAAAAACAAAGTTCCCTATGCATAAAATAATCATCGCAAGCGCATGTCTTCAAAACCTGTAATAAAATGTGCTTCGCAGCAATCCTGCAAAAAAAATGCATTGACGCTACTGTCAATCTGCAGTTTCGGACATCAAAATAACCAACTGATGTTTTTGCATGGTTATATTTCTTTGTGTACACAGAAAAAATTAAAAATTGCCACAAAACTGCAGATTGCAAAAATTAATCCTAGTAAATACGCACAGCGCTCATACGTAGGAAGTTTTATATTTCTCATACAATCTTTCACAATTCACTCATACATTTTCTTCAAGTACATACCAAGCCACTCTACATATGAATTTAATAAGGAAATTACACCACGGATATCCCATACATATGCGTAGAGATCATATATTAACTCCCTATTATTACAAGATGATAAGTGATGAAATAATCTACCAATCGCATCTGCTGTTTCTTTTACTTTCCGTGCTTTAGAAAACCATTCTTGAACCTAAAACAAAGTTTCTATTTATTCAAACTGAATACATTGAATATTAACTCAATTTCTATTAAGTATTTAAAGTCTTTGGTAGAGATGTCTCTAATTACAACATCACTTGTAAAATACGTAATAGGAACAACTTGTCAAAATAACAACATTCTTAGAAACTTGCAATTGCCGGTCCAATTTCACATGTGAAATTATGGAGAAAACTAAATTATATCAACACTTAAAGAAAACATAATAAAAATTTGGATTTTAACAGAAACCAAACCTAACCAAATGCAAAAAAAAATAAGTTTCTAGAACAGCGGTCTATAGCACACGTAACCTCGGATCGATTCGTGCAAGAGAGCACATAAATATGGTAAATCCATGCATACCAGGTCAAAGCAGAAATAAAATTTAAAAAATATTAATTTTATTTTATGCACAAATGAAAAACACCAAAATGTATTCAGATTTCTTTAGGCGTATAAAACAGACACCAAATTCTCATGTGTGAGAAACAAATTACATACTTTTCCGTATTTACAAACTTGTTTTACAAAACCTGCACTTGTTCGGTAATTTTCCAATTTTACATACTTGTACACAACCTTTTAATAATCATAGGTACATTATATCGCATTGTGTTACTATAACCATTAGTAAGACTACTTATTCAGCAGGATACTATAAAAATTAGTCATTTTATCTTTGTCTAACTTTTGTTGACGATTGAGCCATAAGACATAATTTATATCTGTTCACATAACCGTCACCTTGACATTTAAAATATAACAACTGACTGATGAAATGCTACCAGAACATTTTCAAAATAACTGGACAATAACAGTTCCAATCATATCATCTACACAGTTGAGATTTAGCATTCAAATTTAAGCTTTTTCACCTCAGTATCGTTTCTATGACATCAAGTCTCCATTAATGGTAAATAAATCAAGAAAAGTGCCATTGATAAAGTTCTCAAAAATATTGCTTATGAAACACTATACCTCAACAAGCCACGTTTGTAAAAATATATTTTGACGCAAAAAGACAAAATGCAAAGATACATATTATAGTCGAGATATTTGCCACACATTATAGGAAGAAAGAAGTGATAAATTATACTCATTATGTCTATAAACTAATTTAATATAGAAGTTACAATTCCTCAATTTGACCTGATAAATAATTAATCTTAGGTTATTATGCATATTGCGCAACATACATTTTGTAAAATGTGGTCCCTTTACTTGCCTTTGGTGTTTTCTTGCAACCGTTTTTTTATATTCTCGCGATGATAGCACTTTCCCACAGGATTAATGTGATGGTTTTTGGACCAATTACAGCACCAGATGAACTCATGCAACGACAAGCTAGTTGACGTTCATGGAATTGGAAACGATCATTCTCTAGGTAACAGTGCCTAGTTATAGACGTTACCTTTATCTTTAACTACTCACAGATTATATCAAAAGACATGTGAAGTGTTCCCTAATACCTTTCCTGTATATATGCATTCCCAATTACATTTCAGTAACAAAATGGACATCCATTACAGGAATCTGATTTAAAAGGAGCAACCAATGAGGAATTTGCCAGGGGCTCGTCATAGACAATCATTGCAAATTTGAATTAAATAAGGGGTAAGCTATTATTTAATTAATTAACCACTGTTTTTGACAAACTTGTTACAAATTAGGCTAGCATAATCTTTTAAAGAAATTTAGAGATGCAAAAACTTAATAGAATAACAATATGAAACCAATGCTATTTTGTTGCAGATCCTAGTGCTGTTTTAAAGAAAACTGATGAATGTATTTTAAAGTGTGAATATATTATAGTTTAGGAATCAAATGTAGTCTTTTGCATTTCAAAAGTGCAATTTTTATAAATGTATATTAGACTACAACACATTTTAAAATTCATATATTCTCTTATACTAACATTGCTTCAATGTATTTAAAACCTACTTTGAAATGAATGTAAAATTGAAGAATTCTATTTATTATAATTCCCATTAGGAGTGCATAATAGAGGAAAGTCAAGCTTAAAAAATAGCACAACAAAATCAGTTTGGAAAGATACCTTGCCAAAAAAATGCTTTGATCTTTTTTTTAATGTGTTTATTTTTGGTTAGATACTTCTGTTGGGGATTATAGATTTTAAGATTTGAAGTTACTTCGCGTTTGTGCCAAGAACTACTTTTGTGGCGGAAGGCGCTCATGTTTTTATTTGGGTGCTTCGTTTCCATGGATTCGCGTTTAAAATGTCCGAGGGGTTAGTTCGTGACAGCTAATACCCAATTATTCCAATGTATTTACATAATTTCAATTATATTCAGTTACAATAAATGTATTCCACGTTCAAGCATTCTTTACAATTTCTATCTTAGCAAGAAACAAGTTTTCAGTTTTATTGTTAAGTTGGTCCTAAGAGTTAATACTACAACGAATACACACGTACAGCAGAATCACCAGCAAAGATGTACAATTATTACAAAGATATCCTAAACAACTTCTGCTACTACAGTCAGTTCAATGAGCACTATTCAAAACGATCAAACTGGAAAATGTAAAATTTTACAAATCTTGTGGTTTCAAGTAAAGCATAGATATTTAACCTTAAAAAATAACAATCATACATAAGACTAACTACTTAATCTTTCATTCAAACAACATAATTATAGAAGATGTGCAGCTTATATTTTTTCAGAAGTGCAGTCTGAGCACTAAACCTAAGATTCTAACCCACTGGAAGTATGTAGAGAGTCATACATTCATGTATGTTTCAGAAGTACAATAAATGTGTCTGCCGGTTTTAGCAAGCACTTACTTTAACTCATGTTTTGTACAAGTAAAAATAATGGAACTAAAATTCAAGAAACAAAAAGAATTCATTGTTGGCAATGTAGCAAGATTTAATATTTACTGAAATTTTTACTGATGTCTCGTGCTATATCTATATATAAATGTGAATTATTAGAACAACCTTTAAAAATTCAATAACTAAGGAATAAATTTAAGCTGATCTGATTTTCGGACAACATGCTAGCGATTACTAAATACTAACCTCTGGTTTTGACTTGTTCCTTTCTACATTGGGCAGCATTACTAAAGGCGCATTAGATTTTAACCAATTAAACTCCTGCAATAATTGTAAACCTTGGCCACCATGTTCAAATGGTAAATAAAAAAGATCACACAATAAAGCTAAATCTTCAATAGTAAGTTCAGAATTTTTTCTGGAAAAAAAATGTTGTAACCTATAATTTTTACTATCCTCGGTTTCATACTTTGTCATTTTCTCATCAATGCTAAAGTTATTAGTTTCTATTTGCATACTTCCACTTGACACCTGATGAAATATGAATAATTAATAAACACTTACAGCACATACTTACAGATGTTTCAGTCATGGCAACATCCTCACTAGAATCTAGTGAGTTACTCGAACATTTATTTATATGGCAAGGAGACTCTGCAGGAGTACTATTGCAATCCATTGGTTCAAAAGGACTTAAATGAGAACTTTCAGTACTTGTGTCTGTATTCATCATTAAGTCAGTAGCCTTCGAGTCTTTGAATTCACTATTTTCATCACATTTTTTATCTAATTTATGCAATTTATCAATTTTGACATGTGCTCCATTTAGAACGGTAATACTTTTTGTAGAATCAGATGGTAGAAGTGGAATGGGAACAGCCGTTATAGGATTGGGAATAGAGTCGTTACATACTACTTTTGTTTCAGATACTAATGAATTCATTACAGGTATAGGATTTACTAAACTCTCACTAGTTGCAACCTAAAACATTAAAAATTTATATATAATTTAGTGTTTTTGAAAAAAAATATATTGCTTAAGCAAACTTTCAGTGCAAATAATACCTACTAACATACAACCTTAACAACGAATCAATAAGACAGAACATTGTAATATCTAATATAGAATGTTCAATTATAAATTTAAGTACTATCCCTGTTTCCTCTCTGCCACACCGTCTTCACAAATGCAAACTTTGCATAACTTGAAAAAAATGTGAACACCGTATGACATTACAAACACAGAGGAGAAAATTTCAAAAACAAATTCGCCACTTTCTCAGTCATTTGCATAGGAAACAAACTAAAAATTTAAAAACTCTATTTTCGAGTTTATTTTTCCATATATTCACCGATTTGTTTTCTCCATGGGCAACTAAAGAAAAATAGGAAATTTTTGTAAGGTCCCTCTATTCCACTAGATGTGATACATTTGTGTCAGTGTTCCATGTTTACTAACACATCCTGCAACATAAAGTGCACTATATGAAACCACATTTTCTGATATTTGGATTCATATGTCCATATACATATACATATACATAGGGGTAACTTATTTCATTGCATGTTTAATCAAATTATGTAGTTTTGACTTGTATCTATATGCCAAAAATTCAAATAGTAATAAGGCATGATGTAAAAAGTATGTGACCACTTTCAGAAAGTAGATTAAATAATTGCCAAATAATTGATCACATTATCACTTGTTTGTTAATTATGATATATTGTTTAATGACTAACAAAAATGATACTTTTTGAAGCGAGAGAACAATGCGGAGGTTAGTAATGATCATGAGCTTCAAAAAATGACTTTTGACAAGTAAAACCCTATGCTTTTTCTATTACCCTGGTTATGCCAGGTGCACTAAATTGAAAAAAAGCATGAACAAAGGCTTTATTTTGTATTAGAAGTAGCAAAAATCCTAAACCATTACTTTGAATATTAAACAAAAATCATTTGTAATTTAAATTATTGATTGATTGTTATATTTGAACAATTGCTCAAAATTATAGAAGTATCACGATCAAACTTCTTATTTATTGAGGTAGATGATGACAAATTTGTTCTGTTAAATGTCATTCCAGATGGTAAGGTGGTATAATCATATGGTCCAATAATTGTTTCCCTATGTTGTATAAACTGGTCTGTATTTGATTTTTACTCTAGGTTCATTGATCAACATAACTAGACTTCCAACCACTGTGCTTTTTTAACTGAAGCAAGTCACCTACTGCATCCACTAATAGCACTGCAGATGTCCTGCAAAAACTGTGCCCATTGTATCCTTAAGGATTATACAATTTTAAAAACAGCAATTTCTGAAGAAGATTTACTAAATTTATTAATTCCCACAACCTGTCTACTACGTTTTCCAATTTGGTAGTTAATAGAGAATTTTAAATTTATTTGATCCATGTTTACTGGATGAAGATTCCTATATTTTTTAGATATCTTATAAAAAAGCCCAGAAATATGTAAAGAATGTGGAACCATTATTTTTGTATTATGTATTTTAACTAAGAGAATATTTTCAGTATCCTTTATACCACTTACTGTTAAATCTTTTAATTCATGGCAACGACAAGCGCCAGATATTCAAAAAACTAAAACTACCTACGAAGATTAGTAGTATTAATATTTAAAATAAAAATAATAATTTCGTTAGCTGTGTTATTAAATACTTGGAATCTGGCGTATTCTTAAGGAAAGTGTTTATATCTTCCGAAAAAGATTTAGATTTCTGACTTCTAAAACCATCGGATTTTCTTTTCAAAAGAGAACATAACTTTGGGTACGTACTGATATCGATATCATTATTAATAAATAATGTAGTTCTCAGCATCAAACACATAGACCATAACGTCGACAGCTTGAAACTTTTATACAATTCTCCAAAATATGCCAGTAGTACAGTTTCTGAAAATGAATTTACCCGACTATATCAATCAGTTCATAAATGTATCTCTTCTTCGATTTTGCTGGCAATAAATCTGAAGATGTTTCTTCAGCTTATTTACTATTTCCGGAGGAGTGATGATCATATTTATATCATTTTCTGAATCACACAATGAAATACACGAAAATTATCAACAAGTGTAAGATGAACTGAAGCTACCAGTCCTGAATATGAACGATGTAGAACTTAAACAACTAACACTAGACAATTTTATGTTGATTGTTTGAATTTTGCTTTTAATTTAATAATAGTGAAGCAAACATATTTAGATTCTAATGAACATCCTTATATTTTATTATTGATAATTATAAGCAGCCAAAATATTAAACAAATCAGTTTATATGTCAAAAAATGCATCAACTTACCTTCATCGCTAGAGACGAAAGTTAATGCCATGAGATTTTCTCTCTCTAGTGACGAAAATCAATTTCGATAGATGTATACCCTATTGGAAAGTGAACTTTTCGTAGGGGTCTAGAAAAAATTATTTTGTCGACAGTTTCATTTTTGTCATTTTTATATAGGAATTTTTAGAATCTAACAGAGGTTAAATCATTTATGAATAGTTTTTAAAAATTAGTTAATAATTCAAGTTTTGATATGGAATGTGGGAATACTATTTAGAAAAATCTGGGCAAATAAATCATAGAATAAATAAAAACAAATTTTCAACTTACAAAATGGCAAAAAAATTACTAAATGTGAGTCCTTTTTCAGTTATAAATATTAATATATATATTTGAGATATCAAAAACACAAACATTAAAAATCTACTGTTGGAAAGGGAATAATTTCACCATTCAATTTCCAAATTTTGAAAGAAAATGCATAACATAAAAACAAAAGATGTAATATATGCATAGTGGAAAAATTCAATAATTAAAAATGTATTCAGATATTTACATTTGCAAGCTGAAAAAATTGAAATATATGATTAACAAATTAAAATTTACCTAATTAGATACATTCTCAACAGATGAAAGAAAAGCCTCTTTTAAATAAAAAGCTGTGTAAAAATCATAAAAAAATGGGATAAATCGCATAAAATTGAATTACTGAACAATAACACTAAATTATATGCAGCGGCGAATCTAAATTTCAGCTCTGTACTGGTGATGCACACTCAATAGTGTAATGTACTAAATGCAAAGTGTTCTATCCAAACTATATTTTATTCGTAAAGTCTGATTTGAGGCTGCATGCAAGTACAAGGTAGTAGTAATCTTCATTATGTTGGTGGTATAATGCTGAAAAATATCAACATATAGTGAAATACCAACTCTTTACCGTCCATTCCTGGACTTAAAACAGGAAAAGGAAAAACATATTTTGGCAAAATTACCCTCTTACCACGGGACAAAAAAAATCCAAATGGCTTACGCATAACTAAGATTCAATATGCTTCTAACAACCAAAAACTGCTACTTATTGAAACCTTATGCATAAAAATAAACGCTAACTACAAACATGCTATCTACATCTATTACAGAACTTAAGGCCTATGTGTAGACACTACCACACTACAAAACTAATATTCTAGTAGACAAACAAAGTATCCAAGATGCTATTTAAAGTAAAGAATAGATTATGCAGTGTAAAGTCAATCATCTTGAATTGTGAAACACTCCAATATTTTTGCAACATGACTACTTGTAAATTTTACAACCTACGTTATTGAAAAATTTTATAAGCTCTTTAAATTTTACTTTCTTTATGTCACTTAAACTTTAAACTCTTTTTCCTGATAAAGTTTGATAACTATGAAAGTGTGGCATTTCTATTTTGCTTTGTTACAGAATATACTATATTTATTTTAAATAGGGTACCTATTTGGAACAGATCTAATAGTAGTTTTGTGGAAAGCTTCTATCAATAAACTTTCATATGGTTTGAGTATTGCTTCTAAACATATTGAAAGGCCTTCAAATGGTGCGGATGATGTAAAAAGTGCCCTTTTTAGATATTGTAAAATGCTCTGTTGTGGATGTGTGAATACCACACCCCGCACCAGTTCCGACACATTTTACGAAGAATCCGCCATTAGTATGCCGTTCCACGCCTCATATCACCGATAAGGGAATCCGTACAGTACATAGCACCGGCATTGATCAACCTGCCACGTAGAGCACCGTATACCGACGTCGATCCAACAAAACTGTTACCTACAGATCCCAGGCGACAACGATCTGTGAGTACTTACTCCTATGTTAATGCCTTTTAACATAAGTTTCCTTTTGAGCCGTGTTTCTTAACAGCAATACGCATCAAAGTTCAAGGTGAATCCAGTGAGCGAATTTTCTTTATTTTTGTGTACAAACATTACATGCATTTAAATCCGTACTATAAATTATCTAGCGCTAAAGAACATTTGTATTTTTAGCGTTAACAAAATTTGTTCACATAAAAACTCTATTCTTATGCATTAATTAAAGGACATTTGTATATTGCATATGCATATAGGATCTTTGTAACTGTTATTTTAATTTCCTGTTACTGTATATATTTCTTGCAGCCAATGTAAATAAATTATACACATTTGTTGTCTCTATGCATTAACCAAACAAAAGGTGACCCCACAAAAAAAACAAAATCGTGAACTGATCACCCACGAACCTTTTGCATATTTATTTAAACGATTTAACAAATTCATACATTGACGGAAACTGCCCGCTTTGCCAAGCTGTGCAGTTTTATTATACATCTAAATATAATTGTTCTTGAACTTACTAGATTTTTGCTTTTGTATGTTTTATATTCGTTCTTTAAGTACACCCTTGTAGCTGTTAATCCATTGGTCTAATGGCTTTGTTCATTTTGTTTCTAGACTTGTCGGTCGCTTTTTTACACTATATTTACAATATTTAATAGAGTGGTATCTTGATTTTTAATTATTCAAAAATTTTAATACGTATTGTTTGAAAGCACCTTTACAAGTATTCATCATTATTTGGAGGCATGCTATTGCTATATAATTTTTTTAGTTTGACACAGTCGAGACTTACCAGGTTAAAAAAAGTGAGTGCTAATTTATAATTTGTTTTCTCATTGAAATAGATTAAAAAAATCATAAATGTCTTATTGTTTAAGGTCTCGCCAATCGTTTTAATAATTCTCATGATAAACTATTTTATTACAACGATTACATACAGAAAGTTAATGCAAATTTACGCGTATACATAAAATGCACTCAAATATAAATTAAAGGTGAGACACTAAAAATTTTATACTTTTCCAAATAGCTCAATTTAAAACCATAATATTCTTCAAATCCTTTAAGAGAAAATACTGTGCTGGTTATCAAAATATTCTTGCATTACCTTCACATATCATCACTTATCCAGCTTATCTGAATTTTTCGTTCGTATATAAAACTTGCTCTGTGACTACACTACATAAAGGAAGTGGTGGTATAGTTAACAATTTCCATCCTATTTCTCTTTTATCAACCTTCTCAAAATTAATTGAAACTTTAGTAAAAGCATGTATTGTAAGTTTTATGGGAAAATACGAAATTTTTCACTCCAACTATAAATGCAATATAGAGCTTCCTTGATAGTATATACACTGAAGCTTTTTTTATATTATATATGATAGTTAAATGTTTACTTAATTAGAAAAACCAAAACAGTAAAACTTAATATTTTATTTACTTATTTTGTGGGCAAGAGAGAGGAAAACCACCAAATCATATAACCACCGGTTCCTGTCTAACAGAGATAAGCCAAAATCTTGAGATTTACGGTTAACCTAGAGATTACTCCAAAAGAGATCATAAGGCTGGTCATAGGTGGGGATGTTAACCATAATACAAACAAAAGGTTTAGTGCTACATTTTGTACCTCAACAACCTCAAAGTATAACGAGGAAGATGAGTCAAATGGGAAAAAGTAGAAACCCAAAGGGCACAAGATTATAACCACCAAAAATTTTATTACAAACTTGCTACTAACCAACGTTTAAAAAAATATGTAAGAAAAAGAAATCACAAAAATAATTTACATAGGGAAGCACAATTTGTGTCTAAAATTTTCACTTACGTAAAACACATAAACCAATATATTACTAACTTAGATGTTAATGCTTTTTCACTATAAACTCTGAACCTAGGACCGTATCATCTCCTTCTATATTTCAAACACATCACTTTGGCAACACTCAAAATAAACTCTCAAACAAAACTATACCTTGTATCAATATCAAAAATATTTTTGCTTTTATAGTTTGTATTAATAGCAATAAAAAAAACAATATACTTGGAACACAGCACAAAGTTACATAAATAAAAGACTATCAGTTCAACTTGATGCTAGAATCTATTTAAACTCTTATTTTTTATTACAACATAAGTATTTACAAAAAAGGAATATAAGCATCAACATTCCAACAACTGCTTCAAATCAATATTCAAATAACATTCTCTTGAATTAGTAAAAATCGTGTGTAAAATGTTTATATAAATTATTTTTAATTTCAATTTAGTAGATCTGGTAATTTGATTTACATACATAGGGTGTTTCAGAATAAAGTACCATAAATTAGGGAATATCTAGATCTTGACGAGTTATCAAGAAAAGTTAGATAACAGTTTCCTGTAAACCCACGTGTTTCCATTATACAGGATATTGAAGTGATATTGAAAAATACATGTTTTTTAAAATATTTTGGTTTTGGGTAGAGACTTTAACTTGAAAATAGGTACACGTTAGTTGTTTACTAATACGAATTATTACACTTTATCTCAACAAAATAGAATAATCCATTGGCGTAGAATATGAAACAATTTTAACCTATACTTTTTGCACAACCTGTATTTCTTAAAAATTAAAACTCCTAATTATTCCCCATACAATTTGCCATAAAAGGTACTCTTGATTAATCTCTGTAGAGCTATTCATTTTCGAGATATTTTAAATTAAGTCATACTCAACTCAAGTTCAAAAATGCAAAGGTTTATTTTATGAATTCGAAACTGGTATCTGATTTAAATCAAATACATTTAGTAAAAAAAAAGCATTTAATAAACTTGTCAGCATTTACAAACTGAAGAATATTTGACTCTACAAGCTAAAATTTACTTACTTACTTAGCCACTACAAACTACAAAATAGAAATTAGCTCATATTGCTCATTATTTAAGTAAATGTTCAAGGTGTCGGCCTCCACTTGAATACATTTTCAGGCTCGTTTCTTAATTTGGTGAGTAGTTTTTTGTAGAATAAAGCTAAATTGGATAAGTCCCTAAAAGCATTTTCGATCCTCTCTCTTAACTCCTGAACAGTATTAATAGGTTCAGAATAAACTTATTCCTTTAAAATAATCCAAATTCCATAGACCATAGGATTTAACTCATGGGACCGAGGTGACCAATTAGTCGGAGCATTTACTCCACATCCAATCCATCTGCCAGGAAAATTGTTATTTAACCACTCCCTTGCAGTTAATGCAAAATCAGGTGTTGCCCCATCATGCATGAACCACATATTAAGTCTTCGATATCAATGAACATCTTAAAATAAACCTATTAAATGTTCTCTTAAAAAGTTGTTAAATTTTCTTCCAAAATAAATGATCCTATCAGCTGATTCTCTATTATTCCAGCCCAAAAATTTATTTTAAAATTATGCTGAAAATTGCTGGTTTTCATGAAATGTGGGTTTTCACCTGACCACACATGCTCATTATGCATGTTAAATATGCTATTTCTGCTAAAGGTTCCTTCATCAGTAAAAAGAATATTGTTAATAAATTCATTATCTCTTCTAATTTGTCTTAGTAGGCAGTCGCAAAACTCGACTCTAGGTTGGTGGTCAGTTTCTAAAAAGTTCTGAACTTGGTGCGGGTAATAGGGATACATTGATCTTTTAAAATTCTCCAACACGTTACCTGAGAAACTCTCGTTCGTAGTAAAAATCTGCTGGTACTTATTCATGGGTTCTTCTCTACTAAATTTAAAACATTTTCATCATTTCTCAATATGCGTTTTACTCTTTCACTTCCAGGATGTTGAGCAGCATGTAAAACAGTTCCAGTTTCCCTTATCTGTCTATCTACCGCCACAAAAGTTTTTCTATTGAAAACAATGTGTCCTGGATATTTCTTTGCATATCTTCTTACAGATTTTTCAGAATTGCCTTGGCATTCTCCTAGTGCCAAATGTATATCAGCATATTCTGAGAATGTGTATGTATGTTACCATTTTTGTGTTTGATTATTAACAAAATAATAAGAAATAAGCAAGGTATAGTTATGTATTGAACGAGTATAACTTTTGACAACTACACCGAGTAAGAGAAGCCTACTAGATTCAGCAGCAGTTTGTAATTATTTGTATTTTAATGGTAAAACTATTATGAATGAAACATTATTTTTACGAAATATGTACGTTTGTCAACTTAAATCAAATACCAATTTCGAATTCATAAAATAAACCTTTGCATTTTTGAAAGAATTAATAAAACGTTGTTTACATGCATGAGTTGAGTACGACTTAATTTAAAATATCTCCAAAATAGAAAGCTCTACAGAGATTAACCAAGAGTACCTATTTTGTGGCAAATTGTATGAGGAATAATTATGAGTTTCAATTTTTATGAAATGCAGGGTGTGCAAAAAGTATAGGTCAAAATTGTTTGATAAACCCCCTTATTCTACGCCAATGGATTATCCTATTTTGTCGAAATGAAGTGTAATAATTCGTATTACTAAACAAATAACGCGTACCTATTTTCAAGTTAAAGTCTCTACCCTAAATGAAAATATTCTAAAAAACGTATTTTTCTATCGCTTCATCACTCTGTATAATGGAAACGAGTGGGTTTACAGGAAGCTGTTGTCCAACTTTTCTTGATCTTCAAGATGTATATATCCCCCACTTTACGATACTTTATTCTGAAACATCCTGTATATGCACTTGCAAAACTAGTATATGGTATATATTTGAATCTTGTAACGTATTTTCCTTTACTTCGAAAAATATGTAAAGGTAATAAAACTATCCCAGAAAATGATATGAAGAATCGCAGAAAGTACTACGATGCGCCACAGAACACATGAGATGACAGTTTTCCGCCGAAGTCCTTTTCGTGGTCTGCAGTCTAATTCTTCACAATTGAAAAGTTTCTTAGCTCATAATTGCCTGAGCATTGATGGCGAAGTTCATATGTTCATAAGTTTAATAAGACAATTTTTACTGGAAATTAATTTCATTACAACACTTCATTTAATATGAAACATGTCCCTTCCGCTGCCTTGATTATAGATCTATTCAAGGCATTTAAAAGCAGACATCACCAAGTACTATTGAATAGATTATATTTCTATTGTTTGCATGGCATTGTAAACAACTAGTTTAAATCATTTAGATGATAGAACTCAACTGGTAAAAATTAATTCTGGCAACGAGACTTCTATTCAGGTTAAATCGCCTCTATTAATTATGCAAAATTTATATTATTTGCCGACAACAACAGTTTACACTGGAGTGCTATTTCGAGAAGTACACTTGGAAATAATATTGCCCTAAATTCTATGACAAACTGGTTTAAAATAAACAAACTTGCTATGAATACTCATAAACTTGCAGTATTTCTTTTAATAATCATGAAAATAATATTTTCATAGATTTTTCATTAAATATAGTTAAATCTAACATATTTTTAAAATTAGTTATTGACAACAGACTTAACTGGTCAAAGAATTTTAATACACTAGCATGCAAGTTAGTATCAGTGTGTTTTACTCTGACAACTGTATCTAGGGAATTGTCTGAAGATAGCATACTGACGGTATACTATGCCTTATTTGAATCCTGAATGAGATAGGGTATACCTATTTGGAGAAACGCATCCCTGAAAAACACTAACTTAAACTTTAAACTACAAAAACGTGCTATCTGTGTTATAAATGTCTGTAATTATTTCCGTCAGGTATTTTAACTTTAAAATCGATTTTATTATAAGTAACAATCATCCAACAAGTGCATATTCTGCTTTGCTTTTGTCTTTTTGACTTTGAGACCTGCCTATTGTAGAAGCTGTCGAGACTCTTAAGTGCCTCTAGAAAAATTTACATACAAATATTTTCTCAAAATTAATGTTGTAACACTACTTTGAAATGCTTAATCATATTTCATTTTTATAGTTTCTGTATTGGTAAATCCCACCAATAGGGCCAGGGTTACTCCTTTTGAGAAATACAATTTTAGTTTATGTGCATTCTTGATCTAAGAAATCTTAAATTGTTCATACTCAAAGGCTGTCAAGTTTATTATGGTGGTGTTTCAAAGAGTAGGAATGATATCATCATTACTTTATATTCTAAATTATTGCAATTCTATGATTCATTTGTTTTGATAAATAATGTGAAAAGTTTGGCACCAATGATATGTCATCGGACAATGAGGAATGTTCACACTCTAAATCGTGTCGACTTAGGAAATGGTAAAATCCCTTTTTATCTAGATAATTTTACATATGTTATGTGGAGAGAAACATTAAAAGTAATTTTAATTTGGAATCTTAATTCATTTTCCC
This sequence comes from Platerodrilus igneus, assembly GCA_036346225.1. Classification (NCBI taxonomy): domain Eukaryota; kingdom Metazoa; phylum Arthropoda; class Insecta; order Coleoptera; family Lycidae; genus Platerodrilus; species Platerodrilus igneus. The sequence goes on from JARFIW010000301.1 coordinate 5,789,041, forward strand.
TAATTCTACTAAAGATGATTTCGAGTCGTTTTATGGAGAAAAGATATTTTTGCTAGCCACTTCGTCAAGAACACTGTAAGAGATAACATGCAAACTTGAGTAGGTACAGTTAGCCTTTGAATATGTAGATATCAAGCTTTATTAATGTGATTAGTCAATAAAGTTCAGAAATACACCCTACAGGTTGGTGGATTTTACTTTTAGGAAGAATGCTTTCCTTGAGTACTGACAACTTAATTTTAAAGAACGATATGTTAATTTAGAAAAATCGAAAGTACTAACAAATTCACAAAATTTCCATTAGGAACTGGTTAAAATGACTGGATTGATTCCATTGATTATAAACAGTTCGACTTCTGATCAAAATTCTATTAGACAGAGTGGTAGCTTACTAAACAAATATAATGACTTTGAATTTGCATTTATGTAGTGCTTCCGACGATCTTTTTAATCTGACATATACTTTCGATGTGCTACAGAAAAAAAAATCATTAGACGTTTGCTTTTGTATACCAAATATTAAAAATGCACAAATGTAAATAAACAAGAAAAGAAATGAGAAACTTATAAAAACATTTGTAATCTAGTTGTTTTAAAAACTGCAGTTCCAAAAGAATATCACCAGTGGTAAAGAAAAACAAATTTCATGCAAAATTAAGTTTTTAAAAAACATCAAATTTTGCATTACAAAATCGTGGACGCCCTTTCTCTACAAATTAGCATTAGTCTCCAAGATATCACTACACGGTTTCATTGTCATAACAAAAATTGTCCCACAGAAGCTGTAACTAATTTAAAGAAGTTCTATCCAAACTTATTCAGTGGCACACCGCTTTTAAGAAATGAACTACAACTAATTTATCCAGATAAATAACATAGAGGTATGAACCCCCAAAATTTTAAATTTTTGGACAGAAAACCGAAACATTTTTAAAAAGGCTTAAAAATTATTGTACTTAATAATATCAACTAGTGTTTCAGAGGAGAGAAGTGTTTCTTGTATAAAAAGAATTAAAACTACTTATGTAATACAATGACAGGACACAGACGATCAAATTTGTCACAAATTTCAATTGAAAAAGAACTTTTAAATGAACTAACAGATACACAGACTTTTTACGATGACATCGTTGACAAGTTTGCAAATATGAAAGCTGGCAGATTAATTTTATTTTTACGAAGTTGAAAATAAATTGGTAAGCTCTACTAGTATTTTTGCTTAATAATTATTTATCTTTCAGTAATTTAATGTATGTATTTTGTTTAATATCAATTTATATGGAATGAAAACGGTTTATTCCAGGTTTTACTTTGAAAAAACGGCTTTGTCTAAATCTGCTTCACTTGTTCTTGAGAACACAAACGGCCACTAATGTATTCCAACTAAGAAAGGTAAATTTAAAAAAATGCAAAACCATGTAGAATGAATGTACTCACAACTCAAATTGCAAATTCCAAAATATCACTGAACAGATGCATAATTTAGGCAAAAATCGAAAAAGGTCTGCAGAATTTGAAATTCAAGAGGAGGTAATCAGTTTCATGGTGTACCTTTTTAACAAAGACGTTCTATTAAAATGAGTCAATTAATTTATGCTAAATCAGTAATTGTCAAGGAAGAAATTATCAAACTAAAATACGAAATATATTGAAAGCTAGCGCATTCGGAAGTAGAGAATTTTGGAAACTGATGCATTGTAATAAAAATTTTATCTTGCTTGATTTTTTATTATTAACTTTATCCTCGTGACTATCAGCTAAAAAATTACACCTTTAAATTTCCTAAACCCTAACCTGATATCACAAGATCGAGAATTTCTTCTTATTAATGTAAGCCCAAGGTAAAGTTGGATGGAGAATGGCTTGAGATAAAGAAAAACTCTTAAGACATAAACGGCTAGTCGAGTGTTAGCTCTGGGTAGATCATGAACTTGGGTCATGGGTTGTTAAAAGACCAAAAATATATTTAATGAGCGCCACCGTATTTTTCAATACAATAACCAACAAAATTTAACTGTGCTTGTATAAGGGGAATGCGGAAACCTTATCTTAACACCACTAACATAGCCATAAAACCTGAAATTCACTCTTTATAACACACTTACCAAGACCTCAAACACCAGATGTCATACAGATGTCTCAGCTTGACCTGTGAATAAACAATGGTACAACTTGGACACCATTTGTGTCCTCAAAAATATTTGCCAAAAATAAAATAATAGAATTTAGGCTTCTAAAATATATACTGAGGGAATTTGTTTTCATTACACACAATTTCTAATCAGGGATGACTTGCAATTTTTTTTTATTTCTAAATAATAAAAAGTCATTCAAAAACAAAATAGATTCTATTTGGATAAATTTCTGGATATATGTAACTACAATATTTAAGTTTGTATCTTTATAAAATTTTCTCTTAATAATTTTTCTAGAACAGAAATAGACTAGTAAAGTTTTGCACAAAATTAGGAAGATCTCTGAATGGATCTTTTCTATAAAATCTAAATATATTGACTTGGAGTTTGTAAGTTACTCATAATACATAAATTTCTTTAAATCAATGAAGTACTTCTTTGATCTTCACAATAAAATTTAATTATCAAAGTGCTGATATTGTAGAATGTAATTATTCTAATTTATTTTTATTTAACAGTATGTACGCGAATTTCACATGTCGATGAAAAATGCAAGTACATGACCTCAAAATATTTAAACATACTTTAAATTAAATTAAGACAGCATATGACGTCTAGATAGGACAACTGAATCTATGTTTTTTATATATCTGACATAAGATGTCATTCACAACTTTATTAAATGTACTATTTGTGTACATGTGCAAACATTCTGACAAACAATCGACTTGTTATTTAATTCGCTGATTCCTCAAAAGTTATTTTCTTTTTACGTTACTCAAATATTTAATGTTAGATTATTTATAGTAATTTACTCTATGTTCAAAGTTATTAAATCCTAAAGAACACTCACGTGCTACGAAACTGCTCTGAACGAAGATACTGGACCTTGACCTCAGCTGTCGGAAATTTCCATAACCATCAAAGTTCTTGAATACAACAATACCAACCTCAGCTCGAATGAATTTTTTTAACAAAACTTCAGCTCCAAAATTTCCTTATTTGATGTTAATTATTGGTGAAGTTGAAATATACGGAACACATGTGAAATTGCCTTCTACATTACTGCATTTTATATTAAATAAGACGTAACCATATATGTTCTTGCTTTAAATTATTGCCTTAAGAAATTGTCTTAAGTTATTATCGGATATATTGCACTAAGATGAAAAATATTAGTATAATCTATTTAATTAATATATACCAACTGTATTAATGATGTCAAAAGGGGCATCCATCTTCTTAGGCCTGCAGGGATCAACTGAACTGCTCTGAGCGAAGCTTATAGAAAATCATGCCCACGCTACAGCTGTTAGGCTCGACCTCCAGACACCAAGAATTTATCAATTATATTCTTTTCTTACTCTGTTAGAGGCCACGTGTTTAAACACGGCCATCTTGACTCCACTCACTAGTAGAACAGCTTGCCCGTTCGAACGCTGATAATGAAGTGAACAAATTGACAACTGGACAGAGCTTAGTAACGAACTTTAGAGCATAAACGTAAAAGAATCTATGTGTTATTATCAATTTTATGTATTAATTTCTATTGGACGGTAATTCACAAATTAAATATTTTAAATTATAGGTGTTTTATTTTTATTTTAAAGACCGAAGTGTAACTAGAAAAAAAATACGTTACACAGCCTCTTTCCAAGAGAAAAAATTCAAGGTATAGAAGAATTTTTTCTAACAAAACTTTAACGACTGAAGAATCAAAACTACTCATATTATCCGTATTCACATCTAACTACTCAATACAAGACAGCACAATCTTTAACTATAACTAACGACAAGTTTAACCAAAAAAATAAGAATCATTCACTAAATGATTTGGGGGGGGGGATATTAATGCATGGGAATGAGTGATCAGTAACTACGCGTACTACACGCCTATAAAGGGACAAATTCGAGAATTCATAATCGGTATTTACATTTAATTAGTTAAGAACATTTAGGGGAATCTAACACTCAGTAGATGCATGTCATCAAAAAGTTTCAAACACAATAACCATATCAAAGTCAAAAATTTCACCAAAAGCAAAAAAAAATTATTTTTTTTTACTATAAATCAGAACTAGAATAAACAAAATCGATAATATGACAAAATCACTACTAAACAAGAATCTGTACAACAAATACTCTTCTCAACTTTACTTGTCATAAATATTTATGTACATATATTTCCAAATGCTTATTATATATACACTAATTGATGAATTTAATAGGTACCAAAGAATGTTTGTTACTAAGTCCATTTACGAAACAAATCTCTAATACTCGAGAAGCAGACAAAGTATTAACAACACCTATCCATCAAAAAGATACCTTTAATCCTTGAGTGAGCACCTCATAATATTTTCTGTATTACTACTATCCTACAGACTCAACTATCTCAATCGAAAATTCTATAACTTCAGTGATTCAACACTAAAGAACTCCAAAATCACTAATAAACTATAATTTGAGTCAACTGGGAGACATCCACCAGCAACTCACCAAAAACTTCTCACGAACTATCTTAGCTCATCTTAACACGCAACTAGAATAAGCACATCAAGCTTAGTCTCAAACCACTAAACCAAAATTCAAGCATTCCTCTAATACTTACTATACCATCACATCTTAACTATATTACTATATGCTTACTACATTACTAAACATTCTCTATATTCTTAAACATATACTTCATCACTAAATACGTATTTCTTCACTAAATGCATACTCATCTCTAGATACGTACTTCATCACTAACTGCATATTCATCACTATATACATGCAACATATCTAAGCACATGCTGCACTCGTAAACACCTCATAAACGCATCATCATTCAAAAACCATCAAACATCATCAAACTACCTTAAACACATTATTATCAAGATCAATAAACACATCCTTATCGTCATCAAAAATATCATTTAACACATGCAATATCTAAATCAATAAACATATTATTAACGTCATCGAATACATCATTGAACACATGCAATATCAAAATCAATAAACACATCTAGATCTATTACTACTAAAACCAAAAATTACTTTAAGCAAATCAAAAAATTTTAACTAACTTTAATCTTGTCCTACTTAAGAATTCAAAACATGGACCAAAAAAATTACGACTGACATCGACTATAATTGGAAAATACTTAAGGAGCAGAAACATTCTGAACATCTACATCTTCATCATCACCTATCGCAGAGTTATCGGTACTAAACATTTTCTTTGACTTAGACTTGAAGATACCGCTAAAGCGACAAACTCATCACGATTCTCGTATAGACTGACATAACGCTGAGCGACCAACCCTTCCTGAGTTTAGTCTAGACTAACATAATGCTACGCGATAAACCACAACAAGTCTCGCTTAGATCAAACATAACTTAACATACTACGTTGCAACGCGGATATATAAAAATTGCTACTCAAAACAAATCAAATCAAAACGTGCCTATGCACAAGGAGCAATCTTCAAACTATCAGGTTATCATAAAGTAAGGGATATATTTTAAATTATAATAACTTTTTAACAAATTAAGTTAATAACAAGAAATAAATGAAATCTAATTGCTTATGAAATGGGATTTAGTATGCCCAAAACAGGTTACGGCAATTGCTCAATATGACCTCCATTTTGTTGTTGTAAGATCACCATCCTTACCTCCAAATTGTACACAGCATTTCGTAACATTTCTGGTTGAATTGTACCAATTTGCTCCGTAATACTGTCTTTTAATTCTTGTAGCGTAGTTGGTCGTCTTCTAAACACTAAACTTTTTAAATAACCCCACAGCCAGTAATCCGCTGGGTTTAGATCCGGTGATCTTGGTGGCCATGAATTTACTAAATGTCTGCTTAACACGCGATCTTGAAAAACGTTGGTTAACAATTCTTTGACTGGTCGAAAATGTGCGGGGTGCTCCATCCTGCATAAAATGATGTTTTCAATTCCGTAGTGCTCGTTTTGCAGCTGTGGAATAACATAATTTTGTAACATTTGCAAGTATCGTTCACCATTTACAGTTACAGATACGGCTTGTCCATTCTGCATTTCCTCGTAGAAATACGAACCAATAATAAAATCAGCTGTAAAACCGCACCAAACGGTGACTTTCTTGTCATGAAGACCTTTTTGAACGATTTGTTGTGGATTTTCTGCAGACCCGATTCTACAGTTTTGAGTATTGACTCCACCATTCACAGTAAAATGTGCCTCATCTGTCCATAAAATACGGGATAACCATTCGGGTTCAATTTCCATCTGAGCCATTACTCGCAAAGAAAAATCGTACCTAGTAGCCAAATCTGCGTCCTTTAATTCAAACAGCATTTTCAGTTTATATGGATACATGTTTAGAATTTTGCGTAAAATTTTCCAAACCGTGGTATACGGCATTTGCAATCGCTTGGATATCGCATTTGCACTGCTGATTGCGAGTGAATTGCTTATGGCTATGTCTTGATTTTCATGAAGAACCTCTGCAACTTGGACATCACTAATTATTGGTCTTCCTGATCTTGGTAAGTCAGTTACAGACCCTGTTCTTTCAAATTTTGTATCAAATTACGGACGCTTTCATTTGACAGGGTTCCGCTCTCAAACCCATTCTCGTGCGAAATCTTCGTAATCCAGCGGTGTAATTTCTGCCGGATTCATAATAGCACTGAACTAAACCAATTCTTGTTTGTAAATCCATGTTATTACAGTTGAGTCGTTTGAACTCAACGTTTACTTGAGTTTTAATTTCAAAATAAAACTTCAAATTGAATAATTTCGTTTTGACACTAGTGTCAACAATTGTTATGACAACGCTTTTGTTTCTCATAGATACGGTAAAATCCCATTCATTAAGCAACTAGATTTCGTTTATTTTATGTTACTAACTTAATTTATTAAAAAGTTGTAATGATTTAAAATATATCCCTTACTTTATGATAACCTAGTATATTTCAACAGTAAAAACTAGTATACCATTAATCAAACAACTAATATATCTAGGATTGGAAGATGGACTTACTATCGATGTAGTACATCCCGAATCAAATAAACCTGTAATATCCATATCAAATAACTTTACCATCACATATGGGCGATTATCATAAGGCTTTTTCTCAAATAATGCATTAGCTTTAGGTGGAACTCTAATCTTGCAAAAATTTCTAACTACCTGAAGCCATTGTGACCTCCTCCTTACAACATAGACCTTCTTGACCACACAACATAATTGTAGCTTTTTGTCTAAAACCAGGAAATTCGTTATTCAACTTCTGTTCCTTTACTCGTTTCGTTGGACACGACAGACAAGTGATACTAGTCACTCCTTTACGACCACAACCATAACAAAATAATCTTTTAAAAGATCTACAAACACTGAAAGTATGTCCATAACGTGAACAATTCCAACATACCAATTTATGTTTAGTAGAAGGGTTACCTACTCCACTCGTTTCTGATATTGGGGTAGCAGAATTAAGAACTTGAACTGGAGAATGCGAAGACGTAGGGGTATAAACACGACTTTTAGCATTCTGAAATGAACTAGGGGTTTTGTTTCTAAAATGTGGATTAAAATAATTAATAGGCTGCTTGTGACTATATGACACAGCTGAAACAGATTTAGGTTTACTTAAAGAAGCTAATTCTAACTTCTTACATAATTTAACTAAAGTACTAATATTCTCTATCTCTGTAAGAGCAAGGTGCTGAATAAAATATGGCAATAAATTTTTCTTGACTATTCTAACTTTAGTATGTTCTGCAGGAATAATAGGTAATCGGTTAAATAAACTTTCCATGTTAGCAATGAATAAAACAACTGATTCACCATTTTTCTGAAATCTATTTTTAATTTTTTCCCAAATATCGTCCTCAGGATGTGCTGGTAAGAAATCTTCTTTTAATCTACTAACCAACGAATTCCAATCTGTTAATGAACTACGAACGCAACGATACCATACCAATGCATCACCAGTAAACAATTCAACTGCAGAATTAAACAATTCCACTTCAGATACTTTTCGGGACTGTGCAATGTCACTAATGTTTTCTAAAAATTGATATAAGAGAGATGGGTTTCCTGAATATTTTATCGACCAAGATCCAATAGGGACTGACTGTGTGACATATGTGACCGTTGGAATGGGCACATTAGATGCAACGATAGAATTTATGCTTATATCATTATAATTTGAACTTAAATCTTTATTTAATCTCTCATGAAGATCTGCCTCCACAACAAGAATAGTAGCCAAACTTTCATTTTTAAATAACACAACTTCCTCAAAATTTTCTTTAGGGAGCTTTAACCGTTGAATTCTACCTGTAAGATGTATTAATCTTGACCGTATCCTTTTAAAAATAGAATCTGCGGGATCATCAATAAATTCTAACAAAACATTTTTAAATGACTCTATACTCAAGTCAATTTCTTCTTTCTCTATTTCGAAATCCACCTTATAACTTGAAAGATCTATCAAACAACCTGGTTTCTCTGTTTCTTTGGCCAACAACCTAGCTAAAATTTTCCTTTTATCTGAAACTGGTCTTGAATTTTCAATGCCTCTAATGTTCAATTCATATTCTAACTCATTTTTAAGTAAATGAACGATGCTATAAATTTCTGCCATAATTAAATATCTATATTTCTCTAAAGTATCCCAACAATATGATTTTTGAAGATGAAATCACAAACAAAAGGGTGTCCTAACAATATTAATAACCCACTATAAACTGTAACAAACTGTAACAAAAATGAAACTACAAAATGACATTACTAAAATCGATGCAAACCTCAGTCGCTGAGTACAAGTGTAATGAATATAATTGCAAACTATTTAGCCCCAGTGTACAAAATGAAATTATTCCAGCCTCTAAGTGAAATTATTCCAGCCCCAAGTGAAATTATTCCAGCCCCACGTTGTGAGCGCAAGTGTAATAAAAATTTCATCTTGCTTGATTTTTTATTATTAACTTTATCCTCGGGACTATCAGCTAAAAAATTACACCTTTAAATTTCCTAAACCCTAACCTGATATCACAAGGTCGAGAATTTCTTCTTATTAATGTAAGCCCAAGGTAAAGTTGGATGGATAATGGCTTGAGATAAAGAAAAACTCTTAAGACAAACGGCTAGTCGAGTGTTAGCTCTGGGTAGATCATGAGCTTGGGTCATGGGTTGTTAAAAGACCAAAAATATATTTAATGAGCGCCACCGTATTTTTCAATCCAATAACCAACAAAATTTAACTGTGCTTGTATAAGGGGAATGCGGAAACCTTATCTTAACACCACTAACATAGCCATAAAACCTGAATTTCACTCTTTATAACACACTTACCAAGACCTCAAACACCAGATGTCATACAGATGTCTCAGCTTGACCTGTGAATAAACAATGGTACAACTTGGACACCATTTGTGTCCTCAAAAATATTTGCCAAAAATAAAATAATAGAATTTAGGCTTCTAAAATATATACTGAGGGAATTTGTTTTCATTACACACAATTTCTAATCAGGGATGACTTGCAATTTTTTTTAATTCTAAATAATAAAAAGTCATTCAAAAACAAAATAGATTCTATTTGTATAAATTTCTGAATATATGTAACTACAATATTTAAGTTTGTATCTTTATAAAATTTTCTCTTAATAATTTTTCTAGAACAGAAATAGACTAGTAAAGTTTTGCACAAAATTAGGAAGATCTCTGAATGGATCTTTTCTATAAAATCTAAATATATTGACTTGGAGTTTGTAAGTTACTCATAATACATAAATTTCTTTAAATCAATGAAGTACTTCTTTGATCTTCACAATAAAATTTAATTATCAAAGTGCTGATATTGTAGAATGTAATTATTCTAATTTATTTTATTTAACAGTAAGTCGAATTTCACATGTCGATGAAAATGCAAGTTCATGACCTCAAAATATTTAAACATATTTTAAATTAAATTAAGACAGCATATGACGTCTAGATAGGACAACTGAATCTATGTTTTTTATATATCTGACATAAGATGTCATTCACAACTTTATTAAATGTACTATTTGTGTACATGTGCAAACATTCTGACAAACAATCAACTTGTTATATAATTCGCTGATTCCTCAAAAGTTATTTTCTTTTTACGTTACTCAAATATTTAATGTTAGATTATTTATAGTAATTTACTCGATGTTCAAAGTTATTAAATCCTAAAGAACACTCACGTGCTACGAAACTGCTCTGAACGAAAGATACTGGACCTTGACCTCAGCTGTCGGAAATTTCCATAACCATCAAAGTTCTTCGGAATACAACAATACCAACCTCAGCTCGAATGAATTTTTTTTAACAAAACTTTAGCTCCAAAATTTCCTTATTTGATGTTAATTATTGGTGAAGTTGAAATATACGGAACACATGTGAAATTGCCTTCTACATTACTGCATTTTATATTAAATAAGACGTAACCATATATGTTCTTGCTTTAAATTATTGCCTTAAGAAATTGTCTTAAGTTATTATCGGATATATTGCACTAAGATGAAAAATATTAGTATAATCTATTTAATTAATATATACCAACTGTATTAATGATGTCAAAAGGGGCATCCATCTTCTTAGGCCTGCAGGGATCAACTGAACTGCTCTGAGCGAAGCTTATAGAAAATCATGCCCACGCTACAGCTGTTAGGCTCGACCTCCAGACACCAAGAATTTATCAATTATATTCTTTTTCTTACTCTGTTAGAGGCCACGTGTTTAAACACGGCCATCTTGACTCCACTCACTAGTAGAACAGCTTGCCCGTTCGAACGCTGATAATGAAGTGAACAAATTGACAACTGGACAGAGCTTAGTAACGAACTTTAGAGCATAAACGTAAAAGAATCTATGTGTTATTATCAATTTTATGTATTAATTTCTATTGGACGGTAATTCACAAATTAAATATTTTAAATTATAGCTGTTTTATTTTTATTTTAAAGACCGAAGTGTAACTAGAAAAAAAATACGTTACAGCATTAAGGAAAGTTTCCATACTTACAAAAAATAGATCTATATTTGACAACAGTTTTTGGATCCACCTCTGTGAATAAACATTTTCTACTAAGAATATGATAAAATGAAATATTAGTCTCACAGACGTGCATTTAATTTCCTGATTGTGCACGCAATGAGTTTTTGCACTGTGCGATACGAGCAACTTGTAAATAATATGTAGTGTCAAACGTTCAACAAAAACAAAGTTTAGGAGTGAATGTGAAAAAGAAACTTTTTTGGTTATTTTATTGATTACGGATTGTCTGTGAAACTTTGTAAAATGGTGTGACCTTCCTTAGAAATAATCATATTTCATTTTAATAGTTTCTGTAAATTCCGCCAATAGGATTAGGTTATTTCCTTTAAGAAATATAATTATTGGGTTACTAAACTTTTGATCTAAGGTAAAATTATTTTGTATCAGATATGGATAGTATTCAAATGTTGTCAAATTCATTGTCAGTTTTTAAAGGTTAGAGTAGATGTCATTGTCGTAATTTTGTTTTAAATTGTTGCAGTTTGTGGTTCATTTGTTTTTATTAATAAGATTGTATATTGGAACACCAATGATCCCATCGTCTATGCACAAAGACACGACCTAAGCAGATTTGTGCTGTCTCAAATAAATGGATGGTCCCTGTTTCTGATTCTAATTCCACTATATGGAAGTTTAAATAGATATAGATTATAAGAAAAAAAGACGAGGTATTTTCATTTTGCAATCTTAATTAATCCACTATTTTATGAAAGGAAGAACGATTTTTTATAGAACACTTCATATGTAACATCCAAACCATCAACATGCCACTTTAGTATGTTAGTTACCTTGACCAGAAGTTTGGACAAGGCTGAAAGTAATATAATCATGTTTGGATAATACCCTACCAAGTGGGTTAGTTTCAATTTTAGGGGCGCATTGGTTCCCAGATCAACAAACATGTGTTGGAAAAACCAAAATGAAGATGACAAAGTCCCCCTAGGCATCTTATGGTAGCCATGGTAATGAGAGTAAATCACTCATCAGGTATTTATAAGTATATCTAACACTATCCAGGGAGAGAGCATTTGTACAAAAAATTGGAAATTTAATGAATGAATAGATGAAATGTACCTGTAGTACATCTGTGTTTAGGTTAAGATTCTAGTTAAGTAAACGTGCGATATATTTGCTTTTTAATACTTGCTTAAGGCTGTATTAGGTATGTATAATGAAAATGTAAGTGTACTACACGGTTAGAAACAAGTCTTGTATAATAGTGTAAAGACATGTGTACATTTTTTTTGTTTCCATTAATGTAACGATACAGGTGCAGTTTTGTTGTAATAAATTGTTTTCCAATTATCTAGAAATGTGATTGAATATCCAGGACATTTAATATTTTCTTTTAGAAACCTTTGCAGCTAGCAGTTTTCAATAGGTCTAAGCATAATGCTTAAGGTTGGTTTTATGTTTAAGGATTGCCCTTAATGATTTTTCAGGTATAATGTTTAAGCCATAACCATTCTCTTGATCTCAGATTTTGGCATCGTCTTGTTATTCTTTCTAAGGCTTTTCCCTAACAACCTTGCGGGAGTAGGTGGTGTTCAAGGTATTTACCAATAGAAACATATTTCATACTCAATAGCATTCTGGTATCCTCTTCAAAAACTTACACCACCCGTCCTGCTGAATTAGTCGACAACCAATTTGTTGTACAGTCAAGGTTTTTGGTATTTTACCAGAACAGGAGTTTTAACGGCGTACTCCATCAAATTTTCTGTGAATTACTGGCTAGATATTCTGGGGACCAAAACCGTACGTAATATTGTCTTAAGCAATTTTTCATTCATAAAATATGTAAGACAAAAATTTTGCATATGATTTAAACCCGTTATTGAGCATAGACTGCTTGTTATGCATTACAAGTGCTGACACAGTATTTTGATGAATAATTATTTAAGAGGATTTATTGTATAAATTTAGGTATATTACAAATTGTTGTATAATATAGTTTTAGAAATTACGGTATTACGCATAATGAATGTAGTGTTGGTGTTCCCCTGGCAATATTTAGATAGAATAACCTTTATTATCATGTAATTTGATGGTAAGCATTTCCCTCAGTTTGTAATAGATATACGTCGCCTTCCCGATCAATCAGGATGCTGAACAGAGTGGAGTGGGTGGTGGTTTTAAAGTTGGAAGCATGTCATGTATTCATTCCTGCCATGACTATCTTATTTTTAACTACTTGTGTGGGAGTACATATAGACTATGTAGTGGAGTGTTTATCTGTGGATTCTCTTACCTAAATCCTGAGTTATTATCATACAGTGACTTGTGACCGTTTTATGATGTAGGAATTAATGGCGAGCTCCACTTTTTGGCAATCCGCATTCAGACCGTACAAAACTTGCATTGATTTAGAAGGTAAGCAGAGTCACTTAATTTACATTGTTAATTTGAAACGTAAAATATGCTATCTAATTTGAAAATTCTGTGAATGCAGGCACAGGAGTAATACCCTACCTTTCTTTGTACTAGTAATATGCTAAGGCTACTTTGGATTTTAATGTAGATTATGTACTTCAAAAGTTTAGCCACCCCTGATCTATAACATTTTTAGAACAATCAACTTATTTAATAGTAAGCCGTCAAACACAAATATGAAAGTTGGAGTTTATTCATTTAATATAGGAATCGTACAAGGATGAATTTGCTATAAAATTTATCGTTTCAGTTGTGACATTCATAAATTTTCATTAATAATGAATCATTGTGTTAAGCTGCTTGGTAAAAATTGAGCAAAATTTTTCTATTACAAATGAAATCTTTGCAATAAAAAAAAAAATCACTCAAAAAATCTCACTTTATATCTGGCATTCGATTTTACACTGAATGCAATAAAGATGCACTTGAATTTTTCAAGGTTTTTATGACATTTAAAAAAATTCTGTTGAAAGGTTATTTAACAAATTAATTGTATACAATTTATTTAATCCTAGTAAATAAGAAATTATGCAGAATGATTTATAGAAATAATTAGTAACCACCGAATAAGCATGATTATAAAACTTAGTAACAATGTACTTTTAAGTTGATAGTCCAAATGAATAAAATGAGAATAATTATAAACTTTCACCTTTGAGTTTTACGTTTTCGGAATGGTAGTAAAAATACCAATTACTACTTACAGAGGCAGCACTACACACTTCAGCTAAAGCCTGTAACTGTGTTGTACTAACCACGGATGCTGTTGTAAAGCCACCAGAGGTAGTTGTAGTAGTAGTGGTTATACTCATACAAGTATTAATCGAAGGAATTATAGGCACAGGTACAACTAAAAATATTTAAAATAAAATTAAAAATAAAGAGCATCATAAGAAACCTGAAATAGTAGGTTGAGGTTTTACAAGTGGTCCCCATGCAGCTTTGTGTTTTGAGAACTCAGGCAACCAGTCTTTAATAGCATTCCTAAGAGCTAATCGTGGATGATACATATTGGGAGATAAGACAGCAGGAACATCTTCACCAGAAAAACCATCTTCGGTTTCAGTCTCTAATTTTATATCTGCAGATACTGTGTCATCTAAAATATTTATTATAATATGACAACATATGCTTTGGGAACTTACTCAAAGTTAAATCACGCTGTGCATTCACATTACATCGTGACCATTGGGCTAACGTGTGTATTGCAATAAAATTTGCTCCATATTCACAATTTGGATTTGTTAAGACACCACGCAATTTAGGAATTAAATCAGGCGTTCTGCCCGAATAAGGGCCCAAAAACACTCTTTTTTGATCATAATCATTTGCATGAATGTTATCCCATATGACAGGTGGTCGTCGTAAAACATCAGATATTTTTTGTATGGAGTCAACAGTTATTACTCGAGATACGACTTTGGATCCTACAAACATCACAATAAATAAATATAGAAAGCTTTCAATGTTAAAGGCCCTCACTAACGCATTTCGGGATCTAATGGATGGTTCATAATTCTATTTCACCATCTTGGTAGGTTTATATGCATTGATCTATCACAAAGAAAATTAATATTGTACTATGGTCATATTATTTGTCGATAATATTTTATTCGTGCTTAATGCTTCATAAACAAAAATAATGATTGTCCTTGAAGAAAAAATTCTCAAGCTTTATATTTTAAAGAACAAAATGAATAAATATCAAAATGTATCAATGCAAGCATTCAATTTTTAAACACATTAAATTTCTAATATGTGAAATAGTTCCTAAAAAAAATACTAACTTCTTTTGTAGCTACAAAATGACGGAAGTATTACAAATAAAACTCCAGTGATACCTCATATGAATAGCACTTGCAGTTGACTCATTTCAGTACTTCTAGTTACATAGCAATCAGTTGAACAAATTTATCAATTTGTTCTTTAATTGTGTGCAAAAAAGTCTTTTTGTAAGCAAACGAGACAAGCAATATTTTATAGCACAGTCAATGAAATCCAAGTACAGTCAAACAGAGTCACTTTTAATACAAATAGCACATCGTTTTTTTTTCAGTTACGAACGTTAATAGAAGCAAAAGATATAGCAGCTAGGTGAAAAAAATACAGAAATCCTTTAGTTCACTGAACAAAGTTAACTACAAATATAGAACCACAGGTGAGCGAAAGGATCAAGAAGTATGATGTAAAATACTAAGAACGAAATTTCAAAAAGCAAAACAGCTAAACTTAAGAATAATCCTACAAATAAATCAATAGTCAGTAGAGTTAATTAGATATGGGGATGAGACAGTACAAAACATACTGTATTGACTGTTAAACAGAATATATAAAAAAGGAAAACTAACCTTGAACTTTTACAAAGAGTGGATTGGTGATTTTTTCAAAGAAGGCAAAATCAAAGTTATGCAAAAATTTTTAGATCTGCTAGGGTGTTGAACTACGGTTGAAAAATATTAACTTAAAACGTGTGCTCTTTCTTTATCTCAATCCCTTCAAAAAAATCAAAGGAAATTAATAAAATTATTTAATTGATTAACAACAACAATCATGCATGAGATTCTGAAGATCAAAACTCACAGTTACTTCAAACAGATTTAAAAACATCCTCTGCAGTTAACATACTGTGTCATATGACCTCTGTCAAGATGAACATTGCCTTGGTGCTTCTTCTCTCGTCATTTAGCTGATCTTCACATGCATTCGATAGTCTGAGCATGAGTGTGTCCGAATGAATAAAATTATACTTGTGATTAACCTTGAAGTGTTCGAATTCAGTCTTCTGTAACTCTTTGGTCTCGTATGCATTAACCGTCCAAGAAGACGGTAGTGACCCATTTATGTGCTTCTTGATGAGTTTCGTGAGTGTCTTCGTACTTCAAACTGGAACCTCAACAAGGAAGCACTCACTCATCTCTCAACAATTCCTTACAAGCATCCTCGGTTGAGGAATCACCTGACCAACATGATTCTTGAACTTACTGAATATTAAATCATCAATTTCAACAATTGCATCTCTGCCTTCAATCTGGTAAATTCGACATTAAAAAAGAGCTTCAGCAATGACTTCACACATATAATTGCACCTGTCCATGGTGGTATCGATATTTGTTAACACCAATTAATTGATATCAAATCCTCATCCCAACAATAAAGAAATCAAACGATTGTGAAAAACGAAAATTGGCTGCCAACAAGCCAAGTACCAATACGCATGTTCACCTCCTTCTTGTATAATTTGATGTTGCACTGCCAAGATCTCTTGGTTAAAGAATGCTTCATTTTGTAATAGTTTCAAGAAATACGATTGGGTGTCTTTAGAGGGATGTAGTGGCCTCTACTTCAGTATGTGGTAGATTAAAGATGTTCACATAAATGCCAATCCACTAATTCAACAAGTAAATAAAAAAATGCGAAAAACAAAAAAAATCAAAGGTTAAGTTTACAGAAAAGTATCTTAAAACAATATATAAACATCACATAGAATACTATACGGGAAAAATTAACAGATCAGTTTGGATTCAGAAAAAACAGCATACTAAGGCTAGGATTAGTATTAAAAGAAAAGATAAGAGTAAACAAACCTACAGTAGATTAGAATACACTGTACAGGATTTTTAAAAAAAAGCAAGACAGATTACTAAAACAATTTACACTTTATTTAAAAAATTATTTACTGTTTAGAAATAGGTAATAATATATAAGAAAAATAAAACAGTAAAGGTATAAAACAGGAATGTGTTTATAAATATTAATCAAATGGCAAATTTTTCAACAAACGAACAATATCATTATTTTGTACATTAATAAAGTGTAATAGGAACTGTCGCCTTGCTGCTGAAACATATTTAACCAGCTTTCCCAAAAAAAGACAGGCAAACATTAAAATATTTAAAAGATTAGATTCAAATATGCAGTACTATGGGTGTTTCAAAAAACCTGCTTGAAACATAAATGGAAACATTAAAGATGATGTGTTGACAATGGCCTATGTGGCAGCTAATCTAAACATTTCAACAATGAAAATAAAATCCCCAGTGAATGTATTCAACTTTAAAGCATCAAGAATTTATAAAATGAATAAATATAACCCTTACATATTGCACATTCCTCAAAATTTACAACCAACAACTATGTTTGCAGATCAACATTTAGCAGATGGTTTTTCAATAAAGTTAAGGAAAATAACAATTTTATCGATCACGTTTTGTGGGCCAATGGTAACACCTTGGAGTTACAGGAAATAAAAACCAAATGCAAAAAGAGGAAAATTAATCTCAAATGAACAAAAATATTATTGATGCACCCTGTATAATGGATTTCATGAATAGCTAATATTAACTAAACATGATGTTTCAATTCTTTTAGTTTTGGAAAATATAGTATCAATGAGAGCAGTTAGTACCATTAAAGCAATAGACTTACACCAACGAAATCAGAAAGTTATTTATGATAAAATAGACGTTAGGATGGAACTTAAGTTCATAAATTATTTTGAACCACAAAAAGGGTAAACAAAATATTTATTTCAATAAAATTGTAAAGTGTCGTCATGTCATTTTAAGAAAGCTTAGAGTTATGAAATAACAAGAAATTTATTTATATACATCTCAAACATAAAAGAGTTTTTACAAATTCAGGTAGATTAAATTCAAGGTTAAATAGTCGCAATACAAAAAAACCTGAAACACACTTAAATGTTCCTACAATGTAATAAAAAAATTATAGATGCTTTTTGTTAGTAAGAATCACAAATATTAAATTACAGCTAATTGTTTTTCCTACAGTGTAACAAATTGATTTTAAAAAATGCAAGTCGTGGACAAGAGGTTCTTGGATGAGAGGATCATACGGGATCATGTCAGAGTCATGTAGTATAGAAATGTGATACGATGACAATTCCCACTGAACACATTAAGAGTAGGATGGACGTATGCTCAATAATGCAGAAAAACACCAAGTTAATTACTTACAAGCCATAGACCAAAACACATGTAAGAATGACCGTAAAAAAAAAGTTACTCGAGCACACCCCTGTGGTTATGAACCAACAGATGGGCAATAACGTGCGCAGACCACAAACTTTCAACTTAGCCAAATAGAAATATTTGGATAAATTTGTGTCATGCAATAAATAAATATTTGAAATAAAAAATACCCCACTGACAAACTAATGTACAACTCCTGGCTCCACAGAATTCCTTTAGCCACCTGAAGTCATATTGGAAGTCATAGCTAACGAGGTAATATTTGCTTTTTATTGTAACGTTTATGTATAATGTTGTTTGAAAATATTTTAATATGATTATACAACGTCCACTCTTAGTCATAGTATAGAGTAAATTAAGGATTCGAATACTGCTTTTTCCTTCAGAGATGTTGGTTTAAGGTAGTTTGTTCTGTTACGTGAAAATGGACTGCTAATGTCAATAAATTCTCATGGTTTAACCGAGTTAAAATCCTACACCACAGCAGACTAGTTCCATTGGGGCGACTATCTACAACTCACTATTAAGGGTGAGTGATTTATTCAGTTGCTAAATTCATTAACAGAATTTATGAAAAACCAGTTGTATTACTCAACTTCCCTTAAAGCTTAAGATGTTAATACACTCGTTAACCGAACTAGAAATAAAAGTATTGACTTTTCAGTCCATAGGATTTTTTTGCAAAACAAAAATTATAAATAAAATTTCAATTTGGTTTCAGATATTTTGTTAAAATAAAATATTTTGAATAAATTCCTATTTAACATTTGTAACAATTCGTGCTTTCTTTTGTTTGTCCTTCTCATTTTCACGAGGCCGGACTACAGAAAGTATTTGAAAAAGATCCTTTGTGTAATGATTTTCAACAAAATTTGTATTGTGTAAAAGTAGAAATTTTATAATGTGGTTATAATGAAAATAGTTATTTCTCAAAAATGAAATGGAAGCGTCATTATGGTAACATTTTTTGTCTTGTAATTTAAGAGTAGCATATGTTAAACTATTTTTTGTTGGAAAAATAAGATTAACCCTATATATTGTCACGCAGACATTCAACGGCCTTAATCAGAATATTACTATGCAGGGACAAAAAATTGATATGCTTAGATTTCTATCAAAGAAGAGTTTGAAGCTGCCCTTAATGAAATGGAGACAGTTCTAACAGAGAGATACGGTATGAAAATTAACAAAAATAAAACTAAAGTACTAGTATGCAAAGGAGGGGAAAATAAATAGAAAACAAGAATACAAATAGGTAACGAGAACTTACAAGAGGTTAAGGATTTCTGCTACCTAGGAAGCCAAATAACGCAAGATGGCAAAAGCACAAAAGATATAAAACAAAGATTAGCACAAGGCCGTGCTACATTTAACAAGAAAAAGTTACTACTGTGTTCAAAGACAACAAACATGGAAACAAGGAAGAGATTGCATAAAACATATGTGTGGAGTACAGCTATGAAGCCTGAACAGTGAGAGAAGCGGACAAGAAAAAGGTAGAAACCTTTGAAATGTAGTGCTACAGACGTATGATGAAGATATGGACAGACAAAGTTAAGTACAAAGAGGTTCTAGAAATGGTAGGGGAAGAAAGAAATATGTGGAAACAGTAAAAAAATAGGAAAGATAGGATGATAGGCTACATACTAAGCCATATGAAAATAGTACAGAATATATTAGAAGTAGAGATAGGAAAAAAAGAGAAGTAGAGGTAGACCTAGGTTAGACTATTGCACACAGATAGTAAAAGATGTAGGCTGTGGGAATTTCATGGGAATGTGTAAGCTAGCTCAGAATAGAAATCAATGGAGGTATGCATCCAACCAGTTCCAAGATGGAAAAACTAACGACGAAAAAATAACTGTATTCAAACATGATATTTATTATAAGTAACTACAGGTATTGGTTGTGCAATATTCTCGAATTATGTAAATTGTGAGGAAGGATTTACTGGAAAACTATTAATTCAGCAAATGTTCTACTGTTGGGGCAACTTAGCAGCCACCGGCTGCTTATCTCCTTCTCATACCACTGAATATCATGTAAATAGGGTATATAATTGTAAAACAATAGAAGGGGACCGAACTACATCTAACAAGAAAGAACGGTGGTTATGTTTAAAGATAACAAACATAGAAACAAGAAGAAAATTGTTGAAAGGGTATTTGTGGAGCACAGCACAGTACTTCTGTGATATAGGGGCAGTAGGAAAGGTACACAGAAAGAGATAGAATCCTTCTGGAATGTTGTGTTTCAGATGTATGAGAATGATAGCATGGATAGACAAAGTTAATGACAAATAGGTTATAGAAATAGTAGGGAATAAAGATATCCGTGGAAAACAAAAAAAAATTAGGAGAAATAGAAGGGCAGGATACGTTCTAAGGCAGTTTTGGGGATATATTACAAGCAGAGATAGGAAAAAAGAGATAAATGTAGACCTAGATCAGATTAGCGCATGCAAATAGTAATAGATGCAGACTGTGCACATTTCAAGAAAATGTGTAGGTTAGTTCAGAATAGGAAACAATGATGATGAATCGAATATATTATGACGTGTAACAAAAAGTGTTGTAAAGCAGTGCTGATTGTGTTTAAATAATAACGGTCAGCATTTGAACAATTGTTGTGATTCATTTTTTAATATTTGTAGTAATCTGATACTTTGTTCATTTTATTTGTTTAAAAACTTATCTGTGTTAATGCCTACTAGATTTAAAATTAAAAATTATTATTTTTAGCAGTTTTTTTACTTAAACATATGTTGGGATACATAGTTGAAAAGAGAAAAAATGCTATGTAACCATTCAAAAAACCCGATATAGTGTCTCTATTTAAAATATGAAAGTTGTTACCAATATCTCGATAACCGCCATCTGGAGCTTAATTTTAATATCACCTTTAAGTGTACACAATTGAACGGAAGAGCTTTTATAGGAAACACTTCGTATCTTTTATTATAACAAACATATTTGACTTCAAGGAAACGGGCGATTTTCAGTTTTTCTTTTTAAATAATTTTTAAACTGCTTGGTATTTCGAATATTTCTAAACAAAATTTAAATAAGTAATCCAAAGGACACAACTTTACCAATTTAATCAGATCTCTATCATCAATAATAAGAAAGCTATTCATGATATCCTACTTAATATGGGGCTTACTGTATATGAAGTTAGTGATACATACAATCAAAGAATTAAAAGAGATACGTATGATAATTCAATAAGAGATTATTCAATACTGAGAAATTCAGATGGTATGGTGAGATTAGCTGAAACAGATATGAAATTAAAATGAGACTAAATGAAATGAATATTGGACAAAAGACAAAGGCATAAAAATCATCAATACCAAAACAAAGATAATGAGATGTAGAAAATAGAATAGTAGTTGAAAGGATATAGTAAAACTAGGTTCAGAACGATTAAAAGAAGTAAAAGAGTTTTGTTACTTAAAAAGTTAAATTACAAAGGGCAATATAAGTGAAAGGAATGTAAAAAAGTAGAATAGCTCCAAGCAGAAAAGTCTTTGAAGTGCAGGATGCAATAAAGTCTAGGCTAGCTTTAGTTTTTAATAAACAATTATCATAAGCCTATATTTGAAGAATAGCAATATATCTTATGAAACATGGGTATTAGCTAAATAAGAAATTAGAAGGTTAGAAGCTTTAAGATGTAGTGTCATAAAAGAATCAGCTGAACAGATAAAGTTAATAATGATAGTCACAGAAATAATTCAAGAAAAAAATTATTTTGCAAATGTAATTAAAAGAGGGCATGTGACAGAATGATAGGTCATACTTCAAGGCATAAAGAAATAGCAGTGGTAACAGAGGACAGAGCAGAAGGTAAAATATGTAGAAAAAGGTGGAAAGTATTGAAAGAGTTAACTCAGTATAGAACACAATAAAAGGCTGCAGCAAATTAGCTTTGAGGTTGGAACTGAGAGAGAAATATGTTATACATTACTGAAGTGTTTAAAGCATATACAGTTAGTTGTATACATTTACTAGGTGATACTTTAAAGTTTAATACATTTACACGATGTTAAGGTACTGAATTGTTAAATAAATACAAAATACTAAAAATGATTGAATAAATTGTATTTTGTTGCAAACTATTAGATAGACATTCTACCATGAAACCACTTTTGTATCTTTCACCTATTTATGCAAATTACGATAGCAAAAACTTATACAGAATGACATCAACTTTTAACAATAGGCTATGTTGCATTGTGGAGAAAGCTTTCAAATATCCCTAAATATGCAAAAATGAAAGACATCTCATACAATAACAAAAAGAATTTAGAGAAATTGTAAACACATATAAAGATAATGAGTAAAGACTAAAACTGTATTATGAAAGCAAAATACATTAATGCTGATATATAATTATTAAATGATTTTACACCCTTTTACACACAGAAATTAAAAGATAATTGCAAAATAATGCCTTCATATACATTTCCGAGTGGCTAAATTTATATGTACACAAATAATTGTTAGAAAATTTATTGTTTTTATGAATCAATCGATAAATGTCAAAGTATTATTTCTCTTTCAAATTTAATGAAAATAATGCAAATGGTTATTGCATTAAAATGCATACAAAAGATGTTCAAGATGTTCCTTAAAAATACCTGATGTTTTTCTTTTATTTCAAAATATAAAATGCATCATTTAAAAGGTAAAAAAAGAGTGACCAATGCAACCAATATTAATAATCTATGTTGACCAAACTTTAAAAAATGAATTTTGCACTCAATTAGCGTTAGTTATAGATGAAAATATGTCATATCAAGTTCTCACGATGACAACCATGTAATTCATTAGAAGAAGTTAAAAATGGTGGTTTTTATACAAGGATGTCAATTAATAACAGATTCAAAACTGCAAAGAACATTATTTAAGGAGTACAAATTAAAAATAAAATATGCACTACTACATTAATCTGTACAAATTTCTGATCGAGATGTTATATTAACCCCTTAATTATCTTTTTGCAAAAACTTTACCAACACTATTTATTTATTTTACTTTACATTTCGGATATATGTTGATTGTGTAAATAAGCTATAGAAGAATGTAAACATCTTATTGTTAAATGCATATTCCTTTTCATTTAAACACTATTCAGAGTTATTTGAGTATTAAAAGAATATATAACAAATGGCTATAAAAACTAAAAACAATGAATACATTGTTAAAGAAAAATAAAATCTATTTAAAGAGCACACTAATACTTAATTATCATGTGATAAATTTTAAAATAAGACCAGGCAGAGTCCATCTCCTATCCACTCTACCAAGATTTGAAAATCTTTTTAATCATTCACCATTTTAGTCTTATTATTAAATACAGGTTTGACATATTCTTGTTGGGTGGCCCCTTTCAGGTTTAGGTGATGGAACACTTGGAAAATTCTGAGAATTGCTTTGTTAATTTAGAATAGTTAAAGGAAATCCTTTACTATTAAATTCTAAAATTATTGAAATTTTTCAATCAGATTTATTATCAACTTTACCCTATATTGTAACAATTTTTTTTGACGACTATAAATTCCTTTGAAGTTACTCATAAAATGCACTGCGTTGTCTGTTTACATAGACAATTGAGTTTAGCGATGTAAATGAATGTTTAGATCAGGGCCGTGTAACCCAATCATAAGCCGAATATTATTTAATAATGTTGGTTTAGTTACTTAATAAATGTTGGTTGTTTGAATTGCATTTCCGATGTCAGGCGATCATAATGTGTTATATGCGCATCGCATTGAGCGGAAGAACCAGTCTGGCACGATCACTCGGTGTGTAACAACCGCCATGCAGTTTAACAAGGTCCACGCCAGCAACCTACGAGTAGCAATAAGTTGCCACACGACTAAGTGCAAGATGCACTTGAGGCTTTAGCTGTTCTGATAATGATCAGTGCAATAGATTATTATTGCATGTAACTAAATAATTTTGTTATAGCGCTCAAAGGTTTTGTTATAAAATGCGTTCAAAGATTCTCTAATGAAATGCATTCAAAAGATTTCGAGTAAAAATGTGCTTTATGGTTTTCTAGTAAAAATGCATGATATGGTTTAGTAATAATTATTTCCTCAAACTTGGCAACTTTAATTTTAATGGATTCATAAAAGGTGTTCTAAGGATTTCAGATAATAATTTGTTTAAACTTGTTGGTTTTAACTTTACTGAATTTATAAAAATATTATTTAAATGGTTGGCGAATTTTTGTCTTTGCAATTTGCCAAGTGTCGTTCTCACGAACAAAAGATGTGAAGAATATTAATTCTGGAGATTCAGCGTTGATAAGCTTGCGAGTTTACCATTTCAAAAATAATGTTTAAACGTCGAGAATGAAATACTAGGACATCCTATTTTATGGTTTGGTGTCGTTTCAATTTGCTAGAGTGAAGTATACATCAACATCGTATGGATGGTTCCCTGCAGTTTCAACATATTATGCAACAAAACGTGGAGCATAAGCTGATGTCATTTATTTGTCGAAGGATGACAGGAAACATCTGGTTGCGACAAGGTATTTGTTTCAACGAAAAATCCCAGTTTACAAGGTAAGCGTTTTTCTATCCATATGACTTGACTACAGCTGTTCCTATAACCTAACAGCGAGGCAGATGATTGAAACAACATTGCAACATTTTTAATAACCTTTGTTTTACAATGTAATCATTAAAATTTTTACTATTTAGAATTTATTTCAGCACAAATTAGAGGTTAACTAATTATGATATCATTGCACATAATTATGATTAAGAATAACTTTATTTAATTCTAACAAGATATTTCATTTAAATTTAATTACGCCCCAAGTAATCACTAGATCTAATTTAATTTGTCTTTGAATATTTGATACACACTTGTAAATCAAGGTAACAGATCTGTGTATTTTGGGTAATTTATTTGAAAAGCCTCATAAACATATTTAATGCATTATTAATATTTTTGATGTTTAGTAAAGACAGTCTTAATATTTAATATTGGTGTCTAAGAGATTAGACCACTCTAATGATGTATATTATTTTGTATATAAAATTTTAACATCAAGAAAGCTAAATTTAATTAAAGAACAACCATTAATTTATTTGAGTAATTGTTTTATTTTGAACAAGTGAGTTCAAGAATAGGGTAATTGAGTCAAGAGGTAAAAATGTATAAATACCCTTTACAAAATTAATGTTTTTAGCTCTCACTTGATAACGGAGCACTAAAGAGCCCTTTCAAGAACTTTGATGCCTATACTAGCTTTTATAATAGTGTTCAAATAATTGATATTAATAGCTATAACTTTTCTTTATGGTATAAGGTAACAAGAGTGTGTCTCTTGTGTCCTTCATTATTATATTATGTAGGCTATTATTTAATTTTCCTGCCAAGCACCAACTGTAAGCTATTATTTAGTTTCTGCCAGGCACCTATCTTATGATTGGTTCTTTTGACAAGTGGGAGTTAAAGAGGAACTGCACACGCAACGGGATTACTACAAATGTGCGGTGATCGAAAGCAACCGTTTTATGCTCGTCAACAATACTTATTTTTATTTTGTTTATTATTCGGTTATTAAGTCTGACAATTAGTATGTTAGTTTTATTTATTCTGCCACTTGATCCACCCTACAATTAATAATATTTTTCTTACAGCTCCTGCTTTAACAGTAAATACGATATTTATCTCTAAGGACTCCCAAGTCCTCTCTTGGGGCAAACCCGTGTTTAAAATTCAAGAACTTGGTGGTGCTCCTTTTGCACCCCCATTTTGTATTATTAGAGTCAGTAAGTGAACGATGTTTTTATTATAAAACCCATGACCACTCCTCATAAGCTCTACACGAGGAATAAACCCCTAGCTTAGTTGGAAGATAGTTGAGATTACATCATCTTAAGGAGACCATTCTCTCAAGTTCACATGAGCACCACATTAGATCTCCTACTCCAAATAAAGAATAAATAAAAAAAATAATTACAATATTGAAGATGAATTTTTGCTATTCATTTTTTATATAAAACAAATCAGTTCCAAAGTACAAGCTCCATTAAATGAAAAAACTTTTTTCCTCTTTTATGCAAAGGATAATCTGTGTGATAATAAACTTTATCCACTCCTCCCATTACTTCATTATAGTCATATCAACAGCAACATGTTTGTACAGTATTTGGTCCTTATTTTCTCAAAGTATGCCTTTTACGATTATGTAAAGTAAAAATATTGTTACCTTTTTCTTTATCACTTCATGACCAAAACCTTTACAGTTTTAAAAACAAGTTTTTTTCCTAAGCTTTACGAAGCCCTAAACGACATATTCCGCAGATCATACAAAGCCCTCTGTGGTTTTACAAAGCCCAAAACAAGCTTCCTAAAAATTTGTGTGTATTAAATTTTATTTAGATAGATATATTCATAAATAGTGTTTCTACAAAATTTACCTGACCTTCATAAGTCAGTATAGTATCGCAACTTATACACCTTTAGTTGATGGCATTGTCCTTAAGAGGGCGCATAACTACTGTCGTATACACACCATATATACTGTATGGTCTTTACGAGCGAAATATGTTTGATGCACTATAAGAAGACCGTAAGTCTGGCAACCTTGTGCTGTTCAGATTAATATGTTCTGCAGGCAAATACTTGCTTCTTAATTAACAGATTACATTTTAAAGCTACAACCGGTGTTCAAACAAAATATAGCATAAAAGTTTATATTTTAACATTTGTTCTAACAGTCAAAATTCAATACACATTCTTCTTAATCTTCTTTGGGTATTAAACCACTCATAGTTTTTAAAATTATCTTTATTAACGTTTCGATCCATAACCTAGGATCGTTTTCAAAATAATAAAAACTTCAAGTTTGACATTTATGACACAAATTGAAGGTGACTTTGATTTATTGATGTTTGAAATATTTGGTTTGAGTACACTAAGCAAAAATTTTTCAAATTTAATTGAATAATTGCCTTCAATTTGTGTTACGGCCTGGGACCGACTTTTTAGGTAGCCAACGCTTAACGTGAAATCAGCTGATTAATTTTATTGTAAAAATTCAATAACTTGGGAATTGGAAAACATTTTTTAACATGTTTCTATTTATACAATTTAGAGGATGGTTATTAAAGAAGTGTGCAATTGCATTATTAAAAGGCTTAAGTAGTCGTTTTTATATTTATTTTGAAGGGAAATCATTATGATTTAGGCTACCTCTTTGGTAGATTTTAACATTGTTCTGAGGTAACCTTATGGTGGGTTTACATTTGTCAGATACCAATGTTGTTCTATTAAGGTTATATATGGATCTGAGGCGACCCTATGGCGGGTTTACACTTGTCAGATACCAATACTGTTTAACGGAGATTGTATATGGTTGTGAGGTAACCTTATTGCGGGTTTACACTTGTCAGATACCAATGCTGTTTTACAGGGGTTGTTAATATGCTTCATCATCATCTTCATTGGATCTTCATCTCAAAACTGGTTGGACACGTACCTGCACTTATTTATATTCTGAGCTAGCTTCCCTTCTATTGTTTTCTAATTTTGTTTTATTTCACCGAGATTCAGATGAAGATCCAATGAAGATGATGATGAAGCATATTAACAACCCCTGTAAAACAGCATTGGTATCTGACAAGTGTAAACCCGCAATAAGGTTACCTCACAACCATATACAATCTCCGTTAAACAGTATTGGTATCTGACAAGTGTAAACCCGCCATAGGGTCGCCTCAGATCCATATACAACCTTAATAGAACAACATTGGTATCTGACAAATGTAAACCCACCATAAGGTTACCTCAGAACAATGTTAAAATCTACCAAAGAGGTAGCCTAAATCATAATGATTTCCTTCAAAATAAATATAAAAACGACTACTTAAGCCTTTTAATAATGCAATTGCACACTTCTTTAATAACCATCCTCTAAATTGTATAAATAGAAACATGTTAAAAATGTTTTCCAATTCCCAAGTTATTGAATTTTACAATAAAATTAATCAGCTGATTTCACGTTAAGCATGACATACCTAAAAAGTCGGTCCCAGGTCGTAACACAAATTGAAGGCAATTATTCAATTAAATTTGAAAAATTTTTGCTTAGTGTACTCAAACCAAATATTTCAAACATCAATAAATCAAAGTCATCTTCAATTTGTGTCATAAATGTCAAACTTGAAGTTTTTATTATTTTGAAAACGATCCTAGGTTATGGATCGAAACGTTAATAAAGATAATTTTAAAAACTATGAGTGGTTTAATACCCAAAGAAGATTAAGAAGAATACTAAACAAACCACAACAAACATACAGTCAATACACATTCTTGACTTTTGAGGTAAAATTACATGCAAATTTATTTTGAAGATATTCAAACAAATCTTCAACAACTGAGCAGTAATTTGTACTATTGTTTCAAGATGCTGCATGTTCATTGCATTAATTTCATTATAGTAATAAGCATCCCCTCCGGCTACACAAAAGGACACATTTCTGTAATAGTCCAATAGACAGTATCACCGAAACATCGGTCATTTCTTGTTTATATTTTTTATACACTATCTGTAGGCTAAAACAAAAACATTGCTGTAAGTCTGCCGGTCTGGCAGTGGTGGAGACGAGGGGTATGAGCACCATCAAATTTTTTTAAGTGATTGTATGATGTGGGAGACCATATGCAAATGAAAGTTTATCAATCATAATTAATGAAATAATGGTCTACCACCACTACAATGGTGGATTATAAAACTCTGTCGGGGGTAGTTTTGACTAAAAATGCTCGACTACTGGTATGACTGGAGAAGCGCATTGACATGCTTTGGAATTCATACTTTACGAAGTTTTATCATTCATGTACTGTAGTGATAATCAGAAGAATTGTGAGTTGAATAAATTTTTTTACCCTACTTTAGGCGTAATTAACACGCTTGTGTAATTTGAATTTACTAGGATAGTTGTTAAACGAGGTGTAAATTTTTATTTACTTCCCTAGGAAAGTAAATGATTAATTACTAATTAAAAACCATTGTTACGAACCCACGGAACGTGCATAAGCCTACATTAAAGAATTTTTTCGCCTTCCTAATCGGTAAATCCAATTTACCGCCTTCATATTAGGTTGGTAAATTAGATTTACCGTCCTTTGGCGGTAAATGTTTTTCTTTATTCTGTATTTGTTTGCAAATACAAAAATAATGTAACTGTTTTTTTAGTCGCTATTTTATTGCATAACCTGTCTTCGACTACTTTGCAATCAGTTTGACATGCATCACATCCAAGATAAATTGATCACAAGAAAATAGCGGTCCATTTATCAAGGTCCTATGATATTACCTATGACGATGTCGACTGTCTTTTTTATCCAAACAGTGTTAGATGTTCCAAACACAAATTTTAAAATAACCGGGGGAAGCGGGTAGGCGAACAACAGCCGTAAGCACCATGGGTGCTAAGGTACACATTGAAGCCCTTCTCTGTCAGCCGTCCTTGTTTCGCTCGGACGGCTAACATCGATGGGTTTCAGAATGTAATACAATTTTTATTGACACAGATGGAAATAAAATAATATACATATACCATGGGATGTAAGGAAGTTACAGTGCCTCGACTTTTGCAGCTTCTGCTCTGAAAGAAAATCGCTCATTTTAATGATGCATATTAATGAATGAGTTTTAATCATTTCCTATTAATAAACAATTTACGTGCTGCTTCACAGCAGTCCTAGTAAATTAAACTTCCGCAAGGGCATTTTAATGATGTAAATGTGAATTATGCCTAAAGTAGGATGAACAATTTATATGAACTAACAAATCCTTTGATTACTAGTACAATATATGACAGAACTTCATAAAATTTGAATTCTAAAGCATGTTAACGCGCTTCTCCTGTCAAACCAGCTGGCCATGCATTGTTTAACTTTCGGCGTGGTTTGGGTATATCAACTTGCAAGTGCTGATCTTTTATGTATTTTGTATGTTTAAAACTTCCTCCAGAAAAGTAAAGTATCGAGCACATTTGAATGGCATATTTAGTGATTTGACCTAAGTAAGTTCATGATTATTGCATGCTATTTTCATATTTTAAATTGAAGTTTAATTTGTATAGTTAAAATTTCTATTTTTCAATACGAATACAATTGTTTTCGTTTTACATTTATGTTAACACATTTTGTACCTCACGTCATCGAATGCAGTTATTAACACGTAAGTCTTTTGTAGACCTCATTCTAACTAAACTACAAATTATTTGGCAAAATCTTTTATAAAAAGTCAACAATTTTAGAAGTGATGTGGAATTGCATGGGTTCTAGTGTGCATCTACAAAACTATAGAAGTTACAAAAGAAGTTAGCTTGTACTTAGGGTTATTAATTTAGATGAGGCACTTACCAAATTTAGACATTTTATAGAATTGAAATACCACCCTCTCCCACTCGCAAATTGGAAATATTAGATTTACACATGGGAAAGATTATGTTCAATAGGAAAGCTAATATATAAGACTTTATTCAAAGTCACTGCTTTATCAACTAATGCCCTAGTGTTTTTTGCACACTAAATCTTACAAAACACTTTTAAACAATTCAGGATTCGATGAACAGAAATGTGGATAGCCATAGTATGAGGTACGTGTAAATATTGTTGTGATACTGTAGCAATACCCCTATGTGCCCTTTTTGTGAATTAAAAAGGTAACAATTTTTTTAATGTCAATTTTTAATTTTTAATGTAAAATTTTTATTGCGTTGGCTAGCTCAGTTTTTAAATTACGCACGGAGCTTGCGACAATACAACAAACAAAGAGTTTAAATTTTACCTTCTACCTGTTCTAATCTTTAAACCAAAACACCATTAAGCACAAATTATTATAATGTTCTCAAAAAATATTTACAATGAATGAAAAGGTTAAAAGATTCTCTAAATTAATAATTATCATTCCCAAAGATGATCAAAAAGTCAGCAAAATCACTATTATTATTATTTTTATTAACTGAGGCCTGATGAATGTTCATTCAACCTCTTTAAATATTTACGTAATTCACAACGTATACTCAAAAAAAAAACCTTGCCGACCCCTCACATAAATTATCATGAAAGCAATTTTTAAAGTATTTAAATTAGAAATATCCAATTAAATGTTAATTTTTAAATCATTCAGTTTAGCAATGTACAACGAAATATTCACAAGTAAAATAATAAAACATTCAGATTGGCTGACCTGTTGTTTTCAGCTCGAATCGGTCCCTGGTCCAACTGTTTTCGATATTGTCTACATCCCTCATAGCATAGCCTTAAATCACACTAGCGTCCTCCGTTAAACTCCTTGACAATTCATCGTGGAAGTAAATGCTTGTTGCATTTCCTCATTTGTTCCAGTAATCATTTATAATCGCTTATCCATCAATTATTTAGACTAGTCTTCCAGTATTTATTTAGACTTGTTCCCCAGTAATTATTTGAATTGCTTTTTATTAAGGTTAATATTAGAATTTAAATCAAAACAACTTTTAGTTACTTACGCCTTTTAAAGGATAAAACGACAAACCCATTAATTTTCCATAATTACAATGGTATTATTTCACACTTCACGATTAATCACTAATTGACAAGCGCAAAGTTCATTGTTGTGTATACAACTTTCATACCAGGTTTTCGGATATTCCATCGTATAGTATTGTATGTTGATATCAATGCGTTTCTTTTGTCACGTACCATTTCGAGTTAATAGCATTGATTCGCTTAAATTTTCATACTTCAAGATAAATAAACCATTGTTTGTTCAAATATATTTGGTGAACTTTGATTTTAATTACCATGCCTTGCTTGTTTCCAATAAATCAGGTGTCGATTTTAATTTTCTAGTCACGTAGACTTAATACAACTTATGCATTAAATTATATGCGATTGCTATCTTACACATTATTAAACCTGCTTGTTTTAATTGGGATCCTTGTGTTATCCATGCGTGTCGCATTTCAACTTGCGTTTATGTTGTTTAACGACTTGTGAATTTGTTTATTCAAATAAATCTTCAAAATATTTTTCATTGACTAAATTAATTATAATTATGAATTATATACAGGGTGTTGTCATTTACTTTACAGCCTAATCATCGTATTTCTTGTTTTCTTCAGAAAACTGTCTCGTTTTCTGAGCCCTCATGCATCTTATATGAAGTGCGCTATACTATTGGTCCTAACTACCCCTAAATGACCTTATTAACACAGCAATATATACTAGGTAGTTATTACACAAGGTAAGTTGATAAATACTAACATATTATAGTTGATAAGATGAAATAATAACTTAGACTTTCATGCAAAGCCCAAATGATCATTTCAAACCGAGCTAAATTCAAAGATGGGAAATATAAGGTCTTGAACGGGACTCGAACCTGTATCTTGGTCTTTCTAGGACTATGCGTTTTCCAATTACGCCACCGAGACCGATGACGACAATTGGAAAATTTACAAATCTAAAACATGTACACAACCATATATCAACCTAACTTTCAATTACTTGTGGTATTTTTGTCAATCATATCTGACATTGTCAAATTTTTGACTTATGTCAGTTATAGACAGGAAGTGACACTCAAAATTAGGACTATAAGGCAAGTATTAAATATATAAATTGTTACGTGCCAATTTGGCACTAAACATTTTTTAGTTTAGTCTTGCTGTGCGTGAGTTCACGCCATAAATTCAAAAGACTTGGCGTGTATTTCCATCACGTCAGAGTGCATTTGTGCGAGATCGCGCTGACGTGACGGCGGGAAAAAAAGTGGGGAGTTTCCTAGAGACGCTATAACGTGGCTTTTTGCCTTTGAACTTGGAGAAGAGTGGTTGGGTTTTCGGTAACGTATCTTTATCTTTTATTTATGTAGATCCTTGCCTTTGCTTATCTTTGTTTGTCGTCCTTATAAACCTGTTCCTGCCATTTCCCTACATAGGTAGGAGATAATTTGAAACGACCTGGGAGCGGTCCACGACCCTAGAACGAACCGGAGTCCATGCCTCGCTAGCAGCTAACCGGAGCAGGCACCATCTTTAAATAACCCGGAAGGGGGTCCTAGCAACCATGAAGGAAGCGGGACTTATTCATGTGAGTATTTAATCTTTACGAATTGTTTGCAAATTTGATATATTCCGTCAATTGCGCGTTTAAATTTGCATATTGTGTGACGTCATTGACAGATGGGCGCGCTAAAATCTGTATAAAGATTAGAGCTACCAACTGCGGTTGCATCACTCATACCGCGCCGTCGGTTATGTAATCCGAACTTTTTAAGTGTAAGAAAATATACTAGGTAGTTATTACACAAGGTAAGTTGATAAATACTAACGTATTAAAGTTGATAAGATGAAATAATAAATAAGACTTATGCAAAGCCCAAATGATCATTTCAAATCGAGCTAGTAATTGATAGATGGAAAATATAAGGTCTTGGACAGAACTTACCTTTTGTAATAACTACCTAATATATTTATATATTTAATTCTTGGCTTATAGCAGTAATTTGAGAGCATCGCTTCCTGTCTATAACTGACATAAGTCAAAAATTTAACAATGTCAGATATGATTGACAAAAATGTCACACGTACTTGAAAGTTAGGTTAATATATGGTTGTGTACACGATTTAAATTTGTAAATTTTCTCGATGACGTAATTAGAAAACGCATGGTCCTAGAAAGACTAAGACACAATGCGAATCCTGTCCAGGACCTTATGTTTTCCATCTTTCAATTACTAGTTCGATTTGAAATGATCATTTAGGCTTTGCATAAAAGTTTAAGTTATTGCTGTGATAAGGTCGCACATTGGAGTACCGCTACATTTGCGGTGTTACCTCCTACCTTTGGAGTAGACCCAAAAAGAGTGCTGTGACACGTTACAGCAACGGTAAATGAAACTATTAACTTGCCTTCTTTTTTAACTTTTCTTCGCTCAATGGAAAGTATTCTATAGAATTTACAGAATGAAATAAAATACAGCAAACTCAAAAAGCATCTATACATTCAAAAATAATTCTCTTTCATACAAAAGGATATAGAACAGTTTACACCATAATTCTCAAATAAAAAATTATTCCTAACAAGTACCTATTTACTTAATTATTAAAAAATATTTCTTACCAAATCTTTATTAAAATTTACAGAACTCAAATCTCTTCTATCGTGGATAACATACCTTTCTTTTACTACCCCACGCTTGTAAGGTTATTTAGCCAAAAAATCTTGACAGATAGTCTATTTAATAGTGTTTCGAACTCTCGCCACAAACTTTCTGGTAAATATCCTTACAAAAAATATTTTATGATTAAGACATTCAACCTTGAATTCAAATGACAAAATACTAAAATATCGGTTACAAACAAGAAATCTAAAATTAATACTTGCGAAATCAAATAGTTCTTACCCAATTCATAAACGATATTGCATATCTTCCATTTCCATTTTAAAATTGACGTTAAAATCCCAGTTTACCAGTTTATTCCTATAATTTTAAATCTCTATTTAGAATCTTAATTGTCAAAGTGCAGATTCTATTTTTCAACTAATTAACTCAGCGTATTCTTTTACATCAGGGCTATCTATGTCAAAGATTTTCCAATTCTCGTAATTTTTAAAAAAATTAATTATGTTCCATATCTATGCAGAGTTATGTTTAAAGATTTACTTCTTTATTCAAAGTTACATTTTAAATATTAAACACTGTATGCATGCCACTTACTTAATAAATGGCTTTTCTCAAATTAACATGTGCGACATCTTAAAATGAATCGCGACTTTATGAAGGAATAAATTTTGAATCTTACATTGTCGATCGCGTAAATTGAAATGAAACCATCCCTCTAATAAAGTTCCCGCTTATATAGAAATTATCTAACTACGTCATGGTTCTCCAGAGTTTTCGGGATTTAATTTGAATCTTAGTCACATACGTGATGTAATATTTCTGGTTTTAATGACCTGATTAGTGTCAAACCACCTCGACCGATTTGATTTACGAGCATCGCAAGCATTGTTTAACTTTGTCCAACGCACGAAGTTAATGGTTCGCGGTCTCCTTCGCTAATACGTTAAGCTATTAAACCGCCTTCTTATCTATCTTTCTATTGCCTGTTTAACGACAACGTGAGTTCCATGAACCGGTGTTTTATTCATAATTGGTTATTAAAAGCATTTCTTAGAATTTGACGTATTCGTTTCTGAATTAATCAAGAAATTTCAAGAATATGATTTTTGCAAATGCAAAAAGATTTGCATCTTAATAACTGTACCAAAAGATTGTTTTTTACAATTACTAATATTCACAAAATTATTTATTTAGTATTATAATTAATAAAAACAATAATTTGATATTATTCTTATACAGATTAAATGGCTTTTTGTCATGCATACCTTAATAAAACGAATGACTTAAATCTAAGTTATTTCTACTACTTTGGATGAAAGCTTCGTTTAATAACTCTTTATAAACGCAACAAATTGATATTGTTTTCACACGGATGTATTAACTGGCTTTGTATATATCTCTTAAAATAATTATTTACATATACAGGAGTCAATTTAGCTAATTAAAGCTTAAATTTGCTAAATAAGATTGATATTATTTTTCGCGGATATTTTAAATGGCATTTTATTTACAATACGCTATAAAAACGATCGATTTGCATAAGGTATAAAGTTTATATCAGTTTTATGATCTTGCCACTGTCTATCATAAACTTAATTTACATTACATTTACATAGGAAGAATGCTTTGCATTTTAATGGCTTTGTATTTACAATACGCTTATAACAATTAGGGCAAAGCGCGTCGGCAGGATGCCCTTGTGGCTTAAAGTAAGAAAGTACCTCTTACCAAAAAGTGCACACCTATCTAAAAAACATCCTTAGTTTATCCTCTTTCTTTAGAAGTATAACTCATAAGCATAATTTTGAGAATATTGCAAGACCAATACCTATAGTTGTTTATAATAAAGATCATGTTTAAGTACAGTTATTTTTGTCATCATTAGTTTTCCATCTTGGGACTGGTTGAATACGTACCTCCATTGATTTCTCTTCTGAGTTAGCCTACACATTTCCCTGAAATTCCCACATCCTACATCTTTCACTATCTGTGTGCAATAGTCTAACCTGGGTCTACCTCTACCTCTTTTTTTTCCTATCTCTGCTTCTAATATATTCCGCACTATTCCCTCATGCCTTAGTATGTGGCCTATCATCCTATCTCTCCTATTTTTACTGTTTTCCAAATAATTCTTTCTTCCCGTACCTCTTTGTACTTAATTTTGTCTGTCCATGATAGCATCTTCATATGTCTCTAGCACCACATTTCAAAGGCTTCTACCCTTTTCTTGTCTGATTCTTCTACTATCCAGGCTTCACAGCCGTACAATGTTGTACTCCACACATATGTTTTACATAATCTATTCCTTGTTTCCATGTTTGTTGTCTTTGAACACAGTAGTTGCTTTTTCTTGTTAAATGTAGCACTGCCTTGTGCTAATCTTTGTTTTATATCTTTTGTGCTTTTCCCATCTTACGTTATTTGGCTTCCCAGGTAGCAGAAATCCTTAATCTCTTGGAAGTTCTCGTTACCTATTTGTATTCTTGTTTTTTATTTATTTTCCCCCTCCTCCTGTTCGAACTGTCTCGATTTCATTAATGGCAGCTTCAAACTCTTCTTTGGTAGACGCTAATACCGCTATATCATCTGCAAATCTAAGCATATCAATCTTTTGTCCCTGCAGAGTAATTCCAAATGTCTTCCTGCATTTGACAGTATTCATTGCCTCTTCAATGTACAAGTTAAAAATTAATGAGGATAAGGCACATCCCTGCCTCACACCTTTCCTAATATTTACTTCTCTACATTCCTGCTCTAATTCTATTACCGCTGTTTGGTCTTTGAATAAGCTATGAGCTATCCGTCTTTCCTTAAAACTCAATCCAATCTTTTTGAGTATTTCGAATTTTTTTTCCATTTTACATTGCCTTTTCCAGATCTTCAAACGCTTTCTCCCTTTTCTACTGTTTTCTCCATTAGGCGGCTCCGTGGCGTAGTGGTATGTGTGTGACTACTACGCCCAAGGTCCCGGGTTCGAATCCCGACACGGTCCGCTTGAAAAATGTTAGGTGAGCATTTTTCGCAAAAATACACCCTCGTTCGGATGAGAGGTAAAATGGAGGTCCCGTGTGTGAGTGTTGTCACGCACGTTAAAGATCCCTACCTTGCTTGGAACAGCAAGGATTCGGCAAAATTCAAAATTTTCCAGGTAAAAAAAACTCGCTTCCTGGCCAATGTAGTACCTTCGGGTGGAGCATTGGAAAATCACATGTAATGTTTTCTCCATTATCATCCACAGAGCTAAAATAGCCTTCCAAGTTCCCCTGTTTTGCCTAGTATTTCTTCAGCTGGTTTTTCCATTCGTAATTGTACAATTCTAGTTAATATTTTTGATACATGTGCTGTCAAATTTATTTAAGTTGGAAGAGATGTTCTGTTATTGCTTGCCCAGCAGCTTTTAGAGTTTCTGCTTGCACCTTATCTGTACCCGGCGCCTTACCATTTTTCAGACCCCTTTAATGCTAATTCAAACTCATCTTGAAGTATAGGATATTCCAACTCATCATTTTCAATGTCTGATTCCTGTTCTAATGCTGTTAGTTCCTCTCCTGCAAATAAATTCCCTATATATTCTTGCCATCTAACCACTTTCTCCACATTTTCTGTAATGACGTTTCCTCCTGTGTCCCTTATATTTTTACCATTCTAATTAGTTTGTATGCTTCGTCTGTCATTCCTATTTTCATCTTAGTTTGTACCTCTTTGCACTTTTCATCAATCCATTGTTATATAGCTTTCCTACATTTGCGAATAATTTCCCATTTTATGACTTTGTATCTCTGTTTTCCTGTTTCGTCTGATCTATTTTTGTATTTTCGTCCTTCTTCTATTAAATTCAGGATATCCTTTGTTATCCATGGTTTCTTATTTTCTCATTGTTTATATCCCAAAATACCTCTGGCCGCCATATCTAAGCTGAATTTAATGTTATTCCATTCTGTTTCTACTTCCTTTGTATCAGAAATTTACTAGAGATCATTCAGCAATTCATTTGACCTTTTTTTCAAATCATTCGTGGATATCTGTATCTTTCAGTTTCTCAAAGTCAAGTGTCTTTTTCCATTACTTTTTCAAATTTTTAAATTTAAGAGTAGCCTTCATAATTACGATATTGTGGTCAGTGTCTATATCTGCTTCTGGATAGCTTCTACAGTCTTTTACTTGATTCCTAAACCGTTGTTTAACAAGAATGTAATCTATTTGGTATCTTCCTACATCTCCTGGTATTTTCAACGTATATCATCTTCTAGCGTGATGTTGAAATAATGTGTTTGTGATGATTAAATTGTTTTTGTCGCAAAATTCTACTAGCCTATTTCCCCTGTTGTTTCTCGTGTCTAAACCACATAAACCTGCGCCGCTCCTTCCCTACCCTCACCTACCACTGCATTAAAATCCCTCGTAATTATTAAATTTTCATGTCCTTTTACGTATCTAAGTATGTCTTCGATATCTTTGTAGATCACTTCTACCTCTTCATCACTGTTAGAGCTGGTCATATATACTTGTATTATTACTGTATTTACCAGTTTAAATTCTAATCTAACCATGAGTACTTTTTCGTACATTTGTAAGTAATTTTCTACACAGTGTCCTTATCTTTCTTCACATAACACCAAAATTTCCTTCCTCTGCTCCTATATGAATTACCATGAAGTCTCCACTCCAAAAATCCCCCAAGTCATCATTTTCAATGTTTGATTCCTGTTCTATTGCTGTTAGTTCCTCTCCTGCATATAAATTCCCTATATATTCTTGTCGTTTAAACACTTTCTCTACATTTTCTATAATGACGTTTCATCCCATGTCCCTTATATTTTTGCTATATGGTTATATCCCTAAAATTCATTCTAATTAGTTTGTATACTTCGTCTGTCGTTCCTATTTCCATCTTAGTTAGTACATCTTTGCACTTTTCATCAATCCATTGTTATATAGCTTTCCTGCATTTGCAAATAATTTGCCATTTTATGGCTTTGTATCGCTGTTTTCCTGTTTCGTCTGATCTATTTTTGTATTTTCGTTTTTCTTCTATTAAATTCAGCATATCCTTTGTTATCTATGGTTTCTTATTTTCTCATTGTTTATATCCCAGAATATCTCTGGCCGCCATGACTAAGCTGGATTTAATGTTATTCCATTTTGTTTCTACTTCCTTTGTATCAGAAATTTTACCCAAATCTTTCAGCAATTCGTTTCACTTTTTTTCAAACCTTTCGTGGATATCTTTATCTTTTACTTTCTCAAAGTCAAAGTGCCTTTCTCAGATTCTTTTTTTCAAATTTAGGAGTGGCCTTCATAATTACGATGTGGTGGTCAGTGGACATACCTGCTTCTAGGTAACTTCTACAGTCTTTCACTCGATTCCTAAACCGTTGTCTAACAAGAATGTAATCTGTTTGATATCTTCCTATATCTCCTGGCATCTTCCATGTGTATCGTCTTCTAGCATGATGTTGAAATAATGTGTTTGTGATGGTTAAATTGTTCTTGTCGCAAAATCCTACAAGCCTGTTTGCTCTGTCATTTCTCGTGCCTAAACCAAATAAACCTACTACCGCCTGCTCCTTCCCTGCCCTCACCTACTATTGCATTCAAATCCCCCGTAATTATTAAATTTTTAAGTCCTTTTACAAATCTTAGCATGTCTTCGATATCTTTATAGATCGCCTCTACCTCTTCCTCACATTAGCTAGAGGTGGGCATGTATACTTGTATTATTACTGTATTTACTGGTTTAGATTCTCATCTAACCATGAGTACTCTTTCGTTCTTTTGTAAGTAGTTTTCTACAAGTTGGCCTATCTTTTTTTACATAACTATCCTCACGCCCAAATTTCCTTCCTCTGTTCCTGTATGAATTATCCTAAAGTCTCCGCTCCAAAAATCCTCCACCTCTGGCCAACGAACTTCGCTGATCCCTACTAAGTTTCATGCTAACCTATCCATTTCAATTTTTAAGTTCTCTAGTTTACCTACTTGCTTCATACTTCTGACATGCCACGCCCCGACTCGCAGAATGTTTACTACTTTTTTTTATACTTTCCGATCACATCCCTCGAAGTAGTCCCCTCATAAAGATCCGAATGGGGGACTATGTTAACTCCGGAATTTTTTACCCCAAGGGATGCCATCATCTTAATAATTTAAGTACTCTGTGTACTTGGGAGGTAATGTGGTGGTTTCCCGTTGCCTTCCATATCGCGGTAGGATGTCTTAGACTGCCATACCGATCCCTATGGTCTCTGTCACTCTAAGTACCGAAAAAGCTGTGGCCCTCATTCGGGGACCTGTCTTAGTCTGATTCCTCACTAAAGACCCTCACTAATTTGGTTAAACCTATAGTTCGGCCCTTGTAGATCGTTGAAACACGCAAGCCATTCTACCTGTTCTACTATTTCAAAACTTCTTCAAGGTGCAGGTCCATTCAGAATGGGGCTTTAGAATATTGTGTCAAAATTCATTTACCAAATCTGACATGTAAATTTCAGATTACAAAAGCTGTTTTTTACTAACTGATTTACAAAGACTAAAATATGGAATTTATCAAAAACTGGTTCTGTTGCTAGCCCTAGCACGAATAAAATGCTCTTATAGTTGACATATCAGTACTTAGTTAAATATTGGTGTTACTAACTTTGTTAAAATCTTATTCATCTAGAACTGTCTTTAAAACCACATGTTCTAATATGTATATACAAATTCAAAATTTTACTACAGTCACGTATTAAACTGACTAACGTATGTTTAGAAGACTACAAATGTCAAGCAGTCTATATTAATACTACTATTTAGGTGCATGTTAAGTTTAGAAGAAAAGAAGCACCACCACCACTTTCATATAGCTAAATAATGTCAAAAGAGTATGTTTAGAACAAATTGGTTTTCTGCAATAGTAATTGAAGTTCTCAATTAAAATAATACAAAGTTCGGATCAAGATTCAAGTCAAATGAAACCACCAAAGGGTAAAGTCGTTCAGAAGAATGTTGATAAAATAATCTCCTCAAGGTAATTTGGCACTTACAACATGGCAGATTGTCAAATTTATTATTGAGCTCTGAAACGCAACTCCAGTACATCAAGCCAATTTTTGAACCATTAAGATATGCTTTTACAACCTACATACCTCATGATTGAATCAGCTACATTATAGACTTTAAGTATTTGTGCATCTGTCAAATGGGATGTAGATTCTTAAAGTAATTTAACTACAACGTATTGTCTTATGGCGAACGTTCAATAATAATCTTGTATTTAACAACTACAACCCTAACAAGTGATACTACATATAATTATATCCAACACCAAAAGATATCCCTTTGATGTGAATATTACATACATTAAAAAACTTTAACTTCTTTGCATTTGATTTATGTAATATTCACTCTTCTATAACAAGATTAATGAACTTACCTGTCCACAAAATATCAACCTCTTGAGCTAATTGTGAACCTAAAGTATTTAAATATTCGGAATTTGTTACATTCGGCATTGCCCGTGATTCACAATACTGTGTTGGACATAATAAAAACTTAGGATGACCTAAATGCTGAAGGATTTCATTGGTAATTGACACTTGAGCATGAGCAAACGATTGAAATATCTCCTTATCGGCCTCCGACATATCAGGCTCTATATCATCAAATAATAACGCAAAGGCGTTACAACCAAACTGAGCAACTTGTTCTAATTTACGTTTTAATGCACATACTTCTTTTATATTACTGTAGGTTATATCTAACCCCGGCGATAAAGCATAATAAAAAGATATATTGTTGTCTTTAGCTGCTGTTATAAGGCTAGTTAAATGTTCTGCTTCTTCAACTGTATAAAGCTCCCGCCAATAAGCCCGATGCTTATAATCATCTTTGGGCGCATACACATACGAATTTAAGCCCCATTTTTTTAACCTGCAAAATATAATATCAGCAACTGATTGCAATTTCAATCTTTTTACGCACTTTTGAAATAAATCTTTTCTCTGTTCTGTAGTCCATGGACGACCGTAGAAACCTAATTAACAAACAAAACAAAATTATATAAGTTTAAAATAACTGGTTTGAGAAAATTCTGCACAACATACCTTCAACTACACCACAAATAAAACTAACGTTTCTGATATCCAAAAGAACTGATTCAGAATTTGGCAGGTTAGGTCCTTCTGCCATTTTCCAAACAAAACTTTTTAAGGGGTAAAAGCAGGAAAGTTAGCTACGATCAGTAATATTCACAGATAGTAGCATTGTAAAAGACTGATTGGTATCAATAATAGAAAATCTGTGGAATTGCAATTTATAAAAACTGCAGAATATAAATAATTCTTCTATAGTATACATTTAATTTATTTTCGCCTGCAATATAGTATGTAAATTGCTTGTACAATGTATTTGAGCGTTAGAGTAAAATGCTTGTGGAGGAGGCGTAAAAACAAAAAAGTATTATACAGTACGCATGCGTTGACTAATTTGGATTTTGGAATTTGTCGATTCCTAACCTGTACGTTGATGACCTGCATTTGGTGCTGTTCGTTTAAATATTTATTTTGTACTGCGATTTACATCTGTTGTATAGAAGTTTATAAAGAAATAATCTATTTAAAGTTACTACCAAATCTAGCCAACAATACCGGTTTGTGACTATGGAGCAACATCTGACAAAGGCGTGTTGCTTACTAAATATATAGTTTTCTACGTACTAATAAATAACATTGTTCGAAATGACTGAATTTATTTAAAATAGACAGCGTGTTAATGAAAAACTCAGTGTTTTTATGGTTAAATACAAAATATTCTGTAAGGATTTTGCAAATACCTTTAGCTCTTCCCCGAATAAGTTTTATTGTTTGTTTATATTGTATCATCTACAGTTATGCTAGCAATGTTAATTATTGATAAAATCTTTTTTTAGGAATAGAAGCCAAAATGTTTTTGATCTTTAAACATGTTGAGTATTACATGCTACTTTCATTAAAATATTACAGTAAAATATATCTATAAATTTGGCGTTTTGGTTTTTCGGGGTCACCTTGGTAATGATTTCTAGCAACAAATATAACATTTATTTACAGGTTAAAAATACGAACTAATTATACAGTAAAAGGCATAACACACAAAAATTTATGTGTACGTAATTATTGCAAATGTGTGGAAGCACTTTAATTTGTAAAGAAGCTGAATGTGTTCACATGTTGAAGAATTGAAGTTACGGCTTCATGACGAAGACCTAGATCTGTGTTGTGTGAAAGGATGATGTCCATCGTTGAGCTGAATACAATGTGGCACTTAGCAATTTAGACCGGGATAGGATTTGCTTCGATACCCTATGGCTGGTAGGTGGAGATGTTGACATACGGGCGGCACCCTTGGTTAGTAGAAATTATTAGTGAGCTGATGGCGGAATGCTCCAATCCTGACGTACATATTGACATGATGTGCTCTAGGAGGTGGTCTTGATGGCTTTGGAAGTTAAAATGCCAACTAACATCCCCAAAATATATAAAAATTTTACTTTAAATCACGCTCACCATGGATTAGAGAAAAATTTAATAAGGTTAACTAACCTAAATACGGTGACATTTTAAAACATAAAGGTATTACTAACCTTGAGTAGTTTATATCTAGCATCCCTTTAAATATATGAAATTATGAATTATTGAATATTTATATTCATTTCCAGGTTCAACTTGAAAGTGACAATTAAAAATTTTCTATTTACATTGATAAGTTTCAAAATGGATTGGTATTTACAAATAACCTTCAAAAACAATTCTTCGTAATTCTAATCAACAATCAATAGTTTTATTTACTATCAGACTCAAAGTTTATTGTAATTTTCTTAATTAAATACTCTTATAAACAATTGATTCTAGTTCAATAGAGCTTTCCAGAATGACGTCAGAGTTTTGTCGGCCATATTTGCTGAAGGGCATACAATTCTATTGAATTAAACAAAGACAGAAATGAATTTTTTTTACAAAAAAAAATAAATGACCAGTTTTTCTAGTGTTCTGAAGTGTGGAATGCGGGCCGAAAAAGATACCGTTTTCTTGCTGTTTTTTTTACAAACAATGAAGATAATCTAAATGCGCAATCTGTACAACGTCGTGATGCCTGAATAAAAGCTTTGAAACGTGAAAATCTAAATGAAACACAACT
Source organism: Platerodrilus igneus (assembly GCA_036346225.1). Taxonomy (NCBI): domain Eukaryota; kingdom Metazoa; phylum Arthropoda; class Insecta; order Coleoptera; family Lycidae; genus Platerodrilus; species Platerodrilus igneus. The sequence goes on from JARFIW010000301.1 coordinate 5,833,979, forward strand.
AAAAAGCGGCCGCGTTTGTTCCAAATATTTTATAAAAGGTAAAACACTCCAATAAATTATAAATAGAACTTAAATACCAAAATCTTTGTTTATATGGAGAATCAAACCCGTCACTTATTGAATTCAATTAAAGATTATGATTTTAGGTAAACGAGAGGGCAAAAGTATTTACTAAGTGCTTTTCGTATTTATAATATATAAAGTTTATGCCTATACTCCATTCCAGTTAAGAAGGTAGTAGATGGCGCTTGTGCTTGAGTCAGATTTACACAGATCAAAAATTTATTAGTTGCTGTATTTGAAAAGTTGCCGGCGTCGGTTGTATATTTACTATTTTGTGACGATAGTTTTTCAAAAATAATAATGCAAATGGCTGACTTTATTAGTTAATTTTTAAGTATTATTGCATTCAGTAATTGCAATTTGGTGTTCTTCTTAAGGAATAAGACCACATTGCTTTTTGAAAATGATTTTATTGACGTTTCGATCCTTCTCCTAGGATAGTTGTCTAAATAATAACAAGGAGTATTTGTAATTTGGTATTAAATTTCAAAAGATAAAATTGGACTTAGAACTACATTAAGTTTAAGACGGACGAATTAGCAATTATAAGCACATTTGTTACACTCATACTTAATCAATGTTCCATCTCAACTTTAGTATTTTTCCGAATACCAAAAATTGAGATAGAGCATTACTTAAGTATGAGTGTGGCTTAAGTGTGCTTTATGAATTTGCCCCTTAGTCTTTACTTAACAATTATGGTAGAAACAAACATTCACCTGGAGTTATAGAATGCTTTAATAAAATTCTGTCAGTTTCATTTTTTCGAAAGGTTGTAAGTTTGTTAACAATGATTGAAATTAAATCAATGCATCGATGTTTATACAGAATATTTATATTTTTTGCAAGATTGAGGTTTTTGAATAAATACATCCAAGAAACACGGTTTTAAAACATATCAAGCATTATTGAACTTTATTTTCTACCTGTTTGGTTAAAGTTTAAATAAAATATTAATATAGAACAATATATAAGCTATTTTTAATTAAACACATCACAAAATATCAAAACAATGATATCACAAATTTATATTTAATCTACGTCCATATCATCCCCAGAGGTATCTTCGTCGTCTGTTGTACTTTCATATCCAACATTTATTACAATTTGTTCGACAAGTTCTTCGACAATTGCCATCCAATTTCCACATTTTTTCTTCTTCTTTAATTGTATGGCTAATACAATTAACCCAATGTCCTTTATCTATGGCTGCAATTCCTTCATCCAGAAGCACCTTCACGTCGTTAATTTTAAAAGTAGAATTGTTGGTAGGTAGCTACATGCTGCTTTACTCGAGCCCAAATCAGCTCAATTGGATTTAGATTGCAGTGGTATGGGGGTAACCTTAATACAGTTCTGCCAGAGCGTTTTACAATTTCGTCAACAACATAAGGTGTCGGGTGAGCTAGAGAGTGCTGCTTTACTAAGGCTAATAATTCAACTTTTAATAGCTCTTTGTTAACTTCAATGTGTTTTGCGTTTAACCAATTATAAATTTGTTCTTTCCGCCAACTTTGATTTGGAACCTTATCAGCTTTGACGCTGTGATAAGGAGCATTATCAAGCACGATTACACTATCATTATCAAGAAGAGGTAGTACACCTTTCAACCAAGTTGTAAACGCTTTAGCGTTCATGTCTTCGTGATAATCTCCTAAAACGATAATTATGAACTCAGGGTCCTAAGTTGTTTATAGTGTTAATAATACGCTACCTGTTTTTTTAGATTGAAAGTTTAAATATGCACCATTGACAAATCCCATATCACTACCCATGTGCGCAACAATTAATCTCTTGCCCTTGCCAGAGGGATCTCGTATACCAGTCGATAAACCTTCGATTAATGCCTGCCTTGCTGTTTTTACAGTGGTGTCTTGCCATACCTTGTTCTTTACATGTCCAGCATTCACCCACGTTTCATCAGTATAATAAATTCTTTTGCCTTCAGTTCTATACTTTTTAATTGCAGTTAAATATTTTCTTCGCCACAACACAATTTCAGGTTTTTCAATTAAAATTGTTTTTCGGCTACGCTTTCCATATTTAAAACCCAATTTCATCATTACCCGATAAAGTGATGTGCGACTGAAGTTTGGTAAAGAGTCATCATTGTTTATTGCATGTAATACTTTCTAAATTTGGTAATTCATTTCTAAAGTAAAATGCATGAACATGCCGTCGAATCGCACATCTTCCAAATTCTTCAAGTTCGTCGTAGATTGTTGTACGCACTCTTGTAGTCTTTGGCGAGGAAGCAGTACCAGTAGTTTCCATTTCTTTTACAATATTCCACATTGATCGAACACCTAAACCCACTTCTAACGCAGTTTGCTTCACAGATTGCGTTTTGGATGCATTTGTGGAATTTTTAAAATATATATTATAGGCAATAAGCTTTTGCCCGCTCATAACATGTTTGCCCTTCGGATTTTTAATAGGTTGGTGATTCATAATTAAATAAAAGTCTGAAAAGAATTCATTGTTAGTATTATATGCTTATCTTTAATGAGACATGCTTACCTTATTATGAAGACACTGGTGTTTTATAGCTTTGACAAGAACTGTTTTGATACTAAATATAAAATTAACACAAATTAATAAGGCCGAGCAAAATTTCAAAGGCAAACTAATAACAAAATACAATAAATAACAAAAACGAAAATATGAAAGGGCAATAGCAAATGTCAAAATGCTAATTGACAATCTGTCTTATAATAAAAATGTTCAAACAACCAACACAAACATACCGGATATTTATACTTGTGTACACTTGGCTCATCCATCCACCAATGAGAATCGCTAAAATTCAGTCCTATCTTTTTCTTCAGTACCTTCTTAACTGGAATGGAGTATAAGTAATTTTTAAATTTGTATTTATATATGTTTATCTTATATCATCACAATAAAGGACTTTTTAAAATTAACTAATTGATAAGGTGCATTATGATAACATTAGGCAAGTCAAGGACGTTTAAAGAAAAATCTATAGTTTTAAGACTAAGGGATCAATATTGTCTATAATTTTTATCTTTTCATCATATCGGTACTTAACATCACCTGCAAGAGTTGGATAATAGTAACTTCGAGATATTTTGTAATATCTGAAACACCAGAAACGATAATTTTCTACCAGAGCTGCGTTTTCAACAATTTTTACTACACGGACGCCTATAAATAAATAAAGTATAAATAAAGAGGGAGATGGAGAAATAAATGTATTTGTGACCCTCAATCGAAATGGTTGACCTGTCAAAGTCAGTTGTTCTGTAATAATCTATTGAATAAACTAATAAGCATAACCTTAAAATTTATATTCTTGACCTAAAAATGTAATACCTGCTTGCCTTTGTCAAGCAGCTAAACCACCTTTGAGTGCACTTTAACAACTTCGAATTTATTTTGATATAAATGATTCTATGCATTAATATTTGACAAGATCGCCAATTACATTTCAAATTCGACTTGGAAGTGAACGTAAATGAACCTTAAGGCAAAAACCGAAATACATGTCAGTTCTTGAAGATTCCAGACCGGAAATCCTGAATAAGAATAAATAATAAAGTTAAATTGTCTAAAATAATTAAATTAAATTTAAAATAGGATTGCGTTAATGATGGCAATGATAAAAAACGATTTCATTGTTTTAAGCCCGTAGCACGTGTAAGTTAACGAGAGCCATTAGTATTTTGATTGGTAAAACAAGTCAAATGACCAACGGTACAAATATTGGACGATAACGCAGTAATTTTTTTCTTAACCATCCTCCCGAGTCTTTACGTTCGAACGAGTCCTCGTTTAGGTTACTGTTAAAAATAGATATTATTATTTAAAAACACAAATCACTTAACACGCATATTAGAACAGTCTGCAATAGTTTTAGCAACAAAAAAGACATGTTCTGATATGCGTGTTAAGCGATTTGTGTTTTTAAATAATAATATCTATTTCTAGCAGTAACCTACTCTCAAAAAGCCTCTCGCGGAACTCGTTCGAACGTAAAGACTCGGGAGGATGGTTAAGAAAAGAATTTTTGCAGCCAAGAACGTGCCAATAATGTATTACACAATAAACGGTATAAGACTAGAGGGAAATAATATGAGTTAAAGAAGAATGTAAAAAAGTGGTACCGTAATTAAGCCGGATGCGGTTAAATTATAAATAAAAATTACGTAGTACGAAGTCGAAAAGATTAACTAAAGAAGCGAAGATCGAGATTGCACAGAAGATTAATTTGATATAACCGTTGACTGATGGTTGTTTGCACCGTTCTTTTACTGTTTTTGAGGGATAGAACCGTTTGCAAAATGCAAGTATTTAACTTGGTTTATCTGAGTTTCGTATGAGGTTTTTATAAAATATTGATGCCATTTGTTTCAGTGACTAAAAGTTCATTAACTAAATATTTGTAGTTATTTGTATTTATATAAATATTGTAAATGATGGAAAAATTAATAATTTTCGATTTCGTACAAACTTTTATATTAACCCCAGCTGGAAATTTTCGTTATTTAGTAACGAACTACATAAATCTTCGTAAATAAACCTTAAATTTTATAAAATTACTAACCGGAAACTATGAGAATAAAATATTTTGAAAATTGGAAATGTTGAAAATTAGATACTTTGGTAATTAGAAATGTTGAGAATTTGGAATTTTGCGAACTAAAAATTTGAGGACTAGAAAGAAACTTTTGAGAGTTAGATATTTTGAGAAATGGAAATATTAAAAATTGGTAATTTCAAATATTGAAAACATCAAGAAATAAAATTTTAAGAAATGATAATTTTCACCATCGTAAATTTTGATGATTGGAAATTCTGAGAATTGTAAATTGTGGGAAATGAAAATTGGAAAGTTAAAGAAAAGAAAATCGTGGTTTGGAAATTACAAGAAATGGAAATTTTGAGAACTCGATAATTCAGGTAACTGAAATCTTAAGCATTGGAAGTTTTGTGAAATTGAAACTTTAAGAATTCAAAAATTTGTGATATGATTTTGAGTAGTGAAAACCCTAAAAGTTAGTTTTCAAAAAATGGAATTTTTAATTCAAAATTTCGAAAAATTTAAATTCTGAGAAATTAGGTATTTTAGAAACTTGAATTTTGATGACTGGGAATTTTGAGAAATAAGAAGATTGAAAATTAGAAATTTCACGAATTTAAAACTTTGGTTAGTCCAATTTAAGAAATAGAAAATTCTAATAAAGTAATTGATGACATTTTAAATCAATGGTAACATTTGGATTGATATTTTTATTGCCGGCTGGGTTATTTGTAATGAAAGTTTAAGCAAAAACATCTGCCAGATGTGATAGTAACCATATTGTATTCACTTGTAGAGAAATTCTTACATCAATACAAAATTTTGGTCTGAATTTTATGTGATTATACAGAAAGCCTATTGATAGTAACGTGTTCTTGAAAACAAACTATTCCAAAACTTATTTATTTTACACGTGATGTCTTAATTATACATATGCGCCTGCACTGTAATGATTAAATACTTTGATACTGTTTATTAAAATTGTATATCTTTATTCACATGGAATTCATGTTTAATACAAACTTTAAACTATACATTTTACGAGAAACTATATGCGAAAGAAAGTTTATTAGAATGCAACTACAAATCGCTTCTCAGCTTACTATTGTAGTATTTAGAATAATTCCATAATTTGCATGCAAATGAGTGTGTTAGTATGTGACCGCGTATGAGTTTCCAAATTACCTTTAAGACATGCAGAAGAAGCACATAATGAATAAGCGAATGGGCGTCTGTTAATATGTGAGGATACCTGCAGTTTCAAAGTACGTTTACAGGATGCAGAATACTCACACAAATTGCATGAGATTGGACCTTTGTTAATGTGGAACCGAACATGGATTTTCGGCTTACCTTTATGAGATATGAAATAAGAACATAAAATGCCTTTAAATGGTCGTGTGTTAGTACGTGAAAATATATGAACTTTCAATGCACGTCTATAAACGGCAGAATAATTACATAAAAAACGCTCAAATGGTCGTTCGTTAGTATGTGAGGACATATCAAACCATTTTTACTACAAGCAAAATAAGTGCATAAATTGCATGCTACAATAGCTAGTTATGCACCAAGTGTATATTAAGATGATAACGTCCGGAGGGCGACTCATCCAGACCGAGGGACGGATTGAGTCGTTCGCTAAAAGTAGTTTATAAATGTACTTCTACAGCCTTCTGTGAAAAGCAATGACGTCTTATTGTCATTTTGTAGATTCGGGTGCACCTAAAATAGGCACTTCAAGAATGTCTTTGTCTGAAGACACTACCTTGTTCTAGGAATCGAAGCAGTCGCTGAAAGCTTCATATAACTTTGTGATTGTGTTAAATCTTTAAAACTATTTAAACAAGAAACCTGCAATATTGTTCAGAAATTGAATGCTAATGATGTACTGCCAATTTCTTTTAAATTTACACATTGATATAAACATTGAAATAAGCTTTACTTAATTTGAAAATTTTTTATGCCCGTTTGCACCGCATTAATTAACCACGAGTAAATGCTAAGTACGGCTTAAATTTAGAAATTGTATTGCACCGCATGCAAAATACTTGTTAACTCCTACTTAAAATAAACCGTGGTTAATGAATGATTAAAGTTTAGTACGAATTTGCGCGTGCACATTTGATATAAGCAAAGAATATTAACTATAGAATAAGAAGCGACACTCTAGTAATATCCTGAATCCTGTTCAGTGCGCAGGTTCGCCAAGAAAATGGCCGGAGCTAGAAGGATATATACTCTAAGATATGAATGCCATTGTTACATCTGCTTGTCAATAGAGCACTGACCCCCATACATAGAACATATACATTTATGTATGTTCTTTGCCCCCATATTTATCAGGTTGTCGAACGCAAAAGGCGTTTTTGCATTTATTGTGTTGTCTGAATACATAAACTGTGTATTTTATTGTAAAACTGTATTGCATTTTACTAAAGTGTACTGGTTTTGTTCCTTAATAATCATAAACTGATTTCTTAACAAAAAATGAATCTTAATATTAACTGTGTTTATGAATTTTAAATAATTTTTAAATTAAGATATATACATATAAAAGGAAGTATAATTTATGTTGAGGTGTATTGTTTTGTTTGATTTCTTTACTAGGAAGTATCCAATTTTTAGTGGCTGCATTGTATATGCGCATTTTTTGTAGTTAGAATATTATCTTGAATAAAATGGAGGTCTTTTAGAAAGAAAATCGCAATATATATGTTAAACCTATTAATTGAAATATCTAATACAATGCATATTGTGCCCACTCATTGATATAATTGATTGGTATTTTTCTGATAAAAGGAACACAAGTGTAAAAAATTCCATAATTCAGAATTATAAATAAATGTCAAATTTTTCTGAATTATAATTTTGAATTTTACCGCCATTCTTGGCACCCCAGAAAAATGGCGAAACACTTCAAGGTCAGATATTCTTTCCACCATTAAATACTAACAATTCGCCGGGAGTGTCGCTTCTTATTCTATAGTTAATATTCTTTGAGCGAAGTATACGCCACAGAAGTCTCGAGCATTCCAGCAAACAGTAGAATATGTGTCATCTATTTAATTATAGAGTATATACAAAGAATATTAACTATAGAATAAGAAGCGACACTCCCGGCGAATTGTTAGTTGATTGATTGGGGTTAATGAGGTTGATATAAATGTGTGATAAAAATATGCAAATTATAATGAAGGACCAATTGCTTTTATAGCAATAACGATAATGGTGGAGCGGTTATGTAATAACAAACAAAAAAACTACATCAAACTACTTAGTAAAAGGGTATAAATACCTTAAGTCCTGCGCCGCTGGGGCAATAGACACTTTCACGCACAAAAGCTTTTACGGAGAACCAGAAACACGCACGAAAATGGTGTCGGTCTCGCTTTCAAAGCTCTAACACAACCGTCCTTTTCAAGGGTTCGAAGGCGACTTGCTTCTTTAAAGGCTCGAGTACGACTGTCACTTTATGCACTGTTATTGCCGGTATATAAAATGTTTCACTCAAACTGTAGGATGCACGCACAAAGTATTTATTGTCACAAAATACCGAATTGTTCGATGACGACGTAACATACCGCCCACCAAATTCATAGAATTTTGAAAAGGAGGAAGTAGGTTGGGTGAAGGAAATCACATGGCATTTGACCTTGCTAGGAAAGGAGGTAACGAAAGATAGGGTGGTGCACTACAGCGAGCGATATTACCAACTATGCAAAAATAAAATATATATGTAAATAAGCAAATATGTAAAATAATATACTACTATACATGTAAAAATGTGTATATACATCTAAACATAAAATAAAATTAAAATACCGGTAGCGGCGCTAGTTTGACCAAAGGTCGTTTTAGTGTGCCATGTGCCGTTTTGACTTCAGCGACACGTATAATACCGTCCGCACCGGGAAAGTATTAATAATACGACCAAACTTCCATTGAAGTGGAGAAAGCTGGTCGTCCTTGACGAGGACAATAGTGTCCTTTTCCACTTGTCGGACACCTACCTTAGAGTGCCATTTAACCTTCTGGTTCAGAGTATGTAAGTACTCATGGCTCCAGCGAGCCCAAAAATCTTGGTGGAGTTTTTGCAGGAGTTTCCACCTGCTTTTTAATGGTACAACGTTGGTTAAATGGTCCTCATCTGGTGGTGCAGAAAGAGGCTCCATAGTTAGGAAATGACCTGGTGTTAGGCAACGCAAGTCATTTGGATCCGAACTCAAAGCGCAGAGTGGCCTTGAATTTAGCACAGATTCAATTTGTGTAAGAACTGTGTACAGTTCCTCAAAGGTAAGTTTTGTTCGCCGATTACGCGAGATAGGTGTGTCTTTACCGACTTAACACCGCTTTCCCACAAGCCACCGAAGTGAGGGGCGCTAGGTGGATTAAACGACCACTTTATCCTTTCTGAGGTTACTGCACTATGCAGATAACTCGTAAGCTGACGATAGGCACCTACAAAATTAGTACCGCAATCGCTAAATATTTGAGAACAGCGTCCTCGACGTGCTATAAATCGTCGCAAAACGGCAAGAAACGCGTCTGCCGACAAATCCGAAACAAGTTCAATATGTGCTGCCTTAGTGGCAAAACAAACAAAAATACAAATATAGGCCTTAAGAGTTTTAGAGCCTCGCAGGCGGTTAGCCTTTATTAAAAGAGGGCCAGCAAAATCAACACCAACAATACTGAACGGTTTGATTTGGGTAATACGTGCTGCCGGTAGGTCTCCCATAGGAGGAGTTACCAGGACCGGTTTGGTACGAAAACATCTATGACAGGATGATAAATAATTTCTGATTGAATGTTTAATAGAAAGGATCCAGAAATTCTGTTGGATAAGATACGCTGTGGTATTAACACCGGGATGGCAATACCTTTCATGAGTTGACAGAATGATAAGTTCGGTTAATCGGTGCCGCTGAGGCAATAACGCAGGAAACTTTTCGGAATAAGAAAGCGAAGAATGTGTCAAGCGCCCACCTACTCTTAAGATGTTTTGTGGATCAACAAATGGAGAAAGTTTTCGCAAGCTTTTAGGTAATTTACGGTTTGCCTTAATCGAAGCTATTTCCTTTAAAATGTAACATTTTGTACATGCCGAACGATAATCATGAGAGCATTGTGTAGTTCAATGTCTGTTAAGGGACCCGTATGACGTTGAGCCATGGGTTTAGAAAATCTATAAATGTAAGCCACGATGCCTTGGATTTTATATAACGATGAAAAGCGACTTAGTAAAATGTCAATGACGTTTGGATCTGTTTGAGCGACAAATGTTAGGATCTTCTTTTCCGTAGTTACCTCAGCAATTGAGGTTGACAATGTTGGTTGAGGCGGCCACGAGTCACTAGGGTAGTGAAGCCATTCAGGCCCCGCCCACCATGGCGAACATGAGATAACCGCGCTTGGCATTAATCCCCGAGATGCAGGATCAGCCGGATTATGCGAAGATTTAATATAAAACCATCGGCTAGGTGCAATGATTTCTTGAATGTGGCTAACACGGTTTGCCACAAAAGTTTTCCAACGAAAAGGTGGAGAACGTATCCAAGTGAGAGCGACCGTAGAATCACTCCACGCTGAAACATCGGAAATGTCAATCAAGCCTTGATAAGAACGAATGGTAAAAGAAAGTAAATCGGTTAATAAAACGGCGGCACATAATTCCAAACGTGGAATTGAAATGCGCTTAATTGGAGCTACTTTTGTTTTAGCGGTTACAAATTGTACAGTTATTTCTCCGGTAGTTTGATTTATGAACTGAAAATACACTACCGCTGCATACCCTACCTCGCTAGCATCGCAAAACCCATGCAAATGACAAGTAAAAGGATCCGAAGGGGGTAAACAACGTGGTAACTTTAATGACGATAATAACGGCAACTCTTCTTGGTATTGCTGCCATTGAGACGAAATGTCTGCTGGTGGGATGTCATCCCAATTTAAACCTAACATCCACAGATGCTGGATTAGGCGTTTTGCAAAAAGTGTTAGTGGGGCTAAAATCCTAATGGATCATATATTCTGGCAACTTGTGAAAGTATGTTGCGCTTTGTACATATTTGGTTTAATGGTTTAACCCGAAACGAGAAAATATCTTCTGTAGGTGACCATTGAAGACCTAATATTTTTATTGATTCGTCCGAATCGAAATCGAGAGAAGTATATTGGCAAAAATCTGACGGAATGCCTTCCAAAATAGAAACTGAATTAGAACTCCATTTTCGAAGTTCAAAACCAGCCAAATGTAAAAGTCGAATAAGTTGATCTTTAATTTCGCGGGCCGATTGTATAGAATCTCCACCGGCGACGAAATCATCAATATATAGATTTGACCGTATAGCGTCAGCGGCTAACGGAAACCTTTGCCTTCGTCAATGGCTAATTGCTGAAGAGTTTTAATGCTAGATAAGGCGATGACTTAATACCGTAGGTCACTGTATTAAGCTGATATGTCTGGATGGGTTCTTCTGCGGAGAACCGCCAAACAATTAATTGAAACTTTCGATGTTCTTCGGTAACCAAAATTTGTCGATACATTTGGCGAACATCACAAGTAAAAACGAAACGATGAGTACGAAATTTCAGTAAGATTGACGAAATGTCGTTTTGGAGACTAGGTCCAGCCAATTGAGTGTCATTAAGTGACACGTTGTTTTTAGCCTTTGCAGAGGCGTCAAAACCACACGAATTTTAGAAGTATGACCTTCTTCTTTAAACACAGGGTGATGGGGTAAAAGTAATTATCGTTCCCAACGGGCGGAGAATCGAGTAATGCCATATGACCCGCATCAAGATAGTCCTGCATGAAATTGTTGTATTGGGCGCGTAGCTCCGGTTGAGCATGTAATTTGCGCTCCAACGAAAATAGTCTTTTTTTAGCCATCTCAAAGCAATTATCAAAAACGGGCAAAGTATCGTTGAACGGTAACGCAACAATAAAACGACCGCTAGGGTCACGAGAAAACGTGTTTTCAAAATCAAATCTGCCTTTTCTTCTTCTGGAGAAGTATAAGGCGTGGATGGCAACTCTTCTATCTCCCAAAACCGCCTTAGGGTCTGGTCGATAGGATCTTCTACAGACGTAAAAATGCTTGGACAGTATCAGACTGCAAGCTTTTGTGGGACCAATAATAGTCCAACCAAAATTGTATTTATGGCGGCAGGCTGAAGAAACTTGCCATGTATAACACCGCCATTGATGATGAACGGATAAACATCTGCTCCTAGGAGCATGTCAATGGTTCCTGGAGAGTTCCAGGTCGGGTCTGCAAAGTGCAGGCCGCATAAGTGTTCCCAATTATTAGGAACTTCAACGCTAGGTAATTTGCCAGATATTGACGAAAGCACAAAAGTTGTGACTTCTAGAGATTTTTCAGAGTCTAACATAGAGCGAATGGTGCAGCTGACGGCACCCTATTGACTGCTGAAGTTGTCTGCCCAAGTCCATAAATCGGAACTTGAGAACGTATGCGTGGAAGCCAAAGTTTGCTCACGCAATCGTCTCGAATAAAGCTAGCTTGGGAACCAGGATCTAAGAGTACCCTGATCGGTTTGTATCTACCAGAACGATCTTGAACTTCCACAACAGCAGTGGAGAGTAAGACAGTAACCCCAAGATTTGAATTCGTCTGTGAAGACAAAACATTTGCCGGAATAGGAGAGGCTGACTGCGTCCTATTGGCATTTTTATGCATGTGTGTAGCGGTCGGTTCAGCTGAACGGCTAGAAGCAGGTTGCGATTCAAAATGTAGCAAGGTATGATGCGGCTTGGCGCAAGTTCGACAGGAATTATAAGATTTGCATTGCATGGACGCATGGTCTGTTCGTAAGCAATTTAAACAAAGGCGTAAGCGTTTGACAATGTCGAAACGTTCTGTCGGAGTTTTCTTTAGAAACGATTGACATCTGTAATTAAGTGATTGCCCTTGCAGGAAGGACAATGGTGCGAAAATGAATTATTTGAGTCACTGGAGCTACTTGGTGTGTCCAGTGAAACTACGTTAGAAGAAACCTTTGGTTTAAATTGAAACGCTGAGGATTTCTTAGGCACCGATGTGTGCGATGTATGGACAGTCGTCGAATAAGAAACAGGTGCGGTTGAAGAAAAGGTTTCAACGCTGCACATTGTTGGGTTAAAAATATCTCAAATCCTCGAAATTAGGTATTTGCTTCGGATCCGATTGGAGTTCGAAGCGTTTTCTAGTGAACGGATCAAGTTTTTCTAAAAGCAAATCGACCAGAATAAAGTTCCAATGTTCAGTGGAAACTTTAAGTTAGATAGAACAGCAAGGTTCTCCGAAAACAATCAATAAGTGCCCTAAGTTTCTTAGGGTCTTCTGATTTTAAAGGTAGAAAGTCTTTCATTGCTTTCCAATGCAAAGTTGCCAATAAACGCGGATTGCTAAATCTCTCACGCAAGGCGTTATAGGAAATAATAAAATTATCCCCCGAAATGGGTACAGATTTAACGATTCTTAAAGACTCCCCGGTACAACAACTGATAAGATAATTTAATTTTTCGATATTGGACAGCGACGCGTTATTATAGACCAGGCTGTCAAATAAATCGATGAAAGATGAAAATTCAGTTACCTCATTATTAAAAATTTGGAGCTTTAACGGTAACAATTTTGATACCGTGCTGCTTGGAGCATTTTCGATGATTTGTGGTGCTTTCATTTCTTGCATCGTATCGAGATGCAGCAGTATGAAAAAATAAGCGGAATCTACTTCCTTCCGTACAGCGTTGTAAGTTAATGAGTCTACCTCGTCACATGAGGCCAAGACAGCGACTAAAATTGTATTGAAATTTGCATAAAGGTCATGTATTCCCTTGTTTGAATAAGGAACAATGCCTTTAAAGTTGGGTCACTTTGTATAGTCTTACAAAGCTCAAAGATTTCTAAAATGCGTGTTTTCAGTAATTCTAGTTCTACCACATGTGCTTTCTTTGGAGCCATTCTCAAAGATTCTGAAAGGACTACAATAAATGCTATAAAACCGTAACGCTCAGATGTACACGAAAATGTTAAAATAGGGTATAAACCAATAAATCACGTTTTATGACTAACGGTTCGTCAAACAAAAGCGTGAATATAAGATGTACCGCTTAACAACCCGAGCGGCTTACCATCAAAAGCTCACAGAAACGTTTAAAACATGTGGCTTAACATATTTGCCGAAAGATGCAACTTTACAACCTTATTCCTCTGCAGATATTTTCAATATTGTAATACAAAACGTGCAATAGCTTTTAAATACAAAGCAAATCCCTTTACCTTTCTTGTTTAAGAAGTATAAAGCGATTTATAGTTTTCAGGTTGCTTTCTGTTTTATGCCGCTAAAATGAATTTAAAACTGAAAACTGACAAATTTTATATTATGAATTTCTTTGTAATTAAAACGCTTGCTGGTTTCAATTACGGCGAAATCGCTTAATTTAATCTAAAGACAGTATAAATAATGTTTACACATTTTAACCCGCTAAATATGGGCTTTAAGCACAAATTTAAAACTGAAATATTAATTAATTAAAAAGCTCGCTTGAATGCAATGTGATATTTTAATTTAGGACATGCGTATACCACAGGACTAATGAATCCGGCTCGACTTAGGAACAATGATTGATTGGGGTTAAGGAGGTTGATATAAATGTGTGATAAAAATATGCAAATTATAATGAAGGACCAATTGCTTTTATAGCAATAACGATAATGGTGGAGCGGTTATGTAATAACAAACAAAAAAACTACATCAAACTACTTAGTAAAAGGGTATAAATACCTTAAGTCCTGCGCCGCTGGGGCAATAGACACTTTCACGCACAAAAGCTTTTACGGAGAACCAGAAACACGCACGAAAATGGTGTCGGTCTCGCTTTCAAAGCTCTAACACAACCGTCCTTTTCAAGGGTTCGAAGGCGACTTGCTTCTTTAAAGGCTCGAGTACGACTGTCACTTTATGCACTGTTATTGCCGGTATATAAAATGTTTCACTCAAACTGTAGGATGCACGCACAAAGTATTTATTGTCACAAAATACCGAATTGTTCGATGACGACGTAACATTAGTATTTAATGGTGGAAAGAATATCTGACCTTGAAGTATTTCGCCATTTTGCTGGGGTGCCAAGAATGGCGGTAAAATTCAAAATTATAATTCAGAAAAATTTGACATTTATTTATAATAAATTCTGTTCTTGGCGAACCTGCGCACTGAACAGGATTCAGGATATTACTAGAGTGTCGTATCTTATTCTATAGTTAATATTCTTTGCTTCGGTTATGCAGCTTGGTGTTTGATGGTTTGCCTAATAGTTCGCAACATTAATGACGAAAAAATTGTCGATTATTATATATTCTCAACTAATGTTAATTGTGCGAAAGAATTTACTGGAAAACCATTAATACGGCAAATGTCTAAGTGTGGGGGAATCCTTGGCAGCCACAAGCTGCTTAACCTTCTTCACATACCGCTGAATCTTGGTGAAATAGGGCATATAATTAGAAAACAATAGAAGGAGAATCGAGCTGTATCTAGGCTGTTGTGAAAATTTCAGGGAACTGTGTAGGCTTGCTTAGAACATAAATAAGTTGAGGTACGCGTCCGACCAGTTTCAAGACGGAAAACCTAATGACCAAAAAATAAGTGCACTGAAATCTGATGATTATTATAAACAACTAGATATTGGTTGTGAAATATTTTCAACTAATGTTGATTGTGCGAAAGCATATACTGGAAAAATTATTAATTCGACAAAGGTTCAAGTGCTGGGGGAACTTGGCAGCCAAAGGCTGTTTACCCTCCTTCACATACTCTACATTTGGGCATAGTAATCACCCCTGCCCTTTTCACATACCTTGAAATATCGGGAAAATAGGGTATATAACTGTAATACAATACAAAGTGACCGAACTGCATCAAACAAGAAAGAACAAGCAGCTATGTTCAAAGACAACGAACATAGAAACAAGAAGAAAATTGTTCAAAGCATATGTGTGAAGCACAGCACAGTACGTCTATGAAATAGGGATAGTAGGAAAAGCAGACAGAAAGAGGTATGAGCATGGGCAGACAAAGTTAATAACAAATAGGTTATAGAAATAGTAGAGAATTAAAGATATTTGCGGAAAACAAAAAAAAAAGAGACATAGAAGGACAGGTTACGTTTTAAGGTATTTTTCGGAAATAGTATGCGATAGTGTTGCGAGCTACTACTAGGCAACCCATCAAACACACAAGCGCTGTAGACTCTGCATACTTTTCAGGATACGAGAATTCTTCTAGCAATCAATTACACACAAAACGCTCGGGGCACGGCGTATTCTCAAGGATTCCAGAATTGTTCTAGAAGTTACGGGAGCATGAGTCATCCTTGTAATCCAGAGTATATATAAGACCGCTTATGAATGTAAGAGTTAGTCTATTCTTGAATGTCTAATATAAATTATATCGTGTACAGTAAGCGTAGTTGAGCTTTTAGAATATATACATAAATGATATGCTGTGTCTAATGTACATGCAGCTTGTAGTGTACATAAATAAATAGAAGTGTATAAATAAATAGTTGTGTTAGTGTTGTTAATGAACCTATGGTAAAGGAGTTAATTTAAGAAGATATTAGTGCTTGTAAATTCATTAGTATAATAGTGCTTCATTGTTGAGTGCACTGAAAACATCTATAAATAAGGCATATACTGTTAATTAGACTTGTGAACAGTGCGTAATAAAGACCATTATTATTACTTGTTTTAAATTAAAGAAACGCGGTAGCAGTAGCCGGTTACACTGGTGTCAGGCATTTGTGGGGTATATAGTGATTAATTTAAAACACAAGTCTAAAGACATTTAAGTAGTTTGTATATGCCAGTTACAAGAAATCGAAGTAAAATGGAGGCAGAAACTTTAATGAATTTCCTCAAGGATTTTAAATCCGGTATGGAGGAGAGGTCGGCTAAACTGGAAGTGACACTAAATGAAAAGTTTACTGAAATGCTGCAAAAATAGATGAAAGGTTTACTGAAAACGCTGAGAAAATGGAAAGGTTAAGTGAAAGCACAGCCACGTTAGAACAAAGATTAATGGAAAGTTCCATTGCATTGAAAGAAGATTTCACTGAACAGGTAAAAACAGTTGAGCAAAAGTTGGATAATAAATTGGTAAAAATGGAAGAAGATGTGATGAGGCTTCAAGAACAAATGATTTCACTAACAACGCGACCACTCGAATTACCAAGCCAAGTTGTTAATCAGAACATTCCAGAAATAAGAACCATGGAAAGAAGCGAGTCAATTCCGTCTAAATTTAAAGTAAAACCACCTACATTCGATGGTAAAACACCTTGGCCCACATATTTGAAACAATTTGAAGCTGCTGCAATAGCCAACGGTTGGTGCAACAAAGAGAAGGCTATCTCCTTAATAGTGGCCCTACGGGGGGAGGCTCTTAACATCTTACAAACGATTCCCGATCACCAGCAGAATGATTACGGCCTCTTAACATCAAAGCTTGAGATGAGATATGGAGATGCTCACCTTCAACAGGTTTACCACGCACAAGTTAAGAACCGCTCGCAAAAGACAAGTGAAAGCCTGCAAGAATTGAAGCTGACATTGCCAGGTTAGTTAGATTGGCATACCCAACGGCACCAGATAGCTTCCTCGAACAACTTGCTGTCCAAACATTTGTGGATGGCGTTAAGGATGGCGAAATACAGCAAGCGCTAAGACTAGCACGGCCAAAAATGTTGGATGACGCACTGGCCCATGCTCTTGAATTTGAAGCAGCTAAGCAGACATCACACAGGATGGGTCACAAAGTTCGGTCTGCCTTAGAGGAACCTGGTCAAGTTCAGAACAGCATAGATGAAATAGTCAACCGTGTGGCAGAAAGGCTGGAACTACAACGACCGCGGCGATTGCGTCTGCGATGCTGGAACTGCGGTGAAGTTGGTCACATACAGAGACGCTGTACTCAACCAAAAAAAACAACCGGTTGAGCAGCAGGAAAACTAAAGCAAGTCGACGTAAGGGGGCGAACGTCGACAGCACAACGTAGTGCCCCGGAGATTATCATCCGTGCTGCATCGTCAATGGGAAGTCTGGACAGCATTTATATCGATGGTAGAATTAATGGTAGGGTTGTCCGATTACTTGTGGATACAGGAGCGACAAGAACTATTGTGAGACCAGATTTGGTTGGTCGTGGAAAAGTGCTACCTGTATCGGTGTGTCTCCGAACGGCAAGTGGTGAGAAGATTGGTACTCACGGAGAGACTGCCGTTATGTTGACAATTGGGGACAAATTAATTAATCATCGAGTGTTGGTAGCTGAAATTACAGAGGAAGTGATCTTGGGAATGGATCTCATGAGAGAATATGGGTTTCATGTAAACATGAAAGAAAATGTGCTTCGGATAGATGATGATGAGATTCCATTTCAAGGTAGGAGTAACCAGACGATGCAAGTTCGAATGATTTGCGATATGAAAATACCCGAGAAGGCGGAAATGATAGTAATGGGACGCCCGGATGGTACGCTCCGGGAAGGACAAGTATGCATGATGGAGGCAACTGAATCGGGAATGGGTCAGGAGGGATTACTGATTGGAAGAACGCTGGTAAAGTTTCGAAGCATGATACCAGTAAGGGTGCTAAACATTAATCCCCATACGGTGACCCTGAAGAAAGGCATGATTGTGGGAAGTTGCATTCCAGTATGTCATATTAAACGTTGTGTGGACGACACGGAAAATAAACCAGCCAACGGTTGCTCACAGAAATTGCTGGATATGTTAATACCTTCGTGTCAAGGATTAAACGGCGACCAACTGGGCAAGGTAAAAGAGCTGGTCGGACGATATCGAAATGTGTTTGCACTGGATGATAGTGAGAAAGGAAGGACGAATGTTGTGCAACACAAGATCAATACTGGAGATGCGCAACCGATAAGACAACACCTCAGGCGGCTTCCTTTGGCAAAACGTAAGGAAGCTGAGCAAATTATTACCGACATGGAAGAACAGGGAGTAATTGAACCCTCGAATAGTCCATGGGCATCCCCGGTAGTGCTTGTCAAGAAAAAGGACGGGTCGACAAGGTTTTGTGTAGACTACCGGCGGCTTAACAACGTGACAAAGAAAGACAGCTATCCCTTGCCCAGAATTGATGACACCTTGGATACTCTATCCGGATCCAAATGGTTTTCGACCTTGGACTTGAAAAGCGGATACTGGCAGGTGGGCTTGGAGCCAAACGATAAAGAAAAGACTGCGTTTACAATTGGAACTGGATTATGGCAGTTCAAGGTCATGCCGTTTGGATTATGCAATGCTCCTGCTACTTTTGAACGGTTGATGGAGTCGATACTGCGTGGACTGTCTTGGAAGACTTGTCTGGTGTACCTAGACGACGTGATAGTGTTAGGCCGGTCTTTTGAAGAACACCTTAAGAACCTAGAGGAGATATTCCAAAGATTACGCAGGGCAAACCTTACATTGAGCCCCAAGAAGTGTCACCTATTTGGAAAAGAGGTGAAATACCTAGGACATGTCGTTTCAGAGACCGGAATAAGAGCTGACCCTGACAAAATAAAAACGGTACAAGAGTGGCCTACACCAGCAGATATACACCAAATACGCAGTTTTCTAGGATTGTGCACATATTACCGACGTTTTATACTTGGGTTTGCGAACATTGCCAAACCGTTAACGAAATTAACCGAAGATGGACAAGAATATGATTGGAATGACAACTGCCACAGTGCATTTGAACAACTGAAACGACTACTGGTTACAGCACCAATTTTGAGTTATCCACGGATGGAGGGGAAATTTGTGTTGGATACTGATGCCAGTAACACAGCTATAGGAGGCGTTCTTTCTCAAGTACAGGACGGACAAGAAAAAGTTATTGGGTATTTCAGCAACGTCTTGTCGCGGCCAGAAAGGAACTATTGTGTGACAAGAAGGGAGCTGTTGGCCGTCGTCAAATCCGTAGAGCACTTTTATAAGTACTTATACGGCCGTAAATTCCTGTTGAGAACAGACCATGCTGCACTGAAATGGTTATTGCAGTTTCGAAATCCTGAAGGGCAAGTGGCAAGGTGGATAGAGCGGCTGCAGGAATATGACTTTGATACAGAACATCGTGTAGGAGCTAACCATCGGAATGCAGACGCTCTATCAAGGAGACCTTGTCCGATGGACTGCAATCATTGCTCCAAGATGGAAGAGAAAATAAGTGTCATCCATAGAATGACGGTAACCGATGATACTTGGCAACTCGAAAGAATACGAGAAGACCAGGAGAATGACGCCGAATTGGGACGTATTATTGAGTGGAAAAATAGAGGACAACGGCCAGCTTGGGAAGAAATTAGTATTTCAAGTAGGAGCCTGAAGGTATACTGGGCACAGTGGGACTCCTTGATGATGAAAAATAGAATTTTGAAACGACGCCTGGAATTTGAAGATGGCACTGAGAGACTTCAAGTGATAGTGCCAAGAAGCAGAGTGCCGGAAGTGTTGCAGCACTTGCACGATGGTATTTCCGGAGGGCACTTTGGCGTGAAAAGAACTCTCGAAAGAGTGAGAGAAAGATTCTATTGGGTGAACTGAAAAGAAGATGTGAAGGAGTGGTGCCGAAAATGTGGATTGTGTGCCTCTGCAAATGGCCCGGTCAGAAAACGGAAAGCCCCAATGAGACAGTATAACGTGGGGAATCCTTTTGAGAGGGTAGCCATTGATATAGCTGGTCCGTTTCCTGATTCAGAGAAAGGGAATAAATACATCTTGGTTGCAATGGATTATTTTACCAAATGGCCGGAAGCATATGCTATACCTAACCAAGAAGCCGAGACCGTTGCAGATGTACTAGTGAGGGAGTTGTTTTGTCGCTTTGGAGTTCCGATGGAATTACACTCCGATCAAGGTCGAAACTTCGAATCGGCGTTGTTTCAAAACGTCTGCAAGCACCTTGGAATCAGGAAGACTAGAACCACGCCACTTCATCCCCAATCGGATGGAATGGTTGAAAGAATGAACAGGACGTTAGGGAAGTACCTGACCAAAGTTGTCTCTGAACATCAACGAGACTGGGACCAATATTTACATTTGTTCCTACTGGCGTACCGATCTTCGGTACATGACAGCACAGGATACTCGCCCGCTTGCGTAATGCTAGGACGTGAATTGCGGCTACCATGTGATCTTCAGTTTGGATTTAAACCTGGAGAAGAGATCGCAGGTGAAGATTACGTTAGTAAGCTTCGTGAAAGATCAAATAGTATTCACGAAAACGTCCGAAAGAATATACAGGCAGCAAGCGATCGAATGAAATCACAATATGACACGAGAGCACAAGAAGGTGGTTATCAACCTGGAGATTTGGTGTGGTTGTATAATCCACAAAGAAAACGTGGATTGTCGCCAAAACTACAAAGACAATGGGAAGGGCCGTACGAAGTGTTAAAAGGATTAATGATGTAGTGTACCGGATCAGAAAATCCTCGTGGTAAACCGAAAGTGGTACACTTTGACCGTTTAACATCCTACGCTGGCAACAACCAGGAAGACTCGAATAATGATAATGGTGTTCGGCAAGTTATTAATCATGAGCCAAATGTAGATTTTGAGAGCTTTATGGCGGCGTATGGTAGTTCCGCTAAAGCGAGATTTGGCGTTGTTGTTGAAAACAGCAAGATCTGTTTAGAGCACCAGAAGAGTATTCCCTTGCACATTGCGTAGCTCAAGATTTGGCAATGTCAAGGGGAATAGCTGTTGTTTTTAAGAAAAAGTTTGGATGTGTGGATGAATTAGTACAACAGCAGCCAACTGTAGGAAAAGCTTTGGTTCTTCAAGATAAAAATCGTTATGTTTACTATCTGGTCACCAAAATTCTTCATGGCAAAGACCTAGTTATGGACATCTATGGGAGGCTTTGCTAAATCTTAAGGCGCAGATGATGGAAAATGGAGTAACAAGACTAGCGGTGCCCAAGTTGGGCTGTGGACTGGATCACTTAGATTGGAGGATAGTCCGAAATATGCTAGAAGTAGTTTTCCAGGGAACCAACATCCAGGTCCTTGTTTGTTGTTTTCAACCGGTTGCCTACCAAGACCAAGAAAAGAGTGTTGACTGTTATTTCCAACGACGTGGTGGATGCACCAGAGGAGATAGCTGCCGATACCGTCATCAGTCATCGAATTGGCGCCAAAATGTATCTACAGTTACGAGACGTAACGGTTTTAAAGAGGGGGCAGTGTTGCGAGCTACTACTAGGCAACTCATCAAACACACAAGCGCTGTAGACTCTGCATACTTTTTAGGATACGAGAATTCTTCTAGCAATCAATTACACACAAAACGCTCGGGGCACGGCGTATTCTCAAGGATTCCAGAATTGTTCTAGAAGTTACGGGAGCATGAGTCATCTTTGTAATCCAGAGTATATATAAGACCGCTTATGAATGTAAGAGTTAGTCTATTCTTGAATGTCTAATATAAATTATATCGTGTACAGTAAGCGTAGTTGAGCTTTTAGAATATATACATAAATGATATGCTGTGTCTAATGTACATGCAGCTTGTAGTGTACATAAATAAATAGAAGTGTATAAATAAATAGTTGTGTTAGTGTTGTTAATGAACCTATGGTAAAGGAGTTAATTTAAGAAGATATTAGTGCTTGTAAATTCATTAGTGTAATAGTGCTTCATTGTTGAGTGCACTGAAAACATCTATAAATAAGGCATATACTGTTAATTAGACTTGTGAACAGTGAGTAATAAAGACCATTATTATTACTTGTTTTAAATTAAAGAAACGCGGTAGCAGTAGCCGGTTACAATATATTACAAGCAGAGATAGAAAAAAGGAGGTAGAGGTAGACCGAAATCCGACTTTTTGCATGCAGATAGTGATAGATGCAGACTGCAAATTTTAGGGAAATGCGATGGTTAGTTCAGAATAGGAAACAATGAAGGTACGCATCTAACCAGTTCCAGGACTGAAGATCTAATGATGATGATGATGTAATTTTTCTAGGCATTTTATTTCCAAAACAGAGAATGAGTTGCCTTCAACTGCTTCGCAGGTTGGGCGTTAATAATAAAAGCCACATCATTCTTTGTGCTTCGAGACTTTGACTGAACTATAACGATATTCCTACATTTTGTTTAATTAGAATTCTTATATGCAAATAAAACTTGTATGGCTTTTTGAAAGTTATTTTAAAGCATTTTATAAACTTGTAGCTAAAATTCTCAAAACGATCTTCTAAATGATGCCAGTTGTGTTGCTTTAGATTACATTTCAGAGTGTCTTATTCACTATAAGCTTTTCCTTTTCGTCATGTGTTGGACACGAATTTTCAGTTATTGACACAAGCTAAGCCATTGATTCTGGAGTACACTTTCCAAGCCTATTTTTAAAATGCTTAGTATGTGAATGGATATGAATTTTTAGGTTACTTTACGAGATGCAGTATAATCATACAAATTGCATGTAAATAATTACATAAATTGCATGGAAATTAATGTACACTAGTATTAGTATGGGACTGCATATGCTTTTGTAGAGAACACTTGTGTGATGCGGAATAGTTACATAAATTGTATGCAAATGGACGATCATTAGTATGGGTCCGTATATGAGTTTTGAAATTATTCTTACGAGATGTCGCATAACTACATAAATTGCATACAAAACGATGGTCGTTAGTATGAAACCGCATATGAATGTTCAATTCACTTTTATAAGATGTAGCGTAGTTACATAAATTGCATGCAAACAGACGATAATTAGTATGGGACCGCATGTGAATTTTCAAATTCCCTTTAGAAGTT
The DNA here is from genome assembly GCA_036346225.1 of Platerodrilus igneus. NCBI lineage: Eukaryota > Metazoa > Arthropoda > Insecta > Coleoptera > Lycidae > Platerodrilus > Platerodrilus igneus. The sequence continues at coordinate 5,857,440 of JARFIW010000301.1, forward strand.
GCAGCATAGCTACATAAGTTGCATGCATATGGACGATCATTAGTATGAGTCCGCAAATGAACTTTCAAATTACTTTTAAAAGATGCAGCATAATCACATAAAGTGCATGCAAATGGATGATCATTAATATGAGTCAGCATATGAGCATTCAAACGACCTTTACAAGATGCAGCATGTTTACATAAATTACATACAAATATACGATCAATACCAATAGTATGGGTCCACATATGAATTTTCAAAGTACCTTTAGAATTTGCAGCATAGTTACATAAATTACATTCAAATGGACGATCATTAGTATGGGTCCGCAAGTGAGTTTTAAATTACCTTTAAAAGACGCAACATAATTACACAAATTGCATGAAAATGGGCGATCAATAATATGAGACAGCATATGAATTTTCAAACTGTCTTTACGAGATGCAGCATAATTACATAAGTTGCATACAAACGGGCGATCATTAGTATGGGTTCGTATATAAATTTTCAAAGAAGTTTTAAAAGTTGCAGCATAATTACATAAATTGCATACAAATTGGCGACAGTTTGTATGGGTTTGCATATGAATTTTCAATTTATCTTTTAGAAATGCAGAATATTTACATAAGTTGCATGGGAATAGACGTTCTTTAGTATGACTTCGCATATGAATTATCAACATAGTTTTAGAAGATGTTGAATAAGCACATAAGAAGCACGTAAGTGGGCTTTCGTTAGTATGTGAGAACATATTAATGAGTTCTGATAGGTTGGAAAGTGGTTACATAAATTACATGTAATATCGTTTTTGGTGTTACAAAAGTCATACACTAGGTAGTCTTTGAGGATAAGATCACATACGTGAAGCACAATAATCACATAAATTGTTTATCCAAAACGCACATTTCGCTAATCTTCTACCTATTCTGTGACTTGGTTAAACGTTCAAAGCGCATTTTATTTTAATATCACATTCTCTGTTAGTAATGCAACAGATTCTACAAAATAATTTTCGCTCCAATATAAGCTATCGAATAGGTCGTTTACATGATTTTGTTAATGAACTAAATACAAAATGATATTGTACACTAGGAATAGTTGTTTGGCCTCGGCCTTCAGGCGGCGTGTCCAAAACGAGTCACTAAATGTTGGTAATGTAAAATAATATACCATTTCATTATTAGTATAGAAATGCCGGCACTCATTGCTAGATGTTACAATCATATATAAGGTATTCGTCAACTAGTGTACTGAACATAAATAATATGGAATTTATTTTTGTCTAGCACAATATCATGTTTATATGTTCAAGACAATGCATTGTCGCAAATCAAATAGCATTTAGCTGGAATATATTTAGTCGATATGAACGTTGATTGAAGTATTTGAGAGGATAAGCAATCTTATTGTAGTGTTTTGAGGGTATTTTAAATTTAAAGTAGCGAAATCTTTAAAGCGATTGCGAAACTAACTCATAAAATAAGTGGAATTACAGGGCCCGTAACTGTAATCTCAAATGATCTGCAAAATTGCAAATAAAACATTGCTAATTAAAATCTCCAAATCAAGAATTGTGTTATTCTTTATTGACTTGCGATTAGCTCTTAACATTATCAATGAGAAGATGGATAACAAAATAAAAATTTAAGTATGGTACCTGTTGCGGTTGGCTAATCCGCAAATTGGCAATCGAGATGCAAAGAAATAGAACCTCTACAAGATTAGGCGGGAGGTGTAGACAGGCAAGGTACACACGATAAAAACTATAAATCTTGTAGTTTAGGGCAAGGTTTATTTCTGATATGATTTCTCTTTACAAAAACTAATGACAACTATATGACAAATTTAATTTATATCAAAACCATGGCATCAACATATACCTTCTTAAACTTTCATAAATTCAACACAAACCAAAGTCCACTATTATTTATGTTGCACTGCAACATTTCCACCCACCGTAAAGCTATCAAGCTTTACTTATCACATCGAGTTTGGCTAATTTTGACACAGGACGTTTTAAAACACCGCTGCTCGTCCTAACTTCAACTATACGTATGTGCCCATCTTTAGCAGGAAAAGTATTTACTATCACGCCTTTTTGCCACTGACTTCTGGGAGAGGTCTCATCACAAATTATTACCAGGTCCCCTTCTTTAAACGGTTTTTGGGGCAAAAACCATTTAGTCCGCTTTGTAAGAGTTGGCAAATATTCGCGTATCCAGCGACGCCAAAAGCAGTTCTTTAGTTGCTGGCTTATCTGGTATTGCTTTCGGCTACTAGATGCTGTCTCTGATCCTGGAGTTTGAGTAGAATTTGTTGTACCCAGCAAAAAATGGTTAGGCGTAAGCGGCTCCGGGTCATCTGCATTTATCGGTATGTGAGTAAGTGGACGGCTATTAATAATGTTTTCAGTTTCTATCAAAAGACTGCGTAAAGTCTCCACCTGTGGAGCTACTTCCTTCAGCACTATCGCAAGTACCCTTTTGATCGACTGGACAAGCCTTTCACAACATCCACCACTGCTGGGGTTGGCTGGGCAGTTAAATTCCCATTTTATATTACGAACTGAAAGTTAGTTCTGAATGTAGGCCATGTCGAATATATTTTCAACCTTATGTAGCTCGCCATCAGAACCTACAAAATTAGTGCCCATATCTGAGCGTATCTTGATAGGGACCCCGCGACGATTAACAAAATTTCTTATGCACAATATGCAGGCATCTGTTGATAGATTAGTGGCTAGCTCTATATGTACCGCGCGAATTGTCATGCATGTAAATAATGCGGCCCACCTCTTTTCTCTTCTCCTTCCTATAGTAACTTGCAACGGACCAAAATAATCTAGACCAGTGTAAGTAAATGGTCTTACAAATGGTGTCAAACGATCCGCTGGTAACTGCCCCATCATAGGAGGTTTTGGTATAACCTTTCTAATTTTGCACTGAATGCAGTTTGCTTTAATTCGCTTCACAACTACTCTAACATGCAATATCCAGTACTTTCTTCTTATTTCATTAATCACTAATTCTTCGTTCTGATGGTGAAATCTATTGTGATACCATGAGGCGACTAAATCGGTGAAAGCGTGGTTCTTAGGGAGTATGGCTGGTCGACGTGCAGACTCTGGTAATGCTGAAGCATAATCAGTTCTCCCATACGCACAAAGTACACCTTCTTCGTTTAGCATAGGGTTAAGTGTAAATACGCTGCTGCCACTTGAAACTGACCGATTAGCTTTTAGATCATCAATTTCGCTACTGAAAACTTGACGCTGGGCTAACTTACATAATATTTTTTCAGCAGCTTGAATCTCTTCCACAGATAGAGTGGCTATTGTGTTTTTTAGGCTCCCATTTCCACTAGCTTCTCGAATAACACGAACAGGTCTCATCACCCAAGCAACTGTTCGTACTAAACGAAGAAAATTGGAATATTTAGCAAAATCTATAATAACCGTATCTAAACTAATCACATGACATTGACGTTTCTCTTCAAAACATTCAATAGGTATTTGTTTGTCAACAAATCTGGGACAGAACTCTTCAGTTTGTTTTAAGAACTCGGGTCCCATTAACCATGTGTTGTTCCCTTCATAATTTATCGGGTACTTAGTACGAGTTCCCGCATCGGCCACATTCAATGTTGTCGGCAACCTATTTTAGTCATTCTCATGCGTTGATTCTAATATTTCACCTACTCGAAGTGCTACAAATGTTTTGAATTGTCGATGGTCTGATTTTATCCAGGAAACTGCCGTTTTAGAGTTGCTCCAGAAGTAAGACCTTTTTGGCTGCACATTGTGATTTTTTATAATTGCATTTCGCAAACGTGTACCTAGTAACGCCGCTTGAAGTTCTAAACGAGGAATAGACAAGATCTTTAGTGGTGCACACTTAGTTTTCCCCGCAATAAAACAAACTTCAATAATATCTTGCCATAGGACACGCCAGTAGGCGACTGCGGCAAAAGCAATCTCACTCGCATCGACAAAAACATGGAGCTCAAGAATTGTGTCAGGTTGTTTTATATAACTCGAATAATGGCGATTCCAGAGGAAGTCCTTTACCTTTTGTAAAGCTCTTACAAACTGTCTGACCTTCGTATGAATTTCATTAGGAATCATTTCATCCCATTTGACACCTACGCGCCACAATTCTTGCAACAGTACCTTTCCATAAATTGTAAGGTTGGCAAGCATTCCAAAGGGTCATATATTGACATCACCAAGCTCAAAAATTCACGTTTGGTCGGGCACTGCTCGGCTTTGATAATATTCGGGTTAACTCGATGTAAATACAATTTAAAGCAGAACTGATCGTTGCTACTATCCCAGTACATTCCTAGCACTTTATCTATAGTATCAACTGGATTAATTTTAATTACGGCACTCATAGGGTTTTGATTGCCATTTAAAACAGATTGTACTGTGCTAGAATTGGACACGAAACCTCGAAGTTCAGATCCAGCTTTTGCGTGCGTATCCCTAACGCGGCCGCCTATGCGTAGCTCTGTCGCCTCACTGTCAAAACTTGAGACCAAGTCCTCCATATAGTGAATGACTTTTATTGCTGTCATCACTTCAGACTCGCTACTTGCCGATTCCTCGGCATTCTTATTTCTAACATACAAGGCACTGCATGGGGAACAAGAGGCTCCAAACACCATTGACGTCATTACATATGTTTTGACTGGTTTTTCCATATTTCCGCTCCTCCAAAGAAATTGTTGCGAATGCAGGTCTTCTTCTTTTATTTTAATTTGAAGGAACATTTCTCTTATATCTGCACACAAGGCGATTGCATTTTCATGAAATCTAAACAATATGCCATTCAACGGTTGATTTAAATCTGGACCTTTTAATAAAACTGAGTTCAACGAGATTCCGTTTACAGCTGCAGCGGCGTCAAATACGATGCGTACCTTCCCTGGCTTATTTGGATTGACCACGGCAAAATGAGGGAGGTATCAAGTTCTAGGCGTTTTGACAGCTATTTCGTTTGGGCTTAGTTTTCTAGCATATCCTTTGGATATGTAGCTAGTCATCACGGTGTTGTATGCTTCGTAAAATGACTGATCTTTTTTCATTTTTAGCTCTATATAACGCAAACGATTAAATGCCATTTTATAGTTATTTGGTAACGTCACATCGTCTGCTTTCCATAATAAACCAGTTTCAAATCTGTCACCGATCCTTTTAGTTGTCAATTTCAATATTTTCCTCGCTCTGAGTATTTCTTTAGATTCAAGAGGTTCAGCTGACGGCACGGCAACACCAAAATTTTCAGTAGTAAAATACTCTTTTATCATACGGTCAATTTCAAATTGCTTTGCCTCTTGAATATGCATAACAGTTGACAAGTGGCAACCATCATACGATTTTCCGCTAGGCTGCACACCATAAACAACCCAACCTAACGGAGTTTTCGCAGCAATAACTTCACGATCACAACGTACTGTTTTCAAGCAGCGCGTTATATGACAATTATCGATACCAATTAAAATTCTTGTAAAATTCGTGTAAGTCATTCAAATTTACTGTTTGAGTTGGCAACTCTAACGTAGGCACGGTGCACGTTTTTAAATTATACCAATCTTTTCCTGATTCAACACCATTAATTTTTAAATTCACGGACATAGATGGTACTTCCACTACCTTTCCTCCAAACCACTGCAAATCGAGTGGCCGCTTTTCTGAGGTTAAACACAAATCTAACGCCAGTGCTTCATCCATTAGTGAAATAGCCGATCCTTCGTCTATAAACGCACAGGTTTTTATGCTGCGATTACTGGGGCCAATGAGGTGAACTGGTAATATTTTAAACAACAACTGCGTGGTTTTTGGATCGAATGTTGCACGCGTTGTTGTTACTGGATGGGCACTTGTAGTTTCTTCCCGGCATGTTTGTGAGGTATTGTCATGTAAGGTCGGATGGTGGATTCTTTTACAGTTTTGCATTTGGCAGGGTTTTTTGCGTCGGCATCTTTGAATGCTATGACCTTCAGACAAACAGGAAAAGCACAACCTGTGTTATTTCACCAACTGCCATCGAATGTCTGAAGAACCATTTAAGTATTCGTCGCACTGAGACAAATGGTGCAACCCAGAGCACTTAATGCACTTCTTGATTTGACTTCCAGTGGCTTTATTCTTGTTCATGGTGAACACCTGTTTGGAATTATACTTTGGCTGTAGCTGTTGCGATCTCGTCACTGTCGTTTGTGTGTTCAGTGTTACATTTGCTATAATTCTAGCCAGTTGTTTCAACCATTCACTAAGATGCTCTAATGATGGGAACGGATTTATATTAGCGGCATACGCAGCCCATTCTATTCTTTTGGACATGGGCATTTTGGAAACAAGCTTATCTAGCAACGTGGGATTACACAAGTGTTGAGTTGCCTTTGCGTTCTTCAAAAATATAGTTAGGTTTTGAACCTTAGAAGCAAAACTAACTAGACGTTCCAAATGGTTTTCGGAAATAGGTTGAATATCCCAAGCCTTTTCAAGTTGCGATTTGATAAGAATTTCAGGTCGACCATATTTGAATTCAAGTTGTTCAAGAACGTCAGTTACTCCTTGTGGACTTATTAACAAACTTTCCACTTCTTCACGAGCCGCACTTTTTAAACTCTTTTGAAGACGAAACGTATTTTCTAAAGAGGTATACTGATATGCAGCCGTGGATTCTTGAAACGCATTTATAAAAATTGGCCAGTCTTCGGGGCGTCCGCTAAACTCTGGAAGATCATATAATTTACGGAATTTTGCAATGTCCTGGCTCGGCTTTACTGCTACTTGTGGTGACATAAACATATTTTCCACAGCAGTTACAGGATATGCAACGTTAGATTGGCAATAGGAATGTGTCGCAGGTTCATCGGCTAAACTTGTTGAAAGATCATTGATTCTACTGAATGGCATTGATCTCTGACAAACTGGTGGTTGGAAGCAATGTGACGGTGTATGCAAGATGGCAAGGCTTTCCGGTTCGTTGACGATTAATGGCATTTCGTTATAGCTCGTAGATGACATTCTAGGCACTGACTGCTGCACTAAAGATACGACGTAGGGTGCTTGTATGCATGTCGCGGCAGTAGTGTAACTGTTTACAGGCATTACATTTACCGCTTGACTAGGTAAGCAATGAGGCCTAATAAGAGGATCTTTTGGAACTGACGGCAAAGTTGCATCATATTGCTGACTTTCAAACTGTTTTCTAATGGTGTTTTCTAATTCTTGATTCCTAGCTTCTAAAATACCCAGGCGGTCAACGAGTTGTTTAAGCAAGTTGTTAACCCCACCGTCGGAATCGTTTTTGGCGGTGTTCTTTGGGCAATCAGCGCCACCACTGTTAAGGCTCTCTTCATCGCTTGTTGGAATATTTGGCATTTGACTAATATCCATATGGAAATCTTCTAAATATTTTGACTTTCTTTTTAAACGCCGGCCTTGTCTTGGCATGTAAACACAACTTAGTTGCAAACAGAAATAAAGTTGTATCAGAAATAAAGATGTTGCGGTTGGCTAATCCGCAAATTGGCAATCGAGATGCAAAGAAATAGAACCTCTACAAGATTAGGCGGGAGGTGTAGACATGCAAGGTACACACAATAAAAACTATAAATCTTGTAGTTTAGGGCAAGGTTTATTTCTGATATGATTTTGTCTTTACAAAAACTAATGACAACTATATGACAAATTTAATTTATATATAACCATGGCATCAATATATGCCTTCTTAAACTTTCATAAATACAACACAAACCAAAGTCCACTATTATTTATGTTGCACTGCAACAGTACCATCGATTGAAATTTTCAATCAACAATTAAACTTCAATCAACGTTTAAAGGTCGTTAGGTATCTTTAAGTTTTGCTTGGTTCTCGACCAATCTACCTTAGTATGAAAATTATTTATTACATAAATGGCGAAGTAAACTTGTAAACAACAATTGCTTGTAAGCGTATCTACAATTCATAGCATCAAATGTCCTTTTCCTACCTGATTAGATATATTTAAATATACGAAATATAATTTCCATTGAAAATTTAAATCCAGCTATATATTTTAAACCGTATGATGCAACATTACATTTATATATTGTAAGGATTTTAACGTTCTTATGTAGGTCAAATAGGTGCTAAAGTAGTACTTAACTGTTATTAATAAAAAATTTAAAAACCTGTTGAAACAAGAATAAGTCAAGTTGTAACTTGGAATACTTAAAACGTTTTTATGTTCGAAGTAATTAATAACATTTACATAATAAATAAAAGGTAAAGAAAAACATTACATATCAATGGACATTTGACATAAAATTTGTAAGCTTAAAAGTTTGGTACAGGTTTTAGTTTGAGGTATTAATGATGCACTAAAATATTTTTCTCCACTAACAATACTGGTTGCGCTTGCAGAAGGTATTAAAATTTTACACAATTCTTAAACTGTATTACATTAGCAATGCTAAGTGCAGTATGAAGCTGGCATTATTATAATTCTAGGCCGTTTATTAATGGGTTTAGAAGAATCTTTATCTTATTCTAAATAATAAAGAGCATTTTTTAAATATCTTTTATTAAGATGTGCAATAACTTTTTGATGTAATGAAGACGTAACCGGTCTTGAATATTTATTACTTGCTAATAAAAACATTTTTAACTCATCAAATTATTTATAATACTATTCGAATTTTTTGGATTAAGTAAATTCTTGAATAAACATTTGTTTATAAGACTTATTCTACTAACCTATTGTAGCGGGCTACTACTACCACGTTGATACTGATTTAAAACAAGTAATAACAAGAGTTTTTATTACTCACTGTTCACAAGTCTAATTAACAGTATATGCCTTATTTAGAGATGTTTTCAGTTCTAGTAAGAATGAAACATTATCACACTAATGAATTTACAAGCACTAAATCTTCTTAAACTAGTTGCTTAACTATAAGTCTTCTTAGCACCATTAAACGCTACTATAATTTATTTATTACACTTTTGTCTATTTATGTATTCTACAAGCTGCATGTACATTAGACACGTTCACATACTATAACATTTATGTTTACTCTTGGACTTCCAAAAGCTCAACTATTTAACTTTACACGATATAATTTATATTCGACATTTAGATATAGACTAAACTCTTACCGTACACTTGCTGAACGCGATGCTCTCAGCGTCGCTATAATGCCTTTTAACTTTAGAGTTTTTCGGCTTGTAGATGTTTTTGTTTCTTGAGTTGTTGTGGTGTTTTTATCAGGTTGATCTTCTTAATTAAATAAGCAAATAAATATGTAGGACTGGATTCCAAGAGCCTGCTCTTGGAATCCTCTTGTTTTTGTGCAGTGATCAGTTTCCCGGATCTTCCCCTTAGTTGTCCTCCAACTACACAGTATTCCGGATCCTGGGTCCACTGGCCTGTGGTTTTCGACCTACAGGATGGCTACTCGCCACAGGCCGCTCCATCGTCAGGTAGCTCGTCTAAACAGGACTGACGGATGTGCATCCCCGACGACTTCACTTGTGTACCCATTCCTCTGCACCCCGCATAGCTGGAGAACTCCCTCAGGACGTCACCGTTCCGCTGCTCACCTTTGATCGCCCGAAGGCGGTGGTAGGTGTACGCGAGTTGCTGCCTCGTCGGCGTCTGGGCAACAACTCATAAACTCTTACATTAATAAGCGGTCTTATATATACGCTGAATTAAAAAGGATGATTTATTCTCCAGTCATCATCATTGGGTCTTCAGTCCTGAAACTGGTTAGACGCGTACCATCATTGTTTCCTATTCTGAACTAACCTACAGATTTCCCCGAAATTTGCACAGTCTGCATCAATCACTATCTGATCTAGGTCTACATCCGCCTCTTTTTTCCTATCTCTGCTTGTTATATATCACATACTATTCCCCAAAAATGCCTTAGAACGTATTATGCCCTTCTACTTCTCATATTTTTTCCCAAAGATATCCTTGTTCCCTTACTGTTTCTATAACCTATTTGTTATTAACTTTGTCTGTCCATCCTCGAACATCTGAAGCACGGCATTTCAAAGGCTGCTACTGTTCTTCTGTCTGCTTTTCAGACTGCTCGTATTTCGTAGGCATATTGTCTGTGATGTGCTCCACACATACGCTTTCAACAACTTTTTGTTCTATGTTTGTTGTCTTTCATCATAGGTGCCGTTCTTTCTTGTTAGATGCAGTTCGGTCACCTTCTATTGTTTTACAATTATATACCCTATTTCTCCGACATTCAGTGGTTGCGAAGGGGGGTAAGCAGCCTGTGGCTGGCAAGTTCCCCCAGCACTTGAACATTTACTGATTTAATATTTTTTCCAATGTGTCTTTTCGCACAGTCAACATTAGTTGCAGATATTTCACAACAAACAACTAGTTGTTTACAATAATCATCAGATTTGTCTGCGCTTATTTTTTTCGTCATTGGGTTTCCCGTCTCAAAACTGGTTGGACATGTACTTGCACTTATTTCTTTTCTAAACTAACCTACATGGTTCCCTGAAATTCTCACACAGTAATGCAGCTAGGTTCCTCTTATATTGTTTTCTAATATTATACCCTATTTCACAGAGATTTATTGAAGGGGGTTAAGCAACCTGTGGCTGCCAAGATCCCCCAACACTTAGACATTTGACGAAATAATAGTTTCCCAGTAAATGCTTTCACGCAATTACCATAATTCGAGAATATTGCCCATCCAATGGTTGTAGTTGCTTATCATAAATATCATGTTTCTTCTATTGTTTTCTAATATTATGCCCTTTTTGTGTAAATGTGTAAATGTGTAAATAAATATTAGCTTCTAACAAGTTGTGCTAATAGGGTTTTACTCGAATGATTTCAACCACAATTCTCTTGAACCGGTTATGGACTCAGTTTTTGTGCAAATAAGTAGAAGATCATATACGCATTAATTGCGTGCATTACATATTGTAGCGGGCTACTATTAACGCGTGTCACCAATTTAAAACAAGTAATAACAAAAGTCTTTATTACTCACTATTCACAAGTCTAATTAACAGTATATGCCTTATTTATAGAAGTTTTCAGTCCAATTAACAATGAAGCACTATTACACTAAGGCAATTTACAAGCACTAATATCTTCTTAAACTAAATCTAACCATAAGTTTTCTTAACAACACTAACACTATTATAATTTATTTATTACACTTTTGTCTATTTATATACAAGCTGTAGGTAGGTACAATATACACGTTCACATAACACAAATTTATATTTACTATTGGACTTTCAAAAGCGTAACTATAATTAACTTTAAGCGATATAATTTATATTCGACATTTAGATATAGACTAATTCCTACCTTCATCACCGGTCTTATACTCTATAATTAAATAGATGACTCATATTCTACGGTTTGCTGAAATATTCGAGACTTCTGTGAAATATACTTCGCTTATACAGCTTGCGTGTTTGACGGGTTGCCTAATAGTTCGCAACAATATAGTCTTGTACGATTTGATGTGGAAATGATTTGTGGAATTTTGCAGACAAGCTACAAAGCAATGAAAATTATCATCCCGGATTTTGCAATCCAAAGCCTGTTGGAGCTAAATGGTTTGGACAATTTATTCTGGATTTAGCAGATGTTAATTCAAAGATTAAAGAAGGCCAAAGCAAGGTTTGTTTTAAGTGTAAGTTCTTCCATTTATACACACATTCAAGAAATTAAAACGGAATCAGAATTGTAGTCTGACGGCATTTTGTCATTAGGCAAATAGGCAATAGGAAAAAATGTTACATTTCGTTAGCACAATATAGCACAATTTTCATAAATTCAAAAATGTTAAATATTTTACCCCACCTCTTAAAATAGAATATATTTCCACACATGTGTGGTGTGAAAAATATTTTCACGCATTCTTTGTATTTTCGAGTAGCACAACTCAACACAACTCGCAAACTTTAAAAATATGTTACGGTTTCAAAATTATAGGCGTGTGAATATTTTCATTCCTAAAATTGGTTCCGTTTCTTTATCTGTACTGCTGTATCTATTAGTCTGACGGCATTTTGTCATTAGGAAAAAATGTTGCATTTCGTTAGCACAATTTTGTAAATTTAAAAATGTTAAATTTTTTTAACCCCAACCCTTAAAATAGAATATATTTCTACACATGTGGAGTTTGAAAAATATTTGCACGGACTCTTTATATTTTCGAGTAGCATAATTTAGTACAACTCGCACACTTTAAAAATCTGTTACGGTTCCGAAATTATTTCATTCCTAAAATTGGTTCCGTTTCATTATCTGTACTGCTGTATCTATTAGTCTGGCGGCATTTTGTCATTAGGAAAAAATGTTGTGTTGATTTGTAAACTCTCGGGGTACGCTATAGAAATCACTATTTTAAATCTGTGAATAAACATGCATAACTTCTTGTGGAATTTATTTGTATGTAAAATTACAAATTTTTAATGCAGCAATTATGATTCCCACACATATATGGAGTATTATTTACCCTTTTGAGAGCGTTTTTGGTTTTCAAAATTTTTAACCTGACTTTTCTCTCCTGTCACCCCTCGTTTCCCTAACAACGCCTAATTCTGCTGCATAGAATACATGATACATATTATTATACTAAATTAAAACATGCTAAAGAATTGACAATAATTAATTATAAACTTTAACGTCATCTAAACGTATAACGAATTAACATGTTGCATTTCGTTACCACAAAGTAGCACAATTTTTATAAATTCAGAAATGTTAAATTTTTTTTACCCCCACCTCTTAAATAGAATATATTTCTACACATGTGGAGTTTGAGAAATATTTTCACGCATTCTTTGTATTTTCAAGTAGCAGAACTCAGCACAACTTACAGAATTTAATAATCTGTTACGGTTTCGAAATTATAGGCGTGTAAATATTTTCTTTCCTAAAATTGGTTCCGTTTCAACCCAAATTAAAATTAAAAAAACTCTCCCCCTTTTTGTGTTCAAAATGTCAAATAATCGGATAATACCCCACCAAGTTGGTTATTTTCAATTTTAGAGACACATTGAGGGGTGCGAAGTCAACCCAAATAGAGGCTTTAATGGTATCTGCCTTAGCTACAGTTAACAAACTATACCAGAGAGTTTGTAGCTAAATAGACAGTTTTGTGCCGACTCAGATACATGTAAAACCAGGATTTTTGATTTTAGGTCCACAATTCGTAAAGTTAAAGATAGATAGGTTAGATAGGAACAGACGACACGAAGTAAGTCCAATTTTGAAAATACTCAATCACGCTTCTAAATCATCACAAAACAATTTATTATGGCAAAACTGCAACTATACTGATTACAATAATCGAAAACCAAATATACAGTCTTCACAAAATGTCATACAATATTTTTAAATCTATAACACACGCTTTCATTAGGAATATACTGTACAATCTCAAACCAGTATTAAAAGTTCAATATGTCGTAACTAAAAACTTAACCTAAACACAGGCGTACTTGTATTCTAACTACGTTCCATTCATATACTTAAGTACAAGTTTATGTACTAGCCTCCAGTTTAGTATAGTTACAGCATTTTTAATTTAAATTTTATTTTCTTTTATCATGTGTTTGACTTTTGTTCCAATATAGCTATGGACTGCAATTATCTCAACAACTTTCCAACACCAGGGTTGAATATTTACAAACCAAAAAGTCCCTAAAATAGTACTGAGCCGCTTGGTTGGAGATTATCCAAACATACTCGACTACTTTGACTTGCTTGCGACCCTCTGACCAAAATACTTAACCTATCAAAGCGGCATGTTGAGCATCTGAATTTTATAAATGGAACAAACTTTGGATGAATGAATCAAAATTGGACCTACTTCGTGTCGTCTTTTCCTATTTAACCTATACATCTTTAAGTTAACGAATTGTGCACCTAAAATCAGAAACCCGCGTTTTACATTTATCTGATTCAGCACAAAACTGTGTATGACCTGTCTTTCTTCTCAGATGATGAGATCATATTGTTTTAGTTAGGATGCATGTGACTACTATGCCCCAGGTCCTGGGTTCAAATCCCAACACGGTTCGCTTGAAAAATGTTAGACATACATTTTTCACAAAAATGCGACCTGGTTCGGATGAGAGGTAAAATGGAGGTCCCGTGTGTGTGTGTGTGTGTGTGTGTGTGTGTGTGTGTGTGTGTGTTGTTGTCACGCTTGGAACAGCAAAGTTTCGACAAAATTCAAAATTTTTCAGGTAAAAAAACTTGGTTTAGTACCTTCGGGTGTAGCATTGGAAAATCAAGTGTAGTGTATTAATTACAATGATGACATCACCCCTAATCTTTAAAACTGACATGAATTTTATAACCTTTGACTATGGATCAAATATTATTCAAAATAATTTTCTCATAGATTAGAATTTATGGAAACCTATTGGTAGACTTTACTTATACAGAAACTATTAAAACGAGGTGTGATTATAATTATTTGTAAGGGAATAATTCTGAACACGAAATTGAAATACACTTGAATGAAGCTGTAACAAACTGAACAGTAATTTCTCCAGTATTAATAAATTTAAAATAAACTAAGACTGTATACCCAACTTTGCATAAATTGGTAGATCCCATGCAGATGACAAGTATAGCGATTCGAATAAAGTAGACAACGTGGCATTTTTATTGACGATAATAATAATAGCAATTTTCTTCTTTAAAAACAGGATGATGAGATATGAAATAGTTACCGTTCCAACGAGAGGAGAATCAGCTAAAGTCATATGGTAATTGTTACGAGTGTTGATTCAACTCCCAATCCTAAGGGGAGATATTCGACTGCAGTTAATATTTTACCTGCACCGCTGCATAAGAACAAACAAAGCAAGGGATTACCAGCAAATAACCACTTTCAGTTACGTATACAGCACTATAATATACCCAACAATGCTGTACCAACTGCCAAAGAGACGCCTTTTTTTGGTAACAACTTCTTTATTTTTCGAATGAATGACTTAATAAAAATGACATGACTAGGCTGTTAAGTTTTACCTCCTAGATAAAAAAAAAGAAATTTACAAGATTGCTATACTATCACACACGATCTTTAAGCAACAACATTCCGACCCACAAATTAGCAGAATTATGCTAATTTCCCAGGCATGTACCTAACGAGATTATCTTATCGACGCTGTGCTGATAATTGCGAGCTTTTTTAGTATTAAAGTTTTTAGTCGTAACTGGCACTGCATGCACCTGACCAGGAAAGATTGTTGTAACGATTGCTTTCACCCATACGTTGCGAAATGTTGTTAATCAACAAACAGTACAACATCACCAACTCACAGCGGCTCGCAGATCTGATACAATTTAACCCGCCGGTTGAGATCTGGGAGGCATTTTTTGTCCACCTTTCTAAAACGAGTTCAGAGTTGCTTGTGCTCATTTCCAGTTTGCGCATAGAATATCATACTCCACGTCGAACATGCGTCTTTTAAGAAATGATTTTGAGTTAATGCTTCAGAATCTTGTGGATCTCTAGATATGAACATAATAGGTCGAGAGTTAACTATATTTTCGGCCCCTATTAATATGGTAAGCAGTACTTGGTCCTTAGTGTGTGTTTCATTAAACGTTACTTTTGATGCCTTTTTATATACTTTCCCAAGTTCCGCCCAATGGGGTGCCAGTGCAAGAAGAAAATGCCATTTTATGTTCTGAAATTTATTTGTCCACTCCGACAAATGCTGTACCGTTGTCAGTGTAGATGTGCATTGGGTTCGTCCACGCGTTGTTAAATCTTGATAACTCTAGTAACATTTCATCGGTGCTTAGACCATACGCTACTTCGAAATAGATAGCTTTGGTAACCATACACGTGAAGAGAACACCCCAGCGTTTTACGTACCTCCGACCTACAATGATTTCAATGGGGCCAAAATAATCTAAGCCTGTGTATGTAAAGAAGGAATTTTCAGATGACAATCTATAATGCGGCAGATTCCCCATCTTGGATATGATAGGTTTAGCCTTGCATAATGCATTCTCTGCACCTTTCGTAAATGCAACGAACTGCAGCTCTTTCATTTTCTATCCAGTACTTCTGCCGTAGGTTATTGAAGACCGTTTCTTGCCCTTGGTGGGTGCTCATGTTATGCTCTCACATAATCAACAGTTCTGTTAGGACACTTCGTGTAGGGAGAATTATAGGATGTTTTACATTTTCGTTTAAGTTTGCCAAATTTCTTAATCTCCCTTCCATTCTCATTATTCCTTCTTCATCGATAAAAGGGTTAAGTGACTGTAGCACTTTATGTTTGTTCAGAGATTTTGCGTTCTTTGGGGAAGCTCTCTGCCTGTGCTGATTTAATACACATTTTTTTTTGGCCTGTTCTATTTCGTCACAGACTAATCGGGATATAATATGACTGTAGAAACCTTTTTTAGGCATAAAGATTGAGCTTCCAAATTTACGTCTTTATTTCGATTTGGCAGTAATTTTTGAGTTCGTGAGACCCATGGTGATGTTGCTGTTTCGATTTTGTTTCCAATATCTAGCTGATGCTATAGTAGCTGCCCCTACTTGCAGCATTCTATAATATGACGAAAACCTTTTGGAATCTACGAATTCGTTCTGTATCATCGATACCTTAACAGAGGTAGCTGTAAAGTTTGTCACTTTTACTTCGGATTCGTCATTCACCCCCATAGCACATCTGATTTCCCACTGTAGCCATTTGTCCTTGTCTTCCTGGAGAAAACTTGGTCCTGTAAGTCATATTGAATTTTTGCCAAGTTCAATATCCTTTTTCAATCGGGTAGCTTTGTCTGCAATGTTGACAATGTGACAATGTTGACATGGATTTCGCTGACTCTGTTTGCTACAAATTCCTTGTACCAAGTAGATTCACTGGTAATCCAAGTCAGCACTAAGCTGGCATCGCTCCAAAAAATCTTTCTGTAAGTTGGAGGCGTAGCTTGCTAGTAATTGTTCTTGCCAATCTGGCACCCATTACCGCAGCAAGTAATTCAAGCCTTGGGATACTGAGTTTTTTAATAGGAGCTACCCTTGTCTTTGAAGAGACAAAGACGATCTTTATCTTATTATCCATAGTGACTCGCATATAAAACAGCCGCAAAAGCTTCCTCGCTGGCATCAATGAATGTATGAAGTTGTAGGGACGTTGCTTTATGAACATCAAAGCAATAAATTTGTGGTATTTTAACTAAATGAATTTTCTTTAGCAGAGCCAACCACTTCTCCCATTCCTCATATACTCATCAAAAGTATAGTCATCCCATCCACAACTGCTTCTCCACATCATTTGAACAATAATCATCCCTTTTATTTTAAGATTTTGTAAAAATTCAAGCGGGTCATAGACCGCCATCACTAAACTACACACTTCTCGTTTGGTCAGTTTTACTCCATCCAAAACGTGTTCTTTTACCTTTTGGAATTAGCAACGGAATTGGGATATGTCTTCCATTGGATTCCACCATAGACCCAACACTCGCTCTGCATTTATTTCCTGTTTACCGGTGCAAAATTCCTTAACTCGGGTTGCCTGATATTCCGGAGGAAAAGACTTAATCACTTGTTTTGTTTGGCAACCACTTTTTCACACTAAAATCTCCTTCTTCGTTTAACTTTATTATTTCTTTACAAAGCTTTATGGCTGCTTCAGTCGTTTTAGCTCCGCTCAGACAACCATCTACATAGAAATCGTCAATTGTCGATTTTGTTGCCTTTGGGTATCTTTCCCGGCATATCTTTGTGTTCATATTTTTGATGTGTGTTGCGGTGCTCAGGGATGATGTGGCTCCGAAAATCAGAACAGTCATGACAAAGGTATCCGGTTCTTTACCAAGTCGCGCCTCCTACGACGTGCACCACAGAGAACGTTGTGCGTTTTGATCGCTACCTGAATTTTGACTCTATGGAACATCTACCATGTCCCCTGTTATTGCAACGTTATGAATGTGATAATTCCACAGGACAACTATGAGCAGACGAGTCAGATGCGGGCCGGTTAACACCCTATCATTAAAGGTAACTCCATTAGTCCGTGAGGCAGCATCGAATACTGGTTTCAGCTTACCAGGCTTGTTCGGGTTTAAAACTCCAAACAATGGCAGGTACCAGGTTTTGTCGGTGGTAATTGCTGCTTCCTCAGAGCCAAGTTTTCTGATATATTCTTTGTCTTGATACTCTTTTATTTTCTTATGAAGGAGATCTCCGTAACCTTTATCCCTATTCATCCGCTTTTCGTTGGTGATCATTCGATTATATGCTTCCTGTCGACTGGGAAGAAACCGAACCGTTTCTGATCTCCACAACAAGCTACACTCTCATCTGTTTCCGACTTTTCGTGATGTTTTACGCATGATTTCAAATGCTTTTTGAACTTTTAGAAAACCCTTGGTTTTACTTAAGACAACTCTATAGGACGCTAAGGACAAGGACTCCTTTACCATTTCATCGATCTTATCTAAACTACAAGTTGATACGCATTGAACACAGGTTGTATCGCATGTTGCCGATAATTGTTTCCTAGTAAGACACCATCCCAGTCGGGTCCGTCTCGCGACAGGTGTGCTAAGGTACCTTTCTATTATCTCTTGATGAGCTGTAAGGTGAGGGTGATCCTCTCCGATGATAATAGTGGAGATAACATTGTTTAGAAAGCTCATTTTGAGCCTTTGTAGATAAGGTAACGACGTTTTAGCTAAATCTACATCGATGCTGTTTGGTGAGAATTCTATCTCTTTCATGGTTATGGCTCCCATTACGTTAAACCATTTAGTACCTATATAATTACCAAAACTGCAAAGTCCAACCTTTTTGTGTTTTTTTATGGACTATGCCACTTAAACCTTTATAAGCATGTTCAAACTCTTCGCCCTAAATTCCCATTTCTGCGCAAAGTTTATGTAATATAATGGTAATAGTCAAACCGCTATCGGGAACAATGGATGCCTTGGGCTCACCTTTTGGACCTTTGACTTTTCCGGATATGATGGGTATAGGGTGAAAACTTGTTGGCATCATCGCTCCAACTAACCCCAAATCCAAGATATTACTTTTTTCGTCATTTGAGCAAGATTCTGCTTCTAAGTCGGAGAGACTGGGCCGTAGCGGCTCTTCATTTTTATCTATTACTGTTTCATTTTTGTGTAAGAGGGAATGGCGTTTTCTTGCACAACCTGCAACTGCACGCATTGTTTCTACTAAACATTTTTGTGCACTGGGACCGGAACGTAAGCACAGAAAACACAAATGCGTGTCTTGTACAAACTTACAACGCTCGTCGGTTTATTTCCTTCTAAATATCCAATATCCTTGAATGTTATGGGACCTCTTAGTACAGAACGCACACAGTTTTTAAGATATTGATGCATTCTGCTCTCTTCGTTTTTCAATGGTTGTCGTAGTGGATTATTCCACGTACTTTCTTATATGTCTCTTTAGATTTTTCTTCCAGTGGGCTGATTCTAGAGCTGATGGGTGTTTTGGACAGTTGTACCATACGGCAAGTTTTTAGTTCCATCCATTTGCCAAGATCTTCCAAATCGGGGTCGTCAATTAGATGTTTGTCGGTCCAATACACCCATTGCTCAGCTTCGTTAAGGGTTAATTTTAAAATGATCTCAGCCAATAGAGTTGAATCGATTAGAACCCTTCCTTTTTCATAGCCTTAGTCCTATGAATTAGGTTCTGGACAAAGGTCCCAAATTGCACCATTACCTCTGGTTTTATCTCGTTCGGACTTTCTTACTTCTCTTATTTTTTGGATAAGCGTATCAATGTTAAATTTACTCCTTCCGAATCGTAGACAAAGGGTGTCCATAACTTTGTCAACACAGTTTGGGTTATCTAATATTCCAATAACTGCTTCCTTCGCTGCACCTCTAAGAGCTTTGTTTAGTTTTGAAACAATTTTTCATTGGGGCATTTTCTTCTTGCCCTTCTTACTTCTGCCTCAAAAATTAACCAGTCATTCGGGTTACCTGAAAAGCATGGTAACTCGATAGTGTGACCTCCAAGCACTTTCCCGAGAGCTTTGGCAAAATTATCAACCAGATGTACACCATCTCTTATTGATGGCGTGTTCCTATGAGCCTGGTGTAAAGATGATGCGCACTAGTCGAGTATTTTCTGACAATCGCAATTAATTAAAAAATTTATTTGCTGAAAATATGCCGACGTTGGATGCGTTGGATTTGTGGGTTCCTGTTCAGCCATTTCTTCATCCCAATTTTTAATTATGCGTTCTTCGTCTGAGTCGAGGTTTTGTTCCATAACTTCACAAAGTTCCTTTTGCTCTTCGACATTTACTTGAATCATTTGTATCTTCAGATCAGCGCATTCTTCTATAATGTTTTGATAATACTGAGATTCCTCAAGGACCTTCTCTAATTGTAGGTGTTTTTCAAGGACAATTTGCTCCAAGCCCACATGCTTAGCTTCCAGTCGCTGTTTTTTCCTCCATTTCCGTTTGTGTTGGATGTTGTTTGGTAGAGACGTATTATTTTTTTACTAACCAAGTAAGCTGCAGCCTTGTTAGCATCTACATCTTTTTCCAACGAATTAATTGTGTATCTGAAGCGTTCTTTTAATTTTGACAATCCGTTTCTTTTCAATTGCCACCCATGTCTGACTTTAAATTTTTGATACTACGAGAGTGTTTGCGGACCTTACGCTTGACCTTTTACTAACTATACCAGAATTGTGTGTACCAGCAACATTGTTACATGCTACAGTTCTGTTGATGGTAGTAACGATTTCTTCCTCCTGATTAGCAGGTGCATGTCTGTACTGGTTTAATGGTATGCTTTTTGCTTTTATGCATTTGTAAGTTATGTTATCGAACAGTTCTTACTGCGGTTCAGACCCGGATACCTGTTGTAATATATAAGGTAACTACCAATTCAGCATAAGTAAAAAAAAAGGTTTTTTAAATTTTTATTTAAAGTTCAAAACTTGTTAATCAGACATATATAAACATTAACAACTGTTATCATCTATTTTGTTTTTAGGTACACTGATATTTATATCAGACTAAAAACATTCCACAGATCACTCGTCATTATAGATTAATATAATTGGCGGTAGTCATCTTAGACACATATTCCAACACTCTCCCGTAATCTATAATGTTGAATAATCAAATCACAACCATTAATAACACTAATGTTTGCAAAGACAATTATATAAACCTAATTTAAACAAATCACCCTAAACCAGCATGTTTCACACAAACGTAATGTTTAGCTTTAGGCAACGCTTTAGTACACGTCAGCCAACATTTTATCCGTTGACAAATACTTTAGATCAACTTTTTGATCGTTTACAAGTTCTCTAATAAAATGAAATTTGGTGTCAATGTGTTTTGTCCTATTATAAAAAATTGGATTTGACACCAACTGCTGCGCACTTTGATTGTCATTAAAAATTGTTACTATGTCATCGAAGCCAGTTAATTCATTTAGTAAACCTTTAATGAAAATACCTTCCTTTGCAGTTTGAGTAATTGCAACATACTCCGCTTCAGTGCTGCTAAGTGTCACACAAGGTTGCTTCTTTGCTTCCCAAGATACAGGTCCATTGCACAGTTTAAACACACAACCGCTATATGACCTTCGGTCCAGTTCATTATTCGCCCAGTCTGCATCCGCAAAACCTTCAATGCTCACTCCCCCATTCTTCTCAAAGATTAAACTTAAATCTGCAGTACCATTCAAATACCTTACTACACGTTTTGCAGCTTTCCAATGTGCCGTTGTATAACAAGTATTAAATTGACTTAAAAATGAGGTAGCATATGCAATATCAGGCCTAGTATTTACAGCCAGATACATCAGAGAGCCTATTAAAGACTGATAAGATAAGTTATCCGTACACTGACTCTTCCCTACTTCATTATTCAGTTTGAAATTTACTTCCATAGGAGTACTAACAGGTTTTGCATCGTACATGTTAAACTTTCTTAACAAATCGATGATAAAAGATTTCTGGTTTACTTTTATTCCACCTTGAAATTGTTCAATGTTTAAACCTAGACAAAATCTTGCACTCCCCAAATCTTTTATACCGAATTTGGTCATAAGATACTTCTTAAGAGCATTTATTTCCTTTCCATCGTTGGAAAATATCAAAAAATCGTCCACATACAAGGCCAAAGCATTGAAAGATCTTCCGCTATTTTTTATAAATACGCAAGGATCGTATTTTGATTTGTAATAGTCTATTTTGCTCAATTCATTTTCAACCTTTTGGTGCCAAACTCTAGAAGATTGTTTCAAGCCATAAAAGGCCTTTTTTAAAAGATGCACTTTTGGACTCTTTACCCTTGGTAATAAAGCCTTCTGGTTGTTGTATGTAAATTGTCTCACTTAGATTTCCATTTAAAATTGCAGTGTTAATATCTAAATGATTAATTGACAACTCTAGTTTAGCTGTTAGAGCAAACAAAATCCGCAAGCTTGTTTTAGATACCACAGGCGAGAACGTCTCATGATAATCAACACCAAATTCTTGAGTAAAGCCTTTTTCTACTAAACGAGCTTTATGTTTTACGATTTCATTGTGTTCATTCCTTTTAACCCAGAACACCCATCTACATTTGATCACTTTATGATCGGTAGGTGGATCAACAAGTTCCCATACTTGATACTGCTTCAATGAATCCATTTCTTTGTTCATTGCAGTTTCCCACTGTTTTTTATCTTTGCTTTTAACCGCTAAATTGTAGCTAGTAGGAACGTCATCTTCTGATATAGATGATTGGTAAAGTACAAAATCAGAGTACTTTGAGGGTAGCTTCTTTTCGTGCCGTGTTACTGGCTGTTTAACAGTCACAACTTTTTATGGCATCTTCATCAACATCACTACCACAACTTTCTATGATATCTACGTCAATAGAAGGATCACGACGTGGAACATTTAAAGCTGTTTCGTCAACTGGTATTGAAATACCTGAAACGCTGTCCTTTTCTTCATCATTACTAGCTGAAGAAAAAACTGGATTATTAATTACTTGATGTTGACTAGCCTCTGAAGTATTCTCTATTTCATAAAGTGAAAACTTATTTTCAAGGAATACTACATCCCTTGACGTAATAATTCTACTAGGTTTTCTTATGTCAAACATTCTATAACCTTTGCTGTCTTCACAATAACCTACAAAAATATATGGTAGACATTTAGTGTCCCACTTTCTACGTTTTTCTTTTGGAACATGAGCGTAACCCACACATCCAAAAACTTTTAAATTGCTCAAATCTAAAGCTTTTCTGGTCCAAACTTCTTCCGGAGTTCTTTTTTCTTTTATTGCACGGTGTGGACATCAATTAGCAAGATAAGTTGCTGTATTTACCGCCTCAGCCCACATTCGTTCGTTGCAATTTGCAGTCTTCATCATGCATCTTGCTTTTTCCGTTTAAGTCCTATTTGTTCGCTCCGCTAGTCCATTTTGTTCTGGACTATAAGGGATTGTAAGCTGATGACGTATTCCACATCTTTTTAAATGACTTTTAAGCTCATTATTGACACATTCCGTGCCATTGTCCGTACGAAGAATTTTAATTCTTTTGCCGATTTGATTTTCCACCAAAACTTGAAAATCATTAAATACTTGACATACTTGTCTTTTTGAGTTCAAAAAGTACTTGAACACTTTTCTTGAGTGATCATCGTCAAATGTCAAAACATATTTTGCACCTCCCTATGATTTTTTAGGCATAATACCACATAAATCAGAATGTACTAGTCCTAGTATTTCGTTCACTCGCTTGCTACTATTCTTCTTAAAAGGTAAACGTGTCTGTTTTCCTTCTAAGCAGCATACTCAATGCTCATCAACTTGATTTCCGAAAGAAATTCCACTAGCCATTCCGTTTTTAAGTAGATTCATGCTAATCCTATTTAAATGACCTAAACGTTTGTGCCACAATCGAGTAATTTCCATACTTTGAGCTATTGATTCTTCATTACGTTATCTAAAACATATAAGCCATTTTTCTTTGACGCTGTCATTATAACATGTTCGTCGGAAGAGTAAACTTTACATTTTTGATTGTCAAAACTACGACATGCCCCTTTTCTGTCATTTTGCTTACGGAAAGTAAGTTGTCTTTAATGTCTGGAACGTATACAACATCTTTAACTACCAGTTCACCCATATTTGTATTAATATTCACATCACCAATACCTTTTGAGTGTATTATACTTCATTGTTTGCAACAGTTACTGCAAGAGTTTTATTTTTTTGTAAACAGTCAAACAAAATTTTGTTCGCCCCCCGAATCTATAAACCACTGTGATGTTTCAATATTTGCAGACAACACCGTTGAAACTAGTGCACTTTTCTCAATCTTATGGTGATAAATATTTTTACCAGATTCCTTAGCTTGTCTATGACAATTCTTCTTGACATGACCAAACAGACCACAATTATAGCATTTTGGTCCTTTATTGTCATTGGGTCTAAAGGGTTTATTGTTTGAACAACTAGGTTTAACCTGATTTTGCGCTTTCAACATGAAAACTGAAGAAATCGTGTCTGTAGACTTATTCTTCTCTAACAAACGGCTTTCCACAATACATAATCGTTCACACAGGGATTGCAAGTTCCTCTGTTCTTTAGGTACGGATTCCCAAGCATTGAGGAATTCAAAGTAATCCATAGGCATTGTGTTAAGAATTCGATTTAGGAATAAGGAGTCCGGAAGTTTTACCTTATTTTCCTTCCAAGTTTTGTCTTGAAGTTCTGTCCATAATTTGTCTAGCTTTGCAATATGTTTGGCAATGCTGTCATTAGGATCTTTCTCTTTTATTCCAAAGAATTCATTAAATAATCTATCTTGCCGCTGTTCATTTCGTTGCTCATAAATTGAATGTAGTTTATCCCACATCTCTTTCACAGATGAACACATATTTATCTACTGCCTAACCTAAGTTGTAAGTGAGGTTACAATAATATTCTGAGCCATGAACTCGGTCATTCGTTTTGCTGAAATTGCTTTTCGTGTTCCTTTCTCTCTTTCTCTGTAGCAGTTACCTCAAGTTTCTCTTCGGGCATTTGAAGCCCCTTTTGTACCACTTCAAGCATTGTTTACTTGAAGCTGGATTTTTATCTGAAACTTCCAATCGCTCCAATTATTCTCCTTCAAGTTTGTCTATATTAGTGACAACAGTTCTTGAATGTTCCATTATGCTTTTGTACACTGGTTTTGCTACTAATTTGTGAAATATATGACTGGGCCCATAACCCGTTGTAATATATAAGGGAACTACCAATTCAGCATAAGTAAAAAAAAAGGTTTTTTTAATTTAAAGTTCAAAACTTGTTAATCAGACATATATAAACATTAACAACTGTTATCATCTATTTTGTTTTTAAGTACACTGATAATTATATCAGACTAAAAACATTCCACAGATCACTCATCATTATAGATTAATATAATTGGAAGTAGTCATCTTAGACACATATTCCAACAGTATCCCTTCTAATTATATTACGGCTGTTGATTCAACCCGCAATCCTAAGGGGAGATATTCAACTGCAGTTAAAATTTTACCTGCACTGCTGCATGAGATCAAACAAAGCAAGGGATTACCATCAAATAACCACTTTCAGTTACGGATACAGCACTATAATATACCCAACAATGCTGTACCAACTGCCACAGAGTTGCCTTTTTTTGGTAACAACTGCTTCATTTTTCGAATGAATGACATAATAAAAATGACATGACTAGGCTGTTAAGTTTTACCTCATAGATAAAAAAAAAGAAATTTGCAAGATTGCTATACTATCACACACGATCTTTAAGCAACAACAGTAATTGTACAAATCTACTCAAAAAATTTTATTAAAAAATACCTATTGTCTATCTAACAATTTAAAAAGGCACATATAGTCTATAATAATCTTATGTATTACAATTTACTTAAATCAAACATTCATTGGCGCTTCCATTCAGGATTTCTGTTACGTTTACATTTAAAAAGATAAACAAAACAGGTGACTACAAAACACATTATATAAAACACAACCAATGCAACAGGAATATTATTATAATTATAAAAATTATTTTGATTTAAATAGCCGAAGTGTGAAAGCACCTGAGTTCCATTTGGTGGAGGACAAGGTAATTGCACAATAATATCTTGATGTTGTACCTAAAATTTTGTGTATGTTTACATCACAATCTTATAAATACGTAAACATTACTTGTTTATTTCTGCACAATATTGTGACAGAGGTGCTGGCTATAGCTTCTGGTGTTAATTCTCTATTAATCAAATATGGGAATAGCCATGTTGTTGGGCTCAAATACTGAATCCAAGTTGTGTAGACAGTAAAGTCCTTAAAGTGCACTACGTATCCAGATGATAAAAAGAATGCACATAAAACGAGTGATGAACAAATAACCATAGCATTAGTAAAAGATGACAAATAAATTAACATAGTAATAAATACTTGTAAACAACTGAGATAAAGCAGCATTAAACCTGCAATTATTAAGTTTGATTGTTAGCATTCCTTTGGATGATATTTACCTAAATATATATAAAAGCCATTATAATTAACAGGTCCTTGCATGTATAAACCACACATTGAATAACTTGGCACAAGATAAACCAACCATATAAATAATGATGGCAGGAGATTAAGTAAAGTCTAGAAAATAACATTAATTGAAATTTCAGTTTTGTTATATATTACCTTAACAAATATATAAGTAAATCGGCCATAAAGTTCGTCTTTTATATCTCTTTCGGCACTGTCACTATTTCTTTGTATTGGACTTACTGTTAATGCTAATAAAATAGGCCAGACTGTAACACACATTACTGTATAATGATAACCAAGTCGATCATTTAAATTTAATTGGGAATCTGTATTAGGTACATCCCAAAATACTGCACCAACTATTAAAGATAAACTAGCAGAAATTATTATTAGTATAATCCAATTAACAAATGTATTTGGTTGTGTATAAAACATGGCTTTCCTAAGAAAAACTATTAATATGATATGTACTAAAAAGCATATAACTTACGTAAGAAGTACAAATGACTGAGACACATAATTTACATTCATAACGGTCATTGGAAGAGTTGAAGGTGGCCCTGGATCGCTCAAAGGTTCTTGCTTTTGCCTAAATAATTCACATAATTGTTCAATTCGCTGTGATGATTCTAACATTGCTTCTGCTGATAAATCATCAAGTGTTACTAAATCCACTAAAAAAATAAAGGTTTTACTACACAAATCTAAACACATAAATGTTTCTTTCAATCTTATACATTTACAAACTTCAAAATCATTACCATGTGTCATGGTAGCACAATTAGATTGTGTTTGTCATCTGTTCTTGCTTTTATTTCATGATCGACAATAATTTCTTAGGACTTTTTATCGTAGAAAGATTTAACTGTAAGTTTTGCATTATTTAATTAGCTGTTGTAAATCAAATTATATAAGAATTCAAACTTATTATTTGTTGAACTATTTAAAAGTTCAACTTGTAACATTTCGTCAGAAATGTTACAATCAAATTTTAATTTATATTACAGTTTCTGTATTGAGAAAAATCATACCTAAACATATTATCTAGCATAGATTTTGTGTCATATTGAACCCTGTATAAAAAGAATTTTAATAACACAATCACTTCCAAGTGTATTGTATTTAGCATTTCTTCAAGGTTATGTATTAATTTCCAATTTTGAGACAGGCAAAAAAATTAATACGTTATATGTAATTCTCTCCTAAAGATGTCATTATCGGATGTATTTTGCTAAGTACTGCCTTACAAAGATGCCAGTTGGGATTTGGCACGTTTACATTCTTTCAATAGCAATTAATGCCAACGTAAATAAAATTTTTCAAACCGGTACATAATTGAAATTCTATTTCCATTATATAATGTTATATATTGTTAACAAATTGCAAAATAAAATAGATTATATTCATTTAAGAATCTCAGTTCATTCCATTTCCGATTTATAAAAGATTTTTGTTTATTTTGTGTAAACGCTAACAATAAATAAGATGTAAAAAAAGAAAATTTGATTTAAAGGGAACAAAATATATGAACACACTTTGTATAAAGAATTTCGTAAATAATCATTCTTAATTAATCAGACTATTTCAAATTTTCTTACTATAAAAGTAATTCAGATAAGAATGTACAAATTTATTCTTTAACTACATGAAGGATGATAAAATTAAAATAAAACACAAAGCAGATATCGAAATGTGACAAGCACTTGGATATACAATTTCCACAGATAAATATATTGTAATAGATTGTAAGCCTGAGAACTTGTGTGTAAGCATAGACTAAACTCGATACATTGAATTAATCAGACGCTGACCGTAATAAAATATGATTTATAGTGGAAGTAAATTAGATTTTTTGGATGCAACAGAAAACGAAATAAAGTCAGTAATATACGATTCAACCTGAAAACACCGAATATGTAGGGATATGAGAATGTGAGATCGCGGACGGAGGGTGAGGCCGCAGGACAAGGTAAAAGTTCGGAGACGAAGGTAATTTACAAAAGTAAAAATGTTGTGAGGTGAGTCAATTGTAGAAAGTTAAATGGAATGCAGCTTAAATGGATAGAAGCACGGCATACAATAAAATATGTGACTTACTCTCGCGTAGGGTGGGGTGTTTTCGATGCACCTGTGGGTGGAATTATGTCGTTGTGACCATTTAGAGCAAGTGGCACTGGTATTGTTCATATCGCCATTAAGTTGGAATTTTAGTTTGTGTTATAGCTGTCATTTACAAGATAGAAAAAGCCCAAAAGTATATTATTAATAAAATGGAAACTGGTGTGGTCTGAATTCTAAACTCTAGAATAGATTAATCAAACTGTAAGTAATATTGTAGGTTTGTTTATAATTCAGTATAATTTATATCTGACTGTTGGATGTAAATGTAGTTGATATTTTACGACATAGGACATTAATTGAACATCACAGTATTTATTTATTTTATTGATTGATTTCGACTTACCAATAGAACAAAGGGTGGTTAAATTTAAAAAAGGTTAACAGTTTAAAATATTAAGAAATATGTAGATATTGGTATTAACTTATTTTGGAAAGGACGATGGAAAGATACAGAAAAAGTTGGGATTTAACAGTTTTTTGTTTTTTTTATGAATGACCTTGCCAAGAATTTGGAATTTATAAATGTTTTATAATTAAATATGAAAGTGGAAAAAATTTGAAGTGGCGAATAGTTTCGTCAATGGCTTAGATTTAAGTGTTTTCAAGATTTTCCTTTAAGATATTTTTATTATGCAATACCTGACTAGATTTGAGGTTAGGAATTTGTTATTAGAAAAGTATATTTGTATGTGTACTGAAATTATATTATGTTAATAGTGGTTTAAGCTTGCACTTGCACTTAATTTCAATTTATTTAGGAAATGGGTAAAGTCAGAAAATTGTAAAAGATATCCAGCTACTTCAGATACTCCAGATACTACATTGGCCAGGAATCGAGTTTTTTTTTACCTGGAAAATTTGGAATTTTGCCGAACCATTGCTGTTCCAAGCAAGTTATTCAAACCCAGGACCTTGGGCTCAGTAGTCAATCTATTAATTTTATAAAGAGAGATTACCATGCAAAACACAATGTATGCGTTCATACATTGTCCTGGAATTAAGTTCACCACGAAATAGAAATATGATCTTATACCCAAGACGGTGAAAGCATTTTCACGTCGCGGTGATCCTAAAGTATAGAACTGGTTAAACAAAGTCTGACTTGTCAATTTAATTCTCAGGGAAACGCCTACAAAGTTAAATGCTGTCAAATAAACTAAATGATACTTCAAATGCTATAATACCAGAAGGTTGAATTATTCAGTAATTTAAAATTAGCTAAACGCTAATGTATATGGAACTTCAATTAATAGTAAGATAGTATTAGTTATTGTTAGTAAAAATGTACAATAGTTCTTATGTAAAAAACTTTAACAAGAACTATGAGTAACTGATTGTGAGATCTTCAAATTTGTAATAATACTTATTGCAATGGCACAGGTGTTGTAGATCCTAGGCTTACCAGACTGGATTCCACCGTAATTTGTTCGTATAACAAGTATACAAGAAATCTTTCACGAATTGTAAAATTGACTAAATAATCAAAGTTCAGTAAAATTACCAAACAAAACTGAACAAGAGCGATATACAATTGAAGTAAATGGTATAGAATTAGAACAGATGATATAGAATTGAAGTATAGAATTAAAGCTGTAACAAACATGTGTTAGCTAATGACCTATTAAATATTATACGTACCAGAATTAAATAAATAATAAGCCATAATTGCAATTTAAATGATTCTGCCTTAGGACATCTAAATTGATTAAGAAAATTATTAGAACCACAAATTATAATCCCATTAGAAAGATGTACAAATCTATTATTGTTAGTTATCAGTTGCAGCAAAAGAAAATGAATGCTGACATGAGATTAGAATGACGATCTCAAATTTAAAAACTGATCAGAACTAAATAGTCGCAGGAATTTGACAGACGCAATTCTAATCTACAAGTAGGAGTTTCTCTACCTAGAATGTGAAGTTACTATCAAATACAATTAATATACCCTAGAGGACACTATCGGTGCTAAAAGTGTTATTAATTTTAGATTGCTTCGAGGAAAGTGTCTAAATCATAAAATAAATTTTACAACTGCTGCACTACTATTCGACCTGCTAGACCACTGCCAGAATTACTTCCTTATGTTCTTGATCAAAAAACAGATATTTTCCAACTAGGCCTGATCTCTAAAAGACTAATTCAATTAAGATTATGTGGAATCCAACTTAATTACGAATTATGGCAGATATTCCCCAAAACAACCGCATTTTAGTTGTCTTTAAGCACTTGCTTCACATTTCCTTAAGTTAGTCAGCATATGTAATGTACTTTGTTGTTTACAGCTAAGGCTGGTGGAAGTTTTCTGGATTACAAGTTTTAGGTGGAATACTTCTCTGCATCTCTCTGTGAAATACCTACCTGTTTTGGACCGAAAGTATATGTCACAAACTCAACTGTTAATGTCACTTTAAAATGTATCGTGTCTTAAAAGATCACCAAACATGAGCTAGGTCAGTTAAGGGACCTACTTTATCAAAAAGATGCGAACTATCGGACGTGTAAATACTACAGAAAGTAGTGTACTTAATATTTGCCCTTTTTCATTTAATTCGCTATTATGTTTTCTATAAACCTTGCTACAACTTTTAAAACTAAATAGTTTTCAAACAACTTTCACTTCACTTAATTATATTTCAATACATCAACTTATCAAAATTTTGAATGTTAATAGTCTACATTTTAAGTTGCTTTGTTTCCCACTTGTAGTGGTAAGTATAATTTCTGTAGATCTTTTTTTCAAATTGCCGTGTATGATTTATTTTTAGGGTCTTTATGTTTAGAGCACAAAATTGCATGTGCAAGGACAATTTTAAGGTTTGATTCTGCAGTGCTACTTACAAATCGAAAGTAGATATTTGTAAGCCTGGATTCTTAGTGTTAATGGTTATTATTGTCATTGCTGTTAATAGTTGGTCCGAATTGCAGTTAGATTCTGTTTAATTGCTGTCATTATTGATATTATTGATATACCGTTCCTATTTAGAAGAGCCTTCTGCCTATTACGTTTAATAGAAGTTTAATCGCAGCTTTAACCGTACTTATTTGGAACCTGTCAAGTTATTTGCATAAAATTTACTGTTTATGGAATTTATTGGATGCTGATACTTATTCACTAGCCTTGCTGAGTTGTCAGAAGTTATCGCTGCCCTGTTGTAAGAAGTCTTGGAAGCCCTGGACCCATTGCAATTGTAGAGCTCATATTAATCAGGTCATATGATAATTCTAAGCTTATGCCATGCATGTTTAACAATCAACTTACTTGACATCAGTCAAATTTAATAATTTAACTACCCCTTTATTAAATTAAAATTTATTGCAACCACTCGTACACTTGTGCTGAATGGTGGATTGTCCTTCTTAATTAAAACTGTAGTAGTTGACACCTATTTGCTATTTAGGGTGTCATTTGTGAATGTATGATACTGTGTGCTTTAAGAGTTACTGCAAATTAATTTTTTTTATTGATTATTTATGTAAATCTGTTTACGAGTTTGAGAAATTAGTAGTGGTACAAAAGTTACCAATAAATTTACCATAAATTTGTGTGTTTATTTTGCTTGTTTATGATTTACAAAATTAGGTGCTGTATCCTGTGGACTCATGTCCAAATATTTAGGTCAGTTATTTTGTGTGTTACTTGTGCAATACTGCACCTTCATATTATTATTGTGGGTCATTTTATACTTGCATTAATAATTAAATTTAAGTATTACATTAAAGGTAAATGTTTAGATGCTTAACCTCTATAGTTATATTTTGTGATTACATTTGTGGTAACTTGTTGAGAAATAATTTTGAGTCAATAAATTTAGTAAAGTTGTACTTTAAGTTTGGTCTGATATATTGTGGTACTTTAGTGTTTGTCCGAGAACTTGGAACAATACTCGCAGCTACTTTTAGCTCCAGTTCCTGACTCCTAGCTCCTGCTAAGAAGTTTCAGTCGTTCCTTAGTGTTTACTTTATGATTGTTTTGAACCTACATCTTGAAGAATCTTATTTAAACTAGTCAGGAGCAACTTATTGTCACCATATACCTAGGAACGTATTGCATCATTCCATTTCTAAATTTTACCGTGACACCATGCGACCCAATTTGAGGCATAATCCTTTTTATGTCAGGCTTGCAGGTGTGACAATGCAGGGGAATTTAATCTTAGATAAATTTGCACTTATTTTATATACAAAATGCTACAATCTATAGGCCAATTGCCCATTCCAACATAAACACCTCAGCATCTACGGTAAATGCATATATGCCTCATACTTTATTATTTTGATTATCTATTTTTTTCGATTTACAGTTAATGCATGGGACAAAAATCATAAATATCAGCAATAACAAACAGAGACACATTGTCAAAAGTTAAGAAATATTCATACCCCTACAATAAGCCGGTAAATTCGGCTCATTGACCTACATGTAAACATATATGTTACACATAAATTGCATATTACGTATGGTTTTATATTGATTTATTGATGTAAAATGCAACACTGTTTCTGTCTTGAATACAGAACCAACACAACCCTTTCAAGGCACTTGCATACAGGATTTCAGGATCAGTTGCTCATTTTTTCAGTGGTTATAGAAATAACTACAACACTGAGATTAGTATAGAACATTTAATTACATAGTTAGCAAGATATAATACAAAGTTGAGCATTTTAGCATTTTGCACGCATATTAAGCCTAGGTGCAATATGCTCTTAAACAATTGTAAAGTTACACGCTTGAACTCCCGATACGTACTGCCCTTACAGCAGGTTGCTACAAGAATCCAAGTATAAGAGGGGCGAGAATGCAAAACTAGTTTCTAATACTACCTACAGTTGAATTTATAGAATTAAGGAACACTTTAACAATGTATACATTACAATATTAGAAACCTATACTGTCATTCCCCTAAAAATTCCTCAACAAAGTACCAAGACTTGCTCAACAATAACTGTTTCACTTTATACCTAAATTTGGTGTATTTATTAAAAACTTTAATTTTATCAGATAAATTATTATATAATAATATGCCTCTATAATTAATAGAGTTTTGGAATAATGGCGATTGGGGTAGCAGCAGGCGTAGTTGATTCTGCTAGTGCTATAACTATGTAATTGAATTCTGGTGTCAAAGGTATGCCGATTTCTAAAGATTATAAATGTTGCTTCTATGATATATAAACATAGCAGTGTTAAAATTTGGAGCTTACTGAAGTATGATTTGCATGATATTCGATTACAAAGTATCCTAATTTCATGTTTTTGTATTTTAAATATAGATAGGAGACCCTCTTTCAAACATGATTCCCAAAATTCAATTACTACCGCTTTATGCTTTCAAAATAAGCATGATAAATAATTTTAGCAATGTTCTTGCCCATCTCAAATAGTATGGTTCTTAAACAGTATCATATATTATGCAGGCATGAGGCCCGATATTTCAAATGTTCATGCCTATTAATGTTTCGGTCAATTAGAACCCTTAAGAATTTAACATTACTCTTCTGATTTATAGTGTGGTCATGTATATCGATAATGCTTGATATGCTTTCTTTATTCAACAGGTTAAATTTTTTAAAATTTGTTTTACTAAAGTTTAAAAATAATGAATGAAATTTAAGCCAATTCTGCACTACTTTTAAGTCCTTTGTAATTTCTTTAGTTAGTGTACTTTCATTTATATCATCCCATGTAATACATATACTGTCAGCAAAAATTGTAAATGATGCTTGTTGAACAACAGAAGAGATATGATTAATATAGATTATAAACAGGAGCAGCACCAAGACCGACCCCTGAGAAACTCCCCACTGATTTTGAAAAAAAAATTGATGTGGAAGCAATACTATTGCTACTGCTATTCTTGAATCGAACTGCCTGCGGTCTATTGGCTAAGTAAGATTTAAGTTATTGATTAATGTGGCCTCTAAATCCAATTTTGTCCAAAATTTCTAATAGTAATTTATGATCGATACAATCAAAAGCTTTATCAGTATCAAGAAATATTGAGATGACTCTATTACCAGCATTTAATAAATTACAAACGTTAGAAAGTAAATTGTAGATTGCATTATTTGTACTCCTGCCATGATGGAATCTAAACTAACATTATAATTTAAATTAGGGCCGCTATACTTGCGGCCACGTCCCTAATGCTCCACCCGGAGGTACTACATTGAATCTAAACTGACAGTGAGAGAGAATTTTTTGACTAACAAGGAACGCAGACAGTTTATCTTGATTAAGGTCGCAATTATTATTGATATAGTAGAGAGCGACGATACTGGTTGCAAATTTTCAGGATGATAACAATTTACATTTTTGGGAATAAGTTTTACTAGGGCTAATTTTAATCAGTCTAGAAATATATTTTCATGGAAAGATTGATTTATGATTTTAGTTAGCGGTTAGTTGGTTTGTTACTCAACTTGTTGATTACAGCCATTACTTCAGTTTCAAGTGCTGGTTCTAAGAAAAATGAATTAAGTATATAATCTAATCTTTGTAAAGAGTTTTAAGCGAATTTTGTCCCGCTTCTAGAAGCAGTTGTCTTTATGTTGTTTTTTACCATGGATTTGTCTTTCCAGTTTTAAATTTAAACAAAATTAACTAGAGAATGTGAGTTATAACAACTTAAACTTGTTTGTATTTATTAAAGGTGTCTAATTTCAAATTCAAACGCATACTACAAATATGTCATACTCACAATAATAATCTGACGGGTTTTTGAATGATGGACAAGGATAATCCACACAAGAAAAATAATTAATCATATTTCTCCTTTTTCCACTATACATTGTTCTTCCAGCGGAAATTAAAAGAATGCGGGACAACATAGTGAAAATTTCGTAAGTAGGGGGATGTAATGTTAAAATAACAATACGACCTAAAAGAAATGAATTACAGACATTTAGTAACAGTTTCAATTTTACCTAACATATTCCCACTGCCTCCAGTAGCCCATTGTCGTAGATATTCCACGAGAAAAAATGTGTCAAAAATATCCATACCTCTAGTTGGTTGATCTAATAGAACAATATCAGTATCTAACAATAAGTGGCAGGCAACGTTCAACCGTCGTGTTTCTGATACAGTCATATTAGATACTTTTGTATTCCTAACTTGTTCTAATCCTAAATCTTCAATCAAAACGTTTATCTGTAAAATAAATAGAGGGTTATACATTAATTAAAAATTGTGAAAATACCCTATCCATGGCATCTATTTTTAAGTGTTCTAACTTTCCTGTTGGTTTCTTCAGATCATAATGAAAACGTAGTGTCTGAAGTACAGTCAAATCTGAACACAGAGCGCAATTACTTTGTGCATATGCTACACGAGATTTTAAAATATTGTTAGTTACACTATGCCCATTGAGTATAATATCACCAATGGCTGGCTTTGAACTGCCCGACAAAACATTTAACAATGATGTTCCTTCTTCATCAGATGTAGCCATTACAGCCAAAACTTCCCCACCTCGAACTTCAAATGATATATTATTGAGTAGAAGGTGCTGTTTCAAACCAAAACAAGATTTAATTGAGGCAGGCCACACTGCTAATTCGCAAACCTTTAAAACACAATTGCATTTTAAATTCACATAGAATAAAGCTATGTATCAACCTGCAAATGGGGATAATTAAAAGAAGGTCCAACATCTTCATCATTATTAAGATACTCATCTCTTATTATTGAAGGTCTTCTTCTGAACGGAGGAGCTGACAATTGGCTTTCAGTTTTTGGTACAGGGTGACCCATTTGACTTAAAACAGTAAACATTAAGTGATTGATACTATAGTCCACTCTACGAATCAGTTTAGTGATGTCAAACAGACTATGTACATGTAATATTTAGAGAAAATAAACGCTATGAATTCTTGGCATCACTTTGAGCTATTATCAAGAGAACTGTCCTGAATTTGATTTTCTTTTGCATCTGTCGGCTGTCATTTGCGATTTGTTACTTTTAGCAATTTTACTAATTTTTCTTGTTTAATTTGTATTAAAACTGTTCTCTTCAGAACAAATTTCGCTTTTTGTGGCGTTTTTCCATATTAGCAGTGAACAATATGCCTAAGACTTTTGACAAACGTTTTAAAAAAAATGGTATTATAAAGGGTTTTCCAATAAGAGGTGTTATTTTGAACAGCCCGCTATTTCGGTAGATGTCACTTTTGAAGCTGTAATTTTTTGACATTTGACAAGTAGAAACTACGCCATTAATAAAAATCTTGAGTGATGAGGCCCATTTCCACCTCAGTAGCTTTGTCAACAAGCAAAATTGTCGCATCTGGGGCCCAGAAAATCCAAGAGTTATTGTTGAAAAGTCTCTCTATCCTCAACGTGTGATTGTTTGGTGCAGTTTATAGTCCGGCGGAGTCACTGGACCTTACTTTTTCGAAAATGTGGCTGGAACAACAGTTACGGTAAATGGATTGCGCTATCGAGAGATGATTAACGATTTTTTATGGCCGGAATTACATGGTAGTGATCTGGACAACGTTTACTTTCAACAAGACGGCGCTACGTGCCACACAAGCAACAAAACCATTGATCTTTTACGGGAAAAGTTTTCGGACCGTGTTATCTCTCGAAGAGGTGATCACAATTGGCCACCAAGATCTTGTGATTTAACACCTTGCGACTTCTTTCTTTGGGGCCACGTGAAAGAGAAGGTCTACGCCAACAGCCCAGCGTCAATTCAAGACCTCAAAGAAGGAATTTGTGAGGCTATCGAGGACATAAAGCAGCCACTTTGAGCTTTGGTTATGGAAAATTTCATGAAAAGGATATTGTCCTGTAAGTGTGGTCATGGTGGTCATTTGCCTGATGTTATTTTTCACTATTAACGGCATACCTTCCTCTTTATAATGAAATACACATCCGAACCTTTATATTAAAAAAATAGAATTTTTCTTTGAATATCAAAATAACACCTCTTATTGGAAAACCCTATATATGCAATGTATGATAACATAGCAGCTGCTGGTCTATACGACATCACTTCACTGTTTCATGACACAGACTACATTATACTTTGTTTCAACTTACCTGTGACTGATAGTATTATGATAGTGCTCACCAAAAGCAGCAATACTGTTTCGCCGTGGATCAAAGCTACTGCTTTGAGGATTATTTTGCGGATAACCATAGTCATTAGCAAGAATATTGGCTTCAGATATACTTCTATTGCGATTCCATTGAGGACCTGTTTTGATTCCACCTTGTTGTAAAGCTGCAAGTGGTACTGCAGTTGAACTACCCTTTAAAATTATTTGTGTAAGTATCCTAATATATAATTCAATTAAAAAAAAAGCGTCCAAAAATTTAACTCCCACATATCCTTACTTTTAATGATAAAAACCTAATAACTAGTAGGGAGATTAGGTAGTACAATGGAGTATGGCTCAAAGGTCACAGATTCAATTCCAAGAAACTACATCTTTGAAAAAAGACAAGACCAGTATTTTTTCCAAATAATATGCGCTCTTTCAGAAGGGATGTTTGAGTCTTTGACAATCTCAACAACCATAGGCTGAGCAATGGAGGAAATGAGAAATCTATTGAAAAAGATGTAACACAGAATTTTAAGTTCTACCTAAAAAACATCCAGTAGGGTTTTAAGACAAAGGATTTGACAGCAAAATTCACTACAATACAAAACAACTTATTTGCATATCAATGTTTCCATTAAAAAATGCTCATATTACAATAGTTTGATGAAATTAATAGCTAAACACACCACTTTATGCATGTCTAAGTTATTTGTTAAGCATTGCATTGATTTTGACAGCATGATTAGGAATGCCAAATAGCTTCAAGTGAATTTAATAAAACCTTAAACATATTATTTAGATAAGATATTTAATCAAAGCAATGGTTATTAATATTAATAATTAATATGAAAATATCGCTTATTTAAATTATTGCATGTTATTGTAATGGTTTACAACCAAGCTCGTCATCACTATCATCATCAGGCAAACCAAAATCTGAATAATCACTATGGTTACTAACGTTTACTGTTAGTTCATCTATATCATCTAAAATAGGTAATCCTCTTCAATTTTTCTCTCTATGAGAATAAGCATTTACCCATTCTTGTTAACCAACAGTATTAAACTTATTTTTGGCTAACTTCCATATATCCCCGAATTTAAATGTGGTGTTACATGCAGCAACATGGTTTTTACTGTCGTCCATATTTTTTCGATCGGGTTGAGTTCAGAATGATTTAGAGGCAATCGTAACTCTGTATGACCATGTTCAGCTAACATTTTTATCAACAACATATTGTTTGCATGTGGGTTGGTTAATATTTGCATATAGTTCTGCTTTTGAATGTTTAAGCTCGAAAGGTATATTTCTTTCCAATAGCCACCATTCCATGTCTTCTTTTTTCCAAGCTGACGTTGGATTTATTTCCACAATTGCGTTATGGTATGCTGCATTATCCATCACTAATACAGAGTTTGGTTCAAGGTTTTGTAATAATTTATCTTGTAATTCTATTATTCATTTCATCGTGATAATCCTCAGTTTTAAGTTCTGATTTAAAAACCTCCAACCCATTACGAGCAAAACCAATTTTCTTGATAGCATGCACAATAATTAACAGTTTTCTTTTAATTAACCGTGCCTTTTAAACGTTGATTTGAACCATCATCAAAATGCCTTCTATATAGCATGTGAACTGTGCAAGTAAATTTCATGACAATATATAATTTTTTCCTTCTGTTCAATATTGCTGTATTTTTTATAAATAATCGACTCGTTTTGCTCAGATTTCTGGCTTCTCAATTAAGCCTTTATGATTGTCTTGGCACTTCTTCCAACAAAACCTCATTTTATGTACTAATCTTATAAATGAATCTATTTTTCCACAAAAATTCCTACCTATTTGACAGCTTCAAATACAGCAAGCATTGCAGGTTATTTATGGTGGATGTTTATAAATCGATAAATAATTGTGCGCACAATTTCTCCTTCAAATTCACTTAATGTAGACTTTGTACTGCTTTTCGTGATGGTTTTCCCTGGTGAAGTAAATTGTAACTTAGCACCAACTGACTGTGTTTTACCTTCTTTAATAATTTTTTAACAGTCGTTAGCACAACACCAGTTGCTTCCGACACAATTTTGTTTAAATTGTTCAGACAAATGACGTTTTGACTAGCATCCTTCTGCTTTTTCATATATTTGTAAAGATTATATATAATCTCGTGACATAAACAATTTTGCTAGAATTGCTCATACTTCACCTAAAAGAAAACAATAAGTATTCCACAGATGTGAAATTTAAAAAGGTTTGCTTACAGTTTCAAAATAAATAACGAAGTATAGTGTTGAAAAAGACTGGTTTATAATTATTATTAGCAAAGGCAACTTAAACAAAATACACAAAACATATACAAAATAGCAGGATTCGCCAATGTCAAAATCAAGTATGTACAGTATTAGCTGGACGGTAGGTTAAGAATTTGTAAAGAAGCACTACACTGCAGCTATAGCGATTATTTAAATTAATTATTTAATTCATATTTTTATACTTAGTAGCAGTTGTAAAATAAAGAAGTTTGTAAATGTATATGTGCAGATCGCTGAGATTTTAAAACACCTATAAAGTTGAAACTGCTTTGATATCATATTCCGCTTGTCACAATGAGTGTTCAATAAAATTCTAAAAATACCAGATGGGATACGTCTTATCTCACAGGGACCATTATTTGGCACGGCAGCAGAAATAAATAAATAGAACTAGATATGTTATATATTTTCTCAACTTCACAAAATGTAGTTAGAATTAAAGAATTAATGTCTTTCTAGCAATTAGGTTTTTGGATTTTTAGAGTAATTACATTTAGGCCAGACTGATAAAATTGTTATTTGGCTACACTGTCATTACAACTTTAAGCATGATAATGTAAATAAAATTGCAATATTAAAGAATATTGATTTTAGACAATCAAATTAGTAATATCTGCATTTTCTTAGAAGCTTTGAATATTATATATATTTTAAATAAAAATTTTCGTTCAGAGCATGATTTTAAAAAATACACACAAGATAGCATTGTAGTAAATGAAATTTTTAATGTACAGAACTCGACATTAGTTTAAACTAACCTCAAACAAATTAACATTTGTAACATAAATTGAAACAACCAATTTAAAAGATTCAATTATCATCATATTTTTCTTGTCCATCAAATGTAGTCACTTAGATATGACAGAGGTCTTCTTTGACATATTGGAACTCTTCTTTTATCAAAAGCTAGTCTACTTTGATCAGTCAGAGATCTTACGGTAAAGGTTAGTTTATTTGTGTTGGTTGTATGAAATTCACGTTTTAGTATAGGTTAAAATATCTAGCTTGGAGTGTTTTTATTTTTTGTGCTTAGGTTAAAAGCATTGGAAACAAGGCTCTATCAGCCTGTAAATTTCAGAAATAATCCTTCTGTAGATTACTTTCTGTCTATTTAAAGGTACGCCATTTTATTATTTGACCGAAGATTCATCGACCCTTTCCAGGTAGGTGCATGTATTAAAGTTGTTGAGTGGTATCCGTGCCTTCGTCAGGTGACGTTGTAAGTGCGCAAAATGGACAGGAATTTAAGATTCCTTCTATGCGGGTCACAACTCTGCTAAATTCCTCCAGAGAAAGTGTCGTTCTGCCCACTATTCGTTTCAAGTGAAATTTAGCACTCTTGACGCCGGCTTCCCAAAGCCCCCCAAAATGGGGTGCATAGGGAGGGTTGAAACACCAATCTATACCCCTAGAGGATAAGTAGTGCGCAATGACGGGGTTAGCTTGATCAAAATGTTTATATATTTCTAACATTTCTCTAGCCGCCCCACGAAAATTTCGGCTCTGATCGGAGTATATGTTCGTGGGTAACCAGCGTCTGGCTATAAATCTATCTAATGCAGCAACACGGGCTTCCGTTGTTAAAGCTGTGACAACCTCCATATGAATGGCACGTGACACCATACAAATAAAGAGGGCAATATATGCCTTTTGAAATTTTGTCGATCGCAACGAGGATAGCTTGATTGTAAAAGGACCGGTAAAATCCAAATCGGTATGCATAAAGCATCTTCCGGGTTTGAGGCAATAAAGCGGAAGA
Source organism: Platerodrilus igneus (assembly GCA_036346225.1). NCBI lineage: Eukaryota > Metazoa > Arthropoda > Insecta > Coleoptera > Lycidae > Platerodrilus > Platerodrilus igneus. The sequence continues at coordinate 5,899,239 of JARFIW010000301.1, forward strand.
TCTGCCACAGGAGGCTGAATAGGCTCCCCTTGAAAGCGATAGCAAGTCAGACAGCGAAATATTCTACTTCGAATTAATTGACGGATACAAGGAATCCAAAATGTACGGGTAACTAATGATTGAGTTAGCCGCGGACCCCCATGACCTGAATATATGTGATAGTAATCACATATTAATACAGCTAATCTGCTGTTTTTTGGGATAAGGTAGGGATGTTTGCTAGTTATGGAAAGGCTGGAATGGCGCAAACGGCCCCCCACCATGACTAATCCCGTGGGAGAGAGAAAATGTGACAACGGACGATACATTTTTGTGCTAGGTTGCCCTTTTTCTAGTAAGACGATATCGTCGTAGATGTGCTCGTACTGAGTAATTCTAATGGCAAATATGAGAGCGCTATGATACTCAGAGGCATTTAACGGACCAGTAGTCCTTGCAAGATTACGTTTGCGTGCAAGGCAGTTAAACGTGAACCTTTTAACGTACGCAAAAATTCGTTGAACTTTTAGCAAGTTCGAGGACCTTTGTAGTACTACCAAGTATTGTTTCACATCAACAGTAGAGACGAGTGCGTATTGTACGGCTTTAAACCCGTCTGCAATATTGTGTGTGTATTTATCACTTGGCCAATCACAATAATCACGGTATAAAAAATCAGGACCCTCCACCAGAGTGTACAATTCAGTAGTTCGGATGGCCTCAATCCTCGGCTTGCAGGATCAGAAGCATTCGCAGAACTGGGAATGTATCTCCATATGGCTGTGGGTTGATTTTCATGAATTTGCACCACTCGGTTCGCAAAAAATAATTTTAACTGATAAGGTGGCGTACAAATCCACGTCAGTGTGTTTGTAGAGTCACTAAAGCATATTGGATCTAGTAAATTGATGGTGTCAAATGCTAATGCTGAATGTTTCATTAGTTTTGCCAAAAGACATGCCGCTCCTAATTCAAGACGAGGAATGGTCCACGTTTTCAAAGGGGCTACACGGGTTTTGGAAGCTATCAAATGTACATATATTTTTTCATCAACTTCTAATCGCAGATACACAACAGCGGCCATCGCTACGGAACTGGCGTCGGAAAATCCGATTAAACGGGCTTGACTGTTGCCGATTTTCCAAATAGATCGTGGTATTGTTATGTATTCGAGAAGTGGCAGTTCAATTTGAATTTGCTGCCATTCTTGAAGAATTTCTGCGGGCAATTGTTCATCCCAATCCACCTTTTGTAGCCATAGGCGTTGCATAAGGCATTTGAGAAGAACCGTAAATGGACTTAAATAACCATTAATATCGAATATGCGTGCTATGCGTGACAAAATGCCTCGCTTAGTAGAGATGTCTGCAATATTTGGAACTTTACATCTAAATGTATCGGAACCCATATCCCAACAGAGACCCAGAACATCACGTGTTGTCAAAGTGGGATTAGAGTTCGGTAGATTTAGAACGTCCGTCTCCGACTTATCAATAAATGAAGTGTGTGAACTTCCCCATTTTCCTAAGTCGAAGTTACCTAGTTTTAGTAAATTGATCAATTCATTTTTTAGAAGGAGAATTTCTTCTAAAGAATCGGATCCAGTCAAAATATCATCAATGTAAGTTGATGATCTAAGGGCTCGGAAAGCCCGGGGGTACGAGTGACTCTCGTCTTCTACCAACTGCTGTAGAACACGAAGGGCAAGGAAAGGGCTACAGGTAGCGCCAAAAATAACGCGGGTATGTTCATATTCCGTTAAAGGTTCACAAGGGTGAAACCTCCAAAAAATATATAAAAATTTTCTATCTTCCGGGTGAACGACTATAGATCTAAACATTTGTCGAATATCGCAAGTGAGTGCGACTTGAGGTATTCGAAATCTTGTTATTACAAGACCAATATCAGATTGTAATTCGGGGCCCGGTAAAAGAATATCATTGAGACTAAACACGACTCGGACTTGAGTACTACTAGAGCGCTTATTTTTAACCACGCCGTGGCGAGTCATGATATATAAGGACTGTTTCACAGCGGGAGTGAGTTGTCCCTGTGATATATAATTAGCAATATTTTCTGAATATAATTTATAAAAGTTTTTGTCGCGTGCAAATCGAGCTTCAAGTTTTAGAAAGCGATTGGTAGCTAATTCTCGTGTTGAACCTAATGTTCGGGAAATGTTTTCTATGAACGGTAGTCAAACCACATACTGGCCTAACTCGTTTCGTATAGTAGTGGACTTGAAATAATTTTCACAAGCCACGTTTTTCAGGCGACATTGGCGCCGTAAATGGTATTTCTTCAGCTTCCCAGAAGGCATGAATGGTGTCGCTAAGGGACGGTTCTTCCGAGATGCTAGTGTACAACGCAACACCTGAATACGGTTGACTTAAAGCTGGTACATCACCCATAATAACCAAACCAAACGAGGTAAGAAGCGCCGATGGCTTGCCTGTTAAACGCAACGAATCGTTGGGTGTGGCATCTAAGACAGCTTGAACACCTAACAGCATATCGACAGGAGCGGATATGTGAAATTCAGGATCCGCCAATTGTAGGGATGAAAATTTGTCTATTAAATGCTTAGATAAATTTGCTATCGGAAGATCTGCGGTAATACGAGATAAAACAACAGCCTGTAAATTTAGAGAAACGTTTTGATCATATATTGATGTAACGTTACAGGTAGCAATTCCATGAACCTTTTCTAGCGGAGATTGGCCTACTCCACGTATTTCAAAAGGACATTTCTTGCGTCTAAGACCTAACTTGTTAGCTAAAGATAATGTGATAAAATTAGAATGCGACCCTTGATCTAAAACCAAGCGACAGCGATGCCAACTACCGTCACAGGCTAAAATTAGTACCTGCGCCGTGGCTAAAAGCGCAACGGTTCCCTGTTCATTTGCACAGGAATGAACAAGAGAGGCTGGAGCAGGAAAATGTTCAGCCGAATTAGCGGCACCTGAAGAGTGTCCTACCGCGCTTCGTGGCGGAGTCGGAGTACTGCATGAAATTGGTGCCTCGATACACAGTAGCGTATGGTGCATTTTACTACCGCACCGTTTGCACTGATTTTTTGACTCACAAGTCGAAAGAGGATGTGGTGATAAACACGCAAAACATCTATGATATTGCTTTACCATGTATTGCCTTTCTAGAGTTGATAAAGCTAATAATTTTGGACATCTGTAAAATTTGTGGAACTGATCGTCGCAGGCAGGACAGGGCTTAGAAACGGCCTGCTTTGCATTAAATCGTCGTGAAGTAACTTCCTGTGCGGACATTGTTACACGCTTATTGTTTACAGAATTTGTATATGGTTGAGGGTTAGCCCTTTGTGGTGGACTAGACACATTTTTTGATCGTGGTGTATTATTGTTACCGCTCACCAGTGCTAAGATAGAACATTTGTTGCGTAAATATTTTATAAAATCGTTAAATTTCGGAAATGTTTGATTTAAATGTTCCTTTTCGAATTCTTGTCTCGACTTCGGGTCTAATAAACCGAGGGAAAAAATAAAAATATGTAATCAGCCAACTCAGGTAGCTGCATGTCGATAAGAGCTGTGACGTTGGCTTGCAGGGTTTCATATAAATCACTAAGAACTTTTGGGGAATCCGTCTTTAGTTAAGTTAGTGAAAATATTTTGGATAAATAATGATTAGCAATTAGCCGTTTATTAGTGTAGCGTTGAACTAAGAGATTATAAACAACCATATAATTTTCTGGAGCAAATCGAACAGATTGTGCGAACTTCAATGCCGTCGCATCCAAATAAGAAAGCAAATATGTAAATTTTTCGCAATCATTAAGTGCGTTATTGTTGTGAATAATGTTGTCATATAGAGATTTAAACGCACCGAATTTCTCGGGGTCACCTCGAAATATATCTATTTTTATTTCTGGTAAATGAACATTAGATCTGGTATTTCCAGAAATATCAATAGTATTTACATTGGACGTTGTGTCGCGAGCGACATAGCGCGCCGCATTAGCTAAAATATCATAGTACATAGTATTGAACGTAGATTCTAGATTAACGGTATCCGTAAATAAGGTTTTATAAACGTCAGAGAGTGACGATAATTCATCTAAGATATCTAAAAATTTTGTTCTTACGTCATCTAGCTGACTAACACGAGCTTTAAATTGATCAAGATTAGTTGGTAACGTAGAAATTAAATCGTAACAATCTTGCAAACTTCGCCAGTACCTTTCTTTGCGATTTGTTAATCGTTTAAATTCAACAATAACTTCACGTTCTGGTTCCATATTGTACCAGGTATACTCGTAACAAATTGAAAACACAAATAACTAATAGAAAATGTAACGCAGTTGCAAAGCCTTAAAGGTAAACACAGTACTCGTGGAGAGGCAATGTTAATGTTGGTACGGACTTAAACTAATATAAGTGAATTCAGAACTCTAAGAAATAAAGTGCATTAGGTACGTAATATTTACAAACAAAAATGTAAACAAACAGTTTCGTTAAAGTCCTTTGACTTATTTTGTTATCTACACAGCTGATTGATAAGCGTAGTAACAAGATGTTAAAGAACTACAAACTTTAAATAAATTGGAACAAGTTTTTAAACACCTGTGATGCTAAATGCAAAGTACTCGTTTTGTTGATAATAATTGAAGTTTGAAATCTTTAATAGAAATCATGCATTTTAATATTCAAACCCACTTTTAGAAAATAGTTTTGAAAAAGAATTAATGTAATAATTTAAATTTTAATGATCCCGCTAATGAATTATATTAATTTTGACTATAATTCAAAGCTTATTTGCTCAGAAGAACCACTTTTTTGTGATATGGGGCTCAGAAGGACCACTTTTTGTGTGGTACACATTGGAGTGTATAAAAAAATCGGAACAGCTCCAGAACGTTTCCCAAAGCGTAAAGCTTAGCAAATGGAGTGTAATTGTATGCAATTGGAGGTAAGGCGCGAAAAACAGTAACATAGGTCAAACCGTAATTATTGCTTGCTTACCTTGCAATGTTGTTCACCAATTTACTCCCGCGAAGATAGGTGTTGTTTACCGGTCGACGCAACCTGGTCGGGCAGCACCACGTATGCACTCGCGGTTGTAGTTATTAGGTGTTGAGTCGGTGAAGGACGATACGAGACTCTGATGTTGGTGAAGCAAAAAGGATTTATCGCTCCGCCATATGTGTAGCACAACAATAATATACGATAAGGCCATCTATATTGTCAATCGCTGACCTCCAACTGTATGAAGTTTTAACAGTTGTATACCCCTAAAAGAATTCCCTTGTTATCATTAAATCCAACCCCTTGCTACTAAGTTAGCTAGCATAACTGTTTTGTTACGTTTCTTTGATAAAGTAACTTAAAAAATCATTAGGATCAATTTCACACGTTAGTCGTTCTACTAGTGGTCACGCCGGAATAATTAAGAAATGTTTTAGGTTCATGCGACGTGAAAGACGCTCCTTGTTTGGTATGAGTGTAAGAAGGATTACCACAAATGGCAAACAGTTCCTTAAAACATCTAATAACTTCTGAGGTTACAGTGCTTGAACACAGAAAAACAATGGGAAATCTCGAGAATTTATCGACAATGATTAGCATGTATGGCTTCTTGATACAAGTAGAAAGAGAACTTTTATTAAAATCTATATTAAGTTTTTCAAAAAGTGAAGCAGATTTAATTGTGCCATAGAATTTATAAAACATGTGGTTTTATTTCAGAACATATTTACATGATGTCTTCATCTAACAAACTTCGTCTAAGGAAATTGCAAAATTCTTAGACTTCAAACAAGTAATAACTGAATGGTAAAGAGCAGTATGCAATTGATGTAGGTCAAATTGACAGCGGTTCACTTCAGTATCAGTCAGCTGTGCAGAATAATACACGGAAAATTGACAAGGTAGACAACATCCACAGAAACCTCAAGATTATAGAACCCACCAAAAATAAAAGAAACCTGAAAAAATAGAAATTTTCAAAGTTCAATGTTCCACCTTGTATATAAGACAAGCGTACCTTTTAGCGATTAAAAGTGCAAAGCGAAAACACAATTCCGTGCATGTGAATAATCACTCTAGTATATACATAAAAGCGTATTGTAGATAGAAAGGAAAATTGTATTATTTTAATGACTCTATGTTTCAATAGTGCACGAAAAAAGGGTTGTTGAGACACAGGCATATTTGTTATTTTATGAACGAATACAAAGATAGTAAAAGGGGAAAGCACAACACTTCCCATGTATTTAAAACTCCTAATTTTAAATCAATAATACAACCTAGTGTACAAACTTAGCCATATATGTAAAAATAATTATCCTTGAGATACCTTAAAACGCATTACATGCGATTGCAAATCGATCATTTTTAATATATAAATACAAAGCCATTCGTTTGTTATAAAAATACATTTTTACATGTGCAATTAAAGCTTTAATAAATCATATAAATTGACTTTAGTATAACATTTTAAATAAAACATGTTCTCAAACTTTTGGGAGAAAATAGAAAAAGTGCGTCATCTATACTCAGAACTACTTAAATACCTAATCAATAAATAAACACTTATTTTAAGAAGAGCGCAAACATTAAAATGTAATAAAAATGTCAAAAATCGAAAAGTATTATTTATTATCTTTCGCATTACTACAAAATATGATGTAATGCCACGATCAGCTTGTTGCGTTGGATAAAGACATAGAACGCGGCGATTGGATGCTAATGAGGTAATAAACTATTAAATTCTCAGAAATCTTACATCATTATGATGTACTATGTTCAAAACGGATCCAGAAAACTCTAAAGAACCATGATGTAATTAAATAAAGGTATATAAGCGTGAACTTTATTAAAGAGATTTCATTCATAATTTCGCGTCAACCAAACAATATGTAGAAATTAATGCGATTCAATTCATTAAATCGCGAAAAAATTACTTTGAGAAAACTTGTTTTAAAGTAGGCAGTACACATACAGTATTTAATATGTAACTATAAATAAAGAAGTAGTTCCTAAAACGCAACCCTGCATAAATATGGAAGTTGTGAAATGCAGTTATTTGATTTTGTAATATAAATGAAGACGGAAAATTCTTTAATACAAAAAGCTATTTCCAAATTTAATTAAATAATTAAATCGAAGATGCACTTTTGGTAATTGATGGAGATTTAAGCAAATATGGATGATTTTTTAAACTGGGATTTGAATGTCAATTTAAAATAAAACCAGGAAGGAAGATTTGGATAAGCGCTCTTTTAACATATTACCATAAACATAAAATTTTAGATTGCTTTGTAACTGAGATTTTAGTATTCTTGTCATTTGAATTTAAGGTAGAATAATTCTTAATCATACAAATTTTTTTTTGTAAGGATATTTACCATAAAGGGTGTGGTCAGAGTTCGAAACACTTTGACTTTTAATAGACTATCTGTTAAAAATTTTTTTGGCCAAACAAACTTATAAGCGTGAGAATAAAAGCCAGGTAAATTATCCACAAGAAAAGAGATTTGAGTTCTGTAAATTTTAAGCAAGATTAGGTGAGGAACATTTTGATAATTAAGTAAATAGCACTTGTTAGGAATAATGTTGTTTGAAAGAAACTATGCTGTAAACATTATATATTCTTTTGTATAAAAAAAAATATTTGTGACTGTATAGATGCTATTTAATATTGCTGTTTGATTTCATTTTGTAAATTCCATTACTTCCGTTGAGCTAGCAGGCAAAAAAAGTTAGAAAGGAAGGTAAGTCGTAATTTCAAATTTTACAATTTGCTAAACCTGTGTCACAGCACCTTTAGCGACGTTCCTACGCACAGGCGTTGTGATATTAGTCTTTTAGCAGCGCTTCAACGTGCAGACGTTATCACAGCAATATATGTGTATATATATATTGCTGTGATAAGGGGTTGTTTAAGGGTGTATTTTATAGCAATGGTCATGTAGTAATCAGAAATCACAATAAGAAGCAGAAAACTGCATTTATTTAATAGAAAATTGAGTAATTGGGATAGTTTGTAAATAGTAAGCAGTCAACACCCTGTATATAGAGTATAAGTAGTTTTAAGCGACGCAAATAGTAACAATAGGACGCATAGCTAGCGTAGAAATAAGTAATTCATGCATTAGATAAATAGTAAATGTTTAACACCCGGTATATAGAGTTTTAGTAATTTTATGGAAGGCAAATAACGATATTTTTTCAGTGGAAGCACGCGTATTTAGAAGTAAGCATAGTTCATGTAATTAAACACGCATTCAAAAAGAATTCTAATCAGTTATGATAATTCGGAGATAAGAGATAAAACTTAAAGAAGTGTAGTGTAAGTGCGTACAAACAATTAACAATTTTTAATAGTAAATGTAATTAAAAACGCGTAAATACATAAATACGTAAATAGATAAATATACTTGAAAATTGAAAGTCGAATTGCATCAGGTATTTGTGTATAATATGGAAAAGCGATTATTTTCTCAAAACACCGCATGGTCTGATAACAGAGCATATGTAAGCAAACAACAATTACTCGAAAGGCCGAGAATGTTACATCAGAAAACCACTTTAAGTGTAGAAAATGGAGAGACCTTATTGGTTAAGATTAGCGACGGGCTTGTTAGCCAAACCCACAGACGAAGTGGGATATCAACCATATATTAACAGCGAGCATAATAACGAAGCTCAGTTTTCAACTCAATAAGGCCAAGCTGTGTCACTATGAATCAAAGAGTAACGCGTACGTAATAATATTTTGAGAGTAAAAGTGTTTAATGACAGATAGTGCTACGAATATGAAGATATCTAATGCCGATGAACGTAAGTACAATTTTGGGAATTTATCTAAACTAAAATATAATAATAATAATAGGGCTCTAAGTTTGGTGCGAGAAATCTAAATCTAAGTTTGACGACAATAATTCGAAGGAGATGTAATAAATCTAAGTAATGTTAACGATCCAGAGGGGGACGATAACATTCTAAGTTGGACGATAATAAATCTAAGTGTGATAATAATAATTTGGAGTTTGATGACAATGTTCTAAGTTTGGTGAGAATAAACTCTAAGTTTGACAATAATAATCCAGAGGGTGATGACAATAATTTAAATGTAATAATTCAAGCGTGTGGATAGATAATATTTCAAATGGGTATATAATAATTCCGAATTGGTGGAAAATAATTTCGAATACGATGGATGGTGTAATAATGCATGGAGAATTATAATTGATGTTAGTTGATAATGGATGTGTCGATAATTTTGGTTGCGAGAAGGAAATAAAGAAACACACAGACCAGGTTAGATCTTTTTAGTTTTAAGACATATTTTTTTATTTGAATTTGAATATTGAATTGATTAATTAATATAAAATAGTGTAACAGAGTCAGCAACGAACTTTTGCATACGTTGAAAGTACGTAATATAATAAAGGGGTTTTGTACGTTCCAGGCTTCTTTTGATAAAAAAGGAATAGTTTTTGGTGACTTTAGATTGATAGTAAAACATATGATTTTGAGATAAATATCACTTATAATATTGATTGATTGGAAAGTGTATTTTATTAATTTTCAAAACCTGTACATAATATTTGTTTTCATTATATGGAATTGAATTAACTTCATTTTATAATTCAAAATAAAAGCTAGTCGAAACAGAATAATAACCTTAGTGGGAGTGTAACTTGATTGAGATAAACACAGAGAGGTGGAGTCAAGTAGAATACGCCATGGATACCGAGTACGGCGTTATCATATCAAATTTTGTTATTGGTCGACACAAGGTCGGCGAACGCAAGTTCCAGGAGTATCATAGCAATAATTAATATGGGGCACGAATAATTGTGAGAGTACATAGCAATATTTATATGGCCGCCCAAACGATGGGGCACGAATAATTGTGAAAGTACATAACAATATATATATATATATATATATATATATATATATATATATAGATTTTATGAGATTATGATTGAATTATTTCTTTTGTTTGCTTAATATTAGTGTTCTTCTGCGGCGGCCAATCAATCCATTGCTGACTTTTGGCTTTATCCTTTTCGATTCTAGATTCTTCAGCGCCTTTGTTACAATATAATTCAATCTATATAATTCATAAACCTACACATGCACACTTTAGAATTTATATACAGATTTACTTATTTATTTAAATTCAAATATGTAATTTGTATATAGCTCTACACATACTTAACTGCTTTTCATATATGGGCCATACATTCATAAAAGTGGTAAATTACATAACAGTGCATAGATATAATCTGAAAAACTTACAATGAAGAATGATTGTGTATGGAATTAAAGAAATTATGCATAAGCAAATCTTACTATGTTTTAGAGTTCGTAAACTAGACTACCGTTGAAAACGGAACTACAAGGGGAATATGTAGATTTAAGTTATAAAATAAGTTAAAACAAGTTTGTTGCGGTAACTTTTTGAAATAGAGTGATTCTGCATCCAATTGCAACTACTTTAATTAAAAACGCTAACGTAACCCTTTTATGTTATTTTCAAAATATTACAAACTTAACAAATACGTCATGCTGTATAAAAATTTCCCTTAGTAGGTGGTATATATCATACAACCGTTTCTAAATTCGTTGTGGTCGTAAACCACTTCTAAAAGCTAGAAGCTCATCTTATCAATTGCCTGGAGCATATTCTAACCGCTGCTTGTTATTTCCAAAAGTTACTTATCGAAAGATTAAAACTTCTTGCTCAAAGGTTGTTATCTGTGTGTTTTCTGTGAAATTCTATTTTGTTATTTGCAGGCGTTCAAGCTCACTCAAGTTTTATGGGCTATAAAATAGGCATGCTAATTAAGTCGTTCCTCGTAGCGTGGATCGATAATAATACAAACCTCTATTCCTTCCTAAAAAGTTAGACAACTAATCTTTTTTGGCCGTATGGCTGGTTGCATAATCGCTTAGATGGTTTAAAATATATTTTGCTTTCCCAAACGTACAATGAAATTCAATGGAATTAATTATCGTATTTTGCCTTCAGTATTGCTTGCATTCTACGAATGTTTTTACCGTTGTCTGGAATATATATTTTTGCTTGCTTTCGTAAGGTAGGTAACATTCTATTGCTGGGAATGGTTTTATGTTATTTCTTCCATGGTTTTGAGGTTGCACAAATAAAAGTTCAACTTTGAGAAAGGTCTCTTAGTTTTTCGTTCTCTTACTTACTTGTTCGTCATAGTAACTTTGCCACAAGACACCTTTTGGTTTACGTGAGCGAGTGAGTCTGCTAGTTTAGAATTAACTTTACATACTCTTTACATTTTAACTTGTTTACTTAATATCATCATTCTTATCTTTATTATTATTTTATTTTATTACTTATTTTATTTTCTTGTCCTGATGAAACAAACCCCTTACGAAAGTGGGTGAAACGTCGACCGTAGTTTATAAAATGACACGGTTTCAACCTGGAAACATAAATATTTATAATGTTCTGTTACTTAATTTTCGCGGGTATGGTTTCAGATAGTTTTCATAAATACCCGATGAGTGATTGTTGACTGTAGCTAAGGCGAACACCATTAAATTTCTATCTATTTTGACTTCGAAACTCTAAACCCGCTTATCTCACCATTAAGTTGTCAATGTGGAAATCCATTCTTGAATATACGAAATGCGATTGCTAACGAATGTCTTCCACTTATGCGAAGAAGGCCGAATCCAAGACAAAACAACAGTAGAATCTGACCACGCGAAAATACTACTAAATGATAAACTATCTGTATAAGTATTTTTGACGAAATCTACTAAATCTGCCAAGAGTACGGCAGCACACAATTCCAGACGGGGCAATGAAACGCGATTAGTAGGAGCAACCTTCGATTTTGCGCAAACTAATGACATGGTAATACTACCTTCTAAATAGAACGAACGAAAATAGATGACAGCTGCATACCCGGCTTCAGAAGCATCACAAAATCCATGCAACTCCACCTTTTTAAAATTATTACATACGATGCGACGCGAAATATCAATATTCGAAACCGCTGGCAATTCACCCAAAAAATGTTTCCATTTTTGTAAGACTTCCAATTGCGGCTCTTGGTCCCAACCGAGACCTAAAATCCAAAGATCTTGAACTAAACGTTTAGTGAAAAGTACTAAAGGCGCTATCAAACCGAGAGGATCAAAAATTTTTGCGATAGCCGACAAAATATTACGCTTAGTGCAGGTGCGCTCTTCAAAGTCTAAGTTGTATTAAAATACATCTGTAAAAGCGTGCCACCAAAGTCCCAAAATTTTTATTGAACCACTATCTTTATCATGAAATATAATTGCTTCCGAACTGGACAGGGGCTCCTTCAAGTTGGACATCACTTCCGGGCAATTACTATTCAATTTTCTTAATTAAAACCACCACTAGTGCAAATACTATTCAATTCGATAATTAATTGATTAGCAGCGTCAATCGAATTGCATCCAGTGACTAAGTCATCAACATAGGTATCGCTCGCCAATACCGATGACGCGAAAGGAAAATTAATCAATTCTAATCTTGCCATTTCTTGAACAGTACGCAAGGCCAAAAAAGGCTACGACAAAACTCCATAAGTCACAGTTTTTAATTTAAAGCCCATAATAGGATCAGACGGAGAAAATCTCCAGACGATACGTTGATAATCACGACGAGTATCTTTAACCAAAATCTGCCGATACATTTGTTTAATATCAGCTGTAATTATTATAGAATGTACACGAAAGTGCAATAACAAAACTGCAATGCCTTTTTGCAGGGCAGGGCCAATAGCCAAGCTGTCATTTAACGAATTTCCAAATTGATCCTGACACGACGTATCGAAAACCACACGCAGTTTGGTGGTAGTGCTATCACACTTATGTATAGCATGATGGGGAATGTAATACATTCTCTCATGAACCGACGAACTTTCAGGCGATTCCACTTGAACCATGTGACCGTTTTTCAAATAATCCTCCATAAATTTTTTATAATCCGAATACAATTCAGGATTTTTTAGCACACGACGTTCTAAAGACAAACATCTTTTAATACAAATAGACAACGAAGGTAATTGATTACAAATGCTAGGTAAAATATAACAATCTATTTCATATGCTGGAGATCTTGCTCCCGGTGGCTGACTACACACGATATTGCACTAGACAACAACGACAAATTCACGCCAAGTCTTTGAACAGTGACATTGGCTCTCCGTTTCTTTAAACCTAATTTCTGACGACACCTTTCAGTCATAAAACTTTCCATGAATCCGTTATTTAAAATTACACGAACGCGTTGCAATTTTCCTGCATAATCAAGCACCTACACCATTGCTGTAGCTAACAGTGTGTTGTATGTTCTAATGACGTCGAAATTAACGAGCTAGTGGCAGGTTGTTCATGCACAACCGCCGACGACAGATTGTCCTTACTAGGTTTACTAGCAGAAGTAAGTCTAGGCGCCGCTCTCCGAGGAGACGCGGACCTTTGACGATGAGTTTGTCTGCGTGGAGACACCGATTTTTATCGTTTATCGAAGTGAAGTAACGAATTGTGTGACTGATGACATTTTCTACACGACCAATTTAACTTACAATTTTTCACCGAATGTGAAGGATTTAAACATTTGATACAAAGGTTTTTAACCTTTACCACCTCAAATCTTTTTTGAAAGGTTTTATCGAGAAACTGTTTACATCTATAAATAGGAGGCACAGCTTGACATAAACTACAATTTTTACCATCATTGGTGGTACCAACTAAAGAAGTTTTAGCCGAAGTGCTAACGAACTTTTCTTTTTCCCTTTGTTTTACGGAATCTCGAGATTTTAAGCATGTTCCTGAAGCAATGTCATTTATTTCCAACACTTTACATTGTTTTTCAATGTACGACCTAAAATTTTTAAACGAAGGAATCTAGTCACTATTTCCTAATTCGAAACGCTTTAAAATGTTTGTATCTAATTTTTTTGATAACAGATTCAACAACATGAAATCTAATAAATCTATTTCCATCTGCTTTAACGCGAATATATTTTCATTAGAACAACTAATTAATTGGCGGAGTTCCGTGTACGAGTCTGAGGAACTTACCTTAGGGCTTTTTCGAGAGCATTAAAATATGTTGAAAGTAATAACCTCTTGCACTGAAAACGATTAGTAATGATTTTATAGGCTTCATCGTATTCACAATCATTTAATGGCAAATGTTTTATTAACGCACGCGACGACTTATCTAGTGTATCAACGAGGTAGCAAAATTTTTCAACGGGTGACAAACTGACATTATCATGAATCAATCGCTTATACATTGCATGATAACTTTCAAAGACCAAAATACGTCCTGAGAAGCGCGGAACTAAAGGTGTTTCAAGCGAATGCCACTATTTATCGACAAAAGATTATTCAAATTTTCCAACTGTGGCTTATTTTCTACGCGATCTAATTCACATTGTTCAGCGATAATACGAATATCTAATAGATAATCATCGATTTTCACCCTAAGAGCCGAAAATTCATCCAAATGTTCACTTTCCTCATAAAAAAAAATATCCTTGCAAAAAAACTTGAAATGAGTTTCAATTTGCTCGACACTTTCAATCGACGCTCTAATTAAAGCAATCTATACATTTTCCGGTTGACTAATTTTACTGTATATATGATCCAACCTTTTAACTACAAATCTAGCTTCAAGAATAGCTTGAAACGTAATGGTTTTCTACGTAATATCGCAATCAATTCGCTAAAGGAAATGTTTAAAATCACTCAAAAATGTACTGTTGAAACAGCTTTTCTAGATTTATTTTACGCACGGTATGAATCTCTGGAAACCGTTAGAGAAAATTTTCTTACACATCATAATTGAATAGTAGGTGCAATTTCTTCCGCCGGTGACGCTGATGAAAAATTTGAGATGGAAGACGCTATACGAAAACACTTTAATCATAACTACTTCCAAATAAAAGCGCTCTATTTCAAGCTGTTTACCAGCCAATCTTCGCATCGGCCCGATGTGTCCCCGCCGCTAGATACTTTAAAGTCAAAAGTATCACTTCCCCGCTGACCCTGCCTACGTTTGATGGGGAAAGTTGTCTCTTCGAAAGTTTTATTGGTCGTTTTGATAGTTTAGTTAATCTTAATAACGATTTGCCGGACGTAAATAAATTTTCCTATCTTCAATCAGCACTAAAAGATTCCGCATTCCTAACCATTAAAAACTTTGACCTTACAGAAGCCAATTACGCTCTTGCATACACAAAACTTCGCGAAAAATATCGTAATATTCGTCACATTACCTCTGCTCTATGGAACAATATAGATAAATTTCCCAAATTAAACTCCGATAACCCCGTCGGTTTGCAAAAATTAGTTGATACTTTTGTCGATAATTTACAGGCGCTTAAAAAATTTGATTTACCCATAGAACAATGGGATTTTATTCTTGTACAAATGATTTTAAATCGCTTGGATGTACACACTGCTCGTAGTTTTGAAATGAATCAAAATCCGACTACTATCCCATCTTATAAAAAGTTAATTGCTTATCTGGAAAATACGTGTAAATCCTTATCGAATTTGTCGCTAAATCATAAAACTGATTTAAACAAAGTTATTCATTCCAGCAACCCGTCTAAACCTCGATCCGCCGTTTCCATGTTAGTACAGACAAAATCTAGTGTTAATAAATGCCCGCTTTGCAAACAAGATCACAATCTTTATCGCTGTAATAAGTTCGTTAAACTTTCGTCGCAAGATCGCTACAACTTTACTAAAAACCAACATCTTTGTATTAATTGCCTTAGTAATTCTCACATTTTAAATAAATGTAGGTCTACTTTTTCATGCCGCCAATGCAATCAACGTCATCATTCCTTATTGCACTTCGATCGCGTTTCGTCTAAACCCGCTTTCTCTGCTAGTAACCAGGCTCGATTGAGCCCGGACACCGCCGTCTCTAAGATATCACCTCGCACTACTCCCGCTATTCAAGATCGCTACAAGCCTTGCGCTCCTTCTGCCTCTGAGGAATCATCGAATTCGTTTAGTTGTAGTGGTCCGTCAACTTCGAATGTCGTTTTATTTAATACTTTAGCTAAACCTTAAGTTGTTTTACTTTCCACCGTTCAAGTGGAAATTACTGATTGCTCTGGTTCTTTCCAAAAATTTCGCGGTTTACTCGACTCGGGTAGCATAACTTCTTTTATTTCGCAAAATCGTGTGAAACGTTTAGGTTTTCGTACTACTCCACATTCTCTTACCCTTAGTGGTTTAGGTTCCATGCGCTCATCTGCTCAGCATGGCACTGTCGCCGTTTCGCTCAAACCAATAGGTGTTTCTTCACCGATTATTAATTTTCAAGCTGTAGTACTTCCCAAAATTTGTGAAAATTTACCTGCTTCTAATATTTCTTTACAACATTTCAATCATCTGGCTAACCTCAACCTAGCTGATCCGCTCTTTGCTCAATCTGGACCCATTGATTTATTACTTGGCGCGGATATTTCCCCAAGTGTTATTAGACGGTCGCATCCAGGGTGATAGCGATCAACCTGTTGCTATTAATTCCATCTTCGGATATGTTTTAATGGGAAACATACCTTCCTCGCCCGCTTCTAAATCAACTAGCTTGTTTTGTATGACAGATTCTACTTCCCCATTGGAAGATATTGTCGCTAAATTCTGGGAAGTCGAAGCTGTCCCCGCCGCTTAACCTTTCACGCCTGAAGAAACTCTTGTTGAAAAACATTTTGTCGATACGTTTTGCCGCAATGAACAAGGTCGCTATGTCGTCTCATTGCCGTTTAGAGATCAAAAACCATTTTTTCCAGGTAGTCGTGGATCTTGCCTTACAACGATTTGTTTCTTTAGAAAATCGTCTATTTAAGCAACCTCGTGTTTACGAACAATACGTTTTTGGATTCTCAACATATGCAATCTGTTGTTATTGGGTCTCATTCGAACTTTTCTTATCACATCTCGCATCATTGCGTTGTGAAACCCGAAAGCGTAAGTACGAAATTACGAGTTGTTTTCAACGCTTCCGCTAAAACTCTGTCGCAATCGTCCTTAAACGCTCACTTGTTTGTTGGGCCGAAGTTACAACCCGATATTACCGCAATTTTGTTACAATTTCGTTTATATCCTTATGTCGTCACTGCCGATATTCGTCAGATGTACAGACAAATTCTTGCAAATCCCGCTCGGTGTGACTATTAACGAATTATTTGACGCTTCTTCCCTGAGGAGCCCATTCAAGATTTTAGATTAAATACCGTTACGTATGGAATCAATTGTGCTCCCTTTCTTGCCATACGCACGCTTCAGCAGTTGGCCGTGGACGAAGGGAATTCTTATCGGTTAGCCGCTTTCGCACTTCGCCACCATACTTATATTGATGACATCGCTACTGGTGGAGATTCTATTGAATCAACCCTCGCTCTACGTAATCAACTAATTGCTCTTTTAAAACTTGGTGGTTTCGAACTTCATAAATGGTCAAGTAACCATCCCGAATTGTTAAAAGATCTTTCCGCTACGCAGCAATTCGCGCAACCCCGCTCCTTTGAGGATCCTGACACTCAACCTCTAAAAGTTTTAGGTCTTCAATGGAATCCCACTTCAGATAATTTTTGTTTTCTAGTTCAGCCACTAAGTACCTGCTGTACCAAACGCAACCTAATTTCTAACTTAGCCCGCATTTTCGACCCCATGGGACTTTTATCCCCTCTTACTTTTCTGGTAAAACACTTAATTAAACTTATTAAAATTAGATTGGGATGCTCCCCCTCCCCCTGACCTCCTGCGTTTGTGGGAGAGATACTTGCATGAGTTACCGCTTCTTTCGGATTTCGCTTTACCCCGCTTGCTTATCCCATCACAGTTTACTACGTGCGAAGTTCACTGTTTTGCTGACGCTTCCGAACGTGGCTACTGTGCTGTTGTTTATTTTCGCTTTGTTACTCCTTCCGCCGTTGAGGTTCGCTTAGTGTGCGCTAAGTCTAAGGTCGCACCCCTTCGTAAATCTCTTTACCCCGTCTCGAATTGTTGGCCACCACACTGGCATCCAAATTATTAATCTTTGTCCTCAAAGCTTTTGATTCGAACCTTACTTTTCATAAAATATATTGTTTTTCTGACTCCATGGTAGTACTTTCGTGGATTCGTTCCCCGCCGCAGCGTTGGAAGGCTTTCGTCGCCAACCGTGTTGCTTACATTAACAAAAACACGTCTCGCGCCTCTTGGCATCACATCCCCTCCACCGAGAATCCTGCCAATGTCGGGTCACGTGGTTTACTCCCTACCGACTTGTGCCAATGCTCTTTATGGTGGGCGGCTTCACCAACCTTGTATGGGTCTTTCGAAAACTACAGTCCACATATTCCGCCTTCAGATATTCCTGAAGTTCTCACTGAACAACGCTCTATTGTTTTATCTGCTGTCGTAACATCTTCTTGGATTCAATCAGAAAAACACTCTTCCTTTCCATTTATTACTCGCATTGTTGCTTGGATTCTCCATTTTCGTCATAATCTATGTCACCCACTCGAAAAGTACTCCGGACCTTTGTCATCTTCTGAGTTGCACAATGCTTTGATCCCTTTGCTTGCGTATACTCAACAATCTTATTTTGCTATCGAGCTTGAAGCCATTCATTCCGGATCCCCTTTAAAAAAGAGTTTTCGCAAATTGTCCCCTTCTATTCGTGATGGAATCTTGCGCGTCGGAGGTCGCCTGGCTCACGCGCTTTTGTCCTCTGACCGTAAATTCCCCGCTTTGTTACCTAGCAAAAGTCGATTCACTGATCTGTATGTTACTTACGTTCATTTAAAATACTTCCACGCGGGTGCTCAAATGGTCCATTTTCTCGTCAGTCAGCACTTCTGGATTATTTTTGAAAGGCAATTTATCCGTCGTATTTTGAGTCACTATCTAACGTGCTGGAAGACCAATCCGGTCGCATTGCAACCTCTCATGGGCAACCTGCCTTCATGTCGAGTTACTCAAGTCAAATCCTTTCTATGTTTGGGCGTCGACTTCGCTGGTCCCTTTTCTATTACTGTGTCAAAGCTCTGCCCTTTGCCCTCAATGTAGAAAAGAGAATTCTTATTTTTCTTTTGTTTTTTTGTAGACCCTTTTTTTCTTTTTCCGCTTTTTTCGCTTGGTCATTCCGCCCCCCCCCCCGCGTTATAGTTATTTTTTCTTTAAAATGTCTTGCATTTTGGTGGGCGGTATGTTCAGTTTATAGTGTAAATAATTTATAGCTACATTTTATTTTCTATTGAGTTTGTTAATTATTTCCGCCTCGGAATATTTAAATTTGTTAGTAAAATTTTCATGGTTTACTGGAAGCAAGCGCAAAAAAGTGCCGCAAGTGATAAACGACTATTCCGCATGTGCATGAACACAGTGTATTGACTAGAAAATCCACGAAGCTCAGGAGTATCGATTTGTCGTTCGAACCGTCCGTATCGCTATTTTACACGTTCTACATAGAACAAATTATAAACCGCTTTTCGTCAGAACCGCTATTGAAATAAATGTGCTTCACTTCGCCCGCAAAAGGCAGAGTAGATGTTACATCATTTTTTCGTTGGCACGACTTCATAAATCACCAAGTGAGTTCTTTTAGTAAACGTTTGTTTTGGTTAAAAACATTAATTATTTGTTGTTTGTTAAAATATCACTTAATTTTTTATACAGTCCACTTTTCTCTCCTAATTAGCTATCGTAATTTGTTACTGCATGTTACAAGTATCATACGCTATTTTTTAATATACCTGCATTTTAACTTGATTTATAGATTTACATATTACTGAATTTATCCGTATTGACGTGCAATACCACAGATTTAGACTATCGGTCGTTTTGATTTATAGTAGTTGCCGTGGAAAAAATTGTACATTTAATATTTATTTGAAATAGTTCATTCATATTAAGATATTTACGTTTGACATTCGTATAATTTGACAAATAAAAATAAACTTGAAAATGTTGTTGCTTAGCAACCTCTAAAACACTAGTGCGATAAAGATCAATTTACGCACGCTAATTAGTTCTTTATACTAGTATTATGGTGCAGGTATATTAAAAAATATTATTATTCACTCATTCTGCTAAGGTAAACGCAAGAGCATATTTAAGCTTATCTACTAAAAAAAGCTGCTAATATTGGAAATATGCTTACTGTTAAACTGCTAAATGATAAGTAGCATCTAAAAAATAGCAGACTGCTATTTAGCAACCCATCACTAGTTTGAGCATGGATTTTTAGTGGTGGGAAGCGGCTGAGCTGGGTCGTTTGTTGACGGTTGTGAGAAATTGTTCCGGGTGTAGATACCAAGCTAAAGACATTCCGCGCGCTAGTTAAAAGTTTTGTTAAAGGTTATAGTTAAAACGGAGCAAATAAGATTGGTTTGGTGGAAAACTACTGCACAGCCAAGCCAAAGAAATTATATTTATTCTCTTCTTTGTTCCACGATGGTCTTATGGTAGTTCTTTTTCCTTTTAAAAAATATATAACTGTTTATTCGTGTGATCTATAGGGCATACGTTGTTTTACTCCCCAATCCAGGATTGGATGTAAAAGATATAAGATGGACATTAATAAAAGTTTCGTGTTAGATGTTGTTTATCGTGAATGATGGATAGAATGTTTGTATTAAATGAAAAGGAAAGGTAAGTAAAAAGTGCGTTGTGTAATGAACCAGGAGAATGATTATGTAAAGACAAGAACAGCATATGCTTTTTAAATAATAAAACAAAGTAAATGAACCATGTGCTTGTCGCACGCTGCGATGATCTTTTAACAAGAGTTTAAAAATCACAAATCGTTGTTCGCATGCCTTTTTTCAAAATCGTCCCACCACCACGTCGCCCGTCAGACGTAGGGCGCCCATCCTCCCCCCGGCGGTCCGGTCAACCGCCACGGTCGCCCCGCTAACACGTCAGCCCTGATTTAGGCGCATCTCTGGAGACATGCCTGTTGGCCCTGCGTGTCTTTGCCGAGTTGTTTAACCTTTATTTGAAGATGGACGTATTTACACGTTGCTGGAAAGTCCAATACGTAAAGTTTCTCCCTAAACCTAAAAAAAACAAATGTGTCCAAGCAGCTATCGCCCAATTAGCTTGCTACCGGTACCGAGGAAAGCTTTTGGATCGAGGGAAATTGAGGACGCGGTACGAAACAGCGGCGACTTTAATAAGCGACAATTTGCATTCGCGGAGGGTAAGTCGAGTATCGACGCATTAGAGTTGGTCAAAGAAATCAAGCAGGTCCAAATTCCGAAGGAAATTGTTTCGCGAGTTGTTGTATGAGAACTCCTTTTGGGTTAAATTGCTAAGGGATGCACTATTGTTAGGTTCGCAGACGATACGCTGTTGATTATCAGATCGAGTTTGTTAATGGAGATGCGAACAAAACCTAACGAGGCAGTGAATAGGTTGCACCAATGGCCGAATTTAAAAACACGACTAAGTCTGAGGCGCTTTATTTCGGAACAAAGCCGGAACAACGCCAGCCCCCCCCCCCGTAAAAGTAGGAGGTGTGATAATACCGCTCAAGGAAGCCATCACATACCTTGGATTTAATTAGAAAACAAATTGAATTGGAAGGCGCATATGCAGTATGTCAAAAGTAAGGGCAGCGAAGTATCTAATAGAATGATGGCGGTAGTTAAAATAAAGTGGGGTTTTAGAGGCGAATCGTTGAGAACAGCCTACGTGGGAGCAATAGAACAGAAGATGCTAAATGCGGCATCTATTTGGGCGGAGAGTTGTAAGGTCAGGGAAATTCGGCAAATGGCAATCGTTCAACGCATAACTGTGGTCAAGGCGGCGAGGGCGTATAGGGCCACTTTCACGGAGGCGGTCTCGGTGATTAGTAGAATTGTCCCAATCGAAATCGTCGTCAGGGAGATTAGAAATCGTAGACTCACATATATAGGGAAAGGACGAAAAGTTGTCGAAAGTCTTGGTTTTAGTAGTGGGAGGTAGAGAGAAAATTCGTTATTTTCGAACTAGGGCATTTAAAAGATGCCAAGGGACTCGAGTTTGTCGAGATGTTAAGGGACTGGATCGAAGGCGATAAAAACGCGAATGAGGAGCATGATTTATACGGATGGCTTGCAAATGGACGATGGGCAGTCTAACGCGGCATGCGTTGTGTACAAGGAAGAAAGGGAAGTGTTCCAATTCCAAACTAAACTTGCGTATTGGAGCACCATCTTTCAATTACAGTTGGCAACTATAAGAGACGCTATAGAGTATGTTATCAACCACTTAGGTAAATGTGAATATTTAATTATAAGCGATAGTAAATCAGTTTTGACTACTATGGCAAATCTCGACAAATCTCCAAGGAGACGTCTGGGGGATGACGCATGACGGCAATCGATGAGCTCGCCAAAGAGGCAACAACAGGAGAATTTCGCGCATTGTATTCATTGGCACCTAGGTCTCTAATAAAGAGAAAGCTGTGAGAAAGATCAATACGACAGTGGGAAGAAAAGTGGAGCAACGCTGCCGCTGGCAGGTTGACCCATAATTTCATATCGAGTATAAAAGCACGCAAGGAGATTAAGATGAATATAGACCATAAGATGGTGAAGCTAGTAACCAGGCATGGGCACTTGAAATCCTACCTGCGACGATTTGGTATGAATGAGAGCGACCGCTGCGTATGCGGCGAAAGTGTAGAAAACGCCGAGCATAATATTTGACTGTCCGATCGAGACGGTTAACACAGAGGTGGCGACTAGCTATAGAGGGGCTAGTATGGCCCAAGAGCTTGGAAGAAGTCCAGGGAGTGGCCAACCAGAAGGCGTTCTGGGTGACCTTTAAGGAGTTTGCGGGAAGAGTCGCAAGACCGGACGCCAAGAACCAGGTGTAAACGGGAAGTATGGGGTGAAATTTAGGGTAGGAGATACAGTTGGGTTGAGTTAGTTGACTAAGCATAACATTTGCGCATGATATACTTAGAAAACTTACAAAAACAAAAATAAACATAAACTGTAAATTAATTGCGGTAATTTCGAATAGCTAAAGAGGAGAGAAAAAAGTGGACTATATTAAGTTTAAATGATATTGTAACAACCAACAAATAATTAAATGTTCTTAAACAAATCAAAGCAGAGTGTTTACTATTAGCACTCACCTGTTAATGATGTGGCGTGCAGATGAAAAAACGTTGGAACAAATACAGCTCTTCCTTTGATGGATGGAGCGCAGCACAATTTGACGAAAGCGGTTTATCAAAGCGGTTCATAAGTGTAATAATTATTGTAAATAGCGGCAGCGGGCCACAAAGCGGAAAATCCAATTAACTCCAGGCAGCACTTGCAAACTCGACGCGGTGTATTCGGCTGACGAAACTATATATTAACACAGCAGTTCAGACTTAGTTGGTTCTACGTATAAATGAGTATAAAATGCGATGCGGTCACTTCGAAAGACGACACTGTACTACTCTCGCTTTGTGTACTTTCCAATCGATACTTGGTCGCAGACGCGCACTAGCAATGTTTACCACTCAGGGCACAGGTTAGCGGTTGCTTCAAGTAAACCAAAGAAATTCCACTCTAATAAATTTAAATATACACGCGGCGAATTTAAAATAATCAACAAACTCCATGTAAATAAAATTTAGCTAAAAATTACTTACATTTAAACGGAACATAAACAAATACAAAAAAGCAAAAACAAAACAGCTAAATATCTAAATAAGCACGATGAATCCCACCTATCTCGCCTAAAACGCGCATAACAAAATGCCGGATATTAAATCAGATTTTAAACAGGTCTAATAAATAACGTACTAAATCAGATGTTCTAATTAATCTAAACTAACCTAATACATTAATTAAACCACGAAACTAAAATAGAATGAAACCGCGCACAATCCCCCAGAACCTAAAAGTGCAGTGATTGTGAACCCCCATGACATTTAGTGCATACCCCACCAGGACTTTTGCTGTGCATATCCACCTCCTCTTAACAATAAGAAGTTAATTTAAGTAGGCAGACGATCGAATCTTCGGATCCTTGAGAAATTTGTATATTTATAAATATTGTGGTAGCTGCACTGGCGACGCCGTGGATCAATGTAGTAAGCGTAAGACTACGGATCCCAAGGTCCCGGGTTCAAATCCCGACACGGCCGACTGCTTGAAAAATGACAGCTGAGCATTTTTCACAAAAATTACGGCCTCGTTCGGATGAGAGGTTAAATGGAGGTCCCGTGTGTGAGTGTTGTCACGCACGTTAAAGATCCCTACCTTGCCTGGAACGGCAAGGGTTCGGCAAAATTCTAAATTTCCAGGCAACAAAAAACTCGCCTCCTGGCCAATGTAGTACATACGGGTGGAGCATTAAAAATGTAAATGAACGGTAGCTGCACTAACATAAGGCGGCTCTGTGGCGTAATTGGTATGCGTGTGACTACTACAGCCAAGGTCCCGGGTTCGAATCCCGACACGGTCCGCTTCAAAAATGTTACGCCCTCGTTCGGATGAGAGGTACAATGGAGGTCCCGTGTGTGTCTGTTGTCACGCACGTTTTTGCTAGTCTATGCACTGTTATATGCCTTAATGTTTTATTTAGATATTTATATTTATTTATGTCTGTATTTGTATATCTACATGTTTTGGGATTTTTGTCGTTTGAGTTATTTTGTTTGATGTTTATTTTGGTTGTAGTATATATCGGTGGGGAAACTGAAATTATAATAAGTTAGTTAGAAAACGATAAGGCTGCAGTTCCAATAAATAGGACTTAGTATAATGTGATCATCTTATATTTCTTGGTAATAAATTAGTTGTAATTCTAGGAATAAGAACACCAAATGTTAGAAAAGCTACATGAAGGTCACTTAAGAATAGAGAAAATCAAAGCTCGTTGAAAGCAAATTTTTTATTGGCGAAGCCTAAGCAAAAATGTAGAAGACTTCTTGAAACAATGTGAGATCTGTGCTCGCTTTCCTAGAAAAAATCCACAAGAGTCACTGTTAGCATACCCCATACCATCACGGCTTTCGGAAAGGATTGGTGCAGACATTTTTTTCTTATGTCAACACTGCGTATATCGTAGCAATGAATGTATACTCTAATTGGCTAGAAATGGTAGTGCTCCGAAATAAATCAGCATCTGAAGACATGCGAAAATTAAAATCAATATTTTCAAAATTTGGATGTCCTGATATAATGGTTTCTGATAACATACCATTTAACAGTATTTTATTTAAACAATTTGTGAAATTTGTGGAATTTTATAATTATGACCAGAAGTCCCAATTATCGGAGGTCAATGAATTAGCAAAAAAGACAGTATGTATAGCAAAAAGCTTACTCAAAGAGCCCTGAGAAAAAAGGAAAGACATTTACCAAGCCCTAACGCAATATCGTAACTCACCTCTTAAATATTTGAGATACTCACCATCTTACTGTTGAGGAGTCTTAATTGCAAAACTAATTTACCTATCTCTGTGGAATTGCTAAAACCAACCTTATGTATCGATGTTACAGAGCACTTAATTCGAAGGCAGAGAGTTAACAAGGACTATTTTGACAAACTAAGAACTTATGTAATTTGAGCCCAAATCAAGATGTGAACATATTTAACCACGTTGCTGAAAACTGGGAGCCAGCCAAGGTAACCAGTAAATATACTGCGCCTCGGTCATACCAGGTGTTAGATAAGTCAGGACAAATGTTTAGGAAAAATCACTTGGATATTAAAGATGTAGTAAATGACTATGAACCAACATGCACTGAATACCCTATGGTTAACGTGCACCAGGCTCAAGATGACAACCCTAAATGTTATTTTTCGGCAGATTCTAAAAGTATTTCGGCTAGTCCTAATAACATAACAAGCAAACCAAGGGATGTTCAGTTCAGTAACGAACCCAATACCGCTGGAGGCTATAGAACAAGATCTGGTGTTGTTGTAATAAAACCAAAAAATTTAATTTATAGTTTAGTAGTTATCTTAAAAGGAAAGATGTATTATATAGTTGTAATATATTGAGCGATACTCCTGACTAATATAAAATGTGCTATGAAGGAGCTGTCACCAGATTCACAGAACTGAAAAACGGGAGTATCAATCATAAATATTGTTGTATAGTATTTAATAAATGTTAACTAGGTAATTTAACCCTGTTGACTTAAATTACACAGACTAGGGCGGACGATATTGTTAAATTTATAGAGAAGGAAAAAATAGCTGGATTCGCTATTAATAAATTTGGCGAATGCTTAGAAATTCGAATCTGTTAGTAAATTAATTTAGCTAGATTTAGATTAGTTTTAAGTCGATCCTTCAGGTCGCACCAGTAGGCAGAGCTGGCGGCTGCTATCCGGCATTACGCATCCCCTCCCTTTTTCTATAGGCTAGGTTCTTGTTGATCACACATACTTCAAAATCAACGGTATGGGTATCATTGTTTAAACCTTAATTTTAGTTTCAGTTTATAAATTTTACTTATCGATTAATTAATTTTGAAATCTGATTTATGTGAAGTGTATTATTTTTCGCGTTTAAACCTAATGTAGTACCTTTGGGCGAACCATTGTTGACGTGGCCGC
Organism: Platerodrilus igneus; assembly: GCA_036346225.1. Taxonomy (NCBI): domain Eukaryota; kingdom Metazoa; phylum Arthropoda; class Insecta; order Coleoptera; family Lycidae; genus Platerodrilus; species Platerodrilus igneus. The sequence continues at coordinate 5,925,799 of JARFIW010000301.1, forward strand.
AATAGTAGCGCCCCTTATTCACATTATACTCTCTGACACACTACCACTCCTGGGAACTGTTTAGGACCATAGTACCTTCCACCAGAGGTCCTTGTCGGGGTCATCTTTGGAAGCTTCCACGGATCAACAGGTCCAGGTGATTCTTTGATCATCGTCAGACCGCTCGTGATATCCAATCCACGGCACTAGGTCCTATGGCGCCTTGCAGGGGCACCTTTATTGGCAACCTCTACGGATCACCAGGCCCAGTTGATTCTGTGAACATTTTCAGACAGGTTATTCTGCTTGACACACTACCACCAATATTTTGTGTTAGCATCTGAAACACACCCGCGTGGATAACATAACTGTTGAAACTGTTTGCGCTTTGGTTAATTTTTTTTATAATACATGAATGCAATCTTCTATTATTTTGGTATAAAGGAAATAAAAATCTATTTCTGCAAGTTGGGTTGGGTCTAGTTGTATCAAAGTTAATTTTGTTAGGAAGTGTAGAACATCAGAACAATCTGTATCTTTATACAAATCACTAGTTTAAAAAATTTACCTACTTTTCCTGAATTTGTATTTGAAACGCTAGCCGCTGGTACTGTAATAATGTTTAACCCTATAGTATCTACACAGCTCTTAGAGCAGAAAACAATTGCTTTACCGGGATGTGTAGTTGTTCGAGAAATGGTATCATTATAACCGGATTTGCAGAATCACTACAGATCTCCGAAGTCCCGCAGCTCAAAGTTGTGGGTACTGATGTTAGAAAGTTTTAGAGCAAGATCACCTTGGCTCCCCCAACACCAAATTATTTTATTTTCTGTATAGTATCTGATTGCACCAACATTCCATCACATAGCACCACAAGACTGGTAGCTAGCATCCAAAAACTGTCAGTTATTACAGTTGAAAGTTGGGGGGGGGGGCTAAGGTGATGCCAACCACCCACTACACCTTTTCAAATTGTTCGCTTGCACCTGATGGCCCTAACATAGCACAACCATTCTCACAGCTAGCACCCAAAAATTGGCATAGATATAGTAATTTAAAGTTTAGGGTCCTAAGCTACGTCAGTCTTCCCCTCCCTCCCTCCTCTACATTTTTTTCAAATTTTTCCTCTTGCACCTGTTAGAACTAACATAGCACCACCAGCCTCATAGCTAGCACTCAAAAAATCACGTAGATATAGCAGTTTAAAGTTTACGCCCTTAGGCGATTTTAGCCCCCCCACTCCAGTTTTTTTAATTTTTTTTCTTGCACCTGCTAGCACTAACAGCACTGCATAGCACCACCAATCGTATAGCTGGCACGCAAAAAATGTCGTGGATATAGCAGTTTGGAGTTTTTGTTTTCTTGCACCTGCTAGTACGTCAGCCCCGCCTCCACACTTTTTTGAAATTTTTCCCATTGCAACTGTTAGAACCAATAAGCACTACATAGCACCACCAGTCCCATAGCTAGCACTCAAAAATGACGTAGATATAGCAGCTTAAAGTTTATGTTCTTAGGCGATAGCCCTTCACTCCACTTTTTTTTTCTTGCACCTGCTAGTACTAATATAGCACCGCATAGCACCACAGATAGTATAGCTACCTGTGCTTTAGAAAACATTATATTTAATTCATTATACGCGGTCGTAATGTTTAACAAATTGAAGGTTACCTAAAAACAGGATGTTATTGAAGAATTTAAGAGATTACGGGATAACTAAAACAAGGCATTTAATTTATAAAATTAATTTTCGTTGTAAAAGCAAAAGGGGTTTGCGTTAAGAAATTTATAGACAGCGTATTTATTATTACTTATGAATTAACGATTTTATTGAACAGTAGACATGGAATTTAGACGAACGGATAATGAATTAGCAACGGACAAGGTTATTTTAAGTTTATTAAATTAATTTTCGTTTTTAACGCCAAAGGGGTTTGAGTTGAAAATTAGTGTATTTAACTTATGCGGAAAATAAACGTAACGCTGTGACTACTACGCCCAAGGACCCGGGTTTGAATCTCGACACGGTCCGCTTGAAAAATGTTAGGCGAGCATTTTTCACAAAAATACAACCTCGTTCGGATGAGAAGTAAAATGGAGGTCCCGTGTGTGAGTGTTGTCACCCACGCTGAAGATCCCCACCTTACTTGGAACAGCAAGGGTTCGGCAAAATTCCAAATTTGCTAAGTACAAAAAACTCGCTTCCTGGCCAATGTAGTTCCTTCGGGTGAAGCATTGGAAAATCACATGTAAGGTGTTATATTAGTTCTAACAGTTGCAAAAGGAAAATTTTCAAAAAAGTGTAGGAGGAGGGGCTGACGTACTAACAGGTGCAAGAAAAAAAATTAAACTCTAAACTGTTATATCTGCGTCATTTTTTGGGTTCCAGATATACGATTGCTGGTACTATGTGGTGCTATGTTAGTACTAGCAGGTGCAAAAAAAAATTAAAAAAAAGTTGAGTAGGGGGCTGACATCGCCTAAGGACATACACTTTAAGCTGCTATATCTACGTAATTTTTTGGGTGCTAGGTATGAGACTGGTGGTGCTATGTTAGTTCTAACAGGTGCAAGAGGAAACATTTGAATAAAATGTAGTGGGGTGACTGACGTAGTCCAGGTCCCTAAACTTTAAATTCCTATATCTACGCCAATTCTTGTAGCAGTGAGAATGGTGGTGCTATGTTAGTGCTATCAGGTGCAAGAGAAAAATTTGAAAAAAGTGTAGGGGGGTGGCACCACCTTAGCCCCCCAAACTTTGAACTGTAATAACTGACATAGTTTTTTAGGTGCTAGCAGTGAGAATGGTGGTGCTATGTTAGTGCCATCAGGTGCAAGAAAAAAAATTTGAAAAAAAGTGTGGTGGGGGTTTCCGAATCAACTTAGCGCCCCCCCCCCCTTCGGACTGTAATAACTGACATAGTTTTTGGGTGCTAGCTACCAATCTTGTGGTGCTATGTGGTACAATCAGATGTTATACAGAAAATAAAATAATTTGGTGTTGGGGGCGGGCCAAGGTGATCTTGCCAGGCGACTAGATGATTTTCTAATTTGTTCTTGCTTCTCCATTTTCTATTCTTATATTCTGCGCCAGAAAGTTTTCTATTACCGTCGAGTAACTACAACAATTGTAAATATATTAGATAATTATTTAACGTTTATCCAAAGAAAAGTAATTTCATTAAAAATCGGCAACGGCATATAGTTTTGAATTTTAATACTTACATTCAGACCAAAAATATCAACGATTAATTTGAGTCAAAATATGACAGCAATACTTCAACGTATTGTTATTATTATGTATGTAATTTATCCCTACACATTCATTATTTTTAAAACAAAGAAAACCAATTAGAAATTAACTAGGCCTTAATTTTTGTGTAAGTATTTGAAATTAAATTGAATTAATATAATTTCAAAATGTTCTATTACATTATGCATTGATAATAATGTAATTCATTTACTTGCCTTAATACCTTGTTTTTACACTTACCTATCACGTCATAAAACTTTATAAAAAGCGCAAAACTTATACCGCAACAATACCGTAACACTGTCGTCAAACAGCCTAGTGATAAGAAATAAAGTAATTAAACGAATATAATGTATTGGCAGCTACATGAATGTATTTACAGAACTAATATAAAGATAATCAAAGAAGGTGATTCGAGTATAATTTCGTAGAATCTAAAAGATTCTGCCGACTTCTGAAATAATTAAAACTCAATAAATAAACCGTACGACTCGACAGGGAGTTCGTTCTGCGTATTAATCCACAAACATTATGAAATAAATTGTCACTCGAGTTGTTAGAATAAATACGCTTAATGTCTATATATGATCTATTAGTACTTACGAGTGTCAACGTATGCAGTTGAATTACTTAAAACTATAGTGTTACCTTCGCTTTAAGGAAGAATTTAAGTTGTTAATATATATTGTTGTAGCCGTCATCAGTGATCTCTGTAGCGGCATTCGAGTATAATAAGGATTTGTTGCAAACATTTGTGAATAATAAATTTAATATTTACAAAACCGGGCCAAAAACAAAACGTTAAAATTTGAGGATATTAAAAACAGACAATTATTGTAAATTTTAGTCTAATTCTGTTCAGGCATTTTCAGGTAGTTGTGATGCACTTAGCGTCTCGACTAGATGACGGTACGAGACTTCCGCAGTGCAATTTTCTAATCAAATCTGTGCCTGCATGTAAGCTAGGTATTTATATAATAATATGTAACATGCAGTAATGATTAGTAATTATACGCCAATGCACTAGTACTATAATTTATGCAGAGCTTGATTTAATTTCACGAATTAATTTTTTAAAGTTAAAACGTGTTAGCTTTTTGTTGCGTCCCTACTTTGACCTCACGCACATTAGCACCTTGCACACCTGGGACGGAATGTTCCTGCATATTTTCGGTTAATAAAACAGTTTTGTATTAGTATAAACATTTCAGAACAATGCACTACCGTTTTACTAGTAATAAATCATTATTAAATGCTGCATACGCAACGCGCTTGGATTAAGTTTTCACGGTACAAGAGTTTGTAGATATAATCATACAATTTCCTTCGACAATAAGGAAGTACTAATCAAATGCAACTTGCCATTGATTACATGTGCGGTTAGTGTTACCGGAAGAGCTTCCTTTTTTCTCAATAACCCAAATAGAAAGTCTATTATGCATTACAACAACGCCAATCATAACCTTACATTGACAAAGATTAAATGAGGCGTGTAATGGTTTAAGGTACCTCCTAAATTCTCACAGGACAATATAAACACATCCATAAAATTATCACACAAAAAGTATTCAAAAGCCGTACCCCAAGCGAAGGATGGTAGGACGGATGAAGATTCTGCATGCGGAAGTCAGGGTCCGATCGATACTTCCGGCTGTGTTTGTAGTTATTTGTGGTTTCGTTGTCTGAGCTATCGTATCCAGAACTTCCTTCTCTAGGACCTCGACTTCCTGGTTTTGGTGCACTAAAATTAAAACAATACATCAATGTATCGGTATATATTAGATATTTGAAAAATACCATTCAGCAAGTTAAACCATTTATTTTAAATAGTGATCGAATTATGCGTTAGTGATTTCCAATATCACAAGCTCATTTGCTTGCTTCGATAAAATATTAAGTTTTGCGTTAAACGTACCGATCCATTACTAGATCTATACAAAATAACTAACCAGAATTTTTTGACACATTAAACGTCCATTAATTAATGGACATACACGAAGAAATTTGCCGCACTACTTAGGTAAATGTATCGGACAAACAATACTGGTTAACACATTCTTTGTTTCATGAAAAATTTATGACAGTTCTTTATATATTTCTACGTCGAATTTAAAACAGCAACCGCAATTTCTTTATCGCCCATAGTTTTATGTTTATTTAATAATTATTTGGGTACTATATCAGCCATACTCCGATGTAATATATTGTTGTACTGCTTATGACTCATCGCAGCATACCGTTCTAAGTCAATGTTGTTTGACAAAGCAGCATTAGAGACTTCTGTTATAAAAATAAAAGCCCGCATGAAGATTTTATTTTTTAATAAAAAGCTACCTTTCAAAAGCTTTATTAAAAATACATAAGCGATGAAGGAAACAGTTCTCTAAATTTATCAAGTCAACAGCTTTCAAAGAAGTAGTCATTGTATCATTTCACGCGCACATATTTATAAGCTCTATTAAAAATTCCCAGTAAAGTTTTATAACAAGCGACAATAATAGATTTTATTTGGATAAATTACAAGCATTAATTAATTTAACAACACACACGTGTTTGAAATTGAATTTTATTTTGTATTATCAACAAGCCACAGCACGATTCAAATTCTCTGATTTTTAAATTTACGTGGCTGACTTAATTAATAAATCAAAGTAAAATTTTGAAAACGACAAATGTTTGTTTGTGACGTAACACCTTTTTGGATACAAATTGAAGCAAGATTTTAGTTTCGCTCACTTTTAAATTCTCGAACCTTTGAGCTCACTATAATAAATTTTTGAGAAGCTTTCTCTGTCTCTCTCTTTCTCGTTTTTTGTTAATCTTACAACTTGTTAGCTTTTTTACAAGTCAAACTGTGAAAATGGTAAGTATTTTTGCAACTGGGTGACAGAAACGCATAATTAAGACCATACATTATATAACCATGTTGGTTTGACCCGTTTGTATAAACTGATAAATTTAAAGCATTGATAAGAATGAATTTATTTCTACATTAAAGAATAAAATTTCTATGTATGGTCGAGGCTAGGAAGAAAGAAATCTATAATACGAAATTAAATTGGAAATCGTTTTATTCTAGATTAACTGGTCACATTAAAAAGATATGCAGCGGACCACGTCATTGACAAACGCGGGAGTAATCAAGTCAGGCATTTCGTTGATAGATCGCTTCACATTATCTAATTTTTGTTTATGAACTAAGGGTATACAACTTTCAATTTTGCGTTCTAAATAGTTTTCTTTTTATTTGCAGAAAAAGTATCCTATTTTTAGAAGTGACAAGTATAAATTATTAACTGTTTTTAGGGAATATTTTATTAAGGTAAGAATCTATAAAAGCGACAGGTATTTTATAATTTAACATAATGATAGATCAATTACACAATGATGCGTGTGTTTCAAAAGAGGATTAACTGTAGAATGTAAATTTTTTTTTATATAATTGTAATGCTTGTGTAAAACATTTGTTTTTAGTATGACAGCAGTGTTGAAAAACTTGTAACTTTGGTGTTAAATTTTAAGTAACAGCCACAACACAGTGAGCGAGTCCGGCATTCTAGAAAGATATGTAACCTGCAGCGGTTGTGTAAAAAAAAATGGATAACAGTCTAGAATCATTCATAAAAACAGGGCACCTGTTACAGATCGGAAGTGCAGGTAGAAAAACAAGATTTTCCTAAAATATCTTTATTTTTACAAATAAAAGTCAAGTCAAATTTTTAATTTTTCTTTCTAAGAATTTTCAAAATAGCACTATTTGAATTTTAGTTAATTCACAAACGATGCAAAGTGGTACATCAAAATTAAAAGAATAGCAATGTCAAGTTTTCATACAAGCAGTTCTTAAATTTTCATATTTGCATTCACATTTTTACAAATTTTACTGGCATTTTGAGTCTCCTTATAATCACAGAATTTATGGTTTTAGGTAGCAAATGACAATAGAAAAGCCCTTGCAGTAATCCGCTTATAGTATATAGGCATCCACAGGAATTTTAGACAAAGGCGAGATAAACCAAGATAAAGCTATTATAAAATATTTAAAAGTGCCTTAAACTTTATTCTCTAATAAATATAACTCAGTTGGATCTATTATTTAATTTTTAATAAGATATTGGTATAGAACATTAATATATTTCCCTGTTATATAATTTCAGTTATTTTTGAAATACGCGTCATAACTATGCCTTCAACTGGGGAATAGTAATATTTCCTTTAAATGATTAATAAGTTTATAATAGTACGATATTAATATACTCATATATATATATATATATATATATATATATATATATATATATATATATTGGTATTTGACATTATAAAATGGTTTAAAAAAAGGTAGTTGTTAGTACTGAGGCTAAAAACATTAATTTACCACTCCTATCAAGCTATTCTAAATTTAAAACACTACGATAAAACAAAGATTGATGAATAATTACTTGTTAAACGCAGATATAGAATGTTATGTACTAGTGATGCAGCGTTTGAGGTTTAAAAAAGCATTTTTTCACTGTTTTTCAATACGAAGGGTATCTAATGTAACTTCAACTGAATGTGTATAGGTTTTGTTGATAGAAATATTGTTTGTAATTGTTCAGGATACTCTATTCCATTAATAATTTTATGTACCTGTAAATGAAAGTAGTTTAGTATTTTTAATTATAAAGTGATGAAAATTTATGAAATGTCAACAAATGAAAATTAATACAAATAATACCAAATCTGTTCCAAAATAGCAATTAAGTACGGTTAAGGATGAAGTAATGAATGTATCCCTTGTAAATATTATATAGTAGGCAAGATGTAAATGTTTTTAGATTTCCTAGGTGATAAATGTTTAGAATAAAGGAGTTGATTAAAAATTTGTATACTGGATAGATGTGTTTTGGCTTTAAGAGCCTGTAATTAAATTGATAAAAATTAATATATATGTTTGAAAGTGTATGCATTTTATTTGAATGATTAACAAAATAATACTCCACTGAGTTTCATCTTTATAAAAAGGTGTATCAGAAAATAAGTGATAAGGTTATACAACCAAGAAAGTTCCAGAGGAGGATTTCCAATTAAACCAAACATCGGGTCATCTCTTGTGTTATTGAAGAGTTGCGCCAGGGATAGTGAGATATTTTGCAGCAGGGTCCAATTGATATTGGTGATGTATTGAAAGTGTTCTTAGTAATAGAGCCGATTAAAGTATACAGTTGATGAAGTAGTAGTTTATTTGTAGAACCTAAAAACTAAAGTCAATTCCATTTGAACATAAAACTAAAACGTACTTTTAACAGGTATTCACTGCAAGCATTCAAGGCGATCTTGTTGTATCCTGTATCAAGGTTCATGTACAACCCAGGCACATTCAGAGGAGTTGCAGGTATTTGAAGTTATCTTTATATACACATCATTTAAAGTAATTTGTGAATAATCTGAATTTCAAACGCTTACCTAAATTAAATATTGTTGGGTCTATTTATCAATTTTTGAATAACCACGAGATACAAGCACTAAAAGGAGGTTAAGTGGTTTTGATTAAACAACGCTTTATGCGCCTGTGTTTTATATACCTGTAAGGGGACAAAGAACTCACGTCTTCTTACAGAGTATAAATACTAGATTCAATTTTCCCTGAAGGAGTCTTAAAAGCCGTGGCATAATTAAAATTGAAAATTGTCTTTATTAAAATCATTTAAAAGGCCAACACCACATTTAAGGGTGCACTTATTAAACTTTAACTCCTATTTTGGATTATAATTTTATTTGATATCACCACATACAATATATTTTGACGCAAAACCCAGGTGGGCGTCGAGACATAAGGAACACAGCAGACCATACATAATAATATATATATATATATATATATATATATATATATAAAAGACAAGTTATTTGCAGTCCGCAATAAGAAATTGTGTAGAACAATATATAAAATAAGATGTATCTGTAAACAAACTCTTATGAAAATAATAAGAGCTTATTGTCGAATAGAAATCGGGCTAATAGTTGTATAGCCATTAACAAAACAATAGCTTTATTACTTCACAGGGGAGGAAACATCCACTAACCGGTCGGTCCTTACCTTACCTTATTTTTCGTCGACCAAATTTTATGCACCACTCATGTCATCCAACTTAGTACAACAAAGAGGTTATTTGTTGGCATTTATTTTGAAACATTAAACGTTTTGTCGAGCGGGCATTGTAATTAGTTGCATTCGTCAATTAATAATTTAATTTCGTAGATTACTTGTCGTAGCGTATTTGTGGTATACATTGTTTTTACGTTAATTTTTATTGTCGTTCCTTAATCAAATATGGTTATATCAATTGATAAAGCTAGTCTTGAAACTAGGTTTGTAGTAAAACAGTTGGATCATATATACAGTAAGATTAATAAACCGAAAAATGTATCGATTACTATAATTAGAGCATCGATAAAAAGTGTTGAGCAAATTGAAACTCATTTCAAGTTTTTTTGCAAGGATATTTTCTTTGATGAAGAAAGTAAACAATTGGACGAATTCTCGGCTCTTAGGGTGAAAATCGATGATTATCTATTAGATATTCAAATTATCGTTGAACAATGTGAATTAGAAAATAAGCGGCAGGTAGGAAATATGAATAATCCTTTATCGATAAATAGTGGTATTCGCTTGCAACACCTATCAGTCCCGCAGTTTTCATGTTGTATTTAGGACTTTGAATGTTATCATGCAATTTATAAGCAATTGATTCATGATAATGTCAGTTTGTTCTCTGTGGAAAAACTTTGCTATCTCGTTGATACACTAGATGAGTCGTCGCGTGCGTTAATAAAACATTTGCCATTAAACGATTGTGCATACGACGAAGCGTATAAAATCATTACTAATCGAAAAAATACTTATGGTGCAACTTTCTTGGCCTTATACAAATAATTCAACTAATTATTATCACCCATCTGCTTTATAATCGAATTATCGATTTTCGTCACTACTTCGATGTAAATTTCAAAACAAAATAAATATATCATATACAAAACTAAACTGTTACGATCTCTGTCCAATATTCTTGCACAGTTACATTAAACATGATGACACAAATAAAAATTAAGATCCCTATTTCAAATTAAAGATCATGCATAAATTGTTGGGCTGCAAATTGCACACGTTAACCGAGAAACTAATATTTTATAAATCTTTAAAGCCTTTACCATTAGTTCGGTCTCTTTGTCGCACGTTTTCGTGGTTAATTTTAAGTTATTTTAAATTTGTAGTTGTAAATCAAATAGTAAAGCTGTCATCCCTTGTCCCGTTATATCCTGTTATAAAACCTCCTTTGTGCACGTAGAAATTAAGTTGAAAAAGGGGTGGTAACAGACACTCTCTCATAGACATTGAAGCGAAACGGTTGTTCGTTCGGTAAAGTGAGTCAGTCAATAGTGTCGTCGAATGTGAATTTATCGATAAACCCTTAAAAAAACACAGTGAAAGTGCAAAAGTAACACGTACTATAATTCGTCCACTTAGTTGAAGAGTAGGAACTACACCTTAGAACAATAGAACAACGCGGAGGTAAGTCGATGTATAAAATTATAAGACCGCGTAACCGGATTATTTGATTAATTAATTAGTTCATATTCCTATCGTTTCTTATTTATACTTTAATTTAATAATTGTCGTAGTTTTTGATATGTTTGAACGTGTTACAAAAAGACTAACATTTTGTTTGCACATTTAATAGTATAGAAACATTTGGTCGTAACGGTAGATTTTACAATATATCACGTGTCCTTTGTCGCAAAGATTAGTGTCGGTCGGTTTCCTTTATGTAAACTATTGATGAGGGGTTGTTGTATTTAAAATGTTTACCTTATTTTTCGTTGTCAAGTTTAATGAACCAGTCGGGTCATCCATAAGAAAGGGGTTTGGTTGGTAGTTATTTGAAACATTAAACGTTTTGTCAGGCGAGCATTGTAATTAGTTGCATTTGACGATTAATAATTTAATTTCGTAGATTAATTAGTTGTCGTAGCGTATTTGCTGTACGCATTGTTTTTATATTAATTTTTATTGTCGTTCATTAATCATTAATCAAATATGGTTATATCAATTGATAAAGCTATTTTTGAAGCTAGATTTGTAGTTAAAAGGTTGGATCATATATACAGTAACATTAATCAACTGGAACATGTATCGATTGCTTTAATTAGAGCATCGATAAAAAGTGTCGAGCAAATTGAAACTCATTTCAAGTTTTTTTTGCAAGGATATTTTCTTTAATGAAGAAAATGAACAATTGGATGAATTTTCGGCTCTTAGGGTGAAAATCGATGATTATCTATTAGATATTCGTATTATTGCTGAACAATGTGAATTAGATCGCGTAGAAAAGAAGCCGCAGGCGGAAAATTTGAATAATCCTTTGTCGATAAATAGTGGTATTCGCTTAAAACGCCTTTCAGTTCTGCGATTCTCAGAACGTATTTTAGACTTTGAATGTTATCATGCAATTTATAAACGATAGATTCATGATAATGTCAGTTTGCTCTCTGTGGACAAATTTTGCTATCTCGTTGATACACTAGATGAGTTGTCGCGTGCGTTAATAAAACATTTGCCATTAAACGATTGTGCATACGACGAGCGTATAAAATCATTACTAATCGTATTCAATCCAAGAGGTTATCACTTTCGACATATTTTAATGCTCTCGATAAAATGTTCTAAGGTAAGTTCCTCAGACTTGCACACGGAACTCTGGCAATTAATTAGTTGTTTTGATGTAAATATATTCGCGTTAAAGCAGATAGAAATAGATCTATTAGATTTCATGACTTACTTCTACTAGTACACCTAGTGAAGACAATCTGTCGTCGGCGGTTGTGCATGAACAACCTGCCACTAGCTCGACGTCATTAGAACATACAACCACGCTGTTAGCTAGGGTGATGGTGTCGGTACTTGAGGAAAATTGCAACCTGTTCGTGTAATTTTAGATAACAGATCCATAGAAAGTTTTATGACTAAAAAGTGCCGTCAGAAATTAGGTTTAAAGAAATGGAAAGCTAATGTCACTGTTCAAGGACTTGACTTGAATTCGTCGTTGGTGTCTGGTGCACTATAGTCTCTGGTCACCTCTCGGGAGCAAGGTCTCCAGCATATAAAATTGATTGTTATATTTTACCTAATATTTGTAGTCAATTGTCTTCGTCGTCTATAGGGGTCAAGGAATGGTCGTATACTCGAGGTTTGGCCTTAGTTGATCCTAATTTTAATATTCCTGGTAAGATTGTTTTGTTAATGGCTATACAACTATTAGCCCGATTTCTATTCGACAATAAGCTCTTATTATTTTCATAAGAGTTTGTTTACAGATACATCTTATTTTATATATATATATATATATATATATATATATATATATGTATATGTATGTATAGTGACGTGTAAGGGGTTACGAGAGGTTATTGAAACCCAAATTCTATAAATAAATCCCACCAAGATATAAAAGAATCCGGAAAAATAGAAATATCCGTAAATTCATGGTTTCGCCCTGTATAATATAGGTGTACTTTTATTCATTGAGGTACAAGCAGAAAATCAAATTCCCCGTGTATAAATATGCATGAATGATATAAGTGTATTGTAAATGCATAGCAAATAACGTAAGCTGTATATGCAAACATAATTAATATTAAGGTACCTTAAAAACTTATCAAATGCGAACTCAAAGCGATCATTTTAAGATAAATACAAAAGTTGTTCGTTTGTGCATCTTCCGTGCATAAAGATAAATAATTTTGTGTCTTAATTTTGGGTATTAAAAAGGTTTTACCGTGAAAGCAAATATTCTCTAGTTAGTTCTGTAAATTTAAATAAGGTAAGGAACATTTTTTTAAGTACGTTAGAAATAATTTGATGTTTGAAAGAAAAATGCTGTAAATATCTCATATGCTTTTGTATGAGAGAAAATATTTCATACTGTATAAATGCTTTGTAATATTGCCGGGTTTGATTTCATTTTTGAAAACTCCAACATTTCCATTGAGCTAGCCAAGAAAAGTTAGAAAAGAAGATAAGTCAACAATTTCAAGTGTTACAATTTGCTGTATCTGTACCACAGCACTCTTTTAGTGACGCTCTCAACGCGGCGTTACCACAGCAATCTTTTAGTGACGCTCCAACGCCGGCCATTATCATATCACGCTTTTAGTAACTCCCCAAACCGAGGCATTGTTACATTATTCTTTAAGTGGCGCTCCAACGAGGGTCTTACCACATCACTCTTTTACTGATGCCCAACGTGGAGCACGATTAATTCGTCAGTAAATTAGAGTTTTTTGTCTCGCAGGATTTGTTTTTGGAGTGGAAAACGCCAACATTTTCTTTGAGCTAGCCAGGCAAAGTTAGAAAGGAAGGTAAGTCAACAATTTCAAGTTTTACAATTTGCTGTATCTGTATCACAGCACTCTTTTAGTGCCGCTCTCAACGCGGCGTTACCATAGCAACCTTTTAATAATGCTCCAACGTGGACCATTCTCATATCACGCTTTTAGTAACTCCCCAAAGCGAGGCGTTGTCACATCACTCTTTCAGTGGCGCTCCAACGAGGGTCTTACCACATCACTCTTTTAGTGACGCCCAACGTGAGGCACGATTAATTCGTCAGTAAATTAGAGTTTTTTGTCTGGTAAGATTTGTTTTTGGAGTGGGAAACTCCAACATTTTATTTTGAGCTGGCCAGGCAAAGTTAGAAAGGACGGTAAGACAACAATTTCAAGTTTTACAATTTGCTGTATCTGTATCACAGCACTCTTTTAGTGACACTCTCAACGCGGCGTTACCACAGCATTCTTTTAGTAACGCTCCAACGACGGCCATTATCATATCACAATTTTAGTAACGCCCGAAAGCGATGCGTTCTCACATCACTCCTTCAGTGGCGCTCCAATGAGGGGCTTACCACATCATTATATATACATATATATATATATATATATATATATATATTGCTGTGATATAGTTACAATAACCCAGTGTCCCCTTTTCGTAAAATAAAAAGGTTAAAAATTTTCTTTTTGTCAATTTTAATTTTAATATCTCGGCTACCTCAGTTTTAACCACGCACAGAGCTTGCGAGAATACGACAATAAAAAATTAAAAATTTTTCCTTTTACCTCTACTTCCTAATTACTATAATATTCTCAATACGTACAAAGCGTTTAAAATGTCTTGGACTAGAGCCTCTTTTAAATAATTGAATTAATTTCTCTCAATAATTATAATTCCCTTTAAATGAACAAAAATTCAGCAAAAAAACACCCTTATTATTATTACTTGAAGCCCTATGAACGTTCATCAGTCTTCCTTAATTCTTTACGTAAATTTTATAATGTGTGCTAAAACGATTTTTGATGACCCTCACATAACTTATTTATACTTATTTAAGCTCTCCGGGTTGTATCTAGAAATTATCTAGATATTGTTTGCATATTCTTATATGATTTTTACAGGTAGGTCCAGAGATTGTTTTGATATTCTTGTTTCACTTCTCCTGGTTGATCCAGAGATTGTTTGGACATCCAGGTAGGATCCAGGAATTATTTAGAGTCCTTTTGTTAATATAAATCTTAAAATCTAATAAAAGCAACTTGTTATTACTTACGTTTTTGAGGATTAAACGACAATCCTTTTTAATAATTATGCACTATCACCACATTAAAATTTATTAATTATAAAATCCCTTGTAATTCTTTTACGTAAATATCTTGTTTCAGTTGATGTAAACCATGCCTTCTTTTAATTCAAACTGATTTGTTTACGAAATCCTGTTGTATTTAAAGAGAACGCCTATCTGTTTACAATTGGTCGATCAAGCGCATAGTCCAATAATTACCGCCTTGTATCTTAATCATCACATGCAGGTTTGGGTATTTCTACGATTTTTGCATGTACAACGAAGTCCAGACGCTTGTCCCTACACGTAGGATTTCAAGTTATTTGTACAGATTCGTTGTATTTTCAAATTTTCCATGGTCTTTCAAATCACGTAGTCTTGTTTGTGTAGTAAATTTGATGAACTTTGCTTTATCACCATGCTATAATTATTTCCTAACTATCAAGGTGTTGGATATACCTTCCTGGTCACGTAGCTTTATATTTATTGATGTATGAAATTATATGCGTTTTTCTGTTTTACGCATTTACAAACCTGCTTGTTTAAATGGGATTCCTCGCATAAAAATGATACACTACTCAAGCGTATCGTGTTGTAGCTCCTGTCCACTTCATTTTATGACTTGTAAAGTTGTTTATTTAATTGAATCTTTTGGAATACTCTTTCTTTCTGTGAGTCTAATTATAATTATAGTTTATATACAGGGCATTGGCATTTGCTTACTCGCCAAATCGTCAAATTTTCTTTGTAAAATGTCTAGTTTTCTGGATTCTCATAATGTTTACATAAAGCGTACTATCCTAGTGTTCCTATATACCCCTAAATAACCCTATTATCATAGTATTTGATATATATATATATATATGTGTGATAATGAGGTATCGAGAGGTCATTCAGTGCCAAGTTCTGGGAAAAAGAAGCCATCCAAAGATTAGGAAAAACGAAGAAAAAGTAAAATTTTCCTATATTTAAATTTCACCCCGTATAAACGCATAAACGTATTCTATTAGCTCATAAAATAAGAATCCCGTGTAAAATAACACTCTTTAAGGACAGACTCCATTTAAACACAAAGCCCAATTTTAAATTCACTTTACGTCAGCCGTGTGTAAATAATTACGCCTGAAAGATACTTTAAAAATAGTTTTCATTTTAAATAAAGCATAAACGCAAAGTCCAATTTTTAAATACGTGAAAATAAAAGCATTTATGTTTAGCGGTGTGTAAATAATTATTCTATTCTCCTGAAAAATACGCTTTTAAGTACATATAGTATTGTTATACCATTTAAGAAAAAGCCCAACTGTAAACCTTGTGTAAATAAATGATGATTCTCTAGAAAAAAAACCTTTTCTTGTTGCATTTACAATTTATAAGAACAAAGCCCTTATTAATTATGTATTTAAAATCCGTGTATGGGCATTTATTGCAGACTGAAAAAGAGTTGTATACAATTTTAAAATCTTGAACACATTTCAATTCTTACGTTTCTCAAAGACAAATTGTATGAAGTAATGCATCCTCGTAAAAAATATCATTCTTATGAGTTTTCAATAAAGAATCGCCTTCTTTCAAAGAAGTTAATTCGAATTATTTTTGGAATAAATTATGTTTACATTGTTAAATAAAAGAGTACGTCATTGTTTTCGATAAATGTTCTAAAAGCTATTATAAGCTAATTATTTTCTATCAATGAATAAACGTCCCAATTTAAGGAAGCGCTATTATCGCGAAAGCTATAAAATTGGATAAAGACTTGTTTAATAACTATAAAAGAAAATTAACCGCTAGGTTTTAATGCATCAACAAAGAATAAAAAGCGCTTTACGATAGCCATAGGGTTTGGTAGCAGCAGCAAATACCAAACTCCGTTCTTAAGAGAAATATATGTTGTATTGGAGGACCTAAGCTAATTACTAACAAATTTTAAACAGCGGTTACAGTATGGAAAATATTTAAAAGATGTAATGTAATGAAAGGATTTACTGGAAAACCATTATATCGGCAAATGTCTAAGTGTTGGGGGATCTTGGTAGCCACAGGTTGCTTAACCTCCTTCACTGAATCTCGGTAAAATAGGGTATAAAATTAGAAAACAATAGAAAGGGAACGAGCTGAATACACATGCTGTGTGAGAATTCTAGGGAACTATGTAGGCTAGCTCAGAATATAAATAAGTGCAGGTGCGTGTCCAACCAGTTTTGAGACGGAAAACCTAATGACGAAAAAATAAGCGCAGATAAATCTGATGATTAGTATAAACAACTAGTTGTTGGTTGCGAAATACCTGCAACTAATGTTGACTGTGCGAAAAGATAAATTGGAAAATATATTAAATCGCCAAATGGTTAAGTGTTGGGGGAACTTGGCAGCCACAGGCTGCTTACCTCCCTTCACAACCATTGAAGGTCGGAGAAATAGGACATGTAACTGTAAAACAATAAAAAGTGATCGAACTGCATCTAACAAGAAAGAACAGCGCCTGTGAGGAAAGACAACAAACATAGAATAAGAATAAAATTGTTGAAAGCATATGTGTGGAGCACAGCACAGTATGCCTAGGAAATACGGGCAGTCTGAAACGCAGACAGAAAAACGGTAGCAGCCTTTTGAAATGCTGTGCTTCTGATGTATGAGGACGATAGCATGGACAGACAAAGATAATAACAAATAAGTTACAGAAATAGTAGGGGAACAAGGATATCTGGGGAAAAAGAGAAATAGTAGGGCGGAATACGTTGGGGAATAGTATGTGATATATTACAAGCAGAGATAGGAAAAAAGAGGTAGATGTAGACCTAGATCAGACAGTTATAGATGCAAACTGTGCATATTTCAGGGAAATCTGTAGGTTAGTTCAGAATAGGGAACAATGATGGTACGCGTCTAACCAGTTCTAGGACTGAAGACCTAATGATGATGATGTAATGTTCTCAAATTCTTAGGTCCGTTTCTTCAAAATATGTTGTGCGGAAACACCTGACTTCCTTTGAGAAAATTAACTTATACATAGTTGAAAATGTTGAAAAAAAAATTAACTTTTGATGATAATGTTGGATTTTAAAATCCAACATTATCATCAAACGTTAACTTAACGTAAGTATATTTTTGCAACAAATATTAAAATTTTGTTCTGCAAAGTTATATGACAAATTCTGTAACGAATTTTAATAAAATAATTACTTTCTGCCGATAATATTTGTTTATTGTCCTTAACAAATACTGTAGAATGGTATATCAGTGACTGAAAGATTTACACCATACTGATAATCCATAAGGAATATAAAGTAGATTGAAAGCAGCATGCAAAATGTGCCGATTAATAGGTGTATGGAGAGGATGGTACGCGTGGATTTGCAGGAGGCCTGTTCAAATGTAGAGGACGCTTCGTAACGGCCTGTAACTTCATAGATGTAAATGCTCAACTAGAGTGTTCAAACATGAAACACTAGTTAAATCATTGCTACTTCTTTGGCATAAAATGAATATTTTCTGGTTTCGTAATAAATTCATTATGATAAATTTTTTATAATTTCTACCTAGGGTGTAAACAGTTTTGTCTCATTAATTGTTGGGGTGGATAGGAGATAATAGGACAAGTAAAATTTCGTAGACAACATATGCTTTAAAAAATAGCGAACGAAATACGAAGCACACAACCTTGCCAAAAACGGATTTTCTATATTTTGTGAAAACAAGTTTTATTAGTAATATTAATGTACTATAAACTAATTTGCTAAACTTAAACAATAACCCAACTAAACTAACAGATAAAATTTTCACGGCTCCTAAAATTAACTAAAATTCTTGTCATTGACAGGTAGATGATTAGCGATTTTAACACAATGAACAATAGTCTAATATGAATAGTATTGAGAATGCTATCTGCAATAAAAGCAAAAATTCCCCCATAGTGGTTACATTAGTAAACCTTTTAGTTACTTTATTGGTTCCATGAAACTTAATTAGGTAAAGATGATTGAGAATTCTGCAAATAAATTGTTAACAATCTAATAGGATTGTTGTAGAAATTAAGTATATTACCTCATAATTGTAGGTCATCCAATAGCTAATGACCATTAATTAGGTACAGTTGTAACATCAGGGAAAGCACCCTTAGTTGAGTTTAACATTGCGTAGAAGAAAGTTGATTATGGCACATTAGTGTTACTCAATATGTTGGTTATTACTGTTTGTTCATTATTGTTGTTTATGGTTGTTTGTTAGTTATTAAAGATTATCGATGTTCGTCGTTAGTTATTGCAATGGCAGAGCGTTATACAAATTCGGAACTTTACAGATATCCACTTAGTGTAAGGGGAGTGCCGTGGGAATGCAGCCGCAACAGAACGAACCTATCGAATGAGATTTCCTAATCGACGTCGTCCATATGCACGAACATTTGTGGTAATTGCTCAACGACTACCAACAACCGGTTGTCTCCAGGGATATGGTGTAGAGCGTAGCTCGCAGAGTGAAAATCGGGGTACTGGTTCTCGATTTAATAGAAGAAACTCCTACTCTAAACACACGATCAATTGATGAACGTGTTGGTGCGTCGCATACAGTTGTATGGAGGATACTGCGAGAGATGACTCTTCATCCCTTTCACTACCAGCGTGTTCAAGCTTTAGAAGCGCAGGTCGAAGTAGCGAAATTTAAATTTTGGCAATGACTTTTACAACATGCAAAGAATCCAGATTTTTTAAATACAATATGTTTTACTGATGAAGCGTGCTTTACAAGAAATGGCACATATATTCATAACATGCACTATTGGGCGGAGAAAAATCCACACCTTGTTCGAAAGTGACATTTTCAAAGTAGGTTTTTAGCAATTAAAAACATGATTTCACAAAGTGTAGAAAAGCCGTTTTTGGCAAGGTCGTGTGTTTCGTATTTCGCTCGCTATTTTCTTAGAGTATATGTGGTCTAAGAAATTTTACCTGTATTATGATCTATCAACTTTAAAAATTAATGACATGAAACTATTTACACCCTGTATATCCGCTATTTCGATATTACCTTCAGTCGTTAGCAATCGGTAAGTAAGTACAACACTAAATGTTTTAAAAAAAAATTCACGAAAACGTTACCCATCGGCTAATTCTGGTAAAATCATCTTTATGATTCCATAATTTCTGTTCGCTGTATGTAGAGAGAGAAACACCAATCTGTTAAACTGCAATGCAGAAAAAGTGATCGTTGGTAGTCCTTTCTTTGCAAATTACCAACATATACAACCGTTAATATATGTATATACCAATGGCAAATATATAACAATTTTACCAAAAACAAAACATTTGAATGTCAACTGATTTAATTACTTGCTGAATGTTTAATATTAACAAACCGTGAATGTATTTTTCTATTAAGATGTTGTGGTGTCCCTGATCTGTGTGATGCATACTGATGTGGAGGAAGAACACGAGGTAGGCCAAATTTTAAATAAGTATACATGTTGGAACCCAAGGCAGATCTAGAAAAATTTGCAGTATGTAAAACAAAGTTATAACTTGCCGATACATACTTTGGTCCATAGCGTGGATGTGATAAAATGGATTGCACTGTTGTATCACGCAGCTGAAAATTTCCATACGGCAGCGGGCTTTTATCAGTCGATCCTAATGCGCTGTCCGTAAAATCCGAATTTAAATTTTGCCTAAAAAATAAAATTAAAATTAAACGCTGATTTTCATTTGTAAATTCATTTTCTGACGACCACGTATGAAAACAAGAAATTGCACACTACTTATTTATTTAGAAAATGGTGTATATCACTCTAGAGTGCGAAAGTAAATACCACTCTAGAGTGCCAAAAAAAAACATCACTGTAGTGTTGAAATAATTTTCAACTCTAGAGTGATATGACGGGTGAGATATTAGAACGTTAATTACCTAGACGCGTCAACATGCCCAATGTCAAAAACACAATGTAGGGTTTGATTGACATTACCACTAGATGATCGTATAATCTTGCATCAAGGTAAGGTATTTAAGGGAAAGAGCTAGTGTACATTTATTTAAAATATTTTTCCTAATTATTTTTTCATTAGTTGTGGTCGTCGAAAAAATCGTGTACAGTACTCAGTACACACTATTAATGTAATATACTAATTGGACTGTGCATTTTCTCTAAACAAAAATTTAATTATAAAAAATTTGTTAAAATGCTAAAATTGTTAGTACAAATTTTACCCTTGTAAGTTTTTGCAACTTCCTTTCAATGTTGCACATACTACAATTTATAATAAAAGCAAAATTTTTATTGAAAGCGGTCTTGAATAAGATAACCTAATATTCAAACAATCTTAGCATATTCCCCCTCTTCTAAATTGCACCATATACAATAATTTTACAAAAGAAATACGTTAAAGTTTAATGTTTTAGAAATTACTAAAAAATAACTCCCAATTCAGATTTTCTGAGCACTAAGGCGCTAATAAACTTCGGGAGTATTGTATTAAAAAAGGACTACTGTGATGCGCTAATTGTATTTACGCATTATGTTGTGTAATAATTGGGATGTATTCAGAATAGATAGCTCTTAATGTAAATATTTCTGCCTGATGAGTACTTAATAGTTAATTAAGGTCGTTGTGGATTATTAGTTATTCACACTTTATGTAAACTCTTTACAATAACAGAGGGACAGGTTAGTAATAAGAATTCGGATGAGTATCTGTCGTTTACATGAGACAATAAAATGACCCTTTTGTCAAGTTTAGTTGAAGTATGTGGATAATCCTTTAGGGTGATGAGGATTAAAGGTGTAAGAAAGTAGTCGTCGGGTAGGAGTTTAAGAGTGTGTTGCAAGTCGATATGCTCTGTCACGAGAGCACAGAAACATGTAATTTTAATAACTATAATCTGCTACTGCACCGCGAGTGGTAACTAAAAACCAAATACTTTTGGATTAACATCGTGCGAGATTCTAATAGTTTACGGTTGCCACTGTAAATCTCGTTATAGGTATTGTAAGACGTTATTGGGTGATAAAATTAATGCTATCTCAGTTATTAAATGATAATTTATGGTGGTTTGGGTATCATTCTTTTTATTGTTTGCACTTGAGCTCCGTAATAAATGCGGTGATTCTCTTCTGTAAGAACTTTACAGAGACACTACATTTGATTTTTCCAATGCTCCGCCCAAATGCACTACATTGGCCAGGAAACGAGTTCTTTTACCTGGAAAGTTTTGAATTTTGCCGAACTCCTGCCATTTCAAGCAATGTAAGGATCTCTAACGTGCGTGACAACACACACACGGGACCTCCATTTTAGCTCTCATCCGAACGAGGGCGTATTTTTGTGAAAAATGCTTGCCTAACATTTTTCAAGCGGACCGTGTCGCGATTCGGACCCGGGAACTTGGGTATAGTAGTCATACGCATACCAACTACGCCACGGGGTCGTCCAGTTTGTTTCCACCGGCAACCGGCGACACAGCTGTTTACGAGGGATAATTCAGAATGCATGTGATTTGCCTGGGGCGATATGATTTTGAGGAAATTCAATTGTGAGTACTTTGAATGCTTTGATTTCTAACTAGAATAAATCGCCAACGCCCAGGCTTTAATTAGGTTAAGTTATCTAGCGGACAGTTATTCTTTCTAATATTTAGAAGTACTAAAAATTTCACCTATAGAGATTGGTAAACGTTTTCTTTATGAATGTTTTGCTTGTTTATATATTAATAAGATGCTGTTTGGTCTCTTTGTCGCACGTTTTCGTGTTTAATTTTTTAAGTCGTTGTAAATTCGTAGTTGTAATTAAAATAGCAAAGCTGTCATCCCTTGCCCCGTTATATCCTGTCATAAAACCTCCTTTGTGCCTGTGGAAATTAAGTTGGACTCAAGGGGTAGTGATCGACACTTGCTCATAGACATCGAAGAGAAACGGTTGTTAGTTCGGTAAAGTGATTTAAGTCATTAGTTCTCCGAATGTGATTTTATTGATAAACTCTAAAAAACACAGTGATAGTGCGTACGTAACACGTCCAATAAATAGTCATACAGTCTACTTCGTTGAAGAGTAGAAACGACACTTATAGAACAATAGAATACGACTGAGGTAAGTCGATATATAAAATTATAAGACCTCTAGGCTTGTAATCTAATTTTGTTTAACATCCAACGAGTGGGCGATTAAAGCATAAATTTAGGTTATAAAATTAAGGCGCAACAAATAAAATTTTGAAAGGTAGGGTTATTTTGTAAAGAAATGAGTATGATAAAAAATTCATCATTGTAAGGTAATAAAACAAATGATTTACAATCGAGAGTTTTAGTACAATGATGAATAAGACAACAAAGAATGACGTAAGTAACTTCGAGGAGGAAAATCGTTTCCGATTAAAGTCGGTAGAGAATATATAAATGATACCGAATAAACCAATAAACGAGGAATATCATGCGGGCGTTACACCACCGTCGCTGATAAAACAGAATAATAAGCAATACGATCGTGGTTTTTTTGCGTTATGGAAAGATCGTGTGAGGGGATTCGTTTTGTTCTCCATCGAGCAACATTCATCTTTTAGAATTTACGAAGAAATTAATCCATCTTTTAGTTGAGGCGAGAGTACCTGAATACAAAAAGGCTGCTTTGCCAGTAAATTGTTGAAAGGGGTCAGTCGGTGATTGAGTAAATGGTAAAGAAGATTCTTTTAACAATTTTCAAAATTTTTGCGACCGTTTTATTAATAGATACCGAAGTGCAGAAGACGAGAGGAATATATTTTTTAAAATAAAATATGAAAGATGTAGCAGATTTGACTATTTTTTAAAATTAGTGCGGGAGGCCACTTATTTGACGAGTAACTTAACAAATACGGAATTAGTGGAGGTTTTGATACAACATTTTCCATCAGAAACTAAGAGGGGTATATTGAATTTAGGGGGATGTGGAAATCGATGAAGTTGAAGTATTTTTGATAAATCGGCAAGTGAATGACGACAACACGAAGAACAGAAACATGCGTAATCAGGAGGAGCGATCATCAAATCTGAATTTAGTGGAAACAGAAGCCGTTGCCACAGTTTTTCAGTGGAAACCAGAAAGTAGTTTAATGTCATACCCCGAAGAAGTATATGTATGGCAGGCATCTATTTCGTGTGTCAGTGTAGAGTTAAATAGTGTAAAGGTCCAAAACTTGGTAGATTCAGGTAATCAATTTAATTGCATGGCAGAGAAGGAGTTCAAAGAGGTGTGTAGCAGAGAGCCAAAGATACCCATTTTTCTGTAAATGGTAACAGTGATACCGAGGTGTTAGGTACGAAATTAAACAAGGTCAAACTGCAGATGTTATTAAATGTAAAATTTGATTCGTTTCAGTGTGAAGTACAGTTCATTATTATTCCAGGATTAGCGAAGGAAATGATTTTAGGTTGCGAATGGTTCGAGTAATATCATGTAAAATTGGATTTTGGGATACGCAAAATAACCGATGCATGAAAATAATTGTTTTTAATTAAATTTTAAAGAGGAGGCGTCGGGTAATCTGTGTAACATGCAGTGTTTTTCAGAAGTCGAATTAACGACGGATGGCCAGTAATGGTTCAACAAAAAAAATTTATACTTTAGGTGATAGAAGAGTGTGAGAAAAGCTAGTTTTTTTTAAGGAAACCGAAAAGAAAGAGTTTTTGAAAGTGTTAAACCGTCATGCAAAGTTATTTTCGGATCAACCGGGATTGATTAAGGAATGCGAGCATATTATCGAGGTCAAGGATGAGAAGCCGTTTTTCATGAAAACTTATCCAATTCCAATAGAGTACAAGGAAGCTGTGTTGGAGCAGATCAAGGAAATGCTGGAATAGGGGGTTATTGAACCAGCACGTAACGAGCACATTAGCTCGTTAGTAGTAGTATTAAAAAAAGATAATTGTCCGAGTTTGCATGGATGCACGTCATTTAAATACGAGGATGGCGGGGGATCGCATAGTGCCACCTAATTAGGATGAGTTTATCTTTGAAGCCAATAAGATTAAGTTTATGAGCACCATTGATTTGACTTCGGTCTATCTTCAAATTCCGCTAAGGAAAAATTGTAGAAAATATAGTCTTTCAGTTTGAGAATAGTACCTACCAATGTTGCGTTCTTCCTTTTGGGCTTACCACGTCAGTGGCCAGTTTTATAAGGGACTTGCCAACAATGTCGGGGGGATGTATTTTGCTGAACCATATGTGGATGATATTTTGATGGCATCATCGACCGTAGAGGAGAATCTAAAACATCTTAATATACTATTCGGGTGTCTTCGACAAGCGGGTGTTACAACCATTAAACTGAGGAAGTGCGAGTATGCCAGAGAGAGTACAAAATTTTTAGGACACGTGCTGACGCCGAAGGGTGCTTTTATAGATCCAAACCAAATATGTAATAAAATACAGGGTGTGGCATTTAAATTAAGAAGTTGACCACTACTTCCAGCATAAATGGAAGTTGAACGATGTTGGCAATATTTAAACATTCATAAGCAAAATTTCACTTTTTCCGTGTTTGCAGTGTTTGATATATTTTTAATGACTCATTTTGGGACACCCCATATATTTATTTAAGATTGTGTATATGTCCTACGCAACAACTTGTAATTTATATTTCCTTTCAGATATCTTGCAATTGGCATACGTTTACCGATCTTTCGTATGCTTACCGGCTAGGTATTTCTACTGGGAGGAATAGTAAAAGATGTGAACTATAGCATTTGGTTGTTCTATGTGAAGAATATATATATATTTAACTGCGGTTCGTAATTGCTAACGTTTTTAACCAGAAGGATATTTTTTCCATTGTGTGTGAGCGGTTGATGGCTAACGTATACGCGTTCAAAAATTTGCAAACAGCGGATCAAGATAATTAAACTATAAACACTTTTTTCAGTTGTACTTTTGGCAATCATGAATGCAGAGTACCGCTATGTTTATGTGTTTATGTAGATATAGGAGCGTATGGAAAAGACTGCAATTCATCAATTTTACAACAAACTACATTTTGTAAAAATGTTCACTGAAACAAACTTCATATTCCATCTGTAGAGCCACGCCAAGGCAATAGTACAGATTATTTGGCATACGTGTTTATAGGTGACGAAGCGTTCTCACTAAGTAGATGTTCTGATCTTGATGTGAAAAAAAGGTCTTAACTATGGATTGTGTCGAGCCAGTAGATACGTTGAATGTGCTTCTGGGATTTTAAGTAATAAATGGTGCATCCTTCATAGGATCCTTAACGCCTCAGAGACGAGCGCACTTACGCGCGCGAAAATTGGTGGACACGGGACAATTATCTATACCGTATGCTAAATTTTATCATTGATGTATCCTTAAAGATACTTTTAAAACGGAACACTCGGTAAATCAAAACAACATTTTATAATGAAAATAATCGATCGTGACAATTTTTACTCTCAAAAATAAAATCAGTAACTTAAAAACTAAAAATAGTAACGATAGACTTGAAAACAACTAATAACAAAGTAATCTTCCTAGAATTGCTTGTATAACTAAACTGTAAAAATTATAGTAAATATTCAAAATGTCTTCTATATTCTAAACATCTTTTTCTGACCGATCTTACACCATTATGTGTGCGCACTGGCCTACTTGATGAAATTTCTAGTTACCTATCGCCAAAAATTGTTACAGTTTTTAGGAAGTATAAAAATAAAGTCAGTCCACATACTTAATGGTGTAAGATTGCTAAGAAGTAAGTGTCAGTTATTACTACAACAAGATTATGAACATTTGCTATAGTTTTACATTTTAATCAAATAGGCAATTCTATGAAGATTATGTTACTTTGTTATTTACTGTTTCTAAGTTTATTGTAGCAATTTTTCATTTTTAAGTTATTGATGATAGTTTTGAGAGTGAAAATTGTCACAAATCATTTTTTCATTATAAAATATTGTGTTCCGTTTTACAAGTATCTTTAACGATATATCAACGTTAAAATTTTAATTTACTCTCTAGTGGCAACTACTGAAAATAGACATACAACATGTCATATCAGGTGAAAGAGAATTAAAAATGGAAACGGAAAAAGTCCAAATATACAGGGTGTCCCGTTTAAAATAAACATAAGTTTATATTACATTTCCTTAATGGAACCCTCTAAAAAGCATATCTATTAAAAGTTCCTGTAAGGTTTTAAATATTGTTCTTAGCAACGAAGTTACAGAACATTGTAGTTTTCGACCATCTTGAATAAGTTTCTTTCTATTTCCTTTAGTTTTCGAAATACTCGTTCAACTAAATCTGTCACCGCATAGCGATGAGTGTGCAAACACCCATTTGCTTCTATTGGTGTTCAGATGCTGTGCGATATTAAATCCGTCCGGTTTCTAACCGCCATCGCCAACCACACAGTGTTTGCGGATTCCGCAGACCGCACCTGAAATTTTTCGTGCCGCACTAATTTGAAAGCGTCTCATTTAAAATAATGTAAAAAAACTTATTTTCCAACTAAACATACATTGAATATATACACAACTACAAATACCAAAATGATATTTTTGTTTCAGAATTGGTTCCCTAAAAAAAGCGCACACAGCTTTGTGTTGGATCTTTGGCAACTTTTACGTCAGGTACTCTATAAATTCTATCTTTACCAGAGTAAAATGTATTGATTTATTCAAGCCTCCATAAAAAAAGATTACCAATCTCTTATGAAGATTAAAGTTCTTATCTTATAATTTAATAATAGTTTCGACCACTTTATGCTTTGCTAAATGATGTGTAAGTATTCTTTGTTCATGTAGCCGAAAATTTTGTTGAAAATGCTGAACTAATTGATAACGATTAAATGCAAAAACTTCATTTTGGTAACCTCAGCGTCTAGAACTACCAACATGGATTAAAGCAACTTATGTTATGTACGGAAAATCACTAAAATCATTCAATAAAAGTAAAATGGTCTAGAGTTAAAGATTGAGTCTTAAAAAAATAGATACCTCTTTATAAGTATGGAGTTGATTATTAAGTAACTTTTCATATTGAGTTACTACATCCCATAAAATATCAAAGTGACAGCAAAAAAGAGTGTTAAAAGAATTCAATACTTTCGGCCTCAGCCACACGCACACATGCCCATGCACGCACACGAGCTCGTGCATGCACCTTTTATGTGAAATAAATGCTTATCATTGTCCACTTGTGATTCAAAAGGACAAAATTTTTATTATTACAGCGGCTTCACGTTCGTACTGTCACCAAGGAAAACAACAAAAAAGAGAAATTAGCAATATGAAATAAAAAAATAATAGGGTTTAGTTATCTTTCAACAAAAATTACTAGGGTTATTGAGAAAAGGGGGGCATTAACCTAGTTAAAAGTGTGATTTATTCTAATCAAACAAATACTGCATTTTATAAGCACTGCCGATTAACTCAGTCTTTTTATATTTTATCGCATCGGGTATGTAAACATGATTTCGTGTAGGTAATTCTGATAGTGAACGGTCACAAAAACCTGTGCAAAGTTAAATATTTACTTACGATACTTGATTTTATTTGCTCTCTGGATACAAGAGCTTAATACAATTTTCAATTTATGTAGTGTTTACGAACTTAATTCTAACGTTAATGATTCGAAAACTAATATTAACGGTTTCTGGATCCATAAAATAACTGTTAGGATTGTAATTAAAATAATAGATAAACCAACATAAAAAATATAGATACATATTGTTGATCAAAATATGTTTTTCATAACTGTACATTCAAACTTATATTGACAAAAATGAATATCTCATTTGAATGTATATTTAATTTTTCTATACAGAGTTAGTCGAATAATTTGTTTATTTGAAAACTAATATTTTTCAAATTTGGTATCGATATGTTTAAAATTGATGAAATTATTATATTTTCATTTTATCCTGGGCTTTCTGTTTACAAGAAAATGCAACCAAATACACTTTTTCAATAGGATGTCGATTATTTTTATGTTTTGTCAGGTGGAAAATAAAAAACTATCTTTAGAAATATTTACAATTTATTTTTTTCATAAGAAAGTAATAGAAAAATATTAAAATCTGCTTATTTTGCAAAATCAAAATATCTTTAAAACGCGATATTTTATTGTCAATAACATTGTTAAATACTTAACAACTTTTCTTTCATAAGAAAGCAATACAAAAGAAAACTAATGACACAAAATCAAGAGATTGACACTACAAACAATGTTCAAACTGTACTCCGTTTACAACTTGGCAGTGACAAATTCGATCAATAAAATGTCTTAGTGAATTTTATGTCATTTGTGGAGTAATACAATTCATTTCTTTACCGATTACTTCTAACAGCAACAGATTATGTGGTGGATTTTTATACACTTGACATTTTGAGTGCTCTGCAAAAAAAAATCCAATTGTGATAGGTCTGGAGAACGGGTTGGCCAATTAATTACTGGACACACACGTATCCGAGTAGAGCGTGGACTGTTATGACCGGGGGAAATGAAAATCACATCAAGCACATAAAAGGCATTTCCGGAAATAAAATACTGAATTCTTGAATTGGCACTAACACTGACGAAACTTGTGGCCAGGAACAAGGGAACAATAATTAGGAAAGATAAGAATTGGCCGACTTTAAATACATAGAGGCGCGTACGTGTGCGCGGAGTACTTGCCATAGGTTAAATAAAGTTAGAATAGATATGCCACTTTCTGCAAAACAACTGTTGGCAAGTTAGCGCCAACTATTGAAATGTGATAAAACTAAACGACGTTAAAATCTGTTACCAAGGTTTGCGACTTCTCTATTCAAAAGGTTGAGAACCAGACTCTGAAGATTTTAAATAAAACTAAAAATTCCAATTATAAAAAATAATTCTGTCTGGTATCAGGTAAGCGTTCTACAAGCATAATAGATAAAAATAAATTTGTTCATTGTTTTATATAGAGAACAATAAACAAATTAGGTCATTTTTGTCTACTATATAGGTACTTGTACAACACTTACCTGATTCCAGGCAAAATTATTTTCTATAAGCTAGAGGACCACGTCTCGGACAGCCAACTTCTTCAGTAATTGGCGATGTGCATTATTTTTCACCTTGGATGAATTCAATTTTTTATTAAATGTTATTAAAGAGCAATCTGCAAAAATGCAACTAAAAGAACGCTAAAAATTTAGGTTAGCAACAATCAACAAAACCTCGCAAATATTAGGCAATATAATAAAGTCGCCCATGAAAATAGACCTACAGAGCCATCTGTAGAGATGTGATAAAACTAAAACACACCAACTGCCGATCCACTTACAGTGCCTACACCCTGGTACTTGCGATCAACTAACTAAACACTTCTGTTCTTATCATCAACTGTCCGGAGCGATAGGTAATGCAAGTTAGGAAGGAGAACATTAAAGAGCAATCTGCAAAAATGCAACTAAAAAAACGCTAAAAATTTAGGTTAGCAACAATCAACAAAACCTCCCAAATATTAAGCAATATAAATAAAGTCGCCCATGAAAATAGACCTACAGAGCCATCTGTAGAGATGTGATAAAACTAAAACACACCAACAGCCGATCCATTTACAGTGCCTACACCCTGGTACTTGCGATCAACTAACTAAACATTTCTGTTCTTATCTTCAACTGTCCGGAGCGATAGGTATTGCAAGTTAGGAAAAAAAACAATGGTACGAACATACACCGTCCACCTAAAATCGAGAAAAAAAATGGAATTTACACAATAATAAACTGAAAAAAAACTTTAACTAGGCATTTCCTCCTAGTAAAGAAATGCGGTTTACCGTGAAACGTCAAAGCACGCAATAAATAAAACTCAACGATAGTTAAAAGTGTCTAGTCGTGGTGAGCGGCGGTATGGAAGACATAGCTTAGAAACCATATTTCAGCTACTCAAAAAAATAAATACAGTCCTTCCTTTTTAACGCTTAAATTTTCACAATCATGTTTTTCGTTTGTTCACAGACTACTTACTATTAAATTTTAAGACTGCATTAAAAATATGCAAAACACGTAATGTACTTACATAGAGAATAGAAAAAGTTAATATCTAGTTTTAAAAAATATTGTAAAAATTAAAACTTATAGGGAAAGACATTGAAAAATTACTTTAAAGTAATATAAGATACTAAGTTGCCGAATCAGTTGAAAAATGAAATAAAATTCAGGAAGTAGTTAGTTGTTCCTTTTACCTTATTTTCATTATTTATATTTCAAATTTGCTTAAATAATTGCTTGTGTGCATGTGTGTGTGTGAGTGGGGGGTGGGTTATATGTGTGCGTATGTATGTGTGAGTGAAGGTGTGCGTATGTATATTTGCATATGTGCAGGTTTAATATGTGTATATGCGAATATGCATGCCTTGTTTTTGCATGTATGCAACTCTTATGTGTGTGTGTATGTGTGTGTGTGCGTGTACATGTGCGTGCGCGCGTGCGAGCGTGTATGCGTCCGTGTGTGCGTGTATGTGCTGTGTGTGTGCGTACGTGCGTGTGCGTGTGTGGGTACGTGCGTGCGTCCGTCCCTGCGTGCGTGCATGTGTATGTATGTGTATACACATTAGACGTTTACGGAGAACTACTTAACATAGCGCTTTGAATTTTTGGTCACTTATGTACGCAAACATGCTCTCTCGATTTAAAATATTTTCAACTATGCAGTGTTGCCAATTTTAATAAAATGTAGTAGTAACTTTGTTATATTAAATAAAATATCCTATAAGTAATGCCAGTTTTCGATTCCTTGTTTATTTTTGATTAATTTTTCTTAATACTGTCCTATACTTGTTTGTCATTGTTTTCGAGGATGCGCAAAGAGGTTTTTTTATTTTCTACTTGTGAAAATTCTGTAGCACAAAAAATAGTGTCTACTAAGTTTCACACAAGTTAATAATGCTTTGTGTAATTCATCACGAGAAATAGAACCCGCCAATTTCTCAAGAGGGTAACGGCAATTATAAATAAAACGATTTATATATGCCACCGCACATTGTAAGCGAGTTAAAGAAGAAAAATTGCGCATGAATTAAAAAAAGTCGCACTGCTTTAAAGCACCAAGTATCGTAGCCGTAGCCGTTGATTTTAATTCAGGTCCTTCCTTTAAAGGAACAAAGGAAGTTTTGAGATCGACGTTATCAAAGTTTAAATTAGAGGCACCATTCCACCACAGATTGTAATACAATAATGAATAGGCGAAAGTCTACTCGACGCGGCGTCTGTAGGATTAAGTTAACTCGTAATATAGCTCCATTGAGCTATGGTGGCATATTCAGAATTGGCTTACTCGATTTGCTACAAATGTTTTTAGCAAATGGGAAGGCATTTGTAGCCATATATATGTCTTGAGGATCTAAATAGAGCCTTGTTTCTGAAATGTGGTAAGGAAACTTATGGTAACTGATAGAATGAATTAATTTGGCTAATAAAAGAGCTCCAGAGAGTTATATTCGTGAAATAGTAAGGGAGCAACCTTGCTATTCGCCTGAAAAAGATTGCGATCTACAGATACAAGCACCCTATCCACTTTCGCTAGCATCACAAAATTCTAATAAACGACACATTCTATTGAATTCAGATGAAATGCGGGACATTTTTAATTGGATTAGCATTATAAGTTGGTTACAAGAACTTTCTCATTCACAAGATCAATTGTGGTCAGGGATATCGTCCCAATCTACACGTTGAAGCCACCCACAATCGTTGTAACATATGTTTTACTACAAAAATTAGAGGAGTTAACCACCCTAAAGGGTCGAATATGCGGGCCATATAAGAAAGCGAAAATCGTTTTTAAACTCACCTTTAAAAGGAATTACGTTATAGGTAAATACGGTTTATTCCAGGGTTCCAAATTAAACCTAATATTTTTTATACCACTAACTTGATTATAGAATGGGATTAGAGTCTATAGCTCAGACTTTTCAAAATCCTGTAATAATTGTAACGTTCCGTTTATTTTGTTACCTTATATTAAAGAAATATGTATATAAAGTCCCTTAGTTTGTGTAAATAAATCATCAGTTCAAAATATAACAAAGAGCGCATTGCCCGCACATCCCTTCATAATTTCGAGTTTTTTTGGAGGTAATCAAAAGGGCCGATGTCTGTGACGTTTAGGAGGCAAAATTTGTCAAGTTGAGTTGGGGAGATAAAAATCGCTTTGGGCGGATTTATACAGTTCTTACGTGAGATATGTAGTTACAATATCATAGTTAATCGATCGTTTATTTTGGTGGTTCAGTGGAAGTTATAATACAAGTGCCGAGTTTTGATTGTCGATCTTCGCTATTAGCGTCACGTGGTTAATCGTTTTGTTGTAGGTTGAGGCATCCTCTTTTGTCGTTTACGTTTTAGAAGTATTAATTAATGCCAATGAATTTGGGAGTTACTGTCTGGAGGATGAATGGAAATCTCGTTACGGTTGCGTTAGGCCCGTAATATAACCCAGTTGTTGGGGATCAAATAATAGATTAATTGTCACGTGATTAAAAGTTGAAAACTCGACACCCTCACAGTGTTGACTGGTATAATCCACCTTACAAGGTAAGCGACTGTATTCGTAAATTTTACAGTGCAGTCCCAAATACGTCGATTATAATTGAATGTTTGTGTAATTAAACTAAGCACAACCCGTACATGAAGTTGTGTCAATCCCTTATCACAGAGCTCTAAAGTGTGTGCGCTTTATTGATACTTTACCGTTGTCGTGAACAACAAACACATTTAACTAGTATAAATAGTTAAACCATATTATTTCCAATTAACGTAATATTTAAGACAGTTGTACTGATACTTCCATTTATTCAAAATTACTATGATTACATATTTGCTGAATTAAGATCACAATTTACATTTTGAATTGAAAGTTATTGTTGCCGTTAAGTTAGTAGCGTAGGGTTGCATGCACACGGCGTCCTACGCATTACGTTTCAAATATTTTATTAGTTACTGTGTAAGTAGAGCAAGTGGGGTGTCCTGTGCACTCAACTCCACCTTAATTTTATTACACATTGCTTTACTGGCCAGTACACCTTATAGTAATAATAATTGTATGCCATTTACTTTATCGACAATATTACTTGTGGTAATGTTTACATTTACATGTTCATATATGTATGTGCCATATTTGTTTATGTAACCAACCCATGTATTTATTTCAGTCGTTGGGATTAGTTAATAAAATTAAGTAAAGTTGTCTACGTGCATTATTTTAGTAAGAAGTTTATGTTAGTAGGGTGAATTCAACCTCTATACTCTGCAAGATTTTCTGAAGATTTTATGTAAAATATTGAGCTGCGAGGAGTCTACCGACCAGTGACGAGATTCTCCTTTTGTCATGTAGCATTGTGACATTACTGGTGGTGCCCACCCGATTTTTGACGTTTTACCGAATTCACATCTCATTATAATTGTCATCTTAGGGCATTTAGCAATCCCAATCTACGACTTTTGTCTGACCTACCCCTCACCGGCTAGAGCTAGGCCGCTCACGGGTCCCGATCCGTCCCTTGGGGTCGTAGTGCTGAATTGGCCCGTAACATAATTCTCCAGAATTACTAGAGCATTTTCTTAAACGAAAATGATCTAGAGAAAAAAGCTTTACTAGTTCGCGCTGCAATTGCTTAGCTTCCGCTACGCTTCCAGCACCACAAATCACGTCATCCATATAGTTATGATACAGAATTTCTTCAGAGGTCAGAGGATAAGATTCGTCTTCGTCAATAATCAATAAGCGAAACACTCTTTGAGCTAGGAAAGTGAAAGCGCTAAGCCATATGTAATTGTTTGGGGTTCATGCTCAGAAATGTTATCTTGTAAAGTAGGTCTCCAAAATATATGCTGAAATTTACAATCTTGTTGGTGAAGTAAGATCTGCGTATACATCATGCAAATGTCCGCACAAACAGCAATTTTGCGGGATCTAAAAGCATTTATTATTCCTCTTAAATTTTGTTGTAATTTGGGTTCAGTATACAACCTATCGTTTAGAGAAAGACCTAACGAATCAACAGCATATTCGTTAAAAACTACGGGTAATTTGGTCGTATTACTGGTCGTTTTCGAAACGGCGTGATGTGGTAGAACATAATCAGATAGATTTTCAGTAACGACCATACTACCAAGATGAAGATACTTCTGTAAGAACTCATTATAAGGAATTTGTGTGTCAGGAGATGAAGCGAGACGCTTTACTAAATTTAAATTACATTTATAAGCGACGTTTCGATTGCTGATGAGCGGCTTAATAATGTTCTTCAAAGGGAAGGCAACAAACAGTATAACGACCAGAAGCGTTAAGCGAATGAGTTTCTAGAAGTTGAGATTAACAAAATACGTCTTCTTAAGGGAAAACTTCCGGCATTTTAACTTTTTTTAATTGCCAGAAATTCTTTATATCGTATCAACTGAATCAGAAATAAAAAGAGACATTGCTTTACCTAGAAGATTAATATTAGGAAACTGTCCTAAACCGAAACTAGTTTGAATTGCTAACGGTCCAACCAGGAATAACACGGGATTGTTTCGAAAATAGTATTTCGAACATCTCAGCACCCAGTAATGTATCTACTGGTAAGGATTTATGGAAGTCTTCATCAGTAAGCTCCAAACTTTTAAATTTATTGTAAATATGCCAGGGCAATGAGCATCCTGGAATTGCGGTGTATAAGGAAAAAAATGAGACCTTGAATTGAAGTTGATTCTCAAAGTGGTTACAAAATAGCGTGTACCCTACAGGCCCTATGAATTTAATGCTGAAGTCAGGAATACCACCAACTTGCCGAAAATCGGGCTTACGTTCAAGCCCTAAATGTCGAACACAAGAGTTTGAAATTGCATTTATTTGTGATCCGCTATCTAAAATGCATTTCACGGGTTGAAAATCATTGTTACTGCAATACCAATTTTTTTACCGTAGTTAGTAACACGGTATAGTTTTCTAGTGAATTAGCAACATTGCAAGTTGAAACACCCTTTTGTTAAAGCGGTTTACGAATTGGTAGAAACCGAAACGCGTTCCTTAATAAGCGGTTTATGCAACTTAGTACGGTGACAAGAACAGTGGCATATCTTGGATTTACCATCAGAATTACAACCACGAACACGATTATCAAGGCATTTAAAATACAGATTTAAAAATTTGACTGTAGCTTAAGGGATCCGCAATGCCTGAGCTTTTTAAAGGTCAAACAGTCATAGTTTTATGAGCTTCACCGCAGTCCGGACAAGATATGTTTGCAGTTCAAGCTCCTGAACCTTGAGATTGATATAAATACGATTTAAATCGTAAAGGTGTGCTGAACTTTGTCGTTTTTTCTTTCTTAACATCCTCACGAAGCTCCGAGGTCTTGCTTTGCAAGGTTAAGAAATCGAACAACTGTTTACAAGTAGGAACTGCCGATCATACTTTTAAGTCGAAAATGTTTGGAGTTTTAAATTCTGGATTTCGGTATCTTAAGCAAAATAATAGAAAATCAGCCAAAACTTCAATTTTAGATACATTTGGCGTATTAATTGCATTAAAATGCACACTAATAAAATTGGAAAGCGATCCATCGGTTTTAAATTGTAGTCATCATCATTGGATCTTCAGTCCTGAAACTGGTTAGACGCGTACCATCATTGTTTCCTATTCTGAACTAACCTATAGATTTCCCCGAAATTTGCACAGTCTGCATCTATCACTATCTGATCTAGGTCTACATTCACCTCTTTTTTCCTATCTCTGCTTGTCATATATCCCATACTATTCCTCAAAAATGCCTTAGAACGTATTCTGCCCTTCTATTTCTCTTATTTTTTTCCCAAAGATATCCTTGTTCCCCTACTGTTTCTATAACGTATTTGTTATTACCTTTGTCTGCCCATCCCCATATATCTAAAGCACGGCATTTGAAAGGCTGCTACTGTTCTTCTGTCTGCTTTTCAGACTGCCCGTATTTCGTAAGCATACTGTCTGTGCTGTGCTCCACACATACGCTTTCAACAACTTTTTGTTCTATGTTTGTTGTCTTTCATCATAGGCGCCGTTCTTTCTTGTTAGATGCAGTTCGGTCTCCTTCTATTGTTTTACAATTATATACCCTATTTCTCCGACTTTCAGTGATTGCAGCCTGTGGCTGACAAGTTCCCCCAGCACTTGAACATTTACTGATTTAATATTTTTTCCAATATATCTTTTCGCACAGTCAACATTAGTTGCAGATATTTCACAACCAACACCTGTAGTTGTTTATAATAATCATCAGATTTATCTGCGCCTATTTTTTCGTCATTGGGTTTTCCGTCTCAAAACTGGTTGGACATGTACCTACACTTATTTATTTTCTAAACTAACCTACATAGTTTCCTGAAATTCTCACACAGCAATACAGCTCGGTTCCCCTTCTATTGTTTTCTAATATTATGCCCTATTTCACTGAGATTTATTGAAGGGGGTTAAGCAACCAACACTTAGACATTTGCCGAAATAATAGTTTTCCAGTAAATGCTTTCACGCAATTACCATTATTCGAGAATATAGCCCATCCAATGCTTGTAGTTGCTTATAATAAATATCATGTTTAAGTGCAGTTACTTTCTTCGTCATTAATTTATCCATTTTGGGACTGGTTGGATGCGTACCTCCATTGATTTCTATTCTGAGCTAGCCTACACATTTCCCTAAAACTCCTACAGCCTACATCTTTCACTATCTGTGTGTAGTAGTCTAACCTAGGTCTACCTCTTCTTCTCTTTTTTCCTATCTCTGCTTCTAGTTTATTCCGCACTGTTCCCTCATGCCATAATATGTGGCCTATCATCCTATCTCTCCTATTTTTTACCGTTTTCAACATATTTCTTTCGTCCCCTACCATTTTTAGTACCTCTTCGTTCTTAACTTTGTCTGTCCATGATACCTTCATCATTCGTCTGTAGCACCACATTTCAAAGGCTTCTACCTTTTTCTTGTCTGTTTCTCCTACTGTCCAGGCTTCACAGCCGTACAGTGCTATGCCCCATACATATGTTTTAAGCAATCTTTTCCTTGTTTCTATGTTTGTTGTCTTTGAACACAGTAGTTGCTTTTTCTTGTTAAATGTAGCACGACCTTGTGCGCTAATTTTTGTTTTATATCTTTTGTGTTTTTCCCATCTTGCGTTATTTGGCTTCCTAGGTAGCAAAACTCCTTAACCTCTTGTAAGTTCGGGTTACATATTTGTATTCTTGTTTTTGATTTATTTTTCCCTCCTTTGCATACTAGTACTTTAGTTTTACTTTTGGTAATTTCCATACCGTATCTCTCTGTTAGAACCGTTTCCATTTCATTGAGAGCAGCTTCTAACTCTTCCTTGCTACATGCTAATACCGCTATATCATCTACAAATCAAAGCATATCAATCTTTTGTCCCTGCATAGTAATTTCAAATGTCTTCCTGCATTTGACAGTATTCATTGCCTCTTCAATGTACAAGTTAAAAATTAATGGGGACAGGGAACATCCCTGCCTCACCCCTTTCTTGATGTTTACTTCTCTACGTTCCTGCTCTAATTCTATTACTCCTGTTTGCTCTTTGTATAAGCTATGTACTATCCGTCTATCCCTATAACTCATTCCAAGCTTTTTGAGTATTTCGAACATTTTTTTCCATTTTACATTGTCAAATGCTTTTTCCAGATCTACAAACCCTATATACACGCTTTCCCCTATTTCTATTGTTTTTTCCATTATCACCCTCAGAGCTAAGATAGCCTCCTGTGTTCCCCTGTTTCGCCTAAACCCAAGTTGGTCTTCTCCTAGTATTTCTTCAGCCCGTTTTTCCATTCGTCCTTGTACAATTCTAGTTAATATTTTTGACACGTGTGCTGTCAAACTTATTGTTCGAAAATTTTCACATCTATCTGCGCCTTTCTTTTTGGTATAGTTACTATGATGCTACGTTTGAAATCTTTGGGTATCTCGCCTGTTTCATACATATAGCTTACAAGTTGGAAGAGACGTTCTGTTACTGCTTGACCAGCGGCTTTTAGAGTTTGCGCTTGCACTTTATCTGTACCCGGCGCCTTACCATTTTTCAGACCCTTTAATGCTAATTCAAATTCATCTCTAAGTATAGGATATCCCAAGTCATCATTTTCAATGTCTGATTCCTGTTCTAATGCAGTTAGTTCTTCTCCTGCATATAAATTCCTTATATATTCTTGCCATCTACCCACTTTCTCTACATTTTCTATAATGACATTCGAATCTTTCTCGAATATCTTTCTCATTTAGTTTCTGAAGGTCTAAGTGCCTTTATCCGGTTCTTTTTTTCAAATTTTTAGATTTAAGTGCGGCCGTTATAATTACGATGTTGTGGTCAGTGTCTATATCTGCTTCTGGGTAGCTTCTACAGTCTTTTACTTGATTCCTAAACCGTTGTCTAACAAGAATGTAATCTATTTGATATCTTCCTATATCTCCTGGCATCTTCCACGTATATCGTCTTCTAGCATGATGTTGAAATAATGTGTTTGTAATGAATAAATTGTTTTTGTCGCAAAATTCTACCAGCCTATTTCCTCTGTCGTTTCTAGTGCCTAAACCAAATAAACCTACTATCGCTCCTTCCCTACCCTCACCTACCACTGCATTAAAATCCCCCGTAATTATTAAATTTTCATGTCCTTTTACGTGTCTTAATATGTCTTCGATGTCTTTGTATATGGCTTCTACCTCTTCGTCACTGTAGCTAGAGGTGGGCATGTATACTTGTATTATTACTGTGTTTACCGGTTTAGATCCTAATCTAACCATGAGTACTCTTTTATTCTTTTGTAAGTGATTTTCTACACAGTATCCCATCTTTTTCCGCATAACTATCCCCACACCCAAATTTCCCTCCTCTGCTCCTGTATGAATTACCCTGAAGTCTCCACTCCCAAAATCCCCCGTCAATGGCCAGCGAACTTCGCCGATCCCTACTATGTCTAGTGATAACTTATTCATTTCGATTTTTAGGTTCTCTAGCTTACCTACTTGCTTCATACTTCTAACATTCCACGCTCCGACTCGCAGAATGCTCCCGACTCTTATTCTTAACTTTCTGATCGCATCCTCCGAAGTAGTCCCATCCCGGAGATCCGAAAGGGGGACTATTTTAACTCCGGAATCTTTTACCTCAGAGAATGCCATCATTTATTTATAATTTAGGTACGCTGTGTACTTGGGAGGTAATGTGGTGGTTTTCCCTTGCCTTCCACATCGCGGTAGTGTGTCTTAGACTGCCATACCGACCCCTATGGTTTCTGCCAATCTAAGTACCGAAAGAGCCGCTGCCCTCTTTCGGTGACCTATCTTCGTCTGGTTTCTCACTAACATCCCTACTACTTTGGTTGGACCTGTAGTTTGGCTCTTTAGCTCATTAGAACACTCCAGCTATTTCACCTGTTCTAGTAATCTAGAACTTCGGCAAGGTGCAGATCCATTCGAAATGGTTAAATTGTAGTATTCTATTTAAATAGTAATTCGTGATTCTACGAGATGAATTGTAGGATCCTGAAGTTTGGTAATATAAACGCTTGTTCATGTAAATTAGCGTCAAGATCCGAATCCGAAATTAAAGCCAATGCGTCACCCTTGAGATATGTACGCATGCAGTGATATTCCTGAATCGCCGGGAAACTTCTATATA
Organism: Platerodrilus igneus; assembly: GCA_036346225.1. Classification (NCBI taxonomy): domain Eukaryota; kingdom Metazoa; phylum Arthropoda; class Insecta; order Coleoptera; family Lycidae; genus Platerodrilus; species Platerodrilus igneus. The sequence goes on from JARFIW010000301.1 coordinate 5,966,326, forward strand.
ATGAAATAAAGTTTTGCCAGTTTTTTACACAACCGTCAAATAGAATTATAATAAGGTGTATTTAATAATTGGTAAAAGTTTGAGATGCGCTTGAGATGGCGGAAATATCGTCATCAGAATGAGAAGTTTTTGTTTCATCTCAAGAAACCGCGTCCGAAAAACATCGATTAAATTATCGAAAGATTAGCTTTGAGAATTTATCTCATCCTTTTCTTCTACAGTTGAATTGAAATTTTAAATCTTATCACAGAGAATAATAAGTTGTTCAATGCTTTGCATTTGAACATATCTTGCTCATACGACTGCAGAACGAGTTGCGGTTTTAACGTAATCATTGATTTCCGTTAAACGCGAAAAATAATCCTCAATTTCTTTTCTAGAATATTTCTATTGGCCATGATTAAACGACGTGACCCATAAATCATTAATTATTTATAATAAAGAGAATTAACAAAAATGCATTTGTTTGTATATAAACACCAATGACATTGATTTGAAAGGTTTTGAATGAAATGTGATAAGTTGATATCTATTTAGCATATTAGTTGCAATATACTGGAAAGAATAAACGTGGGACACAAATCGAAAATTTAGATATTATTTTAATGACCTTTCTAATATAAAGCGTTATAATTATTCGAGTTTGTAAATAACTTGGATATAACGTATTTATGTGTTTGAAGCTAAGAAGCGAGAAAGAGGGAGAACTATAAACGAAATTCGATATTCGGCTCGTACGGATAAAAAATCTGGACACATCCGTGCTCGAGTAAAGCGTGGACGTTATGAGGGCGAAATCACAACAAATACACAAAAGGCGCTTACCGAAAACAAAATACTGAATTCTTAAACACTTGCAAAATTGATGGTCAGAACCAAAAGAAACAATAATTAGTAAAGATAAGGTTGGCCGATTTTAGTTACAAAGTGACGCGTACGTGTTCGCGGAGTAGTTAGAATCAACTAACTAAACATTTGTGTTCTTATGAAAGGGAACAATGGCGCGAACAGTTACTTCTCTGCATCCAAAAAGTAAATTGTTGATATTTCTGAATAAGCAAGTTATTCGACCGTTCCGGGACTTTTCACTAAATCATTAATTTGAACTTTAACTAAGTATAAGATTCAAAACAGTGCTATTAATATGACTTTAAAAATGAAACTTTTGTCTTATTGTGCTCTTTAACAATGGACGATACTTCATAAAACTTATAAGAACGGGTAATTCTAACACAAATATAACAGTTCAGACTACTCAAATATTAAGAAGAAGGTAGTTAATTCTACTAAACTAATAAAGAAATGACGGTCAATGCTACAGAAAATGGTAATAGAACAAACAAAAACATTAGAAATTGATCAAGAGTAAATAAAATAGAAGATTCTAACATAACACTATCGACCATTACAGTAATTGATAATGATGTAACACCAGTCAATACAAATCTTTATTGGAAAGAACTACTAAAACTACAACATAAAATGCGGACATAGTTAAAGAGAGAAAAACAGTTATTCCTGTACAAATATAAATACAAAAACTAGAAACCACCTAAAATGATACAACAACAAATTCATAATCGACGCAAATAAACGAAGACAACAATATCCGATGAGAAAATTAATATAATTGAAGCAAAGGCGATAAGGAGTGATAAAAAAGAAATACATGAAAGTAAAGAAACTAGAACATTAAATACATACGTTTGTTGATAATACTTCACTTACGCAACAAGTAGTCAAAATAATAAAAACGTTTCAATTGAATATAAAAATAATAAAATAAAAAAACGTATGTGATTTAGAAACTTTATTTGTGATTCAAACACTCACCATATGAAAAACACTGTCAGTATTGGTAGGAAATTGCTCACGATAGCAGTATTAATCGAATTCAAGAACATCATTCGACTTAAAGAAGCATCAATGGGAAAAATCGCTATAGGAAGTTTGAACAAATAATGAAGAATAGAATAAGTAAGAGGTGGTATTTCGTCAAACATTTTACTCAGTAATGAAGCGAGCACCTGTTTAGTAAGTGGTGTGCAGTAACTTTTTTTCGTCCCGACCCCTCTTATCCTCGATTTCGCCTCGAATCCCGTTTGGCATTTCGGTCTCATTCTGACGGAACAGTATTCGCTTGCGCTCAAAGCTAGTAGTAACGTGACAATCATTAAGCACTTAGGAATTCGTTCGGACGCATCCTCGTACTTTGCGCTCAATGAGACAATTTGTAATGCACGCGTAGAAATCCTTCAATGTCACTGCTAATTTTGGGACGGCAGCTCCGTGTTGCAATTGCTATGCGTGTAACTACTATGCCCAAGGTCCCGGGTTTGAATTCTGAACGGTCCGCTTGAAAAATGTTAGGCGAGCATTTTTCATAAAAATATGCTTTCGTTCAGATGAGAGGTAAAATGGAGGTCCCGTGTGTGGAACAGCAAGGGTTCCGCAAAATTCAAAATTTTCCAGGTAAAAAAAACTCCCCTCTTAGTCAATATAGTACCCTCGGATGAAATATTAGAAAAAAGTCAAATGTAGTGCTCATTTTGGGAAATTGTTTGAAACTGTCAAAATATAAACATTGATTAGCTGTCCCGAAATTTAAATAACTAGCACACCAGTTTGAAAATATGTTTTAAACATACAAGTTTTTCTGTTCTGTTGAGAAAACCATTGATGCTAATTATAATAGCAAAAAAACTTCATCTGAACGCTTTGCCATTGTGTCAAAAAACTATTTGAGCTAAGTAAATTCAGAATGCTAGCTAGAATAGATAATTTAAAATTAACGAACGTCTTTGGTCAAGATAATTTTAAGTACTTGTAGAATTATTAGTTTACAAAATTCTTTCAAATAGAAGGCAGCACTTAAACCCAAACTAAAAAGTTGTTAAGCAGCATGTCAAAAATGGGTTACAACAAATTTTAAGTACACAATGATTCTGAGCATTGTTTTTTATTTGCTAACGAATTTCCAGGAATATAATTAAATGTCGATACCTGTAAATTGACCAAGCATGAAGATCTTCACTTGCGACTCCAGAAAATGTTCTAGAATCCGGATTTGATGGAACCGAGTATTTTCTTTCCATTTCGTAACTTTGCGAACCTCCTCCCTGGGAGGGGGTGCGACTTCTGACCATTGTTTTCTATTCTCTTCTAACGTTCATCTGCAAATAAAATACAAATTTATTAGTTTTGCAAATGAATCGAAAGGTGTGTTGTTACAAAAGATTTCTTTCGCATTATAAATTACAATAATCTGTTACTCAAGAAGTCGAATGGCGTTTATAAGAAGTTTATTAAGCAAAGGCGTGGGTTATTAACCTTGGCGGTATTTGGTATGATGTACCATCCAATAAAAACTGTAATTGGACAAGTACATAATTTGGGTTAATCAAAAGCCATTATTTGTAGATGCCATGAGAATTCTGAAAACTTACACCTCGCCAACATTCCTTCTACAATAACTTCGATTCAGAAATGAAGCGGTGGTTCATTTAAAGCCACCGTTAATATTCAGTTATATTTTAAATTAAATAGACATTAATCTAAAATTTGACGATATTCCGAGAGTAATTAGAACATAATTAGGACATGTTTAAAAGTGGATATGTGGTTGACCGAAATCAAAACTTGGACCAACATGCAATGCAGTACATGATAGTTCTTCGAACTATTATACGTAAATTTTTGATGTCAATTTGTGTTTTTAGTTTTTTTATGGGCGTTACTGCTCTAATTATCATTACTATTTTAAATTTATAATTACTTCTCAATCACTTTTTACGCATTTTCATATAATGTGCACACCATAATAGCTGTAAATATTAAATTATCAACGGTATTTGGTATTGTAATTAGTTCTTGAACTATAAATTTTAATTTTGAACCAATCTAGTTTGAAATGATACAATGACCCATCAATGAAGAGAATCGCGACTACAATGGGAAACGAATGTATTAAATCCCACACCCTTGATCAATTACTTGCTCCATGATTATTTTGTCACATTCGTAAGAATATGGATAAGAATTCAAACGAAAGACTCTCACGTAGTCGCATGCCAGTTAGGCAGTCTTAACTAAAAAACGTAATAACAATTACAATGAAAAAAAACTATCGACTAATGAGAACTTATGGATAATTTGAAAAATGCAATTTGAGCAACATATATGTATACATAAATTAAATTAAGTTTAAGCTTAAAATTGATACGTGAACAGGAAAAAGCTGGCTTCATTAGTATATTCCGCCAGCTTGAGTGAAATAAGTTTAATTTCAACACCGTGATACCTACATTTGCGAAGTGAGCATCCAGAAAAACTTAATAAAAACCCATACACAATTCTTCCTAATGTAGGTCATCAAAGCGACGCAAACAAGAAATAGGAATTCTTACAGATTGGCCGGACGTTCCATTGCGGCCTCACACTGGTTATAGTCGACATCTGCGGGATCACGTGGCACAGTATACCAAAATCTTTTTCTAGAAAACCAAGTGAATCAAATTCAGAAGAAGTAACGGTGAATGGAGTAACTCTTCACTTCCCTTGACCAGTAGATAGTAGCAAATCATTACATGACCTAGGACCACTCGCAATAAATAATTTCGCTATTGGAAAAATTCCATCTCTCAAAGTAACCGCTTCGTACAAATTAATTTCAGAATTGCATGTTATAAATCTAGCAGTGAATTTTCATTGGAATATCTCTTAATTCGAAACGTTACACTCATTAGATGGCTCTAAAATAATAGTTTCACAACGAATCAATTGAATTCCCACATTAAAAACTCAAAGCCAACAACAACTGATAACGGAAAACCTATTTGATACAATACTTCGCTAAGTGAATGTAATATTTCCGAAACAAATGCTTTAATAATTAAAAACCACGTTTAAATGTATTAAAGGAATGCATATATTTAACCTTGCGGAAACACTTTATATTCTTTGAGAACAAACGTTTCGACAAATAACAATACTTTCTAAACTTAAGCAAATACATATTACAAGAATTTTTAACCTTTGATAACCAAAATAAATTTCCATACTTTATAGTAAAACCCTACGTTTAGCACGTTATCAAAATAGAATAGATTCAAAATATTTAACTTTGTTAATAATCATAATAATCGTACGTCTTACGCCTAACTCAAAATCAATTCGAAGTACCTTAAATTTTATAACTGAATATTTAATAAGATTCTACAGGAAGTTTAACAAATAATCGTTTAAATTTCGAGGGAGTCAAACTTGTTAATATACGCAACGTAACAGGGGAAACAGTGATAGATATGCATGTTAAATTAACTAGGCGCCAAATTATTTTTGTATAGGGACAGAACGTAACAGAGCCTAAACAATAATTCTACAAGCGTATATTTTAGTGAGTTTGTTCAGACTTTTCTTAGGTTAGAAAAGCGCGTGGTAATACAAAGTAAACGCGGAGTTCGTCGATTCTCCATTATGTCCGACAAGACATGATCTAACAGCATCATGTGACTCTCGTTTGGAGTAACTATTGACTCTTTGCATTCTTCTATTCACAACGTGCCACACTTTATGCCATACTTAAAATATCATATCACATCTGTTCGAGAATACCAAACGTCATAGAATATGAATATGTTTCGCATGCGATACATTTGGGTGAATATTATTACATGATATATGATATATATATATATATATATATATATATATATATATATATCGAACGAAGTCGAAGGTAGACCGCCAGTTACGATACGTATTGTACGGTGGTGTCACATAGTCTATCGGAACAATACATTCAACACCACGGGGTGTCAGAGATCAATGACAGTTTACAAGAAGACGCTCTAACACCATTATTAAACTTGCAATACGTTTCTAGATGTTATTTGCGTAGTTCTAGTAAGTTCCTAGTATAGTCCGTTCGTAAGCATCACTAAGTTTCAATCCAAGCTTTGTTTATGATACTATTTTTATTCGAGTCTTGTTCTATAACAACGTGATATGAAATAAATTAGTGTTCGCACAGAGTTAAAATAAATACTCCTCTGTGATATAAATTATTGTAGTGATCGATATAAATTAACAGTTAGTGCTTCGATAGTTGATTATAGTGCTTCGATAGTAATTAAGAAAATAGCATTGTAGTTTTAAGATTAGTATTTGTACTGTTAGCAATTAGCTTGAAAGAAATCGTTCCGAGTGAGCACTTTAGAATTTCAGTGTGACTACGAGTAGAAAAGTTTGTGTAATTAATTCACAATAAAGAACTGTCGTATTGCAAAAGAGTTTTCGTTACACTGGTGTAAAGTGTGCGGTAGTAGTGAATACATTTGTACGATTTCCTTTTGCATGTCTATCACTCGTAGTCGAGATTCTTTCCTTTTTTAAGGACTTGAAGAACAGAAAAAAAAGAAAAAAGTAACGCATGCTATACAGAAACATTACATGAAACTGCCGCAAACTTTACGAGAAAAACAGATCAGAACATAAAAGCGGTTGTGCAAAAATTAATTAAAAATTACACCCAATTGAGAAAGGAATTTATACAGAAAACTACAAAACCGCAGAAACGCTAGAAACTAAATTTTTCGAGGGTTTACAGAAATTAGAAGCATCGTTGGTAGACAACTCGCGAGAACTAAAAGTAAAGTTGATAAAGACCTTGCAAACATGGAAGAAGATGTTCGGAGGATGGAAAACAAATTAATTCACTAATAGTACAAGCACCAGAGCTCTCAACTCCAGTGATACAACAGCACGCCGCAAGATGACGGAGAAAGCGAACATGTCAAGGTTCAGAGTGAAACCACCCACATTTGATGGAAAGTCACCTAGGCAAACATATTTCAAACAATTCGAGGCTGCCACGAGAGCTAACGGCTGGAACAATAAAAGGTAACCGCATTGATTGTCGCGTTACTAAGTGATGCCTTAACTATTCTGCAAGCCATACTAAACCATGATCAAAGAAGCTACGGTGCCTCAACATCAAGATCGGAACTGAGGTACGGTGCCTCTCATCTGCAACAGGTGTACCACGCTCAAGTGAAGAACTATTACCCAAAGGCTAACGAAAATTTTAAGACAGATATTGCTGGTTCAGTGAGACTAGCCTACCCAACAGCACCGAACAGCTTCTTAAAACAGTTATCAGTACAACCTTTTGTTGACGGGATACGCGGCGGGGAGATCCAGCAAACACCACAGCTAGTTCGACCAATATGATACGCTAGCTCAGCCTCTAGAGTTTGAAGCGCCAAAGCAAACTTTAGAGGAGTGAGTAAAAAAGGTGCTTCTACGGAAACTTCGTAAACACCATCCAAAGAGGAAAGGATGCAGATGCTGGAATCGTCGAGACTTTGGACATATACAGTCCAAATGTAAACAGCCCACGAGGGAACCAGAGAAGCCGGGAAAACTAAATGGGGGTCGATCGGAAGGGGCGAAAGTTGATTTGCATGGATTCTTCCCCGGAAACCATCATCTGTATCGCACGATCTACACACGCAGCCAGTATTTACATATATGGATGGTTTAAAGATAAGACCGTGAAGTTCATAGTAGACGCCGAAGCTACTACGACAATTATTTATCCAGATGTTTTGTGCGACCGTGGTAAAGTATCATTGGCGATGGAGCGTCCTAGAACCGTGGTTGGTAAGAAATTCAAACGCACAGAGTGCTTGATATAAAAATCGGAATTGAGAGTAAAATATTCAACCATCAAGTAGTAATAGTAAACATTAGCGAAATTATCTTGGGAAACGACATCTTGAAGAAGTACAGATTCCATGTAGATATGAAACCGGATGTCTTGAGAGTAGGGAACGAAAAAGTGTAGTTTTTGCTGCAAAGTAGACGGCCCGTCGGTACGTGATTGTCTGACGAACGATGTTATCTTACCTGGAAAACAGAACGTGTGGTAATAGGACGCTTGGATGGTGCTCTCTGGGAAGGCTTTGTATGCGCTAAGGAACCGGTTGGTGACAAACCTCTCTGAAAGGACGTGCGCATGGGGAAGATTCTAACCCAAGTGATGCATGATGTACCTGTTAGTATCTTAAAAGCTAATAACTACGACATCGTGTTGAAGAAGAATGCAATTAACAGATACAAGCACGAAACCAATAATTAGCATAATTACCTACTGAAATCACAAGACCGAACAACGAAAATCATATTTCTATTTCTCTTTAAATAATGTCAACTACATAGTTGTTGGAATATTTACACAAAAAAATCAAATATATTTACTAGAATGACTTGGTGGTTAAAAATCTTACAGCCATGGTTGGCAAAAATTTGCGTATCTTTCAGATCTGAACAATCAGCATTATAAGTTACGTTAACTGTATTTATTAATTAAAAAGAGTTTCAATAAAAATATTGTTAGATCTTTAGAATGGATAGTCTTCTACATTAACCACACTTCAGTATAACATCAAACAAGACTAGATCTTATTACCATAACATAATTTAAATTTCTTATGAGAGAGCGAAGTTTATTTAATTTGATCTAAACTAACTTTTATAACCTTAGATTCATGGAAAAGCAAAAACAGGACAGAAAATTCTTAAACGGTAGAACAACACTCGGCAGAAAATTTGTTTTAGTGTAATTGGAGGGTTATACAAACTCAAATGAACACCATCATCCTTGAATCGGCCTCGCCCCTGCAAATGTCGACAGGAAATACAACTGGATTTTCATATACAATTTCGTAATGGAATCTCTTCGAATTATATCAAACGAACAGCGGTTTGTCATAAATTAAACCATCATATCTTGGATATAAATGAGAATTTCTGCATACTGTTTCTTATATTGTATCAAGAGATTATAGAATAAAAACCAATGGATAGTTGAAAGTTGAAATGTAGTAATATAAGCGTGATTATTCCCGTGTGGTTGGTGGCTACCCATCGGGCGCGTCCCCAGGTGGCGGATAGGGGGGACTCAGTGTCACCGTACGAGTAATCGTTCGCTGCCATCGGGTTATGTGACAGAATAAGCCTAGCACTCGTAATGATCCAGAGCGCTGAGTAGCATAAAACCTACAATATGCGGGGGAACGAGTGTACGTCAATGCGGACTAAACCCCGCATGATGATGGTTTAGATTAATCTCACATCGCGGACCAAACCACCAAACCCCTACTGCTACATGGGCCGGTAGCGGTCTGCACAGGGGTCTAGGCCACCTCGTGTTTGTGCCGTGCGAGGCGACCCGTGTCGGTCGGATGATGGAATCCTGGTGGTTGAGCCACACCTGGGGCGGTTTAGATCCTCAGTGTCTGGCAACACGCCACTTTGGCCCAGATTTCACCTAGACTGGGGGTCGAGACTAACCCATCTCGATCAATCGGCTGTGTCGTCGGGTCAGACTGCCGACTGGGTGAGCAGCACATGCTACATGTGTGCTGCTACAAAGCGGTATGCGGGCTCGTACGTCAGTCATCTTAAGGGGAGCTATATCTTCCTGGTAGCCCTGGTGTTGTTTTTACACACCCCAAACTTGGGCTCCGCGGTGGATGGGGAGCTGGGAAGATGAACTTTATTTATTAAAACATGGATCCTATAGTTAATGTAGTTAATCCAGAGGGTGCGTCCTCGGACACCCCTCAAGTTTTGTTGCAGGTCCCACAGGAACTGCAACGAAAAGAACATCAACATCAGCCCCAAGGTGGGGAGAAGGTTAAGCCAGAGGAGTGGCAACAGCAGCGCCCACAGAGAAAGCGAATCAGTGGGGCTGAACAGAAAAGAAGGAGGAGGGCCCGTTTGGCGGCACAGGAGGGTGTAGTGGAAAAGGCTGGCCCTATGGCTAACCTATCCACGACACAACCTGGTTCCAATCAAACACCTCCACTTCAAAACCATCCACCTCCGCCCCTAGGCCTGCAGAGGCCAAGACGCGGAGCATGAAAAGAGCCAGATCTGAGGGCACCCCTCCGCAAGGTAGACCGCGGAAGAAAGGCTGTCAGACTAGCACTAAACAGCCCGTCACTGGCGGCTACGTGGAGGCAGCTGCTAGGCACCTTCAGGTGGCTGTCATAGACAAGAACAACCCTTGGGGTAAGATTGCCAAGGCCCAAGCAGAGACCTTGCAACTAGCAATTGAGAAGGCTTTGGACGATCATCTGTTCGCCCTTCCCAATGATAGCGCTCCCCCGACCTTTAGGGGGTGGGCGTACTCGGGCGAGATCTTCCGAATCTGGTGCGAGGATGACCACTCCCTAACATGGATTACAGAGGCGGTTGGCAACCTCCCACTACTGTGGGAGGCTGCACGCCTTACTGTCGTCCAGGTGGGACTGTTGCCTAGGCTTCTGAAGGCGGCGCTGTGGATTCCGGGGCCCCCGGAAAACATGGATGTCGTCCAAAGGCGTCTGCGTGTACAGAACCCTGGGCTGACATATCCAGTGGTGCGTCTTCCACACCGCCACAAGAGATCAACCTCCAGGGAGGCTGATAGTCTTTGGCGTTGGGGAAGACGTGAGGGAGATTATCAACAGAAAGGGAGGCAAGCTACACTACAAGCTCACCTCACTAAATCTCAAAATACCAAAATTGCAACCTGCCGCAGAGGCAGCCCAACCGGCTGCCGCGCAACAGCAGGCTCAACCTCCACCTCCTGAGCAGCTAAAGCGAGCTCCGCTCCTACAGCAACCTCAGGAGGCTGAGGTAGGTGAACCATCGACTGCGTCAAGCAGTCAGATGGACACAGCAGACTCCGATCCGCTGCTAGTGGGATGGCTTGCGGAAGAGTACAGTAAAGCGTCACTGGACAGCCCGCCCAACGAGGCTTGATAAGCAAGTTTGACCCATCACAGCCCAATGGCGGGACTAAACTTTATACAATTAAACCTGCAACATTGCCGGGCGGCTGCAGCATCGTTATGCAGACACCTGAGCAATAACCAGGCCATTGCCCTTATCCAAGAACCCTGGGTGGCATGCTCAGGAATCTCGGGACTAGGAAGCCTAAATGGTACTATCTTTGCGGCTAGTAACCAACCTAAGCCTAGGGCATGCATCTACATACCCAGGCACATAAATGCTCTCCTCCTGCCACAACTGAGTGGCCGTGACGTCAAAGCCGTACAGATCACATGCAGGCTGGGAGGAATTACTGACATAATCTTTGTTTCAGCCTATTTTCCAATTGACCATGACCCACCTCCTCCGGAGTTGACGGCAGTCATTGATCACTGTGATAGGCACAAAAAGCATCTGATTATCGGATGCGATTCCAACGCGCACCATGTGGTATGGGGTAGCGCAGATACAAACCCCCGTGGAAAAGTACTACTCGAGTATATATCGAGTAAGAATCTGGAGATTCTTAACTGGGGCAGCAAACCCACGTTCGTGACGTCTCGCTTCCAGACAGTCATCGACCTAACCCTGGCATCGTCAGGCATTTCAAGGCATATCTTGAACTGGCAGGTGACGCCTAAAGCGACACTGTCAGATCACAGATTGTTAAGTTTTAATTTAAAGGCTGCAGTAGCTGTCTGTAAAGAATACAGGAACCCAAAAGCGACCAACAGGTCTGTCTACCTAGACAGCTTGGAGCAACGCCTTTTGACATCACAAGGTACTGACAACCCAAAAACAATAGAAGAGCTACAGAGATACCCGGTCTCTCTACAAAACTCCATCGTAGAGTCCTTTGAACAGGCATGCCCGGTCAGGACAGATTCTACTCGCTCCATTACTCCATGGTGGGGCGCGGAGCTACAGAAGCTGAAAAAGACCCTGGGCAAACTGTTTAATAAGGCAAAGAACACCAGAAGTATGGCTGACTGGGAGGCGTATAAAAGCCACCAGCGACTATACAAAAAGACAATTAGAAGACGACAGAGAGACTCATGGAAGACCTTCTGTAACTCAGTCGAGTCTACCAATGCAATCTCGCATTAACAGGATTTTGTACAAAAACCCTCGTCATCAACCATGCTGTCTGAAACGTGTGCATGGTACATACACCACCAACAAGGCAGAAACAGCGGAGTTACTCGCGGACACGCACTTTCCAGGCAGTGTTACACAACCTTTGTCATACGGGTGGATCACCCAGCTCGGCCCCTAACGGGGCCAACTGGGAGGTTTCAAACCTGGTAGTGGATGAAAGGAAAATTAAATGGGCTATCTCAACTCTCAAACCGTTTAAGTCCCCTGGAAGGGATGGCATCTTCCCCGCCCTACTACAGTGGGGAGTGGAGAGGCTGACACCGTTCCTTGTGGTACTTTTTAGGGGCTGTATTGCTTTTAGATACATCCCCAGCAGTTGGAGAGAGGTTAGAGTTGTCTTCATTCCTAAACCAGGCCGGAAGGACTACTCCCAGGCTAAATCCTACAGACCGATCAGTCTCACGTCTTTTTTGCTAAAGACCTTGGAGAGACTGTGCGACAATGATATGAGGAAGAGGATAATGCTTTCTTATCCACTTCACCCAAATCAACACGCCTTCATACCAGGAAAATCAACGGAATCTGCCCTCCACGCTGTTGTAGGACGGATTGAAAAAACCCTAGACAATAACATGTCCGCCTTAGGCGCATTTATTGATATTGAGGGTGCGTTCAGCGAAACTACTTTCGCAAGCATCGATGGAGCTCTACGGACACATGGAGCTGAGGACACCCTTCGGCAGTTTTCCATGCAGATTCTGCGATGTCGACGGGTACACATCAATGTGGGGGAAACCTCAGTAATTAGGGTGGTGGATAAAGGCTGTCCCCAGGGGGGCGTGCTGTCACCGCTACTATGGAACTTAGTAGTGGACAGCCTTCTCCAACGTCTTAATGAGGCAGGTTTCTACACGATAGGTTACGCCGACGACTTAGCTATTCTAATAGTCAGCAAATTCGAACAAGTGCTGTGTAATTTGATGCAAGCAGCACTAAGGATCACGGAGCTCTGGTGCTCCGATAACTTTTTAACCATCAACCCCAACAAAACGGCGTTGGTGTTGTTTTCCAATAAAAGGAAGCTGACGGTAACCAAATTGCCAATGCTCTTCCAAACTTCTCTGCCCTTATCAGAAGAAGTCAAGTATCTGGGCATTATACTTGATAAGAAGCTGAACTGGGCAAAACACCTACAAATGAAAACTAGCAAAGCCAACCAAGTGTTCTGGCAATGCAAACGTGCCATAGGCAAACTTTGAGGTCTTCCACCAAAGGCTGTCCTGTGGCTATACATCATGGTAGTAAGGCCGATGCTCTGCTATGGCGCTGTAGTCTGGTGGCGCAGGACCAGACTGGCCCATACAGTCAAAGACCTTACTCATATCCAAAGAGTGGCCTGTCTAAACATTACAGGTGCATTGCGTTCCACACCTACTGAAGCCTTAGAAGCCATCTTAGGCCTCACTCCGCTGGACCTACATGTGGAGGAGATGGCTTTGAGAGCGGCAATGAGGCTGCGGTTCAAAGGTCTATGGATCGATAAGGGAGGCGGTGGTAGACACCACAACATACTAAGAGAGGCGGTGCAGAACACCCCTATCTTGGGAGGAGTGGTTGATTCGATCGCACCCATAATGATTTCCAGGAAGCGCTTTGGGGTTTGTCTAAACACCGAGGACGCCTCCTTAACGGAGATCTCCATCTACACAGATGGTTCCAAAACAAATGAAGGTACCGGGGCAGGCATTTTCTCCGATGACCTAGACCTTCATGAAAGTGTTGCGCTGGGCAGGCTGGTAACTGTCTTCCAAGCGGAGGTCATAGCCATCATGCATGGCGCTAACGCCATACTAGAACGTGGAATCCAGAACAAAGCTATACGCATCTTGAGCGATAGTAGAGCAGCTCTTCTGAGCTTAAACAAGCAGAAGCTTCTCTCGGGGGTGGTATACCAATGCCATCGTGTTCTCGAGCTCGCTTCTGATACAAACGCCCTTGAACTGGTTTGGATCAAAGGGCATTCAGGAGTACATGGTAACGAACAGGCAGATTCTTTGGCGAGGCAGGGAGCGGCTCGGGGTTTTGTCGGCCCTGAGTCATCGGTTGCTATTGCGCCATCGGTGGTGATCTCCATGATAAGACAAATAACCCACCGCTGTCACAAGGATAGGTGGGCTTGTACATTAAGCTGCCGGCAGGCAAAAATGTTTATAAGGTCTCCCATGACCAAAATAGAAAAATTTGTCATACGCTTGCCAAGACAGAAACTACGGCTATTAGTAGGTATTCTGTCCGGGCATTGCACTTTAAGGAAGCACCTGCACAGGATGGGTCTGTCAGACAACCCCATCTGTCGCGGCTGTCAACAGGAGGATGAGACGGCGGAGCACATTCTGTGCACCTGTCCGGTACTCGCCCGACTTCGAGGATCCATGCTGCTTTTGGCCCGAGAAGGCCGGAATTCGAGACACCCCTGGTCCGACATCCTCAAATTCACCTGCAAGGTCGGGTGGTTTAGCAATGAAGGACCAACCTAGGGCAAGGAAGGCAGCACAATGGGCCCACCGGGAGGCCTAAGTGCGCGTGGCTTTAAGTCACCCTTCCCAATTTAATCAATCAATCAAGCGTGATTATTTAAACATTGTTATTTATTAAACGTAATTATCAAAACGTAATTAACTAAACATAGTTGCGCTGTAAAAGTGAAAAAATTAGATGTATTTAAATTAAATAAAAATTACTAACTGCTTGATTTGACGGCTCCAAGATCTCGTGCTGTTCATTTAGACACCCCCACAAAGTATATTTAAAGTGAGCCTGAAGTCGCTCGTGGCTCATTTTTTTACCATGTTGACTAGATAAAGGATAACGAGCAACTGCTTAATTGAAATTATAATCAGGGGTCGCAAAGCAAAGAAAAAAACAAGCATGCGTCAGATGTTGTTTATGAAGTTTTATAACGATATAATGGAACGAAAACGATTAAATTTAGCAGGAAATACATCGAGTTTGTTAAAAGGTTAAAAATTTATATACCTTATTTTCAATACATGTAACGATGAAAACTAAACATTTGCTTTGCAGTTTGCATTAGCTTATAATTTCGACTTGCTAGAAATCAACAAACATAATACAGGATGTGTCGTGTCTAAAACGACTTAAAACTAAATTGATATACGATTTTTATGCTTAAGGAGATTGACAACGTTACACTGCTCTCACCAAAAAGAAAAAAACTTGAGGTACTGAAATAATACAGAAAATCGAAAAGTTTTTTGAATTTGTGGGTAACAAAAATCAAATACCAAGCTACAATTACAATTATTAACACTAAACCTTCTAAAATAACCTAAAACTACTTTAAAATTTTCTCAAAACTTTACATAGATAACCTTCGGAGTGAGTTTGTAAGTACGTGTACAAAGCATTCAAAAAGAAACTGTACGTAAGTCGAAGAATCATAATAAAGATTTATTACATAAAAGGGGAAGTTAAAATCAGGTAAGGTCACAATATGAAAGTCTTGCTAACATGTGTACCAACGCTTTTGCGAAACATCTTAAATTATTAATTGGGAAATAATATCTATGTGCACAATGGCCACAAAAAATTCCTATCACTAGTCATCAAAATCTAATAAAGCGAACAACTTCATGCCCCTATCTGGACGAAACAATAAAAACTTTCTACTATTGCCCCTAAACGGAGTTTAATGTCTGTTGTTCAGACACCACAAAATCAAACCTCGTTGGTCTATCAAATTCCACGGAACAAAACTCTGCGCTAACTCAAACAAGGTGCAATCACATTTCTCTCAAAAACGAAATCAACGAACAAAACAAAAGCGTAAAAGTGGAACTTTAATCTTCATCATTTTTACACACGCATAGTGTACTACTCCGTGTTGCTCAGGCGGCACAATTCGAAGACACCCTATTTTGGTCAATAGAAAACTAAAAACCTTTTTTTTACAAGCCCTTAGGTCTCTAATCATATACTTGTTGGAGTCTTGTCAAATCAAAATACGCAACCTAAAAAAATTATTCAACTACAACAACTACCAATTCTACCATACACCATAAAGATTTCTTGTGTTAGCGTGCTAAAGTGACCCTAATATCGCTTATACATGTATGCAAATATTTTATTATTTAACTAAGTTTTATTAAACAGTAAGTCGAAGAGTCAATTGCGTAGAAATGCTTCAAATGCTTTACGTGCCAACGCCCAGCTTTTCAGCTGTCGTCATTTTTCAAAACATAAGCTTGTTACGAAAAATTTATGTTGCGAACATCGTAGCCCCACTCTGAGTGTATCGGAAATTTGGCTACGATCTAGAATTAAACTGAAGGAAAAGAAAAGAATAAGCGGGCTTAATCTGCGAGTAGGTGGGGTTTTACAAGTCCAAAAGTAAAGAAATTGCGAAGAAAAGTATATTTTTAAAACTGAAAGCGCTTACCACACAACGGTGTGCCCACAATTTCAGTAAATAACAAAATAAGGTAACGACAAGTATTCTTTGTGGTATAACTGCAGAAAGAATAATCTAATTAACTCGTTTTATAACAAGAATTAAATTCCATCTCAGCATTATCAAACACACAGGTGTTAATAGGAACTCGAAACAACCTTTATCAGAGGAGTGTGATCTATTATTTCAAATAGTCTTTAGGATGGGGTATTATAAGAATTAATTATACTCTATAGTAATAGGTATCAAGTCAACGGATACTTAAAACAAGGTGCCAATTACTTAAATTATAGAGGAACTTTCCATTTTGCAGCAAATAGGTTTAAATGGAATTGTAGTAAAGCGTACTTATTGTCGTAATGTCTATTATACAGGGTGGTGTATAAGTATCAAAAGCAGAATCTATGCAAATAAATAATAAAATAAAATGGCGTAAAGTTTAGTACTCCGTTGAAAAGTGGACGTAAAAAGCTAAATCAGAAATTTTCTTATAAACGAAATTTAAAATAAATTTAGCTACTTGTTTTTGCAGTAAATTTGTCAGCGGCGTGTGAGAGTACTTTATTTGTTTTCCACACTTTGTCACCGATAGCAAAAGACATTTCTCTTCATCTTAGATTATAATGTCGACAAGATGTAACTTAGCTCGTACTTCTCTAAAGATTTTACTACGATATCTGCAGCATATAACGACCTGTCGCCGGGGGTGACTTCTACATACTCTAATGGTTCTAAACCACTGCCATAAAATTTACCAGTCACCGAAATGTAACGTCCAACGACTAAACAATTTGTCATAAAACCAGTATCTTCGTGTATAAGCTGATTTAATAGCATATTTAATGTTAGATCAACATCCCATGTTATCGTAAGTTTTTATATACGAACGAATTGCCGTACCAACAGTTATATTTATTCGCTTTACGTATTTACATTGTGGCGAGTAAACGGTAATATACCAGACCTTTTGTATATCGTAATCTGAATATAAAGTTTTAAAAATATGGTTATTCAGTTGAGCCATTGTCACATATTACATACTGAGGGACACCATAATCTTCAAATATTTCGTTTTCCAAAAATTTACGTATGGCTTGAACCTTTGCATTACGAAGTGAACAGAGCACGGTATATTTTGAAAACCAGTCTTCTACAACCAATAACCAATTACGACCAAGCTTTAAGCGTAAAAATAGACCCATAAGACCTAAAGCCATTATTTGAAAAGGGAACTTAGCCTCTTTTTTATTTCCCATCAATCCTAAAGGATTGTTATTTGACGCTTTCTGCGCTTTGCAGCCTAAACAATTTTCCCAAATTTTAATTTATCTACACGCATTTTAGGCCAATAAAACAATTCTTGAATACGACTCATAGTTTTAAAAAATCCTAAATGTGCTGCAACAGAAGGATTTTGAAAAGAACGAATTATTTCCGCTCGTGTTTTTGGGACCAACCGTTACCACTCATCATTATTTGATTTTACTAAAAATTTTGATGGAAGACATTTGTACACTAAATTGCCCTCGACTTTTCATTGCGGATAATCTGTAGGTGAAGCTAAAATTTTTGATCGCAAAGACACATGCCACTAATTTGAATCCTCAACTTTGATGTTAACCAAATACTAAAAAGTTTTTTGAAGTTAGAGTATGATGAGAAAAATTTTGAGAAATTTAAAAAGGATATAGCTTGCAATTTACTTAACAAGTTTTCCACAAAAACTAATTACTGCTATGGCTAATTACAGCTTAACACTCTAGCGAGCACTCTGGCTCTACTCATAACTAAACTACCGAAACAATAAATGTGCCCTACAACGTATAAATTTGCTAGAATGACAAACTTCTCTAGGAGCCTTACCTAGACTAATAAAGAGAAAGAAATTTACATCATCACATACCCAAACTGCTAACGCGACAAACTTACCTCGAATCTCGTTTAGACCTACGTACTGCTGAGCGACCAATTCTTCACGAGTCTCGTCTAGACTAATGTACTACTAAGTGACCAACTAGTACGACAAGTCTCGCCTAGACTAAATAGATCTAACAATGCGGCGTTGAAATGCCGATGAAAATCAAAAATAAAGACTGCTACAAAACAAAACTGTGGCTGCTGCATAAAAGCAGTCCCCAGACGCTATAACGAAAGTAAAATTTAATATACTAGATTAATAAAACGTAATCAATATTTATCTTATTACCAAAAAATATGTCAAACGTTTTCCTTAAAAGAAAATTTGCAACTGATCCGAATAATTTTGCAAAATCGCTACCGAAAATAAAAAATTGTTGCCACTCGTTGTTTCAAACTTATTAGCCTTTTCAAAAAGATCGGTTTCAGCACAAAAACTGTAGCTAAAGCTTCATTTCTAAATTCTGAAATTTTGTCTGGATTTTTATCAGGAATTATCATTCAATTTATACGACCAAGAAAATGAACTAATCTCGAGAGAATCCTCTTAAATGTAGAAACTGAAGAACCTCCTTCGAATTCTGACAAAACACTTTTTACAGACTCAATAGATGTTTTAACTTCTCCTCTTTCATTATCAAAATTTTCTGGATATTTTTCTAAGTTAATCAGACAACCAGACTTTGTACTTTCTATTGTCAATTGCCTGTCTAGCGTTTTTCGTTTTTTACCCACTTCTCTACTATTGATTAAGCCTCTAATTCGTAATTTATAATTTATTTCTTCTTTTCATAAATGAACAACTTTAAACTTTTCAACCATTATGAGAATTTTATTATATTTTTTATTTAAAGACTAATTTTTAACACTAAGTATTCAGTTTTCGTAAGCACACTATAATATACTAAATGTTTTTGTAACACTAAAGAAATTACTTAGGAATGCGAAAAAAAATTTAAACTTTGGTACAAACTTGAACAAATAAGACCGAATAAGCTCGCCCCACACGTTGGCGCTAGTGAAAAGTATTATTTTTGCTTACTTAACTCGAGGCGTTACGGTGCTAAAAGTTAGAATTTTCTAAATTTCTTTGCGACAAGTTAGACGACGGTTTACTGTGCACGGAATTGCATTGAGATTTGACAGTTCGAGTTGAGTACAGATGTCTGTGTATTTTTGTCTGGATATTTATTTCACGGTAATTGTTATTCATATGTATATAAGATGAGCTAGTTCCTTGCTAATGTATTCTGACTATGAAATCTGAATAGCAGGATTAACTTGATTAATTTTGTTTGTCGGTAATGCATAAATTCTGTTTTAAGTGTATTGTTCATATTCCTGCGTTTAAGCAGGAGGCTACTAAAGACAAAATATTTGTTTTAAACTATAAACATTAATATTTAAATCAATGATATAACGCCTAGTAAAGATAGTCAATATTTACCAAGAATGCTTATCTCGCTATCACTTATTGATAAGCGATATAGGTTTTCACTACTGTATACGTAATCAAGTGTTTTTCATTCAATATCTTAGCAACTAAATCCTCTATATATCATAGTAATGCAAATGCGTTTATGTAACAACGAAAATACCCGGCTTATGAAATAAACCAATTTTTATCTGTGATTCAAATAAAAAGTATTCGTAATTATAAAATGAAAATACTTGTTATGCAAAACTATGTGAAAAATAAATAAAATTTATAAATTCACATTAACACATACTGCGTAAACGTATTTAAACATTTATATATATTGCTGTGTTAATAAGGTCATTTAGGGGTAGATAGGACCACTAGTATAGTGCACTTCATTAAAACAACATGAAGGCGCAGAAAACTAAACATTTCTACGAAGAAAATAAGAAATACAACGGTTAGGCAGGAAAGTAAATGACAACACCCTGTATATAAACCATAGTCATAATTAATTTAAGAGATAAAATGTACTTTAGAAGATTTGATTCAATAAACGATTTGACAAGTCAGAAGACAACGTGAACGAAAGTTGAAACAATACGCATGAATAATGCATCATCATTACGCTAAGCATCTCAATTGTTCAAGCAGGTTTAAAAATGCGTAATAGAAAACGCATATAATTTAATACATAAATTATATTAAGAATATGTAACCAGGAAGGTAAAAATCAACCCCTGGTAGATTACAAATAAACACGGCATGGTGATAAAAGCCAAGTTCATCAAATTTATTGTACAAACAATAATTTACATGAGCTTGAAATGAGAAAATCCACTAAAACCAATGCATTAACTTGAAGTACTACGTGCTAAAAGTAGCGCATCAGTTTTGTGTAGACGGCAAAAATCATAGAAATACCCAAAACCTGGTATGTAGGAATCACGTATAATAGCGAACTCTGCGCTTGTCAATAGATAGGCGATTCTTTTAAATACGACTGGATTAGTAAACAAATCAGTTCAACATGAATTAAAACTTAGTCCACATCACTTAAAAGAAAATATTTACGTGAATGAATTAGAAGTGATTTATTGTGAAGTAATAAATAGTACAATGGTAATTGTGAAAAATTAAAAGAGGTTCGTCGTTTTAATCCTTTAGAAAACGTAAGTAACTGAAGGTTATTTTATTTTAAATTCTAATATTAACGTTAATAAACAGGACTCTAAATAATTACTGGATCCTATGAGGAAATTCAACAAGCACTTAATTCAATTATTAATTACCGAATATGACCAAAAAGTTTAACAAGGGATGCTAAAATAATTTAAAGCTATGCTAAGAAAAATGAAGACCATATATAAGGCAGATCTGGATTCAACGTTGGGACTTTTAAATTACTAAGCTGAATACGGGAGCAGTTGGTACAGAGACTGATTCGAGCTTGAAACAACAGGTTAGCCAATCTGAATGTTTTATTATTTTTAATTGTGAATATTTTGATGTATATTACTAATTTGAATAATTTAAAAATTGCTTTCATGAAAATTTTATGTGAGGGTCAACAAAGATCTTTTTTTTAAAATACACGTTACAAATTACATAAATTTTGATAAAAGTTTAAGGAACGTTCATGGGGCTTCAGATAATAATAATAAGGGTGATTTTTGCTGGGTTTTTGATTAATTTCGGGAACGATAATTATTGTAAGAATTTTTATTCAATTATTAAAAGAAAGTTCTATTTAGAGAATTCTTAAACATTTCATACGTTGTAAATATTTTTGAGAATATTATAGTGAATGTGCTTAATATTGTTTTGGTTTAAAGAAACAGGAAGTAGAGGTAGAAGGAAAACTTAAAAGCTTTGTTGTCGTATTGTCGCAAGCTCTGTGCATGGTTAAAACTGAGCTAGCTGAGGTATTCAAAATTAAAATAGCCGAGGTAAATAAAATTAAAAATTGATAAAAAGAAAATTTTAATCTTTTTATTTCACAAAAAGGGAGCATATATATATATATATATATATATATATTACCTTGTGTATTTAACTACCTAAAATATTTATATATATATATATATATATATATATATATTATAATGTCAGGAGGAGCCACAAGGGTTCTAAGGGTGGTTTTGTGTAGAAGGTAGTGTATGCCAAATAAAATAATCCATATATCAGATCCCGTAATTTAAAAATGTATGTTTGCCGTACTTTACATACGTTAAAGTATTTAAAATGTTAGTTGAAATGTAAGTGCCAGACGTAAATTATAATGACTTGATGACGTGATATAATACACAGTGCTCAAGGTTTTATACTGAGTTATAATTTAATAGGCCATTGAACGTACATTTGCCAACCGAAAACCGGATGCGTCTATGGATGTCCACTATTAACCTCGCAGATCCAGGTTCATATGTGAATTATTTTGGCTGTTATTTTACTAGAATCAACTTTTGGACAAATATGTAATCTCAAAATTATAAGTAATAGCAGTGTCAAAGGTGATTGAAGGATTGTGAAACATTTAGGACCAATGATAGAATATTATGTATAAAATAGGAAAGTGTAAAAGACTAAATTTAAGGTATTTGTGACACGAACTCAGTGATAAAATGTTATTGGATGGTTTTATTTTATATAATATGTAATAGAGTAGGCAGAAAATGTTGTAATTATCACCTAGGATTGTAAACAAAGGGAATTGATTTCGAATTAATTTTAAGTAAAGACGTGTTTTATGAAACTGCGCTAAATTGTTCATATTTTTGGAAGATTAAATAAATGTGGTTGAATTGTAAAGAGTTTGATTTATAACAGAAGAGTAAAGAAAAGCATCAGTGTATAAAGAATTAATAGCGGCGAAGAATAAAAGGTAATATTGGAATTAGTGCGACAGCGAACCGGCGGAAGATAAGTCTGAATTGGAACGAGATTATATAGGTAGAAGGCATCGAGTGAGAAACAAGAGTGAAGAATATAAGGATTGATTTGGATATGGATTTAGGTGTAGCGGGATATTGAGTGGTAAACAGGAACGAGGGTAGATTTGGATTGAGTTAGAACGAGAGGAGAAAATTTAGAAGGCAGCGTAAGAGTAGCAGGTGAAAGTGTACAAATCAAAAAAGAAATTACTACGGAAGAATTAGCGCAGGGGAAGTAGATAAAAAGGGTATTCTAAATTCTAAATTCGGGTTATATTTATTTTAGATTTTGGCGCAACAAAATTAAACAAAAGACACCTGGAGGCTAGACGGCAGTTCAAAGTGATAGTGAAACCTTGTGAAGGCGCATACGGCGAACAGGATTTTGAGCCAGCATTAAGAGAGGCCAGTAACGACGTATAATTCAGGTGAGTACGGTGTATTATAACGTCAAAGTCAGTATTTTGTGGTATTAATTAATTTGGCACAAGGCTACGTGGATCACATAAAATTTGGCATATACACAAGTAAATTCTAAAAAAGGTACTAAAACAAAAGATAGTGCAGTTTGGTTGGGCATTGCACATCTACTTACCACTGAACCCACGGTAAGTAGGTGGATACCCTGAGAAGAAAGAGTTCATATAGTCGAGGCATATTAAAAACAATTTTGATTTAATTAACCAACCAAACGTTGCTAAAATACGTGGAGTGAAATAAGTATTTGCACATCATATAGAATCATAAAATTAATAAGAAAAGGCGCGCAACAACACAAAAAAAAAAGTGTGTAAAAGGGGGGGTGGTATAAGAAGGTGGCAAACCCAACGTGGGGCTAGATAAAAAGCTCGATAAAAAAAAACTAGATAGATCGAAGGCTAGACAGAAATAGTAGTAGGATACGGGATCCCGAGATTAGGTGGGGCCCGTTAGTTTATATATTTTTCAGAAAAAGGAGTTCAAAAATAGGCAGCAGAGATGACGGACGCGGACACGAAACGGATTACGAGATCAGGAAGAATATACGGAGTTGACGCGGAATTCAGGACACAAGACGTGGAGTTAGACGCAGGGGGAGATATCCAGGAGACGGAGGTGAGGCAGATAGATCCGGAGGTGATCAACATGGAAACGGACCAGGCGACGGTACAGGAGGTCGAGGTAGCAGAAACTGCCGGAAACCAGGACATAATGCGATTCCTAATGAGTATGCAAGACAAAATGGCGACTTCACACACGGAACTAACTAACAAAATTACAGAATCACAGACAGAATTAAAAACGGAACTAACTAACAAAATTACAGAATCACAGACAGAATTAAAAACTAAACTAACTAACAAAATTGAAGAGTCGCGGACGGATTTTAAGACGGCACTTGCCGAGGTGCACACGGAATTAAAGACGTCACATACGAATTTGAAAAACGAATTTAGAACGGCGCACGCTGAACTGACGGCAAAATTAAACTACACACAGGACTATCTACTCACGTCGATACAAAACGTAAAGGACGAACTAAGGACAGAAGTACAACAAAAAGTAGACAGAGTTGACGACAAGCTAGAAAACACACGGGTACAATTTCAGGGAGACCTGAACGCAACAAGGACGGACCTACGATCGGAAATAAAGACACGCGTGGATACAGTCGAGGAGAACATGATCAGCGGGTTGACGACGTTAAACACCGAGATACAGACATGTGACAAAAGGCATACGACAAATTACAGAAATTTAGGACAGACATTAGAAACGCTACAGAACGAAAATATGAGCGTTAGGACACAACTGGACGCAAAACTAATAGACAACGCGACGATATTAGAAAACAGGGTCGGAAATGAAGTAAGACAAATACATGACAAATTAGACGACCTAGAAAGGAGGCGCGTAGGACTAGACTACGGATAGCATATAAAATCGAACCGGGACGCGTTACCAAAATTTGACGGACGACGGACTGAACAACCGATGGGATTTTTGGACAGACTGGACGAAATCGTGGAGACCGAGAATGAAAGGACGAAACTACAGATCGTTCGGGCAACTTTGACAGGTAACGCAGAAAAATGGCACAACATTATACGCAGACAGTACGACACATACTCCGAATTTCGACGACTATTCATCGAACAGTTCTGGAGTAACACACACCAGACAGACAAACGGACAAATTTAATCACGGGACATTACAGTAGGACACACGGATCTCGCGAGGAATACGCGATCGACAAATATAACCAGGCACAACATCTGACACCAAAATTGGGCGAGGACGACATAGTGTTACTACTTGCGGGACACATGGAACCAGAAGTGACAAAGATGGTCGTAGTACAAAACGTAAAGACACTGCGGGAATTTTTAGGAGTGATGCGGAATTTCGACTTAGCGACGGCACTGGAGGCAAAGACACGCGCAAATTATTGGGAGCAAAACCGGGGTTATAGAGACGAAAACCGACGACATGCATACCACGAACACAGACCTAACTACCGACAGGACGTTTTCAACCACGGACAGCGTAATCATTGGGGACACGACGGGAACCGACGACAGTATTACAATAGGGAACACCGGGTGAACGAATACCAAGGACAAAATAGGTACCAGCACGGCAACGACGAGGATGACGGCCGTATTACGGGAGGCGGAACGCGTAACGGATACAGCCGGACGGACAGGGACGCAAACGTCCATCATATGACGACAAGCGCGAATATAAAGGACATGGACAAGATCGAGGTGGTACAAATACACGACGCACCGACAGTACAAAAAAAACCTCATTTTTGGAAGACCGAATGTTTAGGGTTGAATATAGACGTATGTTATAGTTTAAGAGATTTGTTGTTAAATAATTATACCTTCAATAAAAAGAACTTGTTGTTTATTAATATTAGTTTAAGAGATTGTTTATATGTTGCTTTAGTTGAGAGTGGTTCGCAGTTGTCGCTGGTAGATGAAAATGTGGTGATAAAACATGCAGAATTTTTAAAAGGACGAATAGAAACAATTGATGGGGTTAATTTATGGTCGGCAATGAACAAAAAGCTAACGACGATTTATAGGGTTATCCGTGTACCGATAGTTGTAGGGAATAAAAAGACAGGGGATGCAGAGTTCTTGATTACAAAAGGGTTGCAGCTAGATTTTATATTAGGAATGGATTTTATAGAGGATTTTGGATTGCATATAGATGGAAATGATAGGTCGATTCGGATATTTGATAAAGATAAGTTATGGATGGTGCCTACGGTTAGTTCGGAATATAGGAATGGAAATGATATAGATAATTCAGGATTAGGAATGAATAGGGAAAGTAATTATAGAAAGGTTGAAGTGAGATTATGTAATATGTTTGCGAGAATAATTGATGATGAACAGATAGGAAAAGTGAGTAGCGATATTAAAGCGAAGCTAGAAGAATTATTTAATAGATTTATAGGATTGTTTAATGAAGAGCCGAGATTTGCGAAGCGATATACGCATAAGTTAGAGGTCACGGAAGATAGTGGTTTTAATACCAAGGTGTATCCAATTCCGTTTGCAATTAGAAATAGGGTTAAAGCCGAGATTAGTAAAATGTTAAAAGAAGGAATCATCGAACCAGCGAAAACTCCATATGTGAACCCGGTAGTTATTGTACCTAAACCCAATAAAAGGGATATAAGAATTTGTTTGGATGCGAGGAAGTTGAATTCGATTACAAAAGCGCAGTACGAACAACCACAAGGGTTGGATAATTTGTTATATAAGGTGTATGAGATGAAGATTTTTAGCAAATTAGATTTAAAAAATTCATTTTGGTTGATTCCGTTGCATGAAGATAGTAAGAAGTTTACGGGGTTTAGTATCGAAGGGGAGATTTATATGTTTTCTGTAGTTCCATTTGGTTTAAGTAGTTCTTCAGCAGCACTTGTTAGGGCCATGCAGAAGCTGTTCAACGAGTATGAATGTTTTTGTTCGCACTATGTGGATGATTTATTGATTTTTTCAAGGAACGAGCAAGAACACATGGAGCATTTAGAAAAGGTGATCCAAAGACTGGACGAAGGGGGATTGAAGTTGAACGTGGAGAAATGCGAATTGTTCAAGAGCCATGTCACGTATTTAGCATTCGAAATTAGTGAACATGGTATGAAAATTTGTAATAAAAGGTTGGACGAGTTGAAAAATATTGCTCAACCAAAGAATGTAAGAGGATTGCGAGGATTTTTAGGGGTTTTAAATTATTATAAACGGTTTATACCGAGATATTCTGAGTTGTGTGTGCCGTTGGTGAGTTTGTTAAGGAAAAACGAAAGGTGGAAATGGACTGCTGAACGGGAGAAGGCGTTTCAAGATTTAAAATGTGCGTTTTATGAAGAGTTGTCGTTAAAATATCCAAATTTCAAAGACGAATTTATTTTAAGGACGGATGCGTCGAAATATGCGATTGGGGCTGAGTTGGTGCAGATCCAGGACGGAGCTGAGGTACCAATTGTATTTATTTTAAAGGTGTTAAAAGACTGCGAAACCAGATATGCGACGGCAGAGAAGGAGATGTTGGCGATAGTGTATGCAGTGAAAAAGTTACGTTTTTATCTACTAGGAAAGAAATTTTTGATAAAATCCGACAACACGGTGGTAACATTCATGAAGAAAAAGGAGTTTTTAAACAGTAGGTTGTACAGGTGGGCACTAGTATTGCAAGAGTACGATTTTGAAATTAAACACAAACCAGGAAAGGAGAATGTGACGGCGGATTTTCTAAGCAGACCGCAGGTGGAGGCGCATAAAGATGACGCAAAGGATTGTTTAGTTGCTTTGCACGAGTTCAGGGATGTTGGTCGGTGGACAAACGCCAAGGTTATGGAGACGCAGAGGCACAGTGAGGTGAGCTCGATACGCGAGAAATTAACAAGGGAAAATGTAGAGGAGTACCGTGGATTTACCATTGTAGGGCAGTTTGTGGTAAAAAGGATAGGCGATGCAGAGCTGTTAGTGTTATCCAGAGACCCGGCTGTGGAAATTATAGACGAAATTCATTTAAAATTTGGACATATAGGCATTAGAAAAACATTTTTGGTATTTCGAGAGGCGTTTTATGCAAGAAACGATATCACGGTGGTTAAAGAAAGGATCAATCGGTGTAAGATTTGTATTTTAGGGAAAGACAAGAACGTGGTGTTGCAGAACATACCGATGAATGTGAGCGTGAGCGGACCGTTAGAATTGGTAGCTATTGATTACTTGAGCAACCTAATTACTAGTGAACAGGGGTATCGGCACATATTGGTAATGGTGGACGTTTTTTCGAAATTTGTTAAATTATTTCCGGCAAAACGAAGCAACACGGTGCATACTTTACAGTCGATTAGAGAATTTGGAAGCCAGGTCGGGAAAATGGAAAGGATTTTGGTAGACAACGCGACATATTTCAACAACCAAAGATTCAGAAACGGGTTAAATAGGGCGCACATTAAGGTATCATTTAGCAGTATACGGCATCCGAAAGCAAATCCATGCGAACGTTATATACGAGAGGTAATAAAATATCTACGGTTGGCGACGCAAGAGCACCATAATAGATGGATTAGATATCTGCCACAGATTGAAAATTTTATGAATTGCATACCGAGTTCTGTTACAAAAACATGTCCGATAACATTGATTAGGAAGATTATACCAGCTAGGCCTTGGAGGGAAGAAGTCGAGGTGCAAGACATCACAGAGTTGTTGGGTGGTGTTAGGCGTAGAATCGAAAGGATGCAGCGTAGGGACATCGAGCGAAGGTGTAGTAGGATTAAGAAAAGGACGATTTTTGAAATAGGAGATATGGTGGTTGTAAAAAGATTAAGGGTTTCAAACCGCGACAGAAACATTTGCGCGAAGTTGTTGTTTCCTTACGAAGGGCCGTACAAAATCACGCGTATTTTTGCTGAAGGAAATACGTTTGAATTAGATACTATGACAGGGGAATATCGTGGGCGTTTTCACTTAGAAAATTTATATCCATACAAAATTGTGCAAGAAGAGGGTTTAGTAGGATGAGAGTTCATGCGACGGAAAGTTTAATTTTGTTTTATTTTATAGTGTAGGTTAGTATATAGCGTAGTTAGACAGACGTGAGAGAAATGAAAGTAGGGATTGAATAACTAATATGTAGAAATGCGGGGAGTGGTTTTAAATAAAAACAAGAAATTATGCACACCAAGAAAAGAGTATAAAACAGACGAAATTTCCACTTTTATTCAAAACCAGTGGGGCCAGTATAATGTCAGGAGGAGCCACAAGGGTTCTAAGGGTGGTTTTGTGTAGAAGGTAGTGTATGCCAAATAAAATAATCCATATATCAGATCCCGTAATTTAAAAATGTATGTTTGCCGTACTTTACATACGTTAAAGTATTTAAAATGTTAGTTGATGACGTGATATAATACACAAAATGTGGTTGAATTGTAAAGAGTTTGATTTATAACAGAAGAGTAAAGAGAAGCATCAGTGTATAAAGAATTAATAGCGGCGAAGAATAAAAGGTAATATTGGAATTAGTGCGACAGCCAACCGGCGGAAGATAAGTGTGAATTGGAACGAGATTATATAGGTAGAAGGCATCGAGTGAGAAACATAAGAGTGAAGAATATAAGGATTGATTTGGATATGGATTTATGTGTAGCGGGACATTGAGTGGTAAACAGGAACGAGGATAGATTTGGATTGAGTTAGAACGAGAGGAGAAAATTTAGAAGGCAGCGTAAGAGTAGCAGGTGAAAGTGTACAAATCAAAGAAGAAATTACTACGGAAGAATTAGCGCAGGGGAAGTAGATAAAAAGGGTATTCTAAATTCTAAATTCGGGTTATATTTATTTTAGATTTGGGCGCAATAAAATTAAAGAAAAGACACCTGGAGGCTAGACGGCAGTTCAAAGTGATAGTGAAACCTTGTGAAGGCGCATACGGCGAACAGGATTTTGAGCCAGCATTAAGAGAGGCCAGTAACGACGTATAATTCAGGTGAGTATGGTCTATTATAACGTCAAAGTCAGTATTTTGTGGTATTAATTAATTTGGCACAAGGCTACGTGGATCACATAAAATTTGGCATATACACAAGTAAATTCTAAAAAAGGTACTAAAACAAAAGATAGTGCAGTTTGGTTGGGCATTGCACATCTACTTACCACTGAACCCACGGTAAGTAGGTGGATACCCTGAGAAGAAAGAGTTCATATAGTCGAGGCATATTAAAAACAATTTTGATTTAATTAACCAACCAAACGTTGCTAAAATACGTGGAGTGAAATAAGTATTTGCACATCATATAGAATCATAAAATTAATTAAAAAAGGCGCGCAACACAGAAAGAGTGTGGGGGGCGGCATAAGAATATATATATATATATATATATATATATATATATATATATATATATATTGTTGTGATACTCCTGCAGCCCTTACGATGGGCACTATAAAATGCTGTGATATTTCTTTTATATTATGCCCCGCGATTTGGACGTACATAAAATGCTGTGATATTACTCCAGCCCCTACGATGTTTTATAAATTTTTAGCCCCACGTTTGAGCATGTCATAAAATGCTGTGATATTTCCTTATTATATATAGCCCCTACGATGGGCGTCATAAAATGCTGTGTTATTTCAACCCCTTTATATTAATCAAGCACTTATGATGTGAAATGTTAAGTTATGGATTTTCTTTGCCTCAACTAGCTGATTCAATTAAATAAAGCAAATCTACAATACACAATATAATGATTAAACATTTACAACTTTTAAAATCTTCCCCTTTTCAGAATATTTACATATACCAGATTTAAGAAATTGAAGCCAGCAAAACTAGCCTTTTTGCTTATATTTAGAGACCTTTTGAAACGTTTCAAAATGCCTATTACCTTTCATAAATTGATCAATGAAACTACTGTTTTGTCGGCTCTTACATATACGAAAAATATTGAATTAAAACAGTTTTCAGTAATAAATTATATCAATATGGCTAACCTGGAATGGTTCTGTAGTTCCTCTGCATCACCCAAGAATTTTCGTGCCCAGTCTGAATATTTAGAGTTGAATTTGGAAGTCGACATCAAAACCAAAATACTATCCAAATCGTTATTAAAATCCCATTTAAACTTCAGTCTTAGAGCCAGTATTAAGATGTCAGTAATAAGTTCTTCCAATTTAGGATTTAATTTGAATATCAGTAAATAAAAGATTTTC
Organism: Platerodrilus igneus; assembly: GCA_036346225.1. NCBI lineage: Eukaryota > Metazoa > Arthropoda > Insecta > Coleoptera > Lycidae > Platerodrilus > Platerodrilus igneus. The sequence goes on from JARFIW010000301.1 coordinate 5,997,215, forward strand.
CATGTCCGTAATTAACAAGACAGTAATAAAACATTTTCCATGTCAGTAATTACCAAAAGTAATTAACCAGAGTAATTAACAGGAAGTAATTAACAGGATAATTAACCAGAGCCCTGTTTTATTTATGTTAGAAATGTATTTTTATTAAGTCGTTGTTTACTTACGTCTATAATAGATCGGCTCACACTTGCACAAATTGTACACTTTTCAAAATGATTTTAATTTACTTTCGTCTCGCTGGTTGTGACCTCCGTAGTTAAAAAATCGAAGAATTTATTATTTTTCTGTTCGGAGCACTACAATACGTTAGATAACGGAGTTCAATTTTCTAGCCATTTGTTTAAAAATTTAATGAAGAAATTTAATCCAAAACTATTTTTAATTATCATCCACAAGCAAATCCAGTAGAAATAGTAAATCGTGTTTTAAAAACCATGTTGGGCTTCATATATTGAAAACAATCAAAAAAAATGGAAAAGATCCTACCTATGGTATCTTGTGCCGTTCGAACAGCGGTACTTGGAATCACTGGCATGTCGCCTTCTTTTGCAAATTTTTGCAGAGAAATGATATTAGAAGGTACTTCTTTTGGAGAAAGTTTAAATTCTGAAAATGCAGTCGGTGCTCAATTTGCAGATAGAAAACAGTTAAACAACCGTGGTCTGAATCAGAAAAATTTTATCACGACAATTCAAACAGTTAGAAGTACCTTATGAAAAATCGAAACATAATTATGACTTAACTTTTTGGGAAACAATTTTTAGATGAGTGTACTTTTGTAAATATAGGCTATATTAGAATATATTGTCACATCGCTTATTTTTATATTTTATGAATTGACGAAGGACTGTGGACGTAGAACTGAACTATATTGACCAACGAATTACTCGTTAGGATTAGAAGATTTATGAAGAAGTCTCGTTCGTAAAGTTAAATATAAGGGTTAAGTATGTATTTATTAATTGTAGGGTTGATGGTTTATAATACACCCTAGAAGCTTATACAATAAGTAATGGTTAGATAGAAATGGAATTACTCGTTATTGTGTAAATATAAAGATGATTTTATGTTCATCATCATCATTAAGTCTTCAATACTGGAACTAGTTAGACGCGTGCCGCCATTGTTTCATATTCTGAGCTAACCTACACATTTCCGATTCGGTTGGTTACCCATTGGGCGCGTCTCCAGGTGGCGGATAGGAGAAATCCCAGGATATATGGCCAATGGATTGGCTATCTACTCTGGGAAGGATCGTGATAAGCTTATCTCTTTCAGTGACCCAGTGTCTGAGTAGTACAAGACCCACAACATGATGGAGGGCAAAAGACTGTGCTATAGCGGGAAAAAATCCGCCCCCCAACCAAGTGAAAACGATCCCGCGGACCAAACCCCTCAGCCTAAGCTGTAGCTTCGTGGCTAAGGGACCTGCACTGAAGTAAACGAAGCCGGTGGGGCAATTCTGCAACACCGTACACCGCGCCTTCCCTGCTGTCGTGGTCATGTCTCACGGGTAATAGGGTGTGGGAGTCTTGGCTTAACCGACCGGACCAAGAGGAGACAACCTCGTAAAAATCCTAAATCCTGTGGCGAAGGACTGAGCCCAAGGGATGCGTAGCTGGATAGTTGACCAGTCTTAATCAGTCCAAAACTCGGGGAACGGGGCGGCACCCCGTTTTATTCACGCCTTCCATGCCAACAGGAGGGAACAATCATAAATAATATTGGTACCATATGTAAAATAGAACCTGAAGAGGTGAAACCAGCAATGGGGGACCCCTCAGGTAACCAAAACATTCCATGGAGGTGGCTCAGACTCAGGATGCAAGTCCGCTTGCAAGACTGGTGTCTGATACACCAAACACGAAGAAAACAATAAAGAAACTTGCAGACACTGGACTGCAAGCAAAGAGGCTTTCGGGTGCTCAGTGTAGGAAACTGAGGCAAGCTTAGAAAGTCGAAGCTGAGACTTGGATGGAGTCCACCCGTCCACAAAGAAGGTGTCGTCGCAAAAGGAGAGCGGGGGCAGTAAAAGGACCTCGTTCAGAGACTTCCACACCGACACCATCCTAGAGGCGTTGGGTAAAACGAGACAGCGCCTATTCGGGATACCAAAGCTAGACTCGAAGGTAGTCTATACCCTTTCATCAAGGGACTTGTACTCTATAATTCGGGATGCATGTTTTGCAGATTGGGTATTATACTTAACCAGGGATAGCACAATAAACCTTTTAGGCTGCAATGCGGCGGAGCCGTTTGGCAGACGCGCCCGCCAGAGGGAGTGGTTTTACTGGGTATACCGCAAGGAGAGTCCCACAATTTGGCTATAAAAGCTTTCCACTCCACCGGGTTCGAATAACTATCAAAAAAAAAAAACCTACACATTTCCCTGAAATTCCCACACAGTTTGCATCTTTCACTATCTGCGTGCAATAGTCTGATTTAGGTCTACAACTATCTCTCTTTTTTCCCATATTTGATTGTAATGTAGCCCGCACAATTTCTCAAAAATGCCTTAGAACGTATCCTGTCCTTCAATGTCTCCTATTTTTTTTTGCTTTTCACAGATATCTTTATTCCCCTACTATTTCTATAACCTCTTTGTTATTAACTTTATCTGTCTATGCCGCTATCATCATTATACATCTAATGCATAACCTTCCAAAAGGCTTCATCCTTTTCCTGTCTGCTTCTCCTACTGTCCCTATTACATAGGCGTATAGTGCTGTGCTCCACACATATGTTTCCAACACTTTTGCCCATGTTTCTACGTTTGTTGTCTTAGAAAGTTCTAAGAAAAATAAGTTGCTCTTTCTTGTTATATACAGTTCGCTTCCCCTTCTATTATTTTGTAAATATATACCCTATTTCACCGATATTCAGTGTTATACGAAGAGGGTTAAGGAACCTGACGACTACCAAAATCCCCAACACTTAGAATTAATAGTTTCCAATAAATTCTTTCGTACAATCAAGATTAGTTGAAAATATTGCACAACCAACACCTCTATTTGTTTCTAGTACTCATCAGGTTTAAGTGCAATTACTTTTTTGTCATCAGGTTTTCCTCTTGGAACAGGTTGGGCGCATACCTTCACTGATTTCTATTCTGCGATAACCTACATAGTTCCCTGACATTCTTACAGCCTAAGTACAGCTCGGTTTCCCTTCACTTGTTTTCTAAATATATACTCTATTTGCTGAATTAGTAGTTCTGTAGTAAACTCTTTTACACAATTCACATTAGTTGAGAATATTGCAAAACCAACACTTATAGTTGCTTATAATAATCATCAGGTGTAAGTATAATTATTTTGTTTTTTCGTCATAAGGTTTTCCGAATTGAAACTGGTTGGACGTGCACCCCCATGGATTTCTATTCTGAGCTAGCCTACACATTTCCCTGACATTCCCACGGCCTACATCTTTCACTATCTGTGTGCAATAGTCTAACATAAGTCTACCTCAAACTCTTTTTTCATATCTCTACTTGTAATATATTTCGAACTATTACCTCATGCCTTAGTATGTGACCTATCATACTATCTCTCCTATTTTTTTCCACATATTTCTTTCTTCCTCTTCCATTTCTAGAACCTTTTTGTTCTTAACTTTGTCTGTCTGATATCTTTATCATACGTCTGGTGCACCTCATTCCAAAGACTTCAATCTTTTTCCTGTCCGCTTCTCCTACTGTCCAAGGTTCACAGCCGTACAGTACTTTATTTCACACATATGTTTTCAGCAATCTTTTTCTTGTTTCTATGTTTGTTGTCTTTGAACATAGTAATTGCTTTTTCTTGTTAAATGTAGCACGACCTTGTCCTTATAATTGTTTTATATCTTTTACGCTTTCGCCATCTTGCGTTATTTGACTTCCTAGGTAGCACAAATCCTCATCCTCTTGTAAGTTTTCGTTTCCTATTTGTATTCTAGTTTTTGATTTAGTTTGCCCTCCTTTGCATACTAGTACTTTAGTTTTATTTTGTTAATTTTCATACAGTATCTCGCTGTTGGAACTGTTTCCATTTCATTAAGAGCTGCTTCTAAAACTCTTCCTTGTTAGATGCTAATACCGCTATATCAACTACAAATCTAAGTATATCAATCTTTTGTCCCTGCGTACTAATTCCAAGTGTCTTCCTGCTTTTGACAATATTCATTACCTCTTCGATATAGAAATGAAAAATTACTGGGATAGTGCACATCCCTGCCTCGCCCCTTTCCTAATATTTACTTCTCTACGTTCCTGCTCCAATTTTATTACAGCTGTTTGCTCTTTCTATAAGCTATGTACTATACATCTATCCTTTAACTCATTCCAATCTTTTTGAGTATTTCTAACATTTTTTTCCATTTTACATTGTCGAATGCTTTTTCCAGATGTACAAACCCTATATACACGCTATCTCCCTTTTCTATTGCCTTCTCCAATATCACCCTTAGAGCTAAAATAGCCTCCGTTGTTCCCCTGTTTCACCTAACCCCAAATTGATCTTCTCTTAATATTTCTTTAGCTCGTTTTTCCATTCGTCTCTGTAAAATTCTAGTTAATATTTTTGACACGTGTGCTGTCAAACTTATTGTTTGTAAATTTTCACATCCATCCGCGCTTCTCTTTTGGTATAGTGACTATGATGTTACGTTTGAAACCTTGAAGTACCTCGCCCGTCCCATACATATAGCTTATAAGTTGGAAGAGATGTTCTGTTACTGCTTGTCCAGCGGCTTTTAAAGTTTCTGCTTGCACATCATCTACCATTTTTCAGGCCTTTTAATGCTAATTCAAACTCCTGTTCCAGTCCTGCATAAAAATTCTGTATATATTCTTGCCATCTAGCCACTTTCTCTACATTTTCTATAAAATGTCTCCTTCCGCGATCCTTATATTTTTGTTATACGATTTTATATTCCTAAAATTCATTCTAATTATTTTGTATGCTTCGGCTGTCTTTCCGATTTCCGTATTAGTTTGTACTTTTTTGCACTTTTCATCAATCCACTGCTCTTTATGGCTTTGTATCCCTGTTTTTCAGCTTCGTCCGGTCTGTTTTTGCATTTTCGTCTTTCTTCTATTAAATTCAAGATATCCTTTGTTATCCATGGCTTCTTATTTTCTTTTTGTGTATACCCCAGAATATCTCTGGCCGCCATGTCTAATTAATAATCTAGTTGCTACATCTTTGATGGATTAATATTTGAATTCTGAAAGCATCTATCACATTTCAATTAAATTTTTTATAAGGTTAAGACTTGTAGACTTGTCAGTTGTGATGCAAGGTTGTGTTCAGAGAGATAATTGATTTTAATTGAACCCAGGCTAGGGTAATCTGTAATAATTATACTTAAATCTTTTATAAACCCTGAGATTAAGAGTTCTCGTAGCCGAGGAAATTCAATCAAAGGTTAACAAATACCTACCACAAACGCCGGGAAGCTGATATTTAGTCTGCCTGCATCAGGGTTAAAAGAATCCCTTCATCAGTAGCGTAAAAGAAGAGGAAAGGAGAGTTTCATTATAATATATATGTGTATATATTATTGTGTATTTACGTTTGGGACGGCGCGCTAATTCATGCCCCACTGTTGAGTCGACATAATTTATTGTGAAGTTTTCTCTGAGTTCAAAACCCAACGTTGGTTGTTATCAATTCTGCGTAGTTCCTTCTGAGTTATTTCCAACCTAAAATTAATTCAAGCCCCACAACTTGGGTGCCTTAAATTCCGCGTAGTTTCTTTCGAAAACCATCGAGCCCCAGTGTTGGTCGTCATAAATTCTGCGCATTTTACCTTGGTTGCTCCTCAGTTGACTCCTAAATCTACAAAAACCTCTTAAAACTAACACAGACGCTTACCTGGTACCGCTGAATCTAAAAACTCCCGCTCCTTGCCTCTACAAGAAATTCACACCCTACAATCACACTCTCAAAATAACGCAATTCACAAAATACATCACACTCTATTTGGTTGAAATAAGTATTACATTTTCTAAATACGTTTCCTTATGTACACTCTTGTTATTAGTAATGCCAACAATTTCAATTTCAAAAGCAATTCGATTCGATAACCTTATTAAACAAATATCTTATTAAAGTAAGAGGGCGTTCCTCATACCTGACGTTAACCCCTTTGTCTTAACATTGTAAAAAAAAATCACCCCCTCGTGAATATCAGATAGCAAATTGGATCTTCTTATAACATAAACGATTACCTTACCTGATATCACAAGGTCGAGAATTTCTTATTAACGATGGAAGCCCAAGGTAAAGTTGGATGGAAAACGGCTTGAGGAAAAGAAAAACCCTTTAGAGATAAACGGCTAGTAGAGTGTTAGCTCTGGGTAGATCATGAGCTTAGGTCATGGGTTGTCTGTTGACCAAAAATATAGATAAAGAGCGCCCCAGTATTTTTCAATACAACAACATACAAAGATACATGTACTTGTATTAGGGGAATGCGGAAACCTGAATTCTACACCGCTTATATAGCCAAAAAACCTATATATTAACCTTGCAAAACACTTACCAAAATATCTATCGCCAGATCTGTTACAGATGTCTCGACTTAACCTGTGAACAAACAAATGCACAACATGGACACCGTTTGTGTTCTTAAAAATATTCACTAAAAATAATATAAATGAATTTAAGTTCCAAAAATATATACACGCAGGGTATTTGTTATATTTAAACACAGTTAACCTTTTGCTTATTAAGGACCTAGTAATTTCACTTGAATTTTTAATAATAAAAGAGTTAAGCAAAAATAAATTCTATTCAATTAAATTGTCTTAGCTTGTTTCAGTATTAACTTTTTCAACAAAAATTCACATAAAAAGAAACTAGTATGGTTCTGTCTTCAAAAAAAACAAACACAAAGACCTCTAAATTGAATATTTCTACATAAGTTTACTATAAGGTATATACTTTCTTAATAATTCATATTTCAAATTTTAATTATAGTCATCTGTAGTACTACGGTCGACTTTACAAGTAAGAAATTAGATTTTTTAACGTCTTATAAAAATGTATCATTCAAACAGTTAGCTTTATTTTATATCTTATAAAAAATTCATCATGTTCTTTAGAATTAAAATACATGAAACTCAAAATAACCAAAGATATTTTTAAAGTAACGCAAAATAACAAGTGGTGATTATGTTGAATAACTAGATATTTTTGACATCATATGTCAATAACAACTTTTTACTGTAGTCATTACTGTCTGCTTGTGAAACAAATACAATAGGCAAACTACAAAGCCATCCTTAAAATTTTGTAAAGTTACAACATTAGTACGGGATCTTTCTTTTTCAAAATGTTTTTTAAGATAACTAAATCAAAGTAAAATTTCAACTTTCGATCATTCTTAAAACATTTAACTAAATATAACTGGAATTAAAGATTAAATGTCACTCACGTGCCGAAGTACAGTTCGATCAAAAAAATTTGAACTTTTAGACTAGAACCAAATAACACCAGATGTGGATTATTACATATACATCTGCAATGCACGCAACAGGAAACATACCATTACGACTGAATTTTTAAGCTAGAATTATAAAAGATCTTCCGAACAAAATATTATCTAACCAAACCAAATCTCTATTAAGTATGTCCTATTATTTCTTGTATTCTAAATCTCAAACAAATTTTCATTTCAGTGGTATTTATGGTATTTAAGTTATTTATGATATTTATGATATTGCACTACGAAGAAAGCATTAATAAAATTTATCTAATTAATTATACCAACTGTTTTAATGATGGGGGCTTTTATCTTCTTCGGTCTGCAGGAATCAACCAACTCGCTGAAGGTGGAATACAAAATAAAACCATCACCCAAAAGCTGTCAGGAACCACATTCAAACACGAAGGTTAAATTAATTATACCTTCTTGCAAACCGTATTGCAGGCCATGTTCCTGGATACCATATTGACCTTTCTACGCTGCGAAGAGCAGCTTACCTGTTCAAGCACTGATAGAAAAGTGACATGAAATGACAGACAGACGATACGTATTATAGAAACTTAGACCTCTAAAGCGAAGGAGCGCATAATCTATTATATACTTTATGAATTATTTTAAGTGATCAGATATTTATAAATTATAATTTTATTTTATTGAAACATTATATTAGATTAATAAGGAAAGCATAACTGAGTAAAAAAAATACGTTACAACATGAGCTCATAGTAAAACTCCTTAAATGTGAGTGCAACTTTACCGCACTACTAAAATAAAATAAGCCCCCTATACTTTTTTACAACATAGCCTGGTTATCTGTAAATTAATCATCCTTGACTACCTAAATAAATTTTATGTACATCTAAAGTCCCATAAATTTTCAGTTCATTAAATACATCTATTAAAAAACACTCCAAAGCACACAAAAAATTTAAAGAACCATAGAAAATATTCACCACAAAATATTTTTATACAAATAGTTACCTGGTAAGTATCTTCCAACAGGTATCCGTCAACCAGCCCTTAAGGATGATGCCGTCCAGTATGGCACTAGTGCCTGAAACAGCTCCCCAGTTGAATCACCATCACTCTATGTATGCAGCTACCCCAAAATCTCTTCATTTAAAAATAAACCGTAAGCATCCAACTTCCAGAATTTTCATTTCATATTCCCATTTATAATAAAATAATCAAAGATTGCTGCCTTCATCATTAAATACTTCTAAATTTTAGTAATTTTCGTAAATTCCAAAACCACAATCGTAATCGTTTGTACTTACGTACTTCATCCACTCTTCGCTTTATTCGATTTTAAATGACTTGACTTGTCATCACACTACAATAACTTATGTGCAATTATACATAAGCTCACTAAATACTTTCACTAAAAGTCAACTCGATGATGCGCAAAGGAATAGAGAAAAATCAAGAGACCGCCACCCCCTTTGAATGTGATTTATATAGGCATCCTACACCTCCCCTGTTTTCAAGTTCGCCGTAAATTTTTAACCGACAATAATATTCTATATAAAAGCACCAACCGTACACTGATTCCTTAAAATTACTCGCATAACCGCCTCTATTTTCTGTGAAAGCTTCGAATCAATTCTGTACTTCCACACTTAGTAGTATTGGTGTTTTATCACCTGATGGCGGTTTTATTTACTTTTGCCATAGTACAGAGATTGTTTCGAAATTATTCATTATAATAGCTTCGATTACTTCATAGGGTTGGAAACTAATCTGCTCTCATGAGGCCTAACAAGCCGAATCTGTCGGTCAGTGGATGTTTCCTCTCCTGTGAAGTAATAAAGCTAATGTTTTGTTAATGGCTATATAATTACTAGCCCGATTTGTATTTGTCAATAGCTCTTATTATTTTCATAAGAGTTTGTTTACAGATACATCTTATTTTATATACTATTTCTTATTGCGGACTGCAAATAACCTGTCCTTTATATATATACAGGGTGCCCTATTTCTTACACGTTGTATGGGTAACTCTGTTATTTGTGACATTAGAGAAAAAGTTAAATAGGGAAAGTAGTGCAGTTTTTAATGCCGAGTTCAGCCATGAAGAGATAATTAACATACAGGGTGTAGCAAAAGCGTTATACCAAAATAACGAAATTTGGATCTTTTCAGTTTTGCTTTGTGGTTCATTTATTATGATAGATACAGTAAAACGTTGTAGATGTTTTTTACATTATTTTAAAAGGAGAATAAAATAAACTTATTTGTTTTTACATGGCTTTGGCCATGTTCGAGTAAATAAGTGAGGTTATGTTTTTTTAAATAGAAACCATAATTGGCGGTAGTTCTAATAGAAAGGCATTTTTTTTCTCTTTTCAGTGATGTACTATATTGTACATGTTCAACATAACATGACACATTACAGTAGATTTCACTTGTTTGAATAACAGAAATTAGATAGTACTATTATTTTGTGTTTATACGTACATTATTTTCTTCTAATAGTTAGAATGTCCTATACAAATGAAGAAAAAATGACATGCTCTTTTGCTACTATTCTTCGAATCGTAACTCACGTGCAGCAGCTGATTTGTACTTTGAAAGATACATGGAACATAAGCAACCACACTGTCGTATATTTAGCAAACTTGAAAATAATCTTAAGGCATATGGTGCATTTACCAAACCTATATTTTTACGAAAATATGAAGAAACTGTTGAAACGAATGTGTTGGCGTTTGTTAACCATAAACCAGGATCTTCTACTGCCTTCTACAAGCGTTTGAGGAGTAGTAGAATGCACTTTATTTTTAAATCATCCCACAAATAAAAATCTAATGGCGTAAGTTGTGGTGAACGAGCAGGCCAATCAATTTGCATTTTGTTACCAATCACGTGCTCAAAACGCTCAGTCAAATATTGCTTCACTGATGTACCACTGTGTGCAGGGGCACAATCGTGTTGGAAATACTTAGTCTGTAATGGATGTTAAGAGGTAATTCATTCAAATATTCTTCCAGTTGGTGTTTTAAGAAATTTAAGTAATTTGCAGCGGTCAAATTGTCGTTATAAAGAAAAGGTCCAATAATTTTTCCACAAAATATTCCACACCAACAATTAATACCAAATTAATGTTGATCTCTAGATTCACGCACAAGTTTAGGATTTTCTTGAGAATAAAATACTTTGTTGTGCCGATTAAATATTCCGTTATTTGTAAATTTAGTCTCGTCAGTAAACATAATGGTTCTCCAAAAATATGAATCCTCTTCACATTTATTAACAAAAAAATGTTATCCGTCTTTGATTATCCACTGGATACAATGTATTCGAAATAGAATAGTGATAGGGATGATATTTCCGACTTTTCAAAATACACCTCACAGTTTCCTTAGAAGTTGCACAGTGGTTTGCAATTTCGGCAGTAGAAGATTCTGGTTTATGGTTAACAAACGCCAACACATTCGTTTCAACAGTTTTTTCATATTTTCGTAAGAATTTAGGTTTGGTAAATGCACCATGTGCCATAAGATTATTTTCAAGTTTGCTAAATATCCGACAGTGTGGTTGCTTACGTTCCATGTATCTTTCAAAGTACAAATCCGCTGCTGCACGTGAGTTACGATTCGCAGAATAGTAGCAAAAGAGCATGTCATTTTTTTCTTCATTTGTATAGGACATTCTAACTATTAGAAGAAAATAATGTACGTATAAACACAAAATAATAGTACTATCTAATTTCTGTTATTCAAACAAGTGAAATCTATTGTAATGTGTCATATGGCTACTTGATTCTTAAAATCAGCTCAAATATTCACATATTATTTAATACAAAGTTTTGTATTTCATAAAAATAAAATTTTTTCAAAAATTTTTATGTTGAACATGTATGTACACTGTAGTACATCACTGAAAAGAGAAAAAAATGCCTTTCTATCAAAACTACCGCTAATTATGGTTTCCATTTAAAAAAACATAACCTCACTTATTTACTCGAACATGACCAAAGCCATGTAAAAACAAATAAGTTTATCTTGTTCTCCTTTTAAAATAATGTAAAAAACATCTACAACGTTTTACTGTATCTATCATAATAAATGAACCACGAAGCAAAACAAAAAAGATCAAATTTTCGTTATTTTGGTATAACGCTTTTGCTACACCCTGTATGTTAATTATCTTTTCATGGCTGAACTCGGCATTAAAAACTGCACTAGTTGCCCTATTTAACCTTTTCTCTAATATCACAAATAACAGAGTTACCCTTACAACGTGTAAGAAATAGGGCACCCTGTATATATATATATATATATATATATATATATATATATATTGCGTGTCCCAACGTATACGAAACACTCTATTACTGTTTAGGGGTAACATTTAGCAAAAAACTTTCAAATAAATCTAGTATACTCAAAATAGCTACAACGTAAAATTAATTAGTATTGTACAGGGTGTTCAACAAAAAAGTTATTTACCAAAGTTATGTTTTTTTAAATGGAACACCTTGTATTTTATTAAAATTTCTGATTGCTCGAACCAAACTGGGGCAACTTTTATCAGGATTACCTACACCTAAATTTCGTAGTTGTTGAAATATTCTTTTTTTAAATTTCCATGTTCCATTAAAAATTTTCTTCAGACCACGATTTAAATGCTGCTGGAATATTTACCTTTTGTACGCTTTAGGTGTACATATGTGCTTATACGTTACACACGTATGTACATGAATGAATCATGTCTCGTAAATAGCATTAATAACGCTCTTTATGTGTCGGCAGACATTTTGTCGACCTGTATAAAAAAAGTGATGTCAATACTTTGGTTGGGTTTATGTGAACAGCGAAATTCACCGATTTGGCGAGTCTCAAATGTAGCGAAGACGGTCACTGGTGTTCTTTCTTTGCAAATCGCGAACAAACGCAATTATTATTTTAATATATTGATTGATTTTCGGTTTGAAAGCAATTACAGACTGACGGTAGTACTTTTTACAGCTTTCTTTGTAGAATTGGACTAAAGGGCGTTTTGAACATTTTTATATAGGTTCTTTAGTTTTGCATAAGCTCTTCCATTGCACTCTTAAAGTCGCATAATACCAATATAGAAATAGAACTGCATACAGTATTCTGATGTGTAATACCTCTTAGTCTAGAACAACTCTAAAGAAAATCCAATTATAAAAGTTTACTTTTAAAGAATCTTATAGTCAATATAGATATCATGGTCACATAGCTGGTTTTATCGTACAGTTTATACCACCGTATTTAAAGAAATTATGGCAGAGTATTGTTTGGACATGCATTATTTGAACTTTTCAATATTTACAACGTATAGAAAACAGTGAAAGCAATCTAGTTACTTAATGAATGACAAGTTATTTAAATTACTGTGCAAACTACAAACTGTAACATATTATTTGGGAAAAGAAATGATATTAAAATTATTTTCGCGTGACTTGAGTGGTATATGTAATAAATAATTATTGCTTTACTACATTCATTCTTTTAAGGTTATTGCTACCGAATCAGGTCTATATACGACCAAAACGCAAACTACTATAAATTACATCTACCTTATGTAAATTACATACAAAGTTTAACAATAAGAATTCACACATGTTTATTGTTAAAAGTTCAAGTGTATCCCATCCCAGACATTCGAATTTTAAACTAGTACAACAAAAAAGTGGTAGAACACTTGTGCTATTGAGTTGGTTATGCATTTAATGCTAAAATAACTGTTTACCGAGATCAAATAAGAATCTAACTGTACCGACATCGTCATGTGTTACACGTAGAAATAACAACTACTTTCTTGTTGAACGATACTCATTACATTCAAATGTGTTATAAATACAAATTGCAATTATTTCCAACCATATACGAACAATGTAGATAATTCAGTGGTAACTTAAAGTTGGGTAATGAGTAAGTGGATTTAAGTATTACAGTTCATGAACTTATTTTCATTGACTAAAATACGTTTCACGTGCAATAAATAGAACATTCGACTTCAAGTGCGTCGAAATTCAATACAAAAATTTTTAAAACCCACGCTATAAAGAACTCTAACAGCCTTGCACACAATCAAATGGCGTCTTTATGTAATGTATTTAACAACGAAATAGTAAGCACGTAGGTAAATGAACTAAATATATTTATTTTTACGTAAGTCTTAAAGACTACACCTACTCTAAAGGTTTTCCTAACCGTTAGCGTTTTTATTAGAAGAAACTGCATTCATGTTCGACAAAATAGATATCTACAATTGCCTTTTCAAACTCGTATCGTGGATAAATTTTCGATCATAGAAATCTATATGGTAATATGTGAAAAAAGTATTCACAGAACTTTGATATTGATTACGCTTTTCCTTAATCACAAAGCCCTTAAGCATAATTCATATTTTGTTCGGTACGATAAGCGCCTTACAACTTCACTTTTGGATTTTTGACAGCATTTGAAGTGGCAGTTTTGCCGAATAATGAGCAAGCAGAATTTCTTTAGGGCTAAAATAGTGATTATCATAAGTTTTACAAATTAAAAGTGTTTATATTTCATGTGAAGTATATACTTTGTGTCCGGGTACAACACTAATAAAAAAAATAGTTAGGAAAGATAAAGGACTTAATAAAGCTAGATAAAGCTTGTAAAAAACAATATTACATACTCTAGAGAAAGAGATATATCTAACCGTCACCAAACTGATTTGAAGTTAGCTGAGTTACCTACACAAAGACCATATTCCAGGAACACGTCATCGGGTGAAAAAGCAGCAGCGTTGGAGTACCCACTGCCACTTTCAAACTTGTTACGTTCATTTTCGGCGATATTTGGTTATTTCACTTACATCGATTCCGTTTCTACTCTTTCATACGTCGACAACATCATGTTTACAATAAGTAAGCTTACTACTAATTTTCATTTTAAACTTATTTAATTCGAATCGTAAAGTTTATTCTAAAATTAAATAGTCAATACCTTGTTTTAGGTATCCGTTAACTTGTTATACATTACGACCGCGTATGATTGATTCTTATGTGATTTCCATCTAAAGACTCGTTGAAATGAGGTATTGAACTATCCCATAAAACCGTGTTTTCAAGTTTTCTAATCTCCTTTTTGGTATGTTGATAACGCGAAGATCGAAGCTCGAATTCTTGTTATTTAAACAATTTCAATTTGATTCTGCAGTTCGTTCTTAGATGTATTTTCTAAATTACTTACTTCCAGAGCGATGCACGTTTTTTTTTTTTATAAAAAGTGTACATCCTGACTGCATCGGTGAGTTCTCCTGCGTTATTAATATTAGTAAGACTCTCTTCTTAGCTCTTAGCTGGAGGCCAAATTGCTTGTTATGTAGGCCCAATTATTCTTTGACGTAGATCAACTGCTCTTGCGTGCAGACCGCTGTTGCATTTACGGGAGCAGCATGGTTGTTGCTGACTACCGCGACGATGATGTGCTGATCCGCTTCCGATGGTTGACAAGATAAGTATCCCGACACATGTATGTGACTTGTTTTCTTTTTTAACATACCAAGGGAAAAACCCAATTCGCATCGTGCTGACGAACAAAAAACGTTTGTAAAAAAACCCACTTTGAAATTAGATACGCCAATGTTTCTTATGGTAAAATTCTTACTAGAAAGGTTTCTAAATTTAATGCTTTTTTTTTACTTAACCCATCAGCTTATACGAAAATATTAGCATTATTCTGTTTTAACTGGTTAGATTTATTGCAGGTTAGCTACGAAATGCGCATTTCGTGGAACAATACAAATGAAAGACGTAAACAAGTATGAAAGTCAGTAATTCTGATTACATTCATTCTTGAGCGACTTTGATTTTTATTTCTTAAAAATGGTTCGAATTGGACTGGATCATCGTATAGATAAATGAGACAAATATCTAAGGCCCGGTTTTTAAAAAGGCCCTGTCAAACTGTCTATTCTGAAAAAATTTCTAAATAAGATAGTTTACTTTTTTGTTGGACAACAGAATATAATAAACAAGTAAACAAAATATATTGCTTTTTATATGGTTATTGCGAATTCTAAAAATCTAAAGAAAATACGTTATTGAAAGTAAAACTTCCAATAATTTAGAATTTTTTTATAGCGATAAGAATAATATTAACTATATGTATCCTTAACATACTGTGAAATATTGTTAAGTAATTTTGCTTTTATTTTTTGTTAAGCAGCTACAGTGTCCCAATACGATTTAATAGAAATAATAATAACAAGATCAATATATTAATTGAACGAACCAGAAAGTTTAAAACAAAATAATTACTTTCTCAGCGGTGTGTAACAGAACAATTAGTAATTAGTTTGCAAATATGAATTTTGAATTCTTTATTTTTCTAATTTGATCTTTTAAATTATAAATTTTAATATATTTTAGAGAAAATGAATTAGCATCAAGCTTCAGGTTTTAACAAAACAATTCGTAGGAAGAAGTTAGAGGAAGAAACAGATAAACAGAAAAACGATCTGCTAAAATATGTTATTCATACAAAAGTAGACAATGTCAGTATGGAAATTGAGCCTGAAAAAAGCATTAACGAAAAAGACGTTTGCTATTATTCTGAAAAGAGTAAAAATCAAAAAGTACAAATAAAAGAGAGAAAACAGTGAAAATACAATTGAAGTGGTAGAAATGAAAAATACAGAAAACAAAAATATATCAAAGGTTGAGAAGAAAAACGAAAATGCAATTAATGAAGTAGAAATACAAATTATAAAAGGTGTACCCAATGTCGTTAATGATATTTTAATTTTTGACAATTTGGACATTTCGTTATGGCCTTCAAATTTAACAACAGACATGCAACGTTATTTGCTTAAAAATAAACCATCCTCAAATATTTCTCTTGTGCTTACCACTAAAAAAGTAGTGACAGGAGGTGGAAAACCTGTAACTTGTACATTAAAATAAATATTTTTTTCTCGTTGCCAACGGAGAAAAAACTGAGCGAGAACGGTTAGTATATAGCCCAAGAAGTAGAGCAATTTACTGTTATGTTTGCAAGATATTTGCAATTGCTTTTGCAAGGGGTTACTAGGACTGGAATGCAAATGTCAGTAAAAGAAAATGAAAGTACTACTGATCATAGGCATCTATTGAAATATTGATAGCAAAAAATTCAGTTGAGCGACGTGTAGATACTATGGTTGAAAACAAGTATTCAGAAGGAAAAAAATACTGGAGAAAAGTACTGCTGCGGGTAGTAGCAACAATAACATTTTTAACTTCGAATTTTCTTGCATTTCGTTACTTTTCTGAATGTTATAGCGGGAATTACATAGGAGCTCTGGAATATCTGACAAAGTTTGATGCTTTTAGCATCGCATATAAAACAATATGGATCAGCTGGAAAAGGCAACATGAATTATTTTTCTTCAACTGTTTGTGATGAATTTATTCAATTATTGAACAAGAACATTTTATAAACTTCTGTGTCAGAAGTTAAAGCTGCCGAATATTTTTCCATAAAATTGACTCCTAATATAATACATATAGACCAATTAACTTTTATATTGCGCTATTTGTCAAAAGATAAAACTTCAGCCGAGAGATTTTTTAAATTTATTCTCACTTATTTTCACTCGGGGGACTCGTTAGAAAACGAAATTTTGCAAAATATTGCAAAATTAGGACTGGTTATTAGCAAATGCAAAGGCACAAAGCTACGATATGCACAAAATATGTCCGGCATATAAAATGGACCCCAGAACTGCATTAAAAGACATATTGAAACACCCCATTACGTTCCTTATGCATCGCGTTAAATTTGGTAATAAATAGTGCTACTGAGTCATGTGCAAGCAATAACATTTTAATTTACATTTTTTTCGGCTTCTACTTATAAATGGAACATCATACAAAAAAGTTTTGTCGCAAATAATAAAGATTTTACAGTAAAACAAGTTATGTACTATGAGCTAGATGTTTCTGTAAGACTGATGCAGTTAAGGCAATTCGCTCTCAGTTCACCCAAAGAAAAAGTTCCCTTCTTGAAATATGTTTTAGACAAATCTCAGAAAAAGTTTTGTTAAAGAAAAATCACGAAAAATTGTAAACAAAATAAATACTTTGGAATTCATTTTGTTAAAAATTATTTGGAATAAAATTCTTTCCAGAATAAACGCAAGCAGTAAATCCTTACAAAATCCTACTTTACCACTCTCATTTGCGGTACATATTTTTGACCATTTTTATGAATACGTTAAGAACTTCATCCCTGGAAATAGAAACAGAGGCACGCAAGTCAGAAATAAAAGTTCATTATGACGGAGAAAACGTAAGTTTATACCAGAGCCAAGAAATATTCAAGTGAAATTGTTTCTACGTAATTTGTGATAAAATATCTCTCGAATTAAAAGTTAGAATCAAAAGTTAAAAGATATTGATGCAATTTTTTTAATTCTTCATACAAACATAGCTGATGACGACGACGATGACGTATCAATTAATACAGTATTGCTAAAAAAAAATGGTACAGTGGCAATATTTATACTAAAAAGTTGAACAAGGAATTGTTGAAATTTAAATTAATTTGCAAAAGCCCATCTGATATGCTGCAATTTATAAAAAGCGCAAAAATAGTATCAACGTTTCCAGATATAAAAATATTATAGCGAATACATTTAACTTTCCCATTATCAAATGCACCTGGTGAAGGGTCATTTTCAGTATTAGAACGTTTAAAAAAGTATTTACAAAATTCACCAAGTCAATCATTAAATTCTTTAGCAGTTTTATACATCGAACAAAATACTGTGTATAATATTAATTATATTTAAATAATTGATAATTTTATTGAATTAAAAACTAGAAGACACAATTTTTAAATAAAGTTTACTCATATTTATATACTTATCTTTTTAAGCTATCTTAGCTTTTATTTAAATTAACTTTCTCCTTACTCAAAGGGTAAAATATTATATTATTTAAATATTAACCAAAGTTGCTAAATCACATAATATTTTAAGGTAGTATTGTTATTGTATAAGAACTTTTGTTAGACATTTAATAAAATAGGTTTCTTTTTTTTTAATTTATAAACAAACTGTTCAAATTTTTCTAGAAAAAATAAAATTTATTGCTGCATATTAAATATTTTTTATTAATAAAAATTTGAGATTCGTTTTAGCTTTTCACATTATTTAGTTATGTTTAAGTTATTGTTTTATATTTTTTACTTGTGGGCGGGGGAGTGGGAAGGCGTCCGGTCTAGGGCTCCAAAGTGGGGTTAATCCGGTCCTGGGTACAATTTACTTTAACTAAAAAATCAAGAACTGCGTCTTTGTATGCTGAGTGTATATCGATTGTTGATATAAAAAGTAGATTTTGTTCGATATTTTGGTAAATATCCAGCTTCAAAAATAGAATCAAAAAGTGGCAGCTGCTAAGTGGATCTTTGGAAAACGGAAATTATCAAACACACGATTCTCATGTGTTTCAAAATAGACTTCCTGAGTGTTTAAGAAAAATTAGAAAAACATAATCGAATATCCCTTCACAAAAAATCAAATGCACCGGCTTTCTACATCTTAAGTTCAGAAATGTATGAAAGTGTTTTAAGCTCGTTATAAGATTCAAATGCATCATAAAATTTATGAAAGAGATTTTCAAGAACGAATTTTGTTTTCGGAGACTAAACTAAATTTATAAAGAGAAGTGGCCAATGTTTAAATTATAGAGATGATGCTCGTTTCATGCAAACAGGCGATTCAATAAACATAATTGTCGAACATCGAAGGATACAAAGATGTTAATTAGCAGATAAAATTTGAGAAACTAAACATACGGGTGAAAACTTCGCCTATTTATTTTTTCTTGGTTAAAAATTATTTCCTATAGATCAAACTGGATAAGAAAAATATACGTAAAGGTCTGAATACGACACCTTTTAAAAGCATAACCTTCATTTTTTTTAAAATCTGCAAAAGTCTACACATTTTTGAAAAGCAGAAGAGTTCACTTTTCTGATAGTATCAAAATATACAGGGTGTTTACACCCTTGCCCTTGGAAAAACCTTTTTATGAAACATTCTATATAAAACTTTGTTTAATAAATACAGAAAAAACTTTGTAAAAAAGTTATCACATGTCGGTATAATTTATGTTTCGAAATATTTGCAGTTAAAATCGGTCAGAAACTTCACTGGAATATCCAGTATTGTTAGCAAAATATTAATCACTCTTTTCCTACAGAAACTTATTCAAAAAATAAAGATTTTGTGGTATCAACTAAACGTTCCTTTCAAGGTGATTTCGGATTAAGCAGAATAAATCTTATCTACTCTACTTACGAATAGAAAGTGGATATGGAAATTTTGCGCTACTGTTACAGCCGTCAGAGAAAAACCAAAACGAGAAAAATCGTTCACTACGTCGGGACAGTTGTACCTAGGGACATAAGCAATAATTTTCAGTGGGGGGTAGATTAAAGTTTGGTTTTTGTGCAGGCAACACTGTTCCTTGTCCTTTTTCTATGGCTGTTAACAATTTCTGGTTGCAGTTCACGTGTGGATATTATTAACAAAACTTTGATTTCACACCTAGAAAAAGTTATTGTTATTTTCTGTTTCTTATAGAATAAGTAATATATTTTTTAAATGTTGTAATTATAATAGTAAGATAGCTGAGCTAAGAAACTACTGTAGGCGATGTTTGAGCTTACTCAGCCTAACCTCAAAAAAGGTTAGGTTTATTTTTAGAAGTTTGAAGTGATGTGATGTACCTAAGGACAAAACGTCTGATGTATCTAAGGACATGTCTCTAGGTACATCATGAGCCAGTAAACTTTGTTAAGATATTCGCATCACATTATTATTCAGAATTAATGATGTTTATTAATAAAATTTAGACTTTGTTATTATTATTTGATTTTGTTTCAGGTATTAAAAATATGCCGAGAAGTAAATTAAATAAGGAAAGGTCTTAGTCAGGTAAGCTAAGTATCGAAGCAGCTGTTAATGTATTGTGAAAAATAAAATTTCTTTTCGTGTTGCTGAGGATAAATATAACATATCCAAATCTGCGTTGACTCGTGTTGCACAATTCAAGAACTCAGGATGAGGATCGTATGCGTCATTACGATACACATAAAGTGTTCAGTGTGGAACAGGAAAAGATCTTCTTTCCTTAATTATGGACCCACCGTTTTTCTGGTACGCAGGCTAATCTTCCAGTTAGCTAAGGATAACACGATTAAATATTCAAGTAATTGGGATAAGGATCAGTGTGCTGGAGAGAGATGGGCAAGGTTTTGTTACGCACAAGAAACTATATTGAGAAAACCTAAGCCAACAAGCCTTTTGAGGGCAACATTTTTCTACAGGAAAACTGCTAAAGTTCTTTGACAACTATGCCAATGCTCCTAGTTGTCATAGCTTTGACCCTGCAAATCTATAATGCAGATGAGACAGACATGTCAGCTGTGCATAACCCTCCTAAAATTATTGCTCAGAAGGGAATGAAAGCAGTAGGTAGTATTACCTCAGGTGAAAGAGGAACCAATGTCACAATGATTGATGCTGTTTACGCAATTGGAAACAGTGTGCTAACGTTATTTCTGATTCCCCAAGTCCACCTTAAGCAGCATATGTTAAAGTGAGCTCCACCTAGCTCCAAGGGAGCTGCTGCACCATCAATGTGATTTTCCTACAGCTTTTGCAACACTTTATTAATCATGTGAAGCCATCACTAAAAGACTCAGTTATCTTAGTTCTTGATAATCATGAATGCCATGTTTCTGTGTCAGTTATCTCTTGTGCAAAAAATTCTGGCATAATAATCGTGACGTTTCACCCACACACCTCGCAAAAGGTGCAGAGATTAGACTGTATAGTTTTGGGCAGTATAAAGTATTTTACAACCAAGCTGTAGCAGATTGAATGGCCGATAACAATTTATGATGTGTCCGAACTGGCTGGAAAAGCTTATCCCTTTTGTTCACCACAGTAAATATTGTTAAGGGATTTCAAGTAACTGAACACTTTCCCACTAAAAAGAGACATTTTCCTAGACCATGAATATCTACCCTCCAATGTCACTGCTATAACTCAAGAAGACCAGGGTACCAGTTAGTCAACATGCCTACTAACCAATCGTGTCATGGAAGCAGAACCAACTTCACCATCACATTTCACCGAAACTTCATCATTATCGGACTAACCTTACTCGTCAACATCCAATCAGCCAACAACACCAATCACAACTCCTTCCTGTCGGTCAATTATAATAACTACTGAACAAATGCGGCCATTCCTCAAGGTTGAGGCTGGTAAACTTATTAAGAAATGCCGACTTAAAGAAAGGTCAAGGATTCTAACGAACGTCCCAGAAAAAGTGAAATGGAACAAAGAAAGAAACAAAAACTAGAAAAAAGCCCGATAAAGAAAAGAAAGTAAGGTTGAATTTGAACAAAAAATTAAATACTTTCAAACAATCATAAAATCAGGATAGTTCCTCAGAGTGTGATAGAGAAGATATAGTGATATGATGTTACAGATATCTTAAAGGATTCTAAAGTCAGTCTTGAATTCTATTTTAAAACAGATGAATTGAAAGCTGATGACCATGTTTTAGTATAGTTTCAATGGAAATAAATTGTAAGGTACAACGTTGCTAAAATCATTGAGGTACAGGACAAAGATGTATTTCATGTCGAATATTTGAAAAAGTGTCTTGATTCACATAAGTTTAAAACTGAAATAAATTGAGAAATGTTTGAAGTGAATGTTTTAGACGTCAAGCTTAAGCTTTCTGCTCCAAATGTTTATGGTGGAACTAAAAGGCAAGTTGACGTTTCATATGCCGTTTGCTGAATACAGTGTTGGATGGACAGTTTAATGAAAATCTAACGTACAATTTTGCAGGTTCTTACATAATTTTGACTTGAGTTTGTAATATGTCGCCTAAGTTGATTTCTGTTACTTCGTAAATACAAAAATAAACAAATTATATTAAATTCAATTTTTTGGCGTCCTCTTCCACACTGTCCTTAAATACATCATTGCACGTCTCTAGATACATCAGCACGACGTACCTAGGTACAGAATCTTAGGGTTCAAAAAATATTTGTAGGTCGCTTGTTTTTACAAGTAGGGAAACAAAATTTTTTGTCAAAGCTAAGATACAAATAAACTAACCTGTACAGTGAAAATAATAAATTAAACCATGTAACAAAATTACCAAACTGAACAACAACTACATAAGCTACGTAAGATATACGGTGAATAATATGAATTCAGCAGAATGGATCCACTTCTGTATTGCTAAGAAGTCTCATGTATTGTACAAAGAATATTTTTAATTGCTTACTTCAAGGTTTGGCGACACCAACCAGTTTCGTCAGTTTGAGACTTTTTCTTATAGGATTTTTAATAGCAAAGTTCTTTGCTAATGCCCCCAAACATTAAAATACTTGAACTAAATATACCAACAAGGCAAACCTACATAGATGTGACGTCATTAACTTGATATCGTTAATATTACAAAACCAAAGCAAGGATTCAGGTTTTATTTAAAACTTTTGCATAGCTGAAAATACACGTGTCAAACGATATTCTAAAACCTGTACGTGAACAGAAGCCTTAAATATCTTCATTTCATGAGAAAAAATTTGAAATAAAAACTCGTTTTCACTTTTATAGGTTGGTACTTGTGATATTTCAAACCATAAGATTCTAGTTAATAAGAGTGATTTTAAATAATTATCGTAACCGATTGTTGTTTCTAATATAACAAATTCTTAGTAACAAATTATTCACAAGGGAATGTTGCAACCTTTAAGGTAAGTCGCAGCGTTTTTTTTTTACTTTTAAAGGATATTTCAAACATGGGACATAAAAAATACGTTTCCAAATAAAGCATATGCGCATCTTAATGGATTAAATATTTGTCCATTTTAAGTAGTCGTTTTTGCTTCATAATTGAAATTAATACCAACGGAATACTAGCAAAATAAAAAATTTGCCTTGTAGAAATCATATCCTAGTTCCTTCGTTGTTGTTGTTGTCGATAAAGAAGCTTTCACATTCCTGTGACTTCTTTAGCAGTTGTTTGTAGATTTTATATTAAAGTTTTTTGCAACAAGTTGATTTAAATACGAAATGTAAAATAATAAGCAATTTATAACTAGGGGTGGGCGATACGGGATTTTGCGTATCGAATATCAATACATATTCTATATCGATATGTATCGATATATCAAATATCGATATATATCGATACGTATCGATACGTATCGATGCGTATCGATACGTATCGATGCGTATCGATATGTATCGATGTGTATCGGTGCGTATCGATACATATCGATACGTATCGATGCGTATTGATACGTATCGATGCGTATCGATACATATCAATACGTATCGATACGTATAGATATATATATATATATATATATATATATATATAATATAGTAGTGGGTTTTAGGTCTGCTGGAGGATTAATAAGACTCTTTTTTATTACCTAAATTTTCGAATATATTTATATTCTTCTTCAGAGGTATAAATTGAGGTTTAAAATATATGTAATGGCATCAGATATATAAATAAAAATAAAAAAATGTAAAAGGTTGTTGAAACATATACTAAAATTACTTTGTATATATTAAGATGTTCTTTTTTGAAGTGTATCATTTAGATTTTGGCAGTTATTTTATGATATTTTATGATACACTTCAAAAAAGAACATCTTAATATATACAAAGTAATTTTAGTATATGTTTCAACAACCTTTTACATTTTTTTATTTTTATTTATATATCTGATGCCATTACATATATTTTAAACCTCAATTTATACCTCTGAAGAAGAATATAAATATATTCGAAAATTTAGGTAATAAAAAAGAGTCTTATTAATCCTCCAGCAGACCTAAAACCACTACTATATTATATAATAAAATAAGGTCATAAAATACTTACCTGTTTATATATTATATATATATATATATTATATATATATATATAGCGATTCGTATCGGAACGTTTAGATGTGTAGATTAAGTATACATATCGAGGCGTAGCGATACGTATCGGTACGAATCGATACGCATCGATAATTTATCTACTCTTTCTTTGGGAATAAAATCACAAAATCGATTTAAAATAATGTATTTACTGACAATTCGATCTTTCACTTAAGATTGTATGTTATCAAAATAATTAAAGTTTGAAGTTTAATATTTGTGACATAAGTATATATATAGGGGTGGGCGATACGGGATTTTGAGTATCGAATATCGATACATATTCTATATCGAAAATGGATACGTATCGATACGTATCGATACGTATCGATACGTATCGATACGTAACGATACGTATCGATACGTATCGATGCGTATCGATATGTATCGATACGTATCGATGCGTATCGATACATATCGATACGTATCGATACATATCGAGTATCGATATATCGATATTTATTTTTCGCTGTATCGGGGGGGTCGATACGGGCGTCGTATCGATACGTATCGATATATCGATACGCCGACCCAGCCCTATTTATAACTGATTAATCCATCTTGGTAAAACATCTAATCGCCGTATGAAAGCTCCTTGTTAATGTCACAGATATCACTACCTGTTGCATCCTAAGCACCATTAAATCGAAAACGTGTAAAGATCCTAAACCATAAGATTTAGGGCCCATGCGTCGTAAAAAGCTGCCCGCGTGCCACTCCATAATTTGGCACCCTATGAGGAATGATTTGAGATGCACAACAATGTGAAAATCTTTAAATTAATTTAATTTTTGTACAATATTTCATTTTTTTAACTTAACGAAAATTATTGCATTAAATTTGATTAAAAAATTTAACGTAATCGGCGTATACATGAAAAGTAACAAATTGAAATTTTTTATCTTTGAGTTCTGCAAATTCTTTTAAGATAAGCTCTGTATTAATAGTATCTAAAAATTCCGATTCTGTGAACAAAATGACTAATCCAGATAAACTTTCCTAAAACATGGTTGACCTTGAATAACTTTTTTATCAATTTAAGTTTAAAAAATGAACATTCATTTGATACCACTGACACCGGAGGTGTTAGAAAATCCCTTGGAAAACGTTGATGTTCAATTACTTTCAAAGGTAAAAAAGTTCAGCTTTTGTAATTTACATACGCAGATTATGTTTAATTTTAAATATCAAAATTTAATGGAATAATTTTTATTAGGTAAAATAATGGAACATGTAAGCTGTTAATGTATTGCAAAAAAGAAAACGAAAATCACACATTTATATTATACAATTACATACATAACTATTTATTGTACTTAATTTTTAATTTAGTTAATCATCATTTTGTTTTCGACCTTACTTAAGGTCGGTTTGACGCAGCTCTAACTTCTTTTCTATTCTGTGCTAATCTAAAAAGCTCTACATACCTTTCACAACCTAAATTTCTAATAATTTGACTAATATAGTTTGGTCTAGGTCTTCCTATATCCTTCTATCTTTTTCCTATCCATCTGGCTCTACATAGATATTAGCAACCTGATGTTTGTTAAAGAACTCTAACCTGGTTACATAATTACCATTTATAAGGAAATAAAATATAACCTGGTTATCCGCTTCAAAAAGGAAAAGTGTTAAAATTTAGTTAAAGCAAGTTTATTTTTTAAGTTTTTAGAAACTCTAGGTCCTTTTTGCTTTTGAGATTGTTCTTTTTTTAATGTTAATGATACATGTTATAATAAAAGTGCTTTTAGTTTAATTTATTTTAACTGATGATTAACTATTTAAAGAATCTCACATTTTTGTGCCTTCCAAACTCATTCTTCAGAGGGAGCTAAATTATGGGGTGGCACGCGGGCGGTTTTTGACTCGCGGAGTAGGAACTTTATACGTTTTCGATTTAACGATTCTTAGGATGTAACAGATAGTAGAGACCAGTAAGGTATCAGTAACATTAACAAGAAACTTTCTGCTGCGATTAGATGTTTTACAAAGACGGTTTAATTAGATATAAATTGCTTATTATTTTACATTTTGTGTTTAAATCAACTTGTTGCAGAAACTATAATATAAAATCTACAAACAACTGCAGAGAAGTCACAGGAATGTAAAAGTTTCTTTATCAAGAGCAATAAAGGAATTAGGATGTGATTTCAACAAGGTAAATTTTTAATATTGCTAATATTCCCTTCATATTAATTATTGCTGGGCTCTCTGCTTTGAAAAACTATAACGTTGGATATCAATAGTTGCAATGTACTCCTATCTGAATTCTGACTCGAGCGCGAATATCTGCTATGATATTTGTGGAATACAAATTCAACTTCTGTATACGCTTCGCAGCAAGTTCATCAAATACCAGAATACCCAAAATCAAATACCACCAATGAGATAAAAACAAATATAACGAGTCCAAAATATCATTCTCAAAACAACATTTTATATACACAATTCACAATTATTTTCTACTCTACTCTAACAAACACATTTTCAAACACAAGAATTATTTATCAATAAATTCCTAATTAAATATTTTCACTAGAATTATTATTTGCACAAGTTATTTTCTGTTTACACCCCTTGTGAATAACTAATTCTATTGAAAGTCATCTAATTTAACATCCCTCTTTGATATTGTATTAATCCTGCTGAATATTTAATATACTTATTCTCCTTTTATGTAATCACAAATTCTGTACGTGAATTTGCCACCCCAAATAATTATTTTAGTTAACTTTGTTCACAAATATCTATTATGAAATTAAATTCTTAATCTAATAAAAATGTTTTATGTGATAACACTCAATTAATCTGACATTATTTAAAACAGCTAAGTGTCATTTTGTTGTCAAATATGGTTTGCTTTCCAAATTACAAGAGTTCAATATTTTATTCTTCAAAATCCAAATATAACGATTACTCATTTTCCAAAATTCAATGCCAAAGATCCATTTTCTTTTGTTGATTGTTAACTAGTCGTAAAATCGTTTTATCCTATCAAACTTTAGATTTTCCATAGACTTAAATTTCAAATCTGAGTTTCAAATTTTTGATTTTACGAGTCTAACTCCAGTCTAATATTCTTTTATTCTATGCATTAAATTGTAGACCTTTCATTTTTAAATGATATATTTTAAATAACAACTCACTGCAAAATATTTACGTTCGAAATTACATAACGTATTTTAACCATAGACAATGACGTTCTTCTTTACGGACTATCTGTTCAAATATAGCATCCCACTCCAACGTCACTCGCTTCTCGAATGGTTTCGTCTGTTCTCAGATATTTTAGGACACATTCAATGCTATTCTTATGCATTTTAATACGCTATATACGTTTGGTTTAAAGTTTTGAACTTCTTATTAATAAGAAATCTCAAAATTAATAAAAATTAATGATTTCTGTAGAAATTGTTAGTACAGTATTGCCCGAAATAAACAGTACTGAAATTGTAATTGTTTTGTATATTTAAAAAATACATATTATAGACACTTTATTATATGTTCTAAATGTGCACCTCCTCGTTCGAGACAGACTTCATAACGATGTTCTAAGTTTCTGGTCATGTTATTGAATAAGGGTTGTCTCAGGGCTGCGAAGAAGACTCTAACGGCATCCTTTAATTCATCGATGGTTTGTGGTGCCCGTTTGAAAACGGCATTTTTAGCCATGCCCCAAATGTATGCGTCTGGAGGTGTGAGGTCTGGAGAATGTGAAGGATAAGGAAAGTCAGTAAATCGTGATATGAATTTGCTTGGAAAATGTTCTTGAAGAAATTGACGAATTGCGGCAGCAGTATGGCAAGTTGCCCCGTCCTGCTGAAAAATTGGTTTCGAAATGCCAAGTTACGTGCACGACAGAATTGACGTAGATAAGGGATAAATCGTGTTAAAATTTGTCTGTACCTCTGTTGATTAAGTGTGACTTGCCTACCATTCTCTTCGATAAAGTACGGACCAATGATTCCGTGTCCGGAAACAGCA
Organism: Platerodrilus igneus; assembly: GCA_036346225.1. Classification (NCBI taxonomy): domain Eukaryota; kingdom Metazoa; phylum Arthropoda; class Insecta; order Coleoptera; family Lycidae; genus Platerodrilus; species Platerodrilus igneus. The sequence goes on from JARFIW010000301.1 coordinate 6,025,639, forward strand.
CACCAGACACTCACTTTTTCACTATGTAAAGGAACCTCTTGAACCTCATCGGGTCTGGCAAAGCCCAGAAATCGATTTGTGCGACGATTCACATAGCCTGACAAGTGAAAATGTGCTTCGTCTGAAAACCAAACATTTTTCAAAAATTCAGGATTTTCATACTGTAACGCGAGAATTCTGGTGCAATATTCCACTCTACTGCGATAATCCCGAGGATGTAGTTGTTGATGTACCTGAATCACATACGAAAATGTACCCAGCTCCTTCAGGATTCTTTGAAAGGAAGTTCTTTTTAAATCAAGTTGTAACGCTGTCCTTGCCTGGCTGACTTTCGGATTTTCTAAGATTTGCTCAAAACACGTTCATGGTTATTGTTGTTGTTAACTGTCCTGGGACGCCCTGAGTTTCCTTTTCGTTGGCACAATACACTACCTGTATTTCTAAACTTTTCAATAACCTTCAAAATTACAGCATTACTTGGAGAACGTTTATTAAACCTTTGTGTGAATTGATCAGACACGTATAGCAAACTTGCACCATTACGTCGGCCGATTCCGTATGAACGAAAATAATGCTCTACCAGAAACACTTTCTCCTCTGTACTTAACACCATTTTTAACAATTAGGCCCTACTAATTACTTGTTTGAGGTTTACTTGACAGGTCTATACTAGCTAACTTGAGTGTGACAGCGCACGCATAAAAACACCGCCAACTTAGTTTCAGTACTGTTTATTTCGGGCAATACTGTATTAGGATTAATTAAATTATTTAAAATATGATCTTTTAAATATTTTTCTTGTTTCTATATTTGTTGTCTTTGTGTTAATCTTTGTTTTATATCTTTTGTGCTTTTCCCATCTTGCGTTATTTGGCTTCCTAAATAGCAGAAATCGTTAACCTCTTGTAAGTTCTCATTACCTATTTGTATTCTTGTTTTTGATTCATGTTCCCCTCTTTTGCATAGAACTTTAGTTATATTTTTGTTAATTTTCATACCATATAACTCTGTTCGAACTGTTTCCATTTCATTAAGAGCAGCTTCTAACTCTTCTTTGCTAGATGCTGATACCGCTATATCATCTGCAAACGTAAGCATATCAATCTTTTGTTCCTGCATAGTAATTCCAAATGTCTTCCTGCTTTTGTCAGTATTCATTGCCTCTTCAATCCATTGTTGTATAGCTTTCCTGCATTTGCGAATAATTTCCCATTTTATGGCCTTGTACCATGGTTTCTTATTTTCTTTTTGTGTATACCCCAGAATATCTCTGGCTGCCATGTCTAAGCTGGATTCAATGCCATTCCATTCTGTTTCTACTTCCTTAGTATCAGAAATTTTTCCGATATCTTTCAGCAATTCATTTGACTTTTTTTTTCAAATCTTTCGTGGATATCTTTATCTTTTCGCTTCTCAAAGACACAGTGCCTTTTTCGTTTTGTTTTTCAAATTTTTAAATTTAATAGCGGCCTTCATAATTACGATGTTGTGGTCAGTGTCTATATCTGCTTCTGGGTAGCTTCTACAGTCTTTTACTCGAATCCTAAATCGTTCTCTAACAATAATGTAATCTATTTGATATCTTCTTTATCTACTGGTATCTTTCAGGTGTACCGACTTCTAGCATGATGTTGAAATAAAGTGTTTGTGATGGTTAAATTGTCCTTGTCGCAAAATTCCACCGGCCTATTTCCCCTGTCATGTCTCGTGCCTAAACCACATAAACTTACCACCTCTCCTTCCCTACCCCCACCTACCATTGCAATAAAATCCCCTGTAATTATTAAACTTTCATGTTGCTACGTGCAGCAATGTAGTAAAAAAAACAAAAAGAACCAAGGAGAGAAACTGACCGAGCTCAGTTGGTAGAGTGGGCGGGGTCGTACAAACACAAGAAAAGAAAATTAAATGAAAGCCTGAAATAAAAAATAAAAAAAAATTAAACATACTTATTAGTACTTATAATTATTCTAAATAACGTTCTGGTTAGACATAGCAGCGTAGTATACAACAAAAGCAAGAAATAAAATCAACAACCACAATACACAAATAAAATTACTTATTACAATTGGCGAGCTGTAGTTTTTAGGTCCCTCCCTATAGAATTACGCAAAGAAAAATTACCCAATTACATTCTGTAGGACAGTTATTGCACGATACAATTGGGCATAGGGAATTTATTTCAGTAATCCTACAAAGATCTACAGACAATAAGTATAACACCAAAGATTCGTTTGAATTTGCAGATTTTAGAAACAATTTTCAATTACCAGAGGAGTATGTATTATTCACTATAATACGATAGTATTTATCAACTTACCTTGTGTAATTAACTACTAAAATATTTATATATTTAATACTTGGCTTATAGCCATAATTTTGAGCGTAGCTTCCTGTCTATAACTGACATAAGTCAAAAATTGACAATGTCAGATATGATTTACAAAAATGCCGAACGTAATTGAAAGTTAGGTTGATGTATCGTCGTGTACACGATTTAAATTTGTAAATTTCCCAATTGTGTCATCGGTCTCAGTGGCGTAATTAGTAAACGCATGGTTCCGGCAAAACCAGGATACAGGTTCAAGTCCTGTCCAAGACCTTATATTTTCCATCTTTCAATTATTAGCTCGATTTGAAATGATCATTTGGGCTTTGCATAAAAGTCTAAGTTATTATTTCATCTTATTCTATATATATAGGGCACGGTACTGTACGGCTGCAAAACCTTTCGGAATGTGGTGTTACAGATGTATGATGAAGATATCATGGACACACACAACAAAGTTAAGAACAAAGAGGTTCTAAAATGACAGGGAAAAAGAAATATATGAAAAACAGTAAAAAATAGGAGAGATAGGATGATAGGACACATACTAAGGCATGAGGGAATAGTGCGGAATATATTAAAAGCAGAGAAAGGAAAAAACAGAGGGATGAGGTAGATCTAGATTAGACTATGCACACAGATAGTGAAAAATGTGAGCTTTGAGAATTTCAGGGAAATGTGTAAATTAGTTTAGAATAGAAATCAATGGATGTACGTGTCCAGCCAGTTCCAGAAAGGAAAACCTAATGATGAAAAAGTACTTGTATTTAAACATGATGATTATCCTAAACAACACTGGTGTTGGTTTTGCAATATTCTTAACTAATGTTGATTGTTGGAAAGGAGTAATTGAAAAATTATTGATTCGGCAAATGCCTAAGTGGTGCAGCATCTTGGTAGTTGTCAGTTTGCTTAACCCCTTTCAGGTACCACTGAATATCTTTGACATGATCTAAATTTGTAGAAGATAATGGAAGGGAAAACCCTAAGGTATTAAAAAAAGAGTGGTACAAGACCGTACAGTATTTAACAAGAAAAAGCAAACAAGGGATAGGTAGGATGATAGAACTTGTGGCATGAGGGAATAGTGCGGAATGTATTAGAAGCAAACAAAGAAGAAAAAGAGAGGTAGAGGTAAACCCAGATTAGACTATTACACACAGATAGTGAAAGATGTAAACGGTGAGAATTTTAGGGAAATGTGTAGGTTTGCTCAGAATAGGAAACAATGAAGGTACGCGTCTAACCAGTTCCAGGACTGAAGACCTAATGATGATGATATATTTCTAATGTTCTGTGGGTTATCAACAGTTGTTATTATACTATTGCAGAACATTCTTGATTAACATTGATTAAACTAATCTATTATTAAATGATATGTAGCTAGTCTATATAATAGTATTATGTATTATAACTGTATACAGGATGTGGAAGAGACACGTGAAATATTTCATAACTTTATTTGGATTTTTTCTGTGATTTTTTTAAATGTATTTATTCGTTTATTTTATTAAGTTAATATAATTTTTTATACCCGCTTTGTCGTTAACTGCTTGATTCAGTTTCGAGTATTTTTGCTTTTTTATAATTAAATTTGTGTTTAGTATGTGTTATATGTAAGGCTGTGATGTTGTTCTTACCGTATTTATGCACATACATTCTTCTTTCCAACGCTGTATGGTGTAACCAATATATATTTCGTTGCAATTAGCTTGGAAAAGTATTTTCTTTTGCTGTTTTATCCTTAACTGCGGTAAACCAATCTTTATACAAATTAAAACCTTGTACTATATTCATGTTTATCTTTTTAATAATTTATTTAGGTCTTTTGATAAAGCTGTAACATGTGGTACAGTTTGTATATTTTATCTTTTTAATTTTAATCACTATTTGTTGTATTGTTGTAATACTTATTAATCTGTCTTTTAAAAATAGTATGTTTAAATTTTTAGGATTGCCATTTCTAATAGAGCTTGTTTCGTTTTATTTATTATTTTATTCTGTATCTGAGATTTGACAATTTTATAGCTGTGTCCGCCTGACTAATTACCACAGTCGTTTTTTGCGTTATTGGGTGTTAGAAGTAAAAATTTATACATTTCTCTCACTATGTACTTTTAGTATGCCACTCGGTTATTATCGTCTCCCCTTCTCTATGTAACATCACGTCAAGAAAATTAATTTTATTTATTGCTTCTATCTCCAGTGTAAATTGTAAGTTTTATGATAACTGTTATTAGTATATTTTTCAACAAGCAAGTTACGGTAGCCATTTCTCATTAGGAAGGTCTGCGTCGCGAGCCCGCTAGGGTAACCGGTGTAATCCGCATGACTAATGACCAAAACTATCGAGTGAAGTATTATAGTTTTCCCACGACTACACAAATATTCATTATAAGATATTTTCTAAACGTTTAAAATAAATCACCAATACTGACAAGCAAAATTTATTTGTCAAAGTGTAACAACCACTTCGCATGATACGAAAAATGGAGGTTTCTTCTGATTGTTCAGAGGTGTTGGATTATGATTATTAACAACGACCTGGATGTTCCTGATCAATTGAAAATGTTAGATTATAGATTCATATACACCTACAGAATAATAAGTACTATTACTGACCCATACTTAAATACATAAGAAGTGCATTACTGGATAGTCGTGGAAAACATTTAAATCGTGTATTCTCTTTTGTTGTTTGGTATAGCGTATATGAATAATAGTATATTATTCAACGAGCGACTTATGATAGCCATTACTCATTCGGAAGTGTACGCCGCAGCCCGTTAGGGCGAGCGGGGTAATCCGAACGAGTAATGGCTATAACTCGCGAGTAGAATACTATAATTTTCCAATGACTACACAAATCTTCATTATCATATATTTTCTAAACGTTTTAACTAATTGCTCAAACACTGACAAGCATAAATTTGTTTGTCAAAGTGTACAGCATACTTTGCATGATACGAAAATTATACCTTGCGGATTATGAAAAATAGAAGTTTGTACTGATTGGTCAGAGATGTTGCATTATGATCATAATACACGACCTGGATGTTCCTTACTGATTGGTTAAGTGTGGATTACGAATTCATATACACCTACAGAATAATGAGTACTATTATTAAAATACTCTTAAATGCGCAAGAAATGTACGAATGGACAGTTGTGGGAAAAATTAATTTTCTTGACATAACGTTACATACAGAAGGGGAATCGGTAATAACCGAATGAAATACGAAAAGTACATGATCAGGTAGATATATAAATTTTTGCTTCCAACACCCAATAATGCAAAAACAAACTGTGGTAATAAGTCTCGCATACAGAGCTCTAAAATTGTTAATTCCTAGATGATACAGAATAAAAACAATAAAGCGAAACAAGCTTTATTTGAAAATGACTATCCTAAACACTTAATAAATAATATTTTTAAAAGACAAATAAATAAGTATTACAACAAAGCAATGAATAGTGATGAAAATAAAAAAGATAAAAAATACATGACTATACCATATGATAAAATTTATGGGCAAGCCTGAATAGATCATTAAAAAGACACATTAGAAACATTGAATACAAGGGTTTTAATTGACTAAAGATTGGTTTGCCGCAGATAGATAGAATACCAAAAAAAAGAAAACTCATACTGTGTATATATTGCCTTGCCAAGATAACTGCAACGGAATATGTATTGATCCAACCATACAGCATTTGGAAAAAAGAATGTATGGGCATAAATACGATAAGAACTTCACTGCCCTAGCAAAAGAAGATACACAAACTATACACAAATTTAATTATAATAAAGCAACAATACTCAAGACTGAAACAAGAAAAAGAGACATTTTAGAAATGATCCGACAGCAGTTAACGACAGCATGGATATAAAAAATTAAAACACGATTTATATTAACTTCATAAAATAAATGAACATATAGATTTAAACAAAAATCACAAAAAAACAAAGTAAAAGTATGAAATATCCCAAGTGAGTCTATACAGTTATAGTACATAATACTATTATGTGAACTATCTACATATCATTTATTAATAGATTAGTTTAATGAGTATTAATTACAACTAACAATAAAATTAAAAATAAATATGATAGATAAAAATTTTAATAATTGACTAGGTGCAAATACGCTCTATTGTAAATAAGTGTGTTTATATTCATATATATTGTAGGATATGGTTAAAATTATAATAGTGTTGGAATGTTGGAATAAAAATGTGTAAAAGTAAGGTTAAAACTTGAGCGAGTATATACATATATAAATATATATACATATATATATATATATATATATATATATATATATAACATGTTTATAGAAAATGTTTACCATTGAGAAAGGCATGTAATGAAATATGGTCCAAACGTTTGAAAAATAGAATAATTTAACGTAACTAGCCTATATCCTAAGAAAAATAAAGTTTATATAAATGATGGAAGGTCAAGAACAAAGTGAAGAATAGTTTATATATATATATATATATATATATATATATATATATATATACACATATATACATACATACATTCATATAAGGGACATTTTTTTCTACATCAATTACATAAGAAACTTTATAGATAAGTTATCATGGACGAATATTTTATTCTAGACTTCCTAAAAAATAATCCTCTTACATGTGGTTCACTTATAAAGAACGAACGCTCGTGTTGCTGTATGATTAAAAATGGCAGATTTCATACAAATTATTGTAGATAGCTACAATGAAGCTATTGAAACAAATAAAGGTAAGAACAAAGTTGCATTTAAAATTAATTATATGATTATATAAAACGTTTTAGATCCTTTACTGGATTCGTGGATCTTAATGGCTTCGATAAAACCAACGTTAATCATTTTAACGTTATACATACTCTTCGTGCTTTATATAGGACCTGCCATTATGAAAAATCGCGAATCTTTTAGTTTAAAATCAATTTTAGTTATATATAATGCATATCAAGTGCTTTTTAGCATATATCTAGTTTCAGCGCCAGCAAGAACATCAGGCGGATGGCATATAATGTTTAACTATTGCAATCTGGAACGCATCGAAGAGTTTCAGAGACTTGCAGTAAGTACAAAATTTCATAGTCATATAATGTCTTAAACGATCTAAAATTATTTTGAACGGTAAAAATGCCAAATTCCTTCTCCGAGCCACATGAGAATTAAATGTGATACTTTCAGTAGTATTTCGCATTGAGGATGATCTAATAGATCTTTTTTTTCTTATTCCTGATACATTTTCAAATTTAAAATTGCACCAATAAATTTTAACAATAATGTGAAATAAATCAAAAATTTATTAAAGGTGATTCCCCACATAGTTCTCATACTGACGTTGACGGTAGAAGTAAAATTATTCATAAAAAACCTTTTTTATAGAAAAATGTTTTAATGTTACATGGGATATTTAAATGCTACTTTAATTCTCAGTTACAATACGAAATGTATTTTCAGGGCACATCACAGTAATTTACCTAACACTTAAATACATAATCGATAATTTTCTGTGAATTCTTATCAACAGCAATATCGTAAGTATTAAGTGTTTTTAGAGAGTTATCGAGTACAATTGTAATAATTGGATGAGCGGTGACGAATGAAACAATTGAACTTTGCTATGCATTGATATATGCACGGCAATCTAAATCAAGCAAATACATCATCGGGTCAAGGCAGTGGTGTTGGGCTAATTTTTTTTTTACCGGAACGCGTATATATAATTATATAGACAGGGCCGATCCTGGGTAGGAGGCCGCTCTGTGCGGTCTCATGTCCAAAATTTAACGACAGGGGGGGGGAGATTTTCCATGATAATCCTGGCGGCGACGTGTTTTTTAGGCCTCATGTCCCAAATTTGCCGGGGGGGGGATTTCCCCCAATTTTCGCCCATCGCCAGGATCGACCCTGTTTATAGCATAAAAAGGAAAGGAAACGAAAATCATTACAAAACCCATTTTGTGTATATGTATCAAACCCTTGTTTATAATAATACATATAAAAATTCGTCAAAAATTAGAAGAAAAAAATCAGCAATCCTTTTTAATTTTTTTTCAATACGTCAGCCAATTCTCGTTATCAGAAATCATCTTTAGTTCCGGAACGCGTTCCTGTCCAAAAAGGAAGTACCGGAACGACATTCCGGAGCGTTCCGGCTCGACAACACCACTGGGTCAAGGGCTGCATAACCCGGGAGAACTCGCTCTTATAAAAGTTACTGCAGCACTCGCATGTGAGCACTACGTTCACAGTTGTATTGTTGATGTGAATTATATAACAACATGCCTAGTTGATTGTGCGTCACCGCAATTTATTTAGAAACAATTGCAGTACAGATTGATAGGAAGGAAACACGAGACTATAGTTCTAAATTTTTATTTAAATCTGAATATCTAATCCGATTATAATCTGACTTAATACATAGCATAAATGAACAATATACTAAACTATTAAAACGATCTAATAAAAAATATTACTAATTAAATTATACTAATTACTAATAATTACACTAATTATTAATAAAACTACAATAAGTCGTTACTGCCTGCAATATTATCGTGTTGATTTGAAGCACATGTCACGCACACGTATTGAGAATGTTCTGTGCAAACTGGTGATTCACATATCTGGCACTGTCTCATTGTTTTGTGGTTTTTCTCGTAGAGCAAAAGGCACAGAATTTCCTAATTTGTTGTTGAGCTTCCTCCTCATTTGGTTTTTGACCGTGTTTGTGATGTTTTTTATCCCCAAATACTGCTTTATTTGCTTACGTATCGATATATGCACAGTTGTAAGTGATGATCGTGAAGTCAAATGAGAATAAATCAAATTTTTTTCTATACTATCCAAGAATATCCTACGGGACTGTTTTGTTGCAGTATTATCGGTATGTATTATTTGACAGTTAATACCTTCGACATCCAAGAGAGTAAAAAACAGTCTTAGAGGCCATCTACAGCAAAATCTTGAAACTGCGTAAGTTGACTTCATCTGGTTCACGACATCAACACCGCATTTAGAAAAATTGTAAAATGTTATTATTTCCGGTTTACTGAATTCACCTGCAGCTGCTGCATCTAGTTTATCTAACGTATGAAATGTTGATAATGCTAAAACATTCTTTTTTTTTTGGATTTGTAAGAAACTAAAGTTAGTTCATTATTTATTTATTTATTTATTTATGGTGATCACAAACAGGCAATGCCTAATTACATGGATCAACATAACAATAATTATAAACCTAACTTAAACAGCGTTCAATGTAAAGAAACATTGATAAACTCACACACACACACACACACACACACACACACACACACACACACACACACACGCGCGCACACACACACACACGCACGCGCGCACACACACACACATACACACACACACACACACACACACACACACACACACACACACACACACACCGTTATAAATCACAAAGGCCGAAGGAAAGTAATATTTATGAAAACCAAATACGCTGCTAAATAGTGAATGTTGCTTAGTGTTTATAAAAACAGGTGGTATTTCTTTCTTATGTTTTTTAAGGGTACCTACAATTGTTGTTCTTTTTTGAAGTATTTCTTCTGCTAGTGGTATCGAGGTAAAGTAATTGTCCATAGTAACGTTTTGTCCAGTATTAAAAAATTGGTTCACATAATCTCTTGACTACAGATTTTATGAAATTATCTACACGCAACGGACCATCAGGTTGTTTTCCTGCATAAACTTCTAGATTATTTGTATAAAACATTTGTGAATCCACTAGCGCATATATTTTTAATCCATACTTTGCATGTTTGTTGGCGATGTACTGCCTAAATCTGCAACGTCCTCCAAAGCTTTTTAATATTTCATCTAATGTAAGATACTCCACAACCTGATAATTTGCTTTACATTTCTCTACAAATTTTGTAAATACTTGACGGATTGGTGCCAAATATCAAACTTTCTTTTTTCCTCTCTACATCATCAATTCGCATAGCTCCTAATAGTAAATGAAATCTCTCCCTAGACATTGTTAGGCGAAAATATTGTGGACCGTCCTTACTCCAAAGTTCTTTCATATATATAGATAATTGGCTTTTCTAATTCCGGCCAAACACAAAAAAATCCTATTACCGCATACATTTCTGACAGGTCAGTAGCTTTTCAATCTCTTTCACGTTGATAACTTGGGCGCACTATATCAAAATAAATATTTGTACAATGAACAATATGTTCAATCATTGCGTGGGGAAAAAATAACTCCCACCAATCTCTTTCGGATTTTGCATTTTTAGCTACTTGCTTTACACCAGAAGGATGTACTACTATATTACGCTTCCTAGCACGTACATTAGGACGTCTTGAGTGTGCTTTCCAACGTGTATTTTTATCTTCTCCAATATAGTGATTCACATGAATCCATTCGTCTAATATTTCTACAGTTGGAAGTACTTCAAATTCTTCTTCAGACTGTTCGGTTTCTGGATTACGAATACTATGCTCACTAGCGGCTTGGCATCACTTTCAATAACATCGTCTGATATATGGTATTGTCCCTCTTCTACTCCTAACCATGAAACTTACTCTTATAATTGCCTTCCCAACTCTGCAATTCATTTTCCACGATTCATTATGCAGTATCTAAAACATGTAATCTATAAACAATGCACTTTTATTAAAATTAAATTTTATTTACCGACAATATTTTACTATTAAGTCCGGAATACAATGAGCACGGCGCTCACACTTTAAGCAGTACAATTAACAAACGATCCTTTCAGTTTCAACCACTAAACCGAACTAATCCATTTCATGACATATATAAAGGGATACCTAGAAACACAGATAGGAAGAAGATTGTGAATTAAGCGGTACAGGTTTGCAAGCAATAACAGTTTACTTTTAAAACTGAGCACGGCGCCATAGGGCGAGTGTGCCAGGGTTAAGATTCTGGATGTCCGGAAATGATGAAGAAAAATTCAGGAATGATTCTACAAGAAAAATTGGTCTCGACCTGTGTTCTTACAAAAGCTTTTTGAAACTCAAAAATAGCGGAGCTACAGAACTATTAAGTTATATACTTAAAATCATTTTTTTTAAATTATTGTATATGTTGGTTATCGGATTCTTTTTAACTTTGGTGCACTGACTGCTAATGTTTTTTGTGTGATTGTTCTAAATTTGAAATCCATTCTCCGATACCAAAAGGTTGAAATGATCTTTGTGAATTGATTAAGGACCAATAACTTTTTATTTTTAATTTTAAAAATTATGATGTCATAAAATGAAAGAACATACCGAAACATACAAAACAGATAAATTTCATGCATTTCTAAACAAAACCGTTATCGAGAAAACGTTGTTAAAGTTTTGCTCTGAATGAACAATAAGTCACTTTAACTTTTCGACATTTAAATAAAGCATTCGTCGATACAAATGTTGTTTTTTCAAGAAAAATCAAGATACCTCATGAAAATCATTTTCACTAATTTTATTTTTATGTGAGCTGTGAATTTTTATTTCAAAAACGAATAAGATGAACAATCATGTTAATTATTCAAATACTAAATTACGCCATTTGCATTTTTATTATAACTGCTGGCAATACATATGCAACAAGACGTTTGTAGGAACAAGCATTTCTAAATAAGTTCCATAATCTCATATATTCAGTGTTGTCCATACCAGGTTGGAAAAATTTGGATTCCTTAAGGCAAAACTTCTTGATGTGGGCCAGAAATAGATACGAACAAAAGTAGTTAAAGCTCGTATATTGAATTCCATTAAAAAACTCCGAACTTAAGCGTAACATTAATTACTACTCTGGAAAAATTTCAAAAAGTTCGTTATAAGAAGTTTTATAGGAGCATCCCCTCCATCCGCACCATTATCAGAAGCTTCAGGCTGTATGTATTAACAATCCTGTAGCACGACTAAAAAAGTGTAGTAAGACCATAGATCTCCATATTGATTAGAGTGATCGACTTTAACGGATGAAGCTGGATCTGGACATTATGGTTAATTAATCTACATTATGATCACCAATTGGCTGATTAAAATACTCACTCGACCTTAAAATGCAATTTTTAAAATAAGTTTTCGGTCATGTTTGGATTGGTATAATAGAAATTATTTGGGACATATTTTGTGATACCGCGACTTAGTAGTGAGATATACTTGGATTTCTTAAGAAATTAGTTGCCTATTCATTGAAAGATGTGGACCTCCGCGTTAAATATTCAATATATACAAGATGGATTTCGCCACATGATGTAGCGAATAGGGGATTTTTAAATAAAATTTTTCCTGAAAAGTAGATTGCAGGTGGTGGGTTTGTACAGTGAGCTCGGCTCCTAAATCACCTGACAAACCTAGTAAATTATTTCTGTAAATTTATAGCACATCGCACTACAGTACAAAAAGTTCAAAAACTAAACAAAGATTCGTGAGGATTGTTAAAAAATTATACAAAGGGAGAGCTTTTTTTCAGAATTCGTCGTAATTTCTTGAGAAGAAAATAATTTATGCATGGAAAAAAAACAACACTTCGAAAAATTGTTAGAAAATGGGTTGACTATTGTCGATTTTAATAAATAGGTAATACTTCTGAACTATTGATTAAAGAAATACCTATTAAATTCTTGAACTGAGTTTGGATTATTGTCTATTTGTCAAATTATTTTTGGCAATTTAGTATTTGAATAATTAACATGATTATTGGTTTTGAAATATAAATTCACAACTCAAATAAAACTAATATATGTAAAAATTATTCCCATGTAGGTGTTTTTGTTTTACTTAGAAACTACAGTATTTGTTTGCATGACATGCTTTGTTAAAATGTCGAAACTAATGAAGCATCTTCAAAATATAGACGCTTTCATTCATACAATAATTGTAGTCACTCCCTCATATATTAGTATTTAACTTAAAGCATTCATTGATTTACATTTAACAACACGTACAGCACGTGAGTCGAATATGCTATAGGGTTTTTTGTTGTGTATTTTTCGCATTCTAAAGCTAACACGTGGCGATTAGTTATCGTTTATTTACAAATCATGTTGTCGATTGTTTTTCGATGCTATCGAGTATGCTCGATCAGTCACAGATTAGGTGGGTAAAGAAGAGCTTCAGAATATTGAAGACGAAATGTGATTTACCTATCAACCTGCGAACTTGGTTGGAACAGCATGTCCTACTACCTAATTTCAATCCTTTTTTTAACAATATCAAGTTTATATACTCTTTTATTTGTTCAACTCTTTACAGCGTAAACTTAAAGTATTTGGAATTTATGAGAAAATTTCAAAGTATTAAAATTCATAGCGAAACTGTGGAATATAAGCATTAGTAATTCAAATATAAAAAAGTATCAAAAATTTACAACGTAACTATTTGTATTGGAACTGACGGTACTATTTTAATGGTTTGATAACTAGGGACTCTCAACGCATTTTAAATGTCGTTGGCGATCGGGTTTTTTATAAGAGTATACCGTCTGAAAGTAACTTCGATATCCAACAGGTATTCGACAGACTCGATGGGTAGTCTTCTAAAAGTCCTTGGGTCTGTAAAAAATTCATATTTGTTGAATTTTCGCCCAATCTTGGTAAATGGGTCTTATATTACACTGCACCAGATGTTGCTTCTATATTACACCTGGCAAACAGTCGTTTAATGCTTAAAGGTTGTTTATGTCGTATCATCCTTGAAATAATGAAAGTTACGAGATAGTAGTTTAAAGTTCAAAGCACGTAAAGTAAAAAATATTAAGAAAAGTTTATATCCACTTTTTATAAGTACTTACAAGTTTACTAAAATGATTATTACAAAACTGATTCATATTTTGTTCATCTTAAGTATCTGAATTTATATTTTTATAAACAGTTTAACAGGAGATTACCATTAGTGTTGAAAGTATTATTTTTAATAAAATATTTCAGATGGATTCTTGATCCTTATAAATCCTCAGCTTTTTATCCTTCAGCTTTTTGGGTAAAGCAAATTTTTTCTGAAGATTTAATTTAGGGTGGAATTTAACCCTGAAGTTGGTATGATCGTAGTGCTACAATTATTTTGTTTTTCGTGGTAGACATATGATGTTACAGCAATGAAAGCCTATGGTAAAAACGGGTCTTTTGAAATTCGAATTAACGCCTGTTTGCTACAAAAGAGCTAGTTTTTATAACAAACATGTTATCGACAAGATAATGAGTTGTCGCACAAAGTTAAAAAAAAATGTATAATTGGGGGTAATTATTGTCATCCTTCCTTCCAGTGGCGTATTTAAAATTTCACAAACCCACAACAAGGGTTTATCAGGACAAAGTTTCAGAAAAACGAAGACAAGTCCATATAGTTTAGCAATAATATACTTTTAAAACAAAAATAATATTTCAATATCCACACTTAATTTATTTCAAAAATTGTATTTAGGTACTTGCAACAATTTGTCGTTAAACTAGCAATACGTAATAAAAAAATATAAACCTATAAAGATCAAAACAAGCAATTGTCCAAAAATAGCCGATTAGATATGTACTTACACAAAGAATTCTATTAAAAAATAACATTCGATAGAAATTATACTTACTATTCCAATTGATGCTTGTTTCTGGCTTTTCTACTCAGAACTTCACACAAAATAAGAACCACATATCAGAGAGATACAAAGTCTTTATTCTTTACCTATTTACAAATTTCATGTTTCCAACATCAGAAAATATACAATTATTTATAATCTAAAATAATAATTGTATAAGACATCATCATTCATCATTTTGCTTTCGACCTTACTTAAGGTCGGTTTGACGCAGCTCTAACTTTTTTTCTATTCTGTGCTTATCTAAAAAGCTCTACCTACCCTTCACAACCTAAATTTCTAATAATTTGACTAATACAGCTTGGCCTAGGTCTTCCTCTATTCTTCTATCTTTTTCCTATCCACATGGCTCTACCTGGCTGCCAACATGCCAGACCACTACCTAATTGTGAGTTATGTCATGGTGACATTTATTAAATTATATGTTATGGTAAGGCTTAAGCAACGAATCGCTGCCAACATGCCAGACCGCTACCTAATTATGAGTTATGTCATGATGACGTTTATTAAATTATATGTTATGGTAAGGCTTAAGCAACGAATCGCTACCAACATGCCAGACCGCTACCTAATTGTGCGTTATGTCATGGTGACGTTTATTAAATTATATGTTATGGTAAGGCTTAAGCAACGAATCGCTGCCAACATGCCAGACCACTACCTAATTGTGAGTTATGTCATGGTGACATTTATTAAATTATATGTTATGGTAAGGCTTAAGCAACGAATCGCTGCCAACATGCCAGACCGCAACCTAATTATGAGTTATGTCATGGTGACGTTTATTAAATTATATGTTATGGTAAGGCTTAAGCAACGAATCGCGACCAACATGCCAGACCGCTACCTAATTGTGAGTTATGTCATGGTGACGTTTATTAAATTATATGTTATGGTAAGGCTGAAGCAAGGAATCGCTACCAACATGCCAGACCGCTACCTAATTGTGAGTTATGTCATGGTGACGTTTATTAAATTATATGTTATGGTAAGGCTTAAGCAACGAATCGCTGCCAACATGCCAGACCGCTAACTAATTGTGAGTTATGTCATGGTGACATTTAGTTAACTGATTTTTACTTTTTTTTGTTTTGTTTTCGAACTTACTTAAAGTCGGTTTGACGCAGCTCTAAATTCTTTTCTATTCTGAGCTAGTCTAAAAAGGTCTACATACCCCTCACAACCTAAATCTCTAATAATTTGACTAATATAGCTTTGTCTAGGCCTTCCTACTCTATTTTTATTTGGTAGTCTATAATCTAAGACTTTACTAAATAGTCTAACTGGTGCCCTATCATACTATCTCTCCTGACTTTTAATTGTTTCCACATACAGGGTTCCTCACCTATCCTTCTATAAACTTCCTCGTTTGTTACTCTATCTGTCCAACTAATCTTTAACATTCTCCTATAACACCAAGTTTCAAAAGTTTCTATCTTTTTCTTATCTACTTATTTAATTGTCCAAGTCTCACTACCGTATAGTAGAACACTCCATATCACCTGGCGCTTTCCAGGTATATCTTCTCCTAACATGTTGTTCGAATAGGGTGTTTACAGTTACTAATCTATGTTCCTGGCAGAACTCAACTAATCTTTCTCCTCTATCATTTCGTCTGCCATACCCAAATTTTCCTACCATTTTACCCTCACTACCTTCTCCCACTGACGCATTAAAATCGCCCATAACTATTAAATTCTCATCTCCTTTTACTTTTCTCACTATACTATTTATATTCTCGTATACCTTTTCTACTTCTTCATCCTCGTACTGAGTTGTTGGCATGTAAACCTGTACAAAACAGTATCTGTGGGTTTTGTACTTAATCTAACCATAATTATTCTATCACTAAATAGTAAGTACTCTTTAACTTTATGCCCTAATCTTTTACCTAACACTATTCCTACCCCTGCCTGTATAAGACAACCACATGATATACATAAAAAATATTCAGCTTAATTTTTTCAAGAAGTAATTAGTTTTACATATTGGTTATATTTCAAAACACATCAAAACGAACATTTTCATAAAGTTCTGTTAAAACATGATATAAATGAAATGATCAACCCGCATATAACACAACATAACTCCAAAATATACGTAAAAATTTAAACAAATATGAATTAAGAATTATTACCCATTCAATCACTTATTAAAATATAAATAATAAGTACAAGTATACTTACATAATGTTTCCAGCCCTAAATAAATACAAGAAGAACATTAGACATAATACGTATAGTAATACAAAGCTGTTTACCTGCTCCTTACCGAAGTGCACTTCCTAAAAGTAATAGCGTAATCTTAAACAGGAGGTAACCAACTTTAAACTTAATCTGGATTATAATTAGTAAACAATTTGTTGACGTTAGCATTTCCTAAATCTTAAGATAGAGTAAGTAAAATTGCCTCAATGCTAGCTTTGGTTTATTTTAATTGTGAATTGAAACAATCGCGTAATCACTTTGTGCACTAACACGCGAAAGTAAATTTTAGAACAGCAGTCTGTAATTTATTATGCCATAACAACAAATAAGACAAAAACTAAAGCACTTGCGTGGTTAACAACTAGGTTTTATAAAAAACATCAAAAAAAGAGAGGAATATTCGTACCTTAAGTCCGTTTGTGTGCCAAAGAGGAGCAACAGCTTTCTGAGGAGACTACTCGCTCAGTCTGTACCCTGTCGTACATCGCCAGTCTGCTTCTGGTACCATCGTCGTAGATCTGAAAGTGCGTATTTACAATTGTCGACGGAGCGGATGCTTCTATGAAACAATTTTTTCTAGTTACAGAACTTGACTAAGTTTGACTTTATAAAAACTGAAGTAAAGCAGTCTTTCTTAAAAGAAAACACCTTAAACAACACAGCGACGTTTCAGAATCTCTTCGCGTAAAAAATACCCTGCATAGAATAGACTCTCTTCCGACGTTCAGCTAGTATATATTGGGGGTACCAGGTGGTAACGCGTTTTCTCTTCAAAACTTTCCATTGACAAAATAACACCTGCAAAATATTCTCAAGACAACTGCAAAGTATTATCAGACTTCCACCTGCACACACGCGTAATTAACAAAGCAAATGGCCTTAATACAACATGACGCCTTCCATAAAGTATGTCCACGTGAGAAACCTCTGCCTGATAGTATCCAAACAACGGCTGTTCAAATTGTTAAATATGTATGCAACCCGTGTTAGAGGGTTATGTAGTTAGGTGTACAGCAGGTGACCTACTCCTGTATAAAACTATAGAGATTTACGGGAAAAGATAAGCAGCTCAACAATTTTCAATTGTTTGCAATCTGTGTTCGTAAACACCTGTGCGATAACGGAACGCAATAATAGTATTTCATGCTAACTCATTATGCGTGTTTATTTAAGAAATGCAGGTGTTTTAAACTTATTTCCGACTATCTATAATGTGAGGATTTTTAACCTCTGCTAACCAAAGCAAATTAACATAGAATAGAATGCAAATATTTAACGTTATAACTAAACACTTAATGAGATTTTATATTATGCTTGCATAAGTAATCATTTCAATATGAAATGTAGTCGAACTTGTTAATAAAAATTCGTATGATCGTGAATACAATAAGAAACGCGTGATTAATCAGAAAATGGACGATGCAGAAACTGAACAAAACACCTATTCTGATTTATAAGAATAGCACAGTTTTAATATGTAAGTGAAGCTGGTGACTAGAAATATCAGCCAATTTCTCGTTCCTTCAATTAGCCACACCTTTTCTACAAATTCTTTGTAAAAGCATTACTTGCCCCACGTCCTTTCTTTCGTAAATACAATCCACTGTAATAACTGCGCCACAAAGAAAATCTTTCTGAAACTGACTAAATCCGAACTATTATAAATATCTACGACCAGATATGCTTTAATTAAATTTCCATAAAACACTGCAAGCTATTAATCTTTTAGTTAGACCTACTATTTCTATTTTTATACAAAAGCTACGTTATTGTTACTAAATATTCATTAGATATACATTATGCATACGGAGGAGGTATTTAAATTCGATAGATAAATAACATACAGGGTGTTTCCAAACTTGGGGTAAAAATTTAAATTTTATAATAAATACAGTACGGTAATGCGCAAAAAATAATAATTGTTTAACGACTACAGGCTAATCTTATCTTGCAGGTAACAGCTTCAGAATCACCGAACTTTTCTATAAGAGATGCTCGAAGTTTATATCACCACACTGAATACACAGCTGAGCGCGGTTTATCGGTGATCCATAGTACGCCCGGTAAATTGCATCGTGTTTACTGTTTGTCTCTTATAACGCTGTTTACTTTTTCAATGCGCAATTTTAGTTCAGCAATGTCTTGAATAGGCTCATCACCTGGAGGACACACTAAAGTTTCTATAACGCCCTACACATTGTAACATATATTTCTTACGAGATTTATAAATGATTTGAAGTGGAACCAGGAAGTATTCAATAGGAAGCATTGTTCCGCTTGTATTATTTTCCTGTTTGAAGACGTATTCAGCAATTTTGTATTTTAAAGTTTGTTCATTTTTATTCGATACCAAAAGAACAATGGTAGTTAAAATCTTTATTACTAGAATATTACTCGTCTATCAAGTTGTCAAATGTTAACTCTTTATTTCTCTTAAACCTTATGAGGTGGATGCAGTTTTGATGATTCATAAATGTTCAGTGTGAACGTTTAGAATGGACACCGTATATAAAATATGTGCTAGATGGTTTATACAAAAACACATGAATACGTCAACTTTTATATTGGATTGCGCTTCTTCTGAAAATATGGTTTGGACTATGAAGTCATTAAGAAAATTATATGACATCATCATGACATTTTCTTAAATGGAAATATTAAGTTGTTTCACTAAATCTAGCTAGGACAAATATTCCTAAAATTATCAGTACTACAGTCAAATAATTTACGAATTCGTTAACATGCATGGCTACCTAGATTAATAAGATTATTATGGCGAATCTGCATATTTATTGAACGTTAAAGGGTATTATCTCGAAAAATATCATCTTAATGGTGATTGTGTTATTATATATTGCAATTTTCAGAAATATTTTTTTCCTACCTACATTTAACAAAAAACTTAATATCTACATTCATGAATATGTCAATATGACGTCATTGTTTTCCTAATGACATGATCAAATTGTAGTGTCAGAAGAAATGCAACTCGATTAAAAAGTGACGTGTTCAAACGTTTTTGCGTAAACCAAACAAAGCATATGCTAACGAAAATTTTATTTGCAGTAACAACAGTTCTTTATCTTCAAACTGAGTATACAAATAGAGTAATTTATATTGACAATACACAGCAATTTGCCATATTAATTTATATCGAATAGGGCGGTTTATATCAACAATAAAGTAATTTATATTGACATTACACAGTAATTTGTCACATATTTTAAAGCTTTAAACTACAACATATCATAATCCCATCTCAATTAGAATTCCCTTACAATAATTATGTTCGCAAATTTATATAAATAATTAATTGTTCTCAGAGACTCTAGCAACTTCAAGAAATACGCAAATCTCATTCTCAAGATTTCTTACTGTACTTTAAACAACTTCTCGAATGTCTACCGTAATCTTTAAATGAAAGTCTTGTACCTGTAAACCAAAATTCATCCGAAAGGTGTAACGCCGCGGGAAGCAAACAATTACCTTTTAAGTACAAATGCTTCGTTATGTTCTAATGTAATCACAGGTAAACCAAGTGGCGCCACATTTTTTATTTATGGCATTCATTCCAAATGTTCACACTGCATTAAAATCTCATCAAAATATTATATTTTACTGGAAGCTAGTTTCTTAAACATCCAGTTAAAGAACAATTTGACAACTAATGGTAATTAAAACGAAATCAACTCTAATACTAGTATTGCAAGAATAAAATTATCGAATGAACATGAATGTGTAGCATCTAACTAAACAGCCACTAATACTTTATGTATACTCATTATTACATTTACAGGTTTTAGACGCAAAACACTGGTTCTTTTTGTCAAAAGTTGTAGATCTATTGGACACAGTTTTCTTTGTATTAAGAAAAAAGCAAGTACAAGTTTCATTTTTACACGTATACCATCACTTTGTCATGGTTCTTCTAGTATGGTTTCACATTAAGCTACTACCAGGTAAACTCCATTTTTTTGTACAAAGCCTACTAAATAAAACTTTTAGGTGAACAAACTCTTTTCCTTGGCTTTTTAAACTCAATTATACATATAATTATGTATACGTATTACTTAATTGCAGCATTAGGCCCTGCATATCAAAAATATATATGGTGGAAAAAGTATATGACTCTTATGCAACTGGTTAGTATAACTTTATATTATACTATTTATAGTATGACTTTTAGATACAATTCGTAACAATGGGCTTGTTCTTGATACATGGATATATAAAAGGCTGCAAAGTTCCCACGTTTCTTACTATCGTACTACTCATTGTTATAGCAATGTTCTTTGTCCTTTTCATGGATTTCTATACAAAACAATATAATAAGCCTTCCGGAAAACCTTCTGATAAACCTGCAGTTAAAGGAAAAAAGACAAAAAAAATTTGAAAGAAAAATAACAAAACACAAACATCATTGTAAAAAGCTTATACATTATGAATAATTTTTTACGAAATTGTTAATATTTGTAGTAACAATAATATATTTCTTAGTGAATATAATGTAAATAATGATTTTCCAAACGCGAGGGATCACTGGTACCGAAGATTTACTAATTTTGCTACGGCTAAAAATTATTCAGAAAAATTGAAACTTCTTTTTAACTGTATATCCTCAAGGATTTACGAGTATGTAAGTACGGCAGGCACCTACAATGGTGCTATCTCTGTTTAAAGAAAATATTAGGGAAACCTGTTTATAAAGTTTTCAATCGTCACAAGCTTGCTATACGATGTCAACAACCCAATCAACCTGTAGATCAATTTATGAAAACTTTGAATCTTATGGCTAATGAATGTGGTGTCAAAACCGTTTTGGCAGAGCTGCATCGCGACGATTATGTGAGAGATCCCTTTATCCGGATACTATCTGAACCATTAATTATACAAAGGCTACTTAAGAGTCCTAACTTGTCTCTAAGTGAAACATAGGAAAAGGCAAGATCTTTAGAATTAGCTTACCTACAAGCTCAAGCTTATATTCAATCTTTCGCTGTAAATGCTGTAGATACATCCGACGGCTTCGCGGTTGATATGCGTGTGACTACTATGCACAAGGTCCCGGGTTCAATTCGCGACATCGCATGAAAAATGTTAGGAGAGCATTTTTCACAAAAATACGCCTTCTTTAGGATGAAAGGTAAAATGGAGGTCGCGTATATCAGTGTAGTAACGCACGTTAAAGATCCAGGTAAAAATACTCGCTTCCTGGCCAAAGTAATACCTTCGGGTGGAGCTTTGATAAATCAAATATACCGTACATAAAACCATTAGTATCTATGCAAAGTTCCTTCTACCTAGTCAATCATCTTACTACTATACTTACCGGTTTATATTTCAAACTAGCTATGAGTACTCTTTCGTTATTTTGTAAGTAGTTTTCTACACAATATCCTATCTTTTCCCACATAACTACCCCCACAACCAAATTTTCTTTCTCTGATCAAGTATGAATTACCCTAATGTCTCCGCTCCAAAAATCCCCCTCCTCTGGCCACCGAACTTCTGTAATCCCTACTATGTCTAATGCTAACCTATCCATTTCAAATGTCAAATTCTCTAGCTTATCCACTTGCTTTAAGCTTTTGACATTACACGTTCCGGCTCACAAAATGTTCCCGGTTACTCTTTTAAACTTGCCGATCACATCCTCCGAAGTAATCCTATCCCAGAGATCCGAATGGAGGACTATTTTACCTTCGGAATCTTTTACCCAAGAGGATGCCATCATCTTAAATAACAATTGTGGTACACTGTGTACTTGAGCTATACTGTGGTGGTTTCCCGTTGTCTCCACATCGCAGTAGTGTGTCAGTATGTCATACCGACCCGTATGGTCTGCGCTACTCTAAGTGCCGAAAGAGTCGCTGCCCTCTTTCGGGGACCTGCCTTAGTCTGGTTTTTCACTAAAGACCCCAGTAATTTGGTTGATCCTATAGTTCGGCTCTTTAACTCACTGAAACGTGAAAGCAATTCTACTCGTACTAGATTCTAGAACTTCTTCAAGGTGTAGGTTCATTCAGAACAGTATTTCTCCACACAAATTAAAATTGGGCTGTACTATATGAATAACACTGACGGATAAATTGATGGGACAATCGTTTCACGTGTCAACTCACCGATTATCAATTACCACAATAGTTGTCAAACAAATTTAAGAATTTAAAATTTAATACTTTGTCCGTGTAAAACACTTCAGGGTTTATTCTTAAGTAAAGAATATCACATAAAGTCATTTAACATCAGTTCATTAATCCCTAAGGTTCCAATACCACGCATACTAATATCTTTAAAGGTTGTTCTAACTGACAGTGGCGTTGATGAATAAAATTGATGAATATATCAAGCTTTTCACATTGCATGTTCGTGAACTATTTCCAATCTAACATATTGTACGATCAACATAAAAAGGCGATGGAAAACAGCCTATCATTCTTCACAGCTAATTTAAACTAAAAGAGAGCTCTCAATACTTCCCAAGAATATGGTTACGATGCGTAGATGTACTTTTATCATTTTTTCACTTCCAATTCTAATGTTGAAGATACCCTTAAAAAATTAAACTAAAAAGATAAAATTATAAAATTCATATGCGAACTAAAGGATAATGTACAATTACCAATCTTATATACGCTAGCAGTTA
Organism: Platerodrilus igneus; assembly: GCA_036346225.1. Taxonomy (NCBI): domain Eukaryota; kingdom Metazoa; phylum Arthropoda; class Insecta; order Coleoptera; family Lycidae; genus Platerodrilus; species Platerodrilus igneus. The sequence continues at coordinate 6,049,436 of JARFIW010000301.1, forward strand.
TAAATAGTAAAAAATTAGAATTTGATGTTTATAGTATGGAAACCACTGTGATTTGGTGTATTTTAACTTCCTCTAATCATAATTTACAACATAAGCGGGCCAGATTTAACTTCCCTTTAAATAAAGAAGCTTTAATAAGAAACTTGTATTGTTAAACAAGCATCGAATTATAATAAGTTCTCTGTCGTTATTATGGATAATTTGCTCAGAAAATGTAAAAATGCAAATAAATATGTAAATTCACGACATAGCAAAAAACTACTAATAACGATATTGTTAAATATGTAAAAAAAACCTTTCATAGACCTACGAAGGGCCTTAATAAAATATTTGAAGAAGTAAATTTCCAAAATTGTTTTTAGTGATACCTTGTGTTGAGTAACCTACAAAATAAAGTGGACACGTTGAAAAGTCGAAAGATGTATTAGTCGTTCGAAACCAGGGAACGTATTCTAATATGCTGAATGTAAGCCTTCGCATTTTATCATTTGCAAATGGTTATATGGGCGTTCAAATGTAGATCTCTATTCGTATCCATTCGCAAAAGCCAATCGCATGACGTTTCGAAGGCAGTGAAAATTATGCGAAGCAATATATGGCATCACAGCATTTTTGTGTCTAAACGAACGGTTCATTTCAGCTACCTAACCTCTAAACCGGCGTAATTTCAGTATTTCACGTAAAAGTAGTATATTGTATGAATATTCGTGTACTTGTTAAATTTTTTCCAACATGCGGCCTGAACCAAATGATTTAAAATGTATGTAAGCTAATAGTGAAATAAGTCCCGTATTAAGTTAATTGAATCAGGGGTTACGCAGAAGACTAAAAAGGCTCGCATATTAGCAAAGTGCAAAAACAACTAATGCTTGAATTTTTAAAGTAGAATCATCAGATGTTAACCAATAAATTTAGTTTTGGTTGCAGACTATTCCAATTTTACAATTTTGAAAAAAATGTATAAATATTTACCCCCATCTAACTTTGTTGTCGTTCTATTCTATAATTCCTTTTTGTCAAAGTTTAGATATTATAGAGATAATTTCATTTAGGTTATGCATATCTCGATGGTTGTGATAATCAACAGTAACTAGCAACTGTAGTCTATCAATCAACCCATGTACATTAAAGTGAATATATGCATCATCTGAACTGTGCCCAGTACGATGTGTATTTTTTAATACAACATCCCTTTTTATATACATCGGTATTTTAGTGCCCCGAATATTGCTTTCCTGTGTTGAATCCTCATCTTCAGAATTTGGGGTGTGATCCATAGAACTTGATTCATTTATTATTTGCTCTGATGGTTTATGACGAGCATTTCCATTATTTTTTGCAGAGTTCATTTCCTCAATATTAAACTTTTGTTTTTGCATCTTAAAACTTCTTTTACAAACTTCTTTATCATCTTTACCATCTGAGTAGGTAGGTGTTGCTGCACATCTTAGAGTACTTCCTGTGCACATTTCCGCAGTTTGTAAATTAGTTGTTTGTATATCAGAGATGTAACTGTCTACACTTTTATCTCTTTTACTCTGCGATCGTATGAGATGGTCGCGCAATGTCGACTTTGGAATCCTAAACTTCTTAATAGCAGAGTACATTGTTGCAACACCTCGTTTAACCTCATAAAGAGCTTCTTGCAAACATTCCTTGGTATACGTTTTTCTAGAAATCATTTTCAAGTTACAATGTTTTACGGTTCAATATCCGAGATAAACTAAAGTAATAATATTGTAGCTAGTGAATATAAAACCGATCGAGTTTAACATAATTCGATCTATATCTGTAGTTGGAGTACAACAATTTAGAAACGTATAAGAGAATAAACTGTAATATGCAGGAATATAGTGGCAGAAATTTCTCCAAAAAATTATGGTTTAAAATTTAAACATCGCCTCGGAATTCGACAGACACCTATTATTTGATTATTACCCCAATTTGTATTGAATTTCCTCAAACAGAAAGTAGGGTGCATTTCTAGTAATCTAATTACTTGGTTCAAGATCGCATTTAATTACGCGCGTAACTTACATTCTTGAAATTCCATGTTGGTGAAACGTATGACATTTTTTTATTTAAAGTAAATGCAGGCTCCTCTCTAATTAAATGGACTCGCCCACGCAGACGAGTGCATAGAAATAATAATAACTATAAAATATTGTATAAATATTTTTTTTAAAATTGCTGTATTATCGAGTTAAATCTAGATAAAAATGTAGGTGTTTTGCTGTTAGATTTTTGAATATTAAAACACTATGCGGGTCCTTGTTGGAGCTAATTTTAAAAGGCGTGATAATTAAGTTCGATTCCCCAGGAAAATTTTATGCTAATTTAATAGGTTACACGACGGAGTTATATTCAAAATATTGCTAAGAGTAATTTTGTATAATAATTCTAAAAATGGTGTTGGTCGTTAAATACATACAGGTAAAACCCACTATAAAACAATTATACGCGTCACTTTTAGAGTCAAGACTTTCATATAACGCCAATTAACATAATAAGGAGCTGCGCACGTTCGACCATCGGCATAAAAAGCGAGGGAGTCCTGTTCCAGTGCATTAGTCATCAAAGTATTGTCGAGTTCGATTAAAATTACAAGTTAAAGATAGATTTTTTTCTTGTGTTGACGTTGCAAGTGATGTGCGAGTACCACAATTAAAAATCAACCAACTAGTTGGTAAGACAACCTATAGGTTAGGCGAATTTCCACCAAATTCTCACCACCATATAATAGAAGTTGGTTTTGATTTATATGGTGGTCTTCAACCTGCCATTCAAGTTATTTGCTGTAGTGGTATGTGTGCAGATTCTACGATAACATTCTCATACTTCGATTGGAAGAAATTGTGTACTTTTGAAGTGGAATTTCAAATTCACCAATTTGCTCAAGACAAATCAAATTAAATGGTTTGACTACTGGAGACGACGTTGTTGACATACAATTGGGTCAAGATTTCAAATTGCAGCTGAGCACATCCTTCAATAAAAGTATATGACTGTTGAATAATTTTGAAAAAGAGAATTTATATAATATGGAAATTACGAAAGATCGAAGTGTTATTGTGCTACCTGCGTACGAGTGCATCAAGCTATTAAATTAGCGAGAATTAATCTGTTTTAAAATGGCTGAGTTGAGGTGTAGAAACTTTCCAGAATTTTACGAAAAATTTGTAGGTGATATTAAAAAGTATGTGGAAATACGACGGAGGAAGAAAGGGTTCAAACGTTATTAGAGGAAGAGAGCCGTACCAGTATTTCTCTGTCTAATGATTGCAGCAATTTAAATTACTTGACAGTGTTGGAAATTATTAAATGTTACCCCATCCAGTACTTAAAAGATGCGAGTGCAAGGCAATCGCTTGCGCAAATGTTTAGAGATTTGGCGATTCCAGATTCACCAGACTCTGGTTATCACAGCGGTTTATAGATCTTATCAATACATGTATGTATTTTATTTAAAACATTATATTTCTTGTTAAAGTTTGTTTTTTCACATTTGTATCGCCTACATTAGCGAAAATTATTAATAAGCGTATTAATCTATCTTGTTTTTATTTTTAGGTTAAAAGTGGTGAACTCCGCATATAATAAACACGATATACCCCATGTCAACAAAAAAGTTGTAGGGAAATTCAAAGACAACTTTAATGGGGGCCTAGTATTAGAATTCGTTGGTACAAAAGCCAAGTCCTACTGTATTGTAAGCGAGAAAGACACGATTAAAAAAATTAAAGAGGTCTCACGAAGTATAGTTAAGAATATTAATGTAGATAGTTTTAAGGACATTGTACATTGCCGAAGATTTGGTTCTAGGAAATGAGCTACCTACGAAAGTACGGAATACTTGATATTAATGCTAATTGGTTTAGCGACCGCATTTGTGTACTCTTCGAGTGTCTTCGGCAATCTTCGATTGTTTCCAAAGAACATATTCAAGCCTGTCATTTCCGAAAATATGACGTAGAAGTTATTTAAAATTAAATTGCTTTATTACTAAGTATCCTGTAGACAACAAGTTTGGTATTCCCTTAGTAAAAGTTTAAGGTGTTTATTTAAAATTTGTATTTCCCTAAATACTTGTGTCGTTTGGTTTCAAAACCAGCTACATCCATTTTGTTCCAAAAATTAAGTAAGTCCATAATCTGAGAGTTTGAACAGTTACTCATGTCCATATGACATTGTTTCGAATCAAAATGGACTACATCCCATATAGAATTCAATGCAAAGTTGGTGGTTAGTTGCAAAACCAGCTACATGACAAAATTCGTTTCAAAAGCAACTACATCCACCAATCCGCGCATGCGTGCAGCTGCATCAGCTGTTGCCATCAATTCACGCTTCAGTTCGCGCTATGAAACATTGAGGTTATGACAACATTGTGTTGATTAATGCTTTCTAATCCAGTTATTTAAGATTTATCTTGAGTTTCCTGTGATATTTTCAAGTTTTTCACAATAAATGGAGTGTTTTGCATCTATAAATCGCGAGCATGCACGGAAAAGACAACGTGATGAACAAACCTGGCAAAGAGCTCGAATGAAGAACCAAAGGTAGGGTTACGATTTACAATATTACAGTATTATAATAATAGTTATGATTTCCCATAGTAGTAACCTCCTTTCTCTTATGCAAAGTTATTTATTTTAGGTAGGTAGGATAAGTAGGCAGGATATATTATTTTAGGTAGATAATTATTAGAACTGGCCCTATTATAGTCGCTCAGGTCTGGTCATATTTTGATTTCAGATATGGCCCTCCTGGACGACCAATCAAAATAACCTGCAAGCATGAAAAGAAAGGAAAAGTTTATCGTTGCTCTGAAATAACCTTTGCTGATCAGACCAAATTCCATGAAAAATTCTACGACCCTGGAAAAGCCAATGATTTGAAAAGTAGGCAAGACTGTTACATTTTAAAATATACGGAGACAAGTGTACCCAAAAGAAGTCGAATCTGTAATGATGAAAGGGGTGAAAAGTCCATGAATGTTAAATATTTTATATTGAAGGGTTCAACAAAAAATAGAGTTCAGGTTTGCCAAAAGGCATTTGTTGATACTTTGAGAATTACAAAAAATCGCGTCAAAGGAGTTGTTAAAAGGCATTTTACTAGTGGCATTATGCCAAAGGAATCTAGGGGTGGTGACAGGAAGGAAAAAGCCTATGAGAACAAGAAAAAAAATGTTATTGAATTTATAAAGAAGTTGAAATTATTAGAGAATCACTACTGCAGAAGCAAAACGGCCAGTAGGAAGTACCTTCCATCGAGCTTAAATATAAAAGGCTGTGGCGTCTTCACAATGCAGAAACAATCGATGAGACCCTCAAAGTTAAAGAGTCATATTTCAGGCATATATTTAGAACATACTTTAATATTGGTTTCGGGAGCCCTAGAACCGATGAATGTTCAACTTGCATTGCTTTCAGTGAGCAAATAAAACACTGCAATGATCCAGATGTAAAAAATGATTTAATGGCTAAACAGAGGTGCCACAAATTGAAAGCAAAAGCTTTTACTCACGCCTTAAAGAAAAACGTGATGATCTGATGACAGTATCGTTTGATTGTCAAAAACCAGATATTGCCTAAGGTTCCTGACCAGAGTGCTTATTACTCGAGGCAGTTGTACAAATTCAATTTCACTATAGTAGTTGGAAGTTCAACAGATAAGCAAACAAAAGAAAACTGTTTTATTTACGAATATGATGAAACACAGCAAAAGAAAGGCTCCAATGAAATAAGCTCAGCTCTCTACCATTTTTTGAATAATTTTAACATTCCCAACAATGTAAAACTCCTTCGTCTTGTGTCTGATGGATGTCCAGGACAAAATAAAAACACGTCAATGATGGGAATGTTGAGCTACTGGTTGTTAAATAATGCACCAGTTAGTGTAGAGAAGATTGAATTTGTGTTCCCAGTTGTTGGACATTCCTATTTGCCTCCAGACCGTATTGCACGTATTGAGAAGGTGATTCGTAAAGAAAGTGTTATTATTAAACCAGAAGAATATACAGAAATTTTTTCTCAATTTGGCACAGTTCGTTCACTGGCAGGATTAGTGTATGACTGGAAACAGAGATGCTTGGAAATATTCAAACCCCCTAGAAACTGGCATTTTCAGTTTAATATGAGTAAAAGATTCAGTTTCAAGGTAAATTCTAAACGCAGTAATATACTCATCAAGGGAGAACCTAACTATAGACTTGACCTAGGAAAGTATCAACGTGTCACACTAAGAGGAGAAAATGTATCAAAAATGCCTCACCCTGATTTAATTCCACCAGGGGTAAGACTACCAGCTCTTAAAATTCGGGATGTCATGAACTTGTTAATGAAACATTTTGGTGAGGGATGGCAGAATCTAGACAACCTGCAATTCTATCGGAATGTTCTTCAGTCCAACGAAGAAGAAGCCCAAGAAGAGGAAGAAACCGAAGAAAGAGAATGCAATGAAAATTTTGAAGAAATAACAGACGTGAGTGTATAGGCCAAAGAGGTGTCATTAGTAGGCTCAATACAATGCCAAAAATAATAATTTTGTAATTTTCATTCAGATAATTAATCTAATAAACTTCTTATTAAAGTAATAAATGTCTGATTATTTTTTGTACCCACCTCATCACTAAATTTAGATGCAAAACCAGCTACATCCAATAGTTAGTTGCAAAAGTAGCTACATCCAAATTGATTTATTTTTTTGTAAGGTGGCCATTGATCAAAAGGCCTTGATATTATGCTCATGGACAAAGCCAACTATCTATCACATATAGAAAAAAAATTGATCAAAAATTTTAAATGGTCTAGAAAATAACAGTTTTTTTGGTTTTCCCAAAAGAAAAGTTTTTGTGATGTAGCTGGTTTTGAAACCAAACGACTAACTTATTCGAGGACGTACTAAAAAGTACATTGTGTGAATCACCAGCAATTATACGTGAATTTTCTAATGCACGACATTGAAATATATTTCTCAAACATATAGTCAATAATAAAGAGAAAGGTCTAGGCTGCTTTCACTTCTACGTCAAATAATTATAAAGCAATTAGTTCGGAAACGAAATGTATTTTCCAAAGTACATATTTAGCATTGAGCATGTAATTATTTGTGGCGTACTTAGTAATTAGGAAAATGTTAAACCAGAAATTGATGTGTTTAAAATTTTAAAAAGCCTCGGTTTTGAATATTCTAAAAACAGTACATTACTGTTTGAAATTGGTTTTAAATATTAAACACTTATGGCTTATAAAGAACTCATCCAGGTTCAGATCTTTAAAAGTGTAACTTTGTAATGGGTGGCCCGGTTTTAAATCTGTTTGCAGATTCGATTTCAGCGTAAAATTCTAGGTTAGTTTGATGTATTGCATGGCTAAAAAAAATGTTTAAGAACGGTCAGAAAACGCTACCAATAAAAAATCTTAAACTGAAGGGTAGCTCGCTGGGGGATGATGCAATCTGAAAAATTCCTAGAGATTTGGGTAGCTGAGAAATATCTAATATTAACTGATACTAAACAAGATAGGTTTATCTCAAAAGATGCAATGGCTAGTCAAAGAAAACTATTTGTGAGGTTTGCTAATAGAGCAAAGCGTAAAATTTAGAGGTTCAGGACTTTAAAAGTGTAACTTTGTAAGGGGTGGTCGGATTTTAAATCTGTTTGGAGATTCGGATTCTGCGTAAAATTCTAGACTAATTTGATGTATTGCATGACTAAAAAATTTATGCGGACGGTCAGAAAATCACTACCAGCAAAAAATCTTAAAATTGGGATAGCTCTCTGGGGAATGATGCAATCTCAAAAATTCCTAGAGATTCGGGTAGCTGAGAAAAATCTAATATTAATTGATACCAAACAAGATATATTTATCTCGAAAGATGCAATGGCTAGTAGGAGAAAACTATTTGGTTTAGATGTGGGAGCAAATGAGGATGCTAAGATAAAAATGCAAGATAGGTTTATCTCGAAAGATGTAATGGCTAGTCAAAGAAAACTATTTGTTAGGTTTGCTTATAGAGCAAAGCGTAAAATTGAGAGGTTCAGGACTTTAAAAGTGTAACTTTGTAAGGGGTGGGTCGATTTTAAATCTGTTTGCAGATCGGATTCTGCGTAAAATTCTAGACTAATTTGATGTATTGCATGACTAAAAAATTTATGCGGACGGTCAGAAAATTGCTACCAGCAAAAAATCTTAAAATGAGGGTAGCTCTCTGGGGGATCACGCAATCTGAAGAATTCCTAGAGATTTGGGTAGCTGACAAAAATCTAATATTAATTGATACCAAACAAGATAGGTTTACCTCGAAAGATGAAAAATGGCTAGTCGAAGAAAACTATTTGGTTCAGATGTGGGAGCAAATGAGGATACTAAGATGAAAATGCAAGATATATTTATCTCAAAAGATGCAATGGCTAGTCTATGAAACGGAGATTCATCTCCGCATTTCCTCCTAAAGATTCATCTCCACATTTGTTCCTTATGAAAATTTACATGTATATGAGGGGGCAAATGAGGGATCAAATGAGGGATTCTCCTCATTTCCCTCCTTATGAGATTCGTCTCCACATTTCCCTCCTTATGAGATTCGTCTCCACATTTCCCTGCTTATGAGATTCATCTCCACATCTCCCTGCTTATGAGATTTATCTCCACATTTGCTCCTAGGAGATTCATCTCCACATTTGCTCCTAATGGGAATTTACATGTAAATTTGGACCAGATGTGGGAGCAAATGAGGAAGGAGAGAGTCACTCCTCCTCATTTCCTCCTTATGGGGATTTACATGTAAATGAGGGAGCAAATGAGGAATTCAAGAGCAAATGAGGGATTTGGGAGCAAATGAGGGAGCAAATGAGGATGCTGGAGCAAATGAGGGCCCAGAATGCCTATATTCCATCAACTGATTTGATTAATAATTTTTTTGTTATCGAGATAGTTAAAGTAAAACCTGCACGCGATCCAGATTATCTGCATTATTATAGTAATAACTTAAAATTTGACGACGGTCCTTTTCAGTTTACTTTAATATCTGAAGAAAATTTAATCAACATCATTAATAGCATTCATTCAAATTCAGTGGGCGTAGAAGGAATTTCTATTGATATGATAATTCTTTGCTGTCCTTTCATTCAGCAGCATTTACTTCATATAGTAAATAGCTGTATTGAAACTATTTTCCACTTATATGGAAAAAGGCTCAAATTATTCCTTTGTAAAAAACAAAACGGATTTCTGGATTCAAAGATTTGCGGCCCATTAGTATTCTCCAGTGCTTTCCAAAATCTTGGAACGCGCTCTGGAATCTCAAATTAAAACGTATCTTACAAGTAGGAAAATATTACCTATCCTGCAATCTGGTTTTAGAAGTCATCATAGCTGTAAAACAGCTCTTGCTTGTGTTGTTGATGACATAATAAAAGCAACGGACAGTAATCTTCTTACTATTTTAGTTCTTATAGGCTTTTTCAAGGCGTTTGACATGTTAGATCACAAATTAATGTTAGCCATACTGAAGTATTATGGATTTCATTAAAGTGCCTTAGACACGATTAGTAGTTTTCTCGATAATAGATATCAACAGGTCAGGTTACCTAATGACTTATCATCCAAAAATGTGACATGCGGGATTCCTCAAGGATCTATTTTGGGCCCTCTGCTCTACATAATTTACACTAGTGATCTAGTTAAAAACATCAATTATTGTAAGTATCATCTCTATGCGGACGATACGCACTTGTGTTATTCTTTTCATTATGCCCAGGTTCAACAAGCCATAGATTTCATTAATAAGGATCTTAATAATCTATCTATTGCTGCTACTAAACACTCATTACTAATAAATCCCAAAAAATCTGTTATGATGTTGTTTGGGAAAATGTATCTAAAAAAGAGTATACTGCCTTCAATAAGTATTTCTATCGATAATAACATAATTCCAATTAGTGATACATGTAAGAATCTCGGCTTAATTATAGACTCTAATTTAAGGCTTGAAACGCATATTAATAATTGTGTTCAAAAAGCCTATTCTAATTTAAGGTTACTTTATAACCATAGACACTCACTCACTTTTACTCAAAAATAATTTTATCTAATGCGCTTGTATTATCGCATTTCAATCATACAGACTGTGTTTATGGTGCTTGTCTCGATTCTGTTCAACAAAACGAATACAACGTGTAGAAAATTCTAGTGTGAGATTTATATATGGATTGAGAAAATTCGATCATGTATCTGAAAAGCTAAATCAGTTTGTATGGCTAAACATGAATAACTGTAGATATTTGCATTTCGCTTGTCTATGTATGAAATTAATGCATTTGAAAACACCTGCTTATTTGTACAATAAAATTCGTTTTCGGACCGATGTTCATAACATAAATATTCGCAGGAGAGGTTTAATTGAAGCTCCAGTGTACAAATACGATATATTCAAAAGATCTTTTATTTATAACTTAACAAAATGTTACAACTCACTAATGGATAAAATGAGAACTTCATCCTTGTCTCAATTTAAAGCAAATCTTAGAAGAAAATTGCTTATCAATTAGTTATAAGTCAAGTGACACTTTTGTATGGTGAAAAATTTGATTTAGTAAAGTATAGAGTATTTTTTATTACAATATTGTTGCTTCATATTACATGACAATGTATTTATTTATAATTCTTGTATTCTCGCTGTGCTTGAAAATTGTTTAGATTTAGTTTTTTTTTTGTTTTAGGTCAAGTGGTAGAGCAGGCTATTGTGCCTGAACTTCGCCTTTTGACTCACTACACATAATATTTTGTTAAATTTTGTGTAAATATTTTGTTTCCAATGTAAGTTTGTGTGTGTTAATAAGGTCAATAATAAATAAATAAATAAAACATAGCTCTCAATAATTTAGAAACTCCTGCAAAAAAATTAGTAACAAAAGTGGAACAATAAAAGATGAAAAGCGCATAACATTGCTAGAAGAAAAAAATATCATACAAGTAGAAAATGCATACAAACGCGATATACTTCAGAGAGCACAATTTAGCTAGTACGGAAAGAAATGAAGAACGGAAAACAGTTAGAAAATATTAAGGTGATAATTTCAAAAAGCACTGAAACAATTAAAGTTGAAAAAAACCATAGAATGTAAACAAGAAAAACTACACGTAGGCTTTGCAAAGAGTAAATCAGTAATATTTAAAAAAGTTGAATCAGAGGATTACACGCGCACTGGGACTATTAGTTTACTGAGCAATTGGATAAAAGTATTAACTAAGATAATATATAGTAAAATATAAAATAAAGAAGAAATTAGCAGAAAATCAATTTGGATCGGTAAAACTCTACTAAGGAGGCAGCCCTAATACTAAGATTAATATTAAAGGACAGTGTAATAGCAAAAGGCGATAATAATAAGACATAGTAAACACTTTAGACAATGTACATTAATTGAAATTGCATAGGAAGTACATATAATCACCCGCATTTGTATATAGTTGTTTAGTTTTTAGTGTTTATAGTTTAAGGTGGTATTAAGGTTAAAATTGAGTTTAAAATAAGTTTTTCCACTGCTTTTCCTATTGTACAACACACAACAATGGTATAAAATACAAATAAAATAGAAGAAATGGTTAATTATTTTAAACAGTTAGGTAAATATTTTAGTATAGTTACCGAATATTGTCATTTACATTACTTTTAGTTAAACGTCGCATCGTAGGTACTATTAAGGAAATCAATTGTTATTATTGTTAGTATTCAGCAAAATTGTATGAAAAAGTTAAAAATAGATTATCTTTCCTTTCTTTCCTTTCTTCCGTCTACTATACGCAACCTCGGTGGTTCAATACCCAATTAAATTAATTTTTCCTTTACTTTTTTGTTGATTATGTTTAAACATTAACAAGCGTCTAATATGCGTAAAATAGCCACCTTTAACATTTCAAGCGTTTTGGTTTTTAATTTCTTCTATATTTCATTTATCTTAAATACAAACGTAGGAAACGTCCTGCATTCCTTTGATATTTGTTTATTTAGGATCCACTTATGACACTTTTCTTTTAACAAACATCAAACAACAATAATAAAATACTCCCGCAGTGATTTCGACAGTCTACTAGGGCAACGTGGTCTTAATCCGATCGACTTCCCAAAGTGATTTCGACAGTATACTATGGCGAAGCGATCTTGATCCGGTCGACTCCCACTAAGTCTTCTATTGCGAAGTCTTCTATGACAAAGTCTTCTATGGCACAGTCATCTTGATGTAATCGTCTCCCCCGAGGTGCTTTCGACAAGGTCGCTAGGGCGAAGTGGTCTTGATCCGATCGATTCTCCGAAAGGATTTCGACAAGGTCACTAGAGCGAAGTAGTCTTTATCCAACGACTCCTCAAGTGATGTCAACAAAGTCCACTAGGACGAAGTGATCTTGATCCGATCGACTCCCCGAAGTGATTTCGGCAAAGTCTACTAGGGCAAAGTTGTCTTCATCCGATCGACTCTCCGAAGTGATTTCGACAAAGACTACTAAGGCGAAGTGATCTTGATCCGATTGGCTCCCCCGAGGTGTTTCGACAAAGACTACTAAGGCAAAGTGATCTTGATCCGATCGTCTCTCCGAGGTGATTTCGACACAGACTACTAAGGCGAAGTGATCTTAATCCGATCGACTTCCCGAAGTGATTTCGACAAAGACTAATAGGGCAAAGTGATCTTAATCCGATCCACTCCCCGAAGTGATTTCGACAAAGGCTACTAAGGCGAAGTGATCTTGGTCCATTCATCTCTACTAAGTGATTTCGACAAAAACTACTAGGGCGAAGTGGTCTTAATCCGATCGACTCCCTGAAGTGATTTCGACAAAGACTACTAGAACGGAGTGGTCTTGATCCGATCGGCTCCACGAAGTGATTTCAACAAAGTCTACTATAACGAAGTGATCTTAATTCGATCGGTTTCACCAGGTAATTTCGACAAAGTCTACTGGGGCCCAGTGATATTGGTCCGGTCGACTCAAGTGATTTTGACAAAGACTACTAGGGCGAAGTGATCTTGACCCGATCAACTCCCTGAAGTGACAGTCTACTAGGGCAAAGTGGTCTTGATCCTATCGGTTCCCGCAGCGATTTCGACAGTCTACTAGGGCAAAGTGGTCTTGATCCGATCGACTTCCCAAAGCGATTTCGACAGTATACTATGGCGAAGCGATCTTGATCTGATCGACTCCCACTAAGTGATTTTGACAAAGTCTTCTATGACGAAGTGATCTTGATCCAATCGACTCCCCCGAAGTGCTTTCGACAAGGTCACTAGGGCAAAGTGGTCTTGATCCGATCGATTCTCCGAAATAATTTTGACAAGGTCAGTAGGGCGAAGTGGTCTTGATCCAATTGATTCTCCGAAATGATTTCGACAAGGTCACTAGGGCGAAGTGGTCTTGATCCGATTGATTCTCCGAAATCATTTCGACAAGGTCACTAGGGCGAAGTGGTCTTGATCCGATCGACTATCCGAAGTGATTTCGACAAAGACTACTAATGCGAAGTGATCTTGATCCGATCGACACCCCGAAGTGATTTCGACAAAGACTACTACAACGGAATGGTCTCGATCCGATCGGCTCCACTAAGTGATTTCAACAAAGTCTACTAGAACGAAGTGATCTTAATCCGATCGGCTCCACGAGGTGATTTCGACAAAGTCTACTAGGGCAAAGTGGTCTTGGTCCGATCGACTCCCCGAAGTGATTTCGACAAAGTCTACTAGAGCGAAGTGATCTTGATCTGATCTACTCATGAAGTGATTTCGACAAGTCTACTACAGCGAAATGATCTTAGCTCGATCGACTCCCCGAGGTGATTTTGACAAAGTATACTAGAGAGAAGTGGTCTTGATCCGATCGTTCCACGAAGTGATTTTGACAAAGTCTACTAGGGCATCTTGATCCTATCGTCTTCCTGAAGTGATCTTGATCCGATCAACTCCATGAGGTGATATTGACAAAGTCTACTAGAGCAAAATGATCTTGATTCGATCGACTCCCGGTGTGATTTCGGCAAAGTCTACTTGAGCGAAGTGATCTTGATCCGGTTGACTCCCAGAAGTGATTTTGGCAAAGTCTACTAGGGTGGGGTGTACAGAGGGCGGGGTGTAGAGAGGGCGGGGCGTAGAGAGGACGGGGCGTAGAGACGATGGGGCGTAGAGACGACGGGGCGTAGAAACGACGGGGCGTAGAGACGACGGGGTGTAGAGACGACGGGTTGTAGAGAGGGCGGGGCGTAGAGAGTGCGGGGCGTAGAGAGGGCAGGACGTAGAGAAGGCAGGGCTTAGAGAGGGCAGGGCGTAGAGAGAGCGGGCGTAGAGAGAGCGGGCGTAGAGAGAGCGGGGCGTAGAGAGGGCGTGGCGTAGAGAGGGCGTGGCGTAGAGAGGGCGGTGTGCAAAGATAGTAGGGCGTAAAGATGGTGTGGCGTAAAGATGGTGGGGCGTAAAGATGGTGGGGCGTAAAGATGGTGGGGCGTAAAGATGGTGGGGCGTAAAGAGAGTGGGCCACAAAGAGAGTGCAGGCGTTCAAAGTAGTCCCGTAGGGACTACAAACCGCTTCTAGTAAATACTATAAAAGAAGTCGAAAAGATACATGTCGTAATTCAAGAAAGTCTGAAGCATAGTAAATATATCTAAAATAGCCCTAGATGTTAGGTAACGAATCTTGAAGACTGGTAAAAGAAAGTAAAGTATGTAGATATAGTCGGAACCGGTTAAATTGAAGTATGTTTCACCACATTGGATCGTTTGAATTAAAACACAGTTAATGTATTTCAAGCTTATATTAGTTCGTGTAGTTATTGTTGACAGATGAGATGGCTATATACCTCTTAATCCGTTTAATCGATCTTTTAGTTTAGGAAAAAAAAACAGTTTATATTTACAATAAATTAATTGAAAGCCGTGCAAACAAACAATAATAAGCAAGAAACTTCTAAAATATAGTGGCAGACCACAGTCAATTGTAGGTTATATAAATATTAGACATCTTTAGACATACGTCTTTGCATTGCTCCATATTATTCAGCAGACGTAACTTTTTACTATCCATCTTGTTCTAGCGTGGAGTAGTTACATACATAGACAAAGACACACATTTTATCCAAGAATTTCTTATACTGTTTCTTATACTGTAAATCATACGCCAGCTTAACAGGTTTCAACTATACCAAATTGTGAATTAAAAAGATAAATATCACTCTAGAGCTAATTCAGAATAAAAAACGGTTGAGAACTAACTATATCAAACCAACCTTGAGTTTCAATCTGTGGGGAAAAAACTTAAATAAACGATCAAATTACAAAGTTACCTTCAAATGGATAAATTTCCAGGATTTTTCATTTTACAAGGTTAGAAAACTGGCATATTTTAATTTTATCCTAAAACTAACTGGTTATAAATAAATGTAAATTGTCAATGATAACGGAAGTTATTGTATACTAACTATCAACTACAGCTACTAATACATTTGCATAACCCATTATCACTTGTGTTTATAATACATCAGGAATCACTAATTAGCGTCGATTGAGGCCATTTGAAAACTTGTCACACTTCCGAGACAAGCAAGTCTCAAGGATCCCATAAAGCTACAGTCTACTACAGCGCAAAACATTTTTTGTTTCGCTATTATAGCTATTAGAAAAGGCAATAAACTTGTTCTCAAAATGTTAAAATGACCAGTTTTCTATTTTATCTTCAACTTAAAATATGTAATTACAAATCAAACTGCTATACAAAATACTGTAACACCATCTATAAATTAGTATTTGACAATCAATTTAACCTTAAAAATTAAACTCAATTTGCATATAGTAAACATTAACATTCTGTTTCTGCGAATAATTATGATGAAACTGTACATCCTATTTTATGACCAACTTAAAATACTAAATAATATAATATAAATGTCACTTTGCAATTCAAATATTGTATAATATAATGATATGAAGTAAAACTTTATTCTAATAAATTATTGCAAATCGATTATAGCAATAAAATTGAAGAATTAAATTGAAAGAGTTTGAAATTCCAGCCAATACTGAATATCAATAAAATAACTGTAATAAATTAATAGTTTCAAAGTACCAGAAATTTTGTTAAAACACACGTTTTGCAATTTTTGTAATAAGAGTAAACTTATTTAATTAATAATAAACAATATAAAACATAAAACTTACAAAATAAACTGCCTAATAACAAAGAGATCAAATAGGTGTACGATAATTCCAAATTCCTTCACAAACAGAGACATAATTTATAAAATACTGTAACGTTTTATTTCTCTCTTATCATGATTTGATTTATTTGTTATGCTTAGAAGCATTTGACGGAATCACATTCTCGCTTGAAAGATAGCTGTTGATTGGTTAGCGTGTTCTTTTATTTGTGTTATGCTCCATATGTTGGTGGTTTGAATTTGTGTTGGACGTTGAAGTAACTAGATGGAATGCTTGTCATTTTTTGTCATTTCTTAGTGTATAGACAATAAGTCTGTGATGGAGAATGGAAGCAGTTGTGGGTGTTTACAACGCGCGTGTTTGATTTTAGTAGGGGATGTAGATGAGTCCCGATTCATATCTAACCTAGGCTTTTTACATGTAAATTCCCACTATAAAGTCATATTTTAAAAGGATTCCCTCCTTGTGGGGAGGGATTTCCTTCTTGCTCCCTTCCTTGCCCGGACACCCCACCTTTTAATGTTTATCTTAACATCAACCCTTATCGAGTTACAACCCCCAAATTTATAACTTTTTTATTTATAAACAGTTTCCAATCGTGTATGGTAATACCGATTTAATTTTTCTTGGAAGTCCGAATCTACTATTAATTTAACCGTAGGCCAACTCGATTTAAAAAATTGGTGTAAGCAAAAAAAGTGGTACACATTCCGCCAAAACAATTTTATTTAATTATAAATATACAGTGTACACTTAACATCTATTTTCATATAGGTAAAATCACCACTTTGCTATACTCTCTCGGTTAGCTACCTTAGGCTACTTTTCCTAGGTCTTGGTGACGTCATAGCCTTTTATAAATAAAGAGCAATGTAATACTATTCTAAAAATTTTAATGCCAAGCATAGAGTCATTTAAACTCAATTATAATAATGTTTGTTTGGAGTGGTTTTAATTCTATCTAATTTTATTCACAGCTTAAAATTTAAATCGACACCTAAACCCTCTATCTCCTTTTCTAGCCAATAGTTTGATACATAGAGACCGTCTAGGTTTTCGAATTGTAAAATGTACTGAAGTTTGTCTCTATATATAAAGTCTTTTAATCTCGGCTCTCTCACTATATCCTGCATACGTATCTTGTTAGCTTGATCGACTTTTCTTGTGGGTACTGGAGGGAATCCTTATTCTCGCACTCATTGTTGCGTAGTTGTATGTCCACCACTTTTGGGAATATATGGTCGTTATAGGTTGTAGGACCCTGGGTTTTAAATGATCCGAAAGGTTCTTTACTAGGCAAATATACAATGTTTAGCGGAACCCTTTTGTGTGTGGTGTACGCCAAGGTTACGAAACCCGCATTCCTTAGTTCGTCTTTGTTATCTGCCATTTTGATAAATACGTTTTTAGAATAACCTTTTAAAAAGTATACGGATTTAGTACCATCCTTTTGCAAGTACGCCTACATAACTAAAAGAGTATTTCTTACTGACCATAAATGCATACAGCTTGTAGAACCCGGATGTATCTAAGTTAGTCCATCGACACATAAAATAATCTTTTAATTCTTCCTCATTTTCTCTAATAAGATGTTCTTTGTCTAACACATCTTTGTATTGATCGCGTATTGTCGCAGTATTTTCCATGTAGTCCAACTTTCGCCTTTTTGCATCTATTTCCTCTAATTTCAGCTGCCCTTTTCTTCCACTTACAGCGTATGGCGTGCATAATGGGGCAATTTCCTTTTGCGTAAACGGATAGAGTTTACTGTCAATATTTACGCGTTGTCGTACAACCTCTTGGCAAATAAAAGGGTGTTTATCCTAAAAAAATTAATTTGTGGTGCATTTAACAGCTATCTACAAAGAAAGCTCGACCGATTTGTTTCCGCTAGGCATGTTGTTAAAGCTAAGCTTCCGTTTTCTATGGAAAGCACTAACAAGATGGGCCAGGGAGTAAAAGAAATTATCGGAAAAGAAGGTCCCGAAAGCATTAATCAAAAATTCCAAAATCCTATGGAACTAGCAGATGTTAGGTTGGAAACTTTATTGGAAGAACTACCAGATATATTAGACGGATTCAAAAAAGATTATTATTATCTTTTTGACATGGATGTAACCCAAGATTTTGCTGGCATATTTAGCAAGATGGAGATGTGTAATTATTTAACAACAAACCATAACTTTTGCTACAAGAGCGAATACGAAGAAAACGGCAATATTATAGTTGACAACGATAGAACTGTGGGAATCGATTGTTTAACATGGCTAACAACCAATGCAAGAATTAAGATATACAACAAATTTGTGTGTCAGATAACAAGTCCTGGTGTTAATAAACAACTTGGAAATCATATACTAAATTTTTTACGTTGTCCAGATGCACGTTTAAGGGAAACATTCGCGTCTACTTTGGCCAAAGAACATGCTATTGCCCATTGGAAGCGACAATATTCAACTGTACAATTGGAAACTATGTCAGTGCGGAACAGGTGTATAATCCCTTAAAAGACTGTTTAACCTTATTGTAAGATAGTAAGTTATACTTCCTAAAGGTACCAATGTGCTCGGTACTACTTCCCAAAATGTGGGGTAAGCTATCGGACAAGCTATAAAATAGCTGTTGTTTAGTGTATAATAACCTACTACAGTACATGTATTGGAGGAATAGCAATACAAAGAAATTGACTGGCTTGCAAATTAAGTTGTCCGAAAAACCAGAGAAAAGGGAAAAATTGATAAAGTATGTGCTTTCGAATTTTAGTCTTAACTATTTATCTGTAAATTATTTGGAGATAGTAGAGGAGGAAGACAGCCAAGGTAAAATAAAAATCTTACACAAGTGCTACATTAAAGCAGGCAGTACATATTTCACACAATCTTCAATCTACAATTCCAAAAGAAATAATCATTTCGGAATTGGGGTTGATAAATACGCCTAACATTTGCCCAGAGGTTGTATGACAACGCGTAAATATTGGCAGTAAACTCTATCCGTTTACGCTAAAGGAAATGGCCCCGTTATGCACGCCATACATTCGCTGTAAGCGGAAGAAAAAGACAGCTGGAATTAGAGAAAATGGATGCAAAAAGTCAGAAGTTGGACTACATGAAAAACACTGCGACAATACGCGAACAATACAAAGATGTGTTAGACAAAGAACATCTTATTAGAGAAAATGAGGAAAAATTAAAAGATTATTTTATGTGTCGATGGACTGACTTAAATACATCAGGTTTTTACAAGCTGTATGTATTTGTGGTTAGTAAAAAAGACTCTTTTAGTTATGTAGGCATCCTTGCGGAAAAGGATGGAACTAAATCCGTATATTTTTTAAAAGGTTATTTTAAAAACGTATTCATCGAAATGGCAGATAACACAGATGAACTAAGGAATGCGGGTTTCGTAATCATGGCGTACACCACACGCAAAAGGGTACCGCTAAACATTGTATATTTGCCTAGTAAAGAACCTTTCGAATCATTTAAAATTGAGGGTCTTACAACCTATAACGACCATATATTCCCAAAAGTGGTGGACATGCAACTACGCGCAGTGAATGGGAGAATAAGGATTCCCTCCAATATCGACAAGAAGAAGTCGATCAAGCTAACAAGATACGTATGCAGGATATAGTGGGAGAGCCGCGATTAAAAGATTGTCACAAGCTGCAAGAATTACACGAAGAAATGGATCTGGTTGTTAGCGGAATCAAAGATTTGATATATAGAACCAAATTTCGGTACATTTTATAATTCGAAAACCTAGACGGTCTCTATGTATCAAACTATTGGCTAAAAAAGGAGATAGAGGACTTGGGTGTCGATTTAAATTTTAAGCTGCGAATAAAATTAGATAAAATTAAAACCACTCCAAACAAACATAAGAAAGGACTGTTTTCTGCATATAACTTTGTATTAAAATTAAGTTTAAATGGCTCCATGCGTGGCATTAAATATTTTTAAATTTTGTTATGTATAATGTCAGAAAAAATATTTTAGGATAGTATTACATTGCTCTTTATTTATAATAGGCTATGACGTCACCAAGATCTTGTAAAAGGAGCCGAAACTAGGTAACCGAGAGCATACTAACGTGGTGATTTTACCTATATGAAAATAGATGTTAAGTGTACACTGTATATTTATAATTAAATAAAATTGTTTTAGAGGAATGTATACTACTTTTTTTTGCTTACACCAATTTCTTAAATCAAGTTGGCCTAAGGTTAAATTAATGGTAGGTTCGGACTTCCAAGAAAAATCAAATCGGTATTACCATACACGATTAAAAACTGTTTATAAATAAAAAAGTTATAAAATTGGGGGTTGTAACTCGATAAGGATTGATGTTAAGATAAAAGTTAAAAACGTTTGATACAAAGGTCGTGCGGTGCTGATAGGCACCGGGGGGTACCTTAAAAATTTTAGGGGTTAGGTTACCAATTTTTTTGGGTAGGGATGGTGGGGGTGTCGAAGCAAGGAGGGGAGCAAGGAGGGAGCAACCAGGAAATCCCTTTAAAATAAGACATTTTAGTGGAAATTTACATTTAAAAAACCTAGGTTTCTGTGCTAAACCCATCCACATCCTCTACAGATTTTTGTACGTGAATGTCCACTTAAATATGGTACGATGTTTGCCTATAACCTCCTTGGTCTTCAGCGCTCCGAATGAGTGATTACGTTGGAATATCTAGTTGTACGCTTTTCTAGATACGTTTCATAAGATCGTGGTAATTATGTACGTCCTAATTTTTAGTACAACAATAGGGGTTGATACAATATGGTTGTAAATTAATGCAAATAAGTGTATGTGATTATGATCTAACCAGTTTTGAATATTTACTTAATCAGTCGTTAAACGAGCGAGTGACAGCTATTAATCTTCACGATAACAAATAACGAATGTAAAATGTATCAATTAATAACAGCCGTGAACCATAAAATGAGACTCTCGGTACAATTACATCATCCGTATGAATGAAATCATACAAACAACCAGAAAATCCAGATGTTTCTAAATTTATGACGTAAAATTTAATACTATATAACCGATTAAAGAACACAGATCGGGGTTCAGTTCAGTGCTTTACTACTGTTCGAAAAAGACGTCAGTAAATAGATTGTAATGAGTCGGGTTAACGACCAGTGTTGCATGCTTGTAATTTATAAATGACTTTGAAAGTTATGGCTATTTTAAAGAAGATGCTTAAACTGGTTTTTATATGAATGAACAACGATAAATTCCCGCAAAAAAGTTTTTGAAATGAATGGACGAATATGGTATATAAATTTTCAAATGGATTTAACGGTAAATTAATTTTAAAAGAATGGAACGATACTGATATGGATTTGAAAGGCATGTATGAAGTGTAATGGATTTAACGATTTTGGTCATGGATACAAGTTTACGATGTAAGAAGAATTTAACGGTAAAAACAAGATTGTCATTGGTTTTAAAATTTTTAAAAATCCCTTTATAAGTTAAGTAGGTTAGATTGCGTAAGATGTTTGTGTGTGCGCTAGTGGATAATTTAAGTTGAATGAGATCGAATTTTGGTAAGTTTGACAATTATAAAAAGATTTATTGAACATAGCTAATCAGCTACGTTTGAATTCAAATTAAAAAGGATTTTTAAAAAGTATCCATCTTAATTTTCTAAAAGTTTGTACATAGTATCAATAAAATACGGAAGGATATGTGAATGGAAATACTAATTACAAAAAGATTTTTTGACTCTATTTTAGTTTAAACAAGTGATTATCTAGTAGTTCTAAAATTGTTTGATCTTGGACTTAAAATACTCTGACAATATTGAACTTATCTTTAGATTTAAATGTTTGTATGTAAGTATTTTTTGAGGATCTTGCTTGTTAAAGAAAAGATGTAGGTGGATGTAGTAATTATTATTTGAAAGATTATTTGTTAAAGAATATTTGATGTCATTATAAGTTTGATTTTTGATTCTCGTTTAATTTAAACTGAGCTAGCAACGTAATTGAGGCAACACTTTTCATTCATCATAAACTACAGTTCTCAGCAACGTTTATGTACAATTAAGGTCGGGCATCTTCAGGCTAAAATCTACAACACCTTTATTGACGCTCAACCTAAAGGCTCATTTTTATCGCTATAATTCACAGCAATTTGTAAAAGAACAGATATTGCAGTCCGCAAATTAAATTCGTGTATCACAAAGTGACATAAGATATATCTGTATGTATCTGATGAGGTTCAAAAGGTCAAAACCGGTCAATGACTGTTTCTTCCCTTTATGAAGCAATCAAATTATTGTTTCGTTAAATGCTATGCTATGCGAGTATTAGGTCGATTGGTATATCTATATATAGAAATGAAACAAGTGACCGATTACCCATTATAACACTAGCGAACTTTCTACGATAGTACTACACTCAATGTTAATCGAGAAGTTGGTCGACAGAAACTAATTTGTTTCTTGCTTAATATAACAAATAATTTCGTCTGGTTTGGAAAAGTGATACAAGCAAACTGAACGAAAATTAAATTGTTGATTGTTTTACAAAGCGAAAAAACCAATGACCGGTCTCGTTGTGATGGCAGCTCATCAGATTTGTGCATTTCTTTTTGCAAAACAACCAACAAAGTTCTTGAATTATACACGTATTATGATGTATTAATAAATACAAAAGATTTCCATCCGGCTTCTATACTTGAATATCAACAACTAACTATCGGCATTGCCAGACAAAATTCTATAACTAGACTAAGACAACTAAGGTGGGAATGAAACAAATGGCCGATTACCCCTTATAAAACTAGCGGACTTTCTACGAAAGTACTACACCTAATGTTAATCGGGAAGTATGTCGACAGAATTTAATGCGTTTCTTGCTTAAATATAATAAATAATTTTGTCTAGTTTAGAAAATATTTTGGGGTATACACAAAAAGAAAATAAGAAACCATGGATAACAAAGGATATCGTGAATTTAATAGAAGAAAGACGAAAATACAAAAATAAATCAGACGAAACAGGAAAACAGAGATACAAAGCCATAAAATGGGAAATTATTCGAAAATGCAGGAAAGCTAAAGAACAATGGATTGATGAAAAGTGCAAAGAAGTACAAACTAAGATGGAAATAGGAAAGACAGACGAAGCATACAAATTAATTAGAATGAATTTTAGGGATATAAAACCGTATAGCAAAAATATAAGGGACGCACAAGGAAACGTCATTATAGAAAACGTAGAGAAAGTGAGTAGATGGCAAGAATATATACGGAATATATATGCAGGAGAGGAACTAACTGCATTAGAACAGGAATCAGACATTGAAAATGATGACTTGGGATATCCTATACTTCGAGACGAGTTTGAATTAGCATTAAAGAGTCTGAAAAATGGTAAGGCGCCGGGTACAGATAAGGTGCAAGCAGAAACTCTAAAAGCCGCTGGACAAGCAGTAACAGAACGTCTCTTCCAACTTGTAAGTTATATGTATGAGACAGGCGAGATACCCAAAGATTTCAAACGTAGCATCATAGTAACTATACCAAAAAAGAAAGGCACGGATATATGTGAAAATTTTCGAACAATAAGTTTGACAGCACACGTGTCAAAAATATTAACAAGAATTGTGCAAAGACGAATGGAAAAACGAGCTGAAGAAATACTAGGAGAAGACCAATTTGGGTTTAGGCGAAACAGGAGAACACTGGAGGCTATTTTAGCTCTGAGAGTGATAATGGAGAAAACAATAGAAAAAGAGGGGAAAGCATGTATATAGGGTTTGTAGATCTGGAAAAAGCATTCGACAATGTAAATTGGAAAAAAATGTTTGAAATACTCAAAAAGATTGGAATGAGTTATAGGGATAGACGAATAGTACATAGCTTATTCAAAGAGCAAACAGCAGTAATAGAATTAGAGCAGGAACGTAGAGAAGTAAACATTAGGAAAGGGGTGAGACAGGGATGTGCCCTATCCCCATTGATTTTTAACTTGTACATAGAAGAGGCAATGAATACTGTCAAATGCAGGAAGACATTTGAAATTACTATGCAGGGACAAAATATTGATATGCTTAGATTTGCAGATGATATAGCGGTATTAGCGTCTAGCAAGGAAGAGTTAAAAGCTGCTCTTAATGAAATGGAAACGGTTCTAACAGAGAGATACGGTATGAAAATTAACAAAACTAAAACTAAAGTTCTAGTTTGCAAAGGTGGGAAAATAAATCAAAACAAGAATACAAGTATGTAACACGAACTTACAAGAGGTTAAGGATTTCTGCTACCTAGGAAGCCAAATAACGCAAGATGGGAAAAGCACAAAAGATATAAAACAAAGATTAGCACAAGGTCGTGCTACATTTAACAAGAAAAAGCAACTACTGTGCTCGAAGACCACAAACATAGAAACAAGGAAAAGATTGCTTAAAACATATGTGTGGAGCACAGCACTGTACGGCTGTGAAGCCTGGACAGTAGGAGAAGCAGACAAGAAAAAGGTAGAAGCCTTTGAAATGTGGTGTTACAGGCGTATGATGAAGATATCATGGACAGACAAAGTTAAGAACGAAGAGGTACTAAAAATGGTAGGGGAAGAAAGAAATATGTGGAAAACGGTAAAAAATAGGAGAGATAGGATGACAGGCCACATACTACGGCATGAGGGAATAGTGCGGAATATTTTAGAAGCAGAGATAGGAAAAAAGAGAAGAAGAGGCAGACCTAGATTAGACTACTGCACACAGATAGTAAAAGATGTATGCTGTAGAGGTTTCAGGGAGATGTGTAGGCTAGCCCAGAATAGAAATCAATGAAGGTACGCATCCAACCAATCCCAAGATGGATAAACTAATGACGAAAAGATAACTGTGCTTAAACATGATGATTATTATAAGTAACTACAACAATTGGTTGGGCAATATTCCCAAATAATGTTAAGTGTGTGAAAGGATTTACTGGAAAACCATTATTTCGGCAAATGTCTAAGTGTTGGGGGATCTTGGTAGCCACAGGTTGCTTAACCTCCTTCACTGAATCTCGGTAAAATAGGGCATAAAATTAGAAAACAATAGAAAAGGAACGAGCTGAATACACATACTCCCTGAAAAGAAGAAAAGAAGAAAAAGAAGAAAACCACCAAAAACGCAAAATCAAAGTAGCTGCTTATATAACCCTACATAAAAATAACTGAGTTGCAAACGAATCTGCGACTTTCAGTAAACAATGGATTCCATTACTAAAAGAAATAACAAAAGAAATAACAAATGAAAATCAAATGCCCACAATATCTAGGTAGCATTGCAAGTTTTTCCTGGGTTTTCCTTGCAATATTAACAAGAAATACAGCCTACATACATGATTTCTATTTATACATAAAATAACTAATTACATAAAAATAAGCATATTAACAATCCTTGTAAAACAGCATTGGTATCTGACAAGTATAAATCCACAATAAGGTTACCTCAAAACCATATACAATCTCCGTTGAACAGTATTGGTATCTGACAAGTGTAAACCCGCCATAGGGTCGCCTCAGATCCATATACAATCTTCATAGAACAACATTGGTATCTGACAAGTGTAAACCCGCCATAGAGTCGCCTCAGAACCATGTTAAAATCTACCAAAGAGGTAACTTAAATCATAATGAATTTTCCCCCTCAAAATAAATATAAAAACGACTACTTAAGCCTTTCAATAATGTAATCGCACACTTCTTTAATAACCATCCTCTCAATTGTATAAATAGAAACATGTTAAAAAATGTTTTCCAATTCCAAGTTATTGAATTTATATAAAATTCACCAATAAAAATTAATCAGCTGATCTCACGTTAAGCGTATTGGCTACCTAAAGAAAGCCGATCCCAGGTCGCAACACAAATTGAAGGCAATCATTCTGTTAAACTTTAAAAATTTTTGCTTAGTATAGTCAAACCAAATATTTCAAACATCAATAAATCAAAGTCACCTTCAATTTATGTCATAAATGTCAAACTTGAAGTTTTTATTATTATTTTGACAACGATCCTAGGGCATGGATCGAAACGTAAATAAAGTTGATTTTAAAAACTATGAGTGGTTTAATACCCAAAGAAGATTAACCTGAATACACATGCTGTGTGAGAATTTCAGGGAACTATGTAGGCTAGCTCAGAATATAAATAAGTGCAGGTACGTGTCCAACCAGTTTTGAGACGGAAAACCTAATGGCTGCGAAATACCTGCAACTAATGTTGACTGTGCGAAAAGATAAATTGAAAAATATATTAAATCGCCAAATGGTTAAGTGTTGGGAGAACTTGGCAGCCACAGACTGCTTACCTCCCTTCACAACCATTGAAGGTCGGAGAAATAGGGCATATAACTGTCAAACAATAGAAAGTGATCGAACTGCATCTAACAAGAAAGAACATCGCCTATGAGGAAAGACAACAAACAGAATAAGAAGAAAATTGTTGAAAGCATATGTGTGGAGCACAGCACAGTATGCCTATGAAATACGGGAAGTCTGAAACGCAGACAGAAAAACGGTAGCAGCCTTTTGAAATGATGTGCTTCAGATGTATGAGGACGATAGCATGGACAGACAAAGATAATAACCAATAAGTTACAGAAATAGTAGGGGAACAAGGATATCTGGGGAAAAAGAGAAATAGTAGGGCGGAATACGTTCTAAGGCATTTTTGGGGAATAGTATGTGATATATTACAAGCAGAGATAGGAAAAAAGAGGTAGATGTAGACCTAGATCAGACAGTTATAGATGCAAACTGTGCATATTTCAGGGAAATCTGTAGGTTAGTTCAGAATAGGGAACAATGATGGTACGCGTCTAACCAGTTCTAGGACTGAAGACCTAATGATGATGAGTTTAGAAAAGTGATTCAAGCATTGTGAACGAAAATTAAATTGTTGATTGTTTTACAAAGAGAGGAAACCAATGACCGGTTTCGCTCTGGTTGCAGTTCATCAGATTGGTGCATATTTTTTTTTGTAAAACAACCAACAAAGTTCTTGAATTATACACGAACTATGGTGTATTAATAAATACAAAAAATTTCCATCCGCCTTCTATACTTGAATATCAACAACTAACTATCGGCAACTTCTTCAAGTATTCGATAGGGTAGTAAAGATGGAATTGACAGACAAAATTCTATAACTAGTCTAAGACAACTAACAACTAATATGGAAATGAAACAAATGTCCGATTGCCCATTCTAACTAAGAAAATACTACACCTGATGTTGATCGGTCGACAAAACTAATGCATTCCTTAAAACGTAACTCTGCATAAATATGGAAATTGCTAAATGTTATTACATGATTTTGTAATATACAATAAAGATGGAAAATTTTCGATACAAAAAGCCACTTTAAAACTTAATTAAATAATTAAATCGAAGGTGCACGTTTGGTAACTGGAAATTTAAGCGAATATAGGATTTAAACGTCAATTTAAAATAAAATCAGGAAGCAAGATTTGGGTATGCGCCCTTTTAACATATAACCATAATATAAAATTTTAGATTCATTTGTTTGTAACTGAGATTTTACTGTTTTGGTCATTTGAATTTAAGGTAGAATAAGTCTTAACCATATAGTATTTTTTGTACGGGTATTTACCAGAAAGTTTGTGGTCAGAGTTCGAAACATTTTGACTTTTAAATAGACTATCTGTCAAGGATTTTTGGCCAAACAAACTTACAAGCGTGAGAATAAAAGCCACGTAAACCATTTACAGGAGAAGGGATTTGAGTTCTATAAATGTTAGGCAAGATTAGGGGAGGAATATTTTGATAATTAAATAAATAGGTACTTCTTAGGAATAATTTTATGTTTGAAAGAAACTATGCTATAAATGTTCTCTATGCTTTTGTATGAGAGAAAATATATCACACTGTATAAATGCTTTGATATTGCAGTGTTTGATTTCATTTTATAAATTCCAACATTTCCGTTGAACTAGCCAGGCAAGGCAAAGTTAGACAGGAAAGTAAGTTAACAATTTCAAATTTTACAATTTGCTGTATCTGTATCACAAGATTCTTTTAGCGGGACGTCAAAGCGAGGCGTCACAACACTCTTTTAGTGACGCCACAACGTGCGGCATTGTCACAGCAATATATATATATATATATATATATTGATGTGGTTAAGGCCGCACGTTAAGGCGTCACTAACAGAGTGATGTGAAACGAGTGCTGCACTAAAAGAGTGCTGTGACAACGCCGCGTTGAGAGTGTCACTAAAAGAGTGCTGTGATAGAGATACAGCAATTTGTAAAACTTGAAATTGTTCACTTACCTTCCTCTCTAACTTTGCCTGGCTAGCTCAACGGAATTGACGGAGTTTTCAAAATGAAATCAAACACAGCAATATCACAAAGCATTTATATAGTATGAAATATTTTCTTTCATACAAAAGCATAAGGAAAAATTACAACATAGTTTCTTTCAAACATAAAATAATTTCTCAAAAGTACTTAAAAAATGTTCCTTGCCTTACTTTAAATTTACAGAAATAAATTTCTTCTTATATGGATATTTTATATGACTGTTTATTCCCGCGCTTGTAAGGTTTGTTTGGTCAAAAAGTCCTTGACAGATAATCTTTTAAAAAGTCAGAGTGTTTCGAACTCTAAACACAAACTTTCCTGGTAAAAATCCTTTACAAAAAAGTATTAGGACTATCTTAAACTAAATGACAAAATTCAAATATCAGTTACAAGAAAATTATACTTGCATTAATCCACGAAGCGCGTTTCTTTATCCAAATCGTAGTTAAATATCTTCTTATTTTAAATTGATGTCCAAATCAGCTTACAAGATTTTCCATATTTAAAATCCTGATTTCAAAAAGCAGTTACCAAAATACATTTTTGATTAAATCTTCCTTTCGATTATTTAATAAAGTTTTTAAAATAGCGTTATATTGAAGAATTCCCCCTCTTCATTGTATTTAATAAATTCCATTTTTAGGTAATTTGCGTTTAAAACATCACTTATATATTCATTGTACCATCGTAATTATTAAATTATAGTATGCTTACTGCATACTTCAAATATCATCCTCGCAAAGCAACAGCTCGCGACTTAAATCAAACTAACATTTCGCGATCGAATTTAAGAATCGAATAAATCCCCGTTTTTAATAAACGATTCCTTACATATCT
Source organism: Platerodrilus igneus (assembly GCA_036346225.1). Taxonomy (NCBI): domain Eukaryota; kingdom Metazoa; phylum Arthropoda; class Insecta; order Coleoptera; family Lycidae; genus Platerodrilus; species Platerodrilus igneus. The sequence continues at coordinate 6,078,815 of JARFIW010000301.1, forward strand.
AAATTATCTATTTTCTCGAACCTAGTAGAATTTGCGCGATTCCATTCTAAATAATAAAGGCCTATCTTAAGTAATTTTCTTAGAAATTCTCATTAGCGTTCAAATTTGTTGAGTTTTATAACCTCGTTATTTCGTTCCAGTTATGAGTCACAAACGCTGTTCGTCTTACTCTAACACATATACCATTATTATAGCGTCGCATACTATTGCGAAAGATAATCAATTTTTATCGGTTACTGTTCAATGTTCAAGCCGCTTTGTGAAATAAAAGTATTTATTAATGAGTTCATACGAATTGACATATTTTTCTCAATTCCTCTCGAAAATACGAGAACATGTTTTTATTTACAATGTTTTTATGCTATACAAAGGTTAATTAATATAAACGTAAATTGCTTTTCAAACAAAAGGAGCTATATTTTATAGAAAATAAGTGAAAATAAATGGCTTTGTATTAATCTTAAAATGATCGATTTGTGTTCGCATTGAATGCCTTTTCAAGGTATATTAAAATTAATTATTTTTACATATATAGCTTACGTTATTTGCTTTTATTAACAATACATTTATATCATACAGGGTGATTATTTATACACGAGCAATTGCATTTTTCGCTTGTACATCAATGAATAGAAGTACGCTTGCATTACACAAGACGTAACCATGAATTTACGGAAATTTCTATTCTTTCTAGATTCTTTTATATCTTGGTGGGATTTATTTGTAGAATTTGAGTTTCAAAGGCCTCTCGTGACCTTTTATCACGTAAATATATATATATATATATATATATATATATATATATTGCTATGTTATTAGAAGATTATCGAGCCCCGACGTTGGGCTGGATATATTTATTTGCTATGCTATTAGAAGAATTATCATGCCCCTACGTTGTGCTGCATTATTTATTTGCTATGCTATTTACGTAATCTAAATTATTGGACCTTCATTTTAATATTCACTATTAAGTGTAATTATCTCCTCATCCAGCTGTTTTCTTAATATTGCTATCAACTGGACTTTATCATTAAACAACTCTATCTACCAATGGCAAAATTCGATACGTTACCGCCTTGCGGCTTATCGCTTTCCTATTCAACTTGTGGCTCCGCCTTTGTGCTATTTAAATCTTATGACCTCGGCTAGCATTTATTTGCAATTATAAAATTCAGTAAATTTAGATTTTATATAATGAAACCAATATGTTATGTACAGCTTTTGAAATTATTTGTAATACATTTCTTATAAATTTCATTTATTAACAACCATCTAGTATGTACTCAAAAACCCAAAGTCACCAAAGAAAATTTATTATCTTTACCAACAAAGTGTAGAATATTCTAAACCTGTTTTCTTATTACTCATTCAATACGTATGCAACCTCTTTTGTTGACTTCTTCACAAGCATGTCATATTTAGCAAATTCAATATTAAAAATAAAATAAAAATTCATATAGAAAAAACAAATGTTTTATAACTAAAAATCTGACCTGGTTTTATCTTTTTCACATCGACGCTTCCAATAAAAATGATCTTCCCTAATTCTGGATTCCATTCAAATTATTACACTATGGATCACCACCATTAAATTATATACCCCAATTTATTTCAATTCTTCAAACTTAGACTTTTATCATTCTTGCCCCAGACTTAAAATTATAGTTTGTTTCACCCCTGTACTTCTTTTCCCCTTGACATTTAAATTGCATTACTGTATTTTTTTCTTAACATCAGAATCCTAGTATATTTCCCTCAGACCTCGAAACCCTATTATTTTTATGTCTTAGTTTACGATAAATTCATTAAAAACGTACTTACGTTTAAACGGCAATTGTAATCTTCATATTCGCACTCATTTTATTTTTCACTTTTATACTTATTACGTATTACTTTATTTAATGGCAATGCACTTCGGCCTTCATTGAGTTCAAAACTGACTTTCTTATCAAGGTGCTTGCTAATATAATCTCAAATTCCCACTCCATCCGTGGGTCTGGTCTAGAACTCGTCGCTTGTCTCTGACCACTCAAATAATTGCTTTTAGAGCAGTTTCTGATGCAATGCTCCACGCTTTCCCATAATCACAACCTGCCCGCAGCTGTCTTTCATTATCAACATGCTGTATTTTGATAGATTACTTGCTTTTCTATAAACAACTGATGCAACCCGACTTTAAATTTTCATGTTTACATGTGATTCACGCAATTTTTAATCATTTCTCTTATCAAATTGGTTAGATCTTTGTACGCATTTATATTAACTGCCTGAAACTCTATTTCTATATCCGTATTAATTTAATTGTCTGGAACTCTTCTTCTTAATGCGTGTCTAATTACACTTTATCATTTATTTCTCAATATACGCGTACTTCCACTGAAAAATATCCTTATTTGTTTTACCTAAACTAACTAAACTTTATCTACAGGGTATTTAATATTTACTATTTACTTAATACATGTACTTCTGATTCCTACGCCAACTATGCGTCTTCCTATGTTTACCTGCGTCGCCCAAAAACTATTTCTACTTTATATACAGGGTGTTGACTACTTACTATCTACAAACTATGTCTATTTCTTAATTATTTCCTTAAATAAGTGTGGTTTTCTGCTGCCTATTCTAATTACTCATTCCCGAACGACCTTTACTATAACGTGCACCCTTAAGCAACCCCTTATCACAGCATAATTTATATATATATATATATATATATATATATATATATATATATATATTGGTTTTCTGCTGCCTATTCTAATTACTCATTCCCGAACGACCTTTACTATAACGTGCACCCTTAAGCAACCCCTTATCACAGCATAATTTATATATATATATATATATATATATATATATACATATATATATATATATATATATATATATATATAGCTGCGACGTCCGTTGCTGGTCGTCACTCACTACTTCAAAAAGCCCACTTTCTGGGTGCCAAAATGCTGCGAAAGCTGCAGACTCTAAAATATAAAAACTCTAAAATGCTATAAATCTTTGATTCTGCTTATATACCTACAAAGCTTTCTGCTAACCAACGAAGTATGCCACGGCTGCTCAGCTGCTTTCTGTAAATCAAACTAACTACTAAACAAAAATCTGCTACGGTAAATCCCCTAAGTTTATTAACATATTCATAGAAGAGGACACACCAAGATCAACACGAAACTCCTCGTTCACTCATTATTTATACATCCTCTTTGTTAAAATAACACATTTCACAATACATTTTGAAATCAATCATTACCCCAGATAAATATTTACAATTATATTATCATAGAAAGTAACAGGGCTTTACCACAGTCTTTACTTTAACTTCGGTTTAGTACGAGCTCATAACAAGCCTTAATCCTTCGTGCCAAATTTTGCACATCAATCCCCCAAAAGTACCCTTTTACCTTGTACATACAAAATATTGTTAATATCATAAATCATTTCTAAACCTAAATTCCCACATAAAAATACAGTGCAATAATGCAACAGAAAAAGTTCAATCCATAACTCTTCCCAAGTTTATCTTTTTAGTTCATAATATTATACCCACAATGCACAAAAACACCTGCTTATACACATATATGCAAACAAAAGCAACAGTTACCTAGATTCTATCACTGCCCCCAAGGCTGCCATCATACTATCAACGACTGCTGCCTACAGGAACACCCAATCTAGATTGCAATCACCACGACTGCTAGCTGCAACCATATCACCAAAGAGTTATCTCGTTTTCCACCTCCATACTGCGTTCAGACTCCCAAACCTTTTCTATAAAGTGTAGGAAATCAACCAGTTTGACAAAACACTATCTTTTACTCCATTCCCAATTTTATACTTAGCACACTTAGTGCAAATTACACTGAAACAGTTTTACTTACATAAACAGAACTTTTATGCAACTCGTAACGTATTAATACTTGGAGCCGTCAGCTGGTTGTAAACTATAAGTGTAAGCCTAAAGAGACGTACGCTTGCTGTAAACATAGCGAACCTCACCACCATTCGTTGGGGTTTATATGTCCTTCTTCTGTCCCTCTAACGCGTGTTAATTCCGTCAATTTCAACAATACAAACACTCACTTCTACGTAAAACTTCCAACCGTCCACAATTTTAAAAACTCCACCACACAAACAAAACTCCAACGGCCACCGTTTTTCCAAAAACATCCTAACGTACGTTCAAAATTCTTTGTAATTTCTCTAACCGCCACGATTTTTCAAAACATTTCCTTCAAAATCCAACAAACGCTCACAACACACACTCTTACTACACCCGTATTCCAAACATCCCCCACCAATCACGTTGTGTATTTACCCTTAATTGACAAAGTTAATGCAACACATAGTATCCCATTTCGCTCTAATATACACGCTAAACCAACCGTCTCTCTTATACAGTGTTCTCAAGTTTTCGTTGTAACCCATCTACCGCTTACCCATTCCAATTAACATTCAAACTATGTCTATGTTAACACGTGTTATCTCCATTTCGCTATAATATACACGCTACATCAACTATCCTTTGTTCTGTCTGCCATCCCCGTTGTCAACAACGTTAACTTTCAATCTACGCCTATCTCACTTATATACATGCAGTCCAATAATCCCTCTTTTTTTTCTTGTTGGCCAGCTGCATTTGTAACTGACAAAAGCTACCATTCCCCAAAAGCTATAAATTTATTATAATTGACGACGGTTACAGCACTTCCTAGAATTTGATGTTGTTTGTTCAACGTTATCTACGTTCCTTAAAATATACCGGGAAAATTCAGACGGTTACATTCGTTTATTATTTAATGTTACTAGGAAAGCTTCGAAAACAGTTTCAAACTTTTAACAAATATAACTGCCACTTTGCTTGTAAACTAAACGGTTTTAAATCTTTTTGGAATATACATCCACCTTTGATATAATTTAAATATGAAGGTTAAATTGGTTTATAATATGAAATTCAGATGCTCGCTTCTTCCCTTACACATTCTAAATGCTTTTGGAAAATATTCCACTACGACTGTTAAAATATGTTTATGACCTTTTGAATGCTATCCTACACGTGAAATGTTTATATTATAACACACGCTATAGGATTATGCTAATTTACATATTAGCTTCTTGACTACTACTGTAAAATTATTAATTTCTAATCTAATGATTTGAAAAGCATTTCAAAATTTTGTTTTATGTTTTCACATGCCGAATCACGAAGTAAATTGTAAAATAAATACCAATACTCTTATAATCCCAAAATATCACAGTTATATATATATATATATATATATATATATATATTTTAGATTGATGAGATATTGGGGTATCAGTCAGGTCTTTTGTTGAAATAAAACTTCTTCTAACACATCACTCAATAAGTCCGTAGAAAGAAAAACACATTTTTTTGGCGAAATTCGATTTTATTCATCAACATACATTCCTTCAAGAGTGATACAATCAGTCCAACGCCGTTCTAGCATTTCGATACCTTTTTTGTAAAACAATTCGTCTTTGGCCTCAAAATAAGCTTCAGTTTCAGCGATCACCTCTTCATCCGAGCCAAATTTTTTTCCGGCGAGCATTTTTTTCAGGTCTGCGAACAGGTAGTAGTCGCTGGGGCCAAATCTGGAGAATACGGTGGGTGCGGAAGCAATTCGAAGCCCAATTGGTGCAATTTGGCCATCGTTGCGATCGACTTGTGACACGGTGCATTGTCTTGGTGAAAGAGAATTTTTTCTTCTTCATGTGTGGCCGTTTTTTGGCAATTTCTTCCTTCAAACGCACTAATAATGCCATGTAGTATTCGCTGTTGATTCTTCTTCCTTTCTCAAGATAGTCGATGTACAAAATTCCGTGCGCATCCCAAAATACAGACGCCAAAACCTTACCAGCCGACTTTTGCGGTTTTGGTCGCTTTGGACGTGGTTTTCCGGCTGCAGTCCACTCAGCTGACTGCCGATTAGACTCTGGAGTGTGGTGGTGGATCCATGTTTCATCCATTGTCACATACCGACGCAAAAAGTCCTTTTTATTCCGGTTGAACAGCTCCAAACAGCTCTCAGAATCATCGACACGTTGTTGTTTTTGGTCCACTGTGAGCAAACGCGGCACCCACTTTGAAAACAGCTTTCTCATGGACAAATGTTCAGGCAAAATAGTGTGCACACTGCCTTCTGATATCTTCAAGATGTCAGCTATCTCACGCAATTTCACTTTTCTGTTTTCCAAAACGATTCGGTGGACTTTTTTGATGTTTTCCGGTGTAACCACCTCAATTGGCCTTCCAGAGCGTTCAGCATCGTCAGTGTCTGTACGGCCACGTTTAAAATCAGCAAACCACTTCTCCACCGTTTGCCTCGATGGAGCAGAGCCCGGATAACACTTATCAAGCCATGCTTTGGCTGCGATGGTATTTTTACCTATCAAAAAGCAATGATAAATCAACACGCGAAATTGCTTGGAATTCATTTTTTTGAAAAACTCAAAAGTATCGTCACTTGAACCTCTGTAACTTGTAAACTAATCGTCGGATTGTCATGAAATTTTGACAGATATCTTTTTAAGGTTAGTACTTCCTACAAATCATATGGATTATTACATAGCAACGCCATCTATGTATCATCCTACGGACTTATTGAGTGATGTAGTATACTAATTCGAGCTTTCGAAAATTATTATTTTCTTCTTCAGGAAAACTATAAGTACAAACTTAGAGTAATTAACAATTGTAGGTTACTTACGAATAATGAAGTTTTTATAAATTAGGATTAAAATGTAGCATCTAAAATTAATTTGAATTTGTATAAATTGAATTTGACATATTTTGATTGAAGACAACTGTAAGTGTATCTTAGGTAATAATAAAATTAAATTTTGTATCTCTTGTACGGTGAATTGTAAAGTATTATGTTTGAATTGATGTCAGGTGTTGGTGTGTCTTTTGTATTTATTAGATTTTTTAATAACGGTCAGAAGATATGAGTAAATGTTGTTGAGATTTTGTGTGTCTGTTTTCTTATTCAAGGGTGTTTTTTGTAAAAAAATAGCGATCATTTCTAAAAATAATCGTTTTTTGTAGTTTATTTCATTGAAGATTATACTGGTATCGTTATAATTAATTTTATTACCTGTTTCGATGGCATGGGAGGAAAGTGCACATGTTTTATTGTTGTGTCTGCAGTTGCTTTTATGTGAGGCTATTCTGGTTGAGAGCCATGTAGAAGTGTGCCCTATGTATTTTCCATCACAGTCCTGGCAAGGTATACAATACACAATTCCCGATTTTTGTTGTTTTGTAGTTACATCTTTTAAGTTTGTGTATAATGCTCTGTTTAAAGTTAATGTAGGTTTTATTGAAAATTTGATATTGTTTAGGTTTTTGAAGAGTTGTTTTAATTTACCAGTAAGTTTATCTATGTGGGGTAGTGAGATGTAGGTTGAGGGATCATTACTGTTGTTTACGGTGTTGTTAATTATATTGTTGTTGTTTATTTTGGAGGTGTTGAAAAGAAGTTTATTAATTAGGGTTTTAGGGTATGCGTTATTTAATAATAGATCTTTTAGTATCAATAAATTTTTATTTTTTAAGGTATGATGTGATACAGATTCTATTTTTCTCTTTAGACCTAGAATGATATTAATCTTTATGTGTATGGGGTGGAAAGAATGGTAATTTAAGTATCTTCCTGAAGATATTGATTTTCTGTACCAGTCGGTTATTAAAGTATTATTTTTACGTATTATTAACATGTCTAAAAAGGTAACCGTAGAGTTAGTTTCTTTTTCTATCGTAAATTGAATAGATGGATCATAACTGTTAAATATTTGTAACGTATAATCTTCACTTTCTGATGGGACGCAGCAAATTAAATCGTCTACAAAATTTTTTAAGAAAAGGAAAATCAAAATTGCATTTGGTAATGCAGTTATCTATTAAGTCATACATAATAAACTGTGCTATTATGGGTGATATGCTGGCTCCCATAGGTGTGCCTAGTATTTGTTTGTAGAAACTGTTATTGGCCGAAAAGTAAGAAGTGTTAAATAGGAAGTCAATTAATTTTAAGAAGTTGGTTTTGTTGATTGTGCAATTATTTTGGATATTGTCCCAATGAAGATCAATACTTTTTTTGACTAAGTTTATTGAAATATTACTAAATAAAGATATGACATCTAAACTAATGATAACGTAGTTTTGAGGTATTTTGAATTCATTAATAAAAGTGGCAAATTCAAACGAGTCTTGGACATAATAAGGGTTGTTAGTGTTGTATGAAGATGTAAGAATTTTGGTTACTATTTCGGAAATTTTGGAATTTGGTGCTAATATAGAAGATATTATCGGACGTAGAGAAAGTGTAGGTTTATGGATTTTGGGTAGGCCATAGAATTTAGGAGAAACGGAGTTGTAGATAATATAATCTTCAATGAAATAAACTACAAAAAACGATTATTTTTAGAAATGATCGCTATTTTTTTACAAAAAAACACCCTTGAATAAGAAAACAGACACACAAAATCTCAACAACATTTACTCATATCTTCTGACCGTTATTAAAAAATCTAATAAATACAAAAGACACACCAACACCTGACATCAATTCAAACATAATACTTTACAATTCACCGTACAAGAGATACAAAATTTAATTTTATTATTACCTAAGATACACTTACAGTTGTCTTCAATCAAAATATGTCAAATTCAATTTATACAAATTCAAATTAATTTTAGATGCTACATTTTAATCCTAATTTATAAAAACTTCATTATTCGTAAGTAACCTACAATTGTTAATTACTCTAAGTTTGTACTTATAGTTTTCCTGAAGAAGAAAATAATAATTTTCGAAAGCTCGAATTAGTATAGAAGAAGTTTTATTTCAACAAAAGACCTGACTGATACCCCAATATCTCATCAATCTAAAATATATAGCACAGTCAATATTAACGAATTTATATATATATATATATATATATATATATATATATATATATATATATTGAAATTACTAGACGTTCCCGAGGTAGGACATACACACTTTTTATAATAAAGAGTCGAAGTTTCAGCAACCTTTGTCGTTTATTATAAAGTTCCTACAACGAAACATTTAATCAATATTATAAAACAATTTGTCTAGGTCTTACAATGTGTTCTCACACGGGTTTTTTTGGTCTCTTAATAGGAACTCTTAATCAATACCAATATTTTTTCAAGTCAAAGTTTTCTCTCCTAACTAACAACAAATTTGACATATATCGTACATTTACCTACTTTACCTAAAATAATGGCAACGGAGACGCGTGCACGATCAAGATTACAAATTTATGCAACACATGCAAGACAATGAAATAAGTCTTTCTAAGTTCGAAGTTTTTGATAACCACAGGACCGAAAACAGTTCATTCTAGAGTTTGTTAATTTTTCTTTTTTGCTTTAATTTATAAGTTGAAAATTAGTTCAAGGTAATTAAAGAAGGGTATGCATTATTTTTGTGATAAATTATTATTTTACGTAGATTTTCTATACATTGTGTAAAATTCTTCGGGATATATTTAGGCTAAATGTTATTTTCTACGCGAGGTTTTAATTAGAAGTTACATAAATGTTCGTTTTGTTATCCTGCTAGGTATTAACTAGAGGTTTTTGAATAAATTACTTTCTTGAGGTTTTTGTTTCTTTCTTTATGATCCACCGCACTCTACGACTTCTTCGCTAGTACTTCTTTCTATTCCTTTTGTTGCGGTACTCTGCATGAGCTTACGTTTCTTTACTTGTCCGCACGGATTGTCGTAACAAGCTTTAAAGAAAGGAAGGGAAGCGATAATGAAGTGAGCTAAGATGAACTGAGATTTCCTGCAAAAAGAACACGCCTAATGCAATCAACTATACATATTGATATTTCTTATAAAAAGCAGTGCTTACAATTTAGCGAGAAAACGTTGCCATCAACCAACTGGTTGCGTGCATAAAGTTTGTTCGGCACTTGTGAAGTAAAATGCCATATACGGAAATTCGAATACCTGAATGTTCGTTTTCTCGTCTTTAGCATCACCACACTGATGACTCGTATGTACAAGTCTTGTTTCTTGAATTGACAAATCTTCTATTTTTGACGTTCACCAGTAGCCTAGATTGTGCAGAACTTCGTCCATGAACCCTTATAACCTTTCAAGCGGAGTTAACCCGATGCAAAAGACTTTCTCACATGGGAGTGCGTCTCGACGGTAGCAGAAAATGCGACAATATTAAAAATAAACTTAAAATGTTTCACACCACTCTTGATGTTAAAAGCTTACACAATTTTTACAAACAGTCCTAATTCTGGTGTAGGTCTGACAAAAGTCAAACTGATTTTAAGCTAATTACATGTACATACAAACTATAAATGATTTTGTGAAAAGTCCTTTATTCAGTCTTTATTATCGTAAAATGCTTTATTTATTGTTCCACGAACAATAATCTTTTTCCATTTTCTTGGAACAGTAATCCGTTTATTCCTTATTTTAGGTTTAATTAAGGTTCATTCAACTTTATTGTAGATTTTTGGTTATTAAATAACAATATTTTAAGCTAGTCATTCGCTCATCCAGCAACTAATGCTATAAGCGCATCAGACTGGAAACAACTTAGGTGTTTATTTCCACCTACAATGAATGTTTGAAAGCAACGTTCTTATAGCCTCCCATCTTAAAAACACAGCCAAGCAGTCACTAACCTTTGCAAGGTCAATGCTATTTCTTAACTTTGTAGTGTAACATTAGCACGGGTACTTTCAGAAGCTTTGAAATATGCAGTCGAACGTGACCTATTTGCATTTCGTTAAATTTATTAATAAGAATAATTAAACTACTTATTTTGATACAAGTTACTGCCTTTTCATAAAATGTGTAATTAGACTATTACCATGATGCCACCACTGCATGCAACAAATTAATATTCGAATTGTCTGTAACTACCTTGATATCTCTTTAAAAATCTCGTCTTTTCCTTTCCTTACCTGTTATTTTTGTGTTATTCGTCAAACCATTTTCCAAAACATATAGGAATCTTCAATATGAGCACATGAAGCAAGTTTTTCTTCTTTTGTCCTGCTTTTTTTGCATATTCTGCAACGTGTTTAACCCCTCCAGAACGAACGTGGTTTGAATTAATATGGTTGCTAACGTCGCGTCGTTTCAGACACCAATATATTTAAAATTATAGTTTATGGTTTCAAAACAGGCACTTCTTTCAAGCTGATGGTTGTTTTAAATACTTCATACATTAACACACTAAAATAGTTATTTTAATTAGCAAAATAAGGAATATTTATATAAATAAAAAATAATACAATAAGTAATTCAGGCGAAACTTTTAACAATGCAAAAATGCGAACTGTTTAAAAAGAATACAAAAAAATTAAAATATAGTATCTTAAAGTTGTTTATCCTTACATTCTTTACTAATAAGGGTAACGCACTCCAAACACAAGCTTTTGGCTTTTGTGGCAGGAATACTTTGTTTTTCTATTCTTTTTGCTAAAGCAATAAGAACATCTTCCATAACTTTTAGTTGCAGCCGTGTCGGAGATTTGCATTGTTGAGAGTATTAAAACGGTTTTATTTTTTCTAGGACTATATGAGATCAAAGTCTTATTTTCTTGAAATGCAAACCTAGTTGTTCGATCAGGTCTTGTTGACCATATCACAGCACCCAAGCTGAATACAGAGCAGATTGAGGAATTGCAGTTGACTATATCAAAGTACGCGAGCTGAAAATAAAATAAACTAAGAATCGATAGAAATTTCCAACTCATTTTTGTGGTACCCAAAAATCAGCACGCTCATTGGTCAAACTAAATTTGGGCGCCATAAATGCCGTGTAACCTATAAAAAATCGAGCCTCACGAATTGGGCGTCATAAATTGCCGTATAACCTCTGGTAAAAGCCTCGCCAGAGTAAAAAAAAACATTCGAGAATTTTATTAATTCTCCAAAACTCGAAAATTGCACACAATAGAAACATTTTCCAAAAAAAATAATTTCTTATCCAGATTCCTGCTCCATCACTTTATTTACTTCCACAGCTCCCTGGCTAGCTCAGTTGGGTCTCCTCTTGGATACCTAGATTCACTATCATACTCTTTATGGTTCACGCACACACTCAATAAAACCACAACATAATACAACAATCATACAATATTTATTTACCACTATTTACAAATAAAAATCCAATATTATCTACATTTCAGTGCTCAAGTTACACCTCAATAAATTCTATTTGTAAAGTCCAGTATTTTAACTAGAAATATTAAACACATTGACTGTAACCGGAGTAAATGGGCCCTGAATAATACCTGATTTTTCTTTCTTTATTTATAATTAATTTTAATTAGGACACTTTGGAGTATGGTGAGCTCATGATAACCCAGTTAATTATGAATAATGTATGCTTTTTACTTTGCATACGCTTACTGCAAACAAAAAACCTATGTACTCGTAACAATAAAAAATTTAAATTCCTGATGGAACGTTAATAAGCTTCATATACACCTTTAGATTTCTATTTAAATACCATACTAAAAGTTAGTTATACGTATTATTTTCAATACGCAAAATAATGCAAAATACCTTCATAGTTCACTTCTCACACATCACAACAATTTTCATAGTTTATAAAAACAACAAATTCTAAAGCATTACCTGGAATTTCTTGCAGATCTCTAGTCCGTTGACGAAGTCGTTAAGTTGTTTTCGCTCTCGGTTTCGTGGTTCTGCTCTGCTGGCCGCTTCTAGCTATTTGTAGATGAACACCATCTAAGTTGTGCTGCATGCTCTGCCTTCACAATGCATCCAAATCCAAATCCAAATTTATTACACTTCTTTCAAAATTGCGCACTTTAGTTTAATTTAATTTAATTTACGTTTCATTACTTCACTTCACGAGCTTGTTTAAAATAAATGTTGCACCTCTATAAAATTTAGACTCGACACTATTCGCGGTTCAAAATTATGAGGCCAACACTACTATTTAATTTAAAATAATTTTATATACTTACAAGCTCGTGGTAAATTTCTGTCCGTAGTCTCAAGCGATGAAAGTACTAAGAGAACGAAGTTAAAAAAAAAGCGATGCTAAATTTTTTAGAGTATTTATACACTTCGAATGTAACCTCTCCAGACCCTCCTAACGCGAAATCCTTCATTTAAAATAATACTTCTTAAAATTTTGGTTCAACCGTTTTCAAAATCTTCGAAATTTAACTCGTCGTTATTTTATTTTCCGAAAAATTAACATTCAATATTCCCGTGTTTGTCCGTTGTACAACTAACTATATAGACCAATAAGATATTCAATGCCGTCTTGAAACCCCGCCTGTATTAACGCTATTCCTCTCTTATGCATATTCTGTTTCCTTCTAAACTTGTTTGAGTGGTAGAAATCGATATTCCTGTCCGCGTTCCAAACTAACCCATGTGGACTGAATATGTGCGTTTTGAAGTGGACTGTTATTATGCCTGTCTCATTCCGAAGCATTTCATTGATCGTCTATCCCTTCTGCACTCTAAGGAAACTTTTAGTTAACATTTACGCGAACCGTCCGACCGTTTATCCGATACACTTTGAATTCTGTCTTTTATCTACACAAATAAGGGGAACCTGACATTTCCAAAACCTGCAGGTGTTCAATTAACAAACGTTTTAACACAACATTTCTAGGAGTTGGCTTTTCAAGGTATCTTATATTCAACGGCTGTTTATGTGTTAGCAAAGCGTTTCACCTTGGTATTATCGATTTTTCATGCTTTTATGCGTATTAGACGTATTTACCCGTTCAACTAAACTCAATTACATTAATTAATAATTTGCATTGGCTTCTCTAATTTATTTTCTTTACGGCCCTAACTAAATTTTAATCACTACTTGTAAAATTATGGTAATACTTGTTACTTTAAAATGAACTAAATGAAATAAATTTCGCACGTAGATTCTGGTTGTTTCCTCTATACAAGGTGTTTGAAATTGCCTTGTTTATACTTAAATTTAGCCCTTTAAAACCACTATAATATATATATATATATATATATATATATGTATATATGTATATATATATATGTATATATGTATGTGTATATATATATATATTCGATGTCAAGCTCGCGAGTCGTGTAGACGTATTCTGTAGTTGCTCCGTTGCAGCTAATAACATATAAATTAAAATGCCATTTATCACGCGTGAGCAAAAATCTGAGCTGGTAGATGTAATAAAAGAAACTATATCGACCTTTATGGATGATGATAAATTTGTTCGAATAATTATAGACAATATATGGATAAAATTGGAAGAAAAGCTAGATTGCATCAAGGAACAGATGGACAACTCGTTGACTATCTTGAAACAGGAAAATGAAGCACTTACTAATCAAGTGGAACAGCTTCAACAATACTCCAGACGTAATAATTTACGTATCTTTGGTCTACAAGAAAGTACAGGCGAGAATCTGGAAGAAAAAGTGATGGCGGTGATAAAGGAAAAGGCAAAAGTGTCTATCAGCACGGATCACATAGAGCGCTGCCATAGAATTGGTGCGATTACTAACAAGCCTCGTGCTGTGATTATTAAATTTATTAGCTACAAATACAGGTACTTAGTAATTAGCAATCGTAAGTATTTTAAAAATACGGGTATAATTATTAAAGAGGATTTGTGCAAAAGTCGATTAGAGATTTTTAAGATGGCATGTGCAAAATTTGGTCACACATGTGTATGGACGCTTGATGGAGTAATAAAAATTAAAATAAGTAATAAAGTTTATTCCATTAATAATCGAAGCGAATTGAACTAATTAATGAAATCTCAAAACAAATTCTAAACATTGAATATTTTCTTATTTCTTTACGAATAGAGAGGTTTTAGTTAGATTAGTTTTGATAAATATAATTACACATTGTTTGGTATCATCATTGCTTAACTAGTAATGGACACCTGTTTTGCTTAAATGAACATATCCTTAAGTTTTTCATTTAAAGTTCTAGCTCTTATACTTTTATTGCTTTCTTTAGTAAAATATGATTTAAAATTGGTATTAAAACTAATTACTCATTGCTGCAACAGGACGCGGCTGTGTGGGTAGTATAAATAAAAGGAAATTTCCTGCAAATACTGTCTTAGTTGGCGTGTAGGTTTTGTAAGAAATAATAATTTTTATTTTTTGAGTTACTATTACTTATATTAGCATCAAAGTTTCTACTTTTGTTTGTCATTGCAATTTATTGTTTATTACTGCTATTTACTGGTGCAAAATTATGAGTGGATTGACTGTGGCACACATAAACGCCCAATCGATAACTAATGACTTTTATTTGTTTCGTGAACATGTTTTATTAAATGAATATGATATTATATCCGTTACTGAAACATTTCTCAACAATAACATTATTAATAATATAATTGAAATACCAGGCTATAATTTATTGAGAAAGGATCGACAAACGTTTGGACGCGGGATTGCATTGTATACAAAGTCATATTTAGAGATAAGGTAAATCCATGTTCCGGATGTTACCGATTATGAGCAGCTTTGGATTGAGTTTAATTGCAACAAACAAAAGATAGCGTTAGGTACAACATATTTGCCGCATAGGACTTTTATTGATAATTTTGAACGTGTGTGTAGTACTATGCTGCCTGTGTATATGAACAAGTGATATGTGTAGGCGATTTAATATCGACTTATTAAAACCTGATAGTACAGAATCGGCAAATTATATCTCTATGCTCGATAGTTTTGGATTTACTCAACTAATTAAAGATCCAACACGAATAACATCCAATAGTCATACACTAATAGACCACATAATAGTAACTAATACTGACACTATTGGTGAATCAGGCACTAAACATATGAGTGGATTTTCAGATCATGAACTTGTCTTCTGCAATTTCTTAGTCAGTACATATAAACAATTGCCTAAAGTACACACCTTTAGAGATTTTTGTCAATTTGACTTTGTAAATTTTGATAACTCCTTGCAAAATATTGACTGGCCATTAATTCATTCCCTAAATAACGTAGATGAAAAAATAACATACTTTAATAAAAACCTAATTACTCTCTTTGACATATATGCTCCCCTTAAAACGTCTGTATTTAGGAAACAGAAATCTGAGGTTATTGATGAATCTAAGGATTTTGCAGCCTACAAACGTTTTAAAAAATACCGCAAACTAGAACAATGGACATACTATAAATCACTTCGCAACCTAACCACACTTTCGATTAGAAATGAAAAAAAAGTTTATCTCACCAATGCATTAAATAAGAGTAATCCAAAAACGTTATGGAAAGATTTACAACGCTGTGGAATATATTCCAAGCTGAAGAATTGTGATTTTCCCAGTCACTTACAAAATGTGGATGATATTAACTCATATTTTAGTTCAATAAATGGAGTTGTGGAAAATAAAAACAGTACACTAAAAATGTATAGCTATAAAAAATCTAATTTAAGTATGATATTTTCATTTACGCTTGTTTCTGAGGAGGAGGCAGGTAAAATTATTAACTCGATCAAAACTAAAGCAACCGGTAATGATAACCTAAATATAGTTCTAATATGGCTATGCTGTCCATTTCTTATACCCGTTATTACACACATAATTAATTCATCGATAATACAGGACATTTTTCCGCAAGCGTGGAAAATTGCAAACATTATACCTATCGCAAAAAATAGAAATCTAAAAAGTTTGCAAGATTTAAGGCCGATCAGCATTTTGCCAGCGGTATCAAAAATTTTGGAAAAAGTTATGGAATCCAAAATACGATAATTTCTTGATAGAAATTCTCTTCTAAGTGACTATCAATCAGGTTTTCGACGTAATTTTAGCTGTACTTCGGCTTTACTTAATATTTCTGATGACATATTGAGAGCCACGGACGACGGTAAACTTACAGTACTAGTCTTAATTGATTTTTCAAAGGCCTTTGATACAATTGATCATAAATTACTTTATGCTATATTGAATCATTACGGGTTTGAAAATAGTGCTATAAGCTTAATTAAAAGTTACCTTACTGATAGATTTCAATGTGTTGTATTAGACGGTAATCGTTCACGACTATGCTCCGTCCGACGTGGTGTCCCCCAAGGTTCCGTACTAGGACCATTATTGTTTACACTGTATTCAATAAATTTATGCAATGTTGCGCTTAAACACTGCTCTTTTCATCAATATGCGGATGATACACAGATTTATCTGTCGTTCAATTCCTCTTTACTTCAAACTGCATGTGATGTTATCAACGAAGATCTAAATCGGTTAACAGAGTTGGCTGAACTACATTCACTTAGTATCAATCCCTTAAAGTCGGCGGCTTTAGTCTTTGGTTCCGATATTAATAGAACTGCAGTTCTAGAAAAAATAAGCATTAAAGTTAAAAATACGGCAATTCCTATTAGGGATTCGTACAAAAATTTAGGTGTTGTTTTGGATAAAGATTTTAGGTTTAGAGAACACAAATCCTTGCCTTCGCAAATCGTATTGGGGTTTAAAATTAATTTATGATAATAAACGATCTCTGAACAAGGATATCAAGAAAATGCTATGCGAATCATCATTGCGATGTTCTTTATGGACCGTGCATTGATGTGGCAACGGCTAGGAAGATCCAATTGGTGCAAAACTCTTGTCTGAGATTGGTGCACGGTATCCGACGGCAAGACCGCATAACGTACAAACTCAAGGAAACTAACTGGCTTAGTATGGGCAAACGACGTTTCTTACACGCGGCTGTATTTTTTCACAAAATTGTTCAACTAAAATCACTTCCATATCTTTATAACAAAATTAGTTTCCGTACCGATCTACATCATTTAAATTTACGCCACAGAGGCCTTTTGAGTATACCTCGACGTCGCACGGAATTATATAAGCGTTCATTTACATATCATATGTCTAGGGTTTACAATACAATACCACTCACTTATAAAGAAATGACGGTCGGTACGTTTCGAAATAATGTGATGCTATGGCTCAAACTTCAAAACTAGCCTTAAAATATATTTTATTTTTAAAATATATATTTTTTTGTTTGTTTTTAACTAATTACTTATTTGGGTTGTGTTGCTACAGTAAGCTTATCATAACGTCGTGCTTTCTTACATAAATAGGAATATATTGTATAATTGAAACAATTGCTTAAGATATAGCTTGCATTGCGACAGCAGTGTTCACAAAATTGGATAGTATTCAACCATAACTTAATAAGTGTTATCAACAAAACGGTTTGTGAAATCTGCTACGCGATAATTCAAACGCGGTAGTGGGGTAGAGCAGGGGCTTCCTCCTTCAGTAGGAAGCAATCTGATCACCATCGGTTTTCATACCTTACTGTGTATATTATTTATTTATATTATTATTAATTGTCACATATATTTCATGAAAGGTAAGAAATAAAACCCTATTATTATTATTATATAATCAATTAATAGTTTTAATTTCGTATCCTAATTCTTTGTAACTTCACGTTGTCCCTCTAGTAAAACACGAAGCCTGTAAATATTTCCTAACTATCGCCGTTCAAGTTCTTACTGGGTCTCACAAATAAATTTCGAAGCCTTCCGAAGAGTTCCGAACACAACCGAAGACTTCTAAACCCTCTATACTTGTATATATTGTCAATTAGTAGTTTTTAGTTTCATATCATAATTCTTTGTAACTTAACGTTGTCATACAAAGAAAATACGAAACCTTCCGAAGAGTTCCGAAGACCTCTGAAGATGTCTCGACCTCTTCAAACTGTAAATATTTCCTAATTACCGTTGTTCAAGTTCTGACTGGGCCTTATAAGCAAATCTCGAAGCTTTCCGAAGAGCTCCGAAGATTACCGAGGACTTCAGAACAGCTTCAAGCTATTAAAAATCATTCAACTTTAACTAATACATTTTATTTTCATGTATTTATGAACTTATAATTATGTTTGCTTATACTTATTAAACAAATAATCAAACCAAGCCTATATGCTTTCAGACGCCGCCCACTCGAACAATAACTGTCTCTAAACATTGATGAAAACTGGTAGTATTTCTTTCTTATTTTTAAGGAGTGTTCCAATTATCGTTAACTAATTATTACTTAGAAGCTTCATTGCCAAGTGTTTAATTGGAAAAATTGTCCATGGTTACGTTTCTGTTTGTTTCTCAAATAGGTTGACACAAACGAGAAACCAACACCATATTCGAAGTATCTTTATAAAACGGTACATATGGCTGTTTTCCTACATCCACTTCCATTGACGTGGCATATAACATTTTAGCAGAAACTAGTGAGTATATCTTTATTACATACTTTCGGGATTTGTTTGGCATATATGCTCTAAATGCACAATTGCCCCAAGATCCTTGCAGCGTCTCGTCCATTGTTGCAAAACTAGACATTGAATAGTATTTTGGTAAAACACCAGTAAATGCATCAAAAGGTTAACGAATCAACGCTAGCTTGTCAAACTTTTGCCTGTCCCCTCGAGTTTCTTTATCGTCAAACCGTATATTTCTAAGAAAAAATCTAAATTTTTCCAAAGACATTGTCAATCTGTAAATCTCCATAGACAGCCCATTCTCTGTAAAAAGATCGCTCGCATTAAATCTTTGACATGTATAGAAGTCCAATAAAAGACTTAATATCAATTAGATCGGCATGCGTGGCAATTCTATACTTTGGATTGTAATTCTTCATTTCTTTGTATTTGTTGATATGTTTGACAATATTTTCTAACATAGTGTCAGTAAAAAATAAGTTCCAAATATATAGAGGTTCTTTCTTTTTACAAGCTATTCCCTTTGGCCCAGGTGGCTGCGTCACAATATTTTATGTACGAGTGCGAACCGTTTTGGTTCTAGTGGTTGCTTTCTCCATAGAGTAACGACATCTTTCCCAACATAACATGGAACTCTATGGAGTACAACATCTAACATATTTATATCATCGTCAAAAGACAAATCTATATCAATTTCATCATCAGTAGGCATGTCCTGTTCAGATCAGTGTCGTAATGATCTTCAGTAAAACTTTCATTATAGTCACAAATTTCAGGCTCTGGCATGGCTTCAACCTCCAACCACAATTTTTGAAGCCACTCCTATTCTTTTTCGTATTCGCATTTTGTCATTTAAAAAAAATCTAGACTAATACAGTTTGAACAACATATAAAGCACTAGAGACGCTTCCTGCAAACTTTCTACTACATGAATTATTAACCACGGACTCACATACCGCATGTGCTGATAACTAGAAAATGGTTATACCTTAGCGAAAGCTACTTGCACACATTAAACGTGAAAGCACGAACCAGGAAGATACTAAAGCGCATGACAACCAGAGCTTGCTGTATTAGTGGTATTCGGTTGTTCTCGTTTATGTCGGTCTAAGTGACTGTTCGTCAGTTATGAAAGGTTAAGAAATATTTTTTTGTTTGAGCTATGAATTTTTACAAGCCCCTGTTGGCCACATATTTTCTGAATGTTGAGTAGGTGAATCTTCAGGAGGGGCTCTCCTAGTTGCAATTTCACAATTTTTTTTAGTCAAAATTTTTATTTTCGATCCAATCTTTTGCAACTTGTTGCAAAAAAAAGAATATCTTATTTCTTACCATAATTTAGTATCTTGTGTTGAATAATGCTCAATAAACATAAATACTAAACCTTGTTTGTCCATTTAACCGTTTTTCTTATAATTGAATTATAAGAAAGGTATTGATCGGCCAAATCAACGCTCTTCATATATTTATTATAGTCAAAAATACTTGCAGCCTTTTTTATCGTTTCGCCGGGTATTCTATTTCCTTTATCTGTTCCAACGATTTGCATCTGATATATTGTTGAAATCATTTGTGCATCTCTTTTGTCTTTCCATATCTGCATTGGAACTTCACTTTTTCTATCGAAAACCTGTTATCCCTTCCTCAATTTTATTTTCTTTAGATCTTGTAACAAATATATTCTGTGGTACTAACTTTTGTAGCCACTTCTATTTGTTACAGCTCAGTGGTATCTGATCCTTTTTATTTCGCATGATAATATCAGAAGAAACAATTTCATAATAAAAGAGAACGTTATTATCATTTAATTAGCTTTAAATTTATCATAAGAAAGCATTCAATAATAAGAAATACTTTGTAATTGTTCTAAGAACAAAACGCCTTTAGAAAGAAATACGTTATGAACAAGTCACTTATGTTGCCTAATTCGTAGGCGGATTGCATCCACATTTAAAATTATTATGTTAATATAGCGCTTGCCCAGTGGCACGGGGTGATGCTTAAAACAGATCACCTGTTCTTGACGTAGAAGGTATCAAAGAAGAACTTGGCCATCTTGCTCGAATACAGCGTTAGCAAAGCAGGTAGATAAGAATATGTTGGCTGTTTTACGTGCCAGCTGGTGCCTTAGGTTTGCAATTTAGGTCGACAGAAGGATGATGGTCGTTTTGGAGGATGCCCGAAATGTAAAGTTTCCCCGGGCTCCGGCCAGGCGACCGGAACACTGTGTGTAGTGACAACATGGTTGCCTGTCCTCGACATCCGTTAACGGTGAGACTATAATTGGTAGGTAATTCTTATGCTAAAAAGGATTTTTAATTTTCTTAGCGCTTCGGTGAAATTATAATTGAAAGACACCTTTGTTATGGAAGAATTTAAGACCGTTCGTAGAGCTTTTTTTTTTTAAAAGCGTGATGAGAAGATGACGGTCGTTTATTGTGGGATTCCCCTCGGCGAGGTTTTGTTAACCAGATGAAGCCCTAAGTTTGTGGATTGGAATTCTTTTAGAAACAACAGTTTCCTTACGTATGCAAAGACCAGGTATTTAAAACCCTCGTTGACATAGAAGTCAATTCCTGGTGAGTGTTTGATTATTTTGTGTTAGTTACAGTGGAAGCTTTGTTACCAGGTCTTCTAGACTTTTGAAAATGCTTATAGAGTCGTTAATGATATCAAATTTTATGAGAGGATTAAGTTAATGATACTAAATTTTATGAACGGATTAATTTTGCATTTAGGTTTTAACATACAAGAACGTAGAAATAATAATGTTCTAATAATCTTGTATCGGATTCATTTTCTTATTTAATGTTAAAAATATAAAAAAGGAGAAACTTTGCTCCTTCTAAGTAATCCAAAGTTGTTCTGTAGAACATGTGAGATATACATGTGGATGTATAAATAGGTTTGTAAAGTTCACTTTCACTTATAAATGTCTAGTTATAGTATGCTCGATAATTAGTAGATTAACAGTGTCATTCCTGTACTATCTCAATATACAATTTTCTTAATTTATGTAATTCTCATGTTATTTAGATTTTTTCTTTGTAACAAATACTAACAGCGAGGCTTATTTGAAACATATGTGAACCAATCTAACAGATCTGTCAATTGGGTCATAAATATTTTGTTTTATAAAAATAGTACCAAATGCTAAGATCTCATTATGTAAAGAGAAAATTTACGAATCCTAAGAAATCAATTTTGCTTTTGAATATTATACCTGTGACTTTATTTAAAAGAAAAGGAATTACTTTAAATAACATTTTTGGTTCAAAATTTTAAGTCTTTTATTTTATGAGTAGCTAAATTTAATGGCAACACAATCGAGAAAATAAATTTTGAGTAATGAAATTAGAGGAATACTGAAGCAGTATAAGGTTATAGAAATGACGTAAGTGATTTCTCATTGATATCCATTTTTAAATAAGATACCATTCATGTGTTAATTACATGATGATTAGTTTATAAGTATCGGTGTACTCTTTTGTTGTAAAACACAAACTGTGTCTTTTAATTAAAATTTATTGTGTGACATTTTCTTTTAGAATCATAGTAGCACGAGTTGAAGTAGGTACTTTCGAGAGGTTTCCAGAGATGTTGTTTTGTATAACTTGTAAGTTTTTGGTAATCATTAAAACCTGTGGGTTTCTGCATCTTGTAACGAATATATATTCTGTAGCACTAGTTTTGAAGGAATCACATCTATGCATTGTGGATCTGTGATATTTGATTTTTGTATTCGATATAGTTATATCTGAAAGAAACAATTCCACAATGGAACAGGTAATTATTACCATTTAATTAGCTTAAATGCATTACCAAGAAATATTTAATAACAATATACACTCTGAAAACGTATTTAAAAAGGAACAAGTCGTTTGTGTTGCCTAATCCATAGGCGGATTATATCCTTTCAGTTGTTAAAATTAAGATAGCGCTTGCGTAAATACGGTCACGAGGTGACGCACAAGGCGTATCAGCTGTTCTTTACGTGGAAGGTACGGATAACCAAGCCGGCCATTGTAGTTTAACATGTAATCGAAGCTGCAACTTATAAAGATGGGGTCACGGGTTCGTGACAAATGGAGCCTCAGAATAGGCGTGTCGTGATAGGCGCAGGAGAGCTGGTCGTCTTGGGGGCACAGAAGAGCTGTCATTCCTGTGACTCCGGCAAGGCAATAGACCACGCTTCCTCTTAAAAATGGTTAGAGAGGTCGGTAATTGATAACGCGCATGAAGTAATCATATATATATATATATATATATATATATATAGAGAGAGAGAGAGAGAAAGAGAGAGAGATTGGGGCAACTGTCGTTAACGAAGTACGTACAGCTTTTGTTCGATGTTTCTTGGCATCAAATTTGTAAGCAGGATCCGGAAAATGTGCATCACAGTTCGATAGCAAGAGGTAAATTCTTCAAAAGCACAAGTATCAAAACTTTCAGTTCTTATGTTTGTCAGACTTTTAAAAGTGTTCACATAAAATTTTAATAGAGGATTGCTTAATCATGCTAAATTTTGTGCACGAATAATAACGTGAAATATGATTGTTAGGAAGTACTAATAAGGTAATTTTGTAAGACACGCGGAGTATACATGTGTTTAAAGTATTGTGATTCTAAAGTCCACTTCCTGTTTTTTAAAAAGTTCATTACAGATGTCTAATCTTTAATGTCATTAATCATTTCTATATCTGAATAAGTTTGAAATTTTATTTACTCAAATTAACTACATGTGATTTAAATTTTCTATAAAGAAATGAACTAAATTGATGTGATATACATGTAAACCAATACACAAATCTGTCCATTGGGTATCAGAAACCTTGTTTTGAAATATTATTAAAAGTAAGGTCTTGTTTTGTCAAGACAGATTTATAAGAAAAACCAGAAATCAATTTTATTATTTTGTATTTGTAACCATATTTTAAAAAAAAAACGAAAAGAGAGAAACTATATTAAATTACATTTTTGGACTCAAGTTGTTTATTCCATGCAGAATTAATTTTAATAAGAATATTTTAAAGAAAATAAATTTTTTGAATAATGAAATTAGACGAATGTTGAAGTAATTTAAAAGCACAGATAAGTTACAATTGATTTATTCTAGATATCCATTTTAATTCAAATACCTTTGGTCTGGTAATCTCAAGATTATCCACTCATAAT